>CM037585.1:93680576-94926086 GCA_021018995.1 Chloranthus sessilifolius
GGTCAATAATAAATTCCCTTTACTGGAACCTCTTGAAGATCTTGGAAATCCGGTGACTTTCTCACAAGGCCGCCTGGAAGAATGAATTCCCTTATTGCGCCTAAACGAGTTTCACGGATAAATCAATTATTTAAAGAGAAGTTGTTCATCACTGGACCAATGAGCCTGGTGGGTATAGTAGTGGCAATGGACATCAAAAGGCAATGAACATTGTTTATGGAGAAGAAATAGGTAGAAAGCACACGGACTGACTAAGCCATTGAAGGCAATAGACAGAAAAGCCAACATAAGAACGAGTTTCACAGTCTTCAGTGGTTTCAACCTCCGTAAGAGGAGAAGGCATTGGTACCCCATCTCAATCCCCAATCGTCTGGTAGTGGGAAATCGTTTGGTATTATCTCGAAGGTCCAAATCGTCTGCTGTCAAAAGCTATTTGGGATCCATTCTATTACTATTTTATATGTCACTTCGGAGCAAGTGAAGTTACTGCAGAATTGCTTAGACTTGCTTGACTGGACTAGCTGGACTTAGCGGATTTACCCCCTCTTGCTTTGTCTGCCCCCCTGTTTACCCCCATATCCCCGCTGCGTGGGCGTCCAGGAAGTCAACTAAAAACTAAAATAAAACAACTTATTAATGCTTTGGCCGCTGAAGAGGAAGAACAAGAGTCTGGTTGCGCTTCGGGACGACTTCCCCTACCACTGTTAAATAACACCCTCTTCCCTTAGTATAGTAAGCTGGCGGGCTTCTTCCTTCACTGAAGAAGGTGACTAAGACGTGTGGCCTATTCCAATAGCGGGTAGACGGGGCGGCTATTATGCCTATTTAAATCTTCCGATTGTGATAGGATTCCATTTCCTCCTTCTATGAATTTCGTGCTTACTTCTTTGCCGAAACTTCAAGGTCAATAAATTAGGACTCCTACCCTAGGTCTGAAACTCGGTCTGCTTTCTCCTACAAAAGCTCAGTGGGTCTGTCTCCTACTACTCCCCCGATACGAGTTATTTCCTCCCCCTTTCTTTCCTCGTTTGAACCTCGCCCTTTCACTATAGTTGCTGCCATTGACTCACTTCCATATTGAGAGTGCTATAACAAGTTCGCTAACCAGGTCTCGCTATCCACTCTCCTAGCAAAAGAGAGAGCACCTGTTCGCTAGCCACTCTACTAGTTGAAGATAGAGAAGCCGCTTTTGCACCTGGGATGAAGCGCTGTCACCTTTCTTGAATCGATCCGTATGAGGGAAAGATCGAGTTAGCTGTACCGCCCGGGCTCACGGTTCCAATCCCAAAAGGGATTCCGCCCAGCCTTTCTATCTATCACTATCAGAAGTTTTAGTCTTCGAAGAGAGGACTGATTGCCATGGAGTAGCGATCGAAAGACTAAATCCACTTCCCTCAAGTGCTTTCTTTCGGGGATGGATGAAAGGCTCTACCTATATCAATTTTTCCAATTGGGGATTTTCCTATAATGATCTCCATGAATAGATGTTTCCAACTATGGGTCTCGAGCAGTAGAGAAGAACGGCACTACCTAGTGGTAGGAACAAAGAGCAAATCAAAGTCATCTTGTTCACAGCGGATATGCTTCTTTACCACTGCGTTTCCCCTTTCACGAAAGATAGATCCAAATCTACTATCACTAATACACAGAATAGAATCCATATGGTTTATATTCTGCAGACTAGAAAAGAAGGGTACTTGCTCGAGCCAAGCCATAAGTCAGAGATTAGATTCATTTATGTAAGTGATTTCGGGTCTAGGTTCGGTGAACCCAGCTTCCATACAATAGAGTCGAAGGACAGCTGTATAGCTAAGGTCTAAGGGCAAATGTGTGCTGCTCTTGCGGGTCCAACTCCTGTGTCCTGTCTGTCCTTCGTAGGCGGGCTGGCTATTCCCGAGAAAAAGTTTCAGAGGTTTGGCATCTACACAAGAAAAGGCTATCACCCGTAGCACGTAAGGTGCTGAAAATAAGACCCGTTAATGCCTCCTAAGCAAGTACCCCTTCTTCCGAGAAGTTCTCGTGCAGATGCGAAGACAAGCCGTATGCCCCAAGAGGTCGAGGACTGGGGTCTCTAATCCCAAACGCATTCAAGAGAAGATCCAATCTAGAGGTACTACTCGAGAGCTGCTATCCCGCCCAACTACAATCTATCCTCTACGTGCCCCCCACAAGCACACTACTACCAAGGGTTTCATCCGGCCGCTCATCCAAGTCTTGTCGCCAGCAAGCCTAGTCCCATGTTGAATTACTAAGGTTTAAGAAACTAAGTAAGAGACGCAGGCATCAAGGTCTGAAGGGCGCTGTGGGTCTACCTTCGCCTTCTTCACTACCTCGCGTTCCTCTGCACTTAGTTGCTTGGGAATACTTTATACATACATGGGTTTGAAAAGAACACTACTACCGAGAATCGCTCTCTCTTGGCCACTACAACTACTAATACACTGCCCGCCTAACTGCCAAACGAGCTGGCTTAATCGACTAATGGAATGGAAGCCGAGGACTTAAGTGCAGGTGTTTGGAAACATCATATGGGCCATCTCTCGTCACTCCACTTCCCCTTGCTCGGGACCTAAGATGGGCTTAATGAGAAAAATCATATGTGGGAAGGTGGATTCCACGGTGCTCTCTTGTGGGAAAACTTGACCTTCGATACCAGCTATCTCTCAGAAATAGAACTAGGCTGTCAGTTGCTCTTCTATACAGTCGAGTTAGATGGCATTACTTGTTTTGCCACATTGCTCTTTCTTCCTTTGATTGGCTGCACCTGAAGTCACTCATTCCCAATCGCATTTCTGGTTAAGAGAAGTAGGTTCTTTGACTCTCTTCTTTTTTTAATTTTTGATTGGATCAAAGAGGGGTAGCTACACCATAGGAATGATTCAAAGGTAGGAAGAGTTTAGGCTGTTAGCGTGATGAAGAGGAATGCGGCTAATCCCTCCACGGTACTCTGCTCTGCTGAACATGGTAAAAAGGGCTTCATTCAGCCAACGAGAGGTTTCGAAGTAACTCGACTGTATGACCTTTCCGCCTCGCCCTAGGGGGGTGTACTGGTCTTGTTGTGCCCGGCCATCCATTACATCATATAGAATAGATCTTCTGCTTTAGCGACTTTCTTTCTTGCAATCGAGCCTTTCTCACTTCCGGCACACTTGCTATACTTCCAAAAGCGGGTCATAAACGGGGGTTTTTTGCCTCAAGTCTCAGTCTTCTTCAATGGCAGGAATGGCTGGATTGAAGAGCACACAGCTAGTCAACTGTAAGAAATTGAGTGAGCCGAGCATAGCGAGGAGGAGATAGATTTAAACATTTAAAAAGTCAGGCTGGGTTAAGAACCATCAATTGCACTTGCTGCGAGTCAGCCCTATTTGATAAAAGGAAAGACTTACAAAATCTCCAACGGCCACACTAGATACTGGTTTTCATAGACAGAGCTACTCCAAGCCCAATACCAAATATGAATCATATTTGATGAACCATGAAGTTGTTTCTTTCTACTTAGTACCATCTTGCCTACCTCTAGATTCTAGAAGTAGTGACACCGTAACACATTACCTCGTAGATTAGATTGATTGAGGATACTTTCTCATGTCACATATACCGTTTGCATGTAATGACTGATACAATTGAAATAAGATCCCAAATCAACGCTTTCTTTGTCATCTTCGGAATCAGGGGTTCTCTTCAAAAACTCCCATTGGCCATTCTTGTTGCTAGTTCGGTTTTATTCATCTTTCCGGGTCACTACGTTCTCATAAGCTTCGGTCCGTCTGCTTAGTGGTGATTGGTCATTAAGGTTCCTTTGGGCTTGCTTTTCTGCTATCCCGCCACGCTTTCTTGTTTCATGCCTTCCGGCTCTGCGTAACATAACATCAACGCAGACCTAGCTATATTGAAGAGAGTTTGGTTGGGAACCTTTCACTCGGCACCACCTTTCTTTCTTTGTATCATCTCTCTCGTTATCGGGATGTCTTTGTTCGAGTCTTTCCACGGTTACCGAAGCTTGGTCGAGTGCTTTGCACCTCTCATCCCATTTCTTGCTTCGCTCTATCTAACGAGAGAATAGCTTGCTTCGCTTTTTGCCTCTCTATGGTGGTGATTATGGGCATAGAATTAGCATTAATGTGCGCAACAAGCCACGGTGCTCGCTAACGAGGTAACATAGTGCAGCAGCAATGACTAGTTGTTACTGTTGGTTTGCATTTGATCTTAAGTGCAAGAGAGATCAATCCCGGTGATGTTTCCGGTGTGCTTCTCGCATTTGATGTATAGAGGGCTCTGTTCGACACTCACAAAGAGGCATGCGGAAGATGTGTAATCAATGTTGACAAACAAGCTATTCTCGCTTCGTAGTAGAAGCATCGAAACTAGTAGTGCAGCTAGTCATGAGTAAGACATAGCGACTTAATATCACTCATGCTCTACCTTCTTTTTGGTGTTATAGAAGATGTGTAATGCGCTAGTGCTTTAGTTACCTAACAAGACCATTTTCGTGCAAAGTGAAAGAAGCTTAATCTATACCTATAAAAGTAAAGTCTTCTTTCGAATTCTGAAATGTAAGGCGAGTGGAGCGAAGGAAGAAGCTCTTACTCACTTAAGGGTAAGGCGCTAATGCCACTAGCTTGCTGGCTTGGTAGAGCAGCTAGACTGGCACTAGGTCCTAGCATTTTTCATTGTATCTGTGATCTGAAAATGTGTTGTCGGAAGATAGCACGATACCCTTGCCCTTGCCTCGGACTTTTTGATATACCTAAGAAGTCATGTGACATCTGCAGAATGGCCGGGATAGAATATAGATAATAAACAGGCCCTTCATCCGATGATAACGCCTTTACTTCGGCCACGGCTGGCGCCTAACCTATGGTAATAGTTCCCGCCGGTCGGTGAACTAAATGAAATGAATTTCATGTACCGCCTTTAGTCTCACGGCTCTCACTCATTTCGCCTAACCGCAGTGCAATCATTCTTAAGAAAGGAAGGATCAGCCCTAAAATATAAGCTTTGGCGCGAAAGTCTTTGTCGATGCATGGCAGCGACGGAGAGATGATATCTTGATGAGCCCAAGTCAATATCAATAGCAGCGGAAAGGCCCGTGTACAACTGTTGTCTTGCATGAGATCTGCCATAAATGTTTTCGATTGATCGACAAATTGCCAAAGGCAAGCGGCTTTCCGATATATATGAATAGGAGGGCTCGCAGAGAGATAGAGATATGGGGCTAAGTAAAGGGAATCTTTTGCTTTATGAAACCTTACCTTGGTCGGCCTTATGAAGGCGACCACTTATGTTACATCAATCTATTCTTGTCTTGACCTATGTATTCTCCAACTCCATCCACCAAAGCCGGATCTAAGGACTTCGTCGTGAACATCAACAAAAGATGCCTACAAGGATCCTTGTGGTTCATTTTTTCTTGTTACGAATGAGCGAAGCGGGATTATCATTGAAGAAAGGGCTCCGCTTTTGGGTGGAAAGAAAGACTCATATTTGTTCGATCAAATCGGCTTGCTTATGCTATCACTTGTACCCAAGGCAATTGACTTGTGCTCTACCAAAACAAAAGAATAGGGCTTATCAGACCCTTTAATCTTTGAGTTTTCATCCGTTGTTGATCGATTAGTTCTGTTGAGGTAGAATTAGTAACATCCAATCAAGAGCAGCCGCATAATCGATCTAGGACTAGGACCGGGCCCCGCCACGAGAGGTGTGCATTTAGTATAATATTTCCTAGCGCTTCTTCAGATCTCTACAAACATATGGATTTTAGGATCTTATATATCATATAGGTTGAACCGAGTGGAGATTGAGCGATATTGCCAACCACTTCAGCCGGCGAAGGAAGAGATGCTCATGTAACTCATTCAGGGATGTCTCGGACAAGGAAAGTTGTTCCCGGGAATGCTTTTTCTGGTTTCTACGATCTTTCCTCAAGAACGAAGAACTATATAAGGGGCTTAAAGTGCAAGAAATCTTTTTTCGTAGGAGAGTTCATCTGGCTCAGGATTTGGCCATAACATCGATAATGTATACCCAAAGGTCGGAGTACATGACCCATCGACCCAAGGAGTGGCGGAACCGCCCAATTCTTTTGCTTTTATCAAAACTATATTCGCATGTATCTCCCCTATTCTTATTGCTTAGAATCTACTCTACTTACCAATAGGGATATTCTGATGGGACCGAGGTATCGAGTTATCTCCTTAAGGGACAAGGTCGGATTGAGAAAGTACACCTTGAGCTATTTGATCAAGTGTCGAGGGTTATTTTTGACTACTATTTCCCGGTCTTCGATCAGAAATGCTTCTGCCGTGGCATCCATTGATTCAATGATTTAGATACTCAAGCGGAAAAGGCTTAAGTTGGCCTACTTTGGTTGAGCCGTAGAATACTTTAGAATGGGCACGAAGCTATCTAATAAAGAGCTTGTTGAACTTATATCTCCCAATGCTTACGAGCAAGACAAGAAGGTCGGGAGGAAAGCCTTTAGTCCCTATGTCTGATTACTCTTTTTCCAGAACAAGAAGAACTAGCTCTCAACAATCGACGCCCCCGAGGTGTCTCTATCAGTTGACCTACCCTTTCGACCTAACCTAAGGCACCTTCGCCGGGCCCTTACGATATGAATTTTTGAACTGCGAGAATCTAATTTATGTCTTTTACTAGGATAGATGCATCCGAGGGTCAGTAAAGCCCCCGCCCTTTGGGTTGGGCATCCGCTATTGATCACAAGCATGCAACAGAAATACTACTTACTGAATTATAGTACTCCCCGCCCTTCTGTTTCAAATGGGAATGGAAGACGAAGAGATGCAGTGTAAGAAACATGATCTTCTGTGGCATGTAGGAAAGAAAGGGCTTTTTCATTGTCAAGCTTTGAGCAGCTCTTTCAGCCGCCTAATCTCCTCTCCCAACATGCTCAAGAATCGAGAGCCACCGAGGATGCCGGAGGGAGCTTGCTTATAAAAGAAGATAGGCCGGTCAAACAAAACAACGCATAATGGGCTCTCCGCTCCTAGTCACTAAGTAGTGCTATTCGTCCTCCGGGACTCCACCAAGAGGTTCTTTCTCACATAATTTCGCCTACGTCTCCACTTCGGTGTCGGAGGAAATGGGATTCGAACCCATGATACAATCTTCTTGCATGACGATTTAGCAAACCAATGCCTTGCCATACCTCCAAGTTGTTGATCGGAATTTGATGTGCGGTTGGTTGCGAAGGGCTATCTCGATCCGATCAATCGCGTCAGAAGCGTGAGCGCTGCATCTTCCTCTATCTATGAGCGAGACTCCATCCAAATCTGCCACTTTCATTTGTAAGGAGAGGGGTGAAGCTTGTTAGAGTAAGGAGTTTAGGCTTTCTAAAGCTCAATCCCCTTGCTTGTTGTTTCGAGCTTCTTGGGTAGTGAAGTGGTCCATGAAGGTGAAATCACACTTGTGTTAAGCAAGCCGAGTAGTCGGACTTAACATTGATTGAAGCTTTGTTGGAGAGAAGACACCACCGGACCTGCAAGCACCGGGTAGTACGCAGCGGCGAGTTTTCAATCATACAATGTGTACTCGAGGCGGTAGTCACTATCCTCGTTCTCCTCTTTTCATTGCACCATTGGCATGAAGATCTATGAGAACCTCGTTTAACGTGTCCGGCCGAAACTCCGAACCCCTTCGGCTTAGGAGGACCCCCATAGCTTGCGGGAGCGCGAGTGTCCCCCTTCGATCCTTTCGGATGGGAAGCAATTTCCTCTTCGGCTCCAAGGTTCTTTCGGCATGAATGGCCATACGTTCCATGTCACCGAGGTCATTGCTTTCGTCTTGAATAATAAGAGTCGCTGAACAATGGCAGCGATTGCTTCCATTGCTCTGACATCATGGGGACCCCATCCGAAACAGCTAATCTGGAATTGCCGCGGAGGGCAGGCGGGTTCCTAATCCAGATTCTGCGGTGAGGCGACCGCAATTCCAGATCAAATCCTCCTTATCCCCGCATGCTGCGACGACGCAGGGGGGAATAATGAGAATTGGTGGAAGACCCAGTAAGGTGAGTAGTGTGTTAAGTACTCCCCCCAAAACCAGGGGGAAAATGAAAGAAAGAAAATCACACAATAGGAAACTTCTGGCTTTTGGGTCTTTTAAGATGGAAACAGGAGTTTTTCCATTGTAAATTGCAGACGAGCAATCAACAATTCCAAGAAATAGAAGATCTACGTGACCAAATTTTCCTGCTCAAAAGAATTTCTCTTTTCTTCTTCATTCTCAACAGGAAAGCATCAACAAAACTCCCCTTCCATATAGATCATCGTGGCATGAACTAATTTCTGCGTTTCCCCACCCCTACTACTGCCCGAAATCCAGCTTTGGTGGGCTTCCCCCAAGGTGACACCGAAGGCCTACCTCCTTTCGTGCGCCCCTCACCTCCTCCATGGCGCCACCTTGCCCATTAGAAACCGGTTCACTTTCATGTTCGTATAGCGAAAAAGTTGTGAAAGTCTTTCCTTGTCTGACCGACTTAACTTATAGCAAAAGGATTCAATCCAGCCACAGGTTCCCCTACGGCTACCTTGTTACGACTTCACCCCAGTCGAAGACCCCCTTTCTTTAGTCAGTTCAGTTTCAAGTTTAAGGCAGGAACAGAGGCTAACTGATCTTACTTATTGGATTAGGGACTTTCCCCTTGTTCTCTAAATCTTAAAGGGAGAAGCCGCTTCCCTTGAATGGTCGATTAGCTCAACCAATTCTCTTTTAAGAAAGGCGAGCAGGTTATGTAATAAGTGCCCCTCTCTGAGTTGGAAGAAAAGATAATTTCATTTGCATCATGCTCGGACCTTTTTCTCAGAGAAGGACTAGATCATCTTTCCCTCAACCGACGTGATAGTGGCCTTCGGATTGCGCTTATATTACCGAAATGAGTTAGCGAAAACTTGAAAGGTTCTGTCAGAGATTTAAGAACACTTGCCTGGAGAGTTCCTCTATAGTGGAAAGGGATATACTGAATGAATTGCATCGTCAGGAGATGTTTAGAAAAAGATTAAGGAATTTGCGGGAGAGTCAACTAAGAGCCTTGGTGCAGGAAGCCCTGTAAACCATAAGGCAAATTAAATATAGGTGGGATCCCATCTATATTTTTTTTTTCTTTTCCCTCCTCTTCAATAATACAAAGCTCCATTCATGGAGTTTTCAAATCTGTTTATATATATATATATATATATATATATATATATATATATATACTTTTCAAAATAACCGAATAATCTATTATGGATTGAGGGGCACCCACCTGTCGAAGCGTGCGCGTGATATAGATCGGAGATATGAATTCTTAAGCATTGCCCCGACATGGATCTCGCTCGCCTTTGGTGTATTGTGGCTGTGCTTCAGCCAAGAAGGAGGAGCTGAGAGGGGACAGTCTTGTTTTGGTGTGATTGTGAGCGAGAGAGAGAGGTCTTAAGTTATTTGGGCTATTGGGTGTAGAGAGAGGGAGAGAGAGAGAGAGGGAGGGACGGCTGCTGGTTAATGGGTAGAGATAGAGAGAGATAGGTTTGCAATTAAAAGTCTTTAGCTCTTATTTAAAGAGAGAGAAAGAGAAGGACGTGGGTGACTTGAGTTGGCAAGTTCCCAATCCTAAAAGGGGCAAGAGTCCTAAGGGAGTAGGAGTCCTTTTTGGGACTCTTCTTGTTTGGTAATAAATATTTTAGTTGCCCTTTAGAGTGTAATTGTAATAAAATAGAATTTCCTAAATTTAGAATTTGTGTAGGTCAGGATAGAGTGTGCGTACACGTACCCCTCTTGGTGCATCCTAGATCTATCACCATTCATTTGAGCCAAAGATACCCGGGTCATAACAGAAGCGCCTCCATCCGATTCATCATTATCATCATCTAGACCGTCGGCTCTACTCACTCCTTCTGCTTCATTTAAAGGCCAAAGAAAGGTCCCCGTTATTGCTCGTTCGAGCTCGGATGTTGATGATTTCATCAATCTATTGCACGGCTCTGATCCCATCAAAGTCGAGCACAATTTTCTAGAAAATGAAGTTAGAGGTTTGATTTTCCCACGTAGATTCGATCAAATCATTGATGCCTTAACAATTTTTTTTATTGGTTTTATTGGGGTTTCAAATTGATTTGATGGGTCTGATGCTGAAATTTTCAATTTTGTGTTTGTTTTAATTAATTAAATATCTATTTTTCAAATTAATTTGGGGGGCTTGCTTTCAGCGTCGGCGAAGGAGAAGACGAGGGCCCCTCTTCCTCTCGTTTTTCCTAACCAATGGGCAGAAACGATTTCCAACAGAAATCGGGTGGGTTTTATTTTTCAAGTTTTTTTTTCTTTTTCTCAAGATAAGTGGGACCCACTTCTCCACCAAACACTAGCAAATAACACTTTCTCGGGAAATTTTTAATTTCCAGCAAAAAATAGCCTTAACTCGGGTTACCAAGCAAGGAATTAGAGGGTGCAAATAATCATAACCACTTGATAATCCCATCACTTAACAAATCTGGCACGGTAGAACGGTTGTTTGTTTGTTTTTCTTTTTAATAAGAAAGCATTAAAGTTTGTGCCCTTACACTTTTACTTATTTATTTATTTGATGGAAGGTCCTTACACTTTTATTTATTTGTTTATTAAGCAAGAAGGAGGGTTACAAAATAGTAATCCAAATGAAAAAATCAAAAACAATTTAATTTGGCCGAAGCAGTAGGGTGCCTTTATTAAAAACCCAAGATTCTTAGTTATTAATAGGCTAACATGCGCTTAAACCATTGACTGCTTTGAATCAGACGAGGAGAATTTTATTGCTCCAATCTTCCAGATAATGGGTCTTGCGATGATGGGCTTACCATCGTATGATCAATTTTTTATTTCACATTTGATATGTCCCGAAAAGTGATTTGAGAACTCTTTTGATGTTTACTTTTTGGAGTGCATGCCAAATGGAATCAAAATAGAGAAAAGTACTGAATCAGGCCCCTCAAACAAATTTATCACGCAATCCATGATTTCTTTTTTAATACTTGAGAGAGCCCCAATATGGGTTTAAAGAGCCGTCTAGCATCCACGGGATTATGTTTAGCATCGACGGGATTCTGCATATGCCCCCCTATGCTAAAACTGCCCCTGAGGCCAAAGCCACCAACCCGCTCCATTTCTCCTCATTTGAAATTTGGGGCACCTCCAGCCTGACGACCGAAACCCTAAATCGCACCTCTTCATCTTCTCCAAACCCATCAACTGGTTTATCTTCTCCAAATTTAGGGCATAAGGAAATCTTCTCCAACCGTCCTGTGGTTTATCTTCTCCAACCGCTCTCTGATTCGAAAGTGCCCTTTCACATTCTCCAATAGGCCCTCTAGTTCATCTCCTCCAGATTCGTGATTTGCGCTAGAGAAAAATGCATGTAGAGGAGATGGGTTTCTAACCCTACCCCACTTGGAGAATACCGAACTCCAAATAAAAGTGCCCTCTGAGCATGATTTCAGATTTCTCCAAGTAAGCTTCTTTGTTTCTTCTTATTCTTCATGAAAACTATTTATTTTTAAGCTTCTCCTTTTAGATCACGTGATACTTTTAGACCTGTATATTTTGTTTATGCTTATTCGTTTCTTCTTCTTCCTCATGAAAACAATTTCTAGAGGAGGTGCTTTTACAACATTAATGGATTAAAGGATTTCTTCTTCTCCCCAATCCGAAATACCTAGAGTCTCTGGTTTGCCAAAGCTTCTTCTCAAAAAACTTAGGGTCTCTGGTTCGCCGAAGCCAAAATAAAGTACAATAAAAAAACTCGAATTCAATGGAAAATCCGAGGTTTGTAAGAAATCTTTAACAATTTCTATAAATTTTTTAATTAGATCCGCTTAATGTGTATGCTTAATGTTTATGATATTTGGTCCTTGAAATTTTCTAATAATATTTGTTAAAAAGCTACAATTTTCTATTATTCTTCATGATATTTGGTTCTTCATGTACTTTTGTTACTCGAGCAGAACTTTTGGCTTCAACCGTGTTCAATAGAAATTATAACAGTACGTGAAAATGAAAAAACAATGTCACCATTTTAACAAAAACCACGACATTGGGCCGTTGTAGATTAAGCAGCTTATCAAATGCAACAAACCTCTAAAATATAAATTTTGTAACTAAGCGGAACCCGTGACCTTACTTTCTAAACGAAATTGGGCAGCCACATACCGTTTTTAAAACAAATCTTGAGCGGGCGGCTAAACACCCTTTTTAAAAGAAATTTAGAGCGAGAGCTCTAAACCCTGTCTTCTTCCTCTTCCTTTGAGTCGAAATCCTAAACACTAGACCCACTGGTCTTCATTTTCTTTTTGTGTCGAAACCCTAATCCCCGAATTCGTATGAAAAATTCAAAGTTGGTAGGAAATCTTGAACGCTATCTGTAATTTTGTTAATTAGGTCTGCTTAATGATTATGATATGTGATCGAAGAAAATGTCTACGAGATAATGATGATAAAATTTTGTTATAATTCTCTTCTTATTTAATTTTTAATGAATATTTTAAATTTTTTTATATACGATCGATGCAGAAAAGATTATTATTTTGTTTATTGAGAAGTTATATATTAGATTATAATCATATGCTTATTGAGTTATGATATGTATGATACGCTTTTACTTATTATACAACTCCTTAATTTTGTAGTTTTTTGTTCTTTGATATGTGATGCCCCTACCTATTTTTGATAGATATGATAGTCTATTATTTGTGGAGGAATGTATGGATTGTCTACTAGACTTTATTTTATTTTTTGTTATTATGTATGGATGTAGTATGAATATAATATCATATATAGTTTAAGATATATGATCCTCTGAAAATTGTGACTAAACTAAACAGGATTGACTCTCGTATGAATGACATTGTTTCGTTGGTTTTTTTCTACGATGGAGTTTTGAATGAATCTGGTTTGACATCTGTTTATATTGGCGGGAAAAAGAAAATGAAGAATGTTAAGTGCGACATGACGTATGATGAACTGGTGGAAAAGATGTGTGAGGTAATCAATGAGGCAGGCGAAGAGAGGAAATTTTATCTCAAATATTCATGCATCATGATCGAGCAATTTTTTCCTATAGATGTTGATAACAATGGAGACGTGTACGAAATGTTTGTTGCAAACCAAGGTTGCCGAATGATATATATGTATATCATTAATAAATTGACGAATGAACAAAACAATGGGGGAGAGAAGAAAGAATGAGCAAGAAGGATGCATCCTCTCGTGCATCTCCTACATTGGAAACTGGTTGTGCCGAGAAAAGGTTGTTTAACTTCTTTTTTTTATAAGTATAATGTTTAATACTAACATTTTGCACATAATTAAAAGATTGTCTTGGTTTGAAACAGGAAAGAACCGGCCAATATTGAAACTAGGCCTATTTTTTTACATAGATTTTTGGAAGAACCGAAGCAAGATAGTCCCGAGTCAGTGGATAATATTTCACTATCATCTAGCAGCGATAGGTGAAATTGCATTTCATTTCATCATATTAATGTCATTAACAGAATTTTGACCTCTCAAGTTTGTTTTATTAGTCTAAATCATTACGTTTTTATTCATTAGGAGGCAACGACGTAGTAGATTTTCATCTCATGAGCCGACGAAAAGCATCGATCCATCCCAAGGTTGTGATTCAATTTCGAATAAAAGTTCTACTAACAATGAAACACCAAATGGGTCTCTTCATGACGCAAACGATATGTTTGGGGACAGTTATAGTGATAGTCTTAGAAATAGTGGTGGCGGTTGTGGTAGCGAGAAGAGGAGTAAGGATGAGAAAGACGTGCCCCCATGCGATCGACATCACTATGTTCCGACATCTGATTTCGAAGATGATGTGCCCCCTCCTGAGTTTCATGGAGATAAGTATTATTTCGAGGAGGGAAGTTTAGGGGATGGGGCTGGTATGTTTAGACGGGAGATGACATCTGTGAAAGTGAGAAAACTTTTTGCGTCGAAAGGGGAGTTTGAAAATGCTTTAAAAGAATATGCAATATTGTCAAATTTTCAATATTTACCTATAGCAACCCATGCAACGAAGGTGGTAGCAAAGTGCGCCATTCCGTCATGCCCATGGCACATCTAGGGATCAAAGTTACTTCATGATTCTATATTCAAAATTGTTATTCATACACCACATACGTGTGGGCCAGCAGAATGTGGAATGGACCACCGACATGTAAGTAGTTGCTAGATTGCAAGCCGAATCAAGGGTCTTCTAAAGTTGCATCTAGATTATATCCTACATTCAAAAATAATATGGTGTGATAGTGCCATATCGAAAAGCTTGGTTAGCCAAAGAAATTGCAATGAAAAATATCACTGGTGGTTGGGAGCGTTCGTATGAGTTACTGCCTAGATATTCTGAGGAGTTGAAGGTAGTTCATTCTGATGCTAAAACAAAATTGGTTCTTAGAGAAGTTAATTATTTTCTAAGATTTTTTTGGGAATTTGAGTCATCGATTCATAATTATAGGAGAACCCTAAGGTCGATAGTATTTATCGATGGGTTGTGTTTGAGAGGGAAATATGGAGGGGAGTTTCTAATGGCTAAAGCAGTCGATGACAATAATGGATTGTTCCCTCTAGCATTTGCAGTGGTCGAAAAAGAAAACAACGAAACTTGGGAATGGTTTCTAACTTTGTTATGAGACCATGTCACCGGTAACCCCCTAGAGTTGATTATAATATCCAATTGTCATGAATCTATAATGAAGTACGTACCACTAGTATTTTCGAATTGTTTCCATGGTTATTGCGTTTATCATTTGACAAAGAACTTTCACTCGAAGTTCAAGAATGCATACATCAAGGGTTTGATATGGAAGATCGCTAGAGAACTAACTGTCGATGGTCATAAATGTGAAATTGATACTTTATAAAAGATCTTTCCAAATTATCATGCTTGGATTAATGACGTGGGTGAGGGTCATTGGTGTAACACGTACTTTCCCAAAAAACGCTAGGGAATCTTGACTACAAACTATTCGGAGTGCATGAACTCCGTCTTATTGGTTGCTAAAACTTTTCCTATTCCCTCGATTGTTGAGCTTATGCATAAGAAAGTTATCAATTATTATTATCATAGATCTCTAGTGGGTGCTGCCTGTACTTCTGCAAGCAAGAAACCCACAAAATACGCTGACGAGCATTTGAAGGAAGAAATAATGATGGGTCATTTCCTAATAGTATTTTCGAGTAGTTTGGATGAGTTTATAGTTATAGACAAAGA
Organism: Chloranthus sessilifolius; assembly: GCA_021018995.1. Taxonomy (NCBI): domain Eukaryota; kingdom Viridiplantae; phylum Streptophyta; class Magnoliopsida; order Chloranthales; family Chloranthaceae; genus Chloranthus; species Chloranthus sessilifolius. Next base: position 93,695,824 of record CM037585.1, read on the forward strand.
TAAGAGTCATAGCGTGAACTTGGAAACACCATCATGTTCTTATCGAAGTTTTGATGTATTTGGTCTACCATGTACACATGCATACGCTGCTATCAGTTATTGATGTGCATCGGTATATGGTTTTGTAGAGGAGTGGTTTACAAATGAGAGATATTGCGACACATATGATGATGTGATGCACCCGATGGTTGATGAGAGTCAGTGGATGAGTAGAGATACAAAGGTGGTGGTAAAACCACCGCATGCTAGAACTTGTGCTGGTAGGCCGCGAAAAGCTAGGATGAAGTCAGCAACAGAGAAGGTTAACACTTATAAATGATCTATATGTAAGAGAAAGGGTTACAATCATAGAACATGTACGCCCTCATCTTCGAAAAAAAAGAAGTCTAGGACAGGTCCGCCGTCGCAAGAAGAGAAACAATTAGAGTGTTAGGGTATCATGTAAGCTATTTTCGTAGAATTTATAATTATAAGTGTAACTTCTTGTACGAGTTAGTCACTGATGCATACCATTATTTTGCAGTTTACTTGTTATCTCCATGAAGAGAGATCGTTATCAGGTAAAAATCCTATCATATATCACTTTATTGAGAGATAGTAAAATATCTCTGTTTGCATTTGCACGTAAGAATGTTATATAATTCCATGAACTTGTTGGGTTTGCCAGTGTTGAAGTTGTAACAACGATTGCAAGTAGAAGCGCAGGCAAGGTATCATTTCTTCCTTACTTGAACTTTCATTTTGATGTATATGGTGCAAAAGGAACAGTTCACGAAGCCCCAAAATAAGAAATGTTCAAATAGCTTGCTTGTTATTTGTTAGAGTAGGCACATTTTAGCTGCATTATTTATTTCAATCCATCTATCCAATTTTAGTCTTCATCTACTAAAGCTCAATAGAAGATATATTTGGCTATGGCCTAATCGGAGAATGTCAAGCATATCTGATTTTGATAGCATTTATTTACACAGTCAACCACTTTTTCTCATGTTTTAAACATCCCATGTCCATCGGTCATCGAGGCCCCCTATTCATGTAGATGAGGCAGAATGCTTTTTGTAGAATCGACCATTATTATTCTAATGCTACCTTGGAACTCTTTGAGGCAATTTTTACACCTGATGACTATGTTGTTGCCTTATTGCAGTTGCATCCTCCAGCTCCAAAGGCACTGAGAAGAATGCATACGCTTGCCAGCGATCCAGGAATCACTGCCTTTTCTCATAATAAAGTGGAAGTTTAGAGTGAATTTATCTTTATCATCTAGATAGAAAGTTTCTTGGAGATTAAGTGGAAGTTTCTTAGAAGTTTAGAGTTTATTTCTCTTTATTTTCCTTTTGTATCCACTAGAAAGTTTCATTGTGTTATTGAAGCCCTAATGATTGTTGTTGTATTCCTCTCATCATTTACAATGTTCGGTAATCGGAATTAGTTAAACTAAATCTGAGTTGATTTTTTAATGGTAAAACAACTCTATATATGGCTTTTCTTGTTCAGGTTTATCTATTTTTTATGCTTAGCGTGGGTGGGGCAGATGTCCTTCATATATTTTTTTTGCATTGATATGTATAGTCATGATTTTGAGGAAATTAATGGTTAAAATATTGAAATAGTCTTGTAGTTTCAAAACCATTGGTTCATGTAGATGAAAATATATTATCTTTAGAACAAACTTTCTTACTTGATTCTTTTTGTAGTAGGACATGATATCTTTTTCTCCAACTTTAAGCTTTCTTCAATGCTTAAAGCCAGCCATCAGTAAAATTTTTGGTATACTATCATCTATCTCACAGTTTTATGACCAACTTATTATGTCAGAATTTTCCTATCTAGCTGAATTAATGGTAGCAAGACAGAAGGGTTTGACCCGAAGTCAGGTAAGCTCATAAAGCTAAATATCTAATCTCCTTTTCTTTACATTAATGCGTAGATTCTATTTTGGTTCAGGTCTAAAAGAACTATATAAACGGGAAGAGAGAATCTAACTTGTGAGCTAGAAAATGAAAATGAGAATAAAAACTGGCTTCCAATCACACCAGTAATCTCAAATTGTGTTGAATAAAAAGTGACGAACATGGGTCCAGACTTCACACACACACAAGATTGCTGTAATTTTTTTTTTTATGAAAGTATTTTGCCACACAAGACTCACAACACAAGCGATCAGTTTTCCCAGGGACAACTACAACTCTTAGTGGTATGTAATCTAATACTAGATGTAGTTGACTAGTACATTTTCTTGAAAGTGAAATTAGTTAAATCCTAATACATCTTCTACGCAAACTAGGCATACATGACTTTCAAACAAAACCTACTAAATAGATATTCCGACTAAACCAAACGAGGCCCAACACCACTTTCAAATGTCACCACTCCCAACAGAAGTATTGATTTCGTTCACATCATCTGATTCGTCACCACCGACCTCTTCAGTGGAGGAGAAAATGACGATTGGCACAGCTTCCATCATACCAGGCGGTATCGGAAGGGCTAAATGCTCAGTCGAAGGCTCCTCTCTCTTGCTTTCATCTTTGACTTCAGCTACAACTGCATCAATCAATGGGTCTATGTCCATCGGGACAATTGGGTAATTTTCGTCGAAGCCCTCCGATGGGAACTCCGCTTGAAGCTGGCGTGTGATATAGGCACAGCTACGCTTATAGCGGCTGTATGACGATCGACTATGTCTCGGTGGTGGTCGAGAAGGTCGTGGCTTTTTGAAGTTTTCACACGGGGGCGAATCAAACTCCATACGAGTAGGGGATGGGATAGAGTCAGAGCTATTCTCAGAAGACATTAGTTTTATGCCAATTAGTTATGCCCCAGTGGTGTTTACAAGAGTTGTTGTCCCTCTATTTATAGAATAATATGTTGAAGTGCCTTACTTTTCTTTACATTATAATAATCACAGCATTGCCGAGACCCATTGTGCAATTCCAATTCGAAATAAGTACCAACATACATGATGGGACAATATAGTGCTGCCCTTGATACGCCAACTCCAGTAGTATACATTTCGAGCCCCACCATCTAATTTGACGTGACTAGACGATAGTATTGGACTTGCTCCTGTCAAGTTGCCATTTCTAGAGTTGCTCCTGTCACATTGCCCTTAATATCGAGACAGTAAATGTACGATATAGATTTTAACCGCGACATGCTCTTCTTAAATTTTAGACTTCCTCACTGAAGATAATTTAACAATTTTAATCCTATATTTATGTCTCTTGACCTATGTGTTCTTCTTAGAGTTACTCACTTATAAGTTCAAAAGCATAATCCATCTGTTACTTCTCATGCATCTATAATTTTCACTCTTGTATTCAGGCTTATTTATCCTCCTCATAGTTCCCACTAACTCGGCATTTTTCACATTTAATGTATCCACCTTCCAAGAGGCCAACCATATATCACATTATTGCTCTTTTACCAAGCCATCCATATAGGTCCAAAGGACATCGTAGGAAACTTTTACATTATAATAATCACGTGCATTGCCGAGAACCATTGTGCAATTGTCCTAATATAAGCTTCAGCGCATGTGATGGGACAATATTGTGACAGTCTAGATTTCTGCACCCCGAAACCCGTGCCATCAGGATCATACTCTGCACCCCGAAACCCGTGCCAGAGCACAACAAAGAGTGTCTGCTCATCAAGTAAAAATCAGAGCAGACACTATCTCGCAGTGACAGATCGAGTATCATATAAAGCTCAAAAGAAAGGAAAGAGAAATAAACACTGCATATATGTAAAATAAAAGAATATACATCCTCAAAAAGGAACCAAGAAGAACCACTGATGATGGACATCCATCACCCAAAACTATGGTTCCCGATAATGGTTCTTATAGAATGTATATGAATACAAGTATAACATCTATAGTAAAATACAGAAAGGTGGACACCAGGCGCACAGATAATCCAAAATATACAAGTACAGGACCCAAAACACAAGACTAAAATACCCAGGCTAAGGGTAAAACTCGTCGGCCTGAATATCGGTCTCCTCATCCTCAGCCTCAGCCTCTGTGTCTGGCTAATAGTTTGAGTTGCTCTTTGTGCCATGGACTCTAGCCTCAGAACCTATGACACAGAGTCAGGAGTGAGTTAACCATTTATGCTTAATAGAAGAAATTCAGTTAAATTTGCATCTTAATTGTAAAACATGGTTGCAGAATATAACTCAGACAGATAAGCAATATTGAATATAGACAGAACTGGACAGATGCAGACAGATAATCAGATATGCAGAATCTGAATGCAAAACTTATAAGAACAGACATAACCTTAGAGTTTTCAGGATGCTTTATATACAGTATTTAAATGACTTAAAATAGTATACTTAAGTAACTCCCGTGAATATAGCACGTGCTAGCCAGATGTGTGCCGCTGGGTAACCTCGATCATCGTCGTTCAATGAATAATTTCAAGAATGCAACAATGCCTCATCTAAGGAGCACAATTGTGTCGATAAATTTCCAAAGCAGATGCACGAATGTGCCAGTCACGGATATACCGCCGAGTCGGTGGGATTCATCAGATAGATAAACTTAAAATCACATGCATACATATCATGATAACAGGAATCAGATGACAGATATCAGATAACAGGAATCAGAGGTGGTGGAACTTTCATTCATATGCAAGACATGATTTGGAAAATAAAATCAAAACATGCGTCAGAACACAGAAGCTATGAACACATGAGATAAAAAATAAATGCAAGTTCGGTTGAATTTCCTCTACCTCAGATCAAGTCTTTCTAAGCAAATTCAAAGCTTTTTAAGATGTTTAGACTTTGACCTAGATCATATGTGTAGTATACTAAGTATCAAAATAGAAATTGATACACTGCCTAGAAACGTTTTTCCCAGATAACTAATACAGACAAAATAGGGGAATTTAATCGATCAATCTCCATATTTGATCGATCAAATTCACATCTGATCGATCAATTCCTCATTTGATCGATCGAATGCCTTCCTCTAAGACAGACAAAATAGGGGAAACTCGATCGATCAATCCCTCTATTTGATCGATCGATTTCACATCGGATTGATCAATCTCTTCATTGATCGATCAGATTTCTCAAACCTACATAGCCTGAACAAAAGGCATCTGTTCGATCAACTCCATGGTTGATCTATCGAATTCTCAAGTTGATCGATCAATTCCCATAATTGATCGATCAAAACCAGCATTTTAACTTCTTCAGAACAGAGGAACTTTGATCGATCAATCTCATCATTGATCAATCGGATCCTCAATTCGATCCATCAATCCCCATGTTTAATCGATCGGGTCAAAAATTCAGAAAAACATACCTTTTATTTCATAGTGTGTTCATAAAATTTGATCGATCGAATCCCTGATTTGATCGATCAAAACCATAGTTTGATCGATCAATTCCCAATTGATCGATCAGTTCAAACCTGATCGATCACTTCTAAAATCAATTCCAAATTCGATCGATCAAACCACCAGTTTGATCGATCGAGCACATCGGGCTCTCACTTCTTAAGAAATTCACCCTTCTGTTTCATAAGGGCCATTGATAAAATTCGATCGATCAATTCCCTAGTTTGATTGATCAGATTATAGACTAATTGATCAATTCTCAATTGATCGATCGAATTTTCACAGTTAAGCTACCATTAATGGGTCTATTGAATTCAAACCCTAACTCCCATAATTCTTCAAGAACCATTCAAACACCCATAAATGCATATTTATTACACCTAACCCACACAAAACCCATAACAACTCACCTCTTCCGATGATTGTTTCTAGGCTCACGACATCCTAGGTTCGCATGGGTTTTCTATCAGATCTGTGAGATCTGCACTTCGAGTTCTCTGATGAACCAGAGACACGAATCCACACTTACACATAGGTGCATATTGCTCTCCCAAATATACTCGACGTACACCCATCGATTGACTTACGCTCTAATCAGAAGATCAAGAATCTAGGGTTTCTCAAGCTTGACTTTCTCACAGAGGGAGTTTCCTAGCAACAGCTTGAAGGCAAGGGTTCAGAATAAGAGCAGAGAGAAGAGGGTTGGGCATTCCTAACCTTCCTTCTCTCTTAAGATATTAATGGAAATATCTTAGATATTTCCATTTTAATCTCTTTTGCTCCGTTGTTGAGCACACACACACACACAACACATGTTTCTCATTCTACAAACAGACTTAATCACCTCTTGAACTTTCGTCGCAAGCGACGTCTCACTTCTCACACCTACAGATTAAAGATCCCCATTCTTAATGTTCTTTTATTTAAAATTTTCAATTCACCTCAATATTTGTGTCAGGCACGGATACGAGAGCAGTGAGGAAGTTCTCATAATTTTAGGGTCATTACATTCTCCCCTCCTTAGGAATTTTCGTCCTAAAAAATGTTAGGGAGTCTCAGACACATACACAGTGACGCAAACCATGACACATACACTGAACATACACACTATTTAATCAGGCAAGCCAGTGGTATTAAATAGACATCATGCAGAGCGTGCAAAACAAATATCGTATCAACAGGCAGAATAGGGACAACAGAAATCATGCAGTAATAATGATGCATGCAGAGCAGAATTGAATATGAAAAACTAAGTTATAGATATATAGATATAATGATTATTGAAAAGTGCAAATAATAGCATAGTAATCACCTGCCGATGGAGCGGATGATGAACCTGGCTCCGTAGGTACATCTAGTCGGCTCGGTTTGGGTGGCTCTCTGCGATAGTCACGCAGATCCATGGTGTGTAGACTAGCATGTCCCAGCATGGGAGTGGCAGTAGTGGCGTAGAAGTGCTACATCAATAGCCCGAGCATCCCCTCATGATAATCCAATCATCGATGTACCTGACGATGGAACTCCTCCATCTCGTCCAGTCTCTCGTGCACCTTCTTGTTGTTTTAGTTCATCACGGTTAGTAGGGTTTCGAGAGTAAGGGTGGAAGGCTTGGGTCTGCATGAAGTAGATGCTCGTGCAGGCCAGCACGAAGGAATGGGGGTAGGTCTAGCAGGTGCCTGGGGCTGAGGAGGTCAGTCAGGCTGTGCCTCCCCCTCATTAGGAGCTCTCTCAGTAGCCTCAGCTCCCGCCTCCACTGGAGGAGCCTCCTCTTCATCTGACGACCACTTGACCAAAAGATTATAGCTTTTAGTCCAGTCTTTTAACAAAAAGACCTTGACATTTTCGTTCCTCCTTGGTTCTCCAGGAGCCATGCTATACTCCTCATGCACAACATTATACTGCTCCACCATGCGTGTGATCTTACAGGCATAAGACATCTCCCCCTTAGACTTGGCCTTCCTTGTCAACCGATCGAAGGCATGAAGCATGCCATCAATGACAACATTGGCAACAGAGAACCAACGGTTCTCATAGGCGGAGAATAGAAACTATTGTACGATGCTCGTATGCTCCGAACGATGTAGAAATGGGTAAATGATGCACTTGACATAGGTATCAAGCATCCATAGATTATCGGGTAGTTGGGCCCTCTTGATCGATTGGCCCGATCCATGAAGCCCATGTGTCATCTTAGCGATGACATCCTCAAAAGGCTCCTCCTTTATGTAAGGTGCCGCCAAACCGCACATCTCCACGTACCCGGATGGGCATCATGGCGGTGGCGATGTGTAATTAGTTGAATCGGTATTCCAACCCATCGATCGTAGTAACCATTTGATGGCGGCTACCTCCACGTCAAAGGTGTTGGTAAAAGAGACGTACTATGCGTGGGTAATAGTAGTCATGGAAGGTTTTTAATATAGGCTTGAGCCCTAGCTTCTTAACGTACTCAATCGCCCAAGCCATCTCAGGACGGTCGTCAAAAAGAGTTGGGGTGAACTCTTGCTCGGTTAAAAAGCTCTTGGCATTCCAAAAATCCTTTGGTAATTCATGTTCGAGAAGTGTTGGTTAGGGTGAGTTAACAGGTGGCACGGGTGGCATAGTGGGTGCCATGTGTTATACAACTGGGGGTGCAGTCGGCTCAAGCGGGGTGGTTACACGAGCCCGCGACGTGGGAACTTTGCGCGAAGCGTTCTTCGTGCGCGGTCCCATGGTCTTAAATATTCCGAAAATGTACAAAAACCCAACTAAAATGAAAAGTTTAGGGTTTACTGAGACAAGGAACAAAATCCGTGATCCGAGGATGTCGAAATGAGGAGCGGTTGTAGTTGGAAGTAATCGAAAACCAAGTTCGCACTCAAGGAAGACAAAGTGCTCTCACTCGATGCTCTCCTCTTGATCGTTCAAATGCCCATTTTTAAAACCCAGCGCCACTTAAAATATCATATTCGATCGATCAATGTTCAATTGATCGATCGAATTTGCAACTGAAAATGCCCTAACCTGATAGATTGATCGATTAATCCTTTGGGTTGATCGATCGAATTCAAAGTTTGATCGATCAATTCGCTCAATTGATCAATCGAATTACATAAAGTCAAAATCCATTTGATCGTTCAATCTGTAAATTAATCTATCAGATTAACAGTCGGTCAATCAAATGCCTAATTTGATTGATCGGATTGGTCTAACTTGAATTTTCAAGATGGATCGATCAAATAATCAAGTTGATCGATCGGACTCATAGTTGATCGATCAAATCATTACTTTGATCAATCGGATCTGACAGCAAAGTTGTTTCTTGATTTATAAGTTTTAAACCCCTGTTAGCTTAGTTTGAGGAATCATATGTTATATCCCAATGCTATACCAGTATTATATGCAAGGTATATAAATCTAAAAATATGCCTAATTTTATTTAACAAGGATACAGTACAAAAATGAAGAATTTAAACTAAATATTGCATGTACCTCGCATATCAGCTGAACAAATGAGGATAGTATGTGCGAATGTCGGCTTTGCGCTCCCAAGTAGCCTCTGCAGAATAGTGATTCCTCCACTTGACGAGCACAAGTGGGATCATCTTAGTCTGCAACACCTGCTCTTTACGGTCCAAGATCTCGACAGGTTCTTCTACCAGAGTCAAATTTTCTTAAAGCTCAATGGGTTAAAAGTCCAGGACGTGTATTAGATCCTTCACGTATCTCTTCAACATAGAAACGTAAAATACATTATGCATGCTTGCCAACTGTGGTGGCAGAGCAAGCCGATATGCAACTTCTCCCACCCGTCCAAGTACTTCAAAAGGTCCAATGTAACGTGGACTCAACTTCCCACACTTCTCGAAATACATCATGCCCTTGGTAGGCGAGATCCTAACAAAGACCTTGTCTCCGACTTGAAAATAGGTGTTAGCCCAATATAATTTGAGTTGATAATTAACTAAAGTGTTGAACACAACCAAGTATACCTGAAACTCGACTTGCGTTGGATGAAGATCGGCATAACTTTTCTGGCGACTTTGAGCAACTCTCAGTCTCCTGTGGATCAATCGAACCGTCTCGGTTGCACTGTCCACGATATCAGGTCCCAAAATAAGTTTCTCACCGACTTCCTCAATCAGAGGCAAATGCTTCTTAGGGAGCCATCCCAATACTGGACTGGTAACTGTTATTATAAGCAAACTCAATCAAAGGCAAATGCTGATACCATGACCCATGAAAGTCTAACATACATGCACGCAACATATCCTCAATGGTCTGATTCACTCTCTCAGTTTGCCCATCTGTCTACAGATGAAATGCTGAGTTGAAGTCATGTCTAGAGCCCATGCCTTCCTAAAATCTCTGCCAGAACTGTGACGTATAAAGTGGATCTCAATCACACACAATACTAATCGGTATACCATGAAGTCTGACTATCTCCTTCAGATACATCTCTGCTAGCTTACTGGCAATATACGCCATACAATACGGTAGAAAATGTGCAAACTTAGTCAGTCTATCCACAATAACCCAAATGGCATTGTGTTTCCTCAACATCCTCGGCAACCCTAATATGAAATCCATAGAAATGTCTTCTCATTTCCATTCAGGCACTAATAATGGTTGCAATAATCCAGCAGGATTCCAATGATCTACTTTCACTTGTTGGCTGACCAAACATCGAGACACGCATTCTGCAACATCTTTCTTCAACCCTCTCTACCAAAATCTTCACTTCAGATCTTGATACATCTTGGTACTCCTAGGATGTATAACATACATTGACTTATGTGCTTTTTCTAAAATAATATCTTGAAGGTCCTTGTTAGCAGGTATGCACATCCGATCTCTGAATAGTAAAGTACTATCATCCTTGATAGAGAAGTCCGCCCTGATCCCTTTGATCACATCCTTTCTAATGGCCATAAGCTCATCATTAATCATCTGAAGTTTACATATGTTATCGAACAATGTGGGCCGTATCATAATGGTAGCCATCAGTGCTCCTGAACCTCTGACATCAAACCGTGTATCACATAAGGCCAGGTCCTTAAGTAGATGCCACCATTGTATTCTAGTGATAAGATGTGATAACTGAATCGAAGATTTTCTGCTCAAAGGATCTGCCACAACATTGGCCTTCCCAGGGTGATACTAGATGGAACACTCATAATCCTTTAGGAACTCCATCCATCTGTGCTGTCGCATGTTTAAGTCCTTCTGGGTGAAAATATCAAACGTTTCACCATACTAGTAATGCCGCCAGATCTTCAAAGCAAAGATTACTGTTGCTAACTCCAGATTGTGAGTCAGATAGTTCTTCTCGTATTCCTTGAGTTGTCTAGAGCCGTATGCGATAACCTTCTTGTGTTGATTGAGAACACAACCCAAACCACTGTAAGACGCATCGCTATATAGTAAAACCTCCTCTACTAGAAGGTATAGCTAGCACTAGTGACGTAGTCAGACGCGTCTTGAATTCTTAAAAACTCTTCTCACACTGCTCGATCCAATCAAACTTAGCATTTTTCTTCGTAAGCTGAGTAAGCGGGCCTGAGAGCTTAGAGGACCCTTCCACAAAATGTCTATAGTATCCCGCCAAACCAAGGAAACTACAGACTCCTATCACCGTCCTCGATTACTCCCAATTCACTACGGCTTCAATCTTAGTCGGATCAACTGTTATACCTTTCTCAGAGACAACATGACCTAAGAAACTGACTTAGTCAAGCTAAAACTCACATTTACTGAGCTTTACATATAGTTTGTGATCTCTGAGATTTTGTAGAGCCATATACAGATGTCGTTCATGCTCTTCTTTCATTCTTGAATAGATGAGAATGTCATCTACAAAAATAACCACAGATTTATCCAAGTGTGGTTTAAACACTCGGTTCATTAGATCCATAAAATACGCAGGTGCGTTCGTCAACCCAAATGGCATAACCAAAAATTTATAGTGCCCATATCTGGTTCTGAACACTATCTTTTGAATATCCTCTACTTTGATTCTTAGCTGATGATAACCTGATCGTAAGTCAATCTTCAAAAAGAACCTCACTCCTTATAACTGATCAAAGAGATCATCTATTCTTGGGAGCTGATAACGATTCTTAATCGTCAACTTATTCAACTGATGATAGTCGATGCACAGCCGCATCGAACCGTCCTTCTTCCTGATAAATAGTATTGGTGCTCCCCAAGGAGACACACTAGGTCTGATAAATCCCTTGTCAAGTAATTTCTATAGCTACTCCTTCAATTCTTTCAACTCTACAAGAACCATGCGATATGGAGATTTAAACAATGGCTTAGTACCCAAAACTTAATTAATAGCAAATTCAATTTCCCAAGCTAGTGGTAGTCCTAATAAATCCTCAGAAAATACATCAGGGTACTTGCAAGTAACATGAATGTCAGAAATAACATTCTTCTCTTCCCGTTGCTCTTGCAGAAAAGCCATATAGCCACTGCACCCATTCTTCTTCATCTTCTCAGCTTGAATAGCTGATATAAATGGTGCTACTTTAGACTTCACCCCGAAGAATCTAAATGACTTCCTCTTGAGAGGGCAGAAGACTACGATTTTCCATAGGTAATGTATGCTAGAATGGTAAGCGGATAGCCAGTCCATCCCCAAGATCACATCGAAGACTACCATATTCAACAATATCAGGTCTGCTCTAGTTTCCTCCCTTTCAACTCTAATGTCCACCACCTTGTTTACTATATCTTTTCTCACTGAATTACCCATAGGGATCATTACTATCAAAACAAAATCTAACTTCTCCGATGTAATCCCTATACATGCTGAGAACATCAGCATAATAAAAGAATCTGTAGATCCAGGGTCAATCTGTACCCTTGGTTCAGTCTTACATATATCTTTCTCTTGACATAGAGGAAGAGTACCTTAGTTTATATATCCAATATACACGTTTAAGCATATAATCTAATACACAGTATTTATTAAAATTTTGATATACTAACATTTACCAAAACATTCAATAATATAAGGAATCAATGCCATAATTTACTTCTCAAAGTGCAATGATACCTTGAATGACATCATTTTCTATCAGAGCATCCATTGTAGTGACGGCATATGCTCAACCTTGAACAATAGGTCGAGATGATCTCTAAGTAGACACTAATCCAACTCTCACCTCGCTCTCCTTGCTCTCCTCTGCATAGTTTCTAACTATGTGGCCCATCTTGCCACATCTAAAGCATGCCCCCATCTCTCTCCTACAGTCTTCTGTCTTGTGTGGCTTCCCACACTTTGCACATGATAGGGCCAAAGCGAAAGATGAGACCCTAGAAGATCCCTGTGCGATAGATGCTCCGCTACCAGAAGAACCAGATGATCTGAATGGTCTGAACGATACAAGTACTGCTGGCCTTTGATATGAACTCAGCCCTGAAGATATCGCTGGTCGGGAGTGAGTAGGGTATCTCGAAGGTTTGGAGAATCTAGCCCTCTTGTTCTATTCAGGGTCATGAGATTGTCCCTGAAATGACCTCTCTCTGTTTTACTTGTCTCTCCAAGCAAACTGTTTTTAATTTTCCTCCTCTAAAATGAGAGCTTTAGACATAATTGCTGCATATGTCTCCAACTCCAATATGGACACTTCACGTTGTATGTTTGGCCTTAAGCCAAGTTGAAACTTCCGAGCTCGCATCGACTCGGTGGCTACGTGCTGTAGAGCAAACCATGATAGCCTATCGAACTCGGCACTGTCATAGCCCCTTGTTCCAACTTGATGAATTTCACTTGCCACTGATGCCTCACTATCTTGGGGAAATATTTGTCATTGAAGGTCTTGACAAATTCAGCCCATGTCAAAGGGACATTGGGAATCTTTTGCTCACCGTGCCTCGATACTGATTTCCACCAAGGCCCCGCTTCCTCATCTAGTTTGAAGGTTGCCCAGCACACCTTCTCCACATCAGTGCATTGAAGCACTTCGAACACCTTCTCCATCTCCTCTATCCATCCCTCGGCCTCAATGGGATCTGTTTGACTCGAGAAATTAGGAGGTCTCATTCTCCTAAGCTCGACAAAACTACCGGCTTGGTGAGGTGGTCTAGCTGCTTGTTGATTTAAAGCAACAGTCTATTGAGCTACGTTGGCAGCCAAAGCTTCCAACACTTGCTCTATTCTGCCATCACTACCTCTTCTACCTCCTCTAGGTCCTATCGGAATGGCATTCTCACCTGATAGGAACCCCAATCCCCTAGATGTACCAGCAACATCGAGAATCTCTCACAGTGGGACTTCTCTCTGTCCTTCTCTTCCCCCACTGCGCCCACCTTTGAACCTGTGGCCCATACTGGTCTGTCATTATAGAAATAATAGCATTGATCAGTACATAGATTGTAAAAATAATCCAACCTAAACTCGTTGTTCAACCTAAAGTCTAGGCTCTGATACTAATTGTGACAGCCCGAATTTCTACACTCGAAAACTCGTTCCATCAAGATCATACTCTGAATGATCCCTGGAACAAAACAAAGAGTGTCTGCTCATCAAGAAAAAATTAGAGCAGACACTATCCCACAGTGGCAGATCAAGTCATCATATAAAGCTCAAAAGAAAGGAAAGGGAAATAAACATTGCATATATGAAAAATAAAAGAATCTACATCCTCAAAAAGGAATCAAGAAGAATCACTGGTGATGGACATCCATCACCCAAAATAATGGTTCCCGATAATGGTTCTATTAATCACTGAAAAGTATCACTTTTCACCTCTTAACCTAGCCTTTGTTGGACCTTGAAGCTCACTAATAACTCCTTTTTAGCTTATTTTATAGTTAAGAATAAAATGTACAGCTTAACACAAAGTCTGTGCTTTTTGTGCTAAGAAGAGAGAGAATTCAAGCAAAAGATGACAGCTGAACTAGAAAGTGATGGAACACCATGGTGGTACACACCTTGGTGACTACTTTGCATGTCATAATGGACCAAAAAAGTTCAACAGATGAAAGATGTTCAGTTGAGAGTGGAGGAAGCTGCAACAGCAGCATGTGCACTGCAGTAGACGAACCAATGCCTTATCTCGTACAGCTGAGGTGCAACCTCACAAAGTTTAAATCACTAGCAAAGTCCCCTCGCGCAGCATTCGCACAGTTCAGTTGAGAGCAAGTGCTTAAAGACCTTGCAAGGATCTCGCGCCTTAAACCTTCAGAAACATTATTCGCACAGCTCTCGCAGAGATCAAGCCTTACAGCAACCACGTGAGCATCGCGCGAGTCCAACATGCACAAGGAACTAAAGCTAACTCGTGAAGTTCTCACGTGGCTCTGAAAGAGAGAGACACCTAGAAGTTCTCTCGCATAGATCTCACGTAGCTCTTGCATGCCTAGAAGCTTAACCCTGAGCCAAGCGAGATGTAAAGTCTATCTGCGCGAGTACCTCGCGACAGGAGTTTCTGAAGCTCTTCTGCACGAGTGCATTCAAAGCCAAAGCAGCTGCGCGATCACCCGAAGTCCTTCTGCGCAAGACAGTAGCATTCAAAGCCAAACTCTACCCCGTGAGGACTCTACAAGTTGCACGACAAAAGTAATGCCCAGAAGCCAGCCTCACGAAGCTCGGGCTCTCCACTTCTCAACCCTAACTCAAGGACCTTTTAGAGATTTCTCCAGGTCTAGGGCACACACCCCGAGGCACAAATTTCAATGCATGCATTCTAAAGCATCCAAGGGTTGTAACAGTGCCACATCTGCTTGAAAGAATTAGGGTTTTACTCTTTTCTCAGCTACAACATTGGGACTAAGTATATAAGTTACGCTTGTAACTTAGCAAACTATCATTCACCTTCTCCTTCAACCTCTGTCGACTGAGAGCTCATGCAGGCTAGGGTTAGGGTTGGGGTTTGATCACCTCCTTTTCCATTTTTTCTTCTCTCTTAGCTTAGTATTTGCTGGCTAAACCTTTGGTAAGCATTTATGTATAGTTTTATTTAAGTTTTGTAATAGTTCAGTAAACATTGGGATTTAGTATTGAGTTGTTGTGCACAAAGCTGCCTTGAGGGATTTCATTATTAATAACACCAAATCAATGGAATCTTTGTTTGAATGCTTACTCAATCTGTTATTTTCCTATTTGTCCATAGTTCTGTTTAGGCTATAGCATACATTTAGGATTTGAGCTTATTGAAAGGCCCAAGGAAGCTTGAGCGCGATGCCCTGGCACCATGGTGGCAATCAGCAATTTTCATGTTCTGTTCTTAGTATTTGTGGGTAAGGGAGCCTCTGTGGATAGCCTGTGACCATTAGAGTGGACATACTATATCCCTAGGGCAAACTTGGTCACAGATCTAAGATGGATTATTCTTCTCTGCACTTTGACTTGTGGTATAGTGAGAGATTGTGCAGGAATAGACTCTCCTCAATTTTACTTGACCGCCATCAGATGTTAGATCTGGCTTCTCTGTAGTGATTGCGAACTAGGAGGCTGAGTCATTGCAGGCCTTTTGTAGGAATGATCGGTTGTATTTATATCCTTATTCAACCTATTGTTGGTCCTTTATGTGGGCATCAATGCATCGCTGGCCTTGACAATACACATAGGATTTTATAGGTTGAAACTCTTATGATTGTCAGCCAGATCTTTGCGCAGAACTGGGGAACTTGTAGCATGGCAAACATAGTGGCTGCAATGGTATGCATGGCCTGATTTGATTCACTCAATGAGGTTTGATCAGCTTACTCCTTTGGATTAGATTAGAAATTTCTGGCTTGATCAATGAGATTTGACAGACTCTATAGGATAGCCTGTACCATTTAAGTGGACAAGCTATAGCCTTAAGAGCACCCCAAATGGCATGGGTTAAGTTGGATATTTCCATCTTGTTGAGGTTAGTAATAGCACTTCAGCAAGGACCTACTACAGAGAGAGCCCTAAATCTGAGTTACATAACTAAATAAACCTGTAACCTAAGCTGCTTACTTCTCACCCTTTTTATCCTTATTTTAACACACATCATCATCCTTCTTTATCCCTTTCTTTAGTTGTAGTTTATTCTTGTCTTTTCCTAATTTTTAGTATAGCTTAGTGACACCTAAACACCCTTCCTTTAGGCTTGCCAAATCTGTAGTTAGATCTGGAGACTACTATACAACCCTTGTGGTTCAGATCAATACTCCCTGTGGGACTAACTCTTACTTGTCAAAACTTGCTACAATAGCCCTGTATCTTGCAGGCTTAGGATTATTCCAGTTATGTTGTTTCCATCCTTTATTTTATTTGGATTTTTAATTTGTTCTCACCACACAATAAAATCAGCTTTCCTCCTTAATCTGGGAGGAATGAATCCTGGAAAAGACCTACAACAGGTTCCTATAGAATGTGTATGAATACAAGTATAATATCTATAGTAAAAATACAAAATGGTGGCCACCAGGCGCACAAATAATCCAAAATATACAAGTACAGGACCCAAAATGCAAGACTAAAATACACAGGCTAAGGGTAAAACTCGTTGGCCTGGATATCGGTTTCCTCATCCTCAGCCTCAACCTCTGTCTATGCTTATATTTCTGGTCGCTCTCTGTGCCGGGGACTCTAGCCTCAAAACCTATGACACAGAGCCAGGAGTGAGCTAACCATCTAAGCTCAATAGAAGAAATTCAGTTAAATTTGCATCTTAATTGTAAAATATGGTTACAGAATATAACTCAGACAGATAAGTAATGCCGAATACAGACAAAACTTGACAGATGCAGACAGATAATCAGATATGCAGAATAATCAGAATGCAAAACTGGTAAGAACAGACATAACCTCAGAGTTTTCAGGATGCTTTACATACAGTATTTAAATGACTTAAAATAGTATACTTAAGTAACTCTCGTGAATATTGTTCGTGGTAGTCAGATGTGTGCCGATGGGTAACCCCGACCATCGTCATTCAATGAACAATTTCATAAATGCAACAATGCCTTATCTGAGGAGCGTAATTGTGCTGAGAAATTTTTAAAGCAGATGCACGAATGAGCCAGTCACGGATATACTGCCAAGTCGGTGGGATTCGTCAGATTGATAAACTTAAAATCGCATGCATACATATCATAATAACAAGAATCAGAGGGGATGAAACTTTCATTCATATGCAAGACATGATTTGGAAAATAAAATCAGAACATGTGTCAGAACACAGAAGCTATGAACCAATGAGATTAAAAATAAATGTAAGATCAGTTGAATTTCCCCTACCTCAGATCAAGTCTTTCTAAGTAAATCTAAAGCTTTTTAAGATGTTCAAACTTTGATCTAGATCATACGTGTAGTATACTAAGTGTCAAAATAGAAATTGATACACTACCTAGAAACATTTTTACCAGAAAATCAATACAAATAAAGCAGGGGAATTCGATCGATCAATCTCCATATTTGATGGATCGGATTCACATCTGATCGATCATTTCCTTATTTGATCGATCGGATGCCTTCCTCTAAGATAGACAGAATAGGAGAAACTCGATCAATCAATCCCTCTATTTGATAGATCGATTTCACATCTGATCGATCAATCTCTTCATTGATCGATCAGATGTCTCAAACCTACACAGCTTGAACAAAAGACGTTTGATCGATCAACTCCATGGTTGATCGATCGGATTCTCAAGTTGATCGATCAATTTCCATAATTGATCTATCAAAATTAGTATTTCAACTTCTTCAGAATAGAGGAACTTTGATCGATCAATCTCATCATTGATCGATCGGATCCTCAATTTTATCGATCAATCCCCATGTTTGATCGATCGGGTAAAAAATTCAAAAAAAATACCTCCTGTTTCATAGTGTGTATAAAATTTGATCGATCGAATCCCTGATTTGATCGATCAATACCACAGTTTGATCGATCAATTCCCAATTGATCAATCAGTTTAAACCTGATCGATCACTTCTAAATTTGATCAATCAGGTCTAAATTTGATTGATCAAACTACTAGTCTGATCGATCGAGCACATCGAGCTCTCACTTCCTAAGAAATTCACCCTTCTATTTCATAAGGGCCATTGATAAAATTTGATCGATCAATTCCCTAGTTTGATCGATTAGATTACAGACTGATCGATCAATTCTCAATTGATTGATCAGATTTTGACAGTTAAGCTGCCATTAATGGGGTCTGTTGAATTCAAACCCTAACTCCCATAATTTTTCAAGAACCATTCAAACACCCATAAATGCATATTTATTACACCTAACCCACACAAAACCCATAACAACTCACCTCTTTAGATAATTGTTTCTAGGCTCACGGCATCCTAGGTCCGCATGGGTTTTGGATCCGATTCTGTGAGATCTCAACTTCAAGTTCTCCGATGAACCGGAGACACGAATCCACACTTACACACAGGTGCGTATTGCTCTCCCAAATATACTCGACATACACTCGTTGATTGACTTACACTCTAATCAGAAGATCAGGAATCTAGGGTTTCTCAAGATTGGCTTTCTCATAAAGGGAGTTTCTTAGCAACAGCTTGAAGGCAAGGGTTCAGAACAAGAGCCGAGAGAAGAGGGGTTGGGCATTCCTAACCTTCCTACTCTTTTAAGCTATTAATGGAAATATCCCAGATATTTCCATTTTAATCTCTTTTTCTCTGGTGTTGAGTACACACACACAACACGTGTTTCTCATTCTTAAAACCGACCTAATCGCCTCTCGAACTTGCGTTGCAAGAGACGTCTCACTTCTCACACCTACAGATTAAAGATCCCCATTCTTAATGTTCTTTTATTTAAAATTTTCAATTCGTCTCGATGTCTGTGTCAGGCATGGATACCAAAGTAGTCAGGAAGTTTGAAATTTTACGGTCGTTACAAATATGGTACCGCACTAGATACGCCAACTCCATTATTATTCATTTCAAGCCCCGCAGGTAATCACCTCCATCTAACATGACATGACTAGACAATGGTATTGGACTTGCGTTTGTCAAGTCGCCGCTTCTAGGTCTAAAGCCTAGATTAGGTATGGATCACTTCAATTAAGTTAGACTCAACTCCGAAGCGAACCCAGCTTGGATGTTGGATCTTGTGATTCAATTGCCACCCCTATCAATGTTATTAAGGTAATGAACTAAAGAAAAGGGTGCTGATATTTTGTTCACGATTAGGGTGCTGATATTTTATTTCATAGGTAATAGAAGTAATAATTTCATAGGTATAAAATATCGATTAGAGAAATGGAAACATAGATTTATTTGCTTCCTCTAACCTACTTGAGAAGGGTAGGGCCATGTTCAAAATTCCAGATGAAACCTTGAAGTATCGGTTTTGGAGGTCACAGGATCGATACATTGAATGTATCAAATCATATATATTGGTACGTATCGGCTGAACATACCAACGTAACCAATATGTATCATCCGATACCTAGTGGAAAATCGAGATTTTAAATCTCGGCTTGTGCTCATAAACTACACTGATATGGTGATTTTCTCATTGGGTTTTGAAGGAGTTCTTGGTCTATCTTCGTCTTCTTCCTAGCCTTTCATGATGTTAGCGGAATCATCAAGCCCTACAAGTGAGAAAAGAACTAATTTGATCTAATTACCAAATTTGTTTTAACTAATTTTGGTTGCTTGAAATCTCATATGAATTATCGATGTGACTAATCAATTTCTTATGTTTTTTTATGTAATTTTTGTAGAATGACTTTGCTTTTAGGTCCCCCAAGCTCTGGAAAGACCACTCGGCTGTTGGCTTTGACAGGGAAGCTTGATCCAAAACTAAAGGTAATGTTATCATACTAAATACTTTTTGGTTTCTTGATTCCTTGTTATGATGCATGTTAACTTTTTTTTTTTGAATTATTTCTTCTGAAAATTTGAAAATTTGTGTGTTTATTTGAAACACTAGGTTTCTGGGAAAGTATCCTACAATGGTCATGGAATGGATGAATTTGTGCCTCAGAGGACATCTGCCTACATAAGTCAAAATGATCTCCATATAGGAGAAATGACTGTGAGAGAAACCTTGGCTTTCTCTGCAAGATGTGAAGGAGCTGGAACTGCCTATGGTAATTTTAGAACACGATTGATTTCATTTTGATTTTACATAATTTAGGGCCAGTTTGGACATAAATATCTAATTAGATTAAATTAATGGCACCATAGTATCAAAACTCAGCCCGTATTGGTCATAAGTATATGTTTCTCTAAGAACCGAACCCGATACAGGTATCGGCGTGATAAGTATCAGTTTCATTCACCTGTAATATTTTCCATAAAAAATGTGAATGAAAAAAATTCAGGTAGCAGGAGAATTTCCTCATTTGTGTTTTGGGATGGAAATACTAATCATACGACCATTTCACTTGAATATTTGCAGCCATCCAAACAGGCCAACACCACTCACAAATAAGCCATAGAAAATTGTCTTAATTATGAATCAGCAGCTACCCAAATGAGTCCTAAGATTTTCTGTTTATGTTTGTGTTTCTGATCCGGCAGGCAGTAGCACTAGAAGGGAAAAATAACAATGTAGTTATAGATTATATGCTGAAGTCCAAAGGCTGCACAGCCAAAGAGTTGTGGACTCAGCCTGCAATGATATCATGGCTCACCATCATCATAGCCTAAGGCTATGGCGATGGATTGCTCTTTGGAGGCAAAGAGTAGCCCATATAAAGAGCAGGTTTAAATTGCTCTTTTAAAGAGACCTAGCTGTAGCCGGGATTATAGCATTCCCTTGTTTATATGTGATTTTTTTATTTTAAAATAAATCATTTGTATAAAAAATAATGATCAAAGAATGATCACAATTTATCTGGATAGCAATGTTGATAGGTTCTTATGTATGTTCAGTGTGACAAAGGTCTGAAAAATTGGGTGTCCATGTTTCATGGGACATTATCAAGTACACACTATATGGAGTTTGGACCACGAGAGTCTGGTGTGTTATTTGTGACAAAAGTTAATAGATCCATTTTCTTCTAGAATCCAAAGTAAAACAAATATTATCTTCTAGAGCTTGCCGGCATTTAGTAATTTCATCATTTCAATCAATTTGTTACTCTTCCATTAATTTTATATGAATTTATTGAAATTACTTCATTATGAAAATGTATAATAGTTTGGCTAATTTACTTTGGAGAGCTTAGGATCGCCAATTTGGAGAATTAGTTTCATTGAAGTGCTTTAATCATGTTTGGACGTGTTCCAAAGAAGAGTGATAACACGAGATATTATGAAGTCCTTGGTTTTTCAAAAAGTGTAAGCCAAGATGAGTTGAAGAAAGCATATAGAAAAGCTGCAATAAAGAATCATCCGGACAAGGGTGGAGATCCTGAGAAGGGGAGCCTTTATTTCCCTTTTCAATCTTGGGTTGGATGCTTTGGTGGTTATAGAACTGCTGTTTTGCAGCTCTGTATATTTTGTCATGTAAGATCCATGGTTTCCTTTTTTATAATTGGCTTAGTGGGATGTAAATATGAAATTTGATCCATTGATATGTGTCTTTATAGAGTATCTTGGTCGAGTATCAAGGATGATACTCAGTCTGATCTCCACTATATTTTGGTATCTGGGGAAGCCACCATGAAAATGAACCACAAGCCAAAATGCACACTAAGAAACATTCTTGATTCCTGATTGACAGCCTGAAAATCGACAATGAAACAAAATATGGGCAGTTTATCATGTGGATTATTTTGGATTTCATTTGGATTATTTTATGTTATATTTTGGATTGTGACTTATACATGTGGAGGATTGCTAACAATCGAGAATTTTTGAGTAATGATCTTGCGTGTCATTTGTTCAGGGATGTCTTATGTACCATCCATGGTTTTCACACTAAGTACGTCTAGCTCCTCATATTAAAGAATATATAATCTATTGTGGAATTATTGGAAATATATTTTGTTTGGTTTCAAATCTAGCTGTTGGTCTTTATATTCCCTTTGAACTTTTGGGATGTCTTCCTTGTTGCACTATTTGCAACAAAAGACATTTGAATGTTTTTTTTATAACCTCTGTGTCCGGGTCTCTTCGAGCACCCAGCTAATCCTAAGGGCACATGTGCGCTCGAAGTTTACACATTCCAGGTCAGCACATGAAATGAATCTGTAGTCTGGCCTCAAGCCGGGATTCAAACTCAGGTCTCCTGCTTCCTGAGGCTAGTTCCCGACCATCACACCAAACTCCTTGAGGTCAATGTTGAGTTAATAAATGCCGTAAGATTTTCCATTGCACATGTGATTGTACAAAAACAAGATTTTTCTAATTATGTTTTCTGGCTCTCATACATAAATGCTCATATACCAACTTAACTGCTACTCATTTCCTGCAAAATTGTTTAATATTTTATCTGTGTGCTTTCGATCGATGCATGGGAAAGAAACTACCAAAAATATGGGAAGTTTTTTAGAAAAACAGAGAGACATGGTAATATAATATTTATTTTCTTTTTTGACAAGTGAGCAGGAGTTGTTCAGGAAGGGCGCAACTGGATAGGTCAGCTGCCTAGTTGTCGCGATCTTGATTTATTAGTGACCCTAAATTGAATTTTAGAATGAGGGTGAGTTTTATGAGCCGAGGCAATGACAAGTAGATCCCTCATTTCATATTTTTAGTCGAATTAGGTATTGTAGTCATGTTGGCTTGACGATGTGTTGTTCATTGGCAGGAAGCAAGAGTTTTTCAGTCATGTGGAAGGTGAAATGTGAAAATAATCCTCAAAGAAGTTGCTATTGAAGTTGGGGGTTCTTCAACAGAAAGGGAAGGTTGAGACAACGGGAAGCAATAATCCTCCTCTAAGGACCTCCACATATATTTTTTTTTTCGAGGAAAGATATCCACATTTATTAAAGTCTTTACGATATTCCAAAACAGAAATCTGCATCAGGTACAATGTATAATATAAATCCTATTCATAAAACCATTTGAACTAAGGATGTTAATAATAGTTTCCAAATTCTGATTGTTGTTTGTATATCCACTCATTCTTAGTGGCATGTGGACGAATCGTAGTATGTGAGTATTAAAATCACGTGCAATAATGCCCAGAAAGATGTTCAGAAAATGGGCTGATCAGTGTGGGGACTACGATTACCGTCAAAGGTGTATTGGTGTTGCAGCCTGTAGTATAATAGGGGACCTATACTGCCTTAATCTACGTAGAAGCATTCAAGTCTATGATGAACAACACCTAGCAAGATGGTAAATCAAATGGTAGAATGAAATCATCTTTTAAGCATATTGATAAATTTCTTTGATAATCTCCGAAATTACTTCGAAATTTATCCAAACAAGGGTCTTACGAAACTTTCGGTGAAATTTCGATGATTACTCCGAAATCGCGCAATCTTCTTTAATTTCGGCAAAATTAATGGAATTTCAATTAAATTAACAAAATTTCACTGAAATTAATAAATTATTTCTAATTTTTATCATTTTTTAGATAATAAAAAAAAATTTCATGAAGTTTAAATTTAATTATTATTTAGTACGACATTGTACACCTTAAAAAGGCATCAATTAAAAACAATAAATCTTGAAGCATCATCAAAACCGCTGATTTTTAGACAATAAACCTTGAGATTAAACGATGTTGTGGAAAAAAATTGTGTCACATAAAGCATCATCTAAGCCTTCTGATTTTTCAGACAATATAGATGATATTATGGACAAAAATTAATAAAGAAGGCAGTCTCCATCATCTGATTAAATACAGTGAAAAATCATCATCTACTCAATGGCAATCTCTATCAATCAGATGACAGAAATTGTCATCGGCGTCAATTTTTGGCCTAAAAGATCTTTAGATCATGATCTACTAATCAAACGGTATAGATGGTCTTCCACCTGTCACACATCTCAACAAAGAGTACCTTTAAGTCTACCAGCCAAATCTTTAAGTTCACCCACGCTTAAACACACTGACTTGGTAGAATCAGATGATGGAGATCGTTTATCCTCCCAATCTTTAATCTTGAGATCATGGGCCTACCATCAGACAGTTATTGTTTTATTTCTCATCGCACACATCTCAGAAAATGACCTTAACATCACGTGCAAGCTCAAAATTGATTTTAAGGTCACTTTTTTGGATGTGTAAAAAGTAGACCGTAGTATGATAGGATCATGTTCTCAAGATCCATCATGCGAAAGATTGCGACGATAGACAATCTTCATCATCCGATTCAATATAATAAATGTGTTTCAGCATGGGTCAACTTAAAGATTTGGTGGGTGGATTCGATGATTACTCCTCAAAAAACATAACAAAGTCCCCTTTGAATTCTGATTACTTCGAAATCGCGCAATCTTCTTAAATTTCATTGAAATTAATAAATCATTTCTAATTTTTATCATTTCTTAGATAATAAATAAAATTTTCATGAAGTTCAAATTTAATTATTATTTAGTACGACATTGTACCCCTTAAAATGGCATCAATTGAAAAAAGGCATCAGTTAAAAAAGGCACCAGTTAAAAGACATTAGTTAAAAAGGCATCAGCTGAAAAAATAATTTAATTTAATTTAATTATTGATGCTCATATTATCTTGTAGTTTGATGTGGTTAAGATTATTAAAGATGGTGTTGGCTTTATTGTCCGCCTATAAACCACTGTATATTTTACCTTTATAATTTTTTGGAATGGATCAAATGCATTGGTGGATGGTAAAAAAAAATAGTTACGAAACATCTATTGGTGGATGTATGGTTATGATTACGCAACAGGTGCAGTTTCAACTACTAAAGCTATTCAAGTACCGAGGGGATGAACTACGAAACTTTAATTCTGCCAATTATAATAGCAAATCAATCAAACTGTTTGGATCAAAGTAGTACCGGGATCCACTAAGCAGTCGGATCACCAATAGAACCTTCTTACACTAGAGTGAGTATGACCTACTAAAGCTATTAAACAACACGAAATAAAAGAACACATAAACATACGGTTGGCACAAGGCTAAATGTTGAAATTCAGTAAGACCTTCTAAAGCTATTCAACTACTGCCCAATGGCTTTATCCTGACAACCACTAGGGGTTCGACAGCTATTAGTCTAGGTGACGAAGGATTGTCGGTCCTGAATGTCCTTCCCCACCAAAGAACTTGATCGGCGATAAGCTCGTGCTTGTCTCATCTGCTTCAACAACTACTCGATGTGGCATGAGTTCACCTCCTGGTGGTACCTTATCTTTCATCTCCTGTTCAACATTAAAAGGGCGTATTATGCTTGACATGGAAATGGATAGTTTGATTAAATAAAAGGAGAGAGTTTGAGGCAATGGATATGCTTCGCGATAATATTAACCTTCCAGTTCTTGCTATTATGTGTGAAAATCATTGTCGAGCGTGCCACCCTCGCGGAATCCAATGTTACTGCATCAAAGGTGTCCCGATGATCTATACCATGCCAATTTTATCAGTCAACAGTGATGAGAATTTTGGAAGGATTTTCAAATCTAGAAGCCAAAAATCTAAAGGAAAATGTGTACAAATTATATATTCATCGGTCTTTGTTTTTCCTATTATCACTTGCCCTTCGAAGAACAAGTAGCTCAGCCCCTGCATGTTCTCTGCAGTTTGTCCAAAAGAGAGACAGTTCAGGACTAGGTTCTCATAAATTGCTTGTCCCTTGTCCGTCAAGATTGTCAGCATCGTCGTCATGTTGGTGTGATTAGAATCCTCCATCTATGCAACCAAAAAAGGGTAATAGCGAATTATTTGAGAATTTCACATTCGTATAGTAAGAAGTAAATAATGTATATGACTCAGATGACTTAAACGATGTTTACCGTAAGCAAAGGTGCAATCGGTGGTGGAGTAGTAATATACGTTGATGCAGAATGAGTGTCGAACTTGTGAGGACCTCCAATTTATAGGAGCAACCTACGTCATGTATTAATGCTTGCTAAAGAATCAATAGTAGCATACTGCATCTCGAGCATAGGATGATTGCTTGAGATTTGAAATAGTGCTCAGTGGATCCTCTAGTCTCGTCATATCAGTTGATAATCCTTGCGAGGTGGCACTCAGTACGATAGTGGTTATCGCCTGCTAGACAATCGAATGTAAACTAATGCTTCGTAGAGCGCAGGTTTGTCCCTCGAGATCTGGAATAGTACTCAGTGGATCCTCTAGTCTCGTCATATCAGTTGATAATCCTTGTGAGGTGACACTTAGTACGACATTGGTTATCACCTGCAAGACAATCAAATGTAAACTACTACTTCATAGAGCGTAGGTCTTTCCCTTGAGATTTGGAACAATGCTCAGTGGATCCTCTAGTCTCATCATATCAGTTGATAATCCTTGCGAGGTCACACTCAGTACGACATTGGTTACCGTCTGCTAGACAATCGAATGTAAACTATTGCTCGGTAGAGCGTAGGTCTATCCCTCAAGATTTGTAAACTATTGCTCAGTGGATCCTCTAGTCTCGTCATAACAATTGATAATCCTTGCGAGGTGACACTCAGTACGATATTGGTTATCGCCTGCTAGACAATTGAATGTAAACTACTGCTTCGTAGAGCATTGGTCTGTCCCTCAAGATTTGGAACAATGTTCAGTAGATCCTCTAGTCTCGTCATATCAGTTAATAATCCTTGTAAGGTGACACTCAGTTCAACATTAGTTATCGCCTGCTAGACAATCAAATATAAACTACTGCTTCGTAGAGCGTAGGTTTATCCCTCGAGATTTGTAAACTACTGCTCAGTGGATCCTCTAGTCTCATCATAATAGTTGATAACCCTTGCGAGGGACACTCAGTACAACAGTGGTTATCGCCTGCCAAACAATCCAATGTAAACTATTGCTTCGTAGAGCGTAGGTCTGTCCCTCGAGATTTAGAAAAATGCTCAGTGGATCCTCTAGTCTCATCATATCAGTTGTTAATCCTTGCAAGGTGACACTCACTACGACATTGGTTATCACCTGTTAGACAATCAAATGTAAACTATTGCTTCGTAGAGCGTAGGTCTGTCCCTCGAGATTTGTATTAGTGCTCAGTGGGTCCTCTGGTCTCGTCATATCAATTTCACAATCCTTGCGAGGGTGGACAAAGTACGACATTGGTTATCGCCTGCTAGACAATCAAATGTAAACTACTGCTTGGCTATCACTCAGTGGATCCTCTAGTCTCGTCATATCAGTTAGAGGTGTATTCGGTTCGGTTTGGTCGGTTTTGGACCAAAACCACAAGCCAACCCGGTCATAATCGGTTTTTAGTTTTTACACAATCTACGATCTGTTTCTGCTTGGGGAGGCCCATAACCGAAAGCAAATCGAACATTTCAATTTTTCTTTTTGTGAAACCAAACCTGGATCAGTTCCCATCCAAACCGATCAAAAAATACCTGTTCGGACTAGTTTGGTCGGTTTGGTCTGATCGGTCCAAAAAAAGCACAGTCCTAGTGAATATTGCCCGCTAGATAACTTATGCCAAGGGATGGTAAGAAGATCCATTGACTGGAGTATCGGGTTGGAATATGAACTCCATCGTCCAATACAACCTCCTCCAGCCCGTTTGGTCCAAGAAATTCAAATATTTTTCATGTCGAATCACACTTCTTGCTGGTCAAAAGCTCAAAAATGGATTTGAATTCGAAACTAGATGACGTAGCAGGGGGCACATATGTCTTTTCCAATGCAGGAGTTTCAAGTGAGTTACGGCAAACACCCTTTGGAGGGGTAGAGCATTAGAAATCGAATTCCTACCTCTCTCGTAACCGGCTAAAGATCCCTTTGGGACTAAACCCTACCCAAGGGTTTCCTACCAACATTGGTAATGCTATAGAGATCACAACCCAGGAGCTTTAACTAGCATCCTTGGTATGCACCCTATTTTTATTCGGTCTTGCGACTGTTTGATATGGGTTCTTCCGAATCTTTAATACCGATTTGTGTTTCCAGATTGAACGCTTCATGTTCATGCTATAAGTTTTCTCCTATGTTGATGAAGAAACTACTGTTTTATTCCAATGTTTGTGATGATCGTAGCACTTCCTACATTGATTGTCTATTTTACAAAGGATCCACATTCTTGGAATATAGTTCTTGATTTCATTTTATCTGTTCTTTAGATTTTTGGCTGTTGGATAATGAATTTAGGTTTTATGAACTTTCAAATTGAACATTTCCTAATTTGATTTTCTCTTTTGCAACTGATTCACATTCTTCGAATATATTATTTGATTATTTATTTATTAAATTAGCTTCTATGTTTGTTTATGTATGCATGTTAGAAGATTTTCCTATTAAAGCCCCTGTCAATTTCGAGTCCATATGCGGGTTCACCCATCAAGGGCATGCCCCTGCGGTGCAGGGGCATGTGCAATTGTTAGGTCGAAATCTACCAATTACTCCAATAGTTGGTTCTTCCGCTGCCCACTGGAGGTATGACCCTCATTAAATGCTTTTTTTTTTATGCGATCGCAGTCATTCATTATAACAGCTGCCATATTTTGATCCTGACAACATCGGATATAGACTTGAGTAGGGTCAGGCTTGTGCCAAAAATGTGATACAAAGAACTGAGTTGGAATTTTGAGGATGACTGTTAAATAGTGGAGCCTAAGTGGCTCAATCTTAATTATGACGTGAAACAATCGTTGAACATAGATTTGGTAGGAATTATAATATTCGGAGCCTTCCTAACGATGAAAATTTGCGTAACACAATTGCAAATGATGCATAGGACTGCTAGGCACTGGGGGGTGTCGACCCTTTGACCCAAGACTCATTAGTGCAGATAAAGAAATGCCAACTAAGGCTTGATGGCCTTGCCTCGGCAACTGAGGCAAGTGAAGTTAGTTGCCTCGGCAATGTGAGGCAAGCACCTTGCCTCGGCCACTTGAGGCAAGCAAAAAGGGTTGCCTCGACACCTTCAGGCAACTAATTCAATTATAAAAATACACTTAATATTTTCCAAAAATATACTTCAAACAATATTAGGGCATTTATCATTTAATATAATTAATATTGGTGTAATTGGTTTACACAAAAGCCAAAGCCTATTTTGGCTTAGCTGTTGTTCCACCATGCAATGGTGTATGCCTATGCAGGGAATCCAAGCAGCATATATATAACCTCCTTATATGTACAGCTGCATAACACCCGATGCAAAACCCAGGTTGTCTTATAGGTTGATAGAGGTAAAAGCCCATGTGGGCAATCCAAACCCTTGATGCCTTATAATCTAAATCTGCCAGTTTCCTTCCACGCATGCATGAGTCACAGTTCGACTCCTTGCACGCAAGCTGGGAGAAACCTCTACAAAGCAGCTAGGAAGCCTTCTTCTTCCTCCTTCCAATTCCATCGCAAACATCCCTGCATCTTCAACAAATAAAAAGACAATGCAAAATGATCCCATAATAGAAAAAAATTCCCATCTGACCGAGTTTTTACGAGCTCCGACGCCGACACACGCTCGATGTCATCGCATCGTCACCACGAGTCCTCCGAAAGGTATGCCGTAAACAATATTTTGGTGCACTATATATATACAATATATTAGCTATATATGGATATAAAAAACTCAGCCAATTGCCTGAGTAAAAGAAGCCAAAGTGGAGCAGAGAACACCCCAGCAAGCCAAGCCTGATAGGCTTGCCGCGGCAACAGTATGCTCAGACTACTGGTCGGTATTTTAATCATAACTTTTGACTCCAACCTCCGATTGGCACGATTCGTAATGCGTTCCAAAGGGGACAACGAACCCTACAATGTACATGAAGTGACTAAGTTCTGAATCGGACGTTTAAAGGGTCAAAAATTGGTGACAAGTCACGACAACATGCTTAGCAGCAAAGCTTGTTGCGGCAACCTATGCTGCTTGCCGCAGCAACCCTATATCTGACGCACTTGGTGACACCTCTGTCAGGGGTTTGTGCTGGAATGACTTGCTGAGTTTGATCATGATACTTGGAACCATAAATGGTCCATATTTGGGGTCTATGTTGACCCAATAAACCATTAAAATTACTAAAACTATGACCATAAATTCTAGGTATTTGGTGCACATGACAAGTTTGCTTGAAGACATGCGTGCACGGGTAACCAATTACACATAAGCCTAGTATAAGGTAGGGAGATTACCTTGCTGACTTATATTTTAGTATTTCATTAAACTTCTGAGTAGCATGATAATTGTGTTGTATAGTCAGTGTAAATTGATTATGCTGATGATGCCTCCATATATTTATCAGTATTTCTGTTTGATACATTATCAAGGATTATATGCATCTGAGAATAACTAATAGATAAAGGATATCCATGATTGCACAGTGATGCCAAAGTGAAAGTGATGCATATGGATAATATTAGTACACTAGATACCTACATAGGTGCATGTCAGATTGAATGATGATGATTGATATATATATTCGGCCTAGTATAGGACAAAGATTTTCAGTTAATTTGGTATAGCAGTTATTGTCCACAAGTTCCATGAGTGCATGATGATTTACAGACCTGGTCTATCTTATTCTCCGTCATGTCTTATTTTCTTCTGATTAGCAAGATAATATAAAAGATGTAGAGATATCTCATAACTCGTGCTAACTAGTATGATGAATGGTTCCATATATGCTAGTGTAGTTTATGTAAAGATAAAGAAATCCGATAACTAGTGCAAATCCAATATCTAGATCTGATATACGAGAGCATGTCAAAAGATTGTGCTAAGTACAGCTCAGTGATGAACCAGTTTTGATAATGTTAGTTAACAGAAATACTTTTACCTCACTAAGCTATGTCAGCTAGATGAAACACCCATTTAGTTAGTTTTGATGGATGATCCTATATGCTCATTAAAGTTTCAGTTCAATGAATGGTTAGGCATGAAAAAGCTAAATTCAGTTGGATGTATAGTAGTACATGATGACGAGAAAATCAGTTTAGATGTATGCTTTTATATAATTATTCATGATGCTCGATGTATAGTATACTGATGATATGATACTTAGGATTTTTATTTAACTATGCTTATGTCAGTATTGATAATGATGATAGAGTAAGTTGAAATGGCTATTTTTGCATGACTCGACTCATAATAACTTTAATGAATAAATATGCTAGTTCCGCATGCTGATAATAAGATCAGTATTACATATAGTCATGCTATGAAATTTAGTTCGATATATGATTATGCAATGACAAAATAGTTCAGTTCTATATATGGGTTATGTAAGGATGTTACTAGATTAATTTTAATGAATGTTGATGAATAATGATGTACGTTCAAATGTGACGTATGATTAATGTATGCACATGCTAGTTTTCAAAAGTATGACTATGACTGATGGTGTTAGATCGGCTTAGAGAGCTACAGACTTGATGTATGCTTTGCATAATTATGATGCTAGTTCAGCTTGGATACATGAATATCAATGATTACAATAATTGTAGTTATATATGATCATGTGAGTTCAGTTATTCAAATCAGTTTTGCTATATGATATCTATTCACGATGTGCTCACATATATGTTACTATACATTGTTCATGTCCTATTATCCTTGATGTCATGTACACGTCTTTGTTTCATCTTGAATCATGTGATCCCGCTAACTCGGGAGCTTGATATCTCGTCCAACTGATCTCGCTAACTCGAAAGCTTGATATCTCGTCTAAGTGATCTCGCTAACTCGGGAGCTTGATTTTCTCGGTCCAAGTGATCCCGCTAACTCGGGAGCTTGACAAGTGATCTCGCTAACTCAAGATCTTGATTTTCTTATTTCTTATATATGTCTTGTTTCAGTATGATTTCTGTAATTGTCCAGCATAATTCCTTATCTGTATAATTTCTCATATTTGTTCAGTATGAATCTGTCAGCATGATATAATATTTGCGTGATTTATTATTTGTTATACCATATGTTGCTAGAATAAATGCTAAATATTGCTAGAATAGATACAAGGTAAGATATAATGTGTTTAGTTTTGTAATTTATGCATCTAGAAGTGAATTGGAAATCTAACATATAAAGTAGCACTTTAAATTTTTCTGCTGAGCTTTGATGATAGCTCATCCTATGACTTTATGTCTTAGTTGCAGATATTGCTCAAGACCCTAAGCAAGAGACTGTTCCTACCAACCATCAGGACGAGGAAGATTTTACGGAGGATTTCTTTCCTTGAGAGGTTTGAGAGAGAGAGTAGAGATTTTAAACATGTATAACAGAAGTGTGGTTTAAGATAGTTTACTACTTCAGGTATGGGTTTCTGTTTATATTCCTGTTCAGTTTGTTGCTTAAGATAAATGAATGAATATCAATTGTTGCCATATTTCTACGTATCAGAGTTAATTCAGTTCGCTTCCGTATATGTAACACTTTGTACATGATGCCCTTGTATAATAGGATCATGTTAGGTGATCCAACGGAGCTACCTTTCCCATTTACGAGAAGGGAAAAAGTTGGGCTGTCACATTCATAAATTACCAGTAACGTACCCTCTTCAATTATGTGTAGGAGAAGAAGCGATGCCCCTATTTTGAATGATGTGATGAGGACCTGCACAAGGATCTTCAAGAGAGCCTTCGAATCTGCGAAGCAAAATCTATGGAAGTACAATTTATGAAGCAGAAAATAACTATGCTGAAGAAACAAAGAAAGGAGATTATCTTCCTTTCAATTTTCTTCTTTGGAGTGATTATAATGTTGTCGTATTTTAATATAAAAAAGTAGACTTAAACATTCTAGAATGTATAAAATCAGACAATAGGTTTGTTGTATGGAAATTGGGTTCCTTTGTGGGCCACTTAACTTCTTAACTTCTGTCACATAACTTTATCTTCAAGGAAAGTTACTATTCTATGTTTAATTAGTATCTAATGTTGGCTTAGTTTTTTTCGTATGTGTACCCAAAAAATGATTGACCATGGTGATTCTCCCATGCCATTTTTGTGTATTCATTCTGATTCGATGTCTCATTTGTAATACTTGCATTTCTGTGGGATATCTATTTTCAGCCTTGTGATCTAATTCTGATCTTGTCATGTGCTTGATGTGGCACATTGTACTCTAGTGACCAGTTCTTCAAAAATATTTTCAATTAAGAAGGAGTTGGAGGCCAAGATGTCAAGGTTCCCTCTTTATCTTTATGAGGACTGCTACTAGTTTGAAGTTTCTAGTTTCCATTTTTGTTGTATTATCTTTTATGATTGGTTTATTTTGTTTACTGTTTACTGTGTAGGCTATTTGTGATGCATATTGGGAGAAATTTGAAGCTTCATTATCTGAAGAAAGGGCAATGCGAAATGCGGTCAATAGCAAACGGCGTGAAATTGATTATGTTCTGTCTTTAATTTTCAAAATGAAGAATGTGACTTCCATCGATGAGATAGATGTCAGGGTAAGAATCCATATGGGTTTTTGTTCTTAAAGAAGATTTTGTGGTTTTTGTCTACTGTAATTGTGTTTACTTGATATATTTACACACGACCAAACTTTATTGACTTTATGACTTGGAAACAGATGCATGATATGGAGCATATGATACAGCATGAAACTATGCCCTTGAAAAAAGAAAAAAAATTAATACGTGAGATCAAGCAATTGAAGAATGCTCGTGAGCAGCTTTTAGCTAATATGGCTACACATGCCGAACTTCAGGAGGAATTTGAACAAAGGGACGGTATTGAATTGCTGCTGAAGGTATTAATATATGAAAAATATTGTCATTGTTTTACTGTTACAATTGTTTTCGTGACACTGATATGATCTTTCTAATTAGCTTTTGAAGCAGGAGTTTGATTCCCCCAGAAAAGAGGTTTTGCAAACTCAAGGTATCACTACAGTTTCTAAGAAGAAACACCACGATGAGTGTGAAAACTTAAGGGAAATGCAAGCTCAGTTTAGAGATGCTGATGGTATCCGGCAAAAAGCATACACACAGTTGAGGAATCTCAGGGATCAATTGTACAGAAAGGTATGATCTCGCAGCCCCTGCCTTGGTCTACTATATTTTCCTTTGATTAATTATGTCTATAATTTTACAAAAAAAAGTTTCGTAAAGCCTTTAATGATTGTTTGGCTAATAAATATTTTACAAATTTATTGGAGTTTCCAGTGTGATGGACATTGATTTCCATTATATGTCTATAGTTTGATTACAATAGAACCTCAATTCGATCATTCTATATTGATTACTTGGAAGGTATTAGCAAATAGTAATTTTACCAGGCAGTAAAGAGGTTTTGAATTTTGGTAGCGTGCATGTCATTGTATGGCTTGTAAATTTATTTGCATAAACTTTGAACTAAAATAGGTATTAGTTTTCAAAAAAGATGAAAGAAGAAATAAAAGGACTAAAATACTTATGGGAGCTGTTATATAACCCTCCCATTGTTGTCCCCTCTTATTGGGATGGAAAAACCCAACATACCCTTGGACAAAAGTGCCTTCAAAAGATAATTTCATCCAAGGGTGCATGCAGATGCATCTTGCCTAGGGAAGGAGGTGCAATGATGCGTGTGCCTTAATTGTCTTCTCTCACCTCCAAATGAGGCATGGTGGGGCACTTCTCATCACATCTCTTACCTAGGTGCGCTTTTAATTACCATGCTTGTGTTAAGACATGAAAAGTACCACTTTTCACTCCTTAACTTAATCTCTGTTAGACCCTTAATCATTTAATGTGTTTTAAGTCTATCCAGTAGGTAATAAGCAGCAGCTGCATATAAGGCCCTAACCATGCCAAGAAGCTTAGTTTTTCCCTAGAAGTGTCTCAGGAGAAAGGAAGTTTGCCCTAGAAGTGTCTTAGTTAGGCACAACACAGCAGCAACAAGTCAAGAAGAATGCCTCACGCAGATGTCGCAGGGTCCAATTGAACCAGAGAGAATGCTCCGCGCAGTTGTCGCGGGCTTTTGAATGCAGCACACGAACTACTCGCGTCGTTGTCGCGCGATTTGATGACAAAAGGGATTGAAAAGCAGACTTCGCACGGTTCTCGCGAGGCTCAGTCATAAGCGCTCGCGAAGCACTCTCGTAGTCTCGTGCAGCTCAAAAGAGGAGCCCTTAATCTTCACACAATTCACTGAGGAGAGAGAGCTCCAGGCATTCCTGCACACAGCTATCGCGCAGTGGCCACGGGATACCGACCTTCAGGGAACTGCTCGCGCAATCCATAGGCTTATGCACACTGCTTCTTTGCGAGGATCTCTGCGAGATTCACCAAGGAATGAATCGCGCGCACAATTCCTACGCCATTCTAAAGGAAAGAGCAATCTCGCGATAACCAGAGCAATCCTACGATGACCAAATTATCAATCCCGCGACTGCAAGAGCTTCAAGTCAATTCAATCCCGCGACGCCAACTCTATCACACGCAAGACCTGGAAAGCCTTGCTACCTAGAGAGGCTCGGGATCTAAACTTCTTCCCCCTTCTGCAGGGGCAATCTAGGAACTTTCAGAACTAGGGCACGCACTCTAATGCTCCAATCTCCGTGCAAACGCCCCGAGGCATCCAAGGGACAGAAATGGGCCACGATTACATCAATAAAATTAGGGTTTTCCTAACCTTAATGCTACCACAGCTGACTACTATATAAACCTAAGCCTAGTTTAGGTTTAGAGGACTTGACTTCTGTACTCCTTGAATCGACTGTAGAATTGCAGTAGGCTAAGGTTAGGTGTTAGGCAGCTCCTTTTTCCCTTTTTCTTCTCTCCATAGTCCAGCACTTGTTGGCTATGCCTTTGTATGTCTATTTGGAATAGTTTTAATGGAGTTTTATAATAGGATTTTATGCATGTATGGGCTTGGTGTTTTTGTGAGTTGTTCTGTACAAGGCTGCTGCCTTGAGATCTTCCATTGTTATGTTGCATTGTAAGAAATGGAGGATTGTGTTTAAGGATTTATTTGGATCCAAGTGCCCTGTGTGTCCGGGTTAGGCACATTGCAGGCCTATGTCCCACCACAGGATCCACTAAATCTGAATCCCTATGGGAGCCTGTGCTAGTAGCCTTGTGAACATGGTGGTGGCAGCAATGTTCTTGTTCTGTTTCAGACCTCTGTGAGAAGGATAGCCTCTGTGGATAGTCTGTGATCATTCAAGTGGACAGATTATAGCCCTAGGGTGAGGCCAATCCACAGATCTAAGATGGATTCTTCTTCTCTGCACTTGTGCTTGTAGTCTTGTGAGAGATTGTGCAGAGACAGATTTCCCTGTATTTGTATAGACCCAATATCGAATGGCAGTTCTGATCTGGCTGTAGAGATTGTAGGCTTGTGACTGGATCACTAGTCTTTCTAAAGTAGTGAACAGCTATACCTAAAGCTAGTACTCAAACTCTTGTTGGTCCTGTGTATCCAGGCTAGTGCACATTGCAGGCCTAGCCCCACACACAAAACTTTAAAGGTTGAGATTCCTATGAATTATTGAGTTGGTAGCCTGGATGAAGTAGTGCCTACAATGATAAACTTATTCTGACCCATCTCTGGACTGTGGTTCCCCTATTGGATAGTCTGTGACCATTTAAGTGGACAGGTTATAGCCATAAGGGATTGGATCATGGCACAGGGGTGAGTTGGATCCTTTCTCCTCTTTGGTAATAATGTAGCCATTGGACGAGATTTCTATAGCAACAGATCTGAGTCTGAGTTATAAGACCCATCAGATCTGTACCTAATAGTTTACTTCTCACCCTCTTATATTTATTTTCTCACACTCCATCATTCTTTTAAACCCTTTCTGTAGTTTAGGTATTAGGTTACCTTAGGATTTAGACAATAGTGACCTTAAATCCCCTTCCATTTAGGATTGCCAGATCTGGAGGGCCTACTAAAGATAGCTCCCTTGGAGCTTTAGATCAACTTTCCCTGTGGGACAAACTCTTACTTATTAAAACTTGCTACAGCAGGCCCTGTATCTTGCAGGACTGTGTATTTTTAGGCTTGCTGCTCTGTAATCCACCTTTGATTTTCACTAACCCATTCTTATCACCATTCCCAATAATGTTAGCAGCAAGTATTTAAAATTTCCTAACAGCTTGCAAAAGCTTAAGACTTGAAAAGCTATCTAATATAAGGATTGTATTCTTTGGCATTCATCTAAATAAGGTAGAAAAATCTTGCTATCATTTAATGGGTATTCGATCCCTTTAAACCTCACATCCTTTTTTTCTTATATATATATATATATACTATATTCATCTTTATATCCTCTTCTCCAGGCTCCCACTGTCTCGATGAGCTAGCCATTTTAAGAAGGGTCCAATTATTTCCACCGATGAAAAATGTAATCTAGCTCAAGCCAAAAAGGCAATCTCACAGTTGACTCTGCTTTGAATCAGATTGAGGGATACTGGTTTTCATTCCAATGTCACTTATTAGGTCCTGAGATTATGTGCACAACATCAAACTGTCACTTTTTAGTTCACATTGTGCACATCCCAAAAAATGACTCTAAAATCATATCTCTGCATGATAAGTGGTACATGATTTTCTAACATTGCGAAGGAGCTGAAGAGTGAAATCATGGGTTATTTCTCCAACGCCCGAAAGGAAAGGTGATATTAATTTTAATTCGTTTATTAAATAATTTAGTACGTACATTTGATTTTCTAACACTAGGTACCTGAACGATCAGATGCAGTTACTATCGATCTCACTACAGGCAAGACTTCCTAAGAAGTAGCAGTTCTGCCATTTGCAAAGAGGCCCGCATTATGGGCGACAATCGAGTCAAAGGAAGCATTCATTGTAGTGCCGTAATGGCTTTATGACACATGGTGACATTTGCCAATGTGATTGCCGCGATCTGAAAATCAAAGATTGATAAACCGAGAGAGGTATTTGAGGAATTGTTGAGCGCTCTCCTCCCATTAAGA
This sequence comes from Chloranthus sessilifolius, assembly GCA_021018995.1. Taxonomy (NCBI): domain Eukaryota; kingdom Viridiplantae; phylum Streptophyta; class Magnoliopsida; order Chloranthales; family Chloranthaceae; genus Chloranthus; species Chloranthus sessilifolius. The sequence continues at coordinate 93,733,981 of CM037585.1, forward strand.
GGAGAACGGGTTTGATGTCCAACTGTTGCGAGCTGCCATTGAGCACCTCGTGAGTCTGAAAGACAAGCTAGAGAAAGTCAACATCAAGTGATATATGCTTGTTGTGCAATTTGTACTTGTATATGTCATTTTGGATATGGTTTGGCTCTAATGGTATCTGTGTATATAGCTACTAGCATCTTATGAGATCTTGCTAAAGGTTGATAGAATAGCATTGTTGTTGATACCAAATGTCAATGTGTCCTATTTTCATTCCTTGTGGAAGAATTTCTAGATATAAATGTGAATTGTGGCAGTTTAATGCTTAGTTTTTGCTATCTAGGACTGCTGCAGGGTTTAATGCTTGGTTGTTGCTATCTAGGACTGCTGCTGGTCTTTGTACTTAGTTGTTGCTATCTAGGACTGTTGTAGGTCTTTGTACTTAGTTGTTGCTATCTAGGACTGCTGCAGGTCTTTATATAATGAAAGAACTCTTTATTGTTGTGTGGTCTTTGGTTTGGTTTGTTGGGTTATCAAAAAAAATTGGAGTCATGGAAAGGCCTCTGGGTACAAAATGGAAGGGGGCCTCAAACTCTTTTATTTGTGAGTCATGGACAACAAAATGGCTGTACTATTTATGATCCACACTGATCATTGATCTCTTAAGAGACTAAGGAACTTGCTTTTAGGAATTAAATTTGGATTTGGAACTCATTGAAAGGGGATGGACAATTGTCTGTATTGTGTTTTTGGGTTTTACATCTTAACCTTCTTACTCTTGCAATTTAGACTGTCAAAAGGACCCACTACTGCCTCTTTAATATAAATCTGATTTTTGTCAAAAGGGGCCACTACTACCCTCTTAAAATATCAAGATATTTTAACAACAATTTTGTGTGCCCATCAACAACTCTCAACATTGAGATTCATGGCCTATATCAACCCTAGACTTGAAAGAGTCGCCCTCATATCGGATTCATTTGACGTTGACAAATAATTTTGTATATGGATGCCCAACATACCTTAATTGTCAGGTCCAATCAGGTTAACCCTAAATCGATTTCAGTCACATTTGTAGCGCTTGGATATGAGAGAATCTTGAGTGTCACGATTTTCACTTTTTATAAAATGATGTGTAGTCAAGATTCTCATTTTTCTAAGGGCTACACATGTGGTTAAACCTAAAAATAATATGTAAAAAACAGCCATCAGACTTATTATACGACTTGGAATCAAACTCTAATCCCGTGAGTTCCAATTTTCGTGGTTTGTTTTAGGTACCAAATTTCAAATAATAAATCTTGAAGCATCATCAAAACCGTCTGATTTTTAGACAATAAACCTTGAGATTAAATGATATTGTGGAAAAAAATTGTGTCACATAAAGCAGTATCTAAGCCCTTTGATTTTTCACACAATATAGATGATATTATGGACAAAAATTAATAAAGAAGGCATTCTCCATCATCTGATTAAATACAGTGAAAAGCCATCATCTATTCAATGGCAATCTCTATCAATCAGATGACAGAAATTGTCATCGGCGTCAATTTTTGGCCTAAAAGATCTTTAGATCATGATCTACTAATCAAACGATCTAGATGGTCATCCACCTGTCACACATCTCAACAAAGAGTACCTTTAAATCTACCCACCAAATCTTTAAGTTCACCCACGCTGAAACACATTGACTTGGTAGAATCAAATGATGGAGATCGTTTATCCTCCCAATCTTTGATCTTGAGATCATGGGCCTACCATCAGACGGTTACTGTTTTATTTCTCGTGACACACATCTCATAAAAATGACCTTAACATCGCATGCAAGCTCAAAATTGATTTAAAGGTCACTTTTTTGGTACCACATGAAATAAAAAGTAGACCGTAGCATGGTAGGATCATGTTCTCAAGATCCACCATGTGAAAGATTGCGATGATAAACAATCTTCATCGTCCGATTCAATATAATAAATGTGTTTCAGCGTGGGTCAACTTAAAGATTTGGTGGGTGGATTCGATGATTACTCCTCAAAAAACATAACAAAGTCCCCTTTGAATTTTGAAAATTCACGACCACAGCCTCTAAATAGTAAACGAAGCCCTAGAAGAACGAGTACCAAAAAATAGCATAGCAGAGAAAGAAGAAGAAGAAGAAGAACTCAATATCAGAGCCCTCCATGACCAAGAATTAACAAGCTTTAGAACATAGTTTTAGAAGTTCTTTAAGACCATATCTTTGGAGACTCCATCAGCTACAACAACAGACGTAACCTCCTACAAAAGTATTTATTAGCATCAGTATTGGATCAGGGACTCTAATAATCAATATGCTGCAATAAATTTTGCATATCAAAAATTAAATTTTGCATATAAAAAATTAAGTAATCTTTGGAAAAACATTTTGCCCATATATGTATTAATAATACTTTTACAGGAGGATGAGCAGACACATCCACAGGCTACTCCAATATCTTTAATTTAGCAACATAAATATACAGGAAAAAACCAACTATGTCAGCCATTTATAAGGTTATTAGCCATCAAATAAGTCAGTAGATGAAAGGCTCTTGTACTCTCATTTAGTGGGCTAAAAAGATCTGGAGCAGCCTGTGGATGTGGACCAGGAAATGTTAAATTTGGCGGAAATGACAAATTTAGCAGGCTAAAAAGATCTACCGATGCCCCCCCTGCAGTGGGCTCACCCTGGTGATCTGTTGTGCCATCCTAGGCCCTTGTTACCAATCTAGATAGTCCACTAGCAAGGCAACCATGTAAACTCATCTTATTCAAAACTAAGATCTAGTAGTTACAAAGTTTTCTGCTTTATGGATTAGTGTTGAATCCTTGTGTTTATGATTTGCAATTTCAATATGTGCCTGTAAGTTCTTCCGTTATAACTCAGCCCGGATGCACTTTTCCACTGTGAATTAATAAAGGTGTTCTTTGCTGCTATGTGGTCTCTCCGGGCAAAGAAAAAAAATATGATTATAGAGTTTGGTTATGGTTATTCATTTGGAAGATGAGCAGAATATCAAAACAAATCACTAGGCAGTGGACCATAACAATTTCCTATTCCAACCTCTCACTCCTTAACCCCATGCTGCAAGATGAGCAGAATATCAAAACAAATCACTAGGGAGTGGACCATAACAATTTCCTATTCCAACCTCTCATTCCTTAACCCCATGCTGCAATGAGACCCGATACAAACTAGGAAGATTGCCATGGACCTGAAATAGTCCCTGAAATATGATCAGATTTGATGTGACACAAAGCAGCATATTAGTAGGTGTTCTGCCAATTCCTCAAACTTCAAACATTTGATGCAATGATTAACCATTGAGAAACCACACATTAATTGTTGAAATTTCTTCCCGAACAGCCTCTCAACAAAAACCAAGACCTCGTGGTGGTGCAGGTATCTTCCAGAGCATGGTCCAATGTTGCTGGATAAGGGTCTTCTATAAAGGACGAAATAGAAAGATTTTATCGATAGCTCACCTTTCTTCTCCAGCGGCCACACTCTCTTATCAGCTAATCTTTGAGATTATAAAGTTATTAAAGACTGAAATATTGACCTTAAAACACATTCTCATTATCTTAATTTTTGAAACAAATTCCAAAAAGGTGTTCTCTTGTACTGTCATTTGTATACGTGTCAGCAAGCGTCTATGGTTCGGCTGCCCCCACAATGATCTCAAATGTCGTTCGCTGCCTAAAGTATATCATATCTTCCTGGTATCAATAAATGAAAGGCTCAATTCGGGAAGAAATTGAAATTAGTAAAGGCGACGAACACAAAAAAATTTACCTCATTGAAGGAATAGGGAAGTCCGCGGGAAGAATAATCTATATATTTTAGGATGAACAATCCACAATCCCAGCCATTGGTTTGCCTAGGAATGCCTGCAGGACTCAACCATGACCAATTACCCAAATCCAACATGTCGTCCCCCAGATGGCTCAATAGCAGTGGAAAAAACTCCTTCTATATATCTTCCAAGAAGAAATGTAGTTAGCAATGTTTAATGCAACCATGAGAGTAGTTTAACATGTTCTATGAGAAATTAACTTAACAACACAATAATTTCCTCTTGGTACTTCGACAATGGATTACAATCCAATGAATTGAGGACCTCGACCCTCTTCTCCTTTACATTGATAATAAACAACACCCAATGTCCAGGTGACTCCCTGTGTATGGGAATAAATATCTGCACACAAAATCAACGAATTATTCACATGATCAATTCCACATGGAAATTTTATAACCCAACTCAACAAATATTACCTTATTGACCATAGTAATTGGATATCCAACACATTTGGGTCAGAGGCTTTTATTAAATTGCAACTTAATATTAAGGTTGTTGGCAATGACCCATCCAATTTCGTTGAATCCTTATCCCGAGTCATGAGTTTCTTATATTCCTTGTGCGCATTACACAACAAAACCTGATGGCAAGAAGTACGGTAAAGTACCTAATTTCACTCATAATGAAATGATTGTATGGGATGATGATACGATTTACAAGATACCACGTATGAAAAATATGGCATGACTAGAATTGATCCTTATATTTTTCCTGTCTTTTCTTTAACAAAACTATATACGCATCCATAACCTATATTATTCACTCATTAAAAATTAGTAATGTTACAAACATATCTAATTTGAACATCTCAATTATTTACAACAATGAATTAGACACTTTCTTACCGCTCCTGATAGCCAAGACGGGGAACATAGTGTTTGAAGCTTTGAGAGGGGTATCACTTCTCCCTTATAATGACATAAACTCTTTTCCATATTTACCCCATGAGGATTAATGAAGAGGCTATACAAAATTTTAACTAATTGTTGTAAAGTATAATATACTTCCTAATGCTTAAGTAGGAGTCAAATAAAATAGGTACACGAAAACAAACTTGTCATTCGGGTCACGCCAGTACTTTTCAACGAGACAATTTTCTTCGAAGCTTAACTCTTGTTTAGCTGTGTAATTTTCGGACCCCACTTGCTATACAGAGTTAGAGTAAATATAAATATTGAACTGATCTGTTATTACAGTAACAAAAGACTTACGTACCTCCTTAGCATTCATCTTATTCTTTGTTCTCCTCGGATTTTCATATGCTTGATATGGGGTTTTCAACCAACATGACTTTCTCGGTACTCTTTTCCCTATTTCTTTTAAGGACTTGTGCAACTCCTCTTTTATGTCCTCTACGTTATAATTTATAGATTGACCTACAGTTGGGTTTGTAGAATTATTTCATAGCAATTCTTGCTCATCACTTTCGAAGTCGATAAAATCCTTTTCAACTCCGGCGTTCTTTGGTACTCTCACATCCTCCTCTCTTGATTCAGATGAAAATCTCATGCTATACCCTTGTTTTATGATAAAGAAAAATTTTTATCTTAAAAATTCATGGGATAGCATTCTAAAAAAGAAAATCTGAGTTAAAAATACGAGGTAATACCGTCGGAGCGTTATTTGGTTGCTCATTCTTTTGTTGTCTTACATTGTCACTTGGAGCAGTAGTATTGATCCCTGATCCCTATTTAGTATGCGAGTGTGTAATGATGTCAATAACATTAATGGGATAGTATTTTAAAAAAGAAAATCTGAGTAAAAAATATGAGGTGTACCATGGGAGCGTTATTTGGCTGGTCATTCCTCTATTGTCTTACACTTTCACTTCGAGGTGTTGTATTGATCCCTGATCCCTATTTAGTACGCAAGTGAGTAATGATGTCAATATTTGTCTAATTGTTGATTATAAACCAATTGAATAGTGTTTTGTACTACCTTTCGGACTCTCTCCGATGACTTCATACGTACACCTTCTACGTTAGATTCTGATACCGAAGGCTTTTTCTTCTTCGGGTGCTATATTAACATATTTTATATTATTATGACGTCAAACCGAAATGAAAATGAAAAGAAAATCATGAAGCCCCCTAATTTTTACTTTTATAATACTTTTAAATCATGCACTTCTTTCTTCAGCAATCGGATGTGATTCTCTACACTGGTTACTCACTTTAGAACCAATTGTGCCTTATTGCCTTCTAGTGCTCTTGCGTTTAGGGCATCAAGAATGACTGACTTCCTAGATTCCTGAAGTGTGACTTTAATCTCGGTCGTCACTTACAAAACTAATATATTTCATCATAAACATAAATTTTTATCAAACATATACCACTAAAGCAACGACACAGTTATAGGCTCTCTTACGTCGGCAGTTTTCAAAGCGAATTCATATATTTCGCACTGTAGCGAAACATATGAGTAGTACCTCTGATACCTTGGAAACCTCATGGGTATTGAAGCAGGAGCTAAGACGGGTATACGTTCAAGGGCCCATACCTGATAAGAAGTATGAGGTATTGAAATCTATTTTGTTCAAAAAAGTAGCTAACAACCACTAAAACTTCAAAGTAATCAAAAGTACAAGGTATTGAAATCTATTAACTTTTGTAATATATCTAACATCAACTTAAATTATAAAGCGTGAAAGTACCTGGAGGGCATATTCACAATCTTTAAGATGAGTGTGCTTCTTATATGTTTTAAGCTTCTTTGAGCAGTCTTTCAAACCTTTCAAGAGCTCATCGTATACAATTTTCCCCCACACAGTACTATTGAATTTCACAATGTCAAAGACCATATACATGTTCTCTATGTTGATCGGTTGTTCTTTATTTAGTATCAAAAAACACACAAGGAAATACAAGGAGACTCTTCTAAAGTCGTTAATATTTTCTTCCGAATTTATCTCCTCCAACATGGCCTCAATTTTCACCCTCGAAATCTCTTCCTTCTTACCGAAATACTTACCACAAAACAACTTCACGTCATGTTCCCCAACTTTCTTATGAAATTTACTCCATTTATCGACTACGTCTAGGCCAGTAATCACAACCATTTCATAGATGTGAAAATGAATGCACTTACCGCCTAAGACAAATCATTGGTTCACAAAATCATACTTCTCAATCAACAAATAGATAATACTAGTACATATGCGTTCATCGGCGATCTCAACGAGGGGTCCAAAGGATGTTGACGTAATGACTTGCTTCTCAGATGTGGATAGAGAGGAAAGAAATTCATAGAGTCTGCTTGGATTACATACACATTCTTGAACACATTTATTCAAACACATGTATAATTACAAACTCTGCTACATTGACTATGTTAGGAGCAATAAAAGACCCAAGAATGTTGTCGACAAAACATACCAATTTTTTCAACATCTGGCTTACCGATAGACCACGTTCGAATCCGTAATATAATTTTCGTACGAAATCAATTTTCAGGTAAATGTGTTAGAATATCAAATACAAACTAGTGGCATTGCTTGTCAAACACAACAAAAATCATATTACATCTCTAACCTCAATCCTCCTTGCATGATTTCAAATTAATCTCAACTGAAATTTGACTGTAAATTATAGATATCGGTGCAATATTCTTAATATCGGTTATTGAGAACTCATAACAAATAGTTTCTCCGATTAGTTTCATTTAAAACATCCATTTCAGGTTCATTGTTCACTAGAGCCAAGGAAATCACATTACCATTTTCAGATATTTGCACAAAAATTATTCAAAATTGTTTGGGCTTGCGAAGTTTTGGTCAAAAATCGACATGGGTATTAACAAACTATTCAAATATGCTGCAACCTTCGATATAATCAATGTCTTTACTACTATATCAAAGTAAAAATAGTTTCTGTCAATTTTCCATACCTAAAATGCCTCATATACGATAGCCGCACTCAAAAGCATTGAAAAGTCAGTTATTTTAGGAGTTGAAGAGTCCTCAGTCCTTTTCCTACTGTCAATCAAACTACCTTCTTGTACGCAATCTACAAATTAAACCCTTTTTTTCGTCTTTATCTTGATTTTCCTAATGTCACTCAAACTACTTTCTTGTATGCAATCTACAAATTAAACCCTTTTTTCGTCTTTATCTCGATTTTTAGGTAACTATGTTTTACTAATACAAGTAACTAATTTTATATTATTTTTTCTTCGTCGTCTTCTTCTTCTTCTTCTTTTTCTTCTTCTCCTTCTCTCTCTTTTGGGGTTTCTTGACAACTTTTATGGAGAATTCACCTTGGCGGCGGGAACCAAAGATGGATCCGAACAATGGGGTTATGTTGAAGTTGGACCCAGTAAGTTAAATTTTTAAATAAAATTTTAATTTTTAGTATTATTTTTTTAATCTTTTTAGTATTATTTATTTATTTATTTATTGTTTTTTTGGGAAATTCATAAGCCCACATGTTTTGGTGGCTTTACCGGAGTCCCAAAAGAGTTCACGATGCTCTGTGGCCTATAATTATGTGGCTACAAGGTGGTCTGGTAAGTATACTTACTAAATAAAGAGGAGCATGTGTGGTAGCATAGTAGATTCCCGATTTTGATATTTATAAATTATTTTATTTGTTATTAATATACAATTTTTATAATTTTTATGTGGAAATAGGGAGTTTCTGGGAATTTCGAAGAGGTTGGACCATTGGATATGTATCTGAAGCCTAGGAATTCGACCTTTTTAAAGAAAGTTGATCTCTTTATTTATGAAATCTTTAAACCCTCTTGAGGTGCCACTGAAGCCTAGGAATTCAACTTGGTTAAAGAAAGCTAATCTCTTTATTTATGAAACCTTTAAACCCTCTTGAAGTGCCATAGAACTGTAAATAAAACATGGAGTACACACATACATGTACTCTTGTTCAAATACATTGCAAGCAAAAGTTGAAATTATTTACTACTGTTATAATCACGTTATTATATTGATTTGGGAATTTCTTATTATTATACCCAATAAAATAAATTTCCAAACTTTTTTTTTTTAATTTTTTTTCCTTATTGGTAAGCTGGGATTGAACCTGCATCCTCAATGTTGTAGTGTTGTCAACTTTCCAGTAGAGCTACAGGCCTACAAAGATTTAATTTAATCCCCATAACTGAGAAAAAACTCATAACAGCTAATAGATGAATACGAAAATGAATTCTTTTGCATCATCAATTTTCTTTTCAAATAAAAAAGGAAAACTTTCACCAGAGACTCAAACTCTAACAGGGATTAAAGCCATTAGGACATCAAGCATGCTAGATGAAACACAAAACACAATCATAATCATGACTCTAATAAAAAAATGGCGAGATGGCTTGTAACCCCTAAGCATGAAATAATTATAAGAGACAATTATTATGGAGCCTAATAATTCTTGTTAATCATTTTGTACTTAAACAAGTTCATATTCCTACCTTAAATTCTTTTCTTTCTTATGTATTCCTATGTATTCCTGATGAGTGTCTTATAATTCCACTTTTCTACATTCTTCCTTATAATAGTTTGCAATTATAAACCACTTTTGTAGGGAAGATCACATCCAGAGAGGTCAGGCTTTGACGGTCCCTGGACTAAGGAGCCGCTGAAATTTGATAATTCCTACTACATGTAAGACACTTGGTTACTTCATCTTCCCTGATAATGACAGGTTGATAGTTAGTTTGAATCTTTCTTTTTTCTTCACTCGAAGTAAACCTCACTGCAATTATTGTCTCAGAGAGCTGCTGAAAGGGGAAACAGAGGGCCTACTGAAACTTCCCACAGATATTGCCCTATTGGAGGATCACTATGTCAAAATGAGGAGTAAACGACACTACTAGAATTAAAAAAAAAACTGCCTAAACCATGGTTTCAAGGGTTTTAGGGATAAGCGGGTAATATTATATTAGTTAAAAAGGTAAACTTGTCCTTTTAATAAATATGGCGGCCATATATATACTACAGAAAGCCCTCTTCTCTTCCTATTTTCAATCCCGTGGTTAGGGTTTGAACAACCGATGATCCTCTCTCCCGTGGGAACCATTAGGATTTGCGGTTGAGCGTCGAATCCATGGTTAGGGTTCGATCAACTTTGGAATCTACAAAGCATTGGAGGTCTTCACCTTGTCTTCCTAATTTTATTTTTTTTATAAGCATTTGTGGATTGGAGGATTGAAATCGACGCTATTCGATCATTAACTAGGTTAGGGTTTGAGCTCCAATTTCAAAGAAGAAGCCTAGCAGATAAGAACTTCTCACTCCAGATTTGAGCTCAGTTGATGGAACTTCTATCTTATGTTGTTGATGAGGTCATCGTCCATGCTCTTGCAAACAGGTATTTGCAAGTTCTTCGATTTTTTTTCTTCTTGTTGTTTTAGTATCTTTTTATTTTTGTTTATATTCCTTTGTTTACTTTTTTATTATTATTGATTTATTGATTTTTTTTAAATGCATCATGATCGCTGATTTGAACTTCTTAATCTGGTTGTGGGATTTATTGGTTTCTGATTGACTCGTTCCCTCTGCCAGATCAAATATTCTTATTTATTTGAGCAGCAACTATGGAGGAGGTTTTCAATGGAGGTTTCAATCGAATTGCTTCTCCTTGCGGAAAACTGGAAGTATCTTCTTGCATGACTAATTTTTCAGGTTTCATTTTTATTCCAATTTCCATTTTTTTTTACCTGCGAGGGTTATTACTTTTGTTGTTATTTTTAATTAGTACATAAAAAAATAACAGATAAAAAGTTTTAGATTTGAATGCGTCCTTCCAATTGCTGGTCTTTTTAGGTTTGATTTAGGTGCTTGTACGAACATGTTTAGGTTCTTGTTTTACAGCAACTTTTGCCTTTGTTTAGAGGAGTATGGTATGGGTAGGTTTGTGATGCAATATGCTAATTGCAGTCTGTTTGCGTGTTAATGTGGATGAATTTCATATCTACAAGGGTCTCTGTTGATCTTGGTATTAGGGACTTGTGCAATAACTTTGGTTTTTAAATTTCAATGTAATATGCATTACTTTATGAAGCATTTTGCATAAAGATGATGTTCAGAATCCCTGGGAGACTTAGCCGGTGTATATCCAAGCATGCCAGTGTTCGTCAACAAATCAATAGCATACTTCTTTTGCTAGAGAAATATCCCCGAGGGGATTGAGCAATTTTCATACCAAAAAAGAATCTGAGATAGCCCAAGTCCTTCACATTGATGGCTTGACTTAGTTCTGCCTTAACCTGAGTGGAAATCAGAATCATGACCCTGACTATAATATCATAAAAATACACCAGTAGAATAGTTAGAGGCCTCTTGATCTAGTGTGAATGAAACGTGTGTGATCAGAGTGACACTAGATGAATCCCATCGGAAGAACAACAACACTAAATTTCTGGAACAGAGCTCTAGATTACTGCTTCGGCCCATAAATTGATTCGTGCAGATGACAAGCCTTCCTAGAATATTCTCCCTAAAGTCGAAAGCATGGTGGGGGCTCCGTACTTGCTCTAATGCTCATGAAGAAAGACATTTTTAACATCCAGTTGAAATTTGAAATAAGGGCTAACGATAGCAAGCCGTCAATGAGATTATGACTCAGACAAAAGTGAGTTTAGCCACATGAGTAAACGTCGTCATGGAATCTAATCTTGGCATTTGAGTAAAGCCTTTGGCCACGAGAAGAGCTTTTTGACATTCTACAATACTATCATCTTTATATTTAATTTCGAACGCCGATTTACAACCAAATGAGCGTTTTACGAGGAACATCCACAAATAAATATGGAAGTTTGTGCTTTGCTATTCGGAAGGGGAGTCAATTAGATGAATTTGAAATGTAGTCTCCTTGAAGAAATTGATAGCCTTATACATTTTTGGAAAATGTAAGGATTAGATGACTTTGACATGGCTTGCTTGCATGTTGTACTATGTGAGAGGAATTGGAAAATGTTTGAGGATAAAGAGCATAAAAAAGACCTTTTATAGTACATCATGAGTGAGATCCTGTTTATGCTATTACACGTTTCATTCTGCGCCCGGTAACAAATTCTATTGCTTTGAGCTGCGTGTCTTGGATACTCTTAATATAATCATTTGGGAGCATTCCCTTCTTACTTCTACCATATTATATGCATCTACATCAGTTGGTTTTCGGTGCGGTTCGGGACCCTCAGTTTTCGTTTCGGTGTTCTGTTCAAAGCTTGCATCCCTATCACTGATGGACCAGGCGCGAGGCCCATACGCCTGCTTAAGGTAACATTTTCCATTTACTTGGAACTTTTATTAGGACTCTTAATTTAGTTAAAATTTCTTTCAGATATTTGCTTTGGACGAGAGGCCCATTGAGATCATCATCACCACCACTATGATCATTATATCATCCTCATCCGTATCCTCATAATCATCATCATATCACAATCGTCATCATTACCCTATCCCATCCATCTGGGATTGGCTTAGGTGATGATAATTATGTCGTCACCATGATCATCATCAGTAATTGTGTTTGGATGGTTTCAATCATTCGGACAGAGGTTGTTTTAGGCCTCCGATGGACATCCCCACACTAACTCAAACATAATTTATAATGTTGTCTTTTATTTTATTTTATGCGCTCCTTCGTACTTATATATTTTTTTGTTATTCCATGCTTCCACTTAGTGCAAGCATCTCAGCTACATGAACTCTTACGTATTTGTAGCCAAACACTTTGCATCATATAGTAATGGAGATATTACTGCTGTTTTTATAAAAATCCCTTCAATTGAAAAGGCACTCATTGATCACATAATGCACAACTCACCCATCTCCACTGTGCTCAACTTGCATTGATCTTGTTTTAGATGCCATCAAAGCTACCATCTTGTTGTATAGTAGAGCCCAAACACCAAACTCTATGACATGGTGACACCAAATAGTCTTTTAATTTCACCTAATCATCCTCCAACCTCGTGTTCGCTAATATTGCATTGTATGTATTCATTTTTTTTTGCTCTGTTAATTTTGGAAGTCATCTGTCCATATATCTTACACAAGGCTTATTGACGTCAATTTTGATTAAATAATTTTTTTTTGCTCTAGTTGAGATCCCTAGAAGTTGGCTCTCTCAGTTTTCTTATTTTTTTGTTGACCATTTTCTCAATTTTCTTGCTCGTGCAATCTAATAGAAGATATTTTGCTTATGTCCCTTCATCATTTTTACTGCTGGGATTTTTTCCTTCTATCTAATACTGCATCACATTATATTGTTGTTAGAAAGAAAATGACTGATCTTTAACCCTTCATAGCTATTTATGATCAGTCAAATCAGTGGTAGTACACTTTTGACCTTTTACTGGTTTGGCGCTTAACAATATTTGCACATTTCCCAAGGTGGCCAAAGGGAGATTACCCCACTACCAAGGCTGGGCACTTGGATCAGATACCTAATGCCTACCATTTGGGATAAATGTGGCCTATCGATGGGGAGAGGGCTGTTGCCTGCTTGTTTACCTGTTATAGAAAGAAATAGAACATTTTAAACCAGTGTTAGTTCTTTTTCTTTGCTTTATTCTATGTTTGGGTTCACATTTCACATTTCACATTTATTTTGATGGAGTTATTGGGTTACATAGGTTTCCAGATGTTATTTCCTGTGCTATGAGTTATTCACCAACTCTGAACAATCTGATTTGATATACTTATTGATGTACATTTTATAAAAGTTCAGGTATCTAAAGTACTTGACCAAGAAGTACTTGACAAAGCACAACGTGCGAGATTGGCTCAGAGTGATTGCATCCAACAAAGACTGTAATGTCTACGAGTTGTGATACTTCAACATTGCAGAGAACGAGGGGGAGGAGGAAGACTGACCCAACCATATTTTCTTTTCCTATGTCTCCTTTTTGTTTTGCCTCCCTTTCTTGTTTGAGCACTATTAGTTTTCAATATTCCGTTTGAGGTTACCTCTTTAAGGTTAATAGCTTAGATTGTTGGGTAACCGATAACTGGTATGTTCTAGCCTGTTTTTTTTTTTTCCTCTGCGAATCTGTGAAAGACAATTTTTACAGAGTTTTTCCATATAGCAAACAAGTTTTGTCGGTATTTGGTGCTGGAAATTGCATCAATTTATCGAATTCTGATAGCTTTTACTTAGCTACATATGAGGACCAAGGATGATAGATGCTTCCTACTTCCCTTAATTTTACCAGGTTGCTGGTTTGCTCAGTTCAAATTCAGGTTCGAGGTTCACAACTATCAAATGAATAAAAACAATGAGCTGATGTCTTGTCAGCTGAGCAACCATGCTGATCTTGAAATGTGCACAGATTTCCATGTTCATTGAAGTCTGAACATCTCAACTCACTGCACAGCCGACAAGAGAGCTCATCGTTTCTAAATGAGCTTCTGGCTCATTGTAGAAAGGCTCATTGTAGACAAATTCATTTGCACTGATGTTGAGTTTTTAGAATAAAGGGTCTCTGTGCATGATCCTAGCGAGCTTCTGGCTCATTGTAGAAAGGCTCATTGTAGACAAATTCATTTGCACTGATGTTGAGTTTTTAGAATAAAGGGTCTCTATGCGTGATCCCAGCGTAGGGTTTCTGGGCTAAGTGCCCAGATTCAGGTGCCACATTTCACGTAAATGAATTATGGATTTTCAACCCCTTGCATTTTAGAAATCAAGAGGGGAGAGCCCTTGCATGCACTGGCTGGGCAAATCTGGGTGGGCTAGCCCAGAAACCATTTAATTAGACCTTGCTAGAAAAAGAAACCTTTTGTAGTTTTCACTTGGGGCCTTGTTTGGCAGACCGATTTTTGTCATGTTTTCATGTAAGAAGTATTTTTTTATGCAAAACATAAATAATCATATATTTGGCAACAATGTGGGTCCCACTTTTCTCAAATAATCATGTATTTGATTAAACCCAATTCTCATCTCCCTATCTCTGTTTTTCATATGAGTTTCTATTTTTTATTTTTACCTTTTGACTTTTTTCCTATTTTCACAAATTTTGTCCTGATTTTTGCAAACTATGTCCCTTACTGTATAATTTTTGTTCTAACAGAGTGACTATCCTTAGAATGGATTGTCTATTTAATAATATTGTTCTTACCAAACATAAAGAATTATTGATTATTTTGTTGGAAGTGCTATATCTATACCTCAAACTAGTGCTTCTGTTCAATTTGGGAAAACGTGTTGTCCCGCATATATGGTAGTTCTGGCATGTCCCACCCTTTTTGTTCAAATTCAGGGCAATTAAACTTTGGAGGCACTACTCCACTGGACAAGTTGCTACAGGATTCAGCGAAGTTTCCCAGCTAGTAGATGGTTTTTCATCTCACTGTCTGTGTGTTTATTGTTTCCAACTTATTAGGTATTTTTTCATCTACTTGAAGTGGTGAAGGGGCTCACCGAGCTTTATTAACTATCTCTAAATCCTACATATCGTCATATGGCGGATGGTTCGTGATGGTAAGTAACTACGCGCTTTCAACTTCATAGTTTAATCCCCATAAGCTTATGGTATCCATTGTCACTGAGTACTTAATTTTATTTAAAATTTGATGAACAACTTCCACCCTTTGTGCAGACACACAACATTAATTCAATGACGTGAGAGCGATTGGGGCTTCACATCGTTCATGCCTCTCAATGAATGATTGTATGTTGGTCTTAAGAACCAGGTTGCTGCATGATGGATCCAAACCTTCCAAAAGTAGGGAGTATGGTAGTTCTAAGCATACACAAATACCATGATTCTACAATGGGTGAAATCTATGTCCATCATCTTGCTAAGAATGATGGGGGTGATTCATGGTAAGTTTTTGTCATATGTTTATTGAATTGCAAGCTATGTCATATGTTTATTGATTCCGTAAGAGCTATCGCCAAAATTCATTTTAAGGGGATGAAGCCCTGGGCTACACCATCCTACTATAGATCATCTCCTTTTTTGTTTCCCACTTTGACGATCAACTTTCATTCTCTCACTGAATCATTATATTTGATTCCTTTAAACCTCTTTATAACAACTGCCCACAAAATATTGTTTCTAGAACCTTAAAAAAAATCCCTTCTAAAAGTCAATTTTATCTGAATTTCCATCTTGCACTTGTTCTACATCCCAAAATAATGTAGATAGGAGAATCATATAAAGTACTAAACTCTTAGATTCCATGTATCATGTATTTTTGCCTACAGCTATTTAGATATTTATCAAGGTAGCTGCTTTAGGCACCTTGGAGCACAGGCAGGAGCTGCCGCCTAACCTGGTTCATCCTAGTGCTGGCTAGTGGGCACCCTAATCAGCCAGGATTTCAAGTGTGAGGGGAGGAGGCTTCCTTGAAAACCACCTGGGACCAAGAAGAGGAAATGACATCGCATCCAATTTTTGGAGGTTATTTGGTCATTTTCCACTAAAATTATAACCAAAATTACCACAAGAGGGGCATCTTGCTTCTCTAAACCTTCACTAAGTAAAATACCTCAAAAGGAGTCAAACAATCAATCTCTTATCCATGATTTTGTAGTACATGTTTCCTCAAATCAAGAGTTTTTTATTTTCCCAGGAATTTACATGCCTAATTGCTTATTTGTATTTTATAGTTTATTTAGCAATTACTACAAATTAGCTGGATTTGTCATTGATAAGAAACACCATTGCAAATGTTTCCCTTAATATTTATGCTTTCCTATGCTTAATGGGTGATTGGGTAAAATATATGATTGTTTTCTACCCTTTATTTAATGGATAATGGTTAGATAAAATGTATTATTTCAGAAGTTCAACTTTGGACATTTAAATTGTCTCATTTGCTTCAAAAAGTTTAATAACAATTAATTACATCTAAACAAATTTTTACTCCCATGTCACGCCCAAAGTAAATAAGTGATCATATTCACAATCCAGATGTCAATTTTTATTTTTTTTTCTTACAACATGCAACTTTAAATGAATTATTCTCATTTGAATGTAACATGGTAAAAAGAAGAGAAAATAAAATGGCTGGCAGAAATACTTGAGAAAATATATAAAACACACTCACTGCAGTATCCATAGTTGCACTTGAAGTCTGGTGTGTCAGCGTCGTGTAAAGGGCCAGGCCAGCGCCATTTGTATTTATAATGAATTTCATCGGCCCAGGAGCAAACAGCAGCAAGTTCACCTTCAGCATAGTCTGGGAGCAAGAATTTTACAGCAGCGGTAGCTTCCTCACTCAACAAGCCCTGAAATTTTTAAGTGTCTTATTACAATTTTTAGAAGGGATCAGAACACAGAAGAAAAACCAGGCTTCCATACAGGACCCGGCCGCCAACAAGACTAGACTGGCTCACTGATACAGAGTCAACTCAACCAAGTTGCCACATGGAAATGGCTGACTCACTACATGTGTGACGACCCGACTTTTCCAATCCCTAAGGTATAGGAAAGGCCGGTTCACCAACTTATTGATTTCTCAATAAGCCGTAACAAACAAAAGCCGGCAATATAACAAAGATCTAAAGACAGAGGCAAAGCATATATTAATCCAAAAACAAAAGCTTTCTATAACTAAAATTATATCACTGTGAGGAACCAAGAAGAACCACCGGTGATGGCCAATCCGATCACATAAAATAGTGGTTCACAATAATGGTTCCTCGAGTGATATCAAAAGAACCAAACAATGGCCTAGGGCCCAATATTCAAATAATATTCTGACAAAAGTACAAAAAAATAAAGGATCTAAGATCAAGGGAAAAACTCCTCAGCTGGTATATCCAAATCCTCCTCGGGAATATAATCGGAGTCCTCCAGATCCTCTGACCCAAGGTCAGTCTCATTTTAATGACGTATAGTCGAGGGTGAGCTAACAACCAAGCCCAATAGAGGAAACAGATCTATTTGCATTTCATTATAAGTAAGGTTTTCAAAAGACAGAAATCGGATCAAATATAGTTTTCAAATGATGCTTTGCAAACTAAATCTCCAGTTCTAATCCTGAGTCAAAACTGATAACATAAATCTGATGTGTTCGAAAATCTTCTGATTTAGCATGCTTCTTGTCTTAAATTTATAACTTAATTTTATCTCCCAAATTTCTTATAGCATGAAAGCGGACTACGTAACTGATGGGAAACCCTAATGACCATCGTCGTTCATGAACCCATTTCTAAAGTACAACAAGCCCCTACGCTATGAGGGAAACTTGCGCCAAAGTAATACCGTCAACACGGTTGGTAGAATCTAGGGCATCGTCCGTATGAACCCCAAATCGAATGCAAACGCTAACATATATCAAGGCTTATTATTCATAACATAATACTAATTTTTCGAAGTTCTGATTCAAAGTTTTAACTGAGGTTCTGAGGTTCATATTTCAAAGTTCTTAGTTATAACAAAGTTTCCAAATTTCCAGATTTGTGTCATGTATTCTAAGTTTTATTCATACTGTGTATAACATAATTCCAAAATTTATGCTTCTTGAAAGAGATAGTCAAAATAGTTTATGCTTATAATTTGATGCAAATAACAAATAGGGTTCCCCTACCTCAACAAAGAATATTCAAAATCATGCACAAGCAGTCCTCATCAAGGACTCCCAATAGTCAAAACCTACATATATTAACACTCTCAGTGTTAATATAGAACCAAAAATCAAACCAAAAGCTTGCTGAAAAAAAAATCAGACAAAAATTTCAAATGCTAGAAACAGGACAGAATTCGACCTTTGAATTCAAATTTGTGGATCGAATTCAAAATTCGATGGTCGAATTCAATTTCGACCCTCGAATTTCAAAAGACTCATCAGACACAAAAATCAAAAAATCGACCCTCGTTTTTCAATTCGATGGTCGATTTCCAAATTCGACCCTCGAATTGGAAATCGACCCTCGACTTCCAAAATTTGCTTCAGGCACTAAAAAACACATTTCGACTGTCAATTTTCAAATCGATGATCGATTTTCAAATCTGTGGCTGTCAACTTTTCATGTTCGGAACTTTTTCTCTCTTATTCAGCCATAGCCATCTGATCTTCTTTTAAACACAAAACATGCTACTCTAAACAAAACATAATTTAAAGGACACAAGGAGGTTTTAAATGCCTACCTCTTGTCGCTTAATCCTTTGATCCCGTGGCACCAATACACGCACCGGAACAATTCTCCAAGCTCAAAGGTTTAAAACTTCAATTCAGCCCATCATAAAACCTTCCTCCACTGCACAGATCCTTATCAACACAGTGACACTCTTTCCTTTATCCTTCTCTTCCACTAGCTCAAACCGATCAGATTTTAAGCACAAAGCTAATTAATGGTGGAGATGGGAAGAGGAGCTCTCAAGCTTTCTAGATCTAGGATCAAATGAGGCAAGGCTTAAGGCTTAATTTCCAACGAGAGAGAGAAGTGTAACTTCTCTTGCAATCTCTCTTATAACCAAAAGCCAAGCAAAAATAATATCTAGATTTTATAATTTACAACTTATCCACGTAAGTTGAAAATATATCCGGTGTTAAACACAAACACCAACCCTATTGTGTAAGTCATCGCTTACATGACTTACACACATCTTCCGATAATTTCCTTTTGCCACAAGTCTTATCATAGCCTTAGCTTACCAAAAATCCAAAAATATTTCTCAACAATTTCCGGACACGCTTACAGAGGTAAACGAAAATAAGCCAAAATATTCAGGATATTACAACATGCAATGCAAAAATGATAGTACATAAAGGAGTTAGTATATAAGAACGAAGAAGAAAATAATGATTTCAATGTGCATAGCTGGTTTCTCGGTCATAGATTTGCATGATTGCAGTTTGGAAAATGTTTAGCAAAACTAGGTAACTAACAAAGAAAAAACCTTAAAGTCAAATTTGTATCAACGAGGAATTTTTTTATTAAGCAGATGACCAAATATAAGAATCAAAATTTGATGTGGAGGCCTGTACATAGAAGAGGAAAGGGGATATAAATTATAAACAGCTGGCAAAGAAACATAAAAATTTAAGAAAGCCTAAGATCATGTATACGCACAGAGACACACATTTGTATACAAATCTAGTTTGTCAGATCAGATTATAGAGTGTATTAGAATGGTCATGGTATGTCTCTAACTCTCTGTGCAGAGTCTAAAGAACACACACCTATGGATGCATCAAATGAATGCATGATATGAAAAAGATAATATGATGAAAAGCAATGTAGAGTAGCCTATAGAAACCGAGGTTTAAAATCCCGGTGTCAATCTCAGTATCAGCTTGTCCTGATACTGAGACACATCTTCTCAAGTACCACTGCTACAAAAAATTTAGTGATACATTAAAAAAAGAAACTGATAACTAGCTCTCGGGCTTTTCCCAAAGTGATAGACTCTTATTGGTGTCCTCTGATACCTCTGATACAAGACACATCGAGCGATCCCTCTCGATGTTGTTCAAGATTTTGATATATAATGGAAACCCCTCCCTACACCACATTTGGCCAACTTCAACCTGGTACAAAATGGTCATTTTACTTAATCCAACTGGTCAGGTTGCTTTTCCCCATTGGTTGGCTATCTCCTCTAACTTGCTTAGCCCAACCAATTGCTAGCATAAGTGCTACTCTGTGGAGATTTTTTTTTTTAAAAAACACCATTTTCTTTTTCCTGAAAAACTACCAAGATCGACAAGCATTTGACAATGCTACCCTTCAAATACGAATCACTTATAAATATTACCCTTAGAAAGAGATATTGCTATCTTTTTTAGTCTTAATTTGTGAATTTCCCTTAGAAAGGTATATGCTTATTTCTTTGTACATCTTAATTGGTAAAATTTCCCATAGAAAGGGGTGCTTTTTTTAAAAATCATTTGTGCACCATAAACTGCTGAAGTTTCCCTTAGAAGAGATATTTTATTTCTACATTCATCTTAAATTATTATATTAGCATTTGTAGAATCATACAACTCAAAAGAACACCATTTATCAAGACTACCATGCCTCCTAATCATTAGTCCATCATTTCTGTCATAAATTCTGGTATGTCATAAAGCTCAAATATTGGGGACGGCCAAAAACCGTCTCCAATGTTTGGTCTCTAAAGACATTGGAGACGGGGTTATTGGAGACTACATGAAAGCCGTCTCCAATACTATTGGATACGGCTTAGACATCTTTGGAGATGGGCAAAAGCCGTCTCCAATAAGCATATTTTTTATAGTGTATACCCTTTTCTCATCTCTAGTGTTATAACTGGAGTAGCTTATCTTACCTTTTATTTTGTGTGGTTGGATACCTAGTTAAGTATCTCTTTAATGATTTGGGTTATTAGCTTTGATATCTGTTGGGCACTAAAGTAGGAAATTTGGTGATGTTACCAAGTTTCATGATTAGAATTTCTACTTGACAGTAAATCTCAGTAAATTTTAAAGTAGAGTAGAGAAGCTTATTGTAGAACGATGGAGCTACCAAGTTTTATGATTAAAACTTCTACTTGATACTTATATCTCTCAGTAGCTTTTACTGTAGAGCAGAGAAACTTATTGTAGAAAGATGGAGCTCTACCAAGTTTTATGATTAGAACTGCTGCTTGAAACTATATCTTCCAATAGCTTTTACTGTAGAGAGTAGAGAAGCTTCTTGTAAGAAGGATGGAGCTAGGGACTCACATCATATCTTAGGTATAAATCATAGAAGTAGTTGAGATCTTTGTCAATGTCATAATTGTTCCTTCCTGTATTTGCCCTTTTGTACAGGAGATGCCGCTTTCTAAGGAAAAATTGGATGTCTTCTTCATTCATCTTGCAAGTTATTAATGGTGAGGCTCGATAGAAAGAGGCAAGGACCATTAGCTCGAATGCTTAGATTTGATCAATCTCGTGGTGTTAACCTGAGGCCATAAACAGGTTCTTGGGTTTATGCCCAGAGCTGAACAAATAAAAGTGAAGCAAAAGAGGTGGGAGATATCAGCTGTTTTGGTGTGATTTATTCTTAATCAGTAGGTAGCTGACTTTATTTTATTTTTGAAGGGCAATTCAGTAAAACATGATTATTTTTTAAAATAATTATCTGTATTGGCCATTGCACATCCCATTTTGCTAAATAATTTTGGCCAAACTTTCCTAGCAAAAATATTTTTCCCAGTAATCTCTAGCCATCTTGTTTTGCTGAATTTTCTCTTTTTTGTCCGAACTCCTCTACAATTGATAATGCTATCCCCCCTTTTCTATTATGTTTTGCCAGACCATTTTCTTTGCAAACTCAAGTCTGATTTCTATAAAATTAAAAACTTCATCTTCCTACAGATTTTTGAGGCTTCTCGTCGATCAAATGCACCTTCATGTCTATTGTATGATTGATTGTGATCCTTACAGTTTTTGACATCCTGACAAATCCCCGTCATAACCTGATTTTAGGCAGGAACCTATCCTTGCTTATCTAAGTTAGGCTTGCCAAACATAAAAATTTTCATAGAGAAAAAGAAGTTAAAAATATAATATTCCAGGCAGAAATAAGATATTTTTTCTGATGTGCCTCATTCGATAGAGGAGGTACAGCTTGGATTTTGCACCAGAAAAGGATATCCTATTAAGGGCAATGTGACCGGAGAAACTCTAAAAGCGGCTACTTGACATGAGTAAGTCCAGTACCATCATCTAATACTAGCTCATCCGAAAATTGTCCGATGTACTTAGAATTTAGAGTCATTTAGAAAAACAAGACTTTGAAGAAAAGTTTTAAAATATTATATTCTGAAAAAAATTTAAGAGAAATAAGATTATTCATGATTTTCTATGAATAATAGGATTTCCATAGAAAATCGAGAAAATCATAAAACTATGCTTTCACTTTTTCCTCTTTGGCAAGCCATGATTCTAACGTCAAAGCAATAAAATATACAGACTTAATAGATATATCATTTCAAATTTCATAAACTGAGAGAAAACAAACCAAAACTAAGAAAACACAAAAATAAAGGCTTCACTGCCTAATTACAACATAAATGCAGTGTTTTCTCAAATATATGGAATTTGAAGACTCCATACTCCACACAAACTCAAACAAACAACGGCAAATAAATATAATGTCTACCATCAATAATAGAACCATGTATCATCTGTATCCATCCAAGATTATATTTAAGAAACACAGAAAGACAAACTTATAATGGTGATAAGAGGAACTCTCTATCAAGAGTTCACGCAGAGAGGGAGTTTTGTTGAAGGAGAGACCAGATTCGTCAATCGGAAAAAGGGCTCTAATCAACCGAAAAAGGAGAGACCAGATTCGTCAATTGGAGAGACAAGATTCAGTTGATGGAGAGAGATGTATCGTCAAACGATAGGGTCTTCTTCTTTGAAAACCCTAAATCGCACGCAGGTGCCTTTAATCAAAAGATGAATGAGATCTTAACTTTAATCAACTGGCTAATGGAGAGAGACTCACAATAGGATGTCAAGATGGATTAGTAGTCGACAAGAGGTCTTCTTCTTCGACATTTGCGTTGTGAGAAGAAACACACAAACTAGCTGAAGAACGAAGCAAGAGAAGAAAACGGATTATTGGGGCCTTTGCCTTTTTGAGGGCATAGCTATAATTTAATCTATTTTAAGGACAGATATATTAAGGATAAAAATACCATTACCCCTTTAAGATACCCTGCACAAATTGTATAATCGTCTGTTTAGAAAGTGTTGGGGCGCTCATGGGTTATCAATTTTAGCACCCGCCTCTCAGGTGATAAAAAGAGGCGCAGGGCCTTTTTAAGTAAATCGCCCACCAAAATATTATGGTGGGACGGGAGGCTGATTGGTGTCAAAATCTGTTGTGTTCGTGAATGAGTGGGGGAGGAGAACACTCTCGGACCCCTTGATCGAAGTAATCAATGGTGTAATCCCGATTGAGAATGAAGAATCTTAGTTTTATAAATACCGTTCCCAAGTTTTAATCCTGTCGGCCGGATCAAAATTTGTGTAGGTCCAACTATCATGATCAAATTACACGTTTCAAAGATTGATTGGTGAACATGATAATATTTTAAGTCAATAATTGGGGAAATAGTCAACTCCAAACCCTATCCTTGAAATCATCTCGCCATAACAGGGGAAGAGCTTATACACAACCGCATCCCTCAGATGTCGACGACCACCAGTAACGGTGCACACATCTTGGTCTTTCCCTTCCCTGCGCAGGGGCACATTGTACCCTTCTTAGACCTCACCCACCACCTCGTGGCCCGTGGCTTAATCATAACCATATTGGTCACACCCAAAAACCTCCCACTTCTCCACCCTTTACTCACTCATAACCCAGCCATCCAAACTTTGGTCCTACCCTTCCCAAATTTCCCCTCTATACCCCCTGGTGTTGAAAATGCCAAGGACCTCCCCGCCGACTCGTTCAGCGACATGATCCACGCCCTCGGCGCACTTTATCAACCACTCCTCGATTGGTTCCAATCCCACCCATCTCCCCCAAAAGCCATCTTCTCTGATAACTTTGTCGCCTGGACCCACCACCTCGCCTGCCACCTCGGCATCCCACGTGTCGCCTTTATTCCGTCGGCGGCACACTACTTCTCTGTGAACTATTGCTGCTGGCCCAGTGTATCCGAGAAGGAAGATGTAGAAGACCCAAATTTCGAAGTCACTTTTAGCGAAATTCCGAATTCTCCAACCTACCGCTGGTACCAGCTCCCTTCCTTCTACAGAAGCTATAAAAGGGGAGAGCCGGTTTGGGAATTTATAAAAGATGGGTACCTTTCTAATATAGCGAGTTGGGGGATCGTTTTCAACTCGTTCCACGCGTTGGAGGGGGAGTCTCTGGAGTACTTGAAGAAGGAGTTAGGCAATCAGAGGATTTGGGCAGTTGGGCCTTTAGTTTTGGAGGCTACGGAGAGAGGTGGGTCGAGCTCCATGCCTGTTGGAGACGTGCTGACGTGGCTCGACAAGTGGGCAGAGGGTTCGGTGGTTTACGTTTGTTTTGGAAGCCTAGCTGTGCTGACGAGGCGGCAGATGGATGAGATGGCAGCCGGGCTGGAGCGTAGTGGTGTCACATTTGTTTGGTGTGTTAAGGAGGCTACGGTGTGCCATGTAGAGGGGGAGTACGCAATTGTCCCTGCGGGTTTTGAAGATCGGGTGGCTGGGAGAGGGCTTGTGATAAGGGGGTGGGCCCCTCAGGTGCTGATACTGAATCATCCAGCTGTTGGCGTGTTTCTGAGTCACTGTGGGTGGAACTCGACGTTGGAAGGCCTGGTTGGGGGTGTAAGTTTTCTGGAGTGGCCTATGACTGCAGACCAGTTTGTGAACGCCAGGCTATTAGTAGAAGAGAAAGGGGTTGCTGTTAGGGTTTGTGAAGGTGCGGATAATGTTCCAAACTCGGACGAGTTGGCTCAAGTATTGGCCGAGTCAGCAGGTATGGCCGGGTTGGAACGGAGGAAACGAGCCACAGAGTTAAGTAGAGCGGCATCGGAAGCGATCAAAGAAGGTGGGAGTTCGTACAGGGATTTGGACGGATTGGTGATGGCACTGAGTGAACTCGGTGCGAAGACAAATAGCTGATAGGTGGGTGAAGGTATGTTGTTAAAAAGTAAGGGTACCTTTATTTGCACCTAACGAATATTTGTGGGCTCCTATTCGAAATTGACAGCATCCTTTTTCGTCCAAATCTTCCACACAATGGAGCTTGACGTCGTGGACGTATCATCAAATGGTTAGTTTTGGTTTTATCTGGCACATCACAAAGGTGACCCTAAAATTATGTTTAAGTGTGATGTGTGCAACCTGTTTTTTCGATTACGTGATGTATTAGGGATGTGTGCCACATGAAATCAAAATTAACGATCTGATGGTATGCTCATGATCTCAAGATCCTCTGCATGAAAGATTGGGACAAAAATATGATCTTCAATGTCTGATTCAAAGAAGTCAATGATTATTTTGTGCAGTTGGCCTAAAAAATTAGGTAGCTGCAAATAAAGGTACTGAAAATTAAAATTTTATGAGAGCTTAGCGAGCTGCTAGTAGTGGTGACTGGTGAGGGTAAAGCCTTTCACATGTATAGTAATCAAGTTTGTAGTCTTAAAACTCTCGATCTTAAGGACATCTAGGGAGATGCCATAAGCATAAAAAACATACACATGATGTAGTGTTATTTGGTGACTTCCATAGTTGCTCTTGGTAAAACCAGAGTAAAAGTCAATCTTTAGAGAGCCCATCATTTAAAATGGTTCAAGTTTGTTAGATATATGTCAAGACCTATAATTTTATCCTATCTCAAGGGCTTAGAATTTTGTCCACCGCACACTTGTTAAAGTAATAAGCGGATATACATAATATATTAAATCTTACATAAACTTATATCAAATTGGGTTCCAAAAAATCATGAACCAAATTTTTTTTTTATATTGAAAATTTCTTTCATTAAGCTTATATTAAATATTGAGTCCATTATACCAAGTGACCAGAAATAAAAGTATGGTTAACAACTGGAAAGTCTTACTAAATGATTAATACATACCTGACATTGTCTAACGGGTCATCTGCGTCGTCTCCCTCATAGACCATATTATTTATCAGTGCGTCAAGTCTATCGGGTCAGTGTAATTCGTATCTTCACTTGCTGTAATATCCCAAAATTCTAGGAATCCGTGTAAGTGAAATTGATTGGGTATTGATGTAAAGACCCGTATTTTGAACCCGAGTTAGACTGACCCTGTGTGTGTATTCGGCTCGGCAACCGACGTCACCATTTGTTTTGAATTTTTATCTAGATGTGATTGTGCAAACAGATTTTAATTTAGAGCCCATTTGGACCCTCGTGCGAAAGTTGTGCACCGACCTCGGTGTAGCCGCTCAACACCGGACTTGAGTTTTAAAATTAGAAGTGTATAATACATAAGATGTGTGTGTGTGTTTTACTTTGTGAGCAATCCTATTATAAGAAGGAATTGCATTCCTGTATTATACTAGGTTTTGTTAAGAGAGGATAGTTATCCAACCATGTGAAACTCCGTCTTCTCTCTTCTTCAATCATCGTAGGAGATCGGTTTAGAAAACCTCCTTCTCTAGAACCCTCTCTGTTGAAAACACTTAAACCTTAGAAAGAACTTGAATCAACCTTGGATTCGTAGTTGGCTATTGGGAGAGGTTGAGATCATTGGGGGCGTGTTGGAGTTGTCTCTGTGAACTCGTGGGATCGATCGCGGCGCGAATCGTTGAGGAAACCCGTCGGTTTCGTTCCGATGCTCCATTCGCGTGACTCATTTCTAATCTAGGAATCCTTAGATTAAAGGTACATTTTAATTAAACTTTTTGATTAAATCATTAGATTAGCCATGGGTTTTGCTTTGGGATGTATGGGTTTCGATTCGGGTGAAAACCGGTGAGATCGCGTCGCTGTAGCTCGCTCGAGCGAGCTATTATCATCGCTCGAGCGAGGTATCACCGAACTCCGACATTGCCTTAGTATTTTAGTCATAACATTTTATCCCGAACTCCGATTGAGACGATTCTTTTTGTGTTGGAAAGCTAATAAAAAAATCTACAACTTTTATGTTTTGACCAACTCATAGATCAATCGTCTTGATGGTCAAACATATATGAGAATGTTATGTCAAATCGCTCGAGCGAGCTATTATCATCGCTCGAGCGAGGTATCACCGAACTTCGACATTGCCTTGGTATTTTAGTCATAACCTTTTGTCCCGAACTCCGATTGAGACGATTCTTTTTGCGTTGGAAAGCTAATAGAAATATATACAACGTTTATATTTTGACTAACTCATGGATCAATCGTCTTGATAGTAAAAAATATATGAGAATGTTACGTCAAATTCTAGGATTGGCGCAACTTGCCTGTTTTGACTTATTTTTGAGGAAACGCTTAAATAGGTCTATATTATTAGTAATTAGAGTTTATCTTAATGCATGAACGTATATTGTGATGTAGATTGAGAGAGGCCATCAATAGGACTTCTTGACTTCGCATAACTCAAGTTTTGGGTAGGAGAATCTCATCTTCTGATATTTTATTTTAATTTGCATGGATATTTTGAATTAAAATCTTTAAACTTGCATATGCCATTGAAATCACATCCAGAACCGAAATTGATATGAATGATTTGAAAATCTAAATCTACGAATCTCAAACGAATCGCTTAAGCTCAAAATCTGAAATCAAGAACCTGAACTATGTATAAGAGACTTGCATCTGATTTATATTAGTATCTGCATTTGTTTTATGATTGACCTGAACGACCCCTCAAAAATTCCTGAACAATTTCCTGGCACAAGTTTCCCTCATTACGTAGGGGCTTGTTGCATCCTGAAAAAGGGTTCATGAACGACGATGGTAGGTAGGGGTTCCCATCGGCTATATTCCTGCTCTCGAGATATAGTTTACTCGGAAGGTATTTTAAGTTGAGGATTAAGTCATGAATTACTGAACTTTGCATATAGAAGTTAGAGAAACTAAGACACTGAGACATCATACATTCTTTTTAGAAATAAATCTTACATATGATTTCCGCACCTAAATTCAGTTTATTATCTGCTTATATGTTTGACAAGCTATATTCCAATATTTGTTTTGAAACCATGTTAGTTAAAGTAAAATGCCGTAGATGTCTTTCTTCTACTGAGCTTTGTTGGTTAGCTCACTCCGACTATACGTCACAGGTTCAGGTATTGACGTGGCTATTCAGGGCTGTGAGATTGATCCTGACTACGTGCCTGAGGAAGAGCTTGAGGTTCCTCCTGAGGAGTTTTTCCCAGTATAGAACTTACTGATTTTCTTATTTGTGGTGAGAGTTAGACTTGAATTTGTGGGCCCATTTTAGTTGGATACCATAGTTCTATATTTGACATTGATTTCTGTTATGAGCCATGTTTCGATGATGGTGGGCCATCATCGGTGGTTCTTTACTTTTAATTGCTTCCGCATTTATTTTAGCTATGGATATTTATTGCGCTTTACTCTGATATGTGCCCTGTTTGTCCGGCTTATCGTTTATTCGATAGGTTGGCGAACCGGCCTTTCCTATACCTGAGGGATTGGAAAAGTCAGGTCGTCACAGTTGGTATCAGAGCTATGATTTTTAGATTCTCTAAGGACCCATGAGAACCGACCGTGACCCGGTACAATTCATCGAGTCGGTCGTTAGGTCGAGAATCACTAATCTTGTTTGTGATTGTCTTTACAATCAATGTTGGATATGTTGTGGTGTTCACAATGATGTATCAAGTATGGCCCCAAGATTTAGAGGCAGGCGGCGAGGTAGGACGGTGCCTTTACGGGACATTCCTGAAGGTGTCGGTACATCAAGGGAGTTGCCTTCATCCGATTCTAATGATCCTATAGGAGCCGGAGTTGATAGAGGTCGGTGAAAGAATGGAACAAGTGTTGGAAAGTCTGCCACCAACATTGCTCGACAAACCGCATCTATGGCTCGGATCCCTGAATCGCCCAAAGAAGCGAGCTGATTTCTCGGACAACAACAACAATCATCGATTTGCAATTCGGAGGATGAGACCTCCGAATTTTTCCGGGACAGCATCGACCCGATGGAAGTAAGGTTGGTTGGATGAGATGGAAAAGATCTTTGAGGTGCTTGATTGCACCGATGTCGAAGGTTAGATGGGCAACCTTCAAAGGATGGACAGTGGACCATGGTGGAAGTCCGTGGCTGAACAGGGGCGAGTTTCCCAATACTCCTTGGACATGGTGAGTTTATCGAGGCGTTCAACGATCGATACTTTCCCAAGATCGTTAGGAATCGATGGAAGTTCGGTTCATCGAGTGGCGAGGACAATGTCGATGCGTGAGTATGGAGATGAGTTCACGCGACTTTCAAGGTTTGCACCTCAACATATATGGCCACCGATATGATGAAGGCCAAAAATTTCATGGGTCTTAGGAGTATATGGAGAGCGTGGCTATGTGGGAAATGGAAACATATGGAGGAGTACTATCAAAGGCCCTCATAGCAGAGGAAGAAATTCAAAAGCGGTTTTTGAGAAGCAGTCAGCCGAACAAGGACAGGGTTGTACAAGGGCAGTCAGGTACTTATGAAAATAAGAGGGCCAAGTTTACAAAGCCGCCAGTGAACCTTACTCAACCTGCATTTTCTAGACCAACATTTTCTTGACCGACCCTTATCAGAGATTGGCAGCATCATCACCTGTGCAATCCGTACGACTAGCGGGTTCTAATGCTAGTGGAGCTTCAGTGGCACAGGGATCCTCTCGTGCACCATCTTTTGTTTCGGTCACTATGTGCCTAAGGTGCGGGAAACCACACAAGACCGAGGATTGTAGGAGGAACACTGGAGCGTGTTTTCGGTGTGGCGCAATCGGACACATGGTTAAGGATTGTCCTCAGGAGGACAAGGGAAGAACTAGTTCGGCTTCTACTCAGAGATCGACCTAACCTACTGTTCAAGGTCGAGCTTATGCCATGATGGCTCAAGAAGAAACATCGAGCAGCGTGATCCAAGGTATTATTAAAAGTTGAGATGTCTTCTTATTTTATGTGTTATATATAATTGCTTGATATTTAATAAATTTTGTTAATAAGTTATAGATGAACACACATGCTTAGAAACTTTTAATTGAAACGCTTGTCTAAACTAAGGTACCCTTTTTATGCATCGGGGAGCGATGTAAGCAAAACCGAAGCGAGTGTTGATAGACCACAGGTCTACACATTCTTTTGTTACTCCATTGTTAGAAGTTGGGAATCATTCCCAAGGCCCTTGATTTCATCTTGGCAGGTCAATCCTCACGGCAACTCGATGAACACCGATACCATGTGTCAATCGGTGATTGTGATGATCAAGACCACGACTGGTGATTTGATCATTTTGAGCATGGAAGGGTTCGACGTGATACTAGGGATGGATTGGTTATCTACTTACCATGCGGCGTGGATTGTCTTGAAAGATTGTAACATTCCGCCCGTAGAGAAAATCTTTTCGATTTTACTTGAGTCAAATCTTGTGTGATACCGCTATCTCAGCCATTCGAGCACCGTATGATGAGGCGTGTTGTGGTTATCTGGCCTACTTGCAAGATCATAAGGAGGAGAAGAAAATATTACAGATATTACGATTGCTTGCAGTATTAGGATGTTTTCACGAAGATCTACGGATTACCACTACGGCGGGAGATTGAGTTTGCGATTGAATTAGTCTTGCGTCTTGAACCCGATTATCAAAGCTCCGTGTCGAATGGCGCTGCGATTGAAAGAGTTGAAGGGCGACAGAGGCGCTAGATAAGGGCTTTATTAGGCAGTGTGTCACCACAGGGAGCACCGATTCTATTTGTAAAGAAGAAAGACGGTTCAATGCGACTTTGCATCGATTACCGAAATAAGTTGACAATTAAGAACCGTTATCCACTTCCAAGAATTGATGATCGTTCGATCGATTTACAAGGAGCAAGGTTCTTCTCAAGATCGACTTGAGGTCGAGCTACCATCGGTTGAAAGTTAAGTCCGAAGACATTCAAGAAAGGCGGCGTTGAACGATATGGGCACTGAGTTCTTGGTCATGCCCTTTGGGTTGACAAAAGCCCCCGAGTCATTTGTGGACTTGATGAACCGGATATTCAAGTCACATTTGGTCAAGTCTGTAGTAGTATTTGTAGATGACATCCTCATCTATTCAAAGATGCGAGAAGAACATGAGCAACATCTGCGAGTGGCTCTACAAACCCTTAGAGACCATCAGTTATATGCAAAACTTAGTAAGTGTGAGTTTTGGCTTGAGCAGGTCAGTTTCCTAGGCCATGTTATCTCTGAGACCGGTATTACAGTTGACCCAGCAAAGATTGAGTCAGTGATGAATTGGGAGCACCCAAAGGCCGTTCTGAGAGGTTTCCTCGGTTTGGCAGGATACTACGAAGGTTTGTGGAGGGCTTCTCCAAGATATCGGTCCTCTTACACAACGAAGAAGAATACTAAATTTGATTGGACAGAGCAGTGTGAGCAAAGTTTTCAGGAACTCAAGAAACGATTGACTACTGCGCCAGTACTTGCTATACCATCAGGCAGGGGAGGCTTTGCAATATACAGTGATGCATCATATGGGGGTTTAGGCTGTGTGCTTAACCAGAATGAGAGAGTCATTGCTTATGGGTCTAGACAGCTGAAAGACCATGAGAAGAATTACCGACGCATGATCTTGAGTTAGCGGCGGTGATTTTTGCTCGAAGATCCGGAGGCATTACCTTTATGGGGAGACCTTGATATATTTACCGATCATAAGAGCCTCAAGTATCTCTTCTCACAAAAGGAGTTGAATATGAGCATGTCGATGGATGGAGTTCTTGAAAGATTATGATTGTACCATCCAAGACCACCGGAAAGCAAACGAGTGGCGGTATGCTAAGTCGAAAGTTCTTCGCTCATTATCACATCTCACCGCAAGGGTGCGGCGATGGCATCTTTTGGAAGATATGGCTCTAAGTAGCATGAGATTTGACGTAAAAGGTTCGTGTGCATTAATGGCTACCGGTGATTCGCTCCACCCTCTATGAGAACATTCGCAGACTTGGATGACGGATGATGAACTTATGGCTATCGACGGATGTGATTGGGGAAGCAAAATAGATTTTTCTATCAAAGATGATGGCACTTTGTTGTTTAGAAACCGGTATGCGTACCAACTAGTACCGAGCTTGGGACACTATTTTGGAAGAGGCTCATAAGTCTGTATCGCTATTCACCTGGCATTTCAAGATGTACCGACTTAAAGAAAAGCTTCGTGGAGGTTTAAAGAAAGATGTCGTGTATGTCTCGAGATGTCTTGTGTGTCAGTAAAGGTGGATCATCGAAATCGCAGGATGCAACCACTACCGATACGAGTGGAAATGGGAGGCCATTTCTATGGACTTTATTTTGGGATTGCAAGAACATTAAGAAAATACAATGCCATCTGGTCATTGTGGATCGATTGACTAAGTCCGCACACTTCCTTCCTTATAATACGTCGTATACCGCCAACAAGCTCATGAATTATATATCAAGGAGATAGTTAGGTGCATGGTATACCGGTCGATTATCGTTCGATAGAGACCCGATGTACACATCTCGCTTTTGGAAACGATTTCAAGAAGGAATGGGCTCTAGGCTCGATTATAGTACAAAGATTCCATCCTCGGACCGATGGGCGGTGAGAGGGTGAATCAGTTATAGAAGATATGTTACGTGCTTGCATGTTGGATTTTCAGGTCATGGGACCAACATTTACCGCCGATCGAGTTACCACAATAATAGCTTACTGTGCTAGCATCGGCATGGCACCCTACGAAGCTTTGTATGGACGACGGTGCAGGTCTCCGCTTAATTGGGAAGAAGTGGGTGAGAAACTCATTTTAGGTCCCGAGATCGTGGAGAATACAACCAAGACAGTTCGGTTAATCCGTGAGAGACTACGCATTGCTCAAAATCGTCAGAAGAGCTACGCTGATCTGAAAAGAAACCATGTTGAGTTTAGGCTGGGAGATAACGTATTTGTCAAAATCTCTCCTACAAAAGGCGTGATGCATTTTGGGAAGCGTGGGAAGCTGAGTCCGCGCTATGTTGGACCTTTCGAGGTATTGGGCCGAGTCGGCGAGGTTGCCTATCGAGTAGCCTTGCCACCGCAGCTATCGGAAATGCACAACGTGTTTCATGTGTCCATGTTACGAAGATATGTTAAGGACCCGACTCACGTATTGGACTACCAGCCCATTGAGCTCCAAGAAGACCTATCCTTGGTTGAGGAACCGATACGAATCTTGGATCGTAAAGAACAAATCTTATGGATAAAGAGCATTCCCTTAGTACTCGTGAAGTGGCAGAACCATTCCTCAGAGGAAGCCACATGGGAGCGTGAAGCGGAGATTCGCGAGCAATTTCCACAACTTTTCGAGTGAAGGTATATTGTAAACTATAGTTATGTAAGAAAACCATACGTACCTTTAAATTCTTGAATTTGCTTCTAACAAAAAAAAAAAAAAAAGAGAGAATTTCTTCAAAT
This sequence comes from Chloranthus sessilifolius, assembly GCA_021018995.1. NCBI lineage: Eukaryota > Viridiplantae > Streptophyta > Magnoliopsida > Chloranthales > Chloranthaceae > Chloranthus > Chloranthus sessilifolius. Next base: position 93,767,778 of record CM037585.1, read on the forward strand.
TCTTCAATGTTAAATTGGTTCATAACATCGATGCTTTACATATATATCTATAACGATCACACAATAAAATCTTAAATGTCATATTTATTCATTCTCGGTTAGAACCAGTATATGCATTGGAACCCGTGTCATCGGTTAGAATATGTTACCGAGCACGTGATCATGCTTTTGAATAAGTGTTCGATTACGACATCCTAAATTTCTGCTCAAATAATTACCAAAAGGGTGAGGTAGGTGTGTGTGCTAGGTTTGTGTCATGGTGAAGTATATTTCGAACGCGTGACACTTGGGAAGGTATGCATCCATATGCGGATGCAATCCTCTATGGCGTTATGGGATGCCACAGTACATCCGAGTTACTACGGATCCCGACCCTTGAAAGCGTGCTTGGTGAAGCCTACCGCATCGCGACCAAAGTTCTTTGACTTTAGGCATTTCGATTTTACTTTATCTTTGGTGTTAGGATAAGGACTTACATGATTCGGTTTAGCTATCCGTACATTTTCGAGGGCGAAAATTCCTAAGGAGGGTAGAATGTAAAGACGTGTATTTTGAACCCGAGTTAGATGACCACTGTGTGTGTATTAAACCATTTGTTTTGAATTTTATCTAGATGTGATTGTGCAAACAGATTTTAATTTAGAGCCCATTTGGACCCTCGTGCGAAAGTTGTGCCGACCTCGGTAGCCGCTCAACACCGGACTTGAGTTTTAAAATTAGAAGTGTATAATACATAAGATGTGTGTGTGTGTTTTACTTTGTGAGCAATCCTATTATAAGAAGGAATTGCATTCCTGTATTATACTAGGTTTTGTTAAGAGAGGATAGTTATCCAACCATGTGAAACTCCGTCTTCTCTCTTCTTCAATCATCGTAGGAGATCGGTTTAGAAAACCTCCTTCTCTAGAACCCTCTCTGTTGAAAACACTTAAACCTTAGAAAGAACTTGAAACAACCTTGGATTCGTAGTTGGCTATTGGGAGAGGTTGAGATCATTGGGGGCGTGTTGGAGTTGTCTCTGTGAACTCGTGGGATCGATCGCGGCGCGAATCGTTGAGGAAACCCGTCGGTTTCGTTCCGATGCTCCATTCGCGTGACTCATTTCTAATCTAGGAATCCTTAGATTAAAGGTACATTTTAATTAAACTTTTTGATTAAATCATTAGATTAGCCATGGGTTTTGCTTTGGGATGTATGGGTTTCGATTCGGGTGAAAACCTAAAAAATCGCATTGCTCAGAGCTAACGAGCTATTATCATCGCCTTGAGTCTTTTAGTCATAACATTTTATCCCGAACTCCGATTGAGACGATTCTTTTTGTGTTGGAAAGCTAATAAAAAAATCTACAACTTTTATGTTTTGACCAACTCATAGATCAATCGTCTTGATGGTCAAACATATATGAGAATGTTATGTCAAATCGCTCGAGCGAGCTATTATCATCGCCGAGCGAGGTATCACCGAACCGACATTGCCTTGTATTTTAGTCATAACCTTTTGTCCCGAACTCCGATTGAGGCGATTCTTTTGTCGTTGGAAAGCTAATTGAAATATACACAACGTTTATATTTTGACTAACTCATGGATCAATCGTCTTGGTAGTAAAAAATATATGAGAATGTTACGTGAAATTCTAGAATTGGCGCAACTTGCCTGTTTTGTCTTATTTTTGAGGAAACGCTTAAATAGGTCTATATTATTAGTATTTAGAGTTTATCTTAATGCATGAGCGTATATTGTGATGTAGAGTGAGGGCTAGAGGTCAACAATAGGACTTTTCTTGACTACGGATAACTCCGAGTTTTGGGTAGGAGAATGTCATCTTCTGATATTTTATTTTAATTTGCATGGATATTTTGAATTAAAATCTTTAAACTTACATATGCCATTGAAATCATCATGGCTGAAATTGATATGAATGACGAAAATCTAAATCTACACGAATCACGAAACACAGATAATGCTTAAGCTCTGAAAATCACAGGAACTATGTATAAGAGATTTGCATCTGATTTATATTAGTATCTGCATTTGTTTTATGATTGACCTGAACGTCCCCTCAAAAAGTCCTGAACAATTTCCTGGCACAAGTTTCCCTCATTACGTAGGGCTTGTTGCATCTGAAAAAGGGTTCATGAACGACGATGGTAGGTAGGGGTTCCCATCGGCTATATTCCTGCTCTCGAGATATAGTTTACTCGGAAGGTATTTTAAGTTGAGGATTAAGTCATGAATTACTGAACTTTGCATATAGAAGTTAGAGAAACTAAGACACTGAGACACTGCATCTGTTCTTGAAACTGTTTTCACACATTTAGAAATAAATCTTACATATGATTTCTGCACCTAAATTCAATTTATTATCTGCTTATATGTTTGACAAGCTATATTCCAATATTTGTTTTGAAACCATGTTAGTTAAAGTAAAATGCCGTAGATGTCTTTCTTCTACTGAGCTTTGTTGGTTAGCTCACTCCGACTATACGTCACAGGTTCAGGTATTGACGTGGCTATTCAGGGCTGTGAGACTGATCCTGACTACGTGCCTGAGGAAGAGCTTGAGGTTCCTCCTGAGGAGTTTTTCCCAGTATAGAACTTACTGATTTTCTTATTTGTGGTGAGAGTTAGACTTGAATTTGTGGGCCCATTTTAGTTGGATACCATAGTTCTATATTTGACATTGATTTCTGTTATGAGCCATGTTTCGATGATGGTCGGCCATCATCGGTGGTTCTTTACTTTTAATTGCTTCCGCATTTATTTTAGCTATGGATATTTATTGCGCTTTACTCTGATATGTGCCCTGTTTGTCCGGCTTATCGTTTATTCGATAGGTTGGCGAACCGGCCTTTCCTATACCTGAGGGATTGGAAAAGTCGGGTCGTCACAATTGATGTGGTGTATGGTACGGTGTGTATGTGTTTCACACTAAGCCTAAGTCTAAGGATAAGAATTGGAACGCACATGTTGTGTGTATGCGCTTTACAAGGAAGCCAAAGTTTTAGATATATGGAGAGAGGCGTCACACGCAAGCCATTTCTTAAGGCTTTGTTTGGTTTTGCAAGGGAGTTTGGGCTTTAGAGAGAAGAAGAGAGAAAAGAAGGAGAAGACTTCGTCGGATTTCGTGTACTCCGAAATCCAACGAAGTACACGAAATCCAAACAAAGATTGGTCGTGAGAATTATTAACCTTGTGTAAGGGAAAGATTGGTCGGCGATTTCGACGTTGAAGAGTTGCGGGGTGTGGATTGAGACCGAATGGGGTTTTGAAAACCTATTTTTCTTGTGAAGAGATTCGGGTGTTTTGAGCCGCTAAATCTTGGTGAGATTTGTGCGAAAGAGTGTGTGGAAGATAAGATCATGTCGGCATCGTGGTGATTGTGGAGCTTGGAAAGATCAAAAGGAATTTGGAAACCCATTTATTTGGAACAAGGAAGACAATCCGATCTACAAGTGAATCGTCAAGATAAATGTGAGAAATTCGCACGCATGACTGATGCAGTTTCGAAATTTTGGCTATAACTTTCTGCTCTGAACTCCGATTGGCGCAATTCTTACGACGTTGGAAAGAGGACAACGAGATATAGAACTATTATGAATTAGCAAACTCATGAATTCAAAGTTATAAAGGTCAAAATGTAGCGGGAAGTTGAGTCAAGTTTTAAGTTAGCACGAACCTGTCCATTTCTACCTCATTTTTAAGAAAATACTTAAATACGTCGAAATTATTAGTAATTAAGATAAATTATTAATACATCATTATATACGTGATGCAGATTGAGAATCAAAGTCATACATAGAGACCTTTGCATTACTCTTTTTGTGCGAATTCGGAACTAAGGTAGGGAAAACTCCATAACATATATATTTGATTATTACTAGTATGGATTTTGAATGTGATAAGAAAATGTGTGATTTGTGAAACTTATAAGTATTTTGCATGAATATCTTTCATGATTTTAAATGTGAAGCATGTGTGTATGTACACTCAAAATTGTATATGCGTGTAAATCATATATGTGTATGTGAAACATCAGAAAGATTTGAATAAATGTTCGAGGAAGCTTTGAAACTTCAAATTTATTTATAAAATACCATATTTCATGGTGATAAACTATAAGTTAATTTTACACTTTGATTTAAGGTTATGTGTGATACCCAACTGACGCGGTGGTATATCTGTGACCGACACAGCGGGATATCCGTAACCGGTACGGTGGGATATCCGTACAATTGTACCCCGGTATGGTGGGTTATCCGTTCTTTGATTTTCAATTAGTGGAAACACTTTGTTTGACACAAGTCACCTAATTCGAAGGGACTTGGGCATCATATAAATGATTGATTGAACGACGATGGTGCTATTCCCATCGGAATAAGATATGCGGCTCTGGATGTTATATATGCTCGAGAGACTATTTAAGTGATCAGTTTAAGTTTTTCTTTTGTTATGAGAATAAGTTTTAAAAATAAGTTTTTGGAAATCATGTGTTAAACTTCGAAAATTCGTATTTGATATCAGATTTACCTCAAGTCAATTACCCTTCAAATTGTGAATCTTTATGTGAAAAGCATGTTCGATTTTGTCATAAGATATTTGCGTGATGTGATAATATACATGTTGTTGATATTTCTCTACTGAGCTTAGATATAGCTCGTTCTTCGACTATACGTCACAGGTACAAGTGTGGATCAGGAGCGGACTTTGGGAAAGGCTTAGAATCTCCCGTCTAAGAAATTCTGCAGTATAAGAAAGATAAAAATTTTATTGGTAAAATTTTTTTAAACAGTCGATAACGATTGTCTAAATATTCGATATCGACTTTTTATACAGTTGATACCGACTGTAGAACGGTCGATACCGATCCTTCAAACAGTCAATACCAGGCATAGAATTTGCAAAGCAAGTTAAATAAAATCTCCCTCCCAAATTTTCATATCACGTCTGGTCTATCTCATAAACCCAACACCAAGCAAAAGAAAACTAAGTACATCAAACTAATTACGTCAAGGGACTCTTAGTAAAAATATAGACATGGACTGACACGAACACCGGCAGGGAGCACCAGAACGAAGAGATGATCGATTAAGATCGGTCCCTGAGTCTTCAAAATTGTCCCGCCAAAAGAGAATATCATACCCCGACTTCGGGATATCCTCAACTTGCTGCTCTTGGAAGAGGAACTGCAAGCCGAGGGGGGAAGGGTTCAAGAAGATGGAGGGGGTGGTGTAGGAGGCAGATGAGGAGGGGGAGATGTGAGGATGCAAAAAGTACATGGAGGGGGTATCTTATTGCTTTTCTTTTTCTTTGGCCCCTCGGGCAGTTTTCATTGGACTTTCTTGTATTCGTCCCACAGCCTTTGCAGGGGATCGGATGGTCTTTTTGGTTCTGGGTCCTCCCAAGTTGAAAACTTGATTGGTAAACTAGTGGGTTTGTCATCTGTCATGGCTACGAGGTTGTTAGGAATGGTAAGGCGAAGAGGATATGCATATGAAAATGGTGGAAAGTTTTCAAATTTAAAGAAGGGGTGAGGTGGAATGCGAAAGGTCGTTATTAGTTCCAACATAAATGCCATTAGGTCTAACAAAAATGCCATTAGGATAATTAATAAGAGTGGTTGGCACTAATTACAGCTTCAGTTGGCACTAATTATGGCTTCGGCTATGTTGATATGGGGCGTCGTACCTATTGCAGGACACTAACTAATCAAAACAACTAATATACTTTTGATCTTTTTTTTAAGAAACATCATTGCAGCATGTTTAGACAAGACAATTTATATGGATTGTATAAACAGTCGATATTGATTGCATAAACAGTCAATCCCGATTGTATATATAGTCGATATCGATTGTATAAATAGTCAATTTCGATTGTTTAAATAGTCAATATCGATTGTATAAGAAGTCGTTTTCTTCCCTTTGTATCATTAGTCTTATGACTCATTTCTTATCATTCTTAAATAGGGGATGTCGGAGGTGGACATTTCTCTTCTCTGTTACTATGATGGCATTCTTGTAAGCGATGATGACTTATATGAAGGTGGCCGACGAAGGCTTCTTTCCATTTTGACAGGTATTTTGTATGAACAATTCATAGGCGAATGTATATTATCAGTTTTGCGAGGGCAGATAAAACACTTTCCGTAAAGTTCTTTATGAAGATAGTGAATACTCTTGTGCTTGCCGACATTTTGGACTCGAATAATTTGGCCTTTCTATTTACGTTTTATAGAGTCGAGGTGGACGTCATAAAGGTATTCATCAGTAAAGAATCGTTCTTTCGAGTCGAAGCTGAACAAGTACCTCTTGCCGAGATTGATTTTGTGAGTAACCATTCTTTTCAACTATGTAAGTTTGAGGAGGATGAACTTATATACTATACAGTCTGTTTAGGCAATAACGACGATGTTATGACAAAAATGTCGGTCAGGGAAGCAACTTTTAATTTAAATGATGCTCTAGTTGAATCATATGAATACCCACTAAAATATATGCAAGGGTCACAACAATGCCATCAAGAGTTAGACTATACATCTCTAAGAGTCGTCGACGAAGATGATTTCTGTCATATCTTCTCCGGTGGATTAACAACTTGGTTAATTCGCGAATTATGTTCTACTACTCCATCGATGGGGATTACTGGAGGAGCTCAATCCCATATCCATACACATGAATATCCCTTCACCCCTTCAGTGAAGGGCCTAGTCAACCATATCAAAACCCCTTCGGTGAAGGGCCTAATCAACCACATTAGAACCCCGCTAGTGAAGGATCTAATTAACCACGTGAGAACCCCGGTGGTGAAGGATCTAGTTAACCACCTTAGAACACCGCTAGTGAAGAGCGTAGTCATCCTCAACCCACTAATGAAGATAACTTATAAGAGAACACCCAAGATTATGATGGCAAATCAGATGGGTTTATAAAAGAGGATTCAAAAAATTTCGTGAGAGGCATTGATAATTTGCTGGTAGACGGAACTTACGAAGGGTCAAAGACATCAGGCGACTCTTCCAATCAAGAGGTAGAAACCGAATACCGAAATTGGACGTTTAAAGTTGGAGAGATTTTTAAAGATAAGCAAACATTCTAAAGAGCATTGAAATAATATGCAGTGGAGAAAAACTTCCGAATCCTGCTCTTGAAAACCGCTAGTTATAGAGTGACAGTCAAATGCTACGAACCTGATTGTTCGTGCCGAATACATGTGTATAAAATGATTGGGCTTGACTTTTTTAAAATCAAGACGTTTAACAGTACTCACACATGTGGGGCCGCTAAAATCAGACTGTACAGTCATCGTAATATAACAATCTCCTTCCTAGCCAATTATGAATAGGAGAAACTTATGAAAGGATTCGACTACACTCGTACGACGATAATGTTTGACATTGTAAAAATTTATAACGTGCAAATCACATATTCTAAGGCTTGGAGGGAGAAAGAACTCACTTTGAATGGTATTAAAAGCAGTTGGTAAAGGTAATTTGTAGATCTACCAACCTACTGAAGGAGATGGAGAGGGTAGATCATAATGTACGAATGTCCTTTCAACTTACGCCTGACGGTAAGTTATAAAGATTTTTTTGAGGTTTTGGCCCGTGCATCGGAAGCTACCGCAATACATTACGTCACATATTGCTTGTAGATGACACACACTTATAAGGACGTTTCGAAAGGATCCTACTTATCATCTCAATGTAAGACGGTAATGGCCATATATTACCGTTAGCGTTTGTCGTCATCGATTTAGAAGAAGAGGATACATGGATGTGATTTGTTAAACGGATAGGTGCGTTCGTGATCGATCAGTTTAATGAAGATTTTATTATTATCACGAACAGGTCGAAGGGTTTAATAAAGGCGGAAAAACAAATATTTCTTAACGCATACCACAACTACTGCATGTGACATATAACACAAAATTTGGCACATAAGTATCCTAAGAACGGCATGTTGGATCTATGGTGGTGTGCTATGCGTGCATATTCAGTAGAGAAATTTGATCATTTTATGAACAAAATTAAGGAAGATATTGTTGATCCTCGAGCCGTAGAGTATATTTTAAAAATAGACCCAAAGTATTGGGCACACGCACATATCAAAAGAAGGTAGTATGATTCCCTCACTATGAGTAATATTGAAAGCTTGAACAACATACTGAAGCTAGCTTGGGAGAGATAAATTATCGACTTAATCAAAACTACTAGAGAGAAAGTCGTCGATTATTTTCAAAAGCACCGACCGATATCTGAGAAATGGAGCACCCTCCTCTGCTCAAAAGCAGACAAGCACATAAAGAAGGTGCTCCAATGGGCTGGTATAAAGAGAGCTCAACTATACGGGCGCGATCAATTCCAAGTCAATTCTGAAAATTTCATTCCTCACATCGACTTGGAACATAGGACATGTACTTGTCGCTGTTAGCACATTCATGATTTACCTTGCTCGCATGCCTTTGCGGTCATCAATCGGAGAAGTTATGATTATCATAACTTCTGTGAGAAGTGATTTTTCACCGCTTGCTTTAGACAATCATGCGACGAACAATGGGTTCTCTCATTGATAAAAGCCAATAGAAAATCTAAGTTGACCAACTGCCGAAAAATATGAAAGTGAGACCGCCCTATAATTCCCAAAAGCAAGCGGGACATCCAAGGAAGAGAATGATACAATCTAAGGGTGAAGTTAGGGCCCTACAGTGTGGCAGGTGCAGTGAGTATTATCACAATCACAAGAGTTGTATGGCAATGGGATCGATGGGTTCTAGAGTATGTGCCTCCTTTATATAGGAAATCACTCTCTAATCCGAGCAATGACGATCGATATCGCTCTTTTAAGAAATTGATAACTTGCATTTTATATTAACAAATGTATTTTTTTGGCAACTAACATTTTCTATTAATAAATGAGATTTTTGGCATCTTTCATACTGACAGAGAATGGTTTCTATTTTCCATTGTGAAGGTACATCGCGTTCTGAAATGTAGCCCAAACGATAATTATGGGCTTGTACCTCCGGCGGGGCCAAGATTTTGTTTACGCCTTGAAACTTCTGAAGTTGTTGACAGGAGAAATTGTCAGACTAATTTCACTACCAGTAATAGGTACTGCTTTTATTATATAAAAATTTTCCTTTATAATTATCGCTTTTGTAACTCTTTTAAATTTCAAGAGTGAAGAAGGAACCTCTGATACAGAATCATTCTCTGGAATTAGGGTACCTTGGTATAAATTTGACATAAATCATCTACCGATGGATGATAGGATTGCAATTCACGTGCGGTGGATGGAGATAGATTGCATCTAGAAACAGTACAAGAAGCCGGCTATATCGTACAAGAAACCTTATGAGGTAAAGTTTGGCAGCAAATTCGATTCGTACTAGTTAAAATTTTAGAATGTAATATTTACGATCAATTAGCAATTTAGAATGTTCATTTGCTCAAAAATTCGGCTAGTAATAGTTATAAATTTGGAATGTAATATTAATAGAACTTCCAAAGTGTAAGGTATGCTCCCATTAACTGCAAACATAACAGATACAGCGATAACGCTAATAAATGACTATCTATACAACCATTGATGACTGTCTATAGAGTCATTGCCGACTCTCTAGACAGTCGATGTCGACTGTATAAACAGTCGATATCGACTATATATATAATCGAAATTATAGACACCCAAATTTGGCCCAAGGCTCGATTGACACATACTTCGAGTAAGGTGTACCCTCAAGCTTCCAAAAGTATCTCCCAAACCCTTAGGAATCATCCCAAAACTCTTAGGAATCATCCTGAACCCTTAAGAATCATCCTGAACCCTTAGGAATCAATCCTAGCCTTCCCCGACGCTTTAGAAACCTTCCTGAGCTCGATTCGAACCCCCTTGAGCAGTGGATGAAAAGAGGAGTGCAAAAGTTTATATAGACATCTTCTATATCTATGGCATATATCATTAGAAAAAGGATGTTCTCAGCTTTCAACTAACCAAGAATCGCCTCAATCCGAGTTGTATATCAAAAGTTATGACAGTTTGAAATTTGTACATAAATACAGGAAATTACACTAGCGTGTATATTATACACGCTAGGCAAAATTGGCTTCTTCCTTCATAATTGATCTCTAGAACGGGCTCCAAACTTTCCTATTTCTCAGGGAACACTGTTTTCATGCTTAGCGTGTATAATATACACACAAGGCTTAGGAATAGTATTTTTTGGGAAAATGTCAAGATTTCAAATTTGGGGTTTGACTTATTGACCACCCCAAAGTCTGGGGTGGGTTTCTTTAGGACTGTTGCACTCCCATTAATCCTATTTGCAACCCTTTAGTCATTTAAAGCCCCACCCTTTCATCTACCATTAAACCCATTTCCCACCTATCTAAGCTCCCGAAACCCTAGAAATCTTAGATTCCTATTACCTAATTACTAACCTAATTAGCCCTTTTACCTTTCACTAATCCTCTCCTTTTCTATAAATAGAGACTCCCCCTCCCCTTGCTTAAGGGCTTGAAAAATTTTCAAAATAGAGAAAATCCTAGAGAGTTCCCTCTTCTCTTTTGAGCACTAAACTTCCAAAATTCCAGAACTGCGTTCACCCTTCTCGATTTCATTTTCCATTACCAAACCCTTAGATTTGGCTAGAACTAGGCCTTAGCCTTCTCCTACCTTCTAGCTTCCAAGATTTGGAGGTTCAAACCCATTCCTCAACCCAATTGCTATCGGAAGTTCATCGAAAGCGCATGTACGTGAAGGTCCACTGCGGTGCTTCAAGGGCTCGAGAGCTCCGACTCTCCCCTCTATTCCTTTACCTTCTTTGCTTTTCCTCTATCCTATAATTTGAGTCGTTACGCCACCGAAATTTCGGTGATTGCGAGGGGCTTAAATAGGATCGGAGTGCCTTCAGGCAAGAGGAAGTGCCTTTCATTTTATTTCTTTTTTTATCATTTGGCCATTAGTAAAAACTGCTTACGAGCGGGTTGATCGGGTGCCTAACACCTTTCTGATCGATAACCGAAGCCCGTACCTAAGAGCCTTTAGCAAAGATCGATAAATTAGAGTCATATTTTACACTTTGGTGCTTACATATTGATTTTTAAGGTATGCTGAGTCACCAAAAGTCCGGGTGGCGACTCCATTTTTTAGAGAGTGCGCATCGTCACGACGAACCCGCAAGGTCCACGATTGCACAAATAGCGACTCCATTGGTGATAAATTTTTAGAGATTCTACTTGAAGTTGGCCCCCTTCACATGCGTTTTTATTCTTTTTACTAACTTTTTTAATTTTTTAGTTACCCATATGATTCCGTCATCTTTACTTACCCCTACGATTCTGCATTTGTTTACTTACCCCTATATTTTCGTCATTTACACGCCTTCGCCGATTGGCGGGCTTACTTGAGCTCTTTACCACCTTAGTCGATTGGCGGATTACTTGATAGTTTAGTTTTATTTTTATTGTTTAAACATCTTTGTCGTTTAGCGGGCCTACTTGAGCACTTACGTTTCTTGTCATCATATTCTAATAGTGGACGCCGGCCCATAGAGGCGGCACGAGATTCTCACCACTCGTTTTTGAACTTAAGTAAACTCTCTTAAAATTGAACATTAAAAATTGAACCAAGGGGACTTAATTCATTTGTACGCGGGTAGATTTTAAAAGGGGGAAATAGGTTACGATATACCCGTCCCGATTCCCGGTAGGGCGGCAACCCTAGTTGTGATAATCTCGAAAGGAACCATCCCATCCAGTATTTGCGAAGGCGCTTGCGTCGGAGGTATATCGGGTGGGTGACCGAGTTATTACTAAGCCTTAAAACCCATGGGAGAGCGCGTTAGTTGAACCAAACCGACCTTGTATCCCTAAGTACGGTGAGGAGGGACTCGAAATAACAATAAAAAACAGTCCCCGGAAGCATTGCTTTCAGAAAACCCAAAAAAATAGACCAACTCGAGTCTGCTGATACTATCCAATATATATATATATATATATACTTTTTAGCTTAGCATGTATAATATACACGTTAAGCCAAAAGTCCCCAAATTTAGCCTTGTGTGTATAATATACACGCTAAGCCAAAATTCCAGAGTTTTTTTTCCTTGCGTGTATAATATACATGCTAGGCCAAATCTCCAAAATTTTAGCCTAGTGTATATAATATATACGCCTATTCTGGCTCAAGCAGCCCGAATCTAAGGCCTTTTTGACCATTCCCGAGCCCCCCGCTTAGCAATTTTAATACCCTTGATAATTCACACACCATTGACACCCAAAACGCCCTCGCCGGTCAAGTGAGGTTGCCCTCTTATTGACTCTTCCGACAGATCGGGTCGTCGTGTGCATTTTCGTTCCCTTACATAAATCAGAGGTCTTCCTTTGATTCTTCCATTGTTCATCGGAATCCCGCCGTGTGAGGCATTAAGAGTGTGAACACCACCTAAAAAGGGAGTTTCAAGGCCCCAGAAAAAGCACCATATTGATCCAAGGGAAAAGAAATTTTGTCATATACAAAATCCAAAAATAATCCAAAAAAATAAAAAAATCAAAAAGTGTCAAAAATCTAAAAAAAGTGAGCTTGTCGTGTCGTAACCATGGCGTTGCAAAGTTCGCCGTCATCCCACAGGGGAAGGAGAAAGAAAATTTTCGGTCCTTACCCAAAAAATTCATACCACACCCACTCCCGAACCATATCTTGGGTGGTCTATCCGGCTTACGCCGATCCCCACTAGCTTCCCCATCGCATTCCCACATGGAGGAGATACCCATCTCCGATCTCCCAACCCAATCCCCATTCAATGTCACCGAACCATACAGTGCACCCGTGTTTCCATCCACAACCTCCACATTCCCTCAAAATTCCCCCACATTCATCCAAAATGCACCACTTCACCTTCCCCAAATACACCCCATCTCCCTTCCACACCCCATTTTTCCTTCACATCCACACCATGCATGCCCCATTTTCCCTCCATAAGAAATTCATACATACCCTATTCTCCCCCCACATCAACCCAACATATACCCTATTTTTCCCATACATCAACCTAAGCCATACCAAATTTTCCCCATCCTTCCATTTCAAGTACACCCAACTTTCCCTTATCCAATCCACATACACCCCACTTTCCCCCCACATCCACTCAAAATCACCTCCCTTTCCCATATCAATCCCAAATACCCCCATTTTTTAACCCAACACATGTCCAATTTTCCTCCATCCTCATAAATCATGCACAATTTCCCCACCTCTACCCAAGTCATGCCCAATTTTTCTCAACCATCAGCATCCCCTCCAATGCCCAATTTTCTCCACATTTTTACCCAAGGCATGCCCACTCTTTCCTATACATCTCCCCATTCATCGAAAGGGTCATCCATATCCACACCCATAATAAATCCAATAGCTATAATGGAGGACATGGTAAAGGCTTATATAGCCTGGAAGGCTTCCCAAAGCCTTCCTCATTCATCCCAAATATCCAATCCATCACAAACCCTCCAAAACCTCCACACCCCATTCCCTCAAAATGCCAACCCTAATCAACCACCCATAATCCACACCACCCAAAGCACTCCACATCAACCATGGGGCCATCAAGGCCCAAACCCAAGGGTCATTCTCCAACCCTCCACAAATTCCCCACATTCACCTACAACCAACAAGCCCCCATACCCCCTCAAATGGTAAATCCCTCTCATACAATCCCCCAATTTCTCGCATACAACCAACCAACATACACCATTCCTCCCCAAATGGCCAACCCGCCTCATCAACCTGGCATGAGCCATACCCATCCACACCCATCACCCTCAACCTAAAATTGAAATCCATCCCAAACTATCAACCATCCCCAATTTACACATCCACAAACCCTCCAACCAAATATTAAAAATTCCCACAAAGTCCAATGGCCTCATCCGGCACCAGCCCAAAATCCACAACTTACCCATCCACGTGCCCCACAAACCCATCACCAAAGCTTCCCTCATATACAATGGTCTCACTAGGCACCTGTCTAGCCCACTTTTTTAAAGAATCAATAAGATAACCTCACCCTTCCTCCACCTTATGTGGATACAGATCCTCAACATGTAGAGGATGAAGTTGAAATAGTGGAGCTTACATGAAGGCATTTTCCAATCTTAATCCCCCACCACCCACGCTCACCAACCAATATGCCACCCAAAATGAATCGAGGCAGTCTAGTGGGAGAGTAGCCCCAACTCTACAGTCCAGGGAGATTAAATCCCAAGTACCCCCCACTCTAGGTTACAAGCTCTAGTGCTTCGTATAAGAATTAGATCAATCTAATCGCGAGTTAGACTAATCTAAACATCAAAGTATCATTGCACGAACCAACTAAAATTAGCCTACAAGGTCGTAGCCAGTCGATGAATATCCTATTCAATCTAGTTCCTAAGCCGTACCAGGCTAATAAGAGTAGATTAAATAAAACTAAACTATTACAATCGCTCGTTCTTGATGACTCTCGAAACCTTGAATATGCAATCGTACCAATAAAATAAAATTCATAAATAAAGAAAAAAATAGAAATAAAGTTATTTACTTATCTTTGATCATATAAGAGATCCTAAGCTTCGGGACGTTTAGCAGCGCATCATTTTTATGATCTTCATCATCGCTGAATCGATCATAGAACAATGATTAGAAAACCCTCAATCTCACAAACTCTCATATATATGAAATCTAAACCTAAACAATGACCAAAAAGCCCTACGACTGAAGCTATCTTATTCCTACCCTAGGGTCTTTATTTATAGATGTATAAGGCCCTAAAATATTTATTTCTACTAGGAAACAAACCCTAGAATGAATCTAATCTAAACTAGGAAGGTAGAAGATCTTGGAGTCTTGATTTTAGGAAGAAATCTAGCTGTTTGCGCCTAAAAATCAACAAGAAATCCAATTTGTGCGCCTGCAGACCTGTAGAAAATCCCACTTCCAATCAGTTGAGCATGAGGCTTGACCGGTCGAAATTACATATATATATAAAACTCTTCTATTGTTGAGTTTCGACTGGTCCAGATTTGCATTTGGACTGGTTGAAACCTGAATTTTTGAAGCTTTAAAGAGCTGAAATGGACCAGATTCACGTTCTGTTAATCCTAGACTCGACTGGTCGAAATTGCATATTCTGCACTTTCCTACATTTTTGTGTGAATTTTAATCGGCCGTAACTTTTGATTTATAGCTCAAAATCCGGTGATTGTTGGCTCGTTGGAAGCTGGGAAAGCCTTCTTTCCAATTATATAGCTCGTAGGTCTAGTAAATTTATGTATGAACTTTGGCACTCATTTTGCTCTCCGTTATTCTGGTAGGCTCTTGCCCTGGCCTCAAAACTCCTTTAACTTTGCTTTTTTAACCACATTTGTGCTTTTAGGCCTTCAAAACCTGTTATATTCAATCTTGCACTAAAAACAAATATTAGTAATTAAATGAGGCCTAACAATGCCGAGATTTGGATCTAAATTATATAACTTTTAAGGCTAATCAGTAACAGTTCAAACCAATCTCCACTTATAAGCCATATTGCACAAGTTGCTGCCCTCAAAACTAAATCAAAAGAAGCAGGCCCACCTAAAAAGAAGTCCAAATCCTCAGTGGTGGTTATCAGAGAAACACCCAGAGAGGAAATGGAAACTGAATCGATATCTACCCCCGGGAAAGGCAAAAAAATGGACAAAGGCAAAAGGCCAATGTCCTCTGATAAGACATTGGATCAGATCCTAGCCTCAATGAAACATCATCTTGTGAGAGCCGAAGTTGCTATGGACATTTCCTTTTGGGAAATGTTTGAGATTAGCGGAGATTCAATCAAGTATTTTAAGGATGCAAGGCTTCATTACTTTTTAGAGCCTGGAGTCACACAAGTCTACCAGAGATTGGTAAGATTGTTTTATAAAAATATGAATAATGGCAGCAAGGATCCATTCCTAGTTCTTTCCACAACCATTGATGAATTTCAATACTTATAACAAAGGCAACAATTGTTGGAGTTATGAATGCACCTTTAGAAAGACCTAAAGTGTCCCCTGACAACCCAAAAGCCAACATCTTAAGAGAACATCCCAATACTCTTCTGAATTTTATTCAGATGGCGACAGAGCTGCTAGGTAAACCCCCAAAAGACATCATTTTTCTTGCCCAAGGATTTCAAATCTTGGAACTTACAACTCCACTTCCTGGATGTCTTAATTTGCAAGATTATCCACCCTACCGGTCATGGAACACAATGCAGAGCACTCTTTGTGAGAGCCCTGCACTTAATGGCTAATCGAATTTGGTTCGATGTTTTGTCCTACTTGTTAGAAGTCATTAACACCGTGAGAGAGAAACTGAGTTAAGAAAAGTATTAAATGAATAAATTATGTCTGCCCTTTGGAGGTTTTATTACAAACCTATTGATGAATGTGGGATATAAATTTGATCCCAAGGAAAAGGCCTTGCCCAAACCAGAAGAAGGCCTAACAGCCATGGCTTATAGGAGAAACTTAAGCATTGAAAATAAAAGAAGATTCCTATTTCTACATAAACAATGGATACTTCTTATATACCAGAGACCACACAAGAACTTATAGCAAATACAGAGGTCCTAGAGAGTCGACTGTTGAAATAACTGTAGTCCCATGAGAATCAGTTGTAGCAGAGAGAATGAGTACTTCTACTCTTCCCCAAGAAAGAATGGAGCCTAGCACCCCAGAACATGACAGATCAACTGAGTAGGAAATAACATTTGCATCAGTACCCATTGAAGAACACACCTGTCTTTATGACTCAGCTTTAGACTCAATCGCCGAACTGCACGTTGAAAACTTCTCTTATCTGAGTTTGACATCACGTATGTCACCCAAAAGTCAATAAAGGGGTAAGCATTCACTGATCATCTTGTCGAGAATCCGTTACCTGACTACAAGCCTCTGAGAACCGAATTCCCATATGAGGACATCTTGTTCATGATAGAGGATGACACAGAAGAAACAGAAGAGTCCTAGGTAATGCCCTTCGACGAGGCATCAAATGTTGAAGGCCAAGGAGTAGGCGTTGTTCTAATCTTTCCAAGAGGGTCTCATACACCAGTCTCCATCAAACTCAATTTCCCTTGTACCAATAATATGGCCAAGTACGAAGCTTGCACAGCTGGCTTACAAGCAGCTCTCGACTTAAACATAACTCATCTCAGAGTATTAGGTGACTCACAGCTAATCATATGCCAAACCAATAGAGATTGGAAGACGAAGGATGAGAAGTTCATCACATACCATGAGCACCTCGAAGATCTGATAGCATGTTTCGACGATGTTATCTTCTCCTATATCCCGTCAACAGGAAATTGATTTGCCAATGCACTTGAAATTTTGGCATCAATGGTCAAAATTTCATATGACGTCAAGATGAAGCCCGTCATGATTAGACAAAGAAATGAGCCGGCCTTTTACCTCCAGATCGAGGGATCTGCAAAGTTAGATGATGAACCTCGAAAGCTTTGAATATAAATCTGAATTGCTTGAACATGTATCTGAATTATTTGATATCCATATTCTAAAATCCGAACTCTGTAATCTAGACTCCGAAACTCTGAATTTAGCCTTAAAAATAGCACACCGGACTATGTTGAAATATGTATTACAAATTCGCATAACGATTTGAGGTTCATCAAGAAGAATACCCCAATTCTTTGACCGTATGACGGGATATCCGTACATCTCTGAACCGATAGTGTTCCACTTGATTTCCGATCTACCACGGACAATCGAAAAGTGTTCATTAAACGACGATGGTTAGGGGGGATTTCCATCGGTAAAACTTCAGCTCCCAATGCTATATATGCATGGGAGAATTAGTTAAGTTATGATTTAAGTTAATCACTCAGATAAGAAACCGCATGTAAATAATGAACTGTTTGAATTTGATTTGAGCTTTGTCTTGCATCCCTATTTTGATACGAAAATGCATAAGAATGTATCATTGAAATTTCGTATTCACTGAATAACTGTTTTAATACTGTTATAACCCTGTTGTCAGATTTATGCACTGATATGATAAGAATGAGAATTATTTGATTGACTTCTACTGAGCTTAGACTGTTAGCTCACCCCGACTATACGTCACAGGTGTAGATGCAGAAAAGGATCTGGAACTTGAGAGTGACCCGGATTACGTCCTTGAGGAAGAGACTGAGCTCCCGCAAGAGGAGTACTTTCCTTAAAGGACCTTGAGTAGCTTGGATTTTGAGACTTAGGCTTGGTACGTCTAGCCATTTCATTTATACAACTTTGGATTCATCTAATGTCGTAAATACATCTTCTATACTATTATTTAGGTGATGGTCGGCCATCACTGGTGGTTTATTTTATCTTTTGTTCATCTATTCTATTTAGAAATGGAGATTTCTTTTGCCATGATGATATTACTTATTAAGTAATTATTTGCTTTGAACTTCGCTTATGTGTGGATGTACCAAGTATTTTGTATTTGGGTTGTGACCTGCGACTAGACAGCATAGATATTCGAGGTAGGAAATTCGAGCTGTTATAGCCCTCAATAATTAGATAGGCTTAAATAGAGTTTCTCTATACTAGCTGCACACATAAATTGGACCTTGCACATTGTTTAAGAGCCAGACTAGATATTTCAAGGAACTTGAACATGGGAAAAACACTATCTAAGCCGAATGAGCTAAAGGACATGATCTAAAGATCTTTTATGCAAAGATTGGCACAGGACACGATCTCTATCATATGATTCAATGAAGTAAATGAATTAAATAATAACTTTTGATTACATCTTATTGTATGATAAAGATTATGTTTCATGTCAATTTTCCACTACTAATATCTTTTAATGATGGCCTTCAAATCAGACGGCTGATAGTGTTTTCGAGAGCCATTAATTACTTCCTCAAATGAAACTTCCTCGAATTAAAAAAACAAAAATCGAATTAAAGCAATTAAAAAAGTGAATGAAAAGTGGTTATGGAGGCTGTGAAATGTGAAGAGGGAGGTTGTGTCTCAGGGGTGCCAAAGTGACCAAACACGTGTTTTTGGGAAAAATATCACTATAAATATAAGGTGTTTCAGCGATAGTCGAAACTATTGCTATTAATAAAATATCTGCCATTGCTACTCCTCTCGCTACTGAAACAACAAGGTTTTTTGTTATTAACAAGAGTTTTGGCTGTTGCTAATAGTCTTAATTTTTGTAGTGTACATTTAAAATGCATTTATTTGAAAAATGATATTTTCTTGAAATTTTTTTTTAAATATGTTTTAAACTCATATTTTTTTAGAAGTACATTTTAAACCATTTTTTAGTTTTTTTTAGTTTAAAAGTAGTGTTTGGTCACAATATATATATTTTTTATTTCTTATAATTATTAATATTTTTTTAACTTTTGTAATGTTTCTGTCACGACTCAGAATCCTAGCCGATCTCAAGGGCCTAGAATTCTATATTATGACACTGCACGCTTGTTAAGGAAATAAGCAGACATACATATCTTATTTGATCTTACATAATACTTGGCTCCCTAAAATCATGAACCAAATTTTCTTTTCACATTCAAAATTTCCTTCATTTTGCTTACATTAAAATTTGAGTCCATCATATCAAATGATCAAAAATAAAAGTACGGTCAACTACTAAAAAGTCTTTCTAAATATTTAACACATACTAGACAAAGTCTATCTGGTCATCCACATTGTCACTCTCATAAACTGCATAATCTACTAGTGCATCAAGTCCACTGGGCAGTGTAGTCGATATCTCCAGCTGTAGTTGTTAGTTTTTTGGACGGGGATGAGTTCACTCAGTCACATAAATTCAGTGGATTGCACAACCGATCCACCACAATCTACCCTGGTGATCGTGGGTGCAACCTTGTAAATGGAAGTAAATCCTTACAATTCTATATAAACAACATAATAAAAATTTTTATAAACATTTCATAACTATAAAGCTGAAAGGACGTAATAAATTTTAGTGCATATGATGCTTCTAATGCTTAACACTTTTCTTACTTGTCTTATAAACTTAATTTATGTGGCATATCTTAAATTTTATTGTAGCTCTATACGCCTACAAAACGTACTTCACATCTTACTTATCTTACATGTACGCCTTGTGCTAGGGCCGCAACTTGAGCCGATCATGCGAGGTCCACGTGTAGATAACCACATAACCTCCATATCATATTGTAAACCAACATCCATCTTGATGAGGTTGCTCGCATAAAAATTAGTGTCCCCCTACGTCGGGACACTGTCGTATCATATTATTCTTGAGACCCGTCTTGGTTGCAGACGTTGTACCCTTATGATGGCACGTAAGGTATGACACGTGTAGAATATAACTTCATATTTAGTTTGCCTTCACAACGTATCTTAACATATTTGTATCTTATCTTATCTTATACTTTCGTATCATTTGCATATAACTTAAGTTATAGTGAGCCACGGTGCGATAAGTTTCACTAAACTACGCTCTTCAAGGACGAGTTTTATAGTAATCTGAATATACTTTATATGGCAACTCATACTCCCATAGAGGTGTTGCATCCGTACATTGATGCCTACATTTTAAGTTTCACATGACCGTGAAAAGAACCCTTCCATAATAAAGGTTTATAAGTCGTATATCGTATCTTATTCCTTTTTTACATACTATCTATATGCCCTAGCGTATCATCTAAGTGATGGATGTCACACGATACAAATGAAACATATAATAAGAAAAAAACTAACCATAAGGGAGCTAATATTACTCGTAATATTTTGAACGATAATTTAAACAAATAAATCAATCATAGTGAGATGTTAGAAGAACCGATATCAAATCGGTGTCTAAAAATGGGTGAGTTAGACTTTAACTCTCCGATATTAGATTAAACTCTCAGACCTTATAGGGTTAGAGTGTGATTTAAGATTTGCCTCGCTCATCTTTAACAGAGAGAAGAAGGTGACGCACAATGAAGGTACTTGAGTTCTAAAATATGTATTTGTTGGAACATGCTTTTTCTAGGCCCCTTTGGGGTCCCTGAATAAGTGGTCCAATCCAATCCCGAGTGGACTTTGGCTGAAGGTGATGGAACAATAATCTAAAAAAAATTAAATGTTGAAAGGAAGGTGACGAATTCTAAATAGAGAGTACCTAGGTTTATGTGATCACCGACTGCAGATATTTATCGACGCTGCAACACGTCACCGATCACGCGCGGAGATGTAGGTTAACTCCTTTACTGAATGTTGGTCGGCCAACTTCAGCAACTACGGGTAGCCTAAAGTTTATCTAATTTGGTTTCCAATTCCTACTAGACCTATCTAAAAGGGGGTTGGTGGCCCACTATGCTAAGGAGCATCGACCCTATTCTCGGGTACCCTCTATGAGCTCTCTTGGGCAAATCGGGTGACTGAGCCTAAAAACTGGTAAAGGTTAGGGGATCTAATCAGCTCCAGGCTTAGAATTTAGGCATGAATTTCCTAAGATCTAAGGCTAAGGGCTTATTCCTCTAATACTCCTTCGAGAGTTAGAGCTAGCTAGCTAGTATCGCTAGCCTGACTACGTATGGCTCCTAGAAAAGAGTGTGCAGTTCTAGAAGTCTAGAATGCATCCTAGCTCCTTTCTTTGAGAACCCTAGAGAAAATCATGAATTTTCTAAAAGGACTAAGCTTAAAAGAGAGAGGAAAGAACTAGTGAATTGGTGAGTTTGGGCGTGTGTAGACACCCAAATTTAGAACCTCACACTATCATCGACCATTAAAACCCAATGCCCACCTATCTAAGACCTTGAAAATTTCAAAAACCTTAGATCTAACATTATCTAATTGTTAACCCAATTAGGACTTTAACCCCTCAATAATTCTCCCTTTCTCTATAAATAGAGAGCCCCCTCCCTTGAATTAAAGGCATAAAAATTTTTTCAAAGAGAGAAAAATTAGTGAGCTCCCTCTCCATTTCAAAACAGGCATCCTCTATACAAATTTCAGCACCTATATTCCTCATTTAAACTCCATCTTCCATCATCAATCCTTGAGATCTAGCTAGAACTAGCCCCTAGCTTTCTTCCCTTACCTCTTAGCTATCAAGCCTTAGAGATTCAAACCCATTCCTACACCCATTTGCTTTCGGAAGCTCATAAAAGACGCTCTCACGCAAAGATCTACATTGGTACTACAAGGAGCCCAAGAGCTCTGGCTCTCTCCTCTATTCCTCCACCTTCTTTGCTTTTCCTCAATCCTAGAATTGAGCCATTATGCTGTCCAAATTTTAGCAAGTGGGAAGGGCTCAATAAGATCGGTGTGCCTTCGGGCAAAGGGAAGTGCCGCTCATTTTATTTCTTATATATATATATATATATATATTATATAAACCAGCCACATAAGACTTGGCCATAGTAGAGACCACTGACGAGCGGGTCAATCGAGTGCCTAACACCTTTCAGATTAATAATTGAAGTCCTTATCCAAGAGCCTTTGGCATGGATCGGTAAATCAGAGTCATATTTTTTGCACTTTGGTGCTTATAAAATTTGATTTGGGTATCCCTGGACACCAAAAGCTCCGGCAACTCTATATTTTACCAATACTAGCGCATCGTCGCGATCGACTCACGAGGGCCCACGGTTGCATAGATGACGATTCTGGTGGAGAGTAGCTTGTAGAGCTCCCCCTTGAAGTATTGGCCTCTTTTATTTGTTTTTATTTATTTTACTAACCCTTTTTGTGTTTTTTTTCTCTCATACTCACCCCTATGATTTCGTCAATTTTTACTTACCCCCACTTTTCCGGCATTTACACGCCTTAGCCGTTTAGCAAGCTTACTTGAGCATTTATTATTTTTATTATTTACATGCCTTAGCCAATTGGCGGGCTTACTTGCGCATTTTACACGCCTTAGCAGTTTGACGGGCCTACTTGAGATTTTACATTATCGTAATCATATTCTACCAGTGGACGCCATCCCGTAGAGGAGAGACGAGATCATCACAACCCGTTTTTGAACTTTAAATAAACTCTCTTTTAGAATTAAACCTTAAAAGTGAACTAAGGGACTTAATTCAGTTTTACGTTGGGTAGATTTTACAAAGGGGTGGGAATTTAGGCAACAATACAAACGTTTCGATTTTTAGTATGGCGACAACCCGTAGTGGTGATAATCCCAAAAAGAACCACCCCATCCAGTATCTGAGAAGGCATTCGTGCCGAAGGTATATCGGGTGGGTGACCAATCTGGTTACAAAGCCTAAAACTCTTGGGGAGTGCGTTAGTTGTCCCGAAAATGGCCTTGTATCCCTAGGTAAGGAGAGGAGGGACCCGAAATAACAAGAAGGAACAGTCCCCGAAAGCACTACTTCTAAGAACCTAAAAAAAACAGACCAATTTCGGGCCTGCTGCTACTGCAAAAATATATAGAGTATTTAAATTTTAGCCTAGCATATGTATTACATACGCTAAGCCAAAAAACTCCAGAAATTGCCTAGCGTACCTAATAGATATGCTAAACCAAAAATCCCATGAATTTAGCCTAGCGTATGTAATACATACGCTAAGCCAAATCTCTAGGATTCTTACCAAGCGTATGTAATATATATGCTAGACCATTCTGGGTTCAACAGCCCGAATCTGAAGCCTTCTTTCACTGTTCCCGAATCCCCTGCTTAGTGGTTTAGTACCTCCGATAAATCCCACACTTTTCGGCACCCAATACACCCTCTCCAGTCAAAAGAGGTCACCCTCTTATTGACTTTTATCAAGGGATCGGGTCACCGCGTGGACTTTCGTGCCTGCACATAGAACAAAGGATTTTCTTCATTTCTTCCGAAGTGCGTCGGGAACCCGCCGTGTGTTGGGTTATAATTTCTGTGCTGATTATTTTATTATTGAAAACAGTGGTGAGAATATGGTAGCAAATAAAAATCAGCCAAATGGATGAACTGGAAGAAGGGCACACCCCCGATCGAAACATGCTCTGAGAAGGGCGTACCCCCGAGCTTCCAATAGCATCTCTTGCACCCTCAGGAACCTTCCCAAATCCTTAAAAACTTGCCTAAACCCTTAGGAATTACCCCCAACCTTTAGAAACCACTCCGAACCCATAGTTAATCCTCCCAAAGAGTGGTTAGGGAGAGGTGTGCCAAGGCTTGAGGGAACCTCTGTTGAAACTAAATCATATACCATTAGAAAATAGAGGTTTCCGGCTTTCCAACAAGCCAAGAATCACCTCGATTCGAGTCATACATCAAAAGTTAAGAGCAATATGAAGTTTTGAGCCTAAAAACTGCATTTGGCTGAATCTCTCGAGAACCTCTCGAGGAGGTGGGCATGCTTAGCGTGTATAATACACACGCTAGGCCATTTCTGGAGAAATGTTGCCTAGCGTGTATATTATACACGCTAGGCCATTTTTTCACAGAAGTGGCTTAGCGTGTATAATACAAACGCTAAGCATAGATGGGTCCCAAAGCGGGCTTTGGACTTCTCAGGCACCGTATATATGCCTAGCGCATGTAATACACATGCTAGGCTTAGCTACAGTAAATTTTGGTTTATGCCCGAAACTGAATTTTGGGGTTTGACTTGTTGACGATGCCAATGTTTAGGGTGGGTTTCATTAGGACTGTTGCACTTTCATTTACCCTATTTGCAACCCTCTAGTCATTTGAAACCCCACCCTATCATCATTGACGCCTTTCCCATATATCTAAGCTCCCAAAACCCTAGGAATCCTTAGATATTAGGATTGCGTAATTGCTATTCCCATTAGCATTTAAGTACCCCTTAACCTACCCTTTCTTTATAAAAAGAGAGGCACCCCCCTTGCAAATGGCTTAAAAATTTTTCCAAAGAAAGAAAAGATTAAGAGATTCCTATCCCCCTTTGGTGCAACAAACCCATACAAATTCTAGAAGTCTAAAACCTCCCTTAGACCCTATCTCCCTCAAAAATCCCTTAGTTTAGGTGGGAACTACCCCTTATCTCCCTTCCTCCATCTCTTAGCTACCACACCTTAGAGGTTAGAACCCATCTTTCAACTACTCAAGCTATCGAAAGCTCACCGAGTGCACCCAAGCGAAGGTCCACAGTTGTGCTACAAGGGCCCGAGAGCTCCGGCTCTCCCCTCTATTCCTCTACCTTCTTTTCTTTTTCTCTATCCTTGAATTTGTGCCGTTACACCACCGAAATCTCGACAATTGTAGAGGCACAAATAGGATCAAAGTGCCTTTGGGCAAAAGGAAGTGCTCTTTTTAATTTTATTTTTCCCTTTTATTTGGCCACAAGTAGAGACCATATTTGAGTGCATTGATCGAGTGTCTAACACCTTCCCGATTGATAACCGAAACCCCTACCCAAGAGCCTTTGGCGTGAATCGGTAAACCAGAATCATATTTGACACTTCGGTACATTTAATATCGATTTGAGGTTTCTCCGGACAGCAAAAGCTCTGGGTGGCGACTCTATATTTTTCGTAAAGAGCGCATCATCGTGATGGGTTTGTTTGAAAATCTACGATTGCACAAATGACGACTCTACCGGGGACAAGCTAGTAGAGCTTCCCCTTGAAATTTGGCCATTTTTTTGTTATTTTCACTAACAATTGGTTGTGCTCTTTTTTTACTACTCACCCCTACGATTCCATCAATTTTTCTTACCCCTATGATTCTATTTGTTTTTACTTACCCCTACTTTCCCATCATTTACGTGCCTTAGCCGACTGGCGAGCCTACTTAAGCATCGTCTTTACTTTTATTTATTTCCCGTCATTTACATGCCTTAGCCGATTGGCGGGCTTACTTGCGCATTTACATGCCTTAGCCATTTGGCAGGATTATGTGAGCTTTTATTTTCTGCAATCATATTCTATCAGTGGACGTCAGCTAGTAGAGGCGGCACGGGACTATCACCACCCGATTTTGAACATTAAGCAAACTCCCTTAATTGAATTTTTACCGGGGTAGATTTTACAAGGGTTGAGAATTTAGGCAGCGATACAAATGTCCTGGTTCTTATTACGACAGTAGCCCCCAGTGGTGATGATCGGGAAAAGTACCACCCCATCCAGTACATGAGAAGGCGCTTCCGTCGAAGGTATATCGGGTGGGTGACCGTTCCAATTACAAAGCTTAAAACTCTTGAGGAGTGCGTTAGTTGTCCTGAATCGACCTTGTATCCCTAGGTTTGGTGAGGAGGGACCCGGAATAACAAAGAATATCAGTCCCCGGAAGCATCGCTTCCCGATAACCAAAAAATTAGACCACTCTCGGGCTTGTTGTTCTGCTGTCAAGACTATTTATATACCCTGTTTTGCCTAGCGTGTGTAATACACATGCTAAGCCAACTTTTCCCGGAATTGCTCTAACGTGTGCAATACACACGCTAAGCCAACCTTCTTCAGATTTAGCTTAGCCTGTGTAATACACACACCAAGCCAAAATCTCAAGATTTTTGCCTAGCATGTATAATACACATGCCAAGCCTATTCTGGGCTGGGCAGCTCGAATTTAAGGCCTTATATCACCTTCCCCGAGTCCCTCACTTAGCGGTTTAGTACCTCTATTAGATCCCACACCCTCTGACACCCAATACGCCCTCATTGGTCAAAAGAGGTCACCCTCTTATTGACTTACTCTGGGGGATCGGGTTGTTTGCGTGGATTCCCATGCCTTCACATAGATCAAAGGGTTTCCATTTGATTCTTTCTAAGTGCATCGGGATACTGCCATTGGAGATATTTAGGGTGTGATACCGCCCGAAACGGGAATTCAATGGCCTCGGAATTCTTGATCGTAAAGATTCACTTTTTTTAATTAATTAAAATAATTAAAAATAAAAAAATATAGCTTGTGGTGCTGGCATAGCGGCATCGCCTTACCCTCCGTCATCTCGTAGGAGGAGGAGAAAATTATATGAACCCCACCAGAGGCATCCGTACCCAACCCGCCGCCAAGCCATGTCGTGGGTGGTTGATCCGACATATGTTGATCCCAATTCATCCCCGCCACGTTCCCCAATACATTCCCACACAAAAGAAATCTTTACGTCCATCTCCCTCACCCAACCCCCATTTACCGTCACCAGTCCCTTTGGTGCCCCCATATTCCCATCCACCACCATTCAAACCCCCCTAACCCCTCATTTGCCCTCATTCACCCAAACCGTACTCAGTTCCCCCTCCTCACCCACTCCTAACCTCCCCAAAATTTCCTATTTTCCCTCCACCCATACTCAAAACCCCCCACATTTTCCATCTCATCTTCCATCCACATCCACCCAAAATCCAACCTAATTTTCTACCTTTACCCAATCCACCATGCCCCATTTTCATCTTCCCAACACATACCCAATCTCCCTACATCTACCCATACCACACCATTTTTTTCAAACCCACCACATATTCCCCCATCTACCCAGGTCATGTCCAATTTTATCGGGATCATGC
The DNA here is from genome assembly GCA_021018995.1 of Chloranthus sessilifolius. Lineage (NCBI taxonomy): Eukaryota > Viridiplantae > Streptophyta > Magnoliopsida > Chloranthales > Chloranthaceae > Chloranthus > Chloranthus sessilifolius. The sequence continues at coordinate 93,795,236 of CM037585.1, forward strand.
CCAAATTTTCCTATACACCCATCTCATCCACACCCCACATTGCATCGGATGCACCATTTCCATCCACCTCCTCTCCCAACCCACTAACCATGATGGACGAGATGGTTAGGGCCTATACAAACTGGAAGGCCTCTCAAAACATCCTCCCCCATCCACACCACACATCTCCCAACCCATCATATACACTCCCAAGTCTCCATGCCTCTTTACCCCAAACCCACCAAGGCCCAATGGCCCAAACCCCCATTGTCCATACCGTTCAGGGCTCCCATCAACCATGGGATCATTGGAGTGGACCCCAAGGTTCAATGGCCCAGACCCACCAAGGCCCAATGGCCCAAACCCCCCAAGGCCTAATGGCCCAAACCCACCCAGGCCCTATGGCCCAAACCCATCCAAGCTTCCTACCTTATACCCAAGCCCATCATGGCCCAAACCATGGAGCCACATATCCACATCCTCTGCAATTCCCTCAATATCTCACTCATCCACAACCCCCATACTCGACCCAATATGGGAACCTATCTCATACCATTCATCAACCCTAATTCATCCACCCCCGTGCATCTCAAACTCATCCCCAAGGATTCCTCCAAGCATAGTGGCCTCATTAGGCCCTAACCTAAAATCTGACCTCCACTCACCCTATCACTCCACAGAACTTCCCTCATGTACAGTGGTCCCACCCAGAACCCATCCAGTCCACTCATGCCAACAGGAAAATCTCACCCTCATCTCACAATATGTAGACCCACAATATGAGGAAGATGAGATTAGAAATAGTGGGGCTTATGCGGGGGCACTTACAAGCTTCAATCCTCCATTGCCTGTAATCCCCAACCCACCAACGGCACAAAGTTAATGGAGGCCGACCGTTGAAAGAACAACCCCACCATCTAAAGAATCGAAGCAACTAAAGGAACAACTGGACAAGATCCTGAAACAATTAATTAAGATGGGTGGAGTTGAGATCCATGCCACGAACTTTTTCGATCTATGCCTATTTTCTGAAGTCCCCTTACCCTTAAAATTCAAAGTACTGGTCTTCGACAAATATAACGGCATGGGCAACACATCTCAAGTGCTACTGCGGGGACATGTGCTAGTATGGAGGGGATGAGCATTTACCCATAAAGGTCTTCCAAAAGAGCCTTATGAGCCCAGATTTAAGGTTGTTCACTTCATTGGAACATTCCATGATTAAAACATGGAAGGATTTAACCCACCTATCCAAGAGCAATATGTCTATAACATAGACATTGAACCCAGAAAATTGGACCTAACCCGACTAAAGTAGAAGTCCGACAAAGCATTCAGTGATTATCTCACGCGGTGGAGGGCACTGACATCTCAGGTTAGAAACAGAATACCCGATTATGAGCAGATTGAAATGATCTCGAAAAATACTCTCCCGGTCATCTTAGATTTCCTGGTATACCAACAGCAGTCTAGCTTTACTGATTTGATGAGGAATGTTAATCACTGCGAAGATGCGATAAGAGAAGGGCGGTTGAACAAAATGGCAATCAGTGGGGTCCAGAGGTTCACTGATCAGAGAAATAAAAAAAGAATCAGAGCAGATATACAGACGGTCATAGGTGTGTGACCCAATACCAGCACAACTCCATTCATGTTTAGGGCAGCCCAGCCAACCCTGACCTGAAGTGAGCCGATGCAGAGAGTCAGAAATGGACAGGGGGCATAGATGACTCCGAAATAGAGAAAAGCCCATTTTGATCGAGTTTTCACACCCTTGGGGCAATCACTGAATATCTTGTTGCCCTTATTAATTGAAAAAGGTTTGGTCACAACACTTCAGCCACGACCCCTGCCGAATTCGATCCCGAGAAATTATGACCCCAACACCCATTGCAACTTTCATCAAGGACCAGGCTACCCAATTGATCGCTGCTTCCCTTAGAAACATGCAATACAAGACTTGATAGAAGCTGGTAAGATCATCCCTCTGGCACTTCCCCAGGCCAACCATCGTGCAAATATACAGTAGGTACTGCTACTACCACACCCACCAGGAGGGGCAGGCCTAAGACCAATCGTCAGCATAGTAGAAGAGCATGATGAGGAGCTTGACCCATCATAGTATATCTGCACTCGAGAAGATTTTATAGCACCACGGTAGAGAGACCGGGAGGATAGAAGCATTGGGGTGATCGAGCCTTTGAATTTAGCTGATTACTTTCCTAACCCCACTCCACAAGCAGAACCCTTAGATCTCAGGGTATATTTCCCATCACTGGCTCCCGTCAACTATGTCTAAATCAATTCTTATCAACCATACACGGCAGCCCCTGGATGTTAAGGGCCGATTTTTCCCCCCCATCCCCCTCCATCACCGATCAATTATCAATGGCCTACCCCTATCACGCCACCCACAATACAGTCATCCACAACCTCACCAACCCCATTTGGCCCACTTTCTCCACCCTTCAATCTCTGATAGATGTTAACCAGGTGAACCCCGCACATCCCAATCCATCGACACAGGCATCTTCGATACCCTCTTTCGCCCCATTCCAAATTCTGGGACTAACCTACGATCCCCATCAGGTCCCGCTTAGTTATGATCAAACAGATATCAATGCCAATAGTAGCAGAGTGGGGGCAGTGGATTTCATCACTAAATCAGGAAAAATCTCCAAACAACCAGAAACACCAGCACCAGTCCTGTCGAAAGGGAAGAAAGATGCTATTGTGGTGAACCCACTGAGAAGATGAGCCGAGACCACATACTCGAAACCCAACTAAGGAGAATGTTGGCCCATATCACAGTCTTGGATCTGTTAATGACATCCTTGCTTCATTTCCAAGGTATGATGGGGGCATTAAAAAATACCCATGTGTCTATCCAAGTAAGCTCAGATGAGGTAAGACAAATAATTGGCCAGGTGATGGCTCCTAATGCCATCTCTTTCTCAGATGCTAGTTTGCTAGAAGAGGAAAATAATTATTCCAAATCCCTCAACATCATTGTAGAAACTAGAAATCTAGTAATCCCATTGATATTGATTGACAATGAATATGCTTTGAATGTGTGCCCTATGAGAACAGCTACCAGGATAGGGGTGGATCCTTCTATGCTAAGGCCGACAAGAACCAATGCCAGAGGGTTTGATAACACTAGAAGAGAAATAATTGGAGAAGTCGACTTTGAGCTCATGATTAGGCCAATGACCTTTTCCATACCTTTCCAAGTAATGGATATCAAGTCCTCCTTCAACTTGCTATTGGGGCGCCCTTGGTTACATGAGGTTAGGGCAATACCTTCAACTTTGCACCAGAAACTTAGATTTGTGGTTGGGCAGAAGATCATCACCATCATTGGTGAAGGGCAGGACGAAAGAGAAAAAGCCACCCACAACATAAAGAAACCCAAAATATTGGATTTGCCGCACACAATCGAAGATACAGACCTCCATAACTTTGAATACGATGTGTCAGCTGTAATCTCAGAGCCCCCGAAAAGTATCACCCTAAAAATTGGAGGTGGAATGGTTGCAGCTGTGGCCATGCTCCAGATATGGGGCTATCAGAAAGGTAAGGGACTGGGACCCCAATTGCAAGGCAGAGTGGAGCCAGTCAGGGCCAAGAGCGGACAACAAGTCAGATTTGGGTTAGGTTATAAACCCATCGAAAAAGAGGTCCGAGAGGCTAAGGAGAAGGCTTGAACCATAGCCATTACTAAAGCCCGGGGAATCAACTTAGAAGAGGAACCCCGTCCTAGGCCTCACATCCGAAATACCTTCATGAGAGAAGGGATTGTGAAGATTGATCAGAATGGGGCAATGTTGCTAACCCCACACAAACTGCCAACCACTGTCCACCCTACCAATCCCCAAATTATCCCCCCTAACTCGAAATAGACCTAGCCGCTCTGTCTCTTTTTGAGAAAGAGTTTTCCATACCTGCACAATCTCCCCCTGGAGTAAACCACCACAGGACCTTGCTGACATTTGAGGATAAAGTCCCAGACAAACCCAGGGTCAACATGATGGAGGCTGACTCTGAAAAGTCATGTCAATCAGCCTCCTCCATCTGAGCATGTAGAGGGACAACATCTCATGTACTGAATTGGTTGTCTGTGCCCCAAACTTTAGAAGCAGCAAATGGCCACAAGTACGGCGCCAACTTTCCCAAAAAAATAAATAAACCTATAAAAAGTGAGATGAGCCCTTGGCAAGCAATAACATGTATATATAGGGACCCGCTTTGCCAAGGGCCTATTTTCGAAGAAAAAGAAAAATCTAAAAAAATAAAAGAAATGCAAAATAACCCAAAAAATTATCTTTTATAATTTCTAAAAAAATAAAAGAAAATGATGCCTTAATTGAAAAGCCCGTCCCACATGAAATCGACCCCTTTCCTATAGAAATATAAGAAGTAGGAGTCACGAGTCTGGACGAGGAAACCCCTATTGAGGAGCTCCCCAATGAGCTCCTTGAACGGTACGCTAACATTGAGCATGGCCCTACCCTAATTGTTGAAGAAACAAAGGTCGTCAATTTAGGGACTGAGGAGATTCCTAGAATCACCAAGATAGGAAGGTCACTGTCTCCCAAGGAAAGAAAAGGCATGTTTGATTTCCTTTAGTCATAATAAGATGTCTTCGCTTGGTCATACGAGGACATGCCTGGTCTGGATACCGATTTGGTCGACCATGAGCTACCACTTTATCCTGATGTTAAGCCAGTCAAGCAGAAGTTAAGATGCCTCCGGCCAGAATGGATGCTAAAAGTAAAAGACAAGGTCATCAAGAAGTATGACACAGAATTTCTCATGGTTTCTAAGTACCCGCAATGGCTAGCCAACATTGTCCGGATTCCGAAGAACGATTGAAAGGTTCACATGTGCATCGACTTCAGAAACCTGAACAAGGCGAGCCCAAAAGACGACTTCCTGCTGCCACACATCGATATCTTGGACAATAACACTACTAGATATGGGATGTTCTCATTTATGGACAGATTTTCCAGTTACAATCAGATCAAGATGGTCAAAGCAGACTGAGAGAAGACAACATTCATCACTCCATGGGGAACCTTCTGCTACCGGGTCATGCCATTCGGGTTGAAAAATATTGGTGCAACATATCAGAGAGCTATGATAGCACTATTCCATGACATGATGCATAGAGAAATTGAGGTGTATGTTGACGACATGATCACCAAGTCGCCAGAGAGAAGTGATCATCTGATAAACCTCTAAAAGCTATTTGAGAGACTGAGAAAATAAAAGTTACATCTGAACCCTCAGAAATGCATGTTCAACACCATGTCAGGAACGCTGCTAGGCTTCATCGTCAGCAGAAGAGGCAACGAGGTTGACTCGATCAAAGTAAAAGCCATCATCGAAATGTCACCACCATCTATCAAAAAAGAGGTCAGAGGCTTCCTAGACAGAATTCAATACATCAGTCGGCAGAAGAGGCAACGAGGTTGAGAAGTGATCATCTGATAAACCTCTAAAAGCTATTTGAGAGGCTGAGAAAATAAAAGTTGCGTCTGAACCCTCAGAAATACATGTTCAACACCATGTCAGGAACGCTGCTAGGCTTCATCGTTAGCAGAAGAGGCAACAAGGTTGACTCGATCAAAGTAAAAGCCACCGTCGAAATGTCGCTGCCATCTATCGAAAAAGAGGTCAGAGGCTTTCTAGACATAATTTAATACATCAGTAGTTTATTGCATAACTCACTCCTATATGCACGCTGATCTTCAATCTACTAAGAAAGGATTCAGCCGTTGAATGGAATGACGACTGCCAAGTAGCATTTGATAAAATCAAGGGCTACCTTCTCAACCGCCAATTTTGGTACCACCCGAACCAGGGAGACCACTCTTAATGTACCTCTCTACAATAAAAGTTTCGATGAGATGTGTCCCAGGGCAACATGACAAGATAGGAAGAAGAGAGCGGGCCATCTACTACCTGAGTAAGAAGTTTACAGACTACGAGACGTGCTATTCTCATCTAGAGAAAGCATTCTTGACTCTCGTATGGGCTACACAAAGGCTTTTCAACTACTTTCTACCTCAAGTTGTTCTACTCCTAGCACGAATGGATCCGTTGAAGTACCTATTCGAAAAGCCGGCCCTCACTGGTCGAATTGCAGATTGGCAACTTCTCTTATCAAAGTTTGGCATCATATATGTCACTCAAAAGTTGATCAAGGGGCAGGCACTCGCTGATCAACTGGTTGAAAACCCTTTACCTGATTATGAACCTTTTAAAACTGAATTCCCCGATGAGGACATATTGTTCATGACAGAGGATGATACGACAGAGACAGAGGAATCCTGGGTAATGCACTTTGACCCAGGGCAGTCAATGCTGAGGGTTAAGGGGTTGGTGCTATTTTGATTTCGTCAAAAGGATCTCACGTGCTAGTCTCAATCAAACTTAATTTCCCCTACACCAACAACATGGCCGAGTATGAAGCCTGTGCAGCTGGCCTACAGGCATCCTTAGACCTAAATGTAATGCATCTCAGGGTGTTTGGTGATTCACAGTTAATCATATGTCGGACAAACAGAGATTGGAAGACAAAGGATGAGAAGTTAATCCCATACCATGAGCACGTGGAGGATCTGATAGCGTGTTTTGATGATATTACCTTCTCCTATGTCTCGCGTGTAAGAAATCGCTTTGCCGACGCATTTGCAACATTGGCATCAATGGTAAAATTCCCTATGATGTCGAGATGAAGTCGATAATGATCGAACAAAGAAATAAGCCGGCCTTCTCACTCTAGATCGAGGAACCCATAAGGTTAGATGATGAACCGCTATGGTTCTCAGATATCAAGAACTTCCTCGAAACTCAAACTTTCCTAGAGGGTACATCCAAGACTGACAAGCGGACCATCCAATGTTTGGCGGCGAACTACATCACCTGCGGCGGGTGCCTCTACAAGTGATCATACAATATCTTGCTCAGATATCTCATCGAGGGCGAGTCAGCCAATATTATGAGAGAAATCCATGAAGGAGTATGTAGGGCCCACGTCAATGGGCACATGCTCGCCAAGAAGATCCTACGATAAGGATATTTCTGGACTACCATAGAAATTGACTATTGCAAGCACGTTCAAAAGTGTTACAAATGCAAAGAACACTCCAATTTGATACATGCTCCCGCCATTGATCAATACAACATGACCACTCCATGGCCATTTGCCACTTGGGGCCTCGATGTCGTCGGAAAAGTCAATCCAAAGGTATCAAATGAGCATCAGTTCATCCTCGTCGCTATTGGATACTTCACCAAATGGGTAGAGGCAGCTTCATATATAAACATCACGGCCAATCATGTCAAGAAATTTATCAAGAATAATATTGTTTGTCGATTCAGCATACCCAAGGACATCATCACGGATAACGGTACCAACTTTTTAAACAAGTGCATCAGAGCCTTATGTGAGCAATACAAGGTCAAACATCATCACTCATTATCGTATTGGCTGTTAACCAATGAGGCCATAGAAGCTGCTAATAAAATAGTCGTTCGCATCCTTGAGAAGATGGTTGTCACCTATTGAGATTGGAGTGAGATGTTACCATTCACATTATGAGCCTATCGAACATCAATCTGTACCGCTATAGGGGCAACACCATTCTCCCTTGTTTATGGAACCGAGGTTGTCCTGCTAGTCGAGGTTGTACCTTCACTCTGTATCCTCATCGAATCGGGCCTACTTGAAGGTGAAAGAGAGAGGTCCCACTTTGAGCAGCTGAACCTACTAGACGAGAAAAGACTCCTAGCCTTGTGTCATACCCAAGTCTATTAAGGGTGAATTACATGTGCATACAACAAACGTGTTCGCGGTCGAGATTTGAAAGTGGGAGACACTATACACAAGAAAATCTTCCCTTCTCTCCATGCCATTCCTAGAGGAAAATTCAAGCCAAACTATGAGGGACCTTACATCATCTGAGAAGTACTCCTGGGATACGCGAACTACCTCTCCACCATTGATAGTGATCACTTTCCTGAGCCCATCAATGCTAGATATGTCCAACGATTCTACTCCTAGTCTCTTGCAGTAAGGTACGTATTGATAAAATCGATATGTGACTGCTTAAGGACCCCATAAAGGAGGCCATCATTTAAAAGCCAAGTAGCCAAAAAAATCCCTTTGTGATCAAGCCCTCGCTACACCCATTGAGACATGAGCCTTTCTTTCATAAACCATTCCCCAAAAAAGAAACAAGTGTATATATCAAACAAAAAAGGAGAAAAAGAGTTACCATCAAAATCTAAAAAAAAATTAGAAAAGTAAAATCCCAAAAATATGATGTTTGAAAAGCAAAAAAAAAAAGAAGAAAGAGAAAAAGAGAAGAAAAAGTGGGATAGGTACAGTCAAAATTCCCTAAGGAAGAAGTGTATTACGATAGCTGGAACACAATCAAAGAAACCCTTTCAAACCCAAAATACCTACAAAAATTTCTAACCCATCCCATGGCCACGATACATCCCGAGAAAAGGCCCTCTTTAAGGTCTACAAGCAGTCACAGTATTCATTGAGTCCGCACGTGCCAAGCTGTGACACAACCAAAGAATTTCATTCAGTCGGCTATGACAGAATCAACGTCCATGTTGTGGCCTTTGAAAAAATAAAGAAAAAGAAAAATATATATATATATATACAAACTCAAAGAGAAATAGACATGGCGAAAACCCAAAAGGGTACTACGGGTAAAAAGAGCGAGTTTGTACGAATTAGGTGAAAACCTGAAAGGGCGTGTAATGACCGATAAATTTTAACCCAAACTAGACAGACTCCGTGTACGTGTCTAGTATGCCGATCAATGTCACCATAGGCTTTTAATTACTATTTGAATAAAATTGTGTGGAAGGCTTAAAGTTTAGAGTTTGATTGGACCTTTGGTAGAGAAGTCGTGCACCGACTTGCGGTGTGTCGCTCAACACCAAAACTAAGCTTAAGTTTTAGAAAATAAATATCAAAGATATTTACCTTTGCTAGAATGGGTTAAACGAGAGGGAAGGCTTCTTGTGTAAGCCACCATCCTCTTCATTGGTGTAAACCTTGAGAAAGAGAAAGAAAGAGTGACAGTTGAGAGGACCGACCCAACCCTTTGAAATCCATCTCCTTCCCAAGCTTCTTGTGAGTTTTGAATCGTATGATTGCAGTTATGAATCTCGACCATTAGAAACCCCCTTTCCTTAGAAACCCACTTTTTTACTTGAAATCCATGGCCTTAGAATGAGTGCGAGCCGATCCTCAGACTCGCCTTCAACACTTCAAAAGGGTTGGGATTGATGCATGTGTGTGGATGGAGTCACCGTGAGCTCGTAAGAACAATTGCGGTGGAAATTGCAGTGGAAATCACCGTGAAAATCTAAAAGTTTCATTCCGAAACCCTTTTTTGTGGGCAACATTCCTCAAGCCATGAAATCGAACGGTGAAAGGTACGATCATATGGATATTAATGGTTTAAATTTGTAGAATAATGATTGGTTTATTGTTGAATGATGTGTGGAAAGTTTGGGTGAAAGATAGCGAGAAATCGTGATGAAAATGGGTTTCTAGAAACCCAGAAATTGTAGAGTTCTGGGACTCTCGAGATCGAGCTTTTGAGACTCGCTCACACGAGCAGCCTTAAGGACTCCTGAGGATTTTATATGCCCGAGATGTAATGTTCCAGTGAACCTCTATGTCTCGTGCGCTCGAGCTTAAGTGCTCACTCGCATGAGGTGCTCCCGTACCTCACACCAGTACACTGAAATCCAATCGCTCGCTCGAGCAGGGTGAGGTCTCTATGTCTCGCGCGCTCGAGCTTTAATGCTCGCTCACGCAAGAGTCCTGCAGATGATGCAAGTAGCCTTTGAGGCTCTGAGACTCGCTCGCACGAGTGCTTATGTGAACGGGAGGCTCACTCGCATGAGGCCTCACATGCCTATCAGCAGTAAGCATAAATCCAGTTGGTCACACGAGATCTGATGTGTCTGTGAGCTTGCGCGTCCGAGGTGTGTACCTCGCTCGCATGAGAAACAACGTCTGGACACTTTTTGGTTTATTTTCTGAATTCTATCCGAATAATTTCCTTATATGCTACTAGACCCTTGATATAGGGTCATTAATTGTCTTAGGATATGTCGTGAGCTTTGGCATCGTCTGTTATGATAGTTTGCTTCAGTTTATGTGAAAGAATTCTGAGGTAGGAGAATCTCATAAATACTTACATTTTATTTTAATTCACATGGATATTTTGTAATATGATCTTTTAAATTGTGCATATGACATCTGAACCCTGCATTTGTAAACTTGAATACGATTAAGAATTTGAATCTGACCGAAGAACTCTAAAATTTGAATCTACCCTGAATCTGAAATCTGAATCCGAACTCTGAATTATGTATAATAATTAGCATATGAATTATGTATTAGAATCTTCATGTGATTTCTGATTCACCTGAACTACTCCTCAATTCCTGAATAATATCCTGGCATAAGTTACCCTCATAACATAGGGGCTTGTTGCACTCCTGAAAAGGGTTCATGAGCGATGATGGTAGGTAGGGGTCCCATCGGTATTATTCTTGCTCTCATCATATAGTAATTTGAGAGATAGATTAAGTTTAGACTTTAAGTCATGAATTTGATAAGCTTTGCATACATGAATCAAGATACAATGAGCATCTGGATTCCTTATCTGCTTTGAATTACTTTGGAAAACTTAGAATATAAACTTGCATCTGATCACCGTATTTGAAATTCAGTTATCTACTCCGTTTTGAATATCTGCTATCACTTCGACTATATGTCGTAGGTACTGATTCTGACGTAGCGGCTCGGGGCTATGAGAGCAATCCGGACTTTGCTCCTGAGGGAGAGTCTGAGATTCCTCCTGAGGAATTCTTCTGAGTTTAGGATCCTACTTGTTGTGTGCACTTTTTGGGAGATTAAAATTGGGCTTGGTACGTCTGACCCATATTCTTAAATGTTTTAAATCTTGTATGCTACTATATATTATTCTTTTTGTGAACAATGTTTTAGTGATGGTTGGCCATCACCGGTGGTTCTTTTCAATTCTTTTGCTCATGGTTCTGCTTAGGATTAGAACTGTTATTTTTTTCCTACTTTCTTTATAGAAATGGAGCTTCCTTGTGTTATTACTCTGGTGTTTTTTTGTGTTCCGTTTGGCTTATTGTTAAAGCGATAGGTTTGCGAGCCAGCCTTTCTGACACTCTAGGATTGAAAAAGTTGGGTCGTCATAGTTGGTATCAGAGCTATAGCTCTAGATTCAGAGTTTAATAAGACTATGGGCATGATTGTTTTTACAATCAATACTGATCTAATGTTATTGTTGTTTAACAATGATAGATCAGCATGACCCCAAGGTTCTGAGGCAGAGGAAGAGGAAGAGACTGACCTAGGACGGTTCCATTGCAGGATGTTCCTGATGGTGTTGGCACATCTAGGTGAGTTGCATTTATTTCCGATTCTAATGCAGTTCCGATTGGAGTTGGAATAGGTCAAGACGGACGGGTTGAGCAAGTGTTAGAGGCATTGGCCACCAGCATGGCTCAACAAACAGCATCCATGGCTCAACAGACTGATGCTATTGCTCAGCAAGCAGAGCTGATTGCAGTCAGACATCAACCCTCTGAGTTTGGGGAGTTTAGGAGGATGCGCCCTCCTAATTTTTTAGGTCAGATTGATCCGATTTTGGTAGAGGATTGGCTGAACGAGATGGAGAATATCTTCGACGTGCTTCAATGCACCGAAGTTGAGAAGGTGCACTAGGCAACTTTCAAGTTAGATGGGGAAGTTGACCCTTGGTGGAAGTCAGTATCCAGGATTAGGGAGTTGGAGTTTCGCAATACTCCATGGACCTGGGTGGAATTCGTAGAGGCTTTTAACGACAAATATTTTCTCAGGATCATACGACACTAGTGGGAAGTCTAATTTATAAAGCTGGAGCAGAACAAGATGATAGTGCGGGAGTACATGGCTGAGTTTGATAGATAGTCTAGATATGCACCTCAGCATGTGGCCACCGAGTTAATGAGGGCTAGAAAATTTTAGATGGGCATGAGGCCAAATATTCTAGAGAGGATCTTGGCATTTGAGCTAGAGACTTATGCAGGGGTGATTAGTAAAGCCCTTATCATTGAGGAGGACATTGATAGGATGTACAAGAGGAGAGAACATCAAAACAAGGAAAGAGCTGGACATGGTTAGACGAGTGCCTATGATCAGGCAAATAAGAGACCTAGGTTTACGAGACCGCTGATGTATCCTACCCAACCAGCGTACTCAAGACCTACAGCTTCTTTTGGACCAACCTCCTATTAGAGACCTTTAGTGTCTTCACTTGTGCGATCCTTCCGACCAATAGGCTCTACTACGAATGGGGCTTCAGTGGCACTACGATCCTCACGTGCTCCATCTTTCACTCTGGTCTCTTTGTGTACAAGGTGTGGGAAACCACACAGGACTGAGGACCACAGGAGGAACACTAGAGTGCGCTTCCGGTGTGGGAAGATCGGTCATATGGTCAAGGATTGCCCTAATGAGGACAAGGGAAGGGCCACTTCGATATCTACACAGAGATTGGCCAGACCTACTATTCAAGGCCGAGCTTATGCTGTGACAGCTCAGGATGCTCGAATATCGAATGATGTGATTCAAGGTATCATTAAAAGTTCAAATGTTAGTTTTATTTTAGTTTCTATTTTGACTAAGTGTTCTATAATTTTGATTAGTAAGTCATGCATGAACACTACACACTTTATGAACATTTAATTGAAGCTTATGTATTAATTAAAGGTACCCTTATTATGTGTCGTGATGGCGACAAATACAAAACTGAAGCACGAGTGTTGATAGACCCCGGGTCTACTCATTCATTTATCACGCCACTATTCGCTGAGAAGTTTGGCATTGTTCCCAAGCCCCTTAATTTTATATTAGTTGTATCAGTTCCTAAGGGTAGCTTAGTGAGCACAAATACTATGTCAATCAGTGATCGTGATGATCGAAGATCAAGAGACGATAGTCGATCTGATCATATTGAGCATGGAAGGGTTCGATGTAATCCTAGGAATGGGTTGGTTATCTGCTTATCATATAAGCATAGATTGCCTTCAGAAAGTGGTGACTTTCTGCCCTCTGAAGAGGTCATCAACTGATCAAAGAGGTCATCAAACATTAAGAATCATTATCCACTTTCACAGATTGATGACTGTTGAGGTATTTTTTTTGTGCTTGCTACTGACTTTATTGAAGACAGTGATAAGAATGGGATGAATAAAAAATGGATGAAAGATAGAGTGAGAATTATGGAGCAGCAAGCCTAAAAACACACAATCCTGTAAGATACAGGGCCTGTTGTAGCAAGTTTCGATAAGTAAGAGTTTGTCCCACAGGGAAGTTAATCTTAAGCTCCAAGGGAGCCATCTTTAGTAGGCCCTTCAGATCTGGCAATCCTAAATGGAAGGGGATTTAGGGTCACTAAAATCAAAATTCTAAGGTATCCTAATGTCTAAACTATAGAAAGGGTTAAGAGAGAAGATGGAGTGAGAAAATAAATATAAAAGGGTGAGAAGTATGCTATTAGGTTCAGATCTGATGGGTTTCATGACTCAAATTCAGATCTGCTGCTATAGAAGTCCTGTCCAATGGCTACATTATCACCACTGAGGAGAAAGAATCCAACTCATCTCTGTGCCATGATCCAATCCCTTTTTGGTTATAACCTGTCCACTTAAATGATCACAGACTATCCAATTGGAGAACCACAGTCTAGAGATGGGTCAGAACAAGTTTATCATTGTAGGCACTACTTCATCTAGGCTACATGCACAAGAATCCATAGGGAACCTCAACCTCTAAAGTGCTATGCGTGGGGCTAGACCTGTATGGGAGCATGTTAGCCCAGACACATAGAGCCAGCAAGAGTTTGAGTGCAGCTTTAGATCCAGCTGTCCACTGCTTTAGAGAGACTACAGTGATTCAGTCACAAGCCTACAATCTCTGTAACTAAACCAGATTTGTCATCTGATGGCGGGTCTATACACATACAAGGGAGTTTGTCTCAGCACAATCTCTCACAGGGCTACAAGCACAAGTGCAGAGAAGAACAATCCATCTTGAGTCTGTGGGTTGGCTTCACCCTAAGGCTATAACCTGTCCACTTAAATGGTCACAGACTATCTCAGAGGCTATCCTCCTCACAAAGCTCAAGATAGAACAGGAAACATTGCTGCCACCACCATGTTCATAAGGCTACAACAACTCATTGCTCCCATGGGGACTTCAGATCTAGTGGGTCTGTGGTGGGGCTTAGGCCTGTATGGGAGCATGTTAGCCCAGACACACATGTCACTTGGATCTGAGTAAACCATAAAATCAGTCTTCCATTGCTTGCAATACATCCTAGCAATGGAGGATCTCAAGGTAGCAGCCTTGTACAGAACAACTCACAAACAGAAATCCCATAAATGTAAAACACCCTATCATAAAACTCTATTAATCTATTCCAAATAGTCATACAAAGGCATAGCCAGCAAATGCTGAACAATGGAGAGAAGAAAAAAAAGAAACTACCTAAACCTAACCTAAACTTACTGGAGATCTACAACCGATTCCAGAAGAAGCAAAACTAAGTTCTATTCTATGAGCTCCCTAAACCTAAACCAGGCTTAGGTTTATATAGCAGTTAGTTTGGTGGCGTATTAGAGTTAGAAAACCCTAATTTTACCGATGCCACATGCCCTAATACTGTTCCTTGGATGCCTCGAGGCGCGTGCATAGAAATTAGAGCATTGGAGTGCATGCCCTAATTGCTGGAAGTTTCCAGAATGTCCTCTGTAGAAATGAGGGAGAGCTAAAGTCCAGAGCCTCGCCAGGTAGCACTGGCTTCCAAGACTGTCGCGTGGTAGCACGATCTTCGCGAGATTAGATTAGCTTGAAATTCTAGCCGTCGCGGGGTTGTCTTAGTTGCAGCTGAAGCAGTCGTGCGATAGAGCATTGAATCCTCGCTGGATTACTCTGGTCTTCGCGGGATTGCACTTTCCTTCTGAATGGCGCGGGAATCACGCGAGCAGTTTGTTTCTCAATGGATCTTCGTGAGGATCCTCACGAGGACGTGATGTGCATTGATCTCTGAACTGCGAGAGAGGTTTTTTTGAAGTTTTGCATCCCGCGGCCACTGCGCGACAGCTGCGCGTAGAGATACCTGGAGCTCTCTCTCCTCAATTGATCTAAGTGAACTGCGCGAGGTTTGAGAGCTGCTTTCTTGAGCTGCGCGAGACTGCTCTTCTGTCACTAAACTACGCGAGAACAGCGCAGACAATTGGTATGATGTCATGGGAAACTCGCGAGGATTGCGCGAGGCAGGCTTTCTGAGTCATGTGAACCTTGCGACAGCTGTGCGAGGCTAATTTCTTTCTTTGTTGCTGTTGTGCTCTGCCTTCATTCAGTCAGGCTCTCTGTCTTCCATTCTCCTGGGAGACTTCTGGGGCAAAAGTGGGCTCCTTAGCTGGATTAAGGCCTTATTACAGCTGCTGTTTATTACCTGCAGAACAGGCTTAAAATATTTTTATTAAATGATTAAGGGTCCAACAAAGATTAAGTTAAGGGGTGAAAAGTGGTACTTTTCAGGTCTTAACACACTCGCAAACCTAATCTTTGCTAGTCCCTTAGCAAAGCTACACTAAAATCTCTGTAAATTAAATGCCACTTTCGTAGGGAGCACGGATACATTTAGCATATGTACCAAGCCTTTTAAACCCCTAGGTCATCCCTAGAGGAGGAGTGAAGTCTCCTGAGGGTTTTCAGTGATGATATCCACAAACTTGTCAATAAAACAGTTAACAGTAGTGCAAGATTGTCAAGTTAGCAGTCAAGAAACAGAGTATCAGTTCACCCTTGAATCAGTAAAAATATAGGAAATTAAAAATACATTGTCTGCACAGATGTTTAAGCAACATAAACTTTACATGATAGCACAACATTTCCAATCAGTTCATAATAGGGAAACTACGCATGTGTGTTAGCACTGAGCTCACCATTAAATTAAAAATTAGGTTGTAGGTCATGCCCAATACATTCAATATCAGACCCAAAACTCTCTAGGGCGTACTCTCACAAAGAAATTTTGAGGGTTTCATTGTCTCTCATGCTCAAGAGCAGTTACATCCCCTAAATGGGTCTGTAAGCATGAGCATAGGCATAACATTCAAGTTCTGGTATCATTGGCAGATTTTTACCATAGCTTGGACAACTCATTATCTCCACATGACAGCTCATTCAACTTTGGATCACAAGGGCTTTAACTGGGCTGTAATGTGGCTTATGGTATTGGGTTATAAAAAGAATTGGAAGGTTGAAAAAGGGGTTCGAAATTCAGAAATCAGTAGGTGCAGGAGGTGATTCATGACTTCACCTTCTTTAATTCAACTCCTTTCATCTTCTTTGAAATCTTCATATTTGAAGTGATCAGTTTCTCCTCTTGTTTGATTTTTTTTTCAATGAATGTTTCCTCTTGATTCCTCTCTTACTCTTCATTATTGTTTTCTTTTCTTTCTGGTGCAGTTTTCTTCTTTTTATTTTTTTTATTTTTTCTTTGATGAATTGCCACCTTTTTCCTCAGTTGTTACACTGCTAGAACTTCAAACAATTCTTCTCCACCCATCCAATATTGACCCTAGCTAGTCCATCTTTAACTCTTTCTCCTTTACCTTCTGACTTCTTATAGTGAGGGTAAGGTTAAATCAGATCCATAGGTTCAGGTATAAGTACTCAGGTGTGTTTTGAAGAAAATTGGACTTTGAAGCTCAAAGAGTGTATGAACAGGGGCAGTTGCTTTAGGGTTTGGTCTGTTTAGGCTCAAACTATCTAAGAGAAGGCCTTGATCCTTTCCTAAGTGTCATGAGTGCTGTCAGTTGTTTCAACTTGGAGTTACCTAACTTTTAGTGAACACATTGACTCAGCCAGTCTTTAAAGCTAGAAGAAATTTGCCTCAATCACTCCTCAAATAAAAAAAAAATTTGTAGGCCCAATTCTCACTGGTGATGGTCTTCCTTTGAACTTTTAAGTATGTCCTTACCTTTTTCTCTCTTCAATGATTCACTAAGTGCTGATACCAGTGAGTTTTTTTGGTGTTCTCATTATAGAAATATGAAAATTTAGACATTTATAATGTCTAAAGATCTGCAAAGAATTTTAAATTCCTTAATTTTCATAATTCTTAAGTGAACACACCTCCATTTCCATGTTACTCACATGATTCTGTTGCACTTTAAGTTAACTATATTATTGGCAGATCTACCTGCCATACCCCCAAACCTAGGAGGAGCAGTGTCCTCACTGGTTCAGAGGAGAGAATAAACGGTAGAATCTAAGGAAACATACAGAAACAAACACAGAAGAAGAGGGAAATAAAAATGCAAAACTGAACAGTATGGAACTAAAAGAAAACTTTCATTAAAAGAAAAAGAAAATATGACAAAAAAAAGGGAAAAGGAAAAGACAAGATGGGGGGGGAGTCAATGTGTAGCCGGGGGAGGGTTTGAGGAAGAGGGAGGGGGAGATGCAGGTGGCGCCCTTTTTCTCTTCTTCTTTTCTCTCTTCTCTTTCTTCTTCTTTTTCTTTTCTTCCTTGGCCAGGATCCACTGGACCTCATCATACTCATCCCAGAGAAATTGCAAGGGGTCCGGCTCCTTTAGCGGTGGGGATCATCCCAGATGGGGTAAAATTTGATTGGAAAGCCAAAGGGGCTGTCATCCGCCATTTGTGTGAGGAGGTATGGACTTCTATGGTTAGAAGATGAGGGATGAGATGAAAAGGGACTGAGGGCCGATTTAAAAGAGAGGGACGAGGGAACATGAATCGGCGGAATTAAAATTGCGCCCCTTTTTACACTTGGCAATAAATGAGTGTTGTGTGGGGAAAGAAGAAAATACACAACTGGCTCTTTGGAAAAGAGAAGTAACATTAAATGAATGTCCAAAGAGAGGCATGGTATTTAAAGAGGTAAGTGTATCGCGCGGGGATCCTCGCGAAAAGCAATCAGTGATGAGTGAAGGACATGTCTCGCGCAGCTGAGTTGGGGATCTTCGGGAGGTACACTGCATAGGGCACATCAATTTGAAGAGGAGGCCATTGAAAATCTTGAGGCAGGTATTGCACAAAACTTATTCAGCCACCAACGACATCTATCCGCTACATGGATTACTGGTTCAACGAAAAATATCCTCCCAAAAACTCTTCTCCCATGAATGGCAAAAAGAACAAAATCAAAAGTACCAAACAATCAGAAAGAAACACACAGAAAAGAGTAATAGATAAAACTAGGATCCTTGATTTCCACAGCACCAGATGGGGAAACATGCATGACAATGTAAGGACCTTCCCATCTGGATTTCAATTTGCCTGGAAAAAATTTAAGTTTGGAGTTAACAACGAAACCTTATCACCAGCATTGAAACTCTTCTTCAACAACCCTTTGTCAAAGAAAGCTTTGGACCTTTCCTTATAGATCCTTGTATTGGCATATGCATCCATCCTTAGTTCTTCCAATTCCGACAGCTGCAGCAACCTGTGATGACCAGTCGAAGTTAGATCTAGATTTAAATGTTTGATGGCCCAATAGGCCCTGTGTTCTAACTCCACTGGGAGATGACAGGCCTTGCCATAGATCAGTCTGAAAGGGGACATACCGATGGGGGTCTTATAGGCAGTCTTATAAGTCCACAGTGCATCATTAAGCTTGTCAGCCCAATCCTTCCTATCAGTCCTCACAGTCTTCTCAAGGATATGCTTGATCTCCCTATTTGAAATTTCAACTTGCCCACTGGTTTGTGGGTGGTAGGGAGTAGCAATCCTATGGGTGACAGAATATTTCTTGAGCAAGCTCTCGAAATTTCTGTTGCAGAAATGGCTCCCCCCATCACTGATAATGGCTCTAGGGTACCAAACGAGAAGATATTATCGCTTATGAACTTGAGGACCACCTGATTATCATTAGTTCTTGTGGCAATGGCTTCTACCCATTTGGAAACATAGTCCACTGACACTAAGATAAAATGAAAATCATTTGAAGGAGGAAAGGGGCCCATAAAATCAATACCCCACACATCAAACAGTTCTACAACAAGGATGGGTTGTAAAGGCATTGAATTTCGTTTGGATAGTCCTCCTAATTTCTGACATCTTTCACAGGCCTTGCAGTGTGTATTGGCATCTCTGAAAAGAGAAGGCCAATAGAAACCACACTACAACACTTTGTCAGCTGTTTTTCTCCCACTAAAGTGACCCCCACAAGCATTTTCATGGCACATGGCCAAAATACTGGGGATATCACTTTCGGGAATACATTTCTGAATAATTTGGTCTGCACAATACTTGTACAAGCAAGGTTCCTCCCAGAAAAAGAATTTGACCTGTGAGAAAAACAGGTCTTTATCGATTTTTGTCCAATGGGAAGGGATCTTGCCTATAACTAGATAATTGATAATATGTGCATACCAATGAACTAAAGATTGGATGGCAAACAATTGCTCATCCGGGAATACATCATTTGTAGTGAGGTCATCAACTCCTTTCTCCAACATAATTCTGGACAAGTGGTCAGCCACCACATTTTCTACACCTTTCTTGTCTTTGATTTCGATGTCAAACTCCTGCAACAAGAGTATCCATGTAATCAATCTTGGCTTTGCATCCTTCTTGGATAGTAGGTACTTTAATGCTGAGTGGTCAGTGAAGATGACAGTTTTAGACCCAAGTAGGTAAGGTCTAAACTTGTCCACAAAGAAAACCACCCGTAAGCTCTTTCTCGATGGATGTGTAGTTCATTGAGCTTGAAAGTGATTTCGAGATATGCAATGACCACAGGCAGCTTATCCTTTCTCTGGCCCAAGACAGCACCTATTGCCAAGTCAGATACATCACACATTAACTCAAAGGGTAGGGCATAGTCAGGTGTTTGGAGTACAGGGGCAGAGGTGAGGCAAATTTTTAAAGTTTCAAAAGCCTTCAGACATTCAGCAGAGAAGTCAAAGGGCACATCCTGGCAGAGCAGCTGGCACAATGGTTTAGCAATTTTGCTGAAGTCTTTGATAAACCTCCTGTAGAATCCAACATGGCCAAGGAAGGATCTGATTTGCTTGACTATTTTTGTAGGGGGCAGATTTTTAATGAGGTCAACTTTGGCCTTGTCTACCTCAATTCCATCTTTAGAGACTACATGGCCTAACACAATTCCTTGTGTTACCATGAAGTGGCTCTTCTCCCAACTTAAGACCAAATTGGTCTCTTCACATCTTTGTAGGGCTTGATGGAGGTGTTGTAGACATTGGTCAAAGCTATTCCCATAGACCGAAAAGACATTCATGAAAATTTCCAAGAATTTGTCAATCATATCAGAAAAAATGGCATACATACACCTCTGAAAGGTGGCAGGGGCATTACACAGTCCAAAAGGCATCCTTCTGTAAGCAAAGGTGCCAAAAGGACAAGTAAATGTAGTTTTCTCTAGATCAAGGGGGTGCACAAGAATCTGATTGCACCCTGAGTACCCATCAAGAAAATAGTAAAAAGCCTTTTCAGCCAACTTATCTAAAATGTGATCAATAAAAGGGAGAGGGAAGTGGCCTTTTCTGGTCTTGGAGTTGAGTTTTCGATAATCGATGCAAACTCTCCAGCCAGTGGTCTCCCTGGCTGGTCTTAACTCTTCAGAGTCGGTTGTGATCACTGTTATGCCAGATTTCTTGGGTACTACCTGGATTGGTGCCACCCATTCAGAATCAGAGATGAGGTAAATTACCCCAACATCCAGTAACTTAATGATTTCTTTCATAACCACCTCTTGCATGTGAGGATTAAGTTTCCTCTGCATTTCCCTGGAGGGTGTTGAGCCCTCCTCTAGATGAATCTTATGCATACAGATTGATGCATCAATTCCTCCCAGATCAGCAATGGTCCAGCCAATTGCTTTCTTGTGCTTCCTTAGAACTGTTAACAATTCCTCCTCTTACTCACAGGTTAGAGAAGAGGAGATAATTACTGGAAGTTTCTCTTCTTTCTCGAGGAAAGCGTATTTTAATGTCTCTGGTAGCTTCTTGAGCTCCAGATCAGGGGCTTGTTGTATGGATGACAGGATTGGTGTATTGTTGGTTGAAGGGGCAGCAATTTAGGTTTTCAATTGGAATGCTGCACTAAGCCCAAAGAAGACTTCACTAGGGGTATGTCTTCTGGCATCAAAGCTAGACTTCCTTCCTCCACCAAGTTCCAAACTTCAGTTAAATCAGTGACAATATTGCTCCACTCTAGCAGAGTGGGCAGTTCTTCTTCAACAATTTCTTCTAGTACATCCACTGCAAAGCATTCCTCATTGTCCAGATGAGGGTATTTTGCACTGTTATACACATTAAGCTCAACTTTTATATGTCCGAAAGTGACCTCCATGATTCCAGACCTGCATTGAATGCATGCATTGGCAGTGGCCAAAAATGGTCTGCCCAGGATCACAGGTATCGGAGATGTACTTTTGTTACAACCCATGTCCAAAACAAGGAAGTCTGTAGGATAGAAGAACTTGTCTACCCCACTAGGACAGCCTCAACCACTCCCATGGGTTTCCTCTCAGACCTATCAGCCATCAATAGAATAATGGGGGTGGGCTTCAGCTCCCCCAAACCTAACTGGTGATATACACTGTATGGCAGCAGATTAACACTGGCTCCAAGGTCCAAAAGGGCCCTTCCAATCATGTGATCACCAATAATACAGGGAATAGTGGGTATCCCTGGGTCTTGCAACTTCTCAGGCATTGTCATGGTTAATATAGAATTCACTGTATCAGTCGCAAAGCCCTTCTTGGACAAATGGCCTCTGGCCTTCCTTTTCTGAGTACAGAGGTCTTTCAGAAACTTTGCATAGGCTGGGACTTGTCAGATTGCATCAAGCCGGGATAAATTTATCTTGACCTGCTTAAAGGTCTCCATCATTTCCTCGATCTGTGCCTGACCCTTATCAAAAGGGGTAGGGCCACTCAAAGCATGAGGAAATGGCAGCTGAGGTATTGCTGGTTCCTCAGCTGCAAGCCTATGGCTGAACTTTTATTTTTTTCTTTTATCTATTTTTATTTTCTGCTGAGGCTTAACTACAACCTCTTTATTTTTCCCTTGTTGAAGGGCAGCAGGCAGTTCTTTACTCTATGCCCTAACAAAATCCTTATCACTTTCACATAACATTTCTTTAGGATAGACCTCTCCTTGTTCCTTTCCTACCTGATTGTCTACCATCCTACCAGACCTTAGGGCAGCTATGGCATTGGCCCCCTCAAAATTGGAGGAGCCTTCCCTGATGGAATACTGGCCCTTAGGGTTGGCAATTGGTTGGCTTGGCAACCTGCCCTCCTCTCTTTTAGCCAGAGCATTGGCTATTTGGCCAAGCTGCTCTTTTATTTTCTTAATGCTTTGACTGTGAGAAGTCACAGTCTGATTCAAGGGTCCAAGGCTTTGCAATTGGGCTAACACCTGGTCCTCGAAGGAAGCACTCCGGCGCTGGGGTGGTGGAACTACCAATTGATTTTGTTGTTAGGCCTGCTGTTGTTGGAAATTCGACCTTTGGGCATAACCCTGGTTAAACTGCTGTTGTGGCCTTTGAGGTAAGGTCAACATCTGCTGTGACTGCATATAATTGTCTTGCCTCCACCTCAAATTTGGGTGGTCTCTCCATTAGTAACCAGCATTTTAGTGCTGGTATCCATATGGTTGTTTATTGTAGCCACCAGATTATTGCTGCCCAAAAGATTGGGCAGCAGCAGCCTGTTCCATTACAAACTCAGGGTATTGCCCCGCAGATGGATATTCTTCTACTGTGTGCTGTGGAGATTGGCATATCAGACATGCCTCCATCACTTGTGCAACCATTCTGGGCTGCACCACAGTCAAAAGTTTATCAAATCTTTCAGTAAGATTGGCCATCTGCATTCTCAGATCATCATTTCTCCTAACTTCATATATTTTTCCTTTAGAAGTCTCAACAAGTCCCAGCTTAGGAGAAGGTTCTTGAACAGTTCTAGAAGAGGACATTTTCTGGAAAGCATTTTCACTTATGACCTCAAACAAGTCCAATGCCTCATCTGCAATTTTATGCATGTACGTTCCACCACAAGAGGCATCTACCATGTCTCTGCTCTTCTCATCAATCCCATTGTAGAAGCTCTGGACAAGCTGCCAGTCAGGGATCTTGTGGTGGGGACATTGTTTGAGCATCTCTTTAAATCTATTCGAGCATTGGTTAAAATCTTCAGTTGGGGACTGGGCAAAAGAAAGTGTGCCTTTCCTCAACTGGCTGGTCTTGGTCTCTGGAAAAAATTTAGACAGAAATCTTGTCTGGAGGTCTTTCCAGGAAGTGATGCTGTTGTTTGGGAGAGTAGATAACTAGGTCATGGCCCTGTCCTTTAGGGAAAAAGGAAAGAGCCTTAACCTAGTGGCTTCTGGTCCCAAACCAGCAATGGAGACTGTCGTGCACAGGGCCAAGAACTGGTCAATGTGCTTGAAAGGGTCTCCTTGCTAAGCCCATGGAAAGAGGGAAGCATTTGGATGATGGAAGTTTTGATTTCGTAGTTTCTTTGAACATCAGAGAATTGGATGCTGAATAGAGAATTGTAATCATCCGGAGCATTCAATTCCTTCAATGTTCTAGATTGTTCTTCACCCATAACTGTTATCTCAATTTCAATAGGGGGCTCAACTGTGGTGTGTCTATGCCTTCTCGGTCTTCTACCCCTTTCGATCTCAGGATTAGCAGGCTCTAATGTAGGATTGAGGGTTCTCCTTCCTAACATGCACACACACTAACAGCAGGGATGACTATTTGCAGGCACATTGCACTTAATAAAAATTACAACTATCCTAATCAACTACTATGGAATCTTCAAATGAGAAATAGACTGAGTTTTGAGGGTTAGAGAAGTACAAACTGAGATAGCTAGACTCCCAGTGCAATTCTACTCTCCTTCTCTGCTACGGTCCAAATCTGTAAGAAAATTTTCAAATGTAAATCAGCAGTATCAATTATTCACAAGTACAACTACCAAAGAATAAAGAATCAAAAATCTAGAGTCTACTAAAAGATCAATATCCCTGGCAACGGCGCCAAAAACTTGTTGAGGTATTTTTTTTGTGCTTGCTACTGACTTTATTGAAGACAGTGATAAGAATGGGATGAATAAAAAATGGATGAAAGATAGAGTGAGAATTATGGAGCAGCAAGCCTAAAAACACACAATCCTGTAAGATGTAGGGGCTGTTGTAGTAAGTTTTGATAAGTAAGAGTTTGTGCCACAGGGAAGTTGATCTTAAGCTCCAAGGGAGCCATCTTTAGTAGGCCCTCCAGATCAGACTACAGATCTGGCAATCCTAAATGGAAGGGGATTTAGGGTCACTAAAATATAAATTCTAAGGTATCCTAATGTTTAAACTATAGAAAGGGTTAAGAGAGAAGATGGAGTGAGAAAATAAATATAAAATGGTGAGAAGTATGCTATTAGGTTCAGATCTGATGGGTTTCATGACTTAAATTCAAATATGCTGCTATAGAAGTCCTGTCCAATGGCTATATTATCACCACTGAGGAGAAAGAATCCAACTCATCTCTGTGCCATGATCCAATCCCTTTATGGTTATAACCTGTCCACTTAAATGGTCACAGACTATCCAATTGGGGAACCACAGTCCAGAGATGGGTCAGAACAAGTTTATCATTGTAGGCACTACTTCATCCAGGCTACAAGCACAAGAATTCATAGGGAACCTCAACCTCAAAAGTGCTATGTGTGGGGCTAGGCCTATATGGGAGCATGTTAGCCCAGACACATAGAACCAGCAAGAGTTTGAGTGCAGCTTTAGATCCAGTTGTCCACTGCTTTAGGGAGACTGCAGTGATCCAGTCGCAAGCCTACAATCTCTGTAACCAAACCAGATCTGTCATCTGATGGCGGGTCTATACACATACAGGGGAGTTTGTCTCAAAACAATCTCTCACAGGGCTACAAGCACAAGTGCAGAGAAGAACAATCCGTCTTGAGTCTGTGGGTTGGCTTCACCCTAAGGCTATAACCTGTCCACTTAAATGGTCACAGACTATCCCAGAGGCTATCCTCCTCACAAAGCTTAAGATAGAACAGGAAACATTGCTGCCACCACCATGTTCACAAGGCTACAACAGCTCATTGCTCCCATGGGGACTTCAAATCTAGTGGGTCCTGTGGTGGGGCTTAGGCCTGTATGGGAGCATGTTAGCCCAGACACACAGGTCATTTGGATTTGAGTAAACCATAAAATCAGTCTTCCATTGCTTGCAATACATCCTAGCAATGGAGGATCTCAAGGTAGCAGCCTTGTGCAGAACAACTCACAAACAGAAATCCCATAAATGTAAAACACCCTATCATAAAACTCCATTAATTTATTCTAAATAGTCATACAAAGGCATAGCCAGCAAATGCTGGACTATGGAGAGAAGAAAAAAAATAAAAAGAAACTACCTAAACCTAACCTAAACTTATTGGAGATCTACAGCCGATTCCAGAAGAAGTAAAACTAAGTTATATTCTATCAGGTCCCTAAACCTAAACCAGGCTTAGGTTTATATAGCAGTTAGTTTGGCGGTGCATTAGGCTTAGGAAACCCTAATTTTAACGATGCCACATGGCCTAATACTATTCCTTGGATGCCTCAGGATGCGTACACAGAAATTAGAGCATTAGAGTGCGTGCTCTAATTGCTGGAAGTTTCCAGAATGTCCTCTATAGAAATGAGGGAGAGTTAAAGTCCAGAGCCTCGCCAGGTAGCACTGGCTTCCAAGACTGTCGCGTGGTAGCACAGTCTTCGCGAGATTGGATTAGCTTGAAATTCTAGCCGTCGCGGGGTTGTCTTAGTTGCAGCTGAAGCAGTCGCGCGATAGAGCATTGAATCCTCGCTGAATTGCTCTGGTCTTCGCGGGATTGCACTTTCCTTCTGAATGGCGCGGGAATCATGCGAGCAGTTTATTTCTCAATGGATCTTCACGAGGATCCTCACGAGGACGTGATGTGAATTTTGGTCTCTCGAATCGCCGAGGTTTTTCAAGTTTTGCATCCATACCATCGCGACAATTTCGCAGAGATACTTGAGCTCTCTCCTCAGCTGATCTGAGTGAATTGCACGAGGTTTGAGAGCTGCTTTCTTAAGCTGCGCGAGATTGCTCTTCTATCACTAAACTGCGCGAGAACAGCGCGGACAATTGGTATGATGTCATGGGAAACTCACGAGGATTGCGCGAGGCAGGCTTTCAGAGTCATGTGAACCTTGCGACAGCTGTGTGAGGCTCATTTCTTTCTTTGCTACTGTTGTGCTCTGCCTTCATGCAGTCAGGCTCTTTGTCTTCCATTCTCCTGGGAGACTTCTGGGGCAAAAGTGGGCTCCTTAGCAGGATTAATGCCTTATTGCAGCTGCTGTTTATTACCTACAGAACATGCTTAAAATACTTTTATTAAATGATTAAGGGTCCAACAAAGATTAAGTTAAGGGGTGAAAAGTGGTACTTTTCAGGTCTTAATAATGACCTCTTTGATCAATTGGAAGGTGTAAAGTTCTTTTCAAAGATTGATTTAAGGTCAGGATATCATCAGTTGAAGATCAAGGTGGAAGATATTCCAAAAACTGCTTTTCGCAAGAGGTATGGTCATTACGAGTTCCTCGTCATGCAATTTGGGCTAACGATTGCGCCAACATTGTTCATGGACTTGATGAACCGTGTATTCAAACTACACCTCAACAAATCTGTGGTTATTTTCGTAGATGATATGCTCATCTATTCGAGAACAAGGGAGGAATATGAGCAACATTCACGAATGGCCCTTCAAACACTCAGAGACCACCAGTTATATGCAAAACTCAGCAAGTGTGAGTTTTGGCTTGAGTAGGTCAGTTTTCTAGGCCATGTTATCTCTGAGACTGGCATCACGATTGATCCAACAAATATTGAGTCAGTGGTGTATTGGGAGCAGTCAAAGATGGTTACAGAGGTCTGTAGTTTCCTTGGTTTGGCAAGATACTACAGGAGGTTTATTGAGGGTTTCTCCAAGATCTCAGGTCCACTTGCACAACTTATGAAAAAGAATGGTAAGTTTGATTGGATAGAGCAGTGTGAGTAGAGTTTTTAGGAGCTTTAGAAGCATTTGACTACTACGCGAGTGCTTGCCATACCTTTAGGTAGTGGGTGCTTTACAGTTTACGGTGATGCTTCATATGGAGGATTAGGCTATGTGCTTAATCATAATGAGATGGTCATTGCTTATGGGTCTAGACAGTTAAAAAACTATGAAAAGAATTATCCGACACATGACCTTGAGTTGGAGGCAGTTATCTTCGCTCTGAAGATTTGGAGGCATTACCTTTATGGGGATACATTCGATATCTTCACTGATCACAAGAGCCTCAAGTATCTGTTCACACAGAAAAAATTAAACATGAGACAGCGGTGATGGATGGAGTTCCTAAAAGATTATGACTGTGTCATCCAGTATCACCTTGGAAAGGCAAACGTGGTAGCAGATGCACTGAGCCGGAGGTCTTTAGCTTAGTTGTCACACCTCATTGTTAGAGTGCACTGATGACATTTACTTGAAGACATGGCATTGTGCAACACGAGGTTTGATGTTAAAGGATCAGGTGCTTTGATGGCTATGCTTGTGATACATTCTACTCTCTTCGAAAACATCCGCAAGCTTCAGATGACTGATGATGAGCATATGGCCATCAGACGGGATGTGATTGGGGAAAGTAAGATAGATTTCTCTATCAGAGAAGATAGAACCTTACTGTTTTGAGACTGGGTATGTGCACCAACTAGTACTGAGCTTTGGGACACCATTTTGAAAGAGGCTCATAAATCTATGTATGCTATTCACCCTGGCAGTACTAAGATGTACCAGACTTGAAGAATAGCTTCTGGTAGAGAGGCTTAAACAGAGACGACACTGAGTACATCTCGAGATGTTTGATATGTCAGCAGGTCAAGGTTGATCATGGGGAATCCGACAGGATAATTGCAACCTTTACCGAACCTGAGTGGAAATGGGAGGCCATTTCAATGGACTTCATTCTTTGGTTCCCAAGGACACTGCAAAAGCACAATGCCATCTGGGTCATTGAGGATCGGTTGACTAAATTCGCTCACTTTCTGTTGTATAATACGATGTATACTGCCAGCAAACTCGCAGAGTTATACCTCAAGGACATAGTCAGGCTGCATGGTATATCGGTCAATATAATATCTGATAGAGACATGTTGTACATGTCTCAATTTTAGCAGCAATTTCAGGAAGGGATGGGTTCTAGGCTTGATTTAAGCTCAACATTTCACCCTCGGACCGATGGGCAAACTGAGCGGGTGATTAGAGACCCGACTCATGTGTTAGTCTACCAGCCCATTGAGCTTCAAGACGGTCTGACATTGGTCGGGGAACCAGTACAAATCCTAGATCATAGAGAATAGATCTTACGGACCAAGCAGATTCCTTTGGTTCTTGTGAAGTGGCGAAACCAGTCTTCGAAGGAAGCCACTTGGGAATATGGAGCTGAAATCTGCGTGATGTTTCCGTGTCTTTTTAAGTGATGTTTTAAAATTTTTGGTAAAGGATGGTACCTCAAGAAATATATGAGTACTTCGTTTGGGTTCTAGCTTATTCAATTAAAATCTTCTTTTAAATTATAAGTTTACACAAAAAAAAAAAATTTGTTAGAACCTAACGGAACTATTGATATCTACTACTATATAATTAAATTGTTGACATCAATATCACTTTGTTGTTTCGATCCGTGTGGATAATTAGAATATGTGGTATACGGTGTATGTCATGTTATTCATTTTCAATGGCTAAGTATCGATTTTGCATCCATATATGAACTCCGATTTTGTAAAACCTTGTGTTTGGTTGTGGGAACCAATTATCTGCCTAATTAAATTCTATTAGAATGTACGTGGTTGTCTGATATGAAAACGTAAGGCTTATGTGTGGTAAGTTTGAGTCATGGTAGGGTTGCTTTTCCCAAGCATGTAAAACTTGGAATGTAAGCGTCTCTGTACGCATGCAACCCTCTATGGTGTTATGGGATGCCACACGAAGTACATCCAGGTTACTATGGGCCTTGTCCCTTGAAAAGCATTGTTGGTAAAACCTATCGCACTGTGAGTCATTCTCATTATAATTCTCATTGTTTGATTACGCTTTATTGTGAGCTTTTGTTATGATGAGGGTTTTACTATAGACCTATCTAAGTACATATAGCATTTTCGAGGATGAAAATTCCAGAGGGGAGAATGTAATGACTCGTAAATTTTAACCTGAACTAGACAGACCCCGTGTACATGTCCGGTACTGCGATTGATGTCACCATAGGCTTTTAATTACTATTTGAATAAAATTGTGTGGAGGGATTAATGTTTAGAGTTTGATTGGACCTTTGGTAGAGAAGCCGTGCAACGACATGCGGTGTGCCGCTCAACACCGAAACCAAGCTTAAGTTTTAGAAAATAAATATCAAAGATATTTATTTTTGCTAGAATGGGTTATAAGAGAGGGAAGGCTTCTCGTGTAAGCCACCTTCCTCTTCATTGGTGTAAACCTTGAGAAAGAGAAAGAGAGAGTGAGAGTTGAGAGAACCGACCCAACCCTTTGAAATCCGTCTCCTTCCCAAGCTTCTTGTGAGTTTTGGATCATATGATCGTAGTTGTGAATCCTGACCATTAGAAACCCCCTTTTTTATTTGAAACCCATGACCTTAGAACGAGTGTGAGCCACTCCTTGGACTCGCCTTCAACACTTCGAAAGGGTTAGGATCGACTTGTGTGTGTGGATGGAGTCACCGTGAGCTCGTGAGATCAATCGCGGTGGAAATCGCCGTGAAAATCCGAAGGTTTCGTTCCGAAACCCTTTCTTTTGGGCAACATTCCTCAAGCAATGAAATCGAACGGTGAAAGGTACGATCGTATGGATATTAATGGTTTAAATTTGTAGAATAATGATTGGTTTATTGTTGAATGATGTGTGGAAAGTTTGGGTGAAAGATAGCGAGAAATCGTGATGAAAATGGGTTTATAGAAACCCAGAAATCCCGAGCTTAAGTGCTTGCTCGCACGAGGTGCTCCCGTACCTTACAGCAGTACATTGAAATCCAATCGCTCGCTCGAGTAGGGTGAGGTCTCTATGTCTCGCGCGCTCGAGCTTTAATGCTCGCTCACGCAAGAGTCCTGTAGATGATACAAGTAGCCTTTGAGGCTCTGAGACTCGCTCGCGCGAGTGCTTATGTGAATGGGAGGCTCACTTGCACGAGGCCTCACATGCCTATCAGCAGTAGGCACAAATCCAGTCGGTCGCGCGAGATCTGATGTGTCTGTGAGCTTGCGCGCCCGAGGTCTATACCTTGCTCGCACGAGAAACAAAGTCTAGAAACTTTTTGGTTTATTTTCTAAATTCTGTCTAAATCTTTTGGTTGTATGCTACTAAACCCTTGATATATGGTCATTAATTATCTTAGGATATGTCGTGAGCTTTGGCATCATCTGTTATAATAGTTTTACTTCGGTTTGCATGAAAGTGTTATGAGGTAGGAGAATCTCATAATCACTTGCATTCTATTTTAATTCATATGGATATTTTGTAATATGATCTTTTGAACTGTGCATATGACATCTGAACCCTACAATTGTAAACTTGAATACGATTAAGAATTTGAATCTATACTAAGAACTCTGAAATCCGAATCTGCCCTGAATCTGAAATCTAAATTCGAACTCTGAATTATGTATTAGAATTGACATATGCATTATGTATTAGAATCTGCATGTGATTTCTAACTCACCTGAACGCCTCCTCAATTCCTGAACTATATCTTGGCACAAGTTATCCTCATAACGTAGGGGCTTGTTGCACTCCTTAAAAGGGTTCATGAACGGCAATGGTAGGTAGGGGTCCCATCAGTATTATTCCTGCTCTTAAGATATAGTAATTTAAGAGAGATTAAATTTAGACTTTAAGTCATGAATTTGATAAGCTTTGCATACATGAATCAAGAAATAATGAGCATCTGAATTCCTTATCTACTTTGAATTGTTTTGGAAAACATAGAATATGAACTTTCATCTGATCATCGTATTTGAAATTTAGTTATCTATTCTATTTTGAATATCTACTTTGAAAATCTTCTATTCCAAATGTTTTGAAAACCATGTTGATTGAGATACAACGTATTTGATGAGTTTCTTCTATTGAGCTTAGATGGTTATCTCACTCCGACTATACGTCACAGGTATTGATTCTGACGTAGCGGCTCTGGGCTACAAGAGCGATCTGAACTACGTTCCTGAGGAAGAGTTTGAGATTCCTCTTGAGGAATTCTTTCGAGTTTAGGATCCTAATTGTTGTGTGCACTTTTTAGGAGATTAAAATTGGGCTTGGTACGTCCAACCCATTTTGTTAAATGTTTTAAATCTTGTATGTAACTATTAACCATGTTTTGGTGATGGTCGGCCATCACCGGTGGTTCTTTTCGGTTCTTTTGCTTATGATTCTGCTTGGGATTAGAACTGTTATTTTTTCCTACTTTCTTTATAGAAATAGAGCTTCCTTGTGTTATTACTCTGATGTTTGTTTGTGTTCCGTCCGGCTTATTGTTAAAGTGATAGGTTGGCGAGTTGGCCTTTCCGATACTGTAGGATTGGAAAAGTTGGGTCGTCATAGGGCACTTGGGGTAAAATTTCATACCCATAGACGTGTCGAAAACCTAAAAGGGCGCTACGAGTAAAAAGAGGGCGATAACGAGCACAGTGAAAACCCGTCTTGAGTGCTGTGAGTAAAAAGGTTAAAAAAGGAGAAATAGAGAAGAAAGGAAAATTTCATTAAGCAAATCCTTCATATTTTCAGGCTATCTAGTTTCCAACTAGGTCGCTCATTCTAGTCCAATTTGGGTCCCGACCAAGAATGTCCTTATAAACCGCATCATCAAATGTATGACCCGAGGTAAAGAGAAAATGTTGATTCGTTCTAAAAGGGATGGATTTTCTGACCTTGGTAAAATTCCTGAGTCTCCCCCAGATCCGACCACATAAATAGGTTCGATTATGCTCAAAAGGGACCCATGATCTCACCCATAATTAAGGCATCAAATGAAAAAGGCAAGGAGACCACTTTTTGTAAAAGATAATAAATTTTCCTTTTCCATTTTCATACCCACAATATGCACACCCCTACAAGGCAAGGAGACCACTTTGTGTAAAAGATAATAAATTTTTCTTTCCCATTTTCACACCCACATTGTGCGCACCACCACAAGGCAAGGAGACCATTTTTTGTAAAAGATAATAAAATTTTCTTTTCCATTTTCACACCCACACTGTGCGCACGAACACAAGGCAAGGAGACCACTTTTTGTAAAGATAATAAATTTTCCTTTCCCATTTTCACACCCACATTGTGCGCACCACCACAAGGCAAGGAGACCACTTTTTGTAAAAGATAATAAAATTTTCTTTCCCATTTTCACACCCACACTATGCGCACCACTACAAGGCAAGGAGACCACTTTTTATAAAAGATAATAAATTTCACCTTCCCATTTTTACACCTGCACTATGTGCACCACCACCAGGCAAGGAAACCACTTTTACGAAAGATAATAAATTTCCCTTTCCCATTTATATGCCCTTACTGTACGCTTTCCATCTTAAAAGGTTCAACAACAAAAAAAATCCATCAATCAAAAAGAGGAGAAATGATACTTTTTGTAAGATAATAGATTTCCCTTTCCATTTACAAACCTCTATTTTGCTTACGCCTCATCTTCAAAAAATAATTTGTGTGATGTTTGACTTCCCTTTTCCTTTTTTACAAAAACTTGAAAAAGATAACAAAAACATGAAGAAAATATCTATACCAAAATGCTACATCTGAACAGGGGTTTCTTATGCCCCCTTCTATGATTTTGATCTATGCAAAAAGATATGTGCAGGATGGAATCAACAACCCAATTCGCGCTTTAGGGTACGGACCTCTGCAAGTAAAGCATCATCCCGAACATCCCGCTCTTTCATCTAGTGGCCATGAAGACTCTTATACTGTTTTCAGGAGGCATCAGTTGCACCAAGAGCGTCCCCTAAGGCTCCTTCCAGACTAAGAACCTCACAATCAGCTACAAAGGCTCTTGCTTTTGCCACTTCTGCTCTAACTTTTTGTTTCCCCAATTGCTCGTGCAGGACTCGCTTCTCATCTATCAGCAACTCAATCCAGGTTCGAAGCATCGACTCCTTCTTCGGCCAAGGTCCCCCTATAACACTACTCTCTGTTTGATCCAAGCAACCAGCAGGAGGCTTCTCAGATAATAGCCACATACTATGGAGAGGTCAAAATCAAACTCCCCTGCTCTAGATCGTGCATATGCATCGACTGACACATTTCCCAAAGAGCGACTATCCTATCCAAGTCCCCAGAGGACCCCCGAGAGAAAATGAAGTCACATAGGGGTGGTTTCGTCACACAGGGCACCTACTGAGAGCAACCATACTGGTGCAACACCTGAAATGGAAAGTAGTAGGTGCTGCTGGTCAAATCGAGAAGAGTGATGCCCTTGTAATCTCTCGATCGAAGTACTAGAAAAGCCCTGTCTAGCCAGGGAAGCCTCCACACTAATTTGGCCTCAGCCAGCCAAAGCTTATACTACTGTATTTCCCCTGCGGCAACATATGACATCGACCTAAAAATCAGCCAGCCGCCTCACCACAAACAACATAGAAGTGAGGCACGGGTCCCAAAATAGCAAGGTGCTCCCTAAGCCAGACCCGGAACAAAATAGGGCATCCTCGAAGGCACTCCACTTTGCCCAATGCAAAGGCATCAAGACAACGATAAAGCTCTATCAACACCATATGCATCATGGAATGGCCTACCTCAAGTTCCACCAGGATATCACAAAGTGCAAGCGAGAAGCACTCCTCTTATTGTAGAAAAAGACCTCTGAGAGAAGACAGAGAGCAAAAGCTTCTATGTTATGGATATTTCTAACCGACAATTTTCATAGGCTCTCATCGCCAAAAAGTTCTCTGAGGAATTTCATCGAACACCTAGTGGGCCCACCAACGAGGCTTTTCTTATAATCAGGTTTCTTCAAACCCAGAGTCGTATGGACGGCATTAGCGTAACCTGGTTTCAATACTACTTTGGCAAGGCCTCTGTGCAACATCAAACTCAATAGGCTGGAGAGCTCCTAAAGAGTGGGAGTTAACTCACACTTCCCAAAATGGAGGACATGGGTATCCACTTCCCAAAAAGAGGTCGCCACGTAAATAAGATCCCAAAGTGGAGGGACTTCCACGAAAGATGAGAGATGGGCCAATCGAAGCTGATCCAAACCCGCAAGCTCACTCTCGTTCAAGCTTTCAAGCCATTTCGTTAAAAAACTGGGCCCCATACCCAAAGAGGGAAGTATAGAGGGCCCGGACCCCCCATGCGGAGCGAGGTTGTAAAGCAGGTCCATGATCTTACAAAGATGTTTCAAAGATACAAATTTGATGTTGGGAAAGCAAAAAGAAAAATGGCAGTAAAAAATGCAAGGTCCAACTAAAAAGAAAGAAAGAAAGGTGCATTCTCGGGCTTAAAAGGCCCCACACTCCCCAGAAACCACCTAGCATGTGTAATACACATGCTAGAGCAAAATTTCTTAGATTTTGCCTAGCGTGTATATTACACATGCTAAGCCATTTATCTCCCAGGGTAAGCTTAGCATGTGTAATATACACACTAAGCCATTCTTCCCCCAAATTTTCCTAGCGTGTATGTTACACACGCCAGGCCAGGAATGCCATCAAAGAGAAAAAAAGAGAAGGTTGGGGAGACTATTTTTACTGGTCCCCTAGCCAGCTGTTGTTCGATATTTCAAAACTCTTGCTGCTATTTTTATTAAGAACAGTGGAGAGAATAAATCAAGAGTGGGGAATTGGAGATGGGTCAGTACAGCCAGTCTGAAATACACATAGTCCTACAAGATACAGGGTCCATCGTAGCAAGTTTTGATAAGTAAGAGTTTGTCCCACAAAGAAATTGATCTAGAACCTAAAATGGGCTAGAATAGTAGGCCTCCAGATCTGGCTACAGATATGACAATCCTAAAGAAGGGGAGCTGAGTGTCACGGCTACACTAAATTAATCCTAAAAGCAGAGAAGTAAGCAGATTGAGCTAGAGTTAATGATGCAGTAATGTAACTCAGATTTAGTCTGTCTCTGTTGTGCTCCTTGCTGAGACGCTATTAAAAGCCTCAACAAAGTATAAGCTCCCAGTTTAACCCATGCCATTTGGGGCGCTCTTAGGGCTATACTCTGTCCACTATAATGGTCACAGGGTATCCGATAGAGTCTGTCAAATCCCATTAATTAAACTTGAAATTCGCTAGTCTAATCCAGAAGAGTGGACTGATCATTTCTCCTAGCCACTGGATCAGCTCTAGCCATGAATACTATTGCAGCACTATATAATGCCAATGCTACAAGCTCCCCAGACCTGCGCACAGATCTGGCTGACATTCATAGGTATTCCAACCCATAAGATCCTAAGTGCTTTGTTAAGGCTAACTGCTCACTAGTGCCCATAAAAGGACCATGCAACAGGTTGAATAAGGCTTCAGATTTAGCTGGTCATTGCTACAAACGACCTATAATGACTCAGCCTCAAACTGCAATTGCTACAAAGAGATCAGATCTAACATCTGATGTCGATTAGGTAAGACATAGGGGAGCCAGTTACTGTACAAACCTCCTCACAAGGCTCGAGAAGCTCATATGCAGAGGAGAAGAATCCATCTCAAACATGTGAATGGACACAACCTTAGGGCTATACTCTGTCCACTTGAATGGTCATAGGGTATCCTATTAGTCTATCCATACCACAGAGGCCTGAGAAAGAATATGAAAACTGTTGCAACCACCATGGTCACAGGCCTTCGAGCTCCCTGGATCTCACTATAGATCCAACATTACTTTTCATGTGTCTATTAAACCAAGGGAAATCAGATGGTAAATAATAGATCTACTATAAACTGAATGGGCTAGTCCCAAATACATGGATCCTATAGACATCTAAAGCAACCATAAGATCTATAGATTTGATTAAGCATTAAAATAACAGTTCATTGATAACAGCAAAACTTATAATGAACTGTCTCCTGGCTGCAGCCTATACAGAACTGCTCATCCACGATCCCAATGTATACAAAAATCTATTACAAGACTGAAACAAAACTAAACCTAGCTACTTACAGGGAGATTAACCAGTAAGTGCTGAGCTAAGAGAGAAGAAAAATAGAA
Organism: Chloranthus sessilifolius; assembly: GCA_021018995.1. NCBI lineage: Eukaryota > Viridiplantae > Streptophyta > Magnoliopsida > Chloranthales > Chloranthaceae > Chloranthus > Chloranthus sessilifolius. The sequence goes on from CM037585.1 coordinate 93,831,628, forward strand.
AAAAGAGGTGATCAAACCCTAACCCTAGCCTATTAGAGCTCTCAATCGACAGAGGATGAGGGAAAGATGAAATTAATAAACTCTAAGTACAGCTTATATACTCTGACAAAACGGCCTTGGCTCTAAAGAGATTAACCTAAATTTTTCTAGCAGACATGACACTATTACAACCCTTGAATGCCTCGAGATGTGCACTTCAAAATCTATGCCTCGGGAAGTGTGCCCTAGCCTTGGGAAATTCCCAAAAGGTCCCTGAGTTAAAACTGGGAAGTGGAGAGCCCACGCTTCGCTAGACTGGCAGCAGTTTTAGTTTGCTCGTGCAGTTGCTTTGCTTTCGTGGAGTTGCCTTTGGCTAATGGGAAGGGCTCATTCATGCAGTAAACCTTTTATGAATTGCGCAGTTGTTTCGCGTCGCAGTGCTATCGCAGAGATGATCTGGAGAGCAAGGGTGTTTCACGCAGTAGAGCTTAAGGAGCTCTCTCGCTAGGTACTCGCGTAGGTGGGCTCCTGCGCTCGTGTAGTAACTTGTAAGGCTCCAGAGTGTGCGAGATCTGTGCGAGGGGAATTCTGGGCGCCTCTCTCTTCCAGGGCCATGCGAGAACTCTGCGAGGTGACTTTTTGTTCTCTATGCATATGCGCTCGCTGTGTTCCTCGCACAGTTGCATTGAGACTTGATCTCCGCGAGAGCTTTGCGACCACAAATTCGGAAGGTTTTACACCACAAGATCTTCGCGATGTCTTTATAGCTCTCCTCCTGACTGCGCGGTGTATCTGCACGAGGTCCTCTTCCACTACAACTTTAGCTTTGCAAGGAAGCTCCTCAACTCTGCGAGGTATGTTTCTTGACACTCAGCTGCACTACACTTGCTATTGTTGCAGCATCCTTTCTTCTCAGCTGACTTTAGTCATTTGCTAGACTTTAGGTCAATGATGATCATCAACAGTGAGTCACCATGGTGAGCACTACCAAGGTATTCCATTAGGCTTTGGCTCAGCTATCATCTTTGCTTGTATTCTCTCTCCCTTGGGCCAAAAAGCCAGGATTTTGTATTAAGCTGCACATTTTATTACTAACTGTAAAATATACTTAACAAATTATTATTAGTGGGCTTCAAGGTCCATCAAAGGCTAGGTTAAGAGGTGAAAAGTGGTACTTTTCAGTGCATAACACACCCCCAAATCTACTCTTTGCTAGTCCCTGAGCAAAGGAAAAATTAAAACAACTACTCTAAGAATTGAAATGCCACTTTCATAGGGAGTATGGATACATTTAGTATATGTACCAAGCCTTTTAAACCCCTAGGTGATCCCTAGTGGAGGAGTGAAGTCTCCTGAGGGTTTTCAGTGAAGATACCCACAAACTTATCAATGAAACAGTTAACAAAGGTGCAACATCCTCAGGTTAGCTGTCAAGAAACAGAGCATCAGTTCACCTTTGATTTAATAAAAATAGAGGAATTTGGACATGAAAAGCACATACATTTAATCATCACAAACTCTACTTGAGTGCACAACATTTTCAATTAGCTCACAAGGGGGACCACACATGTATATCAGCACTGAGCTCATCATTAATTCAAAAATCAGGTTATAGGTCATGCCTAATACATTCAACTTCAGACCCAATGCTCACCAGGGCATACTCTCACAAGGGACCTTGAGGGTTTCATTTTCTCTCAAGCTCAAGAGCAGTTATAGCCCCCAAATGGGTCTGTAAGTATGAGCATAGGCAAATCACCTAAGCCCTGGCATCATTGGCAGGTCCTCACCATAGATTGGACAACTCCTTATCTCAGTATGATAGCTCATTTAATTTTGGATCACAAGGTCTTTAACAGGGTTGTGATGTGGCTTATGAAATGGGTTATAAAGAATGGAATGTTGAAAAGGGATTCAAAGTTGAGAAATCAGTAAGTGAAGGAGGTGATTCATGACATGGGAAGGACTATGAAGGTCAGAGGAGAATGAATAAGAAGAAGACGAACTACCCTTGTATTTAAAGTACTTCGGTGGCGGAATATGAATCGGCATATTAAATCTCGCCTCCTTCCAAGCTCAATTGCCATAATGAAATTAAAGGAAGTTAGTTGGTAATGAATTGTGATTATTATCGGGAATGGTAAGTCGCACAATTCATTATGGGGAATGAAGTCGTATAGTAAATGTTGTTCTATTTTTAGCAATTGAATTTAAGGCAATCCCGCATTTTGTGCAGCTTCCCACAAGTGTTCACGGAGTAGAATTCTCGCGCAGAACAAATGTACAGTAATAAGGAAAATCGTGCAGAAGAACATAGCTCCGCGAGTACAGAATCAGAATTGTGTGTGCCTCGCGAAGTTACTTCGTGGAGTAGACGTTGGGACCGAGCGCGTGAAGCAGTTTCTCATTTCTCGCACAGCTTAATTAGTGATCTCCACTAAGGCCAACCATTTGGAGTTTCAGAGGTCTTGTGCAATAGATTATTTTGAAATATGCTTTTCGCGCCCTCATGACTCTGCGAGAAAGCTTTGAAATGGCTCGCAATTGTGAAAATTAGGCCATAGAACCCTGCGAGAGACCAACACTCCACCTCTTTTCATAATTTGTGCCCTGGCCTGCGCTTGTACAATGTCAGGCACCCATTCCACGACCATTAGCATCTATCTTGGTATATGTATCCCCTTTCCAAATGATCATGACCTCCCTCATACCAACACATGCATATCAAAGATTCAAAATGATACAATTCCTTCATGCAAAGAAATTCTATACAGTTACAGTGCTAGTACCTCAATCACTCAGCAGCAATAAGCATTCATCTCCCATGTTGCCGACAAAAATGAACAAGTACTCAAAGCAGAATTAACAAAGTAGATGAAAAGAAATAAATCTCCATAAAAAAAAGTGAATGACAGGTTCCTAATCAAATAGAAACAAACAACAATTCCAAACAGATATGGCACACATAATACAAAGTTGTGGATCACTGAATAGTGGGAAGTTCATGTAGGTGAATGGTCTAAGAAAGCTCCACTGGTTGTTCTATACAAATCTTGAGCCTCTGACCATTTACTTTCATGATCTACCCTGATAATGGATCAAGGTTTTCCACAGCACCAGATGGGGAAGCTTTGATGACAGTGTAAGGTCCATCCCACCTGGATTTCAATTTCCCTGGAAAAAATTTAAGTTTGGAGTTGAAAAGCCAAACCTTAGTGCCAGCACAGAATTCCTTTCTTAACAGCTTCTTGTCAAAGAATGCCTTTGATCTCTCCTTGTACATTCTGGCATTTGCATAGGCTTCTAGCCTCATTTCATCAAGTTTTGCCATTTGTAACTTCGTGGGAGAAGAACAGGTCTTTGTCTATCTTAGACCAGTGTGGAGGGATCCTACTAGCAGCAAGAAAATTGACAATGTGTGCAAACCAGGGCACACTAAATTGCAAAGCAAAAAGCTGCTCATCAGGGAACAACTCATTAATAGGTGTTGTTGCACATTCGTCTAGAGTAATTTTAGAGAGGTGGTCAGCCACCACATTCTCAACTCCCTTCTTGTCTTTAATATCCAGATCAAACTCCTGCAAGAGGAGGATCCATCTGATCAATCTAGGCTTTGCATCCTTCTTAGCCAGTAGGTATTTCAGGGCTGAGTGATCTGTAAAAACCATAATCTTAGATCCCAACAAATAGGGTCTAAACTTGTTCATAGCAAACACTACTGCTAATAGCTCCTTCCCTATTGTGGTGTAGTTCAGTTGAGCATCGGCTAGTATTTTGCTGACATAATATATGACTACAGGCAGCTTATCTCTCCTCTGTCCCAAGACAACACCTATGGCCAAGTCTGATGCATCACACATCAGTTCAAAGGGGAGTGAATAATTTGGGGCCTGGATTACAGGGGTAGTAGTAAGGAACTTCTTCAAAGCCTCAAAGGCCTCAAGGCATTCAGCAGTAAATATAAATGACACATCCTGGCAAAGCAGGTGGCACAATGGTTTGGCAATCTTGCTGAAGTCCTTGATGAGCCTCCTGTAAAATCTAGCATGTCCAAGAAATGATCTGATTTGCTTGACAGTCCTAGGTGGGAGAAGATGTGAGATCAAGTCTACTTTAGCCTTTTCAACCTCAATTCCTTTGGGGGAGACCACATGGCCTAGTACAATACCCTGTGTCACTATAAAGTGACTCTTTTCCCAACTTAGGACCAAGTTGGTCTCCTCACTTCTTTGTAAAACTCTTTCAAGGTGACTCAAACACTGGCTAAAGGTATCCCCATACACAGAGAAATCATCCATGAAGATTTCCAGGAATTTGTCAATCATATTAGAAAAAATTGCATACATGCACCTCTGAAAAGTGGTTGGGACAGTGCACAGTCCAAAAGGCATTCTTCTGTAAGCAAAGGTGCTAAAGGGACATGTGAAAGTAGTTTTCTCCTGATCTTGAGGATCCACAGGGATTTGGTTATACCCTGAGTATCCATCAAGAAAATAGTAATATGCCTTCCCAGCTAGCTTGTCTAGAATTTGGTCAATAAAAGGAAGAGGAAAATGGTCCTTTCTGGTCCTGGAGTTGAGCTTTCTATAATCAATGCACACTCTCCAGCCAGTGGTCTCTCTGGCTGGCATCAATTCCCCAAAATCAGAGGCAACAACTATGATGCCTGACTTTTTAGGTACCACCTAGATAGGTGACACTCATTCGTAATCGAAAATGGGGTAAATCACCCCTGCATCCAACTGTTTCACTATTTCTTTGAGAACCACCTCCTGTATGTAAGGATTTAATTTCCTCTGCATCTCCCTTGAGGGTTTTACACCCTCATCCAAGTGAATCTTGTGCATACAAACTGAGGCATTAATGCTTCTAAGGTCAGCTATTGTCCACCCAATTGCTTTCTTGTGCTTCTTAAGAACATTCAGTTTTTCCTCCACCTTCTCATTAGTGAGAGAGGAGGAGACAATCATGGGAAGCTTGCTGTCTTGCCCCAAGAAGGCATATTTCAATGTGGCTGGGAGCTGTTTCAGCTCTAGCTCAGGGGGACTTTCAGTTGAGAGCAACAAAGGTGCCTTAGTGGTTTGAGGAAGGGGCAGCAATATGTGTTGCACTAGGCCCACAGAAGACTCAGGATTTGTGTTGTCTTCTGTCATGGGAATTTGGGCCCCTTTCACAACCAGACTCCAAATACTTTCCAGGCTTTCAGTCAGATTATCCCAATCCAGCAGATTGGATAATTCTCCTTCTATCAGGCCATCTAATACATCTACTGCACAACAGTCCTCAACATCAATTTGAGGTACTGTAGCAGCATGGTACACATTTAAATAGGCCTTCATGTTTCCAAAGGTGACCTGCATTACCCTTGACCTGCATTATATACAAGCATTTGCAGTAGCCAAGAATGGCCTGCCAAGGATAACAAGAATTGGGGTTTTGCTTTTACAAGGATCCATATCTAAAACAAGAAAATCAACTGGATAATAAAATTTTTCCACCTCCACCAAGACATCCTCTACCACACCCACAGGCCTCCTCTCAGACCTGTCAGCCAGTTGGAGCACAACTGAGGTAGGTTTAAGTTCCCCCAAACCTAGCTCCTCATACACTGAGAAGGGGAGTAAGTTCACACTGGCCTCCAAGTCCAAAAGGGCTTTACCAATGGTGTGGTTTCTGATTATGCAGGGGATAGTAGGTACCCCTGGGATTTATAATTTTTCTGGTGTGGCGATGGACAGGACTGACTCAACATGCTTGACAGTAAAAACTGTTTTGGATAACTGCACCCTTGCTTTCCTCTTTTGGGTGCAGAGGTCCTTTAAAAACTTAGCATAGGCAGGGAGTTGTTTTATAACATAAAGCAAAGGCAAATTGATTCTAACCTGCTTGAAAGTCTCTAACATTTCCTCCATTTGAGCATTCCCTTTATCAGGAGGGGATGGGTCAGCTAAAGCTTGAGGAAATGGCAGCTATGGCACTGCTGGTGCCACTGCTGCATGCCCATTGACCTCATGGTCATATTTTTGTCTTTTTCTTTTATCTTTATTTATTTTTTTATGTTGGGGCTTAGCATCAGCCCCCTTATTTTGCCCTTGCTGATCCACAACAGGGGGTACAATCCTTGGCTCTTTAACACTAACACTTCTTCCATTTTTATTTTCATTTTCTGCGACCTCTTTTGTTACCTTGCCCACCAGATTATCAACCACTCTCCCACTCCTAAGAGTAGTGATAGCCTTGGCATCCTTATTGGTAGAGGGTGCTTCTTCAATCATACACTGCCCTTTCGGATTTGTCAGGGGCTGACTAGGCAATTTTCCTTCTTCTCTCCTATTCAGAGCATTACAAATCTGGCCCAACTGGTCCTCAATCTTCTTAATGCTCTGTCCATGAGAATTGACAGTTTACACCAAGCTCCCCAAATTCTGCATTGAAGTCAGCATCTGCTCTTCAAATGAAGAGGATCTGGGCTGTTGTGGGGGCAGGGCCAATTGGTTAGACTGTGGGGCAGGTAACAGAAAATTTTGCCTTGATGGGTAATCTTGATTAAACTGGTGCTGGGGTCTATAAGGAGCTACCATTTGCTGCTGCTGGGGTTGAGGATATGAATCTTGTCTCCACCTCAGATTTGGTTGGTTCCTCCAAGAATACCCAGCAGGCTACTGCTTAAAAGTTTGAGCAGCATTGGCTTGCTCCATAAGAAAGTTTGAAAACTGGGTGGTAGATGGACAATCATGAATAAAATGTCTGGGAGACTGGCATATCAGACATGCTTCCTCCACCTATGCAACCACCCAGGGCTGCATCACATTCATGAGTTTATCAAATTTTAAGCTCAGGTTGTCCACCTTTCTCTCCAGATCACCTTGCACCTTCACTTCATAAATTCCACCTCTAGGGGTGGCCTATTTTACCATCTTAGCTGGAGTTTGGCTTTCATTATGTGACAGAGACTCCTGCTGCATGAAATTTTTCCCTTTTATGTCAAATAGCTCCCATGCTTCCTCAACTATCTTGTGGAGGAAGCTACCACCACAGGAAGTATCCACCATATACCTGCTCTTGGAATTAATTCCTTGAGAAAACAATTGGATAAGCTACCACATTGGGATTTGGTGGTGGGGGCATTGTTTTAACATCTCCTGAAATCTTTCCCAAGCTTCGTAAAAATCTTCAGTTGAGGACTGAGTGAATGACAAAATATTTGTCCTGATCTGACTGGTTTTGTTCATGGGAAAGAATTTGGCTAGGAACTTGGTTGGAAGGTCATTCCATGACTGTATGCTGCTAGCTGGGAGCTTTGATAGCCATGTGCTGGATTTGTCCTTTAGTGAGAAAGGAAAAAGCCTCAGTTTGGTGGCCTTTGGCCCCAAGCCAGCTATATTGAAGGTAGTGCAAAGTGCTAAAAATTGGTCTATATGCTTGTAGGGATCTTCTTTACTAATCCCATGAAACGAAGGCAGCATATTAATAGTGAAGGATTTAATCTCCTAATTCCCTTCAACAAATGGGAATTGAATGCAGAAGGGAGAAGTGTACTCCGCATGTGCATTGTACTCCTTTAGTGTTCTCTACCTCTCAGCCATGATAGTTGGTTCAGTTTCAATAGCAGGGCCCTATGGGGTGCGTCTGGGTCTAAGGATCCTTTCTACCTCTAGATTTGGAAGTTCTAGCTCAGGGTTTAAAGACCTACTATGCATATACTCACACCCACAGCAAGTACAGAAAATGCTCACAAGCACACACAAAGAATAGTTCAAACAAAAATTAACAACTACACAGATTTACACTAAACAAACACAGGGAAGTAAACATAAATGGACTGAGATTTTAGGGGAAATTAAGTGCAAACAGAGTTAGCTTCACTCCAAATACAGATCTAACTTTTCCCTTCTTCTGCTGTCCATTTCTGTAAATTTCCACAAAGAATCAGTAGTACTTTTATTCTACTTTAGGTATAGCTACAAAGAATTTGGAAATCTAAATTATAGTACAACTCAGGTCTACTAAAAAGGTCAACATCCCCAATAGCGGTGCCAAAAACTTATTGGGATTGCCAGATATGCTTCAGTTTATTGTGTGGTGGAAACCAATTAAAAACAAAGTTAAATAAAAGAATGGATTCAACACAACTAGAGTCCTCCTAGACCTGCAAGATACAGGGCCTATTGTAGCAAGTTTTGATAAGAGTTTGTCCCACAGAGAAGTTGATCAAGAACCCAAAAATGGGCTATAATAGTAGGCCTCCAGATTTGACTACAGATCTGACAATCTTAAAGAAAGAGAGTTGGGTGTCACAACTACAGTAAATTAATCCTAAAAATAGAGAAATAAAATATAGCCCTATCCTAAAGAGAGGGTTAACAAGAAGAAGATGGTGATGGTGTATACCAAAATAAAATGTAAAAAATGGTGAGAAGTAAGCAGGTTAAGTTCAGAGTTAAAACAGTAATGTAACTCAGATTTAGTCTGTCTCTGCAGTGCTCCTTGCTGAGACGCTATCAAAAGCCTCAACAAGATAGAAATATTTGGTTTAACTCATGCCATTTGGGGTGCTCTTAAGGCTATAGGTTGTCCACTCAAATGGTCATAGCCTATCCTATAGAGTCTGTCAAATCCTATTAGTTAAACCAGAAGTTGCCCATCTAGTCCAGAGTGGATTGATCATTTTCTCAGCCACTGGACCAGATCAAGCCATGAATACTATTACAGCACTATGTTATGCCAGTGCTATGAGCTCCCTAGATCTGCACACAGACCTGGCTAACATCCATAGGTATTCTAACCTATAAGATCCTAAGGGATTTGCTAATGACAACGACTCACTGGTGCCCACAAAAAGGACCATGCAATAGGTTGAATAGGGCTTTAGATTTAGCTGGGCATTGCTACAAACGGCTTGCAATGACTCAGCCACAAGCTGTAATTACTACAATGAATTCAGATCTAACATCTGATGTCGGCTAGGTAAAACAGAGGGGAGCCAGTTCCTGTACAAACCTCCTCACAAGGCTCTAGAAGCTCATCTGCAGGGGAGAAGAATCCTTCTCAAACATGTGAATGGACACAACCTTAGGGCTATACTTTGTCCACTCAAATGGTCGCAGGGTATCCCATTGGTCTGTCCATACCACAAAGGCCTGAGAAAGAACATGAAAATTGCTGCAACCACCATAGTCCACACGCCTCCGAGCTTCATAGATCGCACTACAGATCCAGCATTGCTTTCGATGGAGCTATCAAACCAAGGGAAATCAGATGGCAAATAATAGATCTACTAGAAACTGAATGGGCTAGTCCTAAATACATGGATCCTATAGACATCTAAAGAAATCATAAGATCTTTAGATCCAATTAGGCATTAAAACCGTAATCCATTGATAAACACAAAACTTATAAAGAACTGTCTCCAGGCTGCAGCCTGTACACAGCTGCTCATCCACAATCCTAATGCATACAAAAACCTATTACAAACTGAAATAAAACTAAACCTAGCTACTTACAGAGTGATTAGCCAGCAAGTGTTGGGCTAAGAAAGAAGAAAAAGGGGAAAAAGTGATGTTCAAACCCTAACCCTAGCCTGCTAGAGCTCGCAGCCGACAGAGGATAAAAAGAAGGGTTGATGATAAAACTAGACTCTAAGTGTACCTTATATAATCTGTCCATACTGCCTTGGCTCTGAAGGGATTAACCCTAATTTTTTTAACAAATGTGGCACTGTTACATCCCTTGCATGTCTTGAGTCGTGCACCTCAAAATCCGTGCCTCGAGATGTGTGCCCTAGCCTTGGGAAATTCCTAAAAGTTCCTTGAGTTAAACCTAAGAAGTCGGGAGCCCATGCTTCGCGGGGCTGGCATATGCATTTACTTATTCGAGTAGTTGCAATGCCCTCACGGAGTAGCTTTTGGTTGGTGGGAAGTGCTCACTCGCGCAGTGAATCTTCAATTAATCACACAGTTCCTTTGCGCTTCAATTCTATCGCGGAGATGATCTAGCGTGCCTATACTTCTCGCGCAGTAGAGCTTCAGAAGCTCTCTCTCTCTCGCTAGGTACTCGCGCAGTTATGCTCCTGCGCTCTTGTAGTAATTGGTAAGGCTTCAGAATGCGTGAGATCTGCGCAAGGAGAATTCTGGGCGTCTCTCTTTCAGGGCCACACACGAACTCCTCGAGGTGAATTTTAGTCTAGTTCACACAAGGACTCGCTATGTTCTTTGCGCGGTTACTTTAAAACCTGATCTCCGCGAGAGCTCCAAGACCACAAATTCTAAGGATTTTAATCCGCGAGATCTTCATGATGTCTTTACAGCTCTCCTCTTAACTGTGCATCCTATCTATGCGAGGGCATCTTCCACGGCATCCTCAGCTTCACGAGGGAGCTTCTCAACTCTGCGAGATCTATCTTTCTGTGCTCTACTGTATTGCACTTGTTGCTTTTATAGCTTCTCTATTCTCAGCGAACTTCATTCATTTGCTAGCCTTTTGGTCAATGATGATCAGCACCTAGTCACTGTGGTGAGCACTACCAAGGTGTTCCATTAGACTTTGGTTCAGCTGTCATCTTTGCATGTCTTCTTCCTCTTCTTTGGGACAATAAGGATGGATTTTGTGTTAAGCTGCACAGATTATTGCTAACTATAAAACACACTTAACAAATAATTATTAGATTGCTTCAAGGTCTATCAAAGGCTAGGTTAAGAGGTGAAAAGTGATACTTTTCAGTGAATAATAGACATGTACACTAGAGCTTTCATTATAACTAAAGCATTAAGTTTACTTGAAACTCAACGCTTGTTCTTTTAAGGTCAGCATAGCTCTTTTGTTGACTATGTGTGACCTTTAACCTTTCTCGAATTGAACGTACCACTTTTGTGGTACTTTCAAGAATCTATGGTCCCATTTGAACTTCATACGGTGCCATACCTATACTTGTCTGATTGCTATTATTTTATGCTAACTCGATCAATGGTAAGTGTTGATTCCATGTTCCTTGAAAATCAAGCATACAAGCTCGTAGCATATCTTCTATAATCTGATTTACTCATTCAGTCTAACCATATGTCTGTGGGTGAAATGCTGAACTGAAGTCCAATCTCATACCCATCCCTTCTTAAAATCTCCGCCAAAACTGAGAGGTATACAACAGATCTCTATCTGAGACAATGCTCACTTGAATACCGTGTAATCGAACAATCTTTGTCATATACAATTATGCAATTCTATTGGCTGTATACATTGTATTATATGGCAGAAAATGAGCAAACTTGGTCAATCTATCGACTATCACCCAAATTGCATTATACTTCTTTACTATCCGTGGTAATCCTAAGATGAAGTCCATGGAAATGGATTCCTACTTCCATTCTTGTATTGGTAACGGTTGTAACAAACTAGATGGATGCCTGTGATCCACCTTCACCTGTTGACATACCAAACATCTGATGATGTACTCAGCTATGTCTTTCTTCAAACCTCTCCACCAAAAACTTTTCTTCAGATCTTGATACATCTTGGTACCACTAGGATGGATTGCATATTTAGACTTATGGGCCTCTTCTAAAATGGTATGCCACAGATCGACATCGATTATACACAATAACGCCCTCTGAACTTTAATGATCCATCACTCTTCATAGAGAAATCCTAACTAGTACCATCTATCACTCCTTGCCGGATCTTCAACAACTCGACATCTTTCATCTGAAGCTCATAGATTTGATTAAAGATCACTGGTCTAATCATAATGTTTGCTAGGAAAGCTCCTAAAGCTTTCACCTCGATCCTCGTATCATACAATGATATGTCTTCTAACAATTTCCATCTATGGCGTCCCATAATGAGATTCATCAACTAAGCTGAAGTCTTCCGACTCAAAGCATCTGCAACCACATTTGCCTTGCCTGGATGATATTGAATGGAGTAATCATAGTCATTAAGAAATTCCATCCAACGTCTATGTCTCATATTTAGATCCTTCTGTGTAAATAGATATTTGAGACTCTTGTGGTCCATGAATATCTCAAAGGTTTCTCCGGATAAGTAATGTCTTCATATTTTTAGCACAAATATCACTGCTACTAACTCAAGATCATACTTCAGATAGTTCTTTTCATGATCTTTAAACTGTCTAGACTCGTATACAATAACCTTCTTATTCTGGTTGAGCACATAACCTAAATCGCTATCTGACGCATCGTTATAACCAGTGTAACCTCCACTCCCCCATGGAATGGCTAACACTGGATCTGACGTCAATTTCTTCTTGAGTTCTTAAAAACTCTTTTCGCATGCGTCGGCCCACTCAAACTTAACATTTTTTCTTGTATGTCTCATGAGTGGCCCTGAAATCTTTGAGAACCCTTTTACAAATATTCAATAATATCCAGCCAAACCGAGGAAACTGTGAATCTCCGTCATAGTCTTTGCTTGCTCTCATTCTACTATTGCCTCGATCTTTGTCGGATCTACTGTAACACCTGCTTTTGAGACTACGTGTCCCAAAAAGCTCACTTCTTTCAGCTAAAACTCACACTTGCTGAGTTTTACATATAACTACTGTTCATGCAATGTTTGTAGAGAAATCTTTAAATGCTGCTCATGCTCTTTTTTAGACTTTGAGTAGATGAGTATGTCATCCACGACTACAACCCCACACGTATCCAGATGTGGTTTGAACACCCTGTTCATGAGATCCATAAATGAAGTTGGCGCATTGGTCAGGACAAATGGCATCACAAGGAACTGATAATGCCCGTATCTTATTCTAAATGTCGTGTTCTGAACATCCTCAGATTTCACCTTCAGCTGATGATATCCAGATCTCAAATCTATCTTGTAAAAGAACTTTGCCCCTTATAACTGATCAAAGAGATCCTCGATTCTTGGTAAAGTGTATCGGTTCTTGATAGCCAATTTATTCAAGTGACGATAGTCGATGTACAGTCTCATCGACTTGTCCTTCTTAACAAATAAGACTAGTGCTCCCCAAGGAGACACATTTGGTCTTATAAAACCTTTGTCCAATAGTTCTTGTAGTTGATCCTTCAACTCCTTCAATTCAGATGGAGCCATTCGATAAGGCGCTTTAGACACTGGCTCTATACTTGAGACTAAGTCTATTACAAACTCAACCTCTCGATCAGGCGGCAATCCCGATAACTCTTTAGGGAAAACATCTTGAAATTCACAAGCCACCAGAATTTCTGCTATGACGCTCTTCTCTTCCCTCTGTTCCTATAAGAACGCTAAACATCCACTACATCCATTTCTCATCATTTGTTCGGCATGAATCGCAGAGATGAAGGGTACAAAGGTTGACCACATGCCAAGAAACGTGAATGATTTATTCCCATTAGGTCAAAAAGTAACTATTTTTCTCCGACAATCAATATTCACATTATGCTTGGATAACCAGTCAATGCTAAGGATTACAATGAATCCTTGCAAATCCAACAAGATTAAATCAACCATCAATTCATGGTCTTCATAATCCCTGATGGCAACTGCTACTGATCGACATACCGTGTCTGTACTAATTAAGTCTCCCATTGGGACTGATACAGCTAAAATAAAGTTTAAAGACTCAGGTACAACCTTCACCCTTACTACAAAATGCGGTGTCACAACCTGGGTCTATCAAAATTCTAACCTCATAACAACAATAATCGTTCTTGATATATATTTGTAACGTACCTATGTTACAAGCATACTAAGCAATTAGATATGCACCAAAGGAAATATAGTTTGCAACAAAAGAATTCAAAGAACTACTTTTCTATTTATGCACCTTCATCTAAAATTTAAGTAAGAATTAAAATGATATTAAATAGGCAATTTTTTTCTACCTTGGATTATGTCATTGTTGGCTTGGGCATCCTTAGCAATCACTGCATAAGCACGACCTTGCACAATAGGTCGTGTTTGTCGTGTAGGCCTTTGTGGTGCTGCAGCAGCTACATTTCCCTCACTCCTTAATGTCAAGCAATCCCTTATCATATGCCCCATCTTACCACATTTAAAATATGCTCTTGTACCTCTTCTACAATCAGTTGTCTTATGAGGTTTACCACAACATGTGCATGTTTCCTGTGGTGTAGATGAAGCTGCTCTTGAAAATCCTTGAGCAACTGACCCCCTTGTGGTAGGAGTAGGGCTAAAAGGATGAAATGATCTAACCGGTGTACGCACAAATATCCTACAATAATTTCCCTGAGTAAATGCCTTGGAGATGGGACTGTGAATCTCGGCTTTTTATTCGCTGATTCCACGTTACTAACTCTCATGACCTGACTTTTCTTTATTCTATTTATCTCTCCTTTTATACATCTCCTCGATGTCCTCCTCGGCAACCAAGGCTTTGCTCATTAAGTCCCCATAACTCTCCAACTGAAATACGAAAAATCTATCACTGATATTTGGCCTCAATCCACGCTAAAATTTTTTGGCTTTCATCCATTCTGAAGCCACATGTTTCAAAGCAAACCTTGATAACCTTGTAAATTTGATTTCGTACTCTCGCACTGACATCTTCCTTGGTTCCAAATTTATAAACTTTACTTCCATCTCATCCCTTACCTGCTTGGGAAAATATGTTTTATTGAATTCCTCTAGGAACTCTTCCCAAGTCCACAACATACTTGGTGTAACATGTTCTCTAGTTTTCGACACCAACTTCCACCATGAGCCTGCTTCCCCATCAAACATAAATGCAACCCGTCTAACTTTTTCATCTTCAGTGCATGAAAGCACAATGAAAATATTTTCCATCTCATTTATCCAGCTCTCTGCTTCTACTGGTTCAACTTGTCCTGAGAAATTGGGAGGATGCATGCTTATAAATTCTATTAATGCTAAGGGCTGAGCTGGTGGCTGAAGTGGTGCTTAAGGTGGTGTCTGCTGGTGACTGACATTATTGACAACTATTAGTTTAGTCTGTTGTGTCATGGCATTAACCACTATCTCCATGGCTTCTGCCATTCTCTCTATTCTCACTCTTTCTTGCTCCTGATCTCCTTGTTTAGGAGGATTCTATTTCTAATCGGATCCCTATTCGAACCTGTAGCCACATTCTCACCCATTAAAATGTCTTCCATGCCAGTATCAACTCTCTCACGACTCCTTGTGGTTCGAGCACGACCACCTCTCGGTCGTCCTCTACCCCTAGGAGGCATACTGCTCAGTTAACATGAAACAAATGTTTCATTAACAGAGGTTCCCTATACTCTGACATAATCTTAAACACATAACACAAGTCTAAGATCTATCAGAAATTTCTAAAGCTGAAGCTTTGATACCAACTGTGACAACCCAAATTTCTCTAAGCCGAAACTCGTGCCATCAGATCACCCGTTAATGCGATCCCAAACACTCTGAACACTTGGTACATCCACACATAGTAGAAAACAAAGTTGAGAACTCTAACTAAGCAGATAGAGTTATCATATACGGCAAAAGAAAGTTCCAGTTCTATATCCAAAACATATCAAAATAATGGTTTAAAATTCCATGTCAAAATACATGGACAAAAGAATCGAAACGAACCACCGGTGATCGACAAACCTCACCTAACAGTGGTTCACAAAATAATATTCAAAGCATATATTAAATTGTCCAATTAGCTAATTAAAAAGGCTGAACGTACCAAGCCCAAAACACAGAACAAACACAACTTACTCTGAATTTCTACTTAGGAAAGAACTCCTTTGGTAGGGGGCTCAATTTCCTCCTCTGGTTCGTACTATGGATCACTCTCTGGATCTAATTCCTTCAATTCATCTTCACTTGTGATGTATAGTCGAAGGGTGAGCTAGCATCTAAGCTTAATAGAGAAAATATTAATCACATTTACATTTTATATCTCAAAGCATAAAGTTTCATAACTGATTTTCATATGCACATTTCACATTTACACATTTGAATTCCATATGCGGAAATTTAATCACACACACACTTATATCACATGCTTTGTTTAAAAAATATTGGACATAACTTAAGTAGTAACTTATATACTTTTCTAAGCAGATATGGCATCAGAAGCCACACATATACCAATGGGAATCCTTAACTATCGTCGTTCAATGAATAATTTTCACATGCTGCCCATACCCCTGCGTTATGAGGGATACTTGTGCCGAAAATATTTTATAGGTGACCAGTAGGAGTGTACAGATATCCCGCCGTACCGGAGTGCGAAGGATTTGTTCCACATTAGCCTTAAATTATAGTGCCAAAGTTTTAACTTATAGTTTTCACACCGTGTAAAGTGATTACAATATATTATTTTAAAAAACTAATATTCATACACTATTTCAAAATTCATACAAACACACTTATCACATCACATTTCTTATATCACATCACATAAACTTTTCCAAAACTTGTTTGAAAGATTAGAATATCACATGCTTAATTGCACAAAACTTGTCATAACTTATCACATGAAATTACTCAACTTATACAGAGCACGTTCAAATAAAATGGTCGTAAGTTTCCCCTACCTCAAGTCATGTTTCAAAACACAATTACACAAAGCCCTTTGCGAATTCACGTGGTGTTTAT
Source organism: Chloranthus sessilifolius (assembly GCA_021018995.1). NCBI lineage: Eukaryota > Viridiplantae > Streptophyta > Magnoliopsida > Chloranthales > Chloranthaceae > Chloranthus > Chloranthus sessilifolius. Next base: position 93,848,161 of record CM037585.1, read on the forward strand.
TCCTTTAACCAACATTCCAAATTACCCAAAAGCCCTTTAAAAATGTCTAGAAAGGCCTAACAGTCGAAGTCTCCAAAGAAAGCTCTTAAAAATATGAAAAATTGCTACAACTTTGTATCTCGCGCGAGCGAGGTATAAGGTCGCGCGAGCGAGTCGAACAAATGAGCTCAAAATAGCTCACAACTCGGGCAAGCAAACTACTCAAAACACAGATGTTTCATATCCATTGAGGCTCACGCGCATAAAAACTCAGTGTCGCAACAACGAATCCAATGGCACTCCACATCTCGCGCGAGCGAGTATCAAAGGCTCACTAGAGTCTCTTTTCTCGGATGAGCGAGGTGTGAGCAAGCCTTTCTGAAGACACCTCGCACTAGTGAGAAACACAGCTCGCGCAAGCGAGTTTCAGAAACCCTTTTGAACTAAGTTTTCTCAACTCGATCTTCTCGTGATTCCTATGCCAATCACACCCATACTTCCTACACACCTTATTACACATCATATTCTACAAATTGCACACATTTGGGTGTCGATTTCTTACCTTTAAAACATCGAAATCGTGTAAGAAACGAAGCATTCTTTCTTCACAAATAAATGGGTTTCAAAACACCATTCGGTCTTCTTCCACGCTCCATAATCGCTATAATGCTGTCACAATCATAAGGTGATCTTTCGCTCACGAGTTTGCATAAATCTCACAATGATTTAGCAGCTTAGAGCACAGGGATTCAAGTAAATCCCTCTTCCTCTTCAAACTATTCTTTCTCTTTCTCTCTCTCTCTCTCTTCCCTTCAAACCAATACAAAGGTTGCTGTACGTGAGACCCCTTGTTCTTAAGCAAAACAATGCTTCCTTGTGAGGCACAAGCACACATCTTGTGTGTTTAACTTGTCCACTTCCCTCTCAATGTGAAATACATACACATATTGGTGTGTATACGTGAAAGTGCTTTGGTTCCGCGTGAACCACACACACCTAAGAAAACGCACATCCACTCATGGATCATCACACATATACACTGATCCCATCAAAACCATAATAGTACAATGCACTGCACCCACGAGTTACATGGTTTCCGAAACTTGGGGATATTACAGAACCAAAAAATCATGTATTCCGTCATAGTTTGTTGTATGAGCCAAAAAAATCATTTAACATTGCTAAAATAGAAAGAAAGTATTATGTGCATATTACTTTCAGAATTTTTATCTATATGGAATATATGCCTATAATCTTCTTGCTTTTTATGATTCCAAGAACTTATACAATCAATAGGTATTTCTAGATTTTTACTAGATGTTTCTACCATATGTTTGTTTGAAAAAATAAAACATGTTCTGCCATGTGACATCAGTAAACCCCTGATATCACAAATTGAAGATCAAGAGGTTAAGATTAAACAAATCTTAATGGATAATTATAACATAGCTTAGTGTTATGAAGATTTTCTTCCAAAATTGTCAGTTTATACCGAAAATCCCATGTTGAGGGGGTTACCTGGGCATACAATCAGTTGGTCGGGTTTGAGTCTATGCAGTCTTGAGGAGTTACCTGGAACTCAAAGGTTCATACCTGGGGTGTGGGGTCACATGCAATATGGAGGATAAATGCTTGTCCAAAGGGTTACAAATAGAATAGTCTAATGTACAAAAGTGAATGACAACTCTACAGATTGGATTTCAAAATGAGATTGTGACTGCAAATAATAGTCTACGAGCCTCATTTACATGGTGATCATTTTTTTAAAAATTCTTCAACAAAGTCATGGTGGTCATTTCATTGAATAGCATAATCATATAACTTCACAAAGAAAAATGTCTTTTATTTTCCATAAATGTTTTTTTTGCATGGAGCGTTGTTGCTTGGGCTACTTGGTGTGAAAGTGTGCTTATGTTATTGTGTGGTGGAAATCAATTGAAAACAAAGTAATATAAAAGAATGGATTTAGCACAACCAAAGTAATCCTAGACCGGTAAGAATTAGGGTCTATTGTAGCAAGTTTTGATAAGTAAGAGTTTGTCCCATAGAGAAAATGATCAAGAGCCCAGAGTGGGCACTAATAGTAGGCCTCCAGATCAGACAATCCTAACAGAACGGAGTTGGGTGTCACGACTACACTAAATTTACACAAAAAGGGAAAATAAAGTGCAGGCCTATCCTAAAGAAACAGCTGAGAAGAAGATGGTGGTAGTGTGTGTCAAAATAAAATACAAAAATTATGAGAAGTAAGGAGGTTAAGCTAGAGTTAATGATACAGTAATGTAACTCATATTTAGTCTATCTCTGCAGTGCTCCTTGCTGAGATGCTATTAAAAGCCTCCACAAGGTATAAGCTCCCAGTTAAACCCATGCCATTTGGGGTGCTCTTAGGGCTATACTTTGTCCACTATAATGGTCACAAGGTATCCGATAGAGTCTGTCAAATCCCATTAGTTAAACCAGAAATTCGCTAGTCTAATCCAGAAGAGTGGACTGATCATTTCCACAGCCACTAGACCAGCTCAAGCCATAAATACTATTGCAGCACTATGTAATGCCAGTGCTACAAGCTCCCTAGATCTGTGCATAGACCTGGCTGACATCCATAGGTATTCCAACCCATAAGATCCTAAGTGCTTTGCTAAGCCATACTACTCACTAGTGCCCGCAAAAAGGACCATGCAACAGGTTGAATAAGGCCTTTAGCTCAGCTGGTCACTGCTAGAAACATCCAGCAATGACTTAACCTCAAGCTGCAATTACTACAAGAGATTAGATCTAACATATGATATCAATTAGGTAGAACAGAGGCGACCCAGCTACTGTACAAACCTCCTCACAAGGCTCTAGAAGCTCATGTGCAAGGGAGAAGAATCCTTCTCAAACATGTGAGTGGACACAACCTTAGGGTTATACTCTGTCCACTTGAATGGTCACAGGGTATTCTATTGGTCTGTCCATCCCACAGAGGCCTGAGAAAGAACATGAAAACTGCTGCAACCACCATGGTCTGCAGGCCTCCGAGCTCCTTGGATCTCACTACAGATCCAGCATTGCTTTCCATGTGTCTATCAAACCAAGGGAAATCAGATGGTAAACAAAAGACCTACTAGAAACTAAATGGGCTAGTCCCAAATACATGGATCCTATTGACATCTAAAGAAACCATAAGATCTATAGATTTGATTAAGCATAAAAGAGCAGTTTATTGATAACAACAAAACTTATAATGATCTGTCTCTTGGCTGCAGCCCATACACAACTACTGGTCCAAGATTCCAATGTATACAAAAACCTATTACAAAATTGAAACAAAACTAAACCTAGCTGCTTACAGGGGGATTAGCCAACAAGTGCTGAGCTAAGAGAGAAGAAAAAATAAGAAAACAAAGGTGATCAAACCCTAACCGTAGCCTGCTAGAGCTCTCAGCCGGCAGAGGATGAAGGAAAGATGAAAATAATAAACTCTAAGTACAGCTTATATACTCTCTGAAAATGGCCTTGGCTCTTAAGATGTTAACCCTAATTTTTTTAGCAGACGTGGCACTGTTACAACCTTTGAATGCCTCGAGACGTGTGTCTCAAAAACCACACCTCGAGAAGTGTGCCCTAGCCTTGGGAAATTTCCAAAAGGTCCTTGAATAAAACTGAGAAGTTGAGAGCTCGTGCTTCGTGGGGCTGGGATTTTCTTTTAGCTCATTCGCCCAGCTACTTTGCTTCGCGGAGTTGGCTTTAGCTGATGGGAAGGGCTCATTCGTGCAGTAGAACTTTTAGTGAATCGCGCAGTTGCTTTGCATCGTAGTGCTATCACGGAGACAATCTGGAGCACCAAGATTTGTCACACAGTAGAGCTTCAGAAGCTTTTTCTCGCTAGGTACTCGTGCAGGTGAGCTCCTACGCTCGTGTAGTAACTTATAAGGCTCCAGGGTGCACGAGATCTGCGCGAGAGAAATTCTAGGCATCTCTCTCATCTAGGGCCATGCGAGAACTCTACGAGGTGACTTTTGGTTCTTTATGTAGATGAGCTCGCAGTGTTCTGCGCGTAGCTGCTTTGGGGCTTGATCTTCAAGAGAGCTTCGGAGGGATGATTCTGAGAGTTTTAAGCCACGAGATCTTCGCGATGGCTTTACAACTCACCTCTTAATTACATGCCTTATCTCCGTGAGGGCCTCTTCCACTGTATCTTTAGCTTCGCGAGGAATGTCCTCAACTCTGCAAAGTCCATCTTTTGCTACTCTAGTGCATTGCACTTGTTGCTGTCACAGTCTCCTCCCTTCTCAGCTAATCTTCATTCATTTGCTAGATTGGTCAATGATGATCAGCAATAGTGAATCACCATGGTGAGCACTACCAAGGTGTTCCATCAGGCTTTGGCTCAGCTGTCATCTTTGCTTGTATTCACTCTCTTTTGGGCTAAAAAGCAAGGATTTTGCATTAAGTTGCACATTTTATTACCAACTGTAAAACATACTTAACACATGTTTATTAGTGGACTTCAAGGTTCATCAAAGGCTAGGTTAAGAGGTGAAAAGTGGTACTTTTCAGTGAATAACACACCCCTAAACCTAATCTTTGCTAGTCCCTGAGCAAAGGGAAAATTAAAATAACTATTCTAAGAAATTGAAAAGCCACTTTCGTAGGGAGCACGGATACATTTAGCATATATACCAAGCCTTTTAAACCCCTAGGTGATCCCTAGTGGAGGAGTGAAGTCTCCTGAGGGTTTTCAGTGAAGATACCCACAAACTTCTCAATGAAACAGTTAACAAAGGTGCAATATTATCAGGTCAACTGTCAAGAAATGGAGCATCAGTTCACCATTGATTCAAATAAAAATGTGAGGAATTTGGATATGAAAAGCACAGACATTTAATCATCACAAACTCTACCTGAGTGCACAATATTTCTAATTAGCTAACAACAAGGGGGACAACACATGTATGTCAGCACTGAGCTCATCATTAATTCAAAAATTAGGTTGTAGGCTATGCCCAATACATTCAACATTAGACCCACTGCTCACCATTGCATACTCTCACAAGGGACCTTGAGGGTTTCATTTTCTCTCAAGCTCAAGAGCAATCACAACCCTCAAATGGGTCTGTAAGCATGAGCATAGGCAAAGCACCTAAGTCCTGGCATCATTGGTATATCCTCACCATAGATTGGACAACTCCTTGTCTCTACATGACAGCTCATTCACTTTGGATTACAAGGTCTTTTAACTGGGTTGTGATGTGGCTTATGAAGTGGGTTATAAAGAATGTAAGGTTGAAAAAGGGTTCAAGATTTGAGAAATCAGTAGGTGAAGGAGGTGATTCATGACTTCACCCCTTTGTAGTTCAGTACCATTCATTTTCTTTCAAAATTTTTAGCCTTGAAGTGGCCAGTTTCTCCTCTTCATTCTGATTTTTCCAATGAACTTATCCTCTTGATTCCTCTCTCACTCCTCTTCATTATTATTTTTCTTTCTTTTCGTGTATTTTTCTTTCTATTTTTGTGACTTGCCACCTCTTCCCTCAGTTGCTACATTGCTCTACTTTAGGTATCTCTTCTCCATTCACCCAATGTTGACCCTATCTTGTCCATCTTCAGCTCCTTCTCCTTTACCTTCTGCATTGAGATTTTCTTTTACAGCTGAACTTTCTTGGGCTTTGCAAAGATGCAACATATTCTTCCAGCCCTTCCCAATGTCCCTTAGTAGCTGCTCGGTATCCCATTTCATGCGTTAAATTTGTGGTTCATAGGATGTCTTAAGAGTAGTCATTCCTTTAATAACATCCCGCTTGATGCAAGGATGAGACTGCATTGCAAGGAGGGAGTATAGAGGGCTCAGAATAGAAGAGGTAAGAACTAAGGGGAGGTCCTCACTTGAAGAAGGACCATCCGAGAATGACAGGGGGGGTGCTTGGAAATGGTGTGTGGAGGCTTAGGGTGGGGCTCTAGATCAGAGTCTGTTTGGATGGATTTGGAGGAGATGGGTATTATATCATCCACATCAGTCATCGCATCAGAGGTAGCTATAGCAGGTGGGCCCCCTGGAATAGATTCATCCTCAGTTTGGGTAATGGCATTGGTGAAAGTGGAAAGGGGTGGAGTAGGTAAAGGTTGGGAGGTATGGATAGTTGGCTTATGTGATGGTTGGGGTAAATTGGCCAAGGTGGATTGGATGGCTTGGAGGCTGGATTTTAAGTAGGCCTGGTGCTGGAGTGTGGGGGTTATGGAATTAATATATGTTTCTATGGATGATTGGATTTGGGTATTGGACAACATTTAGGACTGGAGGGACAGTAGGAGGTGCAGAATTTGGGGTGGTAAATCAGGTATGGCTGTGGGTGTGGGTTGGATAGGTGAAACTAGTTGGGATGGAGATGTGGGCCTATGGGTGAAGGTAGTGACCTGTGGTGGTGTATGATGTGGAGGGTCAGTGTGAGGGGGGTGTGGGAAGTCTAGGAGAGGGGTATACTAAAGGTTGATGCCCTCTAGAATAGTGGACATCATAGAGGAAAAGTCTCCCCCTGTTAGTGACTCATGGGAAGTGGGAAATGGAATAGGCAGGTCTATGGGTTGGAATGGGTCAGGGACAAATGTGGGGGAGGTGTCAAAAGGCTGATGGTGGATTTCAAAGGTGTAGGTTTCAGGTTCAGAATGTGTGGATATTGGATCTGGTATGGTTGTGGTGTCAGGGGTAGGAATAGGTTGGGAAAGATAAGTGGGTTGGGGTTGTGTGTGAGTCTTGCCTTCGGATAATTTTCTCTTTTTGGTGTAGGCAATTTTCATAGGTGGGCTGGTATGGGCTAGAAAAATAGGTAAGGGTGTGGTAATGGGTAGGGTGGCTATGGTGAATGTGGGTTGTAGTCACTCAGGTAAGGGTATTGGGCTTGTGTGGGGTTGGGATGGTTGGGATGAGGAGGGAAGTGGTGTTAAGGGGGTTGGAACTGGGGTGGGGATAGGGGTATGGTAAGGGTGGTAAGTGTTGTGCTGGCTGGCACAAGTGATGGAGAGGGTGCAAGAGACAATAGACCAGCCTAATTCCTTCTTCTTCCTCTTTTCCATCATTGTGCCACTGATACCCTAATGCTTCTTTCCACTTTATTTGGGCTTCAGTGCCACTGTCTCCTCCTCCCTTTTAAAGGGGTATTTCCCATCCTTCATCAGTGCAGTAATCAACATGCAATAGGGAAGGGCATGTGCTTTCTTCTGTACTTTCACCTTCTCACGCAGGTCCCTAATCCCTTCAAACATTAACTTGGCTACATCTAAGTAGTGGTTTCTGTGAAATGAAAGGAGGGCATCAGCTATGGGGGGCCTCTTCTCTTGCTCGTGACCCGAGCAATAAACACTCTTCCTCAATATTGCATCCATGAGCCTCATATTGGGGTGCAGAACTCTCTTCCTGATCGAATCCCCTAAAGCCATGATCCCTCCAGTAAGTTCCCTGGCTATTTCTGTAATGGTGGCAGTCAGGGGAGGTCCCAAGCAAAACTTAGGGTCATACCCAGCTGGTATCCCTAGTACCCTTGCAATGTCAGACTGGTTAAACAACATTTCAAAATTATTGATCAGTACCAACAGTACTGGGTTCCCATCATCACCAGTCTTCAATCTCATATTCTGATAAAACAATCTGACTAATCTTAGGAACACCAGCTGCATTGAGGGTCTCAATAGTGGTAGCAGAGTTGCCTTAGTCAAATATTCAATGGAGGCAGAGGTCACTGGTAAGTCCTCAAAATAGGCTTTGTCAAAAATAGTCTCAGCCTCCAGCGGGATTGCTTCTACAAAGTCATTAGGGACCCTGAGGTATTCATTACTTATTTCCTCCTCAACCTCAGGGGCCACAGGGGTCGCAGGCTTGCCCTTTTTCTACTTCTTCTTTGATTTTTCAGGGCTCATAGCAAGTGGGTGCTCTCTGGCCCTCTTCTTTGGAGCAGATTTCTTTTTTTCTTTTAAGATTGAGGGGGCAACACCAGATGCGGGCACCTCAGAGTTCTCCAATGTGGAGGCCTCTGCAATCCTTGTGGATTTCCTAGTGGCCACAGGGCTGCCACTAGGAGCAGGGTTCAACATAGCTGCCAATGTATCAATGAATTTTAAACTCTTGGCCATAGGTGCTCCAGATCTCAAAACCAGGATTCATAGACCTCAAAGAATACAGATTACCCTAAATAGGCACCATAATAATACAATTTGTCTTCTCTCTCTCCAATTTACTAAAGAAATCAAAGCACAGAGGGAGAGTTGCAGGGCTTACCCAATGCGAGCTAGGGTTCCACTTAGAAGTGTGCACAGTGGCTCAAATCCCCCCAAGCCATGCTTGAAGTAACCAGGAATAGCCGGGGAGCAAAATGGTAAGAGGAAAAGCCTTTATGTGGAGTGCTCAAGCTGTGGAGAGGAAAATAGAGAAAGATGGGAGCACTTTTGGGTGGAGCGAGTTAGGGCAGAGGAAGAAAATGAAGCAAATGAGGGTTTTCGCTAAGTTTAAAGGGCAAATCCCGTGGTTCATGGAGTTGGCTTATGGCTTTTGCGAAGTAGGATTGTCGTGCAGATGGCTTTTTAAGTCCGCAAAAGGATCTGCCGCTCAGCATGGCATTTGACACTCAGTGAATTTCTCGGAGTTGGCGACAGTCGCGTAGGTGCGCAAGACACCCTTTTGCTTTAGAAATGTACTTTGCGCGGTGTCCGCGCTGAACAATACACAAGGCATTCTTTGCACACAAATTTGGCTTGCGGAGTAGAAAGCAACTCTACGAGGTACTTTTTCAATCAGTGCTTAGCTATTCTAGCACGCGAGGGATCCAAAAGATGGCTTGCGCAACAAAATCACGCCTTCCAATTCAGCGAGAGAGCATTTCTTGCACAGCCTGTACTCTTTTAACTCAGTGCAGCACATTGGTTGGTGCCACCTGTTGTTGTGCACCCTTCCACTATGCATGAGCACCATGCTACAGACAGGTACTTCATTTTTCTCATTCAAAATTTATGGCCATTTTCAATCAACAATTCATCAACAATGCAGAGTCTTAAAATAGCTTTTTTTCAGCTCAATCTCCATGCAAGTCATGATCAGGGTAATTCAGCCATTCATCAGCAAACACAGCCAATTCAGATGATACAAAGGCATGTGTTTTCATTGACAAACAATTAAAACACAAATAAAGCAAAACAATCAAACCAACATAGCACACAAATCACAACCAATAAAATTCTAAAGAACATAATTCAACACAAAATTTTTCATACATATGATACAATTATTACCAGTACTTGGCTCACTGGGCACTAGCTTACTCCTGAGTAGAGGATGCATCGCCAATCATAAACTGACCTTTCGGATTTGTCAAGGGTTGACTAGGAAATTTTCCTTCCTCCCTCCTACTCAGAGCATTACAGATCTGACCAAGCTGATCCTCAATCTTTTTGATGCTCTGTCCATGAGAATTGACAGTCTAAACTAGGCTCCCCAGATTTTGCACTAAAGCCATCATCTTCTCTTCAAATGAAGAGGAACTGGGTTGTTGTGGGGGCAGAGCTAACTGGTTAGACTGTGGGGCAGGTAACAGGAAATTTTGCCTTGGTGGGTAACCTTGATTAAACTGGTGTTGGGGTCTGTAAGGAGCTACCATTTGCTACTGTTGGGGTTGAGGATATGAGTCTTGTCTCCACCTCAGATTTGGGTGGTTCCTCCAAGAATACCTAGCAGGTTGCTGCCCAAAGGTTTGCGTAGTATTGGCTTGCTCCATAACAAAATTTGAAAATTGATTGGCAGATGGGCAATCATGAATAGAATGTATGGGAGATTGACATATCAGACATGCCTCCTCCACCTGTGCAACCATCCGTGGCTGCATCACATTCATCAATTTATCAAACTTCAAGCTCAGGTTGTCCACCTTTCTCTCCAAATCACCTTGCACCGTTACTTCATATATTCCACCTCTAGGGGTGGCCTCTTTCACCATTTTCACTAGAATCTGGCTGTCATTGTGTGACAGAGGTTCCTGCTGCATGGAATTTTCCCCTATTATCTCAAACAACTCTCAAGCTTCCTTAGCTGTCTTGTGGAGGTAGCTACCACCACAGGAAGCATCCACCATATCCTTGCTCTTGGCATTAATTCCTTGATAAAATACTTGGACAAGCTGCCACATTGGGATTTGGTGGTGGGGGCATTGTCTTAATATCTCCTGGAATCTTTCCCAAGCTTCATTAAAGTTCTCTATTGAGGACTGAGTGAAAGACATAATTTTTGTCCTCATTTTCCTTGTTTTGTTCATAGGGAAAAATTTTGTCAGGAACTTGGTTTGAAGGTCACTCCATGACTGAATGTTGTTGGTAGGGAGCTTTGATAGCCATGTGTTGGCTTTGTCCTTTAGTGAAAAAGGAAAAAGCCTCAATTTAGTGGCCTCAGGCCCCAAGCCCCAAGCCCCAAGCCAACAATGTTGAAGGTAGTGCAAAGTGCTAAAAACTAGTCAATATGTTTGTAGGGATCTTCTTTACTCAGCCTATGAAATGAGGGCAGCATACTGATGGTGTAGGATTTAATTTCATAGTTCCCCTCAACAGAGGGAAACTGAATGCAAAAGGGAGAGGCGTACTCCCCAGGTGCATTGTATTCTTTTAATGTCCTTTGCCTCTCAGCCATGCTGTTTGATTCAGTCTCAACAACAGGGCTCAGTGTGGTGTGTCTAGGTCTAAGGATCCTTTTCACCTCTGGATTTGGGGGTTCCAAGTCAGAGTTTAAGGACCTTCTACCAAGCATACACTCACCAATAGTATTAAAAATGCTTACAGGCTCACAAAAAGAATTTCACACAACAAAAATAAAAGCTACACAAATTTACACTAAACAAGATAAAAAGGGATTCAACATAAATGACATGAGATTAAGGGGAAAGAAAGTGTAAACAGAGCTAGCTACTCTCCACTTGTAGCTCTAGCTTTTCCCTGCTTCTGCTCTCCATTTCTGAAAAATTTAACAAAGAATTAGTAGTACTTTTATTCTAGATTAAACACAGCTGCAAAGAATTTGTTAGTCTAAATTACAGTACAACTCAGGTCTACTAAAAGATCAAAATTCTCCAGCACCGGTGCCAAAAACTTGTTGGTTGGGCTACTTGGTGTGAAAGTGTGCTTATGTTATTGTTTGGTGGAAATCAATTAAAAATAAAGAAATATAAAAGAATAGATTCAGCACAACCAAAGTAATCCTAGACCTGCAATATTTAGGGTTTACTGTATCAAGTTGATAAGAGTTTGTCCCACAGAGAAAATGATCAAGAGCCTAAAGTGGGCATTAATAGTAGGCCTCCAGATCTGACAATCCTATGAGAAGGGAGTTGGGTGTCACGGCTACACTAAATTTACACAAAAAGAGAAAATAAAGTGCAGGCCTATCCTAAAGAAATGGTTGAGAAGAAGATGGTGGGAGTGTGTGTCAAAATAAAATACAAAAATTATGGGAAGTAAGCAGGTTAAGGTAGAGTTAATGATACAGTAATGTAACTCAAATTTAGTCTTTCTCTGCAGTGCTCCTTCCTGAGACACTATCAAAATCCTCAACAAGGTATAAGCTCCTAGTTTAACCCATGCCATTTGGGGTGCTCTTAGGGCTATACTCTGTCCACTATAATGGTCACAGGGTATCCAATAGAGATTGTCAAATCCCATTAGTTAAACCAGAAATTTGTTAGTCTAATCTAGAAGAGTGGATTGATCATTTCCACAACCATTAGACCAGCTCTAGACATGAATACTATTGCAGCACTATGTAATGCCAGTGCTACAAGCTCCCCACATCTGCGCACAGACCTGGGTGACATCCATAGGTATTCCAACCCATAAGATCCTAAGTGCTTTGCTAAGGCATACTGCTCACTAGTGCCAGCAAAATGAACCATGCAACAGGTTGAATAAGGCCTTTAGCTCAGCTAGTCATTGCTACAAACAGCCTGCAATGACTCAGCCTCAAGCTGCAATTACTATAAGAGATCAGATCTAATATCTAATATCGATTAGGTAGAACAGAGGGGAGCCAGCTACTGTACAAACCTCCTCACAAGGCTCTTGAAGCTCATGTGCAGGGGAGAAGAATCCTTCTCAAACATGTGGATGGACACAACCTTAGGGCTATACTCTGTCCACTTGAATGGTCACAGGGTATCCCATTGGTTTGTCCATCCCACAGAGGCCTGAGAAAGAACATGAAACCTGTTGCAGCCACCATGGTTTGTAGGCCTCCGAGCTCCCTAGATCTCACTACAGATCCAGCATTGCTTTCTATGTGTCTATCAAACCAAGGGAAATTAGATGGTAAATAAAAAACCTACTAGAAACTAAATGGGCTAGTTCCAAATACATGGCTCCTATAGACATCTAAAGAAACCATAAGATCTATAGATTTGATTAAGCATTAAAACAGCAGTTTAGTGATAACAGTAAAACTTATAATGAACTGTCTCCTGGCTGTAGCCCATACACAACTGCTCGTCCAAGATCCCAATGTATACAAAAATCTATTACAAAACTGAAACAAAACTAAACCTAGCTACTTATAGGGGGATTAGCCAGCAAGTGCTGAGCTAAGAGAGAAGAAAAAATAGGAAAACAAAGGTGATCAAACCCTAACCCTAGCCTGCTAGAGTTCTCAGCCGGCAGAGGATGAAGGAAAGATAAAAATAATAAACTCTAAGTACAACTTATATACTCTCTAAAAAAGACCTTGGGTCTTAAGAGGTTAACCCTAATTTTTTTAGCAGACGTGGCACTGTTATAACCCTTGAATGCCTCGAGACGTGTGTCTCAAAATCCACATTTGGGAAGTGCACCCTAGCCTTGGGAAATTTGCAAAAGGTCCTTGAATAAAATTGAGAAGTTGAGAGCTCGTGCTTCGTGAGGCTGGGATTTGCTTTTAGCTCATTCACGCAGCTGCTTTGCCTTCGCAAAGTTAGCTTTGGCTGATGGGAAGGGCTCATTTGTGCAGTAGAACTTTTAGTGAATCGCACAGTTGCTTGGTATCACAGTGTTATCATAGAGATAATCTGGAGTGCCAGGATTTCTTGCATAGTAGAGCTTCAAAAGCTGATTCTCGCTAAGTACTCCCGCAGGTGAGCTCCTGCACTCGCGTAGTAACTTGTAAGGCTCCAGGGTGCGCGAGATCTGCGCGAGAGGAATTCTCGATGTCTCTCTCATCCAAGGCCACACGAGAACTCTGCAAGGTGACTTTTGGTTCTTTGAGCATATGAGCTCGCAGTGTTCTGTGTGCAGCTGCTTTGAGGCTCGATCTTCGTGAGTGCTTCACGAGGGCAGATTCTGAGAGTTTTAAGTCGTGAGATCTTCGTGATGGCTTTACAAATAGCCTCTTGATTGCGTGCCTTATCTCTGCGAGGGCCTCTTCCACTGCACCTTTAACATCACGAGGAAGCTCCTCAACTCTGCGAAGTCCATCTTTTGCTGCTCTAGTGCGTTGCACTTGTTGCTGTCACAGTCTCCTCCCTTCCCAGCTAATCTTCATTCATCTGGTAGATTGGTCAATATTGATCAGCAACAGTGAGTCACCATGGTGAGTACTACCATGGTGTTCCATCAGGCTTTGGCTCAACAATCATCTTTGCTTGTATTCTCTCTCTTTTGGGCCAAAAAGTAAGGATTTTGCATTAAGCTACACATTTTATTACCAATTGTAAAACATACTTAACACATGTTTATTAGTGGGCTTCAAGGTCCATCAAAGGCTAGCTTAAGAGGTGAAAAGTGGTACTTTTCAGTGAATACCAAGCGTGTTAATAGACCATTTTACATATACGAGGGGGCCTACTTAAAAAACAAATCTGTATCAACCTAACCCTATAATCTTAACCTTATTCATACACTAAAAGTCAATTATAATGCCCTACCACATGATAATGCAAGCCTATTAAATATAGGGACCATTGATAAGGCAAGGCAAGTCCATCCTTAACCATGCCATGATAAACCCTCAACCCACATTTTGGATCTGATCGTCACCAAAATATACATCTGATCTGTTGTGTTGTCATTATATAAAAGAAAAGCTTTAGATTGGGATCCTTCTTATTTTTTCCTTTTTCCAAGGTTAAATTTGTCATACATGGGTGTTTATTTTCTAGGAATGCTGGCAGTTATTTGTTGATCATGTAATGAAACTACCTTTTTTCCCATTCGTGAATGCTCAAATTTTTAATTGTCGGATTTGATTCTTCATTTAGATTTTGGCCCTTTGGATTTTGCTCAGTATGTATGCTTCTTCATTTGATTTCAACGCAATGGTTGATTTTAGTGTTCCTTGTTTTGATTCAAATTTACTTTTGCCCTTTGGTTTTTTTGCAGATGGACTCCTTACGGAACAACCAAGTGCATCATTTTCAAGCAACAAGTTCACCAAGATTCCCGCTACTGACACATGTGCACTTACACCAAAGGTATGAAAATCCAATGCTTTTACTTTGTGTTGTGCTGAAACTTCCTTTTCTCTTCTTACCTCCTTGCCCTTTTTATCTTTTAAGGTTGTTCTTTGCTAGTGACGTTTCTTTAATTCATACTTGGGTCAATGGTCGATTTTTTATTTTTTATAGTATGAGACTAGAGTAGTCGTCTCTTTTTTTTTTTAGTGGATTCACCTTACGAGATTTTATTGCAATATGGGAGGTTTCTGACATGCTTTATATCTTTGCAAGAGTTTTTGCTATGTGTGGCAAGCAAATAATCGATACAAAGCATTACAAGCAAAGCAATGTGTGATCTATCATACTAGATTTGGTGTAAATATGCCGGCCAAGGGTTTACCCATTTGGCTGGTTATGTAAACTGGCAGAGACTAGCTCTTCTTGAAAGTTACACCCCTTGTTTATAGGTGCGATTTACGACTTAAATTGCATAATTATGTTTGTCAATCACTGAGTTGGTATCTTTGTTACTTATTACTTAGATACCAGTGAATTGAATGTGGTCAGATCCATGTGAACTATAATATCAGCCATTGTTTTTAGTTTTAATGGCTGATATTAAAGTTAATCGACTAGATGATTCACACCAATTTATAGTTTCTTTTGGCTGAGACATACTGCAATGATAGATTGCCATTTTGACAATTTAGATTGATCACAAATGTGTGCCACATGGCAGAATGATAAATCACGCTTCAATGGTGTGAGATAAGAAGTCTAAATTTAATGGTGTAAGATCATTTAAACACCAATTTTGTGTTTAAATGTCGGTCAGCAGCCATTATCCCTTTGACCAAAGGTTTATGGTATCTACCATCTATACACAGAGTAGAATCTATCCAAATATCAATGCATTCAACATTTCCTTGCAAGTATATAAGTATATATATATATATATATATATATATATATATATATATATATATCTGCATACAGGAATTGTTGCAAAAGTAAAATGCAACATATGCATCTGGCAATGTGGTGCTCGGAGATATTGGAGTTCATATCTAGCAGCAGGTTAGGTTCTTACTAGCTCAGTTTGTCACTAATATTTTTTAGATTTTAGGAAAATGAATTGCATGAGTTAATGCACCATGGCCTAGACTTTAATGATGTTCTCCTTTTAATTTCAGGCAAAGCTTTCCAATTTCAAGCTCATCTCAAATGGATCACTAGGGGTCGGGGACACTTGGCAGGAGAGGCAAAGTAAATTTATTTATTTTTTTCTTTTATTTTGAAAATGGGCCATGGGGTCCTTAGATTGTTAACTCTCTTTCTTTTCTTCTTCTTTTTATTTGAATAAAAGGATTGA
This sequence comes from Chloranthus sessilifolius, assembly GCA_021018995.1. Taxonomy (NCBI): domain Eukaryota; kingdom Viridiplantae; phylum Streptophyta; class Magnoliopsida; order Chloranthales; family Chloranthaceae; genus Chloranthus; species Chloranthus sessilifolius. The sequence goes on from CM037585.1 coordinate 93,863,917, forward strand.
GCATGTAGAGTTTAAAATGTTTGGCTGATTTAAAAGGTTGGATCATAGGTTGAGATGCAATGTTTTGTTTGAATAAAATAATTGGGCATCTATTTTTTTTATTAATGGCATTGAATGATTTGCATTTGAGTTGAATGGTTGTGTTGAAATATGAGATTAATAGCTTTTTTTTTATATATAATTTTTTTAAAGCATTAAAGAAAAAGCATTAAAAAATTTATATTAAAAAAAAAATATTAAAAAACCTATTGGGGAAATCGAGTGTGCTGATTTATTGTGTAATGGTAAAAGCATAATAAAATCAAATTAAAACAGAGGGTGGATTCAGCACAACTATAACCACTTAGACTTGCAAGATACAGGGCTGTTGTAACAAGTTTTGATAGATAAGTAAGGGTACGTCCATAGGGAAATGTGAATAAACTATGGTAAATCTCCAGATCTGCAATAGATCTGGCACTCTATCCTAATTTAAGCTACACTAAATAGGAAAGAGGAGAGGTGTTAGGTTTTTATCACTACGAACTATAGAAATTAAATGCAGTTGATCTAGATTTTAAGAAAATACAGAAGTGAAGGAAAATAGATTAAAAATCAAAGGATGGAGAGCAGCAGCTAGGGATTTGGTCTTTCACTGAAAATTAAATGAATCAAAGGTAATGCTTAGATTGGATCTGCAACAATCCTTCATCTGGCTACAAGCTCCCCAGGTTCGACCCTGACAGATGCATGGTATAAGGATCTGATCTTAACTAGAGAATCAGAGCAATCCTAAGGCTATGACTTGTCCACTTGGATGGTCACAGATCATCCTAGAGATTGTCTCCAGCCTATGGTCTTGATTGGAAGAGGTTAACCATTGTAGATGCTATGAATGCCAGGCTACATGCTCCCCATTTCTGGCTGGCCCATAGGAGCATCCAAACAAGGGAAATCAAATACGAATAAATGAAGTATAGCTCAGAATTAACTCTAAATCTCACGATTCCATTGCAATGTCACTATTTATAATGTTGTGCTCAGATCTACAATCTATGCAGCATCCAATCCCTTACAAAACCTTTAAAACTCTTAATTACAGCTCATAACCTCACCCTAGCTACTGGAGAAGTTTTAGCCAACCATAATTGGCTAAAAGCGAGGAAGAAGAAGAGAGAAAAGAGAGGGAAAAATTGGAGGGAAAATGAATTCGAACTGGGCTCTGGCTCTCTCAATTTCTGGATCATTTTTCAATGTGATTGCTCCTCCATTTATACCTTTTTTCTCAGATCTATTTTAGCCAATCAGAACTCGAAAGAATAATGTAGTTATGCTGATGTGGATAATCCCTCTTCTAGAAGCTTTTCTCCAATTGGTTCACAACTGACAAGTACATGTGAGGTAGTTAGAGTTCCTGCTCGTACTCAGTTGAATACCAAAAATACCCCCCATGGGTCGCTGTCGCACCTTGGATCGTGTGCGTGAAATTTGGAAGTTGTAGCTGCTGAAGAATGGCCATGAGAAGTTCCCAAAATGAATGTCGAGAGATTCAGGGAGCTTCTCGATAGGTTCTTAGTGTGCTTGCTCTATATTTCGATAGGTTTGGAAAACCTCTCGCTGAGTTGAAGTGCACAAGTCGATAGGATTGGCATATCTCGACAGGATTGAAGTGGCTCTCGATACCTTATGTTCAGTTCTTCATTCATCCTATCGACAGGTTACAATCAACCTGTCGACTTGGTGAAGTGTTCGACAGGTTGGGAATCATCTCGACAGGTTCTGAATGGTCCTGTCGAAAGCTTCTCTCAATCTGCTCGATAGGTTCAGTTGAACCTCGCGACTTCCCCTGCACCTTTAGGTAAGGTGTCGACAGGATTCTTTTACTGCAAGCACAACCTATCGACAAGCAACTGGAACCTTGTGATAGCTTAATGGATCCTCTCGGCAGATCGGCATTTGAGCTTCAGAACTTCTCGATAGCTTCTGCCTTGAATTTCCTCAGCTGGCACCTATCTTTGGTGTGTTGTCTTCTAGTCGTTTGCACTCAGCAACCTCTTGGGGGGTTCAATCTGTCTTCTTTGGAACTGTGCTTGGTCTCAAGCATGCCTTGTTGATCCCATGACCTTCTCATGAATTTATAAAGCTCTGATTGCGTAACTGACAGGCCTTTGGGCTGTTGTGAACATATGATGAGGAGCAGATTGCTTCTTTGGCCTTTTTAGGTGGATATTTGCACTAAGGCTAGATTTTATTGCTTATCTACATAACGTACTTAAAACACCTAATTAGTCAGCTCAAGGGTCCAACAGAGGTCAGGGTAGGAGGTAAAAAATAATATTTTTCACTGCTTAACACACTCCTAAACCTAAGCTTTGCTAGTCCCTGAGCAAAGGAGAAAGTAAAAATAATTATTGAAAATAAAAAATGCCACTTTTGTAGGGAACACGGATGCATTTAGCATATGCATCAAGCCTTTTCACCCCTAGGTGATCCCTAGTGGAGGAGTGAAGTCTCCTGAGGGTTTTCAGTGAAGTTACCCACAAACTTCCCCAATGGTTCAGTTAATATTAATGCAGCATGTTGAGAACAAAAATCAAGCCAAAATAAAATTCATTCCACACCTTGTTCCTTTAAGTTCAGAATGTCCTTATAAAAAACATAGCATTTTTTTTTTAACTGAAATTTTGCAACAATTCCTTCACAATCAATCAGCTCATGTCAAGGAATTTTATCCAAAATTTAATACATAGCTAACTATTAAACTGAGAATTTTTGTTATGATACAACCCCCAACAAACTTAATTTCAGATCCAAAGCTCGCCAAGGTTGCCATTCAGAGTGAAACTAGAAGGGTGCATCAGTTCACACAGCTCAAGAGTAGTTACAACCCTCAAATAGGACTGCAAGCATGAGCATAGGCATTGCACTAATTTCTAAAATTTTCTAACTCTTTTCACCATAGATCAGACAAATCCTTGTCTCCACATGATAGCTCAATCCATTTCAGATCAGTAAGGTCATTTTATTAGGTTGTAATGTGGCTTAAGGGTGAAGTTTACAAAGAATAAAAAAGTAGAATGGGATTCAAGGTTGAAAAATCAACAAAGTAAGGAGGGGATTCATGACTTCACCTTCTTCATTTCAGCACATCTTCATTTTCTTTTTGTATTTTCAGACTTGAAGTAATCAGCTTCACCATCGTCTTATCTTCTTGTAGATTTTCAAATGAAGTGACTTCTCTTTTCTTCTATTTTATTTTTCCATTTTTCTTTTCTTTTTGTATGCCTTCCTTTTGTAATTTTTTTTTCTTTTTATGGGCTGGCATGCCACAATTACACATCACTCTTGCCTTCACATGTATTTTCTTCTTCTTTTACCAAATTGTCAAACGTTTCTCCTCTAACCTCTTCAATTCCTTCCCCTTTACCTTCTAAAATCTCAGAGTGAGGGTCAGGGTGCATAAGGTCATTGAGGTTTTGGGATCAAATTTTCTAGTTTTTATCAAAGAAAAGCTTGGATTTCAAGGTTCAAATGGTGTGTATCAAGGGGAGTTCAAAGGGTAAGGATATTTTAAGCTCAAACTGTCCAAGAAATGGCCTTACTTTATGTCCTCAATGTCAAGAATGTTGTCAAGCTGTTTCAACTTGGATTTTCCTAACTTCTAGTGATCAAAGCCAGATCCAATCAGTCCTTAGAGCAGAAAAAATTTGCCAAGACACTCTTCAAGAAAAAAATTTCTCTCAGGCCCAAATCTCACTGGGTATGGTCTTCCATCAAATTTTTTAGGGAGTATCCTCACAGATCTTCTCTCCTTTCAAGTTCACTAAGTGATAATTTTTCAATAAAAATTCCTAACATTTGCTTCGTTATAGTATTAGAAATGCAGCATATTCTAATATTAAAAGGTTTTTATTTTCCTTAAAAAAAATTCAGGTGGGAATTTAATTTATTTTCTCAATTTCTATTGAACCTTGTTGCACTACTATTAACTATCCATTGGCATACCTTGCCACACCCCCAAACCTATGAGGAGCAGTGTCCTCATTGTGTTAAAGATAAATGTGGGTGTCCAGCAGGGTAAAAACAGAGATACACAAAAGAAAGAAAACAAACACTGTACATTCATATCAAATAAACAAATCAGAATAAAAAGAAATTGCATTTAAACCCAAAGAATATATACAATGGAGAAAACCTAGACATATATATAAGAAAACCTAGACACATTCTAACTTAGACATGACTCTGGTAGCAACTTCCACGGCCTCGAACAAAACATATTGTCCTAAAAAAATTGTGCCCCTGGCTTATGGATATCCTCGACTTGCTACCGCTGGAAGAGGAACTGCAAGCCAGGGGTGGGGATGAGAGGGCTTAGGGGGACGGATGCTGAGCAGGTGGTGGTGGGAGGGAGGAGGATGGGGAGGAAGGTGCAGATGGTTCTATCTTCCTTTTCTTTTTCTTTCTTTTATTCTTTTTCTTCTCCTCCTTGGCCAAAATCCTTTAGACTTCCTCATATTCGTCCCACAGGAACTGTAAAGGGTCTAGTTCCTTTGGTGGTGGCGGATCATCCTAGACTGGGTCAAATTTTATTAGAAGCTCAATGGGTTTGTCGTCCGCCATGGTTGTGGATAGGGATGAACTAAGGAGGTTAAACGCGAACAACTGCGAAGGAGGTGAACCAGGCTAGTATTTAAAATGTAGGAGGTGGGATGCGTATCGTCGTATTAAATTTTCTCATCTTCCCAAGTCATAATTTCTAAAATGGTATTGGTGGTAAGTGGCAAGTAGGTTGCGGAAAGTATGGAACGTCGTGTGATAATATGGGGACTGGTACCGCGGAGTGCATGGTGGTTTATTTATAGCAATGGGAGTTAAGGCAGGGAGATAAGAGGAATTAATGTTCAGACACGGAGGAAAAAGAGCTTCAACAGGACTGGGGGGCACGACGTCGACAGGTTGGTACAACCTGTCGGGGAATGAAACACCGCTGAACCTCTCGAGAGGTTCACACAATCCTGTCAATGGGTCTAGGTTGCCAACTGTGTCATTTTGAGAAATTTACCAATCCTTTGCCAGGTTCCTTGAATTCACCATTCATCCCCTCGACAGGTTCTATGTTCCTGCAAAAGTTTTCCTGAGAGGTTCAAAAAACCTCTCAACAAGTTCTCTGAACCTATCGAGAATTACAACCAAAGACCCTTAGAAGCTATCAACAGGTTCAGCGATCCTATCGATAGACAATTATACACTAGTAGAACCTGTATAATTCACTTCAAATAGGCTTATATCCTTCCCCACTACCATGCTACACATCCATTTGGCAAATACTTAGTCAAATTAAACAGGTCCTGCCTTAAGTCAACCTATGAAGGACACATGAAATGTACATGCACATATTAAACCCTAATGACTCTGCTAAACAATAATAACAACACCAAAATAGCAACTATAGTATATACTATAGATTGTTGAGAATCAGTCAAGTAATGGAGGTTCTTGAAGGGAAGTGGTCATCATGGGCTCCATATTTTCAACCACAGTTTTGAGCCTCTGACCATTTACTTTCATGATCCTGCCATCGTTAGGATCCTTGATTTCAACTGCTCCAGATGGAGATACATGCTCAACTATGTAGGGTCCCTCCCATCTGGATCTTAATTTTTCTAAGAAAAATTTTAGCTTAGAATTGAAAAGCCATACCTTGTTGCCAACAATGAACTCTTTTTTTAATAACTGCTTGTCAAAGAAGGCCTTGGTTTTCTCCTTGTAGATTCTCACATTGAAATAAGCATCCAACCTCAGCTCATCCAGCTTAGATAGTTGGAGTTTCCTTTGAATGCCAGCAGAAGTTAAGTCAGTATTTAATGCTTTAATAGCCCAATATGCCATGTGCTCAAGCTCCACTGGTAAATGGCATGCCTTGCCATATACCAGCCTGAAAGGAGACATCCCAATGGGAGTCTTCTAGGCAGTTCCATAAGCCCACTGGGCATCAGGTCACTTCAAAAACCAATCCTTCTGATGCACTCTTACTGTTTTCTCTAAAATATGTTTGATCTCTCTGTTAGAAATCTCCACCTGCCCACTGGTTTGAGGGTGGTATGGGGTGGCAACTCTGTGTGTCACAGAGTTCTTTCTAAGAAGGTTCTCAAACAGCTTGTTGCAGAAATGGCTCCCCCCATCACTGATGATGGCTCTGGGGGTGCCAAATCTAGAGAAAATGTTGTCCTTCAAAAAGTTGAGAACAACCTTGTGATCATTAGTTCTTGTGGCTATGGCCTGCAGCGGAATTTCAATGCGCTTACTTTATTTGTTGGTGGTAAAAGCAATTTAAAATCAAAGTAAAATAGGAGATGGAATAAGCACAACTGAGAAATCCTAGACCTGTAAGATACAGGGTCCATTGTGGCACTTATTCTAAGTATCCTAAGGTAGCCTAATGAATTAATTACAGAAAAGGGTTGTGAAGATGGATGGAGTGAGGGAAAATAAATATAAAAGGGTGAGAAGTATACTATTGGGTTCAGATCTGCTGGTATAGAAATCCTGTCCAATGGCTACATTATCACCAAAGAGGAGAGAGAATTCAACTCATCCCTGTGCCATGATCCAATCCCTTAAGGTTATAACCTGTCCACTTAAATGGTCACAAACTATCCCATAGGGGAACCACAATCGAGAGATGGGTCAAAACAAGTTGATCATTGTAGGCACTAATTCATCCAGGCTACAAGCTCAGGAATCCATAGGGAACCTCAACCTCGAAAGCTCTATGTGTGGGGCTAAGGCTGTAAAGGACCATGATAGCCCAGACACATAGAACCAACAAGAGATTGAGTACCACCTTCGATCTAGCTGTCCATTGCTTGAGTGGGACTACAATGGTTTAGTCACAAGCCTACAATCTCCATACCCAGATCAGATCTACCATCTGATGGCGGGTCTATACTAATATAAGGGAGTCAACCTCTGTACAATCTCCTACCAGGCTACAAGCTCAGGCTCGAAGAAGAAGGATTCATTTTAGATCGGCAGATTGGATTCCCCCTAAGGCTATAACCTGTCCACTTAAATGGTCACAGACTATCCCAGAGGCTATCCTCCTCACGGAGCCCAAAAAAAAATAAGAATATTGCTACTACCACCATGGTCACAAGGCTACCAGCTCAGGCTTCCATGGGGATTTCAGATCTAGTGGGTCCTGTGGTGGGGCTAAGGCTGCAAAGGACCATGATAGCACAGACACACAGGTCACTTGGATCTGAATGGGACCTTAGAATCAGTCCTCCATTGCTTTGAATCACAGTCAAAGCAATGGCGGATCACAAGGCAGCAGCCTTGCACAGAACAGCTCACAAACACATGAATCCCTAAAAAAATACAACACCCAATCACAAATTCCATTGATTTAAACTTAATAAGCATACAAAGGCATGGCCAGCAAATGTTGGGCCATGGAGAGAAGAAAAAGAAGAAGGAAAATTACTTACAGCTACAGAAAAACAAGACTATAATGCTAAAAACAAAACAGAACAGAAACTGAACTCTTCCGGCCTCTTGCTCCCCTAAACCTAAACCAGGCTTAGGTTTATATAGCAGTGGGTGTGGCGGCGCATTAGGGTTAGGAAACGCTAATTTTAGTGATGCCACATGGCCTATTAATGATCCTTGGATGCCTTGGGGCGCATGTACAGAGATTTGAGCAGGGGAGTGTGTGCCCTAATCCTTGGAAATTCCCAGAAAGTCCTCTACAGAATGATGGAAGTTGGAGTTCAGAGCTTCGCCAGGTTACAGTCGATTCCCAAACTTATCGCGTGGTAGCTCTGTTCTTCGCGTGGTTGAGTTTAACATTAGAACTTCAAATGTCGCGGGGTTACAGCTTCTTAATGCTTTGAGCAGTCGCGAGGTAGATAGTTAAGCTCTCGCAGGATTGGGCTTCGCACGATTGGATTGTTACTTGTGAATAGCGTGAGAACTGTGTGAGCATTCCATTTCACTTCGCGAGGCTAACTCTGGCTTCACAAGGTTGCTTTCTTCCTGAACCGTGCGACAACTTCTTTTCTTGATAGATCTTCACGAGGATCCTCGCGATAGCTGTGAGGCATTTCTGAACTGCGCGATAGGTTCTCTTGACATTTGCATCCATGACTCTGCGTGGCGAGGATTCTAAAGCTCTCTCTCTCATTTGTTCTCGTAGGCTGAGGGTCTTCTTGAACTACGTGAGACTGTGCAACCTCTAACTTCTGAACTTCGCGAGAGCAGCGCGAGGTTGTGCTTCTGAAGCTTTCTATTACTCAACTGCGTGAGCACTTGTTGTGAAGTCTTGGGAAGCTCGCGAGGACTGCGCGAAGCATAGTTTTTTGAAGCCTTTGAAGCTTTGTGGAAGCTGCGCGAGGCTGAATTCAGTGTTTATCCTTCTGAGGGATTTTTGGTGCCAATATGGGCTCCTTAACATGATTTCTAGCCTTATTGCACTACTGTTTATTATCTATAAAAAACACTTAACAAACCTTTATTAGATGGCTAAGGGTCTAATCAAAGGCTAAGTTAAGGGGTGAACAGTGGCACTTTTCAGGTCTTAACATGGCCTCAACCCATTTGGACACACAGTCCATAGCCACAAAAATATAATCATAACCATGGGAAGGAGCAAAGGGCCCATAAAGTCTATCCTCAAATATCAAAATGCTCAACCACAAGAATGGGCTGCAGAGGCATGGAGTTTCGTGTAGAAATACTCCCCATTTGCTGACATCTAGAACAGGCTTTGCAATGCTGAAAGGCATCCTTGAAAGAGTGGGCCAATAGAAGCCACTTTGAAGCACCTTTGAAGCAATTTTGTTGCCACTGAAATGGCCTCCACAAGCCTGTTCATGGCACATGGTCAGAATGTTTTTAAATTTAGTTTCAAACACACATTTTCTTATCACCTGGTCTGCACAATACTTAAAAAGGTAAGGATCCTCCCACATGTAATATCGAATCTGTGAGAAAAATAGATTCCTATCATCCTTATTCCAATGTGGGGGGATTGTATCTACTGCTTGATAGTTTACTATGTTGGCAAAGCAGGGGACACTCATCTCTACAGTAAAAAGCTGCTCATCTGGGAAGGAATCATTGATGGGCAAGCTCTCTTGTTCAGCAGCTGGGAACCTAGATAGGTGGTCTGCTACCACATTCTCAACCCCTTTCTTGTCTTTGATATCTAAATCAAATTCCTACAAATGCAAAACCCATCTTATCAGTCTAGCTTTAGCATCCTTTTTGGACAAGAGGTATTTTAAGGTTGAGTGGTCAGTAAACACAATAATCTTAGATCTCAGCACATATGATTTGAATTTCTCCAAAGCAAATACAATGGCCAACAGTTCCTTTTCAGTTGTTGTGTAATTCAGTTGAGCATCAACCACTGATTTGCTTGCATAAGCCACTATGCTTGGTGCTTTGTCTTTTCTTTGTCCCAAGACTGCACCAATAGCAAAGTCTGATGCATCACACATCAGCTCAAATGGCAAGGAGAAATCAGGAGCCTGTAAAATGGGCGCAGTAGTCAAACATGTCTTCCGCAATTCAAAGGTAGCCAGGCATTCATCATTGAATTCAAATGGAACCTCTTGGCACAACAAGTGGCAATGAGGTTTGGAGATTTTGCTAAAATCTTTGATGAACCTTCGATAGAAACCAGCATGTCCCAAGAATGACCTGACTTGCTTGACAATTTTGGGTGGGGTAGATATGCAATTAAATCGATTTTAGCTTGATCAACCTCTATCCCTTTGTGGGAGACAACATGTCCTAAGACAGCTCCTTGAGTCACCATGAAGTGACACTTCTCCCAACTCAAGACTAGGTTAGTTTCTTCACATCTTTGCAACACCAGGCTAAGGTGATGCAAGCATTGGCTAAAATCATCCCCATAAATAGAAAAATTATCCATAAAAATCTCCAAGAACTGATCAATCATGTCAGAGAAAATAACATACATACATCTTTGCAAGGTGGCAGGTGCATTACATAGTGCAAATGACATCCTTTTGTATGGAAAGGTTCCAAAGGGGCATGTAAAGGTAGTTTTCTCTTGATCTTGTGGATATACAGGGATTTGATTGTACCCTAAATAACCATCAAGAAAATAGTAAAATACCTTGCCTGTCTGCTTATCTACGATTTGATCAATGAAGGGCAATGGGAAATAGTCTTTGTTAGTTTATCATTGAGCTTCCTGAAATCTATACACACCCTCCAACCAGTGGTCTGTCTAGTTGGGATCAGATCTCTTGAGTCTGCTTGAACTATAGTGATTCCAGATTTCTTAGAAACCACCTAGGTAGGTGCCACCCATTGAGAATCCGAGATGGGGTAAATGACCCCAACATCTAATAGCTTTACAACTTCTTTCATGACAACCTCCTGCATGTGGGGGTTCAATTTTCTTTGCATCCCTCTAGAGGGTCTGGAGCCCTCTTCAAGATGAATCTTGTGCATGCATACAGCAGGATTTATACCTCTAAGATCTACGATAGTCTACCCTATTGCTCTCTTATGCTTCCTTAGCACACAAAGTAGCTCTTCCTCTTGCCCAAGAGTGAGGGAAGAAGAAATTATGACTGGCAATTTCTTATTAGCTACTAGGAAGGCATACTTTAAAGATATTGAGAGTTGCTTTAGCTCCACATCTGGGGGACTGATGAGTGAAGGCAATACGGGTGCCTTAGAAGGTGGTGGAAGAGATAACAAGTTGGTTTCCCTGGGTGATGCTTTGCTAGCCCCACTTCAGAATTTATAGTTTGCACTTGCTCAAGTTCAAATGTGGAGGCTTTCTCTTCCACTGTTTCATTCCAAACTTCATCAAAAATATCAAACAAATTATTATTATGCAGCAGTTGGGGCAGAGTTTCTTCCAGCAGCTCAATGAAAAAATAGTCCTCATTATCTAAATGGGGCTGATGAGTTGTATTATACACATTCAATTTGACCTTCATATTACCAAAAGTTACTTCCATGACCCCTGATCTATATTATATGCATGCATTAGCAGTGGCCAAAAATGGCGTACCCAAAATCACAAGTATGGAAGTAGCACACTTGCTTGGCTTCATATCCAGCATCAGAAAATCAGCAGGATAAAAGAATTTATCAACCGCAGCCAAGACATCTTCTATGATTCCCACAGGCTCCCTCTCAGATCTGTCAGCTAGTTGTAAGACCACATGTGTGGGTTTCAACTCACCAAAGTCCAGCTTCTCATAAACTGAGTATGGAAGAAAATTCACACTAGCTGCCAGATCTAATAAGGCTTTTTCAATGGTATGATCTCTAATGATGCAGGGGATAGTGGGGACTTCAGGGTCTTGGAGCTTTGTTGGAGTTGTTATAGTCAAGACTTGGTTCACTTTTTCTACTAAAAAGACTTTCTTGGATAGATGTATCCTCGATTGTCTTTTGTGGGTGCAAAGGTCTTTTAAAAACTTGGCATAGGTCGACACTTGCTTGATTATATCAAGTAAAGGCAAGTTGATCTTTACTTGCTTAAAGGTTTCCATCATTTCCTTTACTTTGGCATTCCCTTTATCAAAAGGAGAAGCTACTTTTAAAGCATTGGAAAATGGAAAATACGGAACTGAATTCTCATTTGCAGCCTTAGCCTCATCAATTTTTTCTTTATTTTTATTTTCAATTTTTTCATTTTCTTCAATTTTCTTTTGGGGAGCATTAACATCTCCCTTATTCAAACTGGGCTGCTCCTTCTGTACATTCTTTGGAACTGCTTCATTTTCTTTTTCTAAATTTTTTAAAGGCTCACAGCCTACTTGATTGTCCACCAACCTTTCACTTCTTAATATGGTGACAGATTTGGCTTTCTCATGAGAAGAAGAGACTTCACCTACCACATATGGTCTCTTTGGATTGTCTATGGGCTGACTAGGCAACCTACCTTCCTCCCTCTTTGTCAATGCATTAGATAGTTGCCCAAGATGGTCTTCTATCTTTTTTATGCTTTGACTATGAGAGTGGATTGTTTGGGATAGCGAGCCCAAGTTCTGCAATGAGGCCAGAACTTATTCTTCAAAAGAGGGTGTTCTAGAAACTGAAGTTGGGGCATTTTGTTGCACAGGTTGAACCATAGGCTGAGCCATGGGTTGCTGGTATTGAGTCCTTGGAACAAAATTCTGTTGATAGGTCTAGGGAGCAAGTTTAAAATTGTAACATCCCTAAAATTTTGATCTTTGAACAGTATGCCTCAGTGTCCGTGCCCAACTGATGAAAATAATTAAGTTTGTTGGGTTAAGTCTTAAATGAAAAAGATTGGTTTAGATTTGCATGTGGACCTTTGGATGAATTGTATACATCTAGCTACGACGTATTGGCTTAACACGTAAGTTTAGGTTGGTTATAAATGAAAATAAAGGCAAGAGAATTTATTTCTCTTATGATTTTGGTTCTAGAGAGAGAATGAAAGTTTAGTAATGGTTAAACAACTTATTTGACTAATTGGGTCTATTACATTGAGCTGATTGATTGGGCCAACTATTTGAGCCGACTTTGGGCCTCAACTAGAACCTTTGAGGAAGTCGCAAATACTCAAATTGTGCGTACTACAGTCACACCAGAACCAATGCTCTTTTAAGTGGATGAGTGTTCGAAATAAAGAAATTAGAGAAATGCATGTGGTGTGAACAGTGTAGGTACCGAATCAAAATTCTTACACTTTAATCCGTGAGTCCATCGTCGATAAAAAGATTTAGTGACAAGTGAAGATTTGACCATTTTTGGCCTTGATAGAAAACCCATGCACCGACTCACGGTGTGTGTGTCTAACACCAAACCCAACCCATAGGATAAAGAGAAACCCCACCCGTGGGTTTTCATTTGCCTTGCAAAGTTGAGAGAAAGAGAGAGATTCTTCTCAACCCTCTCATGAGACCCAACTGGGAGATCCCTCCGCAAGCCGCTTTGTTTTCATCGCATGGGGCATCATAGTTTCTGATCGCTCTTGCGATTGTGAGCGTGAGAGAAACCATCATTCCAAACCCTCTTTTTACTTTAGAAAACCTAACCTTCATTGATCTTCATCAAGGATCCTTCTTCCTTGCTCAAGAAAGCATTGATTTATTATGTTCATTGAGAGGATTCAATCTATGCCCATACGATTGGAAAGAAGAATTTCGAACCATCGAGAAGAAATGAGGGTTTCACGCCAAATCTATTGATTTTGAATACAATAGGCATTGCTCGCATGAATTGAAAGGTAAGATTTAATTTAAATTGCTTAGAATTAATTTGATTTATGTTTATGGGTGAAGAATGGGAAGAAATGAGTTAAGATTTAAAAGAAAATGAGTTTTGAAACATAAACCATCAAGAATGGTGAAATCTGTCAATTTTTGATCGATCGAAATTGAATTCGATCGATCGGAATTGACAACAAATGATGAAATGCGATTTTTCTGAAATTTCTATCAATCAAAATGAAATTTAGATCAATCGAATTGAAATTCGATCAATCGAACTGAAATTCAATCAATCGAAATAAAATTCGATCGATCGAACTTGACAGAGCTTGTCGATACTGCATCGGTATTTTAATCATAACTTTCTATCCCGAAATCAGAATTATATGATTCTTATTGTGTTGGAAAGAAGACATCGAGACCTACAACTTTCATGTTTTGACTAATTTTAAAGGTCTAAAGTTTGTTGGAAGTTGGGTCAAGTTTCGAGTTAACACGTTTTGACTGAAGTGCCGACACAGCTTCGGTATTTTGGCGATAACGTTTACTCCGAACTCCGATTGATGTGATTTTTTAGGCTTTGGAAAGAGGACAACATGGCCTATAATTTTTATATTTTAACTATTTTGTGAATCTAAAGTTTTAAAAATCAAAATTTAGGAGGAAATTACGTCAATTTCTAAGTTAGCACGAAATTGCCCCGTTCCAACCTCGGTTTTGAGAAAATATTTAAATATGTCTAGGTTATTTGTGATTCGTGTTGATATTTGATACATCATCACCAGTTTGTGATATAGATTGAGAGCGGAAATCCATCAATAGGGCTTAGCTTGGCTTTGCGCAACTTCGAGGCTAAGGTGGGGAAAATTCTATACCCAATTGCATTTTTTATTTAAATTCATAGATGCTTGATATGATCGAATGAAATGTGATACATTTTGATTTGAACATGAATTAGTATTTGAATTCTTTGCAATGGAAACCTTAGAATTCTTTGCAATACTCAAAAGCTTTAATTATCGAATCTCTGACACATTGGTTTGTTTTGGGCATTCATTGAAATGTCAAATCAAGGAATGATTTTTGTTTTGAACATCGTATTTTAGCCTGCGTAGATCAGGTAAAGAATTTCATTTTTGAACATCGTGTGTGTGAATTTTACAGGTTTTGAATCGAGACCTGAAGTTAAATTTCAAGCAAATGTAAACTTTAAATTGAATTCAAATCGAATGTGCACATAATTTGAATCCTAATCGAACTATAAGTTAAATAAATTTAAGTGGACCGCTCTTAGGTTTGATTGCAAGAATACTGCGGACTGCTATGAGTGGATTATAAGTAAAATGTGGACCGCTATGGGCGGATTAGAAGTACAATGTGAACCGCTATGGGCGAATTGCAAGAATATTGTGGACCACAATGGGCGGATTATAATGTACCTTGTGGGTCGCTAAGGCGGAATCGAACTGGCACGGTGGCTAACTGTGAATCAAACCAGCATGGAAGTTAAACCCATGAATCGAACCGGCATGGCGGCTAACCATGAATCGAACCGGCATGGCGGTTAAACCCATGAATCGAACAGGCATGGCGGGATATCCGTGAATCAAATCGGCATGGCGGCTAACCGTGAATTGAACCGACATAGCGGTTAAACCCATGAATCGAACCGGCATGGCGGGATATTCGTGAATCGAACTGTGTAAACTATGTGACAATGTGTAAGCTATGCAAGTGACTGTGAATTAAACTGGCACGGCAGTCTCCATGAATCAAACCGGCACGGCGGGATATTCGTGAATCAAACTGTGTAAGCTAAGTAAGAAAGTGTGAAACATATAAGTAAGCTAAGTAAGAATGTGTAAGACTTGTAAGTGAGCTAAGTGAGGATTGTGTAAGACATATAAGTAAGCCAAGTAAGAATGTGTAACACTTGTAAGTAAGCTAAGTAAGGATTGTGTAAGACATATAAGTAAGCCAAGTAAGAAGGTGTAAGACATGTATGTAAGTAAAGTAAGAATGTATAAGACATGTAAGTAAGCCAAGTAAGAGTGTGTAAGACACGTGAGTAAGCCACGTAAGAATATGTAAGACATGTAAGTGAATGTGTAAATGCATAAGCAACGTAAAAAACATATGAGGTGTGAGAGAATGTGATTCGAACTCGGTAAATTAAAGATAAGAAATATGCTTTTTATAAGAGATCAGTTTTGATTTTGTTAAGAACATGTCTTTGAAATCAATTTCGGATTTGATAAGATAACGTCTTCGAAATCAGTTTGCCTTTGAAATCAGTTTCGATTTTGTTAAGAAAATTCCTTTAAACTTAGTTTTAGTTTTGATAAGAAATGCATTTGAAATCAGTTTTAGTTTTGATAAGAAAATGTTTTGATCTTGTCTTTGAATCTATGCATGTGATGAGATGTATATTAGTATTAGTTTTCTCCCCTAAGCTTAGATGTTAGCTCACCCCGACTATACGTCACAGGTATAGGTTTGAGGAGGGCCCAAACTGCATACTTGAAGAAAATGAGCTTCCACATAAGGATTTGTACTCTATTTCAGGTTCATAGATTTAGTGCATCGTGAACTTTGGTAAGTTCGGGCCTAGTATGTTCGTGCCATTATACATGCATGGTACACTACTGTTGGTGATTGTTGGTCATCATTGGTGTTTGTTTGTTCTATATATTTAGGTATTAGAACTAAAGTTTTTATTCATGATACATATATAACTTTGCTTTGATTTTCATCTGCATATGGATGTACCAAGTATTCTATATCAGATTGTGATCTACGATCTGGCGGTCTCGGTTTTCTCATTTGGTTTTAGTGTAAAGTTAAGGAAAAAAAAATGTCTCAAAATTTCAAGTGGGGAAAATCCGGGCTATCACAAAAAGGCATTTGCTGTGGTTGCTGATAGAACTGAGGTTGGAACTGCTACTGCTGGTTTTGATTTTGAACATTGTCTTGCTTCCACCTCAGGTTAGGGTGGTTTCTCCAAGAATAACTAGCAGTTGACTGCTGACCAAAGGACTGGGCAGCATTCACATGTTCCATCACCAGTTCTGGAAATTGCTCAGCAGAGGGGCAATCCTGAATGGGATGAGTGGGAGATTGACAGATGAGACATGCCTCTCCCACATTAGCAACCATTGGAGACTGCCTTTCTTCCATCATTTTCTCCTACTTTTGAGTTAAGCTGGCTACCTTTCTTTCCAAATCATTATACCCACCAATCTCATATATTTTACCTCTTGTTGTATTCTCCTTCAACATTCCTCCTGGGGTGTCCACATCCCTAGCAAGAGACTCTTGTTGTAATGAGTTTTCACCAATGACATCAAATAATTCTCATACTTCTTCAGCTGTTTTATGAAGGTATATGCCTTCACAAGAAGCATCCACCATATTTCTACTCTTGGAGTAAATTCCTTGATAGAAACTTTGGATAAGTTGCCATTCAGAAATTTTATGGTGGGGCCACTGCCTCAACAGCTCCTTGAATCTCTCCAATGCCTCATGGAACCCTTCAGTTGGAAGTTGAGAAAATGAGAGGATACTCTTCCTCAACTGACTGGTTCTAGACATGGGGAAGAATTTAGCTAGGAATTGGCTTTGCATGTCATCCCAAGAATTGATACTATTAGGGGGAGGCAAAGATAACCAGGCCCTGGCTTTGTCCTTTAATGAAAAAGGAAATAGCCTAAGCTTGATGGCTTCTGACCCTAGAGCTGTAATGTTAAAGGTAGTACACAAGGCAAGGAATTCATCAACATGCTTGTATGGGTCCTCTTTACTCAAACCATGGAAAGAAGGCAACATCTGATTGGTTGAAGATTTAATTTCATAATTAGTTTCCACATTAGGAAACTGTATGCAAAAAGGAGAATTATATGCACTAGGTGCATAGTAATCCTTCAACAACAACCTTGGTTGCTCACCCATTTCAACAGATTCAGTTGTAGCAGATGTAGGTGGGGTTTATGTGGGTCTAATAATCCTTTCAACCTCTGGATTAAATGGCATAATCTGAGGGTTGAGAGTTCTTCTTCCAAACATATACCACTCACAATCTCAATGCAAACTTATACAAATTGTAGCTCAAGTTTAATACAACAAACAGGAACAAGCACAAACAGCTAATAAAGCTACAAATCACAGATCAGGAAAAACAAGAGTAGAGGGATACAGACTTTAACACAACCTCTAGAACAGTGCTCCTCGGAGCACCACAGATTCAGATCTGAAAAGAAAATTAAGCTACAACATACAACAGGAGCAATTAGTCAAGCACTTAACAGGCAATCAAAATTATCATTCTAAAAATTAAAAAAAACTTAGATCTACCAAGTTTAGATCATAAATCCTCGGCAGCAGCGCCAAAAACTTGTTGGGGAAATCAAGTGTGCTGATTTATTGTGTAATGGTAAAAGCAAAATAAAATCAAATTAAAATAGAGGGTGGATTTAGCCCAACTACAATCTCCTAGACCTACAAGATGCAAGGCTGTTGTAGCAAGTTTTGATAGGTAAGGGTATGTCCACTGGAAAATATGAATAAACTATGATAAATCTCTAGATCTGCAATAGATCTGGCACTCTATCCTAATTTAAGCTATACTAAAATCGGAAAGAGGAGAGGTTTTGGGTTTTTATCACTACGAACTATAGATATTAATTGCAGTTAATCCAGATTTTAAGAAAACACAGAAGTGAAGGAAAATGGATTAAAAATCAAAGCATGGAGAGCAGAAGCTAGGGATTTGGACTTTCACTGAAAATTAAATGAATCAAAGGCAATGCTTAGATCAGATCTGCAATAATCCTTCATCTGGCTACAAGCTCCCCAGGTTTGACCCTAACAGATGCATGGTATAAGGATCTGATCTTAACCAGGGAATCAGAGAAATCCTATGGCTACGACCTGTCCACTTGAATGGTCACAAATCATCTTAGAGATTGTCTCCAGGCAATGGTCTTGATTAAAATAGGTTAACCATTGTAGATGCTGTGAATGCCAGGCTACAAGCTCCCCATTTCTGGCTGGTCAACAGGAGTATCCAAACTAAGGAAATCAAATACGAATAAATGAAGTATAGCTCAGAATTAACTATAAATCCCCTGATTCCATTGCAATGTCACTATTTACAATGTTGTGCTCAGATCTACAATATGTGTAGCATCCAATCCCTTACAAAGCCTCTAAAACTCTTAATTACGGCTCAACCTCACCCTAGCTACTGGAGAAGTTTTAGCCAACCATAATTGGCTAAAAGAGAGGAAGAAGAAGAGGGAAAGGAGAGGGAAAAATTGGTGAGAAAATGAATTCAAACTGGGCTCTAGCTCTCTCAATTTCTGGATCATTTTTCAATGTGATTGCTCCTCCACTTATACCTTTTTTCTCAGATCTGTTTCAGCCAATCAGAACTCAAAAGAATAATGCAGTTATGCTGATGTGGCTGATCTCTCTTCTAGAAGCTTTTTTCCTATTGGTTCACAGCTGATAAGTACATGTGAGGTAGTTAGAGTTCCCGCTCATGCTCAGTTAAATACCAAAAATACCTCCCAAGAGTCGCTCTCACGCCTTGGATCGTGTGCGCGAAATTTGAAAGTTGTAGTTGCTGAAGAAGGGCCATGAGAAGTTCCCAAAATGAATGTCGAGAGGTTCAGGGAACTTCTTGATAGGTTCTTAGTCTGCTTGCCATGTATTTCGATAGATTTGGAAAACCTCTCGCTGAGTTGAAGTGCACAAGTCAATAGGATTGGCATATCTCGACAGGTTTGAAGTGGCTCTCGATACCTTCTATTCAGTTCTTCATTCATCTTGTCGACAGGTTACAATCAACCTGTCGATTTGGTGAAGTGTTCGACAGGTTGGGGATCATCTCGACAGGTTCTGGAAGGTCATGTCAAAAGCTTCTCTCGATCTACTCGTTAGGTTCAGTTGAACCTCGCGACTTCCCCTGCACCTTTAGCTAAGGTGTCGACAAGATTATTTTACTGCAAGCACAACCTATCGACAAGAAACTAGAACCTTACGATAGCGTTATGGATCCTCTCGGCATATCGGCATTTGAGCTTTAGAACTTCTCGACAGCTTCTGCAATGAGTTTCCTCAGCTGGCACCTATCTTTGGTGTGCTGTCTTCCAACCGTTAGCACTCAGCAACCTCTTGGTGGGTTCAATTTGTCTTCTTTGCAATTGTGCTAGGTCTCAAGCTTGCCTTGTTGATCCCATGACCTTATCATGAATTTATAAAGCTCTGATTGCGTGACTGACAGGCCTTTGGGCTGTTGTGAACACATGATGAGGAGCAGATTGCTTCTTTGGCCTTTTTAGGTGGATATCTGCACTAAGGCTGAATTTTATTGCTTATCTATAAAGCGTACTTAAAACACCTTATTAGTCAGCTCAAAGGTCCAACAGACGTCAGGTTAGGAGGTAAAAAATGGTATTTTTCATTGCTTAATTAAACCATTAAAAAAATTGCATTAAAAAAAGCATTAAAAATTTGCATTAAAAAAAAAGCATAAAAAAATTGCAATTGAAAAAAATTGCATAAACAATTGTCGACGTAATTTAAAAAAAAAAAAATTGCATAAAAAACCACTGCCAAAAGCAGTGGTGTTTTTTCTATGACTATTAAGAATAGTCATTGTTGAAGTTCATAAACCACTGCCGTGTATAGTAGTAAAAAAAAATACTATTTTTTGTACAACTAGTTAGGGCAGTGGTTTTTTGAAAAAAACCACTGTTTAAGGCAGTGGTTTTTGGAAAACACCGGCAGTAGTTTTTTTACTTTTTCACATAGTGAGTCCTCGTTAAGAATCTAATAAGTTCCTAATAATTCTCTGATAAGTAAATGACAAGTACCTTAAAAGTTCCTGATAAGTCTCTGATAAATAAATGAAAAGTACCTAATAAGTATCTGATAATATAGTATATGATACGATATGCTCTGATCTAATAAGACAATATATGATATGATATAATGTGACAGTAAAATGCTCTGGCTAGATAGGAAGTATGATATGAATATGGTATGAAGCCTAAATGCTCGCAATGAAATGTTTGATCATGACATGATTTGTTTGCTAGGAATATTTGAACTCTGAATCTGAAAAAAATATTGAAATTCGGAATTTGAAAAGAATATTGAAATTCTGAATCTGAAAAGAATATTTGAATTTTGAATCTGAAAAGAATATTTGAACTTTGAATTGGAAAGAATTTTGAATCTGAAAAGAAGATCTAAATATCCGAACTCTAAACCTGAAATGAGAATATCTGAATGTCTGAACTCTGGACCTGAAATGGGTAATTTGAATGTCTGAACTCTGGACCCAAAATGGGTAATCTGAACATCTAAACTCGGGACCTCAAAAATGGGGTAACATGAACCTGGACCTCAGAAATGAGGAGAATTCTGAAAAAGAAAGATAGAATTTGAATTATAAGAAAGAATATAGAATTTAAAAGATAATGTAACAAAAACTGAAAATTTGAAAGTGGAAAGATGATACCATTCTTGTCACACCCCACAAAACCACGCATTGGTAACTCGAAACATGTGGTGCGTCACCGACTGCTGGATCTTAGCTGGAGAAATTCACGTAAGAACTTGACTGCTAGAGACTAGTTTGAAGCCAGTCAATTGAAGCCCATAAGTGGCTTATCTCATTGAAATCGATATTTGGACCTAGAGCCATGGACCCTTTTGAACCAAACCCATCGTAACTCTAATTGGGAATTAGAATCCCTTTGGGCCACTTGAAGTGCAAGTGCTAGTGGACTGGTCACTTAAGACCCATTAAAGACCCACATGCAATTAGAACCCACCCAGAAATTTAATGAATCAAGACCCATGTGAAACAGGGTACTTGGGCCCATTAAGTAAGAGCCAAGAGATTGATTGTATACACAGTCTTGGTGTGTATAAGCCACACAACAAATCCAAGACCCCCTTTATTTAGCCAACTCCACATGTTACCATGCAAACAATGTACTAAGGAGTCAGCTGCTTCAACTCGAGGAGGAACGAAGGAGAGAAAGAGAAGCCATCTTTCCCTTCTCCCTATTTTGGTTTCTTTGAATACCCAACCTTTAGATCTCTCCTGAAACCCTATTCGCCCAAGAAGGATTGCTCTCTTTGGCCATTGAAAAGCCCACACTCGATGGTTCACTTGAGTAGGGCGAAGAACGTTGAACAAATCATAGGATCGGTAATTTAACTTTGTTAATAAGACGCCAACAAGTCGTAGATCTCCGCTTGTGAGGAAACTAAGATAAGTAACCCTCGTAAAGCATGCGCTTTGTTTTAAATTCGAGTTTTGCTATCGACTGTTGAGAATTTATGTTGCATGCAATGATCCCACTGATTGAACGTGTGAGAATCGTGAGAGCCGATGCATCTTGATTCGATCAGTGAAATTCTTGCATATGCTTTGAAATTAGGGATAAATGTCATGCCTCTAATCTTGTAAATGTGAGAGAACTTTGGTGTGCGATTTGATGTATTTGAAGGGAGAATCTTGTAAGCGAGTGATGACTTGTATAGCGTGTGCTTGATGTGTCTGTAAGTCTACTTGAGAGGCCATAGAGATCAGCCCGAGTAGGGACATCAAGCTGTAGAGGAGGACAGTTTTGTGAAGTTCGCTCGAGTGTGATTTGAGGACGCTCGAGATGGAATTCACCTGAAGTCTCTGCTCCAGCAGGATTCCTAGGCCAATTTGGCTCAGGTAAAAGCCGCTCGAGCATGATGTGGGGTTTGTGTTGAGAAGTCACTCGAGCGTGATTGGAGCCGCTTGAGCAAGAAAGTACCTAAAGCCTTTGCTCGAGCGGGATTTCCAGGCTTATTCAGTCAGGTCAAAACCACTCAAGCGTACCAATAGAAGCCACTGGGAACCGCTCAAGTGCGATTGAGCCACACTCGAGCATGATACTCTGTATTGGTGATCGGTGCTGAAATATGACTATATTTCATACCTTAAACCCTACACTTAGCAGTTCGATGAAAGTATTTGATGGCTGTTGTGAAGTTTTGATGTTTACAGGTGTTTCTGATAGTTAGATCGTTCAAGTGCATAAAAGAAGGAAATTAAAGGCTATAAAAGAGCTATGGATAAAAAGGTCCAAAGAAGCATTGAAAGCCATGAAGAGAATCAACTTCCATCAAGAAAGGGAAGACTTTGCATTGAAGAGTCAATCGATTGAGGCATTATTGTCAATCGATTGACAGATGGAGTAAAACTCAACCCTAGAAAGTCAATCGATTGAGACATGAAATTCAATCGATTGAGACAAAAAGGCAAAAGTGTCTTAAAGGAGGTTAAATTCAAAGTTCAATCGATTGAGATCTAAGCCTCAATCGATTGAGGCAATTATTCAAAGATCAATCGATTGAGATCTAAGCCTCAATCGATTGAGGCAATTAGGGTTAGTTTGAATCGGCCATTATAAAAGAGAGGCTACGGCTTTTGAAAAGGTGAGCTTTTTGTACAGGAGAGCTTTTTGAATAGAGAGTTTTAGTTTTGAGACAAATTTGTGTAATAATTAGAGACTTTTGTAAGAGAGTTTTCTTAGAGTAATAAAATTGTGTTTAGATTTTCCGAGAACATATTTTTCTTTTACACCTTCTTTGCTCTTTACTTTGGGAATGGTTTTGAATGAAATTGAAGATCTTGCACCAAGGATGAGAGGCTAAAAGCTGTAGATCGGGGAAGATGCGATCCCCAGATAAGTACCCATATTTTATGTTTAATGCCATAGTATAATATTGTCATCATCAAATCATTTTTCTCAAAGTTTGTGATTATGTTTATGTTGTTTTGATCTAAACATCATGAGATACGCTATGCTTTTAGCATGATTCATACCGCAATGTTAGGCTGAGTCATCGTTTTTAGATAGGGTATGCCGGGTTAATGATCATGCTTAATTACTAGTCATTTGATCTTTTGGAATGATGGTGTGTTTGATGATTAATAAAACTGTGGGTTTAATAATAGAAAGGGATGCAAATCTGGGGTAGCATATTCCTTGATCTCGTCTTAAAATTTGTTCTTAAATTTCTCATTACATAATTTTTAGATTAATTTATTTTCTTTCTTGCAATTAGAAAAGTGTTAATTTTTGGTAAAAATTAAATCTGCCCCTTGGTACTTCCTCGGGGATATTTTCTTTCTTTTACACCTTCTTTCTTGCAATTAGAAGAATTGATTAAAATTTCAGATTTCCTTGTGGGTTCGACACCCTTGTTCCTGCCTTACTAGAACAGATCTTGTACACTTGCAAGGGTTTATTTAAAATCGATCAAGTTTTTGGCACTGCTTGAAATCGTAAATTTTGGTTAATTCGATTAGAGATTTTTGTTTTTATAGCCAATCGATTGAGAATAACCCTCAATCGATTGACTCTATTTTTGTGTGTGTTTGCTTAGTACCAATCGATTGAGCCTTGTTCTCAATCGATTGACTGCAATAATTTTAGCATCTCAATCTATTGACACAACTCATAATAGATTGAAAGCTGAAAAGAAAAAAAAAAATCAAAAACAAATTTCTTTCCTTAATTCTTCTCTCTTAGATTAGATTTTGCAATCTTCTTTTAGGAAGTTTAGGTTTTTAGAAGTTCTTAGTTTAGTAGGATTCTTTTTTTTATTTTTTTTATTTTCCTCTTTTAGATTTTATAGGATTTTCTAAAAATAGTTTTTAGGAAGTTTATATTTTTATTTTTTATTCTTTTAGGAAGTTTTTATTTTAGGAAGTTTATATTTTTATTTTTTATTCTTTTAGGAAGTTTTTATTTTAGGAAGTTTATATTTTTAGGAAGGTTTATATTCTTGTTTAGAAATTTTTTTTTTTTTTTTTTTTTTTGGAAAGTTTTAAAAAAAAAAAAATTAAAAAAAAAAAAAAAAATTAAAAAAAAAAAAATTTCTGATTGTTTTTCTTTCCTCTTTCTCCTTACTTTGGTCACTGTGCACCTTTCTCTCAATCGATTGACCAGTCTATGTCAATCGATTGACACTAGATTTTAAACTTTTGTGAAGTTCTTGCCTTCTCTCAATCGATTGAGAGCAGCTCCTCAATAGATTGACTGGCAAAGTCATTAGTGTGTAGTTCTGTGTGCTTTGTGACCCTTGCACCTCAATCTATTGAGAGTAGCCCCTCAATAGATTGACTGGCAAAGTCATTAGTGTGTAGTTCTGTGTGCTTTGTGACCCTTGCACCTCAATCTATTGAGAGTAGCTACTCAATAGATTGACTGACAAACTTTTTGTGAGCTCTCTACTCTTTGTTCAATCGATTGACATTCCTATGTCAATCAATTGACACAACTCCTGTGTGCTTTAATCTTGGAACCTCAATCGATTGAGAGCAGCCTCTCAATCGATTGACTGACAAAGTCTTGGTGTGAAATTCTGTGTGTTTTTTCTGACTCTTGGAACCTCAATCGATTGAGAGCAGCCCCTCAATCGATTGACTGATAAAGTCATTTTTATGCAAATTTGTAGCTTACATAATCTATTGAGACCACTGTCTCAATCGATTGAGTCTGCTTGAGGACTTATTTTGGGTTCTTCAAACCTTTGATTGTGGGTGTGGTGTATGAGCTTTACTCGTTCGCATCACCCACATTTGCTACCGTTTAATCCGGAGATCGAACGATCTTTGCGAGACAATCGTAGAATCCAAAGGAATCAGTATCATCATACTGATACCATGGCTGATCAAGAGCAAGAAATGAATGGAAACAACAACCAGAATGGCAACAATGCAAATAATGGACATAATGGGAACAATAATTACTATGAGGGACCTAGAACACTTGAATATTATAATGATCCTGGTTTTTACGAGGATCAGGAGTGTATCATGCATGCTCCCATTCCAGAGAACCATTATGAATTCAAATCTGCGATGATTCATATGCTACCAATTTTCCATGGTTTGGCAAATGAAAATCCACACGTTCATTTAAATGAATTCACTGGGGTATGCAAAATGTTCAGAGTCCACAACGTTACTGACGAGATAGCGAAGCTCTGACTCTTTCCGTTCTCTTTACGAGATAAGGCAAAAATGTGGTTCTATTCCTTAGAACCACAATCTATTCGGAGTTGGGCCGAGCTACATCGTCAGTTCCTCAAGAAGTACTTTCCCATGACGAAGGCCATTGAGTTGCGTCAAAAGATTCAATTCTTTTCCCAACAACCTACTGAAACATTCCATGAATGTTGGGAACGTTTTAAAGAATTAATCAGAAGTTGCTCTAATCATCAAATTCCAAGGTGGCAACAAGTCCAAAGCTTTTACAATGGACTAATTCCTGAAGAAAGACGCATGGTTGATGCATCTTGTGGTGGATCTTGTGCCACAAAAAAAGCTGATGAATTGTGGGCATTGTTTGAGAAGTTGTATCAAACTTCGATACAAAGTGAGACACTGGGGCGAACCACGTTGGACTTGGCGCCTAAATCTCATATGTTGACCAAAAATGGATTGTATGAGGTCAACAACAATACCTATCAACCAAGGTTGATATGTTGTCCAAACAGATGAACATGTTGTTAGCTGCGACCAAGCAAGCTAAAGTTCCTGTCACCCCCATTGTGTGCTCAATTTGTGACCACCCAGGTCATATGGCTAATAAGTGCCCCACTACCTTGTCATTCTTCCTTGATGGACCTACTCGTCAAGAGCAGGTCAATGAGACTCAATCTTATCAGCGGCAGGGTAGTAACATGTACTCCAATACCTACAATCCGGAATGGAAAAATCACCCCAACTTAGGATGGGGTGGATTGAACCAAACCGGTCAGGTACACCAGCCATACAAAGCCAATCCAATGGGTGGACAACAAGTTTTTCCACAAAAATTTCAGCAAAATTTCCGCCCACCACAGAATTTCCAGCAGAATTCTTATCTCCAACAGAATTCTAATATCCGGTAGAATGCTCGTATGATCATCCATATCTTGAATATCGTAACCAGAATTTCAATCAGAATCTAAATCAATCTCATGCCAACAATTCAAAAGATTCTGATCTGGAAGAAAAGATGATGCGAAGCATGCAAGCTTTTCAACAGATGATGTTAGATCAATTTAGTCAATTGACTAATCAACTGAGCCAACGAGCGGAAGGTAGGCTTCCCAGCCAACCCGTCAACAATCCTCGGGGTCAAACATCATCTAGTGAGGGACCATCCAACTATCAAGAATTAAAAGTCAAGTATAAAGGTCTTTGAGAAGTGGGGTGAAGTTGATAATCAAGTGGAAATGCCTACAGAAGCAAGAGAATCAGCGGAAGAGGAAGAAGGAGAAGCAGAGCAAGAAGAAGCAAGAGAAATGGAAAAAGAGAAAGAGTCAAAAGAAAGAGAAGAAGAGAAAGAGTCCGAGAAAAGAACAGAGAAAGAGAAAAGGAAAGAGAAAGAGGAGGAGAAAAGAAGAGAGAAGGGAAAAGACAAAGTAATGGAAGACGAGCCTCCTTCACTTGGCCAACAAGGGCATGAACAAGAATTAGAAATGGAATCCGCACCTTTTGTCCCAAAGGCACCATTTCCTCAATGCCTAACTCCTCCATCAAGAATGGGAAAGGGACCAACAAAAATGGAAGATATTTTCGAAACATTTAAGCAAGTAAAGATAAACCTTCCATTGCTTGAAACGATCAAGCAAGTGCCTGAGTATGCAAAGTTTTTCAAAGATTTATGCACTTTCGGAAGAAAGGCACGTAATCATGTTTCGAGGAAAGTGTTCTTGACTAATCAAGTCAGTTCCATATTGCAATTGGAAACCCCACAAAAACTAAAAGACCACGAGTTCCCTCTTGTTCCATGTGTCCAGGGCAACCACGGAAAGCGTTATTGAATTTGGGAGCCAGTGTTAATTTAATCCCATATTCATTGTACGAGAAACTGATCGGGTAAATTGAGACCCTAACGGTCACAATCAAGAATCGCGTGATAGATCGAAAGACGACCGAGGGGTTAGGATGTCTTGGTTGGAATAGATAAGTTTGTCTTTCCAAAGGATTTTGTTGTTTTGGACATGGAATCATCTGTTAAATCAATTAATCAAGTCCCCATCATCCTTGGACGTCCGCTTTCGCCATCGCCTAACGCTGTGCATAAATTGTCGAAGCAGTGTCATGGTTCTTTTGGAAACATGAAGGTTCGATTGAATATTTTTCATACGATGAACCATTTCCCTGACGAGGATGAGGTCGATTGTTTTTACATCGATCGCATGGACAAAGTAATGGATGAAGCATTACCATCAATGCTCATCAACGAAGAAGTTGAAACGGCTTTGTTGGCCTTCTCTGAGAAAAAGGGATCTAAAAGGAGGCAGTTAGAAGAGAAAATTTGGTGTTCACCATGTCAAGATGCTAAAAGTGTGCCTGAGGTAGAATCACTACCTGTTAAAGTAAAGGTCAGGTCAATTTATCAATCGAGCAGCCATCAACCGTGAAATTGAAACAGTTGATCCGTGTATTTGATCCGTATTTGAGCAATGAAGAGGAGCCGTCGACACTTAAACTCGCCGCTCGGGAGGCAACCCAGTGTGTTTTACTTATTTTTGTTTTCCTTTTTGTTTTTGTTAGTTCTAGAATTTAGTTTTTAGTTTAGTTTAGGTTGTTTTTACTTTCCAAATACATATAGCCACATTACCTTCAATCTATTTTTGGTCATGTTCTAATTTGATGCGTATATTCTTCGATCTTTGTGTGAGGTACTTTTCAATGTGTTTGGGGTGCCTACTTATTTCAACCAATGAGGACATTGTCATTCTTAGGTTTGGGGGTATGGTTATCTATCTTGTGTTATGTATTTAAAATCTATCTTGTGTTATGTATTTTAAAAAAAATAAAATAATAATAATAATAAATAAACAATTTTAACCATCATACATGATTTACTTTGCGAGTTTTCAAACTTTAGTTGATGCATGAGAATTTAATTTTGAGAATATTGATGGCATATTTTGATTACTTGTATCTAGGATAATGAAGCTTAATGTGATAATTTGTGGATGACTTTGAAATTCATGCTTAGAATTTGTGCACTTATACCAAGCTAAGATTTAGAAATCGATGAATTATTTTAAACGTTGGATCGTAGGTTCTTAGTGGAGACTAAACCTGGTGAGCTTTAGAGCTAATTTCCCGTCATTGATGAGTGAATACATAAACTAGTTTTCTTTGAATACTGAATTATTTTGCATAATCTCATACATTTTATTTTTGGCTTGTGACTTTGCATGAAATCAAATTCATATTATTGTGATAGAACGTACTGTATATCTACTCAAGACAAATAGGCAAGATTACCATCTTTTAAGGATATCATTGAAGGCCATCTTTGGCTCGTTTGTGCTTAAAATGTCCCACCTCATATAAATTTATCCTTCTAGTACCCCATTGAGCCTATTGAAAAATTTACCTTTATACATTCTTTGATAAGCCACATTAACCTTTAACCCTTTACCATTTCTGAAAATTCAGCTTTACCCTTCTTATTTCTGAGACGTTGGGAACGAGGGATGAAAATGAGTGAAAAGAGAGTAAGTGGAAGGATACCGAGTTGTGGTGTTTACTGAGAGTGTATGGCAAAAATATAAAAAAAAAAAGGGGAGAAAAGAAATTTGACAAAGAATGAAAAATGTGAGGTTCGTTAAGAAAAGAAATTCAAAAGAAGAAGAAAGAGTGAGAAAAGAAAAATATTGAAAAAAAAATGGTGAGAAATTAGAAAAGAAAAGAAGAGCAATAGAAAGAAAAAGTTAGTACCTTTTTCTCGATTTCTCAAATTTTGAATCTAAATTCCCTTTCTTTCCTACCCTTTCCTGAGCCCCATTACAACCCTACAAAAGACCTTCATGATCTGATCTTGCATTGGTAACTGCCTTGTGGAGAGTAAATATGTGATACCTATGACATTTGATATGACATGCTTAGGATATTCAAGTATCTGTTCTTATGAGATCTGTTTTTTTTTTTGTTCATTGATTACATCGTGTTTCATTTATCATGTGAGACCTTTTGATTTGTTTTGTATTGATCTCTCACATGTGTGCGAAAACTTACCCATCATCGGAGTGATTTTATTTCGAGAGTATACCTAAAGTGAGGATTGAGTTGAGACATGAGATCCGATGATTTTCCGTTTGGACTAGTTCTAAGATGGATGAATCTTGGTTTTGGTATGCACACACTTCACGTTTAAGCATGAATGAATGAGTTATCTAACAATTTGAGCATTAGATTAATTTGAATGGATACTAGCATGATTGACATGACATTGGTATTTAAGATTGATGATTCACATGTTGAACCAATTAATGATGTTTTTGTTTTTGAATGGTATATATGTTATAAAAAAATCATGTTTTGAAAACTCAATTTTGCCGATGGTTTGGAAGTTTGTGGGTAACTTCACTATAAACCCTCAGGAGACACAACTCCTCCACTAGGGATCACCTCGGGGTTTAAAGGCTTGTTGCACATGCTAAGTGCAATCGTGTTCCCTACGAAAGTGGCATTTAAATTTTAGGATGTTAGTTTTATTTTTATATTTATCATTCTCTTTGCTCGAGGACTAGCAAAGTGTAGGTTTGGGGGTGTGATCGGTGCTGAAATATGACTATATTTCATACCTTAAACCCTACACTTAGCAGTTCGATGAAAGTATTTGATGGCTGTTGTGAAGTTTTGATGTTTACAGGTGTTTCTGACAGTTAGATCGTTCAAGTGCATAAAAGAAGGAAATTAAAGGCTATAAAAGAGCTATGGATAAAAAGGTCCAAAGAAGCATTGAAAGCCATGAAGAGAATCAACTTCCATCAAGAAAGGGAAGACTTTGCATTGAAGAGTCAATCGATTGAGGCATTATTGTCAATCGATTGACAGATGGAGTAAAACTCAACCCTAGAAAGTCAATCGATTGAGACATGAAATTCAATCGATTGAGACAAAAAGGCAAAAGTGTCTTAAAGGAGGTTAAATTCAAAGTTCAATCGATTGAGATCTAAGCCTCAATCGATTGAGGCAATTATTCAAAGATCAATCGATTGAGATCTAAGCCTCAATCAATTGAGGCAATTAGGGTTAGTTTGAATCGGCCATTATAAAAGAGAGGCTACGGCTTTTGAAAAGGTGAGCTTTTTGTACAGGAGAGCTTTTTGAATAGAGAGTTTTAGTTTTGAGACAAATTTGTGTAATAATTAGAGACTTTTGTAAGAGAGTTTTCTTAGAGTAATAAAATTGTGTTTAGATTTTCCGAGAACATATTTTTCTTTTACACCTTCTTTGCTCTTTACTTTGGGAATGGTTTTGAATGAAATTGAAGATCTTGCACCAAGGATGAGAGGCTAAAAGCTGTAGATCGGGGAAGATGCGATCCCCAGATAAGTACCCATATTTTATGTTTAATGCCATAGTATAATATTGTCATCATCAAATCGTTTTTCTCAAAGTTTGTGATTATGTTTATGTTGTTTTGATCTAAACATCATGAGATACGCTATGCTTTTAGCATGATTCATACCGCAATGTTAGGCTGAGTCATCGTTTTTAGATAGGGTATGCCGGGTTAATGATCATGCTTAATTACTAGTCATTTGATCTTTTGGAATGATGGTGTGTTTGATGATTAATAAAACTGTGGGTTTAATAATAGAAAGGGATGCAAATCTGGGGTAGCATATTCCTTGATCTCGTCTTAAAATTTGTTCTTAAATTTCTCATTACATAATTTTTAGATTAATTTATTTTCTTTCTTGCAATTAGAAAAGTGTTAATTTTTGGTAAAAATTAAATCTGCCCCTTGGTACTTCCTCGGGGATATTTTCTAAATCTCTAGGAAGAATTGATTAAAATTTCAGATTTCCCTGTGGGTTCGACACCCTTGTTCCTGCCTTACTAGAACAGATCTTGTACACTTGCAAGGGTTTATTTAAAATCGATCAAGTTTTTGGCGCCGTTGCCGGGGAAATCGGCGAAATTTTGGTTAATTCCGATTAGAGATTTTTGTTTTTATAGCAGTCAATCGATTGAGAATAACCCCTCAATCGATTGACTCTATTTTGTGTGTGTTTGCTTGTCAGTCAATCGATTGAGCCTTGTTCTCAATCGATTGACTGTGTGTGTTTTTAGCAATAATTGTGTCTCAATCTATTGACACAACTCTGTCAATAGATTGAAAGCTGAAAAGAAAAAAAAAAATCAAAAACAAATTTCTTTCCTTAATTCTTCTCTCTTAGATTAGATTTTGCAATCTTCTTTTAGGAAGTTTAGGTTTTTAGAAGTTCTTAGTTTAGTAGGATTCTTTTTTTTATTTTTTTTATTTTCCTCTTTTAGATTTTATAGGATTTTCTAAAAATAGTTTTTAGGAAGTTTATATTTTTATTTTTTATTCTTTTAGGAAGTTTTTATTTTAGGAAGTTTATATTTTTATTTTTTATTCTTTTAGGAAGTTTTATTTTAGGAAGTTTATATTTTTAGGAAGGTTTATATTCTTGTTTAGAAATTTTTTTTTTTTTTTTTTTTTTTGGAAAGTTTTAAAAAAAAAAAAAAAAAAAATTAAAAAATTAAAAAAAAAAAAAATTCTGATTGTTTTTCTTTCCTCTTTCTCCTTACTTTGGTCACTGTGCACCTTTCTCTCAATCGATTGACCAGTCTATGTCAATCGATTGACACTGGATTTTAAACTTTTGTGAAGTTCTTGCCTTCTCTCAATCGATTGAGAGCAGCCCCTCAATAGATTGACTGGCAAAGTCATTAGTGTGTAGTTCTGTGTGCTTTGTGACCCTTGCACCTCAATCTATTGAGAGTAGCCCCTCAATAGATTGACTGGCAAAGTCATTAGTGTGTAGTTCTGTCTGCTTTGTGACCCTTTGTGACAGCCCGGATTTCGGCACCCCGAAACTCGTGCCATCAGCACGATCATCTTGACCGTGCCCCTCAACTATGCACGAAACACTGGTATATCAAGCATAAAATAAATAAGAGCATCTTGCGGAATTTAAATCTACATAAAAACACTTCTCAAAAGACAGTTCTACCCTCATGCCTCTGCATGAAGGGAGAACCGATCCGAACCATCGATGATAACCATCATCATGGATGGTTCGCCCAAAAGAATACTCTGATATCCATATACACAAGGTTTAATCAAAAACCAGGCTTGACATACCAAGCCGTACAATCTCCAACTAAAACTCCTCAAAGTCGCACAGCAGAGTCCTCTAGAAGAAGTCCTCTGGAGGTGGCTCTAACTCTCGCCATGCTGTGTCCGATCACGATCAGCGTCTCCTGAAGCCGCGACAGTTGCTAATAGTGGACCTGCGACGTATAGTCTATAGGGTGAGCTACATCCTAGCTCAATAGGGAACAAACACTGTTGAACATATAAATTATAACTCACATATATTCTATGATATGTCATGCATGATGTATCTATGCAGTTGTTGATGAAACAGTTAAAAAGCATTTCGTTTTACTGTTGATTTCTTATATTTTCATTTGCTCATGAATAATCTTTGAAAAGGCCTAAAGCAAAACTTAAACTTTCAACTTAAGTAATCCCCGAGCAATATAGCATCGAGCCCCGATGAGATACCCTTCATCGTCATCTATATAGCTTTTAATGTATTCCCGGAATACCATATAGTACCCAAGCCCTTTCCCTGGGATTGGTGGCGGAGTTTCACTTGTCTCAACCAACACCCACAGGGTGTACTTACTATGTCTGGATAAGCCTCACTTGCGGCCTCACGGTTTGCCCGTATATCGGTCACGGATATCCTGCCGTGTCAGTCGTGGATATCCCGCCACGTCGGTGGGGTAACCTATCAAACCTCAAATAACAAAAATATCGGTGCCTTACATATAGTTATTCACCGTGTAAGTGTGCTATCTTATATTAGTTAGGCCCTATCAAGCATGATTCAATCCTTGGATACATCCCTGGGATGTATCCATTCACTTGCATCACACACGATGCTCTTTTCTCTTACTTCTTCATCCCCGGGATGGCTCATTAGTTACTCTTATGAATATCACACACACACTTTTCACAATTCTTTAGCGGTAAAAATATTTGAATGGAAATTTATATCACTACATACATGCTCTTGTAAAATAAGGTACATGTTCAAGGTGTTCCCTACCTTAGGTCTCTATCGATTTAATGCATCAAGGTCCCACTGCTCCTTGTGCCCACTTCCATAATGTATCACCTATGATACCATTAAACACACTCGAAAAGTCACAAAAGATGTAATGAATAAGTCTCAAGACCCCCCTAGAGTCTTGAAGTAAGAATCAAAAGTCCACAAAGTTTACTACAGTCGATTAATCGAATTCCAAAATCGATTAATCGAATCTGATTCGATTAATCGATTTCCAAAATCGATTAATCGAAAGTAAATATCGATTAATCGAAACAATTTTGATTAATCGAAATTCTCCTTTTCGCAAAGTCCATTCTCAGTTCGAACAGTCGAGTTTTCATTCGATTAATCGAATCCAATTTCGATTAATCGAAATTCTTCTTTTCATAAGCAAATTCACATTGAGCAATAGTTTTCATTCGATTAATCGAATCCAATTTTGATTAATCGAAATCCTTCTTTTCGCAAAGTAGACCCACTGTTCGAACAGTTGAGTTTCACAAGTTGATTAATCGATTCCAAATCGATTAATCGAAAACCAAAAATCGATTAATCGAAATCCCATTTCGATTAGTCGATCTTTTCCTCAAGTCATTTCCTTTAACCCCTGGGGTCCACTGGAGTTTCTCAGTCGATTAATCGATTCCCAAATCGATCAATCGAAATCCAAAGTCGATTAATCGAAATTCAATTCGATTAATCGAAATCGGGGTCCTCCGACCCTTCAACTTCCTGGCCAATTTCGATTAATCGAAACCCAATTTCGATTAATCGAAATTGTCAGATTCAGCCCCTTTCGAGCTGTTCTTCCCGATCTTTTTCCATACTTTTTCTTCTATTTTTCTAAGCCATTATCCTATGATTTAACCCACATTTTACTGCAACTTAACCCCTATAATCTATGCATCTTATTTACAAAAATTTTACCTTGAATAGCTCTCAAGTTGATTTCAAATCTAGGGTTGGAAGGCTAGGGTTCCAGCTTTGGTTTCTAACGGATTCCTTGCGTCAATTCTGGCCTCTTTAGTGCTTGACTCCTTGTTCCATTCACCCACAATAACTCCTCTCTTACTCTCTCTCTTTCTCTCTCTTCTTTACTTCTCTCAACCGCCAGCACATGAAAGTTAGGGTTTTCAACCCTTTTTATCTTATCTCTTTTCTCGGTGTGGAGCACATACACACTCATCAGTGTATGCCACTCTACACACTCCTCTATCTCTCCACTCTTCTACACTGGTTCACACATCACATTCGCTCATCTCACCATAAGTTTATCAATGAACTATCTCATGGTCAAACCTAAGACCAATCGGGCATGGATCCCGAGGTCCTCGTTTGACGTGCTTTTTCGGGTTATTACATCCTCCCCACCTTGGGAATTTTCGTCCTCGAAAATCACCCAAAGGTGTGGTGGTCTGATCTCAACCCCCCCCCCCCACACTCTGAGGTGAGGTGGATTATTCGACTTAGACGCGTTGAGGTGCTTGATGAATTCTGAGTAGAGTGTGAATTTAAATGAAACTTGCAATTACACGATACAACAATGTAGACAACCAAACTTTTCATAAATACTTTTCATTTACGTCCAAAAATTTCATTTGTATTAATAATTGAAACTGTTACAAAGCGCCACATAAGTTGGCGTACAAAACTATACATGTATACAATCAAAATGATAAACAAAAATCAGCTGCTCCTCCTGCGGTTGAGTCTTGGAGCAGGCTCCTCGGTGGTGGTGGTCTTGCTGTGGTAGCCGCTTGCGGCGGTGGTGGCGATGGTGGTATCTGGTAGTCGGAGGTGGTGCGCGTCT
This sequence comes from Chloranthus sessilifolius, assembly GCA_021018995.1. Classification (NCBI taxonomy): domain Eukaryota; kingdom Viridiplantae; phylum Streptophyta; class Magnoliopsida; order Chloranthales; family Chloranthaceae; genus Chloranthus; species Chloranthus sessilifolius. The sequence continues at coordinate 93,899,116 of CM037585.1, forward strand.
GTAGGTGGAACGGTGGATGTAGAGGCACCCGCCATGTAATTACGCCCCTAAAGACCGGGCCCTGATGAAAGGTCAGGTGCCCGTCCATTCTTCTTCACATATCCATGTAGGTGTGGGGGTAGATGAACTGGAGGGTGTGAAACATGAGGAAATCAATTCTCCTGTTCATCCTCTTGTTATTCGCTTCCATTCTGGCCAACACGTTCTCTATGGTAGGACCGGATGGAGCGGCGCGCCGGCGGTAGGATGAGGTAGGAGTCGCGGGCGCGGAGTGGGCGGGTGGTGTGGGTGTTGCGGCTCGAAGTAGCCCTCCCCACGGACGGCTCGACGGGTGCGGCAGGAGCGGGGTGTGGGTCCTGCTGCGGTGGTGGGGGTGGTGGCGGTGCGGCTGCTGCTGCTGGTGCTGGTGCTGCTGGTTCTGCTGGGGCGGGAGCGGGACCCGGAGCTGGTAGGGTCCGCTGTCCATGAAGACTTTGTGAATGTCTTCACGCGATCCGTAGCCCTCACCTCGTGAGGTGAGATGGTGTAGGATGTCTCGTTGGAGTAGCACTCCAACATGCTCGAGATGAGCCGAGCATAGGGCATCTTTTCCTTGGGCCTCATGTTGCCCTTCATCAATTTGCCCTTGATGTACCTCATCCCTTCTAGGATGACCTTGGTAGCATCAAACCATCGGCCACAGAAGGCCGCGTAAAGTGCATGTTGCACTTTGTCCACGCGCTCCGTGTCGTGGCGCATCGGGTAAAGGTTGCATTTTATTATGGAGTCGAGCATCCACATGTAGGGTGGAAGATCGACCCTCTTGATGGAAGTGCCCGACCCCTTCTTGCCATTTGTCATGAGGGTCATGACTTCCTCAAATCGGGGGTCTTCCACAAAGGGTGGGAATAGGGTGGTCTCCGGGGTGAACTCGAGGTAGCACTCGAGCACCTCATGAATGTGACGCCGAGTGATCGTGTAGAGACGACCCTCGATCTTGGTGATGATGCAGTCGTCGGTAGGGCCATTGGTTAGCCCTTGGTAGAATAATCTCACCAATCTAGGGTAGTAGGAACCCCGGATTGGTTTGAGAAGATTGCCGAGACCGGCATTGTTTATATAGTTTTGAGCCCATTGGGTCTCGCCCGGTACGTCGGGATCGGTGAAAAGGGTAGGGTCGATGGTATATTCGACCTCAAAGGTCTTGGCAGCCCACCACTCGTTTGGTTGCTCCACGTTGGTGGGAGGTGGTGGCATGGGGGTGGATTCGCGGGAAGACTTCGCGTGAACCTTCGTCGAACGGAGGTGGTCTCCGAGTCCTCACGATGGGGTAGGTGGTGGTGGTGCGGCGTTCTTCGCCCGTCTGGAAGTTTAAGTTGCCTTCTTGAAGACAAGCGAGTCTTGGGAGGCATTTTCCACAAAAAGGAAAACTAGGGTTTATCAATTGGAATTGAAGAAATAATCGAGCCTAGGGTTTACCTTAGGTTTCGAAGAACGACGATTTGTGGGCGTGAATCGGCCGAAAAATCAGCTCTAGGGCGCCGGATGGTCGGAGAAAAGAGAATCAAAGCGTCCAAAAATCCGAAGCTCAAATGATTTGAATGGGGAATGAAATCCCAAACTTATATATATATAGGCCTCGGCTCGATTAATCGAAATTGAATCGATTAATCGAGATTCAAAACTAGGTCAAATCACGCGTAAAATCGATTAATCGATTCCCCAAATCGATTAATCAAAAGCCAAATTCGATTAATCGAAACCATTTCGATTAATCGAAATCGCATCCGCTTTAAAATTTCAAACGTTGAGCTCCTTTGGCGCGAGCGATCGATTATCGAAATCCATTTGATTAATAAATCGTCTTGAAACTTCTCAAATTTTTGATCCTTAATTAATTGATTAATGAAATCCACTTGATTATTAATCGAAATCATAAATCGACTGATCGAAAATTCCTCCTTTGTCTATCTTAACTCAATTTCAAATTTCCAGTCACTGGCAGTTGCCAGTCGACTAATCGAACAAAATCGATTAATCGAAATTCCAAATCGATTAATCGATTTGAAATTCGATGTCGGTTTTGCCCAATTTCTCCAGATTTTCTATCTCTTTCTTTCTTTTACTATTTTTGATAATTTATGACAGCTTGGATTCAAAATTTCCATTGAATTTCAAGCATAGTGGAGATTTCACAAATATGTTTGTGATTTACATTGAATTTTTTCACGTCGTTGGAAACAAGGCTGGATATTGTTCCTTCACATCGACCTCTCGTTCCCAAGTAGCCTCTTCTTTTGGATGATTGTTCCACCGAACAAGCACTAAGGGAATCACTTTAGTGCGCAGTACTTGCTCTTTTCGATCCAGAATCTCCACTGGTTCCTCTATCATGCTCATGTCCTCACACATCTCTATAGGTTGCTTTCCTAACACATGAGACGGATCATTCGCATACTTTCTGAGCATCGATATGTGGAAAACATTATGTACTCGATCAAATAGCGGTGGTAAACCGATGCGATATGCAACTTCACCTACTCGTCCCAAAATTTCAAATGGTCCAATATAACGTGGACTTAACTTCCCTCTCTTGCCAAATCGCATTACACCTTTCATAGGTGATACCTTCACAAACACATGCTCGCCCACTTTGTAGTCAACACTAGTGCGCTTCATATCGGGCGTAACTTTTACATCTACTCTGTCGTCTTCAATCTTTCTCTGATAATTCGGACAACGGTGGCGTTGTCTTCAAGCAGTTTCGGTCCTAATACAAACTTCTCACCTGTTTCCTCCCAATTCAGAGGTGACTTGCATCGTCGTCCATACAGAGCTTCATACGGTGCCATGCCAATGCTCGTTTGAAAACTGTTATTATATGCGAACTCGAGCATCGGTAGATACTCATCCCAGTATCCTTGCATATCAAGCATGCACGCTCTGAGCATGTCTTCTATTACTTGGTTCACTCGCTCTGTCTGTCCATCAGTTTGAGGATGGAAAGCTGAACTAAAATTTAGCCGTGTTCCCATTCCTTCTTGAAATTTCTTCCAAAACTTGGACGTATATAGTGGATCACGATCCGAAACTATGCTGCTTGGAATACCATGTAATCTTACAATTTCCTTCATGTATAAATCTGCCAATCTTCCTGCTGTACATGTAGTGTTGTACGGCAAAAAGTGCGCTGATTTGGTCAATCGGTCTACGACGACCCAAATGGCATTGTGTCTCTTGGCAGTACGGGGTAATCCAACAATGAAATCCATCGAGATCGATTCCCACTTCCATTCTGGTATTGGTAAAGGTTGCAATAGTCCCGCAGGATGTCTATGATCAACCTTCACTTGCTGACAAGTCAAACATCGTGACACATACTCAGCCACGTCTTGTTTGATCCTCTCCACCGAAATTCTTTTCAAATCTTGGTACATTTTGGTGCTACTGTGGTGGATAGCATAATTTGACTTATGAGCTTCATCAAGAATTGTTCGTCTTAGATCGGCATTGTCCGGGATGCAGAGACGGCCTTTAAACAACAAAGAACCATCTTCTTTTTCTGAGAAGTCCGACCTGATGCCTTCATTCACGTCTTGATGAATCTTTGTTAACGCTGGATCTTTCATCTGTAGATCGTGGATATGCTCAAATATCACTGGCTTTACTGATATGTTAGCCAAAAAGGATCCAGTGTCCTTTGACTCAATGTTCGCATCATAGATTGCCAGGTCTTCCAATAATTTCCATCGGTGCATACCCAAAATCAAAGAAGCTAACTGAGCTGAACCTTTTCGACTCAATGCATCGGCTACTACATTCGCCTTGCCTGGATGGTATTGTATAGAGCAATCGTAGTCCTTGAGGAATTCCATCCATCTGCGCTGTCTCATGTTGAGCTCTTTCTGTGTAAACAGATATCGGAGGCTCTTATGATCGGTGAAAATTTCGAAGGTTTCACCATACAAGTAATGTCTCCAAATCTTTAGCGCAAAAATGACTGCTGCTAGTTCTAAGTCATGAGTCGGGTAATTTTTCTCGTGTTCTTTCAACTGTCTTGATCCGTAAGCTATCACCTTCTTGTGTTGGTTGAGCACACAACCAAGGCCATTGTATGACGCGTCGCTGTACACGGCGTATCCTCCACTGCCTGAAGGAATCGCTAACACTGGAGCCGAAGTGAGTCTCGTTTTGAGTTCTTGAAAACTCTTCTCGCATGCCTCACTCCACTCAAACCTTGAATCTTTACGTGTCAGCTTTGTGAGAGGTCCTGATATCTTTGAAAACCCCTCAACGAAACGTCGATAATAGCCTGCTAAGCCCAGAAAACTTCGGACGTCGGTCACTGTTTTTGGTTGCTCCCATTTAACTACTGCTTCTATCTTTGCTGGATCTACCGTGACACCGTGCTTCGAGACGACATGTCCCAAAAAGTTAACTTCTTCCAACCAAAACTCACACTTGTTGAGCTTGGCGTACAATTGGTGTTCACGTAGCGTCTGTACAGCAATCCTCAAATCTTCTTGGTGTTCTCTCCCGGATTTGGAATATATCAATATATCATCAACAAATACTACGACGCAGAGTCCAAGTGTGGTTTAAACACTGGTTCATCGATCCATAAACGCCTGGAGCATTCGTTAATCCAAACGCACATCACAAGGAATTCATAGTGTCCATACCGTGTCCGGAAAAGTCGTCTTCTCAGATGTCCTCGCCTTTAACTCTCAACTGATGATACCCAGATCTCAGGTCAATCTTAGAAAAATACCTTGCTCCTTGCAGTTGGTCGAATAGATCGTCTATTCTAGGCAAAGGGTAGCGGTTCTTCACAGTGAGTTTGTTCAATTGGCGATAGTCAATGCATAGCCGCATTGACCCATCTTTCTTCTTGACAAACAAGATCGGTGCTCCCCATGGAGACACGCTCGGTCTAACAAACCCCTTGTCCATAAGCTCTTGTAGTTGTTCCTTCAATTCCTTTAACTCGCAGAGCCATTCTATAAGGTGCTTTGAAATAGGCCTGCCTCGTGCTAAGTCAATGGCAATTCTACTTCTCTTCCGGAGGTAATCCGTGCAATTCTTCCGAAACACGCCAAGAAAGTCTCGCATAACCGCTATCTCGTAAAATGACGTTCTTTTCCTCCTTGTCCTCCTTTAAGAAAGCTAAGTATCACTGCAACCCTTCGATCATTTTCTCGGCCCTTCATCTGAGATCGATGGCACAGATGCGACCTCACTCCTTGAAACCGAAATGATCTTCTTGTGTTGGTCCGAAAATGACTACCTTGTTCTTGCAGATCAACGGTCGCACAATGTCTGCGCCAACCACCCATGCCAAGGATCACATCAAACCCTTGCATGTCTAAAGACCAACTTTGCTTCCAATTCATGCACTTCAAAGTCTTGAAGCCACGATGATGGATTTGCAAGCTAACTCGTGTCTACTAACTCTCCAAATGGAATAGACACAGATAGGACGAAATCCAACGCCTCTGGACAATCTTCATCTTCTTAGCGAAAACGTGGAGGACGAATGAGTGGGTAGACCCGGTCTATCAACACTCGGCGTCATATCCACCAAGCATCCTTTTCATATATATTTAGAGTACCTATAGCATATACACACATACAATAATTTATACATCAATTTACACCTCAATTTATATAACTTTTTGTATACAAGTGAATAATCTATTCAATTCCTAATGTATGCTCCTTCTCTATCTAAAGTTTTAATGAAATGGAAATTTTTCTTTAATTTTAAAAGAAATCTCACCTTGGATGACGTCATGCACGTTCCCTGCTTCCTGAGCAGTGACTGCATAGGCTCTCCCCTGGATGATCGGTTTCCTTGCTTGAATTGGTCGTGGTGCTGCAACTGAAACCGTCTTTCTCTTATCTGGCTCGGGGCAATCCTTGATCAAGTGGCCCACCTTGCCACATCGGAAACAGCCCCTAGTTCCCAATCTACAGTCCACTGTTCTATGAGGCTTGCCACACTTTGCTAAGTCTCCGAGTGGAAGAAAGCAAAGACGAGAACCCTGTGTGATAGTGGCGCCAGTAGACATGGCAGGGCTCTCATAGCGAATAGGTCTCCCCGACGCAAGTAATGGAAACCTCTGTTGGTGTTGTTGTTGTTGTTGCGCCGGTCTTTCGAAACCCCCTTGGAACTGTGGTCTCTGATTCTCCCATGAACCTCGGCTTTTTGTTCACCGGTTCATAGTGCCCCGTTCTTCCTTGTTCATTTCCTCCTCTCTGCTGCTCTCTCTGTCTATATCTGTTATTGTTCTCCTCTTCTACAACCAATGCTTTGCTCATGACCTCTTCATAGGTCCTCAGTTGAAATGGAGCTACGCCTCCCCTAACTTCAGGCTTCAAACCTTGCTGAAACCTCTTGGACTTCATCACTTCAGAAGCGACGTAATCCGGAGTAAAACGGGCAAGTCGTAGAAACTCTACCCCGTATTCTCTCACTGTCATTCTCCCTTGTACTAACTGCAAAAATTGTATCTCAAGTTGATTCCTCACCACTTCCGGAAAATATTGTTTGTTGAACTCCTCAACAAACTCCTCCCAAGTCCATGGCAACTCTGGGGTCTCCTGAGCCCGAGTCCGTATCACGGACTTCCACCAAGGCCCAGCCTCCCCATCCAACATGTAAGCTGCCCATCTTACACTCTCGTCTTCCGTGCAAGTTAGCACGCTAAAGACTTTCTCCATCTCCATCAGCCAGTTCTCAGCGGCCATTGTGTCTGCCTGCCCAGAAAATGAAGGAGGTCTCATCCTCCTAAATTCTGTAAAAGATGAGGGCAAAGGCAACGCAGGTCCTACAGGTGGTGTAGGTGGTTGCTGTTCTCTTGATGCATGAGCTGCAAAGGATGCTGCTTGTTGTGCCATGGCAGCTGCCATAGTCTCCATAGTGTGCATCATCCTTTGTCGCTCTTCTCTATCTTCTTGTCTTTCTCTCAATCTTTCTTGCTCTCTCAGATCTTGATCCTGATGATCTCGATCCTCTTCCTCATGCTCGCTACTCACGCTCGGGTCTCGTTACCTAAAGGCACTGCTTTGTAGGAGAGATGTAACCATCTCCACTACGTAAACTCCTTTGATGGTCTCCTTGGTCGGCCTCCTCTAGTCGACATTGTGCATTTGAAACTAAAGTTTCTTTAGCGAAGCCTATGTTCGTGAAAGAACCCTTGTCGAATTGCTAAAAGAAAATGGCTTTGGATTTGACTTCAAACCCATGCCATCAGCACGATCATCTTGACCGTGCCCCTCAACTATGCACGGAACACTGGTATATCAAGCATAAAATAAAGAAGAACAACTTGCGGAATTTAAATCTACATAAAACACTTCTCAAAAGACAGTTCTACCCTCATGCCTCTGCATGAAGGGAGAACCGATCCGAACCATCGATGATAACCATCATCATGGATGGTTCGCCCAAAAGAATACTCTGATATCCATATACACAAGGTTTAATCAAAAACCAGGCTTGACATACCAAGCCGTACAATCTCCAACTAAAACTCCTCAAAGTCGCACAGCAGAGTCCTCTAGAAGAAGTCCTCTGGAGGTGGCTCTAACTCCTCGCCGGCCGCCAGGTCCGACTCGCCGGGATCAGTGTCTCCTGAAGCCGCGGCAGTTGCTAATAGTGGACCTGCGACGTATAGTCTATAGGGTGAGCTACATCCTAGCTCAATAGGGAACAAACACTGCTGAACATATAAATTATAACTCACATATATTCTATGATATGTCATGCATGATGTATCTATGCAGTTGTTGATGAAACAGTTAAAAAGCATTTCGTTTTACTGTTGATTTCTTATATTTTCATTTACTCATGAATAATGCTGAAAAGGCCTAAAGCAAAACTTAAACTTTCAACTTAAGTAATCCCCGAGCAATATAGCATCGAGCCCCGATGAGATACCCTTCATCGTCATCTATATAGACAGTTTTAATGTATTCCCTGGGAATACCATATAGTACCCAAGCCCCTTTCCCCTGGGGATTGGTGGCGGGGTTTCACTTGTCTCAACCAACACCCCTGGGGTGTACTTACTATGTACGGATAAGCCTCCGCACTGGCCTACGGTTTCGCCGCCGTATCGGTCACGGATATCCTGCCGTGTCAGTCGTGGATATCCCGCCACGCCGGTGGGGTAACCTATCAAACCTCAAATAACAAAAATATCGGTGCCTTACATATAGTTATTCACCGTGTAAGTGTGCTATCTTATATCAGTTAGGCCCTATCAAGCATGATTCAATCCTTGGATACATCCCTGGGATGTATCCATTCACTTGCATCACACCTGATGCTCTTTTCTCTTTACTTCTTCATCCCCTGGGGATGGCTCATTAGTTTACTCTTATGAATATCACACACACACACTTTTCACAATTCTTTAAGCAGTAAAATATTTGAATGGAAATTTATATCACTACATACATGCTCTTGTAAAATAAGGTACATGTTCAAGGTGTTCCCTACCTTAGGTCTCTATCGATTTAATGCATCAAGGTCCCACTCGGCTCCTTGTGCCCACTTCCATACGTATCACCTATGATACCATTAAACACACTCGAAACGTCACAAAAGATGTAATGAATAAGTCTCAAGACCCCCCTAGAGTCTTGAAGTAAGAATCAAAAGTCCAGTTTACTACGATTAATCGAATTCCAAAAATTAATCGAATCGATTCGATTAATCGATTTCCAAAATCGATTAATCGAAGTCAATATCGATTAATCAAGCAATTTCGATTAATCGAAATTCTCCTTTTCGCAAAGTCCATTCTCGCTCAATAATGAAGTTTTCATTCGACATCGAATCCAATTTCGATTAATCGAAATTCTTCTTTTCGCAGTAAATTCATCGCTCAATAAATGAAGTTTTCATTCGATTAATCGAATCCAATTTCGATTAATCAAATCCTTCTTTCGCAAAGTAGACCCTCGTCAACAAATTGAGTTTCATTAAGTTGATTAATCGATTCCAAATCGACATCGAAACTAAAATCGATTAATCAAATCCCATTTCGATTAGTCGATTTTCTCGTCATTTCAACCGGGTCCACCCGGGGTCCACTGGAGTTTCTCAGTCGATTAATCGATTCCCAAATCGATCAATCGAAATCCAAAGTCGATTAATCGAAATTCAATTCGATTAATCGAAATCGGGGTCCTCCGACCCTTCAACTTCCTAGCCAATTTCGATTAGTCGAAACCCAATTTCGATTAATCGAAATTGTCCCTTCATTTGTTCTTCCAGATCTTTTTCCATACTTTTCTTCTATTTTCTAAGCCATTATCCTATGATTTAACCCACATTTCGCAACTTAACCCTATAATCTATGCATCTTATTTACGAAAATTTTACCTTGAATAGCTCTCAAGTTGATTTCAAATCTAGGGTTGGAAGGCTAGGGTTCGACTTTGGTTTCTAACAGTTCCTTGCGTCAAATCCGGCCTCTTTAATGCTTGAATCCTTCTTCCAATCACCCACAATAACTCCTCTCTTACTCCTCTCTCTTTCTCTCTCTTCTTTACTTCTCTCAACCACCAAAACATGAAAGTTAGGGTTTTCAACCCTTTTTATCTTGTCTCTTTTCTCGGTGTGGAGCACATACACACTCATCAGTGTATGCCACTCTACACACTCCTCTATCTCTCCACTCTTCTACACTGGTTCACACATCACATTCGCTCATCTCACCATAAGTTTATCAATGAACTATCTCATGGTCAAACCTAAGACCAATCGGGCACGGATCCCGAGGTCCTCGTTTGACGTGCTTTTTCGGGTTATTACACCCTTGCACCTCAATCTATTGAGAGTAGCTCCTCAATAGATTGACTGACAAACTTTTTGTGAGCTCTCTACTCTTTGTTCAATCGATTGACATTCCTATGTCAATCAATTGACACAACTCTTGTGTGCTTTAATCTTGGAACCTCAATCGATTGAGAGCAGCCTCTCAATCGATTGACTGATAAAGTCTTGGTGTGAAATTCTGTGTGTTTTTTCTGACTCTTGGAACCTCAATCGATTGAGAGCAGCCCCTCAATCGATTGACTGATAAAGTCATTTTTATGCAAATTTGTGTGCTTCTGTCAATCTATTGAGACCACTGTCTCAATCGATTGAGTCTGCTTGAGGACTTATTTTGGGTTCTTCAAACCTTTGATTGTGGGTGTGGTGTATGAGCTTTACTCGTTCGCATCACCCACATTTGCTACCGTTTAATCCGGAGATCGAACGATCTTTGCGAGACAATCGTAGAATCCAAAGGAATCAGTATCATCATACTGATACCATGGCTGATCAAGAGCAAGAAATGAATGGAAACAACAACCAGAATGGCAACAATGCAAATAATGGACATAATGGGAACAATAATTACTATGAGGGACCTAGAACACTTGAATATTATAATGATCCTGGTTTTTACGAGGATCAGGAGTGTATCATGCATGCTCCCATTCCAGAGAACCATTATGAATTCAAATCTGCGATGATTCATATGCTACCAATTTTCCATGGTTTGGCAAATGAAAATCCACACGTTCATTTAAATGAATTCACTGGGGTATGCAAAATGTTCAGAGTCCACAACGTTACTGACGAGATAGCGAAGCTCCGACTCTTTCCGTTCTCTTTTTAGATAAGGCAAAATGTGGTTCTATTCCTTAGAACCACAATCTATTCGGAGTTAGGCGAGCTACATCGCCGCCTCAAGAAGTACTTTCCCATGACGAAGGCCATTGAGTTGCGCCAAAGATTCAATTCTTGTCCCAACAACCTACTGAAACATTCCATGAATGTTGGGAACGTTTTAAAGAATTAATCAGAAGTTGCTCTAATCATCAAATTCCAAGGTGGCAACAAGACCAAAGCTTTTTCAATGGACTAATACCTGAAGAAAGACGCATGGTTGATGCATCTTGTGGTGGATCTTGTGCCACGAAAGAAGTCGATGAATTGTGGGCATTGTTTGAGAAGTTGTATCAAACTTGATACAAAGTGAGACACGGGCTAACCACGTTGGACTTGGCGCCTAAATCTCATATGTTGACCAAAACGGATTGTATGAGGTCAACAACAATACCTCGATCTATCAACCAAGGTTGATATGTTGTCCAAACAGATGAACATGTTGTTAGTGCGACCAAGCAAGCTAAAGTTCTGCCACCCCCATTGTGTGCTCAATTTGTGACCACCGGTCATATGGCTAATAAGTGCCCCACTACCTTGTCATTCTTCCTTGATGGACCTACTCGTCACAAGAGCGGTCAATGAGACTCAATCTTATCGGCGTGGTAGTAACATGTACTCCAATACCTACAATCCGAATGGAAAAATCACCCCAACTTAGGATGGGGTGGATTGAACCAAACCGTCGTACACCAGCCATACAAAGCCAATCCAATGGGTGGACAACAAGTTTTTCCACAAAATTTCAGCAAAATTTCCATACCACCGAAATTTCGGTAATTCTTATCTCCAACAGAATTCTAATTTCCGTGAGAATGCAGTATGATCATCCATATCTGAATACGTAACAACCGAATTTCAATCGAATCTAAATCAATCTCATGCCAACAATTCAAAAGATTACGATGCGGAAGAAAGATGATGCGAAGCATGCAAGCTTTTCAGAGATGATGTTAGATCAATTTAGTCAATTGACTAATCAAGCGAGCCAACCAGCGGAAGGTAGGCTTCCACCAACCCGTCAACAATCCTCGGGGTCAAACATCATCTAGTGAGGACCATCCAACTATCAAGAATTAAAAGTCACATTAAAGGTCTTTGAGAAGTGGGGTGAAGTTGATAATCAAGTGGAAATGCCTCTGAAGCAAGAGAATCGTGGAAGAGGAAGAAGGAGAAGCGAGCAAGAAGAAGCAAGAGAAATGGAAAAGAGAAAGAGTCAAAAGAAAGAGAAGAAGAGAAAGAGTCCGAGAAAATAACGAGAAAGAGAAAAGGAAAGAGAAAGAGGAGGAGAAAGAAGAGAGAAGGAAAAGACAAAGTAATGGAAGAGAGCCTCCTTCACTTGGCCAACAAGGGCATGAACAAGAATTAGAAATGGAATCCGCACCTTTTGTCCCAAAGGCACCATTTCCTCAATGCCTAACTCCTCCATCAAGAATGGGAAAGGGACCAACAAAATGGAAGATATTTTGAAACATTTAAGCAAGTAAAGATAAACCTTCCATTGCTTGAAACGATCAAGCAAGTGCTGAGTATGCAAAGTTTTTCAAAGATTTATGCACTAAGAGAAAGGCACGTAATCATGTTTCGAGGAAAGTGTTCTTGACTAATCAAGTCAGTTCCATATTGCAATTGGAAACCCCACAAAACTAAAAGACCACGGAGTTCCCTGTTCCATGTGTCCTTGGTGGGCAACCGATCGGGAAAGCGTTATTGAATTTGGGAGCCAGGTTAATTTAATCCCATATTCATTGTACGAAACTGATCGGGTAAATTGAGACCCATACGGTCACATCAAGAATCGCGGATAGATAGAGAAAGACGCGAGGGCGTTATTGAGGATGTCTTGGTTGGAATAGATAAGTTTGTCTTTCCGGGATTTTGTTGTTTTGGACATGGAATCATCTGTTAAATCAATTAATCAAGTCCCCATCATCCTTGGACGTCCGTTCTTTCGCCATCGCCAACGCTTGCATAAATTGTCGAGCAGTGTCATGGGCGTTTCTTTTGGAAACATGAAGGTTCGATTGAATATTTTTCATCGATGAACCATTTCGAGCGAGGATGAGGTCGATTGTTTTACATCGATCGCATGGACAAAGTAATGGATGAAGCATTACCATCAATGCTCATCAACGAAGTTGAAACGGCTTTGTTGGCCTTCTACGAGAAAAAGGGATCTAAAGGAGGCGAGAAGAAAATTTGGTGTTCACCATGTCAAGATGCTAAAAGTGTGCACGAGGTAGAATCACTACTGTTAAAGTAAAGGTCTTGACCCCATCAATCGAAGCAGCCATCAATCGTGAAATTAAAGCTTGATCCGTGTATTTGATCCGGTATTTGAGCAATGAAGAGGTCGAGTATCGACACTTAAACTCGCTCACGGAGGCAACCCAGTGTGTTTTACTTATTTTTGTTTTCCTTTTTGTTTTTGTTAGTTCTAGAATTTAGTTTTTAGTTTAGTTTAGGTTGTTTTTACTTTCCAAATACATATAGCCACATTACCTTCAATCTATTTTTGGTCATGTTCTAATTTGATGCGTATATTCTCTGCACCTGATCTTTGTGTGAGGTACTTTTCAATGTGTTTGGGGTGCCTACTTATTTCAATCAATGAGGACATTGTCATTCTTAGGTTTGGGGGTATGGTTATCTATCTTGTGTTATGTATTTAAAATCTATCTTGTGTTATGTATTTTAAAAAAAATAAAATAATAATAATAATAAATAAACAATTTTAACCATCATACATGATTTACTTTGCAGTAGTTTTCAAACTTTAGTTGATGATGCATGAGAATTTAATTTTGAGAATATTGATGGCATATTTTGATTACTTGTATCTAGGATAATGAAGCTTAATGTGATAATTTGTGGATGACTTTGAAATTCATGCTTAGAATTTGTGCACTTATACCAAGCTAAGATTTAGAAATCGATGAATTATTTTAAACGTTGGATCGTAGGTTCTTAGTGGAGACTAAACCTGGTGAGCTTTAGAGCTAATTTCCCGTCATTGATGAGTGAATACATAAACTCGGAGTTTTCTTTGAATACGAATTATTTTGCATAATCTCATACATTTTATTTTTGGCTTGTGACTTTGCATGAAATCAAATTCATATTATTGTGTTAGAACGTACTGTATATCTACTCAAGACAAATAGGCAAGATTACCATCTTTTAAGGATATGATTGAAGGCCATCTTTGGCTCGTTTGTGCTTAAAATGTCCCACCTCATATAAATTTATCCTTCTAGTACCCCTTTGAGCCTATTGAAAAATTTACCTTTATACATTCTTTGATAAGCCACATTAACCTTTAACCCTTTACCATTTCTGAAAATTCAGCTTTACCCTTCTTATTTCTGAGACGTTGGGAACGAGGGATGAAAATGAGTGAAAAGAGAGTAAGTGGAGGGATACCGAGTTGTGGTGTTTACTGAGAGTGTATGGCAAAAATATAAAAAAAAAAAAAGGGGGAGAAAAAGAGAAATTTGACAAAGAATGAAAAATGTGAGGTACCGTTAAGAAAAGAAATTCAAAAGAAGAAGAAAGAGTGAGAAAAGAAAAATATTGAAAAAAAAAAAAATGGTGAGAAATTAGAAAAGAAAAAGAAGAGCAATAGAAAGAAAAAGTTAGTACCTTTTCTGATTTCTCAGAAATTTTGAATCTAAATTCCCTTTCTTTCTTACCCTTTCCTGAGCCCCATTACAACCCTACAAAAGACCTTCATGATCTGATCTTGCATTGGTAACTGCCTTGTGGAGAGTAAATATGTGATACCTATGACATTTGATATGACATGCTTAGGATATTCAAGTATCTGTTCTTATGAGATCTGTTTTTTTTTTTTTGTTGTTGTTCATTGATTACATCGTGTTTCATTTATCATGTGAGACCTTTTGATTTGTTTTGTATTGATCTCTCACATGTGTGCGAAAACTTACCCATCATCGGAGTGATTTTATTTCGAGAGTATACCTAAAGTGAGGATTGAGTTGAGACATGAGATCCGATGATTTTCCGTTTGGACTAGTTCTAAGATGGATGAATCTTGGTTTTGGTATGCACACACTTCACGTTTAAGCATGAATGAATGAGTTATCTAACAATTTGAGCATTAGATTAATTTGAATGGATACTAGCATGATTGACATGACATTGGTATTTAAGATTGATGATTCACATGTTGAACCAATTAATGATGTTTTTGTTTTTGAATGGTATATATGTTATAAAAAAATCATGTTTTGAAAACTCAATTTTGCCGATGGTTTGGAAGTTTGTGGGTAACTTCACTGTAAACCCTCAGGAGACACAACTCCTCCACTAGGGATCACCTAGGGGTTTAAAGGCTTGTTGCACATGCTAAGTGCAATCTTGTTCCCTACGAAAGTGGCATTTAAATTTTAGGATGTTAGTTTTATTTTTATATTTATCATTCTCTTTGCTCGAGGACTAGCAAAGTGTAGGTTTGGGGGTGTGATCGGTGCTGAAATATGACTATATTTCATACCTTAAACCCTACACTTAGCAGTTCGATGAAAGTGTTGATATTTTGTTGTGAAGTTTTGATGTTTACAGTGTTTACGATAGTTAGATCGTTCAAGTGCATAAAAGAAGGAAATTAAAGGCTATAAAAGAGCTATGGATAAAAAGGTCCAAAGAAGCATTGAAAGCCATGAAGAGAATCAACTTCCATCAAGAAAGGGAAGACTTTGCATTGAAGAGTCAATCGATTGAGGCATTATTGTCAATCGATTGACAGATGGAGTAAAACTCAACCCTAGAAAGTCAATCGATTGAGACAAAAAGGCAAAAGTGTCTTAAAGGAGGTTAAATTCAAAGTTCAATCGATTGAGATCTAAGCCTCAATCGATTGAGGCAATTATTCAAAGATCAATCGATTGAGATCTAAGCCTCAATCGATTGAGGCAATTAGGGTTAGTTTGAATCGGCCATTATAAAAGAGAGGCTACGGCTTTTGAAAAGGTGAGCTTTTTGTACAGGAGAGCTTTTTGAATAGAGAGTTTTAGTTTTGAGACAAATTTGTGTAATAATTAGAGACTTTTGTAAGAGAGTTTTCTTAGAGTAATAAAATTGTGTTTAGATTTTCCGAGAACATATTTTTCTTTTACACCTTCTTTGCTCTTTACTTTGGGAATGGTTTTGAATGAAATTGAAGATCTTGCACCAAGGATGAGAGGCTAAAAGCTGTAGATCGGGGAAGATGCGATCCCCAGATAAGTACCCATATTTTATGTTTAATGCCATAGTATAATATTGTCATCATCAAATCGTTTTTCTCAAAGTTTGTGATTATGTTTATGTTGTTTTGATCTAAACATCATGAGATACGCTATGCTTTTAGCATGATTCATACCGCAATGTTAGGCTGAGTCATCGTTTTTAGATAGGGTATGCCGGGTTAATGATCATGCTTAATTACTAGTCATTTGATCTTTTGGAATGATGGTGTGTTTGATGATTAATAAAACTGTGGGTTTAATAATAGAAAGGGATGCAAATCTGGGGTAGCATATTCCTTGATCTCGTCTTAAAATTTGTTCTTAAATTTCTCATTACATAATTTTTAGATTAATTTATTTTCTTTCTTGCAATTAGAAAAGTGTTAATTTTTGGTAAAAATTAAATCTGCCCCTTGGTACTTCCTCGGGGATATTTTCTAAATCTCTAGGAAGAATTGATTAAAATTTCAGATTTCCCTGTGGGTTTGACACCCTTGTTCCTGCCTTACTAGAACAGATCTTGTACACTTGTAAGGGTTTATTTAAAATCGATCAATTGGCCTATCTTGACTTGTGTGCTTGAGAGGCATGAGCGTGTGAACGTATTGAATACCAATGACTAAGATGTGTTAGGCCTTGTGAATTAGGAGAAAAACACAAGGAAACGTCTTGATTTGAGCGTGTCGAATCGACACGTGCGCTTGACGTGACTTGAGGTAGGGAAATTTCGAATGCAAAGTTATATGATTGATTTGAATCATGGGATAATATAATTGAATTGTTCATCTTTGAATTCTCATTTTGTCATGTACTTGACAAATGAAAGTTCTGCATATGATTTAAGATTATTTCTGTGCACGAAATTACACATTTTACTTGACATCTCGCTTACATTAATCCTTAAGCTCTATTGAGAAACGAAGGTCTGTTTTGTGATATGATGCATGTTCGCTTCCTATGTGCTTGAGCATGCCATGTGTAAGAATCAATTCATGCCCATTTCCTATTCGTGTATATATGTTATGTGTGAGATTGTGTGTAGTTGAGGAGTGGAGCCTCCATGAGAGGGGTGGAGTCCCCATGGTCTTAACCCAGTGTCCGCTACGGACTGCTCAGTTCCCGCGATGGGATGCTATTGCCACAAGTCTCTTCTCATTCCCATGATTAGATGTGAGTGGAGTGCAATCTCTAAGGGAGGGGTGGAGTCCCTGGGGTTTTCACGCAGTGTTCGCTACGGATTGCTCTAGTCCCACTACGAGATACTCACGCTAATATTATGTGACTCGATTACGTGATGTGTTGTGCTATGCTCAATTCTATGATTCTATATGTTCATTTTGTACAAGCACATTATTCCAAACTAGATATGAAAGTCAGTTCTAGTTTCTCGCTTTAGTATTTATTTGAACTCTTATATTCCTTGCATAATGGCCTGGCATGTTTATAAGTTCATGATTTCAAGTTCTTATTTATACGCATACATTTTGATATTCCATGTAACTTGCCAAATTGTTTTATATATACATCTATGCCATGAGTTAGAATGATTTTATATCATTTTGCATCGTTTATATCCCTATTGAGCTTAGACTGTAGCTCACTCCTAACTATATGTCTCAGCTACAGGAGTTGATCCAATATGAGATCCTGAACAGGAAGAGGATCCCGATTATACCCCGAATGACGAGGAGGACTTGCCCGAGGAGTATTATCCTTAGCTGAGGGGAGTGTCTGTGAGATATTTTTAGGTTTTTGTAAGGTAAAATACTCGGATATAAGAATACTATGTGTATATGTGTGGTTCCACTGTTTAGGTGAAGAACGGCCTTCACCGGTGGATTCTTTGTGTGATTATGGGATATGGGAATGTTTAATTTGCCCACCTTTTCTGAATAGTTAAATTGGAGTCGTGTGAATAGTTAGTTTAGCTTGCTTTCCGTTGTGCCATCTTCTTGCATACTTTGGTCTTAGTTTGCATACGTGCTTATCGTTTTGTTAATGGCTCGGTTCTTCTAACCTTTTTACTCTGAAGAATTAAGCTGTTATGTTTTGATCGTGTGTTGTGATCCAACAATTCAAATTTTTGGGTAAGGAAATTGCGGGCTGTCACAGGTGGTATCAAAGCCTAAGTACTAGATTTCCATGTACTATGGCAAAGTGGATCAAATGTGACACCGTGTGTCACTCTAAGTGCATGAGACCAAGTCTAAATACTTGTAAGACTTAGGTTTTGTATTCCGAGCTAGGACCAGAGCAAATGCGAGGGCATTAGGATTATAACTAAACTCTAAGTATTAGAATCGACTTGACTTAGAGTTGATTGGCCTTGACAGTTCCATATGCCTCCGAGATGGGGAAGACCGAGGATAGTGAATATGGAGAACACTACAAATGGTGAACGATTTGTCCCAGGTACAAATGCAATTCCCGTGAACAACAACCTCAACAATGCATCGGGAGCAAATGAGGGCCCCATAAATACCACTAATGCATCAGGAATGGGGGACAATAATGGAAATACCCCAAGAAATGACAACAACCAACAAATATTTAAGACCGTAGTGAGCACGGTGGCTCTTTTGACGGAGAGACATCACCCATCGGGTTTTCAAGAATTCAGGAGGATAAGACCTCCTAGTTTCTACGGGCAAGCAGATTTGATGGAAGCCGAACTGTGGCTAAATCAGATTGAAAAGATCTTACTGAGACTTCAGTGCACAAAAGAAGAGAAGGTCAGTTGGGCCTCATTGCAATTCGAGGGTGAAGAGGACCCTTGGTGGAAATCAGTTGAGAGGACCCGTGTTCCAGGAACGCCTTGGACATGGGCTGAATTTGTCACCACATTCTATGAGAATTACTTCCCGGTGGCAAAGAAATGACAATTAGAGATACAGTTTGCGAATCTAGTACAAGGATCCATGACCGTGCGTGAGTACGAGACGGAGTTCACTCACTTATCCCGTTTCGCACCTGCACTAGTAGCAAATGAGTTGATGAAAACTCATAAATTTGAGTATGGATTGAAACCGATTTTAAGAGGAAGAATAGCATTGTTTTAACCAACTACATATGAGTAAGCAGTAAGGTTGGCACTCATCATGGAAAGAGAGGTTGAAGATACCTATAGGAGGGATGAGCAAGCCAGGAATAAGAAAGCTCAATCATCAGCATCTGTGTCGGAACAGACCAGCAAGAGGCCAAGATATTTGATGTCGGCAACATCATAGCCTATTACTACGACAACATCAAGGTCGTTTGATCTAGCTGCTCTACCACCTCAACCTCCGAGACCTATTAATGCATCAAGCCTGATAACTACGAGTGCACCGAGAGTACAGCCACAACTAATGCCCGCACTACATCTATGTGGCTTCCTCCACTTCAAAGGAATCATGTATGAAGTTTGGGAAGGCACACAAAATTGAGGAATGTTGGAAGGCAAAGGGAGCATGTTTTAAACGCGGGAAAACGAGGAATAGAATTAGAGAATGCCCAGAGATGAAAGGAGATGCAACAGCAAGGATCGCTACTCAAAGGCCTTTTCGGCCCACGGTACAAGGCCGGGCTTATGCAATGTCGACTCAAGATGCACAAACTAGCAACGATGTAATTCAAGGTATGAAATTCTTATGAAGAGTCAATTTTAAATTCTTGAAATTTTAGATGAAGAAGGTGCACGAATAAATAATCTTTGAAATCACTAAATCTTATGCCATAACCCGTCGTATATGCGACTAACTTTATGATATGTAATGAACCTAGGTGTCGTCCGCATGAGTAAATAAAGTGATATATGTAGCTACAAGGTACTAGTGTTGATAGACCCGGGGTCTACACACTCTTTTATCACACCAAAATTTGCCACAGAGATAGGCTTCACACCTGACCCTCTAGACTTTCTCTTAGCCCTTGATTAGTCACAAAATTTCCCAATTATCACCATTAACTTATTGATGCTAGAGCATAGTTTGCTACTAATAAGTTAATGATGTGCAGATATTAAGGAAAATAAGCAAAATAGAGGTAAAGTGTTAATATTCATCAAAGTGAACCCATAATGCATTAAAAAGATGATTGAGCGTAAAAAGACAGTTCTTCGCTTACTGAAAAATGAAAAATTATGTTTTACGATTTTGCGGAACAAAGTACTAAGAAGAGAGAAATCATAATTTACGATTCTCTCAGAAAATCCGTTTAAAGAAAAGACGATACAAGAAAGCAATGAATTGTAAATAGAGAATCGTTCGCTGGAAGCTGTGCTAAAATAGAAGATCATGATTTACTTCCCAACATTGAAGCTTTCCACTACTACTGATCATGTGAGAATGAACACCGCCATGCATATCTTTAGAAGTCTTCTATGATTAGAAGTTTGACCAATCACGGATCTAAGGAGATTGACAAAGAAGGCTTTTGAAGGACTATGTTGCTGAAAATCAGAGGACACTCCAGAAGCACATCAACTATCCAAAGTAAGGAAGAATAAAATTAGGAATTACAATTACATTAGGATATTTTTATTTTAGTGGTTTCTTTTATTAGAATTAGATCTCTATAAACCGACCACTTATGATCTATAAATAAAAGGGCTCAGTAGAGGAATAAGCATCGAAGAAATTATCATCATCAATTGACGACTGAGTAGATTTTTTTATCAACTTAGAGTAGATTTTTATTGCTTTGTAGATTAGATATCCAAGGTTTCTCAAGAGCAATTAACGCCTGTAATTGGGAGCTGAAGATTAGAGTAAATATCTGTAGTTTCTTAAATGCAATTGACGATTGCGGCTGAGAGGTAAAAGCTATAATTTTATTCCTTTCTAGTTTAGATTTATTTTTATGCAATTTCATGCTTTGTAAATATCTTCAGATTTTAATTTGAATTGACGACTCAGGTTGAAGTTTGCAGATTAGTGTAACGGTTTTATTTTTCCATCTTCAATTTTCTAGAATTTGATTGACGCCCAAGTTTTAGGAGATTGTAGATTAGATTAAATCCATGTTGATAAGATTTTAGTATTGATTGATGCCCAATGCTAGGAAATTTGATATATGGTGTAACGATATTATTTAATTTTATAAACATCCAATAGCTAAAGATTGTGATTGATGACCATAATCTGAAGGAGGATATAAAATTTATTTTCTATACTTTAGATTTAAGAAATAATTATTTATTCATATTTCTCCAGTAGTTTAGGAATATAAAAGATAAGTATAAGTTTTCATAAAATTAAATTAAAAATATATTAAACTTGTCTTCATAGGAACGATCCTATACTAGCTCTACAATTTCCATTATGTGCTTGCAATAGGTTAAGACTTAATTAAATATACATAGTAAGCTCCGATCAAGTTTTTGGCGCCGCTATAGGGGATAGTTTTAATATATTTAATTTAGGAAAATAAGTATTTATCTTTCTCTTTTTTATATTTCTTTATATTTTTAATTTTCTTTGAACACTTTTTGAAGCTTTTGCAGGTTTATTCGGAGTGACGAATCAAAGTTTCAACTTCCCCTGATCAGAAAAGCTCGAGGCTTTGATTTGTTCTCTCTCCTTGCTCTTCTAAAGTAAAAATTGAATAAAGACAAAAACACAAAAATAAACAGTTGCTAGTACAAAGACCGCACTCAAGAATTCTTTATGTGTGCAAATCGTATAATAGACAAGCAGTCTACTACCATAGGAAAAACAATTATTGAGCATCATATATCCGCAACTGTGTCACTAGCCATGATAAATTATACGACGTTTCATATTTACCCCAGCCGATACAATTTATTGCCAGCCAACTCTCTGAAAAAAAAAATCATTATGGCAATTAAGTTCGAAGGGATGAGGAAATTTAATACGACGGTTTGTATTCATCCATCCAAGCACTTTAAATATAGGATTAGTTTGCCCTTAGTGCAATCACTCCATCTTGACCCCACCATCCCATCCTTAACCATGGCGGGAGACAAAACCAACTATAACCCAATAAATTTATTTCCAGTATGGGAGGACCAACCACCACCACAAGAACCAGATCCTCTGCAATTCCTTTGAGACGAGTACGAGGAAGTACAAAAAGTTTTAGCAAAAGCAGAGAGGAAAAAGAATAAGAAAAAGAAAAAGTTGATGAAAAAGGTGAATCCATCTGATCCCGCCTCACCTTGTACACCTCATCTCCCATCATCACCTTCCTCCTCTTCTTCATTCCATCCACCACTTACTCAACACCTTACTCCTTAACCCCTACTTTCTCTACCCCTCCCGGCTTACAATTCCTTTTCTAATTGCAGCAAGTAGAGGACATCCCGGGGCCAGGAGGGTGAACTATCGTTTTGACGGGAAAATTTTGGTTAGAAGCCGAGGGCCGATCTTTATCATAGAATACTTTCTCTCGGATGTTGCTGTCAGTGTCTTAATATAGTGTGTGTCTAGATTTTTCCTTGGATTTACCTTTATGTAATTAGTCTTATCTTTATAGCAATTTCTTTCTTGTAAATATTTCAATTATAGATAATATATTTCCTTTCGACTAACCAACTGATGTAGTTACTAACTTTCATTGCCATTTTTTTTGTTACTTACGATCTGTGATTACCTGGATGAGTTTTTCCTCAAGTTTGGGGATACTCTTATGAAAAGATTTTTCCACCGGTGCACCATCATTAAGCATAAGTAATTTCAGTAATTCTTGTGTCCCCTGTTTTTGTGCCAATGATGGCATTGTTAGATTTAAGTTTGGGGGGGATACACAATTCTTGTGTATGGTAATTTTATTTCAATGAATTATTTAGTCAGTATTCATTAAAGTTTTATTTAGCTAGTTTTATTTCAGTTAAATTTTTATTTTTTTTCAATTAATTTTTTTTTTAGTTAATCATCATATAAGAGTTATGATAGAAAAAATTGCATATCAAGAAAACTTATGATTCATTATAGTAGGAGTTCAATAATTAGAATATAAAATAATTTTTATTCATGTTTAAACTCTGGAACACTGTATTAGAATGAATGTTTGAAACAATAGATTAATCTAAACTGTAATATTTTAGATTATAGTTTCAAAATTATATAAATCAGTGAGATTTAGAGCCATATTTTCCTTTCTTTCAGAGAGAAATTGTTCTTATTCAAGTGAAAATTTCTTTGAACTTCTATGATTGTATAAAATCTCATATTGTTGAACTTAGAATCAAAATATTCTATGAATATAATAACCTGATTTTTTGTCAAGAACTATCTGTTAGAAATATCAAAGAAATAATGCATCTATCCTAATAACTCGTGAAGATGATTTAAGGCCATCTTTTAAAAAAGTCAAAGCCTAAAAGCTAAAATCTCATAAATATTTTATCCTTTGAACCCATATTAGAAGCTTAAACCAAATTTCTTTGTACCAAAATATTATAAGCCCTTAATCATAAGTACTACCCAAAGCTTTCAACCTTTAACCCTTACAATTTTCTAAGAGTTTAGAATACAAAAGAAGGGGAGAAGAGAGAGTGAAAGGAGTATGAGTTAAATAGATTAGGGAAATGCATAAAAGGGTACAATTGAAAAGAAAGGAAAGAAAAGAAAAATATATGGAATAAAGCAGAGAAAAATTGTAAATTACTATTTCAGAAAAAAAAAAAAAAAAAAAAGTAAAAAACTTCCAAAAAGAGAAAAATTGCAGAATACGATTTTAAAAGAAGAAATAGAATTTACAAAATAGAAAAATGGGAAGTTATCCAATTTTTGGATACTTACTGAAGCTGAAGAAGAAGGAAAAGAAGAACTAAAATCTCATAAAAACTTTGAATCCTCTTCTACCTTTCTTTGACACCTTTAATAAAAAGCCTCATTACAAGCCGGAGAAAAGACCTTTCTGATTTACAATTTGTAAAAGTATAAGCCTAGTAGAGATATTAATAATAGATACTATGGATTGTACAGGGATTCATATGAATAGAATAGATTATCCTTTTCTATGAGATTAAATTTTTTGCAATTATCTTTGATTGAATTTTTGTGAAATGATAATGTGAGAATCCAAAAAGTTTTGTTATTTTTTAGAGTATGTCTGTAGTGAACTTGTGAATGAAATATTTTTTAAAAACTGCAGTTTAGAAAAATTTATGAAGAATAAATTGCTCACTAATGCATACACTCCTGTTTATTATGAATTAAAGTTGTTGGAGTTCTAATCAAGGATAACTATTCTAATGGAGAGTAAAGTTAAAGGATTTGTAAATTTTAGAAATTATAATAACTGTATGATGACTAACTTGATTAACTTAGTTAGTGTAAAAAAAAATTAGTTTAGATTTTAATCTGTTGTTTTAAAATTTTAGTTTTGAAAATTTTTTGAAAAAATATATATTTGAAGTTTGTAGGTAACTTTACTGAAAAATCTTCAGGAGATTACAATTCCTCTACTAGGGATCACCTAGGGATTTAAAGGCTAGTTGCATCTCCTAAATGCAATCGTGCTCCCTACGAAAGTGGTAATTAAATTTATAGTTTTAAGATAGCTACTTTTCCTTGTTTGCTAGGGACTAGCAAAGCTTAAGTTTGGGGGAGTGATTAGTCACATAATTTACCAATTTATCACCCTTAACTTAGTGATGCTAGACTATAGTTTGCTACTAAAAAGTTAATGATGTGCAGATATTAAAGAAAATAAGCAAAATAGAGCTAAAGTGTTAATAGTCGTCAATGTGAACTCATAATGCATTAAAAAGATGATTGAGCATAAAAAGACAACTCTTCACTTACTGAGAAATGAAAAATCGGGTTTTACGATTTTACAGAACAAAGTACTAAGACGAGAGAAATCGTAATTTCCGATTCTCCAAGAAAAGTCGCTTAAAGAAAAGACGATACAAGATAGCGATGAATCATAAATAGAGAATCGTTCGCTGAAAGCTATGTTAAAATAGAAATTGTGATTTACGATTTCCCAAAATTGATGCTTTCCACAACTGCTAATCACGTGAGAATGAATACCACCATACATATCTTTAGAAGTCTTCTACGATTAGAAATTTGACCGATCACGGATTTGAGAAGAGTGACGAAGAAGACTCTTGAAGAACTCTATTGCTGAAAATCAGAGAACACTCTAAAAGCGCATCAACTATCCAAAGCAAGGAAGAATAAAATTAGGAATTAGAGTTATATTAGAATATTTTTATTTTTAGTAGTTTCTTTTATTAAAATTAGATCTTTGTAAAGCGACCACTTATGATTTATAAATAAGAGGGCTCAGTAGAGGAATAAGCATCGAAAAAATTATTATTATCAATTGACGACTGAGGTTGGGTTTTCTTTCGATCAACTTAGAGTAGATTTTTGTTGCTTTCTAGATTTGATATCCAAGGTTTCTCAGGATCAATTGATGCCTACAATTGGGAGCTAAAGTTTAGAGTAGTTATCTATAGTTTCTCAGAAGCAATTGACGAGTGTGGTTGAGGGGTGAAAGATATAATTTTATTTCTTTCTAGTTTAGATTTTTTATGCAATTTCCTGCTTTGTAAATATCTTCAGATTTTAATTTGAATTGACAACTTAGGTTGAAGTTTGCAGATTAGTGTAACGATTTTATTTTTTCATCTTCAATTTTCTAGAATTGGATTGACGCCCAAGTTTTAGGAGATTGTAGATTAGATTAAATTTGTGTTGATAGAATTTTAGTATTGATTGACGCCCAATGCTAGGAAACTTGATATATGGTATAATTGTATTGTTTAATTTTATAAATATCGAATAGCTGAAGATTTTGATTGATGACCATAATTTGAAGGAGGATTTATGATTTATTTTCTGCACTTTAGATTTAAGAAATAATTCTTTATTCATATTTCTCCAATAGTTTAGGAACTTAAATGATAAGTACAAGTTTTCATAAAACTAAATTAAAAATATATTAAACCTGTCTTCATGGGAACGATCCTATACTAGCTCTACAATTTCCATTGTGCGCTTGTAATAGGTTAAGACTTAATTAGATATACATAGTAAGCTCCGATCAGCCATCTCTACACCAACGGGAAATTCGGGGAACACGGATACTGTGTGCCAGTCAGTCATCGTCGCCGTGGCACATCGCGAGACTACGGCTAATCTAATCTTACTTGGAATGCGATGATTCGATGCAATTTTTGGCATGGACTAGCCATCCAAACTAGGAGCTAAGGTAGATTGTCTAATGAAGATACTCACTCTCTACCCCAAGAAGGGTAGGCCATTCAAATTTATTGGTGTTTGACCAACCGCCTCACCCATCATATCTACAGTTCGGCCCGAGTGACTAATCAGTAAGGGATGTCAGGAATATCTTGCACTGATACAAGGATAGAAAGACGAGGAGGTTGACATTTCTTACATTCCAACCGCCTATGAGTTTCCCGATGTCTTCCTAGAGGAATTACCTAGTCCACCGCTCGATAGAGAAGTAGAGTTTGCAATTGACCTAGCCCCCGGCACCGAACTGGTATGAAAGGTGCCATATCGTATGGCACTGACCGAACTAAAGGAGCTGAAAGAGCAACTGCAGGAGCTTCTTAGCAAGGGATTTATTCGGTCGAGCGTGTCTCTATGGGGAGCACCTGTGCTCTTTATTAAAAAGAAAGACTGTGACAACCTCACTTTTCCCATTTCCGTATATAGGAAAGGTCGCGTCGTCGGATCACCTAACATGATCATTTTCGTACAAGTGCAGCGTGTACAAAGTGTTATAATTGCAGAAGCATAAGATTAACTCTGCTAACGAGACCATATGGCATCTCTCTGATATTCATTTACTGTCTAAAAGCAAGAATATATACAACAACAAGATATAAATTAAGCTATGTATAGCTTGCCACCAATAACGGCTACCGTCATCTAAACAGTGGAAAGAAGACCTATACAGGAAGTACCGAATATCTCAAATATACTACTGCTGTTTATAAATATTTCAAAACAAAACTCTCTCTCTCAATCCTATTTAGGAAAGTTCTTAGCAGAACCTTCCTCCTCGTCCTCCTCGTTCTCCTTAGGCTGGTAGGTAGGATCAGCCTCGTGCTCAGGGTCACGGAAAATATCTACAACTAAGACATAAAGTCATAGGATGAGCTATCATCGAAGCTCAATAGGAAAATTTACAGTACTACTTTATATGTTAGATTTTCAGTTCACTTCTAGATGCATAAATTACAAAACTAAACACATTATATCTTACCTTGTATCTATTTTAGCAACATTTAGCATTTATTCTAGCAACATATAGCATAAACAAGCAATAAATCATACGAATCATTGATCATGCTGACAAATTCATGTTGAATAAATACGAGGAATCATGTTTCATGTGGAACAACTACAAGGAATCATGCTGACAAGGAATCCTGCTGAAATAAGATATCAAACTGAACAAAGAATCAAACTTTCGAGATCAAATGTCTAGCCCCTGAGCTATGTTAGCAGGGTCACTAGCATAGAGAAATCAAACCCTTGAGCTATGTTATCAAGGTCAATTGATACAAGATGAGTCATGCCCCTGACCTATATTAGCAAGGTCACTTGGTACAAGACGAGTCAAGCCCCTGAGCTAAGTTAGTAAGGTCACTTGGTACAAAATGAGTCAAGCTCCCGAGTTAGCAGGATCACTTTTTTCAAGACGAAAACAAAGACGTGTACATGACATCAAGGATGACAGGATATGAATAATGTATGGTACCATGTATGTGAGCACATCATGAAAAAAATAAATATATATATATCAAAAACAAACTACCATAACTGATCTTTCATGCTCATACATAGCAAACACTAGCATATTCAGAACTGAGCTAGCATGTGCATACCATCTATTTATCAAAACTGAGCTAACTATTTATCAAAACTGATCTAGCTTGTTCATCTTTTAATCATACTTCAAACTGAGCTTATCATTCTCATTTTCTAACTATTCATCGAGACTGAATCTAGCCTATTTAACCAAAATCATATATCAAATCTGAACTTGTATCATGATTCATAAACTCAAACTGACTTGATCATGGTCATACAAAACACACATAAGAACTGATATCTATCATCATTTAACTGATATGAGCACAGACATACAAAGCATTTGTATATCCTAATTCTTTAATCGTCATTAGCCATCACTATACATTAAAACTGACTAGCATACTGACACTAGCATGTTCATACATGATTGCAAACTATTAAGGTCATATATGATTTACACCTGTCTCTTTACGTAACATATATATAACATGCAAAACTAAATTAAATTTATATCTATAACACTGATATCAACTGTCATGGGTTCATATGTTCAAAACTACCATATATTCACAGTTAACATGCGTGTTTGCATTATCCACAAAACTGATAATTATTTTAACTCAACTCAACTCAACTCAATTCCATTTAGAATTGATAAGGTTATACTTATCAGGTCTACATGCTACATCTAGCATGTTCATCATGTCATCCTATAATGAACTACAATTTCACTCATTTCATTCAGCATGATTTATTATCTTATATATGTATATATATATATATATATATATATATATATATATATATATATCTATTCATACATGATTAATAATTTACAATCTAAAGGAGAATAAGGAATCTCAATATATGTTAACAAAGTAAATTCTTTACTTGTACACACACGCTTATGTGAATCTGCTTCACTCATGCATTCTCAAGACCACCTCATCGCATCAACTATCATGTGTACCAAGTTGGACCTATATTTTCATTTCATATGTGTGAATTTAGTGTAATAATTGGGGTACTGGGTAATCGTAGACCCGACATTCATACGATACAAAGTTAAGATGGTAACCGTAGACCCTTGAGGTAGGTGCAGCAGCCAACATAGGCTTGCCTCGGCAAGCCATAGGGGTTGCCTCAGCAAGCAGTCCAGTTGAACATCTTATCACAACTTATCACTAATTTTTTACTCTTTAAAAGTTAGATTGAGGAATTTGTTACTTCATGAAAGTTATAGGACTTGTTGTCCCCTTTGCAACGCATTACGAATTGTGTCATTCAGTGTTCGGGGTCAAAAGTTATGACCGAAATATCAAACAGTGGTCCAAGCATAGGGTTCCTGCGGTAAGGACATGCTTGTCGCGGCAAGCCACTCAGCTAACACCTTGCCATGGCAACTTAAGCGTTACTGCGGCAAGCCTATCAGGCTTGGCTTGCTGGGGTGTTTTCTACTCCACTTTGGCTTCTTTTGACTCAACATTTGGCTTGGTCCTTTGGCCTTATAACCTATATAATATTTCTGGTATAATGTGCACATGAAATCAAGGTTTCTTATTAAAATTTTGTGTAGAAATTTTGGTATATTTTGCTTCGAAATATGGGTTCCGAAACCCATTGCAAATTGTGATTCCTTGTGCTGTCGATTCAGTCTCAAGGAATCGACACCACAAATGGATAATCTACTAAAAATGTATATATTATCTAAACTATCTAATAAAACGAATCTCATTTAGGAAATCTATTCGTTTACGGCATAGCTTTCGGAGAACTCATGGTCACGGTGCGATGACATCGAGCGTGTGTCTGCATCGAAGCTCGTAAGAACACAATCAGCAAGAAGTCTTCGACAGCGATTGCCTTTAAACGACGCTTACACGAAGCACAGGTCACACGGTGATTTATCTGTTATGGGATCATTTTGCATGGTCTTTTTGTTTATTACAGATGCAGGGATGTTTGCGATGGAATTGGAAGGAGGAAGAAGAAGGCTTCCTGGCTGCTTTGTAGAAGTTTCTCCCAGCTTGTGTTTATGGAGTCGAACTGTGACTCATGCATGTGTGGAGTTCTCTTGGCGACTTTAAGATTATAAGATCTTAAGGGATAGCATCCCATGTTGTGCCCATACTTGTATAAGCATATAAGCCAAATAATGCTTATATTGACTATCAATCTCATACACTGGTTTAAGTGTAGAAGCCGTCTTAGGCTTGGCTTTAATGAGAAGGCTACTACACTATTAATATAAATAAGCCTTATAAGGCTTGGGTATAGTGTAAAGCTACTATACCAATTAGGCTAGGGTAAAAGTTAAAGTGTAAATCTACTACACTTATACTATATATGTATATAGCTGGGATTTCAGCTCAAGTGTAACTCCATTATACCAGCTTAAAGTATATGGCTAAATTGAAAGTTTACAATGTATTCCTGCTATTGTGAACACTCAAGTGTATTCGATAATACACTACCAATCGAGTTATATGGAATGGTCTACATTCCAGTGTATTTTATTATATATATATATATATATTTTTTTATACATAGGTAGAAATGTGCATGGTACTTAGTTTAAGGTTACTAAATGAACTACGCCATTGTGTCCTGTGTGAGACACACGCCTGACCTAACCCATGGCCATATCCAATAGTGTGGCTTTTAGAAATCTAGCAACTGTTACAAAGACGGCACTATGCATCTATGCATCGATTATTGACAGCTGACCGACGATCAAGAACTGATACCCGCTTCCCAAGATCGACGATCTGTTTGATCGGTTGCAAGGAGTGAGGTTCTTCTCCAAAATTGATCTGAGGTGTGGTTATCACTAGATGAAAGTGAAAGCTAAAGACATTCCGAAAATAACTTTTCGAACCTGATACAGCCATCATGAGTTTCTCGTCATGTCATTTGGGTTAACCAACGCGTTTGCATCTTTCATGGACCTCATGAATCGAGTATTCAAGCCTTATTTGGATAAGTGGGTGGTTGTTTTATTGATGATATCCACATCTAGTCAAAGTCGAGGGAAGAGCATGAACACCATCTACGCCTAGCACTCTAAACCCTACGAGAGTCTCATTTGTATGCTAAGCTCAGTAAATGTGAGTTCTAGCTGGAGTAGGTGAGCTTCCTTAGGCATGTTATATCAGAGGTTGGTATAGAAGTGGACCCTGCAAAGATAGAAGCAAAATTGAAATGGGAGTAGCCCAGATCTGTAACAGAAGTTCATAGTTTTCTGGGGTTAGTCAGATACTATAGAAGATTTGTTGAAGGGTTTGCAAAGCTAGCTGAACCACTCACACGTCTCACCAGGAAGACTTTTAAATTTGAGTGGACTGAATCGTGCGAGCAGAGTTTCCAAGAGTTGAAAAAGAGATTGACCTTTGCAGCCGTACTACCCTACCATCAAACAATGGGAGATTCTCAGTACTCAACAATGCTTCCCATAGTGGGTTAGGCTACGTATTGGATCAGCATGATAAAGTAGTCGCTTATGGATCAAGGCTGCTGAAAGACAACGAAAAGAATTACCCGACATATGACCTAGAACTAGCAGCGGTCATTTTTGCTCTAAAAATCTTGAGGCAGTACCTCTATGGTGAAACTTTTTACATTTTTATTGATCACAAGAGCCTCAAGTACTTGTTTACATAGAAGGAACTCAATCTAAGGCAGAGGAGATGGATGAAATTTCTTAAGGATTATAACTACGTCATCCAGTACCATCCGGGAAAAGAAAATGTTGTAGCTGATGCACTTAGCCAGAAATCATCCGCCCAACTGTCACACTTTGTAGCTAAATTACACAGATGGAGACTACTTGAGAATATGACCTCAGGTTACACTTAGTTCAAAGTAAAGGAATCGGGAGAACTGTTAGCCAATATCAAGATCAGATCAATTCTCTTCAATAGCATCAGAGAAAGCCAATTGAAAGATCCATAGCTTATGGCTATCAGACAGGGTATAGATAATGGAAATCAACCAAAATTTTCTATTAAGGACGACGATTCCTTTTTGTTTAGAGGTCAATTATGTGTGTCATCTGATAGTAAGTTACTACATGAGATATTGGAAGAAGCCTATAGATTGGTATATGCCACACGTTCGGGTAGCACCAAAATGTATCATGACTTGAAGAACTTTTGGTGGAAGGGAATGAAGAGAGATGTCATTGAGTACCTAGCAAGATGCTTGGTCTGTCAGCAGGTTAAGGTTGATCACAGACACCCTGCTACTTTATTGCAGCCACTATCAGTCCCCGAATGGGAATGGGAGAATATTTCGATGGACTTCATACTTGGTTTGCCGAAAATTCAGAAGGGGCATAACGCCACCTGGGTGATTATTGACTAACTAATCAAGTCAGCACACTTCCTTCTATACACCATGCATTACACTACACGCAAACTTGCTGAATTATATCTGAAGGAGATTGTAAGGCTGCATGGCATACCTTTGACCATAGTATCAAACTGGGACCCCCTTTATACATCTCACTTTTGGCAGAGATTTCAATAAGGGATGGGTTCCAAATTGGAATTTAGCTCAACTTTTCACCCGCAGACTGATGGACAAACCGAAAGGGTGAATAAGGTGATAGAAGATATGCTCAGGGCCTATATGTTGGACTTCTAAGGATCATGAGACAAGCACTTGCCCTAGATCGAGTTCGTGTATAATAATAGCTATCAAGCGAGCATAATGATGGCTCCTTTCGAAGCACTCTATGGTCGTCGATACAAATCTCCACTCAACTGGGAAGTGGTTGGAGAGCGTGTCTTGCTAGGGTTCGAACTCATCGAGAGCACTAATGCAAGAATTTGACTTATACGTGAACATTTAGAAGTTGCTCAAAGCCGTAAGAAGAGTTATGCGGATCTTAAGAGAACAAACATAGAATTTCAGGTAGTCTTTGTGCTGAAGACTGTGTTGTAGATCAACCAAATTGGTATGCCGCTAATAGTTATTTGATTTTCAGGTGGGAGATCACGTCTTTATAAAGATCTCGCCGACCAAGGGTGTGATGCGATTTGGCAAGC
Organism: Chloranthus sessilifolius; assembly: GCA_021018995.1. Lineage (NCBI taxonomy): Eukaryota > Viridiplantae > Streptophyta > Magnoliopsida > Chloranthales > Chloranthaceae > Chloranthus > Chloranthus sessilifolius. The sequence goes on from CM037585.1 coordinate 93,931,871, forward strand.
GAAGAAAGCTCAGCCCACGGTACATTGGTCCTTTTGAAGTTTTAGGCCATGTTGGCAAGGTAGCGTATCGCCTCACCCTACCACCATAGCTGTCTAGCATCCACAACGTGTTCCACGTGTCGATGCTATGGAAGTACATAAAGGACACGTCGCACGCACTGGACTACCAGCCTCTTAAGGTTCAAGAGGACTTGACACTGATCGAGGAACTGGTGAGGGTGTTGGATCGCAAAGAGCAAATTTTGAGAACCAAAAGCATTCCGCTCGTTATAGTTCAGTGGCGCAACCATCCTGTCGTTGAAGAAACCTGGGAACGAGAGGCAGAAATTCAAGACCAATATCTAAATCTGCTTATTTTGAATTATTGAGTTTTAAGACTAATGTAACCATTAGAACAGATTTTGACTGTATGGGAGCCAATATGTGTAACGTAACTTCTAATGTATTCCATTAAAGGAAATTTTTGTCATGGATACGATGCACCCCAGCTCAATTTGTCAAACCTGGAGTTGGCCCGCTCGAGCATGAAAATACTACTTGAGCGTCCACTTAAAACACGCTCGAGCGTGCTTCGAGCCGACTTGAGCGGCTTTCGGGTTTATAAATAAGGCGAAAACCCCTATGTTCATTCCCGCAAAGTTTCAAAACACTCCCAAGCTTGCTTTCTTCCTTCCTCCACGAGAAGAAACCCTAATCCTCTCCAAGGAATGCCATTTCTTCGCTCTCATGGAAGATCCCTCCAGATTTTGGTCCCTAGATCTCGTGCACAGTCCCTTTGTGAAGGGTAAAACCGTAGAAACCCCTATTTTCTTGAAATTTTGGATTTTTCCATGTTTTTCTTTCTTCCATGGCTTCAAAGAAGCAAGACACTTCCAAAACCTCTAAAGCTCCGACCATGAAACCCCAATCTTCGAAACGTTCAAAGAATGTCCTGGAACTGACTCTTGAACAACCTGTCGAATGGTGGAATTCCAAGACTGGTCCTTTAGTCAAGACTGGTTCATGGATGAAGATACTACCTCATGGGCGATCAATTATATTCGTCGAGCAAGACTAGAGGTTTTTCTTCAACCTTTTTACACGCATTATTACCCACGGCTCATTCATTTGTTTTACCAAAAAATGAAGGTCAGAGTCGACACTCAGGCCAAAAAACTAACTACAAAAATTGATGGCCGAACTTTTCACATCGATGTCTGTGGCATCGTTGAGGCGAGGAACTGTTCTACAAGTTTTCACGAAAACCAGGGCCTATTACCTACACAACCTAGGGATGCACCTATTCACCGCATTCCCTCAAAGATGGCCGACGATGGCATCATTGTGAATGGTTCCATTCGCAGAGCCCAATTGTCACCTGAGATGTGGCCATTAGAAGATTTCTTTAGGAAGAACCTGTACCCTCTCCAACACGAACAAGAACAGAGAGGCCCTCTTGTACAAGCCCTGTTTGCGGCACATTGTGGCCATTGGTTTAAACAACCTAAGCTAGTCTTTGATGGCATTATATATGCCCATGATGACTTGTTGAGCACCGCCCCCAAACTGATACCATACATGCCATATGCCCGTCTCATTTCTCGATTGTTAGAAGACCACGAGGACATCGAGAATGATGAACCCTTTCTAGTGTTGGCCACTGAGGAGAGGCGTACCTATAATGTCTGTCAGTGGACAATGCATGACTAGAATCGGACTTTGAAAACACTACGACTCATCGATAAAAATCGACGCCTTCAGTGGCTACAAGAGAGTGTCGAACAAGCATCGGCACAACCCGAAGTCGAGGGTACTCAGAAAGCACCGACTCAGTCACCACATTCCCCTCACAGTGATGTTCTAACACTTTACGAATTTAACCGTCAAAGGGATGTCCTTCATCACCTCCATCAGCAGTCCTATGACCATTTGTCCACCCTGCGTCAGGACAATCACATGCTCCATCCGAGGCTAGACTTCCAAGAGGAACTTTTGATGCACCTCGTCGAGAAGGCCTACCCTACAGCACATACGCCTTTCGTGGCTCATGCAAGGATGTATACGTCGGAGTACACCTCGAGGTTTACTCAAGGAGCCTCCACTTCGGGTGTTGGGCCATCTACCTCTAGAGTAGGACGTAGCCCGAACATGGCACGGACCAGTCGAGTGAGCCTACGAAACCTTAGTAGACTTCGTATTCTATGCATTTCCTTCAATTTTGATGATCATAGAGTGATGCCACGAATTTACTATATAGAAACTGCAAATTTTAAAATATTGAAATTCATATGTCTGTGATATGTTTCTCATCAATTAATGTCATCGATGGTTCACTTGAGTAGGGCAAAGAACGTTGAACAAATCGTAGGATCGGTGCCTTGACAGTGTTAATCCGACGTCGGCGAGTCATAGATCTCCGCATGTGAGGAAACTAAGATAGGTAACCCTTGTCATGCATGCTCTTTGTTTTAGAATTCGAGTTTTGCTATCGATCGTTGAGAATCGAGGCCGCATGCAATGATCCCACTAATCGAACGTGTGAGAATCGCGAAAGCCGATGCATCTTGGTTTGATCACTAAAATCCTTGCATATGCTTTGAAATTAGGGATAAATGTCATGCCTCTAATCTTGTAAATGCGTGAGAAATTTTGTGCGTGATTTGATGTATTTGAAGGGAGAATCTTGTAAGCGAGTGATGACTCGTATAGGGTGTGCTTGATGTGTTTGTAAGTCAGCTTGAGAGCCCATAGAGATCAGCCCGAACACAGACATGAAGCTGTAAAGGAGTACAGTTCAGTGAAGTGCGCTCGAGTGTGATTTGAGGACTCTCGAGCCAGAATTCACCTAAAGCCTCCGCTCGAGTAGGATTCCTAGGCCAATTCGGCTCAGGTAAAAGCCACTCGAGCGTGATGTGGGGTTTGTATTGAGAAGCCGCGCGAGCGTGATTAGAGCTGCTCGAGCGGGAAAGTACCTGAGGCCTCCGCTCAAGCAGGATTTCCAAGCTTATTTCGGTTCAAGTCAAAACCGCTCGAGCCTACCTGAGGTGCCACTGGGAACCGCTCGAGCGGGATTGAGCCACGCTTGAACATGATACTCTGTTTTGGCCTATCTTGACTTGTGTGCTTGTGAAGCATACGTGTGTGAACGTATCGAATACCGATGACTAAGATATGTTTGGCCTTATGAATTAGGAGAAAAACATGGGGAAACGTCTTGATTTGAGTGTGTAGAATCAACACGTGTGCTTGACGTGACTTGAGGTAGGAAAATTTTGAATACAAAGTTATATGCTTGACTTTAATAATATAACTGAACTAATCATGGGATAATATAACTGAACTAATCATATTTTAATTCTCTCTTTGTCATGTACTTGATAAATGAAAGTTCTGCATATGATTTAAGATTGTTTCCGCGCATGAAACTGCATGTTTTACTTTATATCTCGCTTGCATTAATACTTAAGTTCTATTGAGAAACCAAGCTCTGTTTTGTAATATGATACATGTCCGCTTCCTATGTGTGTGAACGTGTCGTGTGTAAGAATCAATTCATGCATATTTCCTATTCGTGTATATATGTTATGTGTGAGATAGTGTGCAACTGAGGAGTGGAGCCTCCATGAGAGGGGTGGAGTCCCCAAGGTCTTAACCTAGTGTCCGCTAAGAACTTCTCAATTCCCACTATGGGATGCTATTGTCACAAGTCTCTTCTCGTTCCCATGATTAAATGTAAGTGGAGTGGAATCTCTAAGGGAGGGGTGGAGTCCACGGGGTTTTCACCCAGTGTTCGCTTCGGACTGCTCTAGTCCCACTACGGGATACTCGCGCTAATATTATGTGACTCGATTACGTGATGTGTTGTGCTATGCTTGATTCCATGATTCTATACGTACGTTTTGTACAAGCTCATTATTCCAAACTAGATATGAAAGTCAATTCTAGTTTCTTGCTTTAATATTGATTTGAACTCGTATATTCCTCGCATAATGGACTGGCATGCTTATAAGCTCATGATTTCATGTTCTTGTTTATATGCATATGTTTTGATATTTCATGTAACTTGTCAAATTATTTTAGATATGCATCTATGCCATGAGTTAGAATGATTTTATATAATTTTGCATCGTTTATATCCCTACTAAGCTTAGACTGTAGCTCACTCCCGACTATACGTCGCAGCTGTAGGAGTTGATCCAGTACGAGATCCTGAACAGGAAGGGGATCCCGATTATACCCCAAGTGACGAGGAGGACTTGCCCGAGGAGTATTATCCTTAGCTGAGGGGAGTGTGTGTGAGATATTTTTGGGTTTTTGTAAGGTAAAATACTCGGATATAAGAATACTATGTGTATATGTGTGGTTCCATTGTTTAGGTGAAGAACGGCCTTCACCAGTGGATTTTTTGTGTGATTATGGGATATGGGAATGTTTAATTTGCTCACCTTTTTTGAATAGTTAAATTGGAGCCGTGTGAATAGTTAGTTTATCTTGCTTTTCGCTTTGCCATCCGCTTGAGTACTTTGATCTTAGTTTGCATGTGTGCTTATAGTTTTGTTAATAGCACGGTTCTTCTAACCTTTTTACTCTGGAGAATTGAGCTGTTATAGTTTGATTGCGTGTCGTGATCAGACGGCTCAGATTTTTGGGTAAGAAAATTTCAGGCTATCACAATTCTTCAATTCTAGCCTCATATAGCTAATCACTGTTCTCACGAACGGGCTCGTATAAGCATTCTGTATGGAAAGGAATTCTAAAATGTCAGCTGAGGATCGGGTCTAGCTAGACCAACAAGGTCATTGATCCTTGCCTAAAATTGGCTAAACAGCAGAGTGTCGGTCCTTATCTGATCAACATTGGCATCTGAATTCTGTCTCGATCATGATTGGTGTTTTGATATCAACACCAAATTAATTAAAAGATACTAATAATTAACTCATACTTCACGATTTAATAATAATTAATTAATCTTTAAGACACTTAAATATCACTTAATCATATTATGCTTAATTTGGAAGAAATGTAATCTATGCTTATTGATATTGTTGAAATTTTTTTCTTTTCATTTATTCATGCTTAATGATAGTATTGAAACCCCTCTCTTTTTATATTGTTGTTGTGGATAAATTGTAGTTTTTAATTTCATACTTTGCACTTTAAATCATATTGTTTATTATTCAGTAATAAATTAAATATCATTAAACTACCATTACTTCTGTAAATATGTGTTATTTAGTATCGGTTATAAATAAAATTCTTGTTTAATAATTAGTTATACTTACAACTGCTACAAACCCCACTTGCACATGCACCTATGAAATATCTATATGCTACATATACTAGAATACTAAGACGATGCTAACTAAAATTTTTTTGGGCGTCATCGCTTATGGTCGTTTCATGACCCAAAAATTTTATAGACCAGCCAGCAGCCACCCAACCAAGATTGAGATAGCTGGACACGGAAGGATCCAAGAGTGACAATGAGCTGAAAGTTGAAGCTCCTTTTGTCCAGTAGAGCTACCAGCACCTACACATAGTTTTGAAAGGATATTTCCTTCTTTCTTTAGTTTGTTTCAAAGTCCGCTACTTTTGAATTAATGGTTATGATTTTTTAATCGGGCTGGTATAAACAACTTGACTTTTAAGGTCTTATTTTGAAGGCAAAATGTTTTAAAAGTTGCCTTCATTTTGTTGCTTTACTCATTAAAAATCGTTTACGATCAAATCGTAAATCTGAATATGTCCGTCAAGTTAACGAAATTGGGAAGTTAAACCGATAGTGTTTAACTCACAGTTTCCGCGCATACTTTGATAAATAATAATAATCATTTTTGCACTAAAAAGTATTTTCTGTGAGATTTATATAAAAAAAAAATATTTGTAATAATTATTTAAAGAAGAGATACGAATTAAGAAGTTGAACCCAAAAGATAAGAATATGAATGGAAATGAATGAATAGCTGCACCATACCAGCTTGCATCAGACCATAGACCACTAAGACTCTTCATATGGTTGTGCATCTCTAATCACTGACTCTCCATTCGTAACCACATGAAGTGTCCTTCGGATTATGCTTGAGCAGATAATACGCCATTTTTGCATTAGCTTCATTGTCCCTCATATCTGCAATCGACCGTATAATATATGTCTCAACGGACTGGGCTGGGTTGGGCTAGGCTGGGCTGGGCAAGGCCAAGTTCAGGCCGAGCTTGACACAACAAGATTTTCAGGACCAATTAATGGTAACCAGCCGGGTCAAACCAATTGAAAATTATCCTAACCCATGTTTGGCCTGCTGGGCTGAGCTGTCCATGCCCAAACCCTGCCCATTGACACCCTAGCCGAGTGTAGATTCATGGGTGGTCCTTGAGCCCACTTTGATCATCAATTTTTATACACATCATCACACGCGTTCATTAATATTATGGGTGATCTATGTGGTCATCGTCTAGGAAGGATTCAGTGGCTAAAATTCAATGTAGTACAATTTCTACCGTTTGATCATGCAAATGGATGGCTAGAGCGCTCTGATTGGATAATTTTGATTTTTTCGAGGATGATGTTTAGAGTGAGCCAGTGGGCACAACCTTGTGAGGTGCACGGACTTTCATGCTATTGAAAGTCGTGTGTTCATGATGTCAGCATAGCATAGAAGCATAGATGTGGTCGGGAAATGGTCAGGTCCTATCAGGCAGAACTGGATTTCCAGTCCTACCCCATCTGCTGCGCCTTGAAAATAAGAGAAGGCAAAACTGGTTTCCACTGCCCCTTGGAAATAAGAGAATCTTGACCTTTTTAGTTCACTTTTTGCTTGATGTTATTTCCAAGGGCAGCCGATGGGGTAAGACTGGATATCCGGTTCTACCTAGTAGGACCTGATGATTGTACTTGATGGTCCGCCCGTTGTAATCTAAACTCTCTCTAAAAGAGGTGTCCATTAGTGCGCGCAATTTTGTCAAGTCGACCGTAAGACCACTCAAACTCAAAGTACTATTTGGGAGTGAGATTCCAACTTGACTGGACTGGTAAGAGTTTAGGTCTTTATCTAGAATTTGGATCCAAAGCATAAATGGGCCAAATCTAAGAAACCCCATGACTCAAACCAACCTGGCCCATCCTCTGCCATTTACATGCCAGAGAAAGATGCTATCACAACCTGTCACGTCTTCATTATATTATATATTTTATGGTTGGACATGCATAATTTTATGACTCAGAGCTCTTGTTGAATGTTATTTGAATTGCCTTTAACAAGTCAAAATGGCTAGCTTGAAGGTTAGCAGCACCAGGGACTACCTGTAGCTTAGTTGCAGATTTTATAATCAGGTCTATGACAGCCGGGATTTTCACACCCCCGAAAACTCGTGCCATCAGGATCATCGTCATTGATGATCCCCAGAACAAATTAAAGAATGTCTTCTCATGTAGCATAAATCAGAGCAGACACTATCTAAAGAGGCAAATAGATTCATTATATAAGGCACTAAAATAAAATAAAATAATATGTATAATAAAATAAATATACATCCTCAAAAAGGAACCAAGAAGAACCACTGGTGCAACACATCCATCACCCAAAGCAATGATTCCCAATATTGGTTCCTATAAAATGTATACAGTAATAAAATAAAGATATATACAGAATATAATACAAAACAGAGTAGCCACCAGACCAAATAATCTAAAATATAAAGTACAGAACCCTCAAAATATAGTCCAACATACCCAGGCTAAGGGTAAAACTCGTCGGCCTGTACGTCAGTATCCTCCTCCTCCTCCTCCTCAGCCTTAGCCTCAAGATCGCTCTCCGTACTAGCAACCCGAGCCTCAAAACCTATGACATATAATCAGCGGTGAGCTATCCATTTAAGCTCTATTGAAGAAGAAACTCAATTAAATTACATCTAAACTGTAAAACATAGTTTGTTGAACATATCTTAGAACAGATGGTCAAGAAACAGATGCTTCAGATAGAAAGATCAGATAACAGATGTAGAGATTTAAATGATAGGAACAGATGCATAATACTATAAAACAAATTTATCCTCAGAGTTTTCAGATACTATGCATACAGTATTTCAATGACTTAAATTGTATACTTAAATAACTCCCGTGAATATAGCACGTGGTAGCTAGATGTTTGTCGATGGGTAACCCCGACCATCATCGTTCAATGACAATTACAGGAATGCAACATGCCTCTGCGTAATGAGAGCAACTTGTGCCAGAAATTAGAGATCAGCTACACGGATATCCCACCGTGCCGGTCACGAATATACCGCCGTGTCGGTAGGATTCGTCACATGAACTTTAAATCAATGCATATCACATAATCTCGGGAATCAAGTATCAGAAACAAATAGCAGAATCAGAGATGACAAAACTTTTATTAATATACAAGACATGCTTTGGGAACAAAATCAGAATGTGCATCAGAATACAGATGCTATGAGCCCATGAGATCAGATGTAATTATAAGTTAAGTTGAATTTATCCTTAAATCAAATCTTTCTAAGCAAATCCAAAGCCCTTTAAAGCGTCTTGATTTTAACCTAAACCATACGTACAGTGTACTAAGTGTCAGAGTTATCAGAATATCAACTGGTACAATGTCCAACAGTGTTTTCTCAAGAAAAACAAAACAAACCAAACAGGGAGATTCGATCAATCAACTTCCTCATTTGATCGATCGAATTCACTCTTCGATCGATAATTTACTCAATTTGATCGATCAAATCCCATAGACCAACATAGACTGAACAGGAGAATCTGATCGATCAACTTCCTCATTTGATCGATCGGATTCTCAATTTCATCGATCAATTCTCAAATTTGATCTATCGACCCTCCAAAGCCTAATTTCCAAAATTTTAGACCTCCTATTATATAAGGTATTTATATTATTTGATCGATCATTTTCCCAAAATGATAGATCAATTTCTCAATTCGATCGATCAATTTCCATTTTGATCGATCAGTTCTCAATTCGATCGATCAAATCTCAAATTTGTTCGTTCGGATTTATCGGGCATGAACCTTCATAAAATACCTTTCTGTTTTATAAGTTATTATAAAATTTGATCGATCATTTCTCAAGTTTGATCGATCGAATTATGGTTTGATCGATCAAATACAAAATTTGATCGATCGAATATGACAATTTTAGTCATAAATGCAGTTCGTTAATTTTAACCTATTTTCATCCCTAACTCATTATGATTCACAGCAAATCATACAAGCTCATGCATCTACATATCTAAAGCATTAAAACTAATAACTCACCTCTTTAAAGTTGCTTCCGTGATCCAAGGCAACCTTGACTCGAGGTGGGTTTCGGATCTGAAATCCGAGTTTCTGTCGTCATTGTCGATCCCCGGAATTAGGAGCGATACCCTATGCTAATTCAAAATGGATATACACTCCTCCAAGTACAACATGACAGATTCACAGCCCTTTCTCTCACTTGGATCATGATCCCTTGATTCTTCAAGCCTTGATGTAAGAATCGATGCAAGATCAAAGAGGTGCTCAAGACTAGTTCTCATAGTTTAAAATGAATCAAACGATAGTATGGAAGGATTTAACAATGAGAATTCTAACCCTTCCTTCCTATATAAGCCAACCAAGAGAAATATCCTTGATATTTCTATTTTCCAAGTATAAACTCCGGTGTTGAGCACATACACCCCACTCACAAGTATAATATTCTACCAAGGGTCCAATCGGATCTTAGACTTGTGTAGCACGTGACCTATGACTTTACACACTTACAGATTAATAATATTGATAATAATATTATTATATAAATTTTTAAGTTTATCTCGATTTTCATGCTAAGCACGCATACCAAAGCAGTCAAATTTATTTCAGAATTTCAGGGTCATTAAATTCTCCCCCCTTAGGAATTTTTGTCCTCGAAAATGTCAGACAGACACATATAAGTTACGGTGAGGCCTAACCCGAACGAGCACTCACATCAATCATAAATAACACAGTCCTAACTATAACTCATATGTCAGAGACAGAAACAAAATACAGGGCATACACGTAGCATATATGGTGGTCATAGTTCAGAGTATGCAAAACAGATAACGAGCTGAACAGGCAAGTGCAATTAGAGAACATCAAACAAATCATGCAGGAAAACAAACATGAACCAAAACAATTGTAAATGTAGTAGCAAAAGTATATGTATACAAGTATAATATAATAACAATTATTACCTACCGGTGGAGCAGAAGGTCGAGGCTCCTCGGGTGCAGGTCTACTGGGTCTGGGTGGCTGAGTGTGGTAATCGCTCGAATCTACGACGTGTAGGCGAGCGTGACCAATCATGGGAGTAACAGTAGTAGGGTATGCCTGCTGCATCAAATGTAAAAGCATACCCTCCTGAAAATCCAACCGGCTATGCACCTGACGATTGTGCTCCTCCAACCTATCTATCCACTCATTTATTTGATGATTTTCTTCAAGAAGTGCAGTGAGAGCATCGGCGAGGTCAGCCGTAGGTGGTTCGCGAAGTTTAAATGGCCGAGTCGGTGCACGTCGCGGGGGAGGAATGGGAGTAGGTCTAGCAGGTACATCTCCCTCAGGTACTGGTAGAATAGGCGAACTATTCTAGGGCAATAGTGTGAATGGAAGGGTTTATGCATAGGTTGCAACCCTAATTTGGTTATGTAGCTTATCGCCCAATTCATTTCGGGTCGGTCTTCGAAGAGCGTAGTGTTAAAAGAATACTTGGGCAAAAAAGTTTTCGAAGCGCACCACTCTGTAGGAAGTTCGCGGTTATTTGGTGGTGGCTACGGTGGTTGGAAGGGTGGCACGTTTGGCTCAGGTGGTGCCACATGTTGCACAATGGGTTGTGCGACAAGTTCGACGAGCGGCACAGATGCACGAACCTGTGACATAGGAACCTTGAGTGACGCATTCTTCATTTGCGGTCCCCTAGCTTGAAATGTGTAAAAAAGGCATAAAAACCCTAAAATAATAAAGAAATTTAGGGTTTTTACCATGAGTGACAATCAACACGTGATCCACTGAGTTAAAATGCGAAGCGTCGGCAGCCGGGAGTAGCTGGAAATGATCTTCGAACCCAAAGGAAGCAAGGAAACCTCGAACGATTAGGTTTTCTAATCGTGCGAATGAGAAAATGAAAACCATTCGTCAACTTAAATCATAAATTCGATCGATCAATCTTCAAATTTGATCGATTGGATTTCAAATGAAATAACCTAACCTGACAATTTCGATCGATCAATTCTTTAATTTGATCGATTGGATTTCAATTTGATCTATCAAATCTTAAATTTGATCGATCAGATAGTTTGAAAATAGAACAGAGCTCAATAATGTTTGATCGATCAACTCTCTAGATTGATCGATCGGATTAGCATTTGATTGATCGAATTTGACAGCAAGGTTGTTTCCTAAAATACAGGTTTGGAACACCTGGTAACTCCGTGTTATGGACCATAGATTATTTTGCAATGCTACACCAATATTCTATGCAAAATATACAAACCTAGCATGCGCTTAATTGTATTTAACAAGGAATATTGCGCAAGCAAGAGTTAAATTAAAAATAAATTTACCTTACATATCAATGAAACAACTGTGGGTATTGCTCGCGAATTTCAGCTTCGCGCTCCCAGGTAGCCTATGCAGCTGAGTGGTTCCACCACTTTACTAACACTAGTGGAATCAGTTTGGTCCGCAAAACCTGCTCTTTCTAGTCTAAGATTTGCATAGGCTCCTCAATCAGAGTCAGATCCTCTTGAAGCTCGATAGGTTGAATATCTAGGATGTTGGTTGAGTCTTTCATGTATTTCCTCAACATTGAAACATGGAATATATTATACATGATTGCCAGCTGCGATGGCAGAGCAATCCGATACGCAACTTCTCCAACCTAACCCAGCACCTCATAAGGTCCAACGTAACGTGGGCTTAGCTTTTCACATTTTTTGAAATGCATCACGCCTTTTGTTGGCGAGATCTTTACTAACACCTTGTCTCCTACCTGAAACCAAGTATTAACTCTATACTAATTGAGCAGACAAGGAAGACTCAAGGTATTTAACGCAATCAAGTGTACTTGAAACTCAACGTGTGTCCAATGAAGATCAGCATAACTTTTCTGGCAACTTTAAGCAACTCATAATCTCTCGCGGATCAACCGAACCATCTCAGTTGTACTGTCCACGATATCAGGTCCCAAAATAAGCTTCTTGCCAACTTCCTCCCAATTCAAAGGAGATCTGCATCGTCGCCCATATAAGGCTTCGTAGGGCGCCATACTAATGTTGGACTGATAACTATTGTTGTAAGTGAATTCAATCAGAGGAAAATGTTGATCCCATGACCCGTGAAAGTCCAAAATGCACGCACACAATATATCCTATATGATTTGGTTTACTCTTTCAGTCTGCCTATCTGTCTGGGGATGAAACACTGAGCTGAAATCAAGTTTAGACCCCATGCCTTCTTGGAATCTCTGCCAAAACTGAGATGTGTAGAGTGGATCTCGATCAGACACAATACTGACCGGTATGCCATTAAGTCTAATGATCTCTTTAAGGTAAAGCTCTGCAAGCTTATTAACAGTATATGTAGTACTATACGGCAGAAAATATGTAGACTTGGTTAGTCTATCCACAATGACCCAGACAACATTATGTTTCCTCAAAGTCTGCGGCAACCCCAATATAAAGTCTATAGAAATGGCTTCCCATTTCCACTTAGGTATCTATAATGGTTGCAACAATCCCACTAGATTTTGATGATCTACCTTTACTTGGTAGCAGACGAGACACTTGGACACATATTCAGCAACGTCCTTCTTCAAGCCTCTCCACCAAAATCCTGATACATCTTAGTACTCCCAGGATGTAGCATAAATCAATTTATGAGCCTCTTCTAAAATAGTGTCTCGAAGCTCAATGCTAGTATGTATACACACTCGGTCTCTGAATAATAAGGTACCATCATATCTGATGGAGACATCCATTCTGATCCCGTTGATCACTCCCTTTCTAATGGCCATAAGCTCATCATCAATCATCTGGACCTTACGGATGTTCTCAAATAATGTTGGTCTGATAACAACGATGGCCATCAATGCCCCTGAACCTCTGACATCAAATCTTGTGTCACATAAGGCCATATCCTCAAGTAAATGCCACCGGTGCACTCTCGTAATAAGATGTGACCACTGAGCCAAAGAATTTTGACTCAAAGCATCCGTCACTACGTTGGCCTTCTCAGGGTGATACTGGATGGAACAATCATAATTTTTTAGAAACTCCATCCACCTTCGTTATCGCATGTTCAAGTCCTTCTGAGTAAATAGGTACTTGAGGCTCTTATGATCGATAAAGATATGAAACATCTCATCGTATAAGTAGTGTCTCAAGATCTTCAGAGCAAAAATTACCACTGCTAACTCAAGATCATGAGTGGGATAGTTCTTCTCCTGGTCCTTGAGTTGTCTGGAACCGTAAGCAATGACTTTCTTATCCTGATTGAGTACACAATCCAAACCACTATAAGAAGCATCACTATATACTGCAAAACTGCAACCACCTGAAGGTATAGCTAATACTGGTGTTGTAGTCAAGCGCTTCTTGAGTTCTTGAAAACTTTGCTCACACTGCTCCGTCCAATCAAATTTAGCATTCTTCTTTGTAAGCAGAGTAAGAGGACCCGAGAGTTTGGAGAACCCTTCTACAAATCATCTATAGTATCCTGCAAGTCAAGGAAACTATGGACGTCAGTTACCATCTTCGATTGCTCCCAATTCACCACAGATTTGATCTTTACAGGATTGACTATTATACCCTCCTCAGAGATGACATGCCCTAAAAAATTGACCTGCTCAAGCCAAAACTCACACTTGTTGAGCTTTGCATACAATTTGTGATATCTGAGGGTTTATAGAGCTACCCGTAGGTGCAACTCATGTTTCTCTCGCGTCTTTGAATATATCTGGATGTCATCATGAAAACCACTACAGACTTGTCTAATTATGGTTTGAATATTTAATTCATCAAGTCCATGAATGACGCAGGAGCATTTGTCAACCCAAATGGCATCACCAAAAATTCATAGTGTCCATATCGAGTTCTGAAGGTTGTTTTCTGGATGTCCTCAGACTTGACTCTCAGTTGATGCTAGCCTGATCTCAAGTCAATCTTTTAGAAGAATCTTGCTCCTTGTAACTGATCAAAGAGATCATCTATTCTCGAAAGTAGGTAACAATTCTTAATCGTTAACTTGTTTAGCTGACGGTAATCGATGCAAAGTCACATCAAAACATCTTTTTTCTTAACAAACAACACTAGTGCTCCCCAACGAGACACACTAGGTCTGATAAAACCCTTGTCCATAAGTTCTTATAGCTATCCCTTCAATTCCTTTACTCAGCTGGAGCCATACGATACGAAGCTTTAGACACTGGCTTAGTACCCGGAGCTAACTCGATGTTGCTATCAGGTGGTAGTCCCGGTAAGTCTTCGGGAATACATCAGGGTACACGCAAGCAACATAAATGTCAGCAATGATATTCTTCTCTTCTCGTTGCTCTTGCAAGAAAGCTATTTACCCACTGCACCCATTCTTCATCAATCGTTCAACCCGAATAGCTTATATGAAAGGTGCAACCCTAGACGTTACTCCAAAAAAACCGGAACGACTTCATCTTTCAAGGATAAAAAACTACTATTTTTCGAAGGCAATCGACACTCGCATGGTAAGATGATAGCCAGTCCATTCCCAATATTATATAAAATCCCACCATTTCTAATAATATCAAGTATGCTCGAGTCTCCCGATCTTCAACTCAAATGATGACTGATTTGTTTACGGTATCTGTCTTCAGTAAATTTCTCGTAGGAACTATCACTGCTAAAATGAAGTCTAATGTCTCAGGCGTAATATCCATACGTGCTGAGAACATCGGTATAATAAAAGAATGAGTAGACCTTGGGTCAATCAGTACTCTTGCCTCCGTTTCACATATATCCTTCTCTTGACACATAGAAAGAGTACCTTAAATTTATATAACAAACATATAAACTTATAGAGCACTAAGTATACTACATTCCAGAATATTACTATGTATGTAATACATTAAGACATTTTATAAAATAGATATACTAAGGAAAAATTTTAACTCCCAAAGCATAATGATACCTTGAATGACATCGCTCGATGTCTGGGCATCAGTTGCTGTGACAGCATATGCTCGACCTTGAACAGTTGGTCGAGAAGATCTCTAAGTGGATGCCGATCCAATTCTCTCTTTACTTTCCTCAGGACAATTCTTGATCATGTGGCCCATCTTGCCACACCTGAAGCAAGCTCCCGTGTCTCTCTTGCAATCCTCTGTCTTGTGTGGCTTTTCACACTTTGCACAAGATGGAGTCGGAGAAAACGATGAGACCCGTGAAGATCCTTGTGTAATAGAAGCTCCACTAGCTGATGATCCAGAAGGTCTGAATGGCCTAGATGACACCGGTACAGATGACCTCTGATAAGAACTCGGTCCTGAAGACACAGCTGGTCTAGAGTACGTAGGGTGCCTAGGAGGTCTTGAGAATCTAGCCTTCTTGTTTGCCTGATCGAGAGCATCAGATCGACCTTGATATGACCTCTCCCTGTTCTGCTGATCTCTCCATGTAAAATATTTCTCATTCTCTTCTCCTACAATGAGAGCCTTGGAAACCACACCTCCATAAGTCTCCATCTCCCACATAGCCACTTCCTCCTGTAGATTTAGCCTTAAGCCAAGTTGAAAATTTTGAGCTTTCATCAACTCGGTGGCCACATGCTGAGGTGCAAACCAAGAGAGTCTCGTAAACTCTGTAGCATAATCATGTACCGTCATACTACCTTGCTCCAATCTAATGAACTGAGCCTCTCATTGGTGTCTCACTATCTTGGGGAAATATTGGTCATGGAACACCTCAACGAATTCTACCCATGGCCACGGTACATTGGGGATCTCTTTCTCCCGAGTCCTTGACACTGATTTCCACCAAGTACTAGCTTCACCATCTAACTTGAAGGTTGCCCAATGCACCTTTTCAACATCGGTGCACTGTAGCACCTCAAATATCTTCTCCATCTCGTCTATCCAACCATCAGCTTCCATCAGATCAGTCTGAATCGAAAAGTTAGGAGGTCACATTCTCCTAAACTCTACAAAACCTCCGGGTTGATAAGGTGGTCTAGCTGCTTGCTGATTCATTGCCGCAATCTGTTGAGCGACGTTGGTAGCTAATGTTTCCAATACTTGCTCCATCCGTTCATTCCCACCCTCTTCTCTCCTAGTTCCTATAGGAATGGTATTTGAAGTGGTAGCAAATCTAGCTCCACGTGAAGTACCAATGCCCTTATTAATTTCTTCAACACGAACCGTCCTAGGTCTGTCTCTACCTCTGCCTCGTCCTCTGAACCTTGAGGCCATACTGTTCTGTCATTATGAAAATAATAATATTGATCAGTATACAGATTGTAAAAACAATCAAACCTAGAGTCCCTATGGTTCCTGACCTAATGCCTAATCGTTGATACCAACTGTGACAGCCCGGATTTCCATACCATAAAACCCGTGCCATCAGGATCATCATTAGTGATGATCCCCAGAACAAACCAAAGAATGTCTGCTCATATAGCGAAAATCAGAGCAAACACTATCTGAAGAGGCAGATAGAGTCATTATATATGGCACTAAAATAAAATAAAATAATATGTATAACAAATTGAATATACATCCTCAAAAAGAAACCAAGAAGAACCACTAAGGATGGACATCCATCACCCAAAATAATGGTTCCCAATAGTGGTTCCTATAAGATATATATAGTAATAAAATAAAGATATCTACAGAATATAATACAAAACAGAGTGGCCACCAGACCAGATAATCCAAAATAACAAGTACAGAAAACCCTCAAAATATAGTCCAATATACCCAGGCTAAGGGTAAAACTCGTCGGCCTGTACGTCAATATCTTCCTCCTTCTCCTGAGCCTCAACCTCAGGATGGTAATCAGGATCGCTCTCTGTACCAGCAACCCGAGCCTCAGAACCTCTGACATATAGTCAGGGGTAAGCTATCAATCTAAGCTCAATAGAAGAAACTCAATTAAATTACATCTAAACTATAAAACATGGTTTGCAAAATATATCTTAGAACAAATGGTCAAGAAATAGATGCTTTAGACAGAAAGATCAAATAGCAGATGCAGAGATTAAAATGACAGAACATATGCAGAATACCATAAAGTAGATTTATCCTTAGAATTTTCAGATGTTATGCATATAGTATTTAAATGACTTAAATTGTATACTTAATTAACTCCCGTAAATATAGCACGTGGTAGCCAGATGTTTGTAGATAGGTAACCCCGACCATCGTCGTTCAATGAATATTTCTCTGCGTAATGAGAGCAACTTGTACCAGAGATTACAGATTAGATACACGGATATCCCGCCGTGCCGATCATGGATATACCGTCACGTCGATGGAATTCATCACATGAACTTTAAATCAATGCATATCACATAATCTCGGGAATCAGGTGTCAGAAAATAGATAGCAGAAATTAGAGATGAATGAAATTTTATTAATATGCAAGACATGCTTTGGGAATAAAATTAGAACGTGCGTCAGAATACAGATGCTATGAGCCCATGAGATCATAAGTAATTGCCAGTTAAGTTGAATTTTTCCTACCCTAAGTCGAATCTTTCTAAGTAAATCCAAAGCCTATTTAAGCGTCTCGGTTTTAACCTAGACCATATGTACAGTGTACTAAGTGTCAGAGTTGTCAGAATATCAAACTGGTATAGTGTCCAGCAATATTTTCTCTAGAAAACCAAACAGACCAAACAGGGGAATTCGATCGATCAACTTCCTCATTTGATCTATCGGATTCACTGTTCGATCGATCATTTACTAAATTTGATCGATCAGATCCCATAAACCAACATAGACTGAACAAGGGAATTCGATCGATCAACTTCCTCATTTGATCGATTGGATTCTCAATTTGATTGATCAATTCTCAAATTTGATCGATTGACCCTTCAGAGCCCAATTTCCAAAATTTCAGACCTCCTGTGATATAAGGTATTTATACTATTTGATCGATCATTTTCCAAAAATGATCGACCAATTTCTCAATTCGATCGATCAATTTCCATTTTGATCGATCGGATTTATCGGGCATGAACATTCATAAAATACCCTTCTGTTCTATAAGTTATTATAAAATTCGATCGATCATTTCTCAAGTTTGATCGATTAAATTATAGTTTGATCGATCAAATACTAAATTTGATCGATCGAATATGATAGTTTCTGTCATAAATATAGTTCGTTAATTTTAACCTATTTTCATCCCTAACTCATTATGATTCACAGCGAATCATACAAGCTCGTGCATCTACACATCTAAAGCATCAAAACTGTTAAAAGCACGTAATAACTCACCTATTTAAAGTTGCTTCCGTGATCCAAGGAAACCTTGACTCGAGATGGGTTTCGGATTTGAAATCCGAGTTTACGTCGTCGTTGTCAATCCCCAGATTTAGGAACGATACCCTATGCTAATTCAAAATGGATGTACACTCCTCCAAGTACAACATGGCAGATCCACAACCCTTTCTCTCACTTGGATCATGATCCCTTGATTCTTCAAGCCTTGACGTAAGAATCAACGCAAGATCAAAGAGGTGCTCAAGACGAGTTCTCATAGTTTAAAATGAATCAAATGATCGCAAGGAAGGATTTAACAATGACAATTCTAACCCTTCCTTCCTCTCTAAGCCAACCAAGAGAAATATCCTTGATATTTCTATTTTTCAAGTATAAATTCCGGTGTTGAGCACATACACCCCACTCACGTGTATAACATTCCACCAAGGGTCCAATCGGATCTCAAACTTGTGTAACACGTGACCTATGGCTTTACACACTTACAGATTAATAATATTGATAACAATATTATTATATAAATTTTTAAATTTATCTCGATTTTCCTGCCAAGTACGCATACCAAAGCAGTCAAATTTATTTCAGAATTTTAGGGTCATTACATCAACATTTGATCACAATTACAGTAAGAATTTACCAAATAAAAGCATTATAAAAGATAAGGGAATTGTTTCTATTTATTATTATAAGGTCATACGGCCTAAACAGCCTCAAAACAAATGATAGTTCATGAGCAGCACCAACATTTGTGATGAGAAATATCACGCAACCAAACATCTAACCTTTATAAACACAAAGGGAGGGAACCACCGTGGAGAATCAAACCCACAACTACTACCCCCACAGAGACAGGTGCAAACCAATAAAAAAGAAATGATAGGGAAAATTTCTATAACCTTCTCCCTTTAAACTTAGTTTTCTAAATCCTCCTCATACTTTTTATAATGTCTTATAAATTCTATACTTAAAAATTATATATCTAAATATTCCCTTAACCTTAAACTTATAACTCAATACCAAAAATGTTCCCTGATAATAAGTCACACAAAACACAAACTCTCCACAAAACTTAGTGCGCTCTTCAAATATTTTTTCCACCATTAACAATTTTTGCATTACAATTGTTACGTGCCCGAGTTTGAGACCTCGTAGTGGGTTTGCGAACTGGTAGATAACAAGGATCGTCCTTGCGTGCTCTACCTATGATGGTAATTTTGTAGGATACTTCGAGGGATCCTAGGCCTCCTTTATTAGTTTAATTCAAGAAAAACCACAACTCCTAATCAACACACAGCTGAAGATAATACTCATTCCATAATCTTATTCTTGGCTTCAAGAGTTTAAATAACTGAACAACCATTACAATAAGAGACATTTCTCAATTAAGGAAAGCAACACCTAAGGCAACATTTATTGAAAAGGAAAGACAATATTTAATTAAAGACAATAATTCAATACAAATTAAATAAGGCAACTGGCTAATCAATCTCCATCTTGGAGGGGTCCCTAACAACTCCTTTAAAAATTTTCTTGTCCTCTAGGAAAAAATATGAAAATCGGGCCTTGAAATCAGCTTGATTCTCCCATGTGGCCTCAGAAGGTGATAAGTTCTGCCAGTGAACAAGAATTTTTGTTGCCCCCTTGACATTTCTAGTTTCCAAAACTGCTTGAGGTAATGGATGTGGTGCCGGCTCTTCAGTTGTGGGAGGCAACATGAGAGAAAGCAATGTCTTGATCTCCAATACGTTTTTTTAGGAGTGAAACATGGAAAACTGGATGGAGTTTGGACTCTGAGGGAAGTTCCAACTTATACGCAACCGCCCCATTTTTGGATAGAATTTTAAAGGGCCTGAAAAACTTGGGGCTGAGTTTGAGATTTTTCCTCTGAGCTAGAGATAATTGATGGTATGGACGTAGCTTGAGATACACAAATTCACCAACTTGGAAATCTTTTTCTTAATGCTTCGCATCATAGAATTTTTTCTTCCATCTTTGCACAACATTCAAATTATTTTTGCTTCCCTAATAACCGCATCTCTCTCTAGAAGAAATTTTTCAATTGATTGCACACATGTAGTGCCATGAACATACGCGAGTAGAGTGGAGGGATCCTAGCTATAAACAATATCGATAAAAGTTTTTTTTGTAGATGAGTGGAGGCTACTATTATAACAATATTCCACCCATGGAAGCCAAACCGCCCGCTCCTTAGGCCTGTTGCTTGTGAAGCAACATAAATACATCTCCAAGGTTTTGTTGACCACCTCAGTTTGACCGTCCGTTTGTGGATGATATGCCGAAATAAAATTGGATTTAATCCCATTTAAGAGAAATAAATTCTTCCAAAAGGAACTAGTGAATACCGAGTCACTATCACACACAATGGTTTCCGGCATTCCTTGAAGTTTGAACATGTGCTCAAAAAATGTGTGAGCAACTATGATGGCTGAATATGGGTGTTTGATGGGGATGAAATGGCTGTATTTGGACAAGCGGTCCACAACCACAAAAATAGTAGAGTTGCCTCTAGAAGTCGGAAAACCATCCACAAAATCCGTAGATATGTCATTCCACACATGTCTTGGAATGGGAAGGGGACTTAAGAGGCCGGCAGGTTTGGCATGGTCCACCTTAATTTTTTGGCAAATCTCACATTCTTGAATAAACTTTCTTACATGTTGTCTCATCCCCTTCTAATAAAAGACTGATTTAATCTTGTGGAGAGTATTGTGCAATCCTTCATGCATGCTTGAATGGAACTCCTTAATTATAGGAATTACAAGATCGGAAGATGGAAGGAGAAAGATGTGGGCTTTGAAAAAAATCATTCCTTCTTTGAATACCCAAGGACCCAACGCCTCTCCTTGCTGAATTTTCTCCACAAGATCCTGCAGTTGAGAGTTAGCTAAAATCTCGGATTTAATGGGATCCACCCAATTAGGAATGGGTGAGGATAATGCATGCATGTGATTGAATTTCAAATTGCCTTGACAAGGCATCAACTGCAAAATTTTCTTTCCTGCTTTTGTATTGAATTCGAAAATCAAATCCCAAAAGCTTCATTAACCACTTTTGTTGTGCAGCAGTAGTTGTTGTTTGATCCAAGAGATATTGCAAGCTTTTTTTTAGTACGAACAAGGAATTTGGCACCCAAAAGATAAGGACGACATTTTTTAACAGCCTTGATCAATGCGAGCATTTCTTTTTCATACGTGGATAATGCTAGATTTTTCTCGTGTAATGCTTGACTAAAAAATGCAATAATTGGTCATTCCCCTTGCATGAGCACCACTCCTAAGCCAACTCCGGAGGCATCATAGTCTACATCAAATGGTTGAGAAAATTCCGGTAGAGCGAGTACGGGTTCAGATGTCATTGCCATTTTTAGCACTTCAAATGCTTGCGCGGCAGTGGGGCTCCATTGGACATAATCCTATTTTAGCATATTTGTCAAGGGTTGGGTGATCATTCCGTAGTGGTGAATGAATTTCCGGTAGTAACCGGTGAGGCTCGAAAAACCTCGCAACCCCTTCAACCCCTTCAAGCTAGTTGGTTTGGGCAATGTCATCATGGCAGAAATTTTTTCCGGGTCCATGGCTACCCCACGATGAGAGATCACATGACCCAAGTAGCCTACTTCTTTTTTCCCAAATTGTCATTTGTCACGCTTGAAAAAAAACTTGTTAGCTTGCAAAACATGTAGCATACGCCCAACATGTGATAAATGATCCTCCCAAGATTTGCTAAAAATATGAATATCGTTAAAAAAATACCAAGACAAATTTACGGAGGAATTCCTTGAATACCTCGTTCATGATGCTTTGGAAGGTTGCCGATGCGTTATTGAGGCCAAAGGGCATCCCTAAATATTCATAGTGGCCTTCGTGCATGTGAAAGGCAGTTTTCTCCACATCTCCCGGGTGCATATGGATTTGATGGTACCCCTACCTCAAATCAAGCTTTGTAAAAAATTGTGCACCATGCCATTCATCCAATAATTCATCGATGACGGGTATTGGATATTTATCCTTGATGGTAATATTGTTGAGTGCCTGATAATCTACACAAAGCCTCCAAGAGTCATCATGTTTTCTAACCAATAGTACGGGCAAGGAGTAGGGACTCGTGCTAGGCCTTACCACGCCGAATGATAGAAGCCCCTTGACCATTTTTTCAATCTCATTTTTTTGGTAATGGGGATACCGATAAGGCTTGAGTGAAATTGGATTGGCTCCCTTTACTAACGGAATTTTGTGATCTTGAGATCGTTGAGGTGGCAAGCCTTATGTCTCCTTGAAAATAACCGAATATTGTTCCAAAATAGCAACTGATTTCATATTTAAATTTCTTTTTGTATGCTCCTACTCTTCTCCTAAATTCAAGGAATTTAGTTCTAACAAATAAGCTCTTTTTCCCTTCCTTAATTTCTCCCCAACATCGCGACCATCTTTTATTTTATTGCTAGGTCCCTTGAGTCCACTTAGTTTCACGTTCCTTCCTTCCCAAAAAAATCTCATCCATAGCTTGTTAAATTCTAAAGTAACGGGACCCAATTTTTTGAGCCATTGAGTTCCAAAATTGCATCACATCCCTGCACCTATAAGAGAAAAAAATCCACTTGAAATTCTATTTTTTGAACTGAGATTGGCGTACCTTCACAAATTCCTTCACTCTTAATTTTATATCTATCTACCACTTGCACAGAAAACTCTCCTTTTTTCGTGGGATTGATGCCTAATTTTTTATCCACCTTTGAGTTATCAACCAATATTGTAACTATTGATTGTTCTATTTTTCCAAATAAACGCATGGGCTCTGGAGTTGAAGTTTCCGAAATAGCCTGAATACTAATTTCAGGAATTTCCTCTTCCTCCTCGTTCACATGTGCTTCCTCCAACGGCTCCTCCCCAAAAGGGAAAATCTCTTCTAGTAAAAATAGTTTTTTACAGCAATGTCCCAGAGAAAATTTCTTGTCACAATTAAAAGTCCACGATTCCTCCTCAATTTTTTGATGATTGAATTTCGTGCTCAAGTTAAAGACGCTAAGGGCAAAGGAGGAGGCCCAACTATCATAGGGGCCTTCCTTTGTTCTACATATCCTCCCTTCCTTTGATCATGCATTTTTGACTCAGAGAGCCTTGCAAGACCAATAGCCATAGATAATGATGTTGGATTACAGGCTTGCACATCAACCCATATCGCCTCTTTTAATCCACTCACAAAGCACCCAACTTGTTATTCTTCGGACAAATGGCTAGCTCAATGTAACAAGCGATCATACTACATTTGGTAATTGTAGATGCTTCTTGATTGTTTAAGCTTGGTGAGATCCCCAAAAAAAATTTGGTATTTCAAAGGTCTGTAACGTAAATACAACTCATACTTGAAAACCTCTGAATTAACGCCTTCCCTCCAATTTTTGAAACATTGATACCACAATTGGGTATCACCATCCAAGTGGTAACCAGCCATGGGAAGTTTCTCTACCTCATCTGCGTCGTGGAACCCAAAAAATTGCTCCACCCGACAAATCCACCCGGTTGGATCATCCATACCATCATAGTGTGAAAATTTTAACTTTGTGATTTTTGGTGCGCGAGAGCCTCCTCCCGAAGAGTTTTGACGGGGCTCACGAGAAGACTCGACATCGTCATCATGTCCTCCACCACACATAAAAAATCAAGCAAACATGCCCTTCATATGCTACAAGAGGCGCTCTTCATTAACCCTCATAGCTTGTTCTAGTTCCTTTTAGCCCTTAGCCAATGAGCACGCAGCAAATGAGCTAAGCTCATTCTCCACTTGTTGGTGACGGAGGTCGGACATACCTGACTTTGATAACAAGTTGTTACGTGCCCAGGTTTGCGACCTCATAGTGGGTTTGTGAACGGGTAGAGAACAAGGATCGTCCTTGCGTGTTCTACTTATGATTGTAATTTTGTAGAATACTTCGAGGGATCCACTACAAAAAAACAGATTATTAGCGGCAGTTTTTTGGAGCAAAAAACTGCCGCTATTAACAAAAAACTACTAAAGATTATTAGTAGCAATAGTATTAGCGGCAGTTTTTTATTAATAGGAGTAGTTTTTGGGTGCCGCTAATAGTCTTGTTTTTTGTAGTGATCCTAGGCCTCCTTTGTTGGCTTAATTCGAGAAAAATCACAACTCCTAATCAACACACAATTGAAGATAATACTCATTCTATAATCTTATTCTTCGCCTTAAGCGTTTAAATTGCTAAACAACCATTATAATAAAAGATATTTCTCAATTAAGGAAAGCAACACCTAAGGCAACATTTATTGAAAAGGAAAGATAATATTTATTGAAAGACAACATTTCAACACAAATTAAATAAGGCAACTGGCCAATCAATCTCCATCATTGGAGGGGTCCCTAATAGTGCAACCTTGTTTCTTCCAAATCCAACAACTCAGGTTTAAAAATGAATGCTGCAATTTAAACGCTCTTCCTTTATATTTTGGCAAAGAGCACACTACGATTTTAGTGAAGTGGTTGTATTGTGTGTGACTTCATGAAGGGATATTTTTAGTATTAAGTTACATGCGCGTTTAGTGTTGGGAGTGAATGATGACATACAAATTTTAATTATAGGGTTTATAATAGAAAAAATTTAGGATGGATTTAAGAAAATAAGTTTAATGGGAGGATGTTTTAGAAATTTTCCCTAAACGATATAAGCAAATGATTACATATCCATCTAGATTTATCAATCCTCCATTAGTAAGATCATGGTTTTACATCTGAATGCTCCTTTCAATCAATGGCTGAAACTAAAAGTCTTACTGTTTCGCAGCGAGATAAATATTGTTTAGTTAAATCAAAATGTTCAATGATTCATCTCAAAGCTATCTAATTTTATGAGATATCTGAAAATTGTAACAAAGAAACATATCATGAGAAAATTTTATTCTACTGATCAACTATTTTGCATTGACAAAACTATAAGGAAAAAGACACTTTTTGGGTGCTTGGGTCAACTAGTTTAGCCATAAAAATATGTAAACTGTAGATGAAGGTAAGAGAGTTCTTAACTTCTTATCGAAGACTAAAATTATAAAACTAACTAGGGTGTAGCCCTCTTTCCATTTTGAGGTTGAGCATTGTTTCTCGGAGGACTGCGACGACGGTATTCTTGGTAATCCATATGCAACATGTTCATAACCTCACTATCTGCCCTGATAGAAGCTTCTGTTTCAATTGCCTGAGAATGATGATGAGATTCTTGAGAGACTGATGTTCTTGATCTTCTAGGTGACCCTAATCTTCCATATGTGAAAGGAGCCTTTGGAATTTGGGTTTGAGGATTTATTTGATCATGGCTGACGGAGTTTAATGTCTCTGGCTTCAATGTGTACGTGAAAGTCTGATCAGATTAGAAGAGCTAGAGTTACGATAGAAAATGAAAAAAGGCAGTATGTACATGCAATTCTCCATTAATAAGAAAATAGAATTTGTGTTGTATGGAGAGTTTTTTTTTGGCGCACGGCCACGGGAGAGGCTGAATGGGTCCTCATCCTCTATTAATCTCATAAAGAGGGAAAATCTTGCAAATATCTCCATTTATATGTGATCATCCACTTATTTTAAGAGTCAAAATCTTGCGAAGTATGGCTATCGTAGTGATACTCAATGTCTTCATAAACCTTATGAGTTGAAATTTTTTATGTATAGAGTGGCTAGATCATTAACAATTTGGATTTATTAGTTACTTATGTTTGTTAGGGTGTATTAAATAGTGGTGTGCATGTATACGACGTTATATATGTAATCTGGATTTAATAGAAGGGTGAGGACCCATCAACCGCAAAGAAAAATATATGTATATTTATGCATGAATATGAGTGCATCAATTTTTGAGTGGTGTGTGTGTGGATGGGCACAAACCATCTCCTTATAGGAGAGAGAGAGAGAGAGAGAGAGAGAGAGAGAGAGAGAGAGAGAGAGAGACCTGATCATTCATGTTAGTTTGTGAGATTCCAAATGGCTTCTTTGAGGCATTCTTTCCCTTTCCTGCATCCAAACAATCAACTATTCAAATAGAACCATGAGGTACTGTATGCCCTTTCAATCCACACTCTTACACGTTACTTTGAGAGAGATTTGGAATTTGTGAGACATTCAAATACTTGGAAACATAGATCATGAGTGTGAAACCTTTAGTTGCTACCCCAACCAATCTCCAATTTAAAAATACAACTCAGTCAAACGTAAGAATCTTTAAGTCTCATCACTATAAACACTTCTTTAAACATCAAAGTCGATTTCATAATATATATTCTATAATATTCCTCACTTGTTTCAGTGGGACATACTAAGACAAAGAAAAATAAAAGCCAGCATAGTGGGCTTTACAACTTTTCTTTTCAATTATTTTTGGGTGGATGTGGTTTTCGATCATGATAATCTGCACTAAGAGATACAAGACCAACCACATGAACCCTCATAGGAAGATTACTTCTATCACCCAATTTACAGTTTACATTAGACTCCCCCGTCCCTTGATGGCTACATTTTCCAACAGAATGGGTTGCACCTGAAATCTTTGGAGAACCACCAACACCATCTTCCTCTTTTACCACCGGATTCCTTGCCACAAAATCTGCCATCATTTTTCTCCCTTTAAGATATTTAGTTATAATGGCATCCATGGCGATATCGTCGTTAAGTCCCTGCTAACACGCTTCATTTCAAAAAACGGTACCTTTGCGCGCACTAGAAAAAAATTGGTGCTACGGAGAATGATGTAGTAACGTTACCTGTTCAACTGATGCACTAACCTCTCTAGTCTCATCAAATCGTTTTTCGTTCATCGCCTCTGCCATCACCATCACTACAAAGAAGGGTAGGTTCAATCTATGCTTAATTAAAAGATACTAAAAAAATAAAAAATACAAAAAATACCAACTAGGGTAGGTACTAACCTACTAACATTTAGTAAAACCAAACTTAGTCATTTAGAATACTTTGAGAGAGAAAGACATATACCTTGGTGGGTCTGTGGAATGGAGTTCCATTGTGCAGCCAAAGTAAACAAAAGCCCTAGTAGCAACCTTGTGAACCTTATAGGCACCATGCTTCTCTTAGGTTTCTTGATTTGTTTGTCCTGAAACAACAAAAGAGAGTAAAGAGGAGTAAGAGGTGGGCTATATAAGAAGTTTAAGCCCAAGCCCAGTCTGTCAAAATTAGGGTTCCAATATCTCACTCGCGTTGTTTTTTTTTGTGAACTTAAGCATAGAAGAACTCAAACAAGTAGTATTCAAAACTTTGAAATTTTGAAATGTGGGCTTTTTTGAATTATAAAGGGGTGGTGCGTACGATAGCGTGGAATGTAGGATCACGTGGTTTCTGGGCTTGTCTGCTGCCATGCATGCAAAGAGAACGCTCAACTAGGTGACCCTAGGGTTCTGATATTTATATTATTGGGACTTTGGTCCCTTATATAAAGATATATTTAGGGCATGAGGCACGGTCCTTTATTTTATATATATATATATATATATATATATATATATATATATGAGACCCGGTTAGGCCCTCCAATGAAGGACGGTCACCGTCATACAAGATTCTCATAGAGCTCTACGTGGCATCCAAAACATTGTTTGGGTGTCACGTGAAGTACAAGTGGACGGTATAGATCAATATTAAAAAAAAAAATTGAAATTTTTTTTTTAAACCCATAAGTCAAAGTGTGACGGGTCTAAAAAGGAAATTTTTTTTTTTACAAAGATGATCTAAGCAATGCACCTGAGCTCCACGTGACATCAAAACAATATATTGGTTGTCACGTGAAGCTCCACGTGGAAGCTTGGAGGACGGTCACCGTCCTCCCATAAAGGACAGAGGCCTTTTCCTCTATATATATATATATATATATATATATATATATATATATATATATAATTAAAATATAATGGGTTGTGAAAGGTGAATTTAGGTCCAACTTGCCACTAGGGCACGTTTTCTTAGGATAGTGGACGCTACCCTCGATACCTTAGCTTGTGAAACTGTTCGAAGAGTGAAGGCTGATAAGAAGAGTTGATATTATGCTGATGGAAAGAGTTTAGGCTGATTGTTAATTAAGAGGCTTAGCTTTTAACGGATTTGAGTTAAGGACTAATGGTTTTATTGGTTAAGCATATGAAATTTATGTAAATAATCATTACAAAAAATAAGACTATTAGTAGCAGCCAAAAGTTGCTGCTATTAATAAAAATCTGACACTAATACTCGTCACTAATAGTCTTAATAGTTTTTTTATTAATAGTAACTTTTTAATAGTGACAGTTCTTACACTACGTGAAAAAGCCCAAAAAACCACTCCTTTAAATAAAGGATTTTTCAAAAACTACTGCCTTTGACAAGGGTTTTTTTCAAATCATCGCCTAAATAATTGTAAAAGAGGTTTTTTACCACTATACGCATGCTGGTTTATGAAGTTCATAAACCACTGTCTTGTATAGTGGTAAAAAACCACTCCTTTTTTACAACCTGCTTAGGGCAAAGGCTTTTTATGCAAAATTTTTTTTAAAAAAAATTAGGTCGATAATTTTTTATGCAAATTTTTTTAAAATAATATTTTTTTTATGCTTTTTTTTAATGCAATATTTTTTATGCTTTTTGTAATACTTTTTTTTAATGTAATTTTTAATGCTTTAAAAAAAATTATATAAAGAAAAAAAGCTATTAATCTCATATTCAAGCACATCCATAAATAAAATAGATGCCAGATTCTTTTATTCAAACAAAATATTGCATTTCAACCTATGATCCAACCTTTCAAATCAACCAAATATTTTATACTTTACATGCTCAATCCTTTTATTCCAAAAAAAAAAAAAAGAGTTAACAATCTAAGGACCCCATGACCTAATTTCATAATTAAAAAAAAAAAAAAAAAAATATATATATATATATATATATATATACTTCGCCTCTCCTGCCAAATATCCCCGTCCCTTAGTGATCCATTTGAGGTGAGCTTTAAATCGAAAAGCTTCGCCTGAAATCAAAAGGAGAACGTAATTAAATATTTATGATATTAAGCAATTAAATTGAGATATTGATGATATTAAGCAATTAAACTGATAATACTCCAAGCACATAATAAATTTCAAACACATACTTCACATAAGGACAAAAGAGCCATAGAATCAGTCTTACTTTTGCGATACAATTGAAATCCCCACAAACAATTATAACGTGAGCTCGATCCAGGAGCACTCGAACACTCACATGCTTCACATGGTTATTATTGTAATTAAATTGTCTGATATAACTAAATTATATGAAGGCATTTTATGCAATTGGAGTAAAACAATAGGCAAGTTTATGACTAGAATTAATCCTGTGATAGAACCTACCACTATCCAACCAAATTTTGCCTTTTTTTTAATAGGGAAGTTTTATCTTGCCTAAATAGGCTTCAGTTGTTCATCTGATAGCATATCAAATTTATGACTAGAATTAATTACCATGCACAAGAAACCTATCAGAGGTTTCTTATTGACCAATCACAAAATTAAGCCAGCTGATCAGATGTTTAAATTGCAGTACCCATTCCATGAAGGATCAAAGCGTCCCAAAAGTATTCCCTGTAAAATTAGATTGCTTCTTCTGCAAAACTTTTAGATAAGGAATAAACATTCATAGACCATTCAAAGAACACCCACATTCAAACAAACACAACGTCAACCAACCTGTATTATAAGAACACCCACATCATCTCAGGGGTCTCTATGACCTGAAACTCATCTGAGCGTAATTCCAGACATCTGAATTTAAATGATAGGACGAGAAATAGCATTCTTCTCTCCTTTCAATTGGCATTCATGGCTATAAGGACTAACGAATCTACAATTCAAATCAAAGTTTAAAAAATTTTCTCATACTGACAACCTTGCCTATAAGGAAAATACAAGCACCTTAGAATGTAATGAATATAGACGCCAACCTCGTAGTTTGGTATAATGCCGTGTCCTTTAGTCGCCTAAACTATTGCTGCAATATTTTCTTCAAGGTGACTTTCTGAATACAATGAAAAAGAATAACTATATATAAATAAATCACATTTCCATTTATCTTCTGCTCTGAACTACTTCTCTCGATCTTTTAAATATTTTGATCTGAGAACCCTAAAACTTAGCGGACAAGGTGGTGGCATGTTTAATGGATTCATTGATTTACATGCCTATCATATGTCAGTTACGTATTCCTTAGCAGGAATCACAAGCCCATGGGATTCACAGATCCATATTAACCAAGAATAATAAGATCACAATGCATACTTTTTCTATACCTTGGATATCCCAAGCCTTCCAATATGCGTGAAACAAAATCCCACATTTTCGTTGGTTCGAGATTAGTGATGAAAACCGCCTACACAAAGTTCACATTATGAAATATTTCATCAGACATGAATCTGGCAAAGATTGGCATGCAAAGGAGTGCCATCTTAAAGAGAATTTAATCAAGTACCTTTCCACCAATCGGGTCCCAAGATTCTAGAGCTTTCACATATATGGGCATGGGCAACATTATCTACATAGGTGAAATCACACATATTTTTCCCATCCCCTACAATAAACTACAAAAAGAACCTTTCAGTTGCTTCTGAAATGAGTTTCTCAATTAAGATCCATAATAATTATAATGAAAAAAGGCAACATATGTTCTAAATAGGTACTTGGATATGCCATGAGAAATGGGAGACATGCAACGATCCAAAGGACAATTTGAAATGTGATGCTCACTTACAAAGATAGGTATGGAGTAGTAGACAGGTGTTTATCACCTTAATTAGGGTGTCGTGATTGTAAATTGGATGACTTATAAGGTAATAGCTCCCACAAATTCTCCACCATCTTGGATAAGTAATGGACACATTGCAATAGCCAACAATAAAGCTAGAGAGTCAAGTGTAGCCTAGGTGGATATCAATTTGTATTGAATTTGTCATTAGTTATGCACCATATATAGTATTTGCATTTGTTTGCTTAAGCAATGATCCCATGCGCCTAAATCATAAAATGAAATTGGAAAAAATAGCCATGGTTGTCAGTTGATTAATCTCCATATACCCTATTTGCTAAAGGACAAAACAAGAAAAGAATAAAATGTACAAACAAGGTCCAGCAGCATGTTAAGGTAACACCTATGACCTATCTATCATGCATAAACAAATATATTACATTACCCAAATTAATTAGTTAAGAAGTTCAAAAATTAGACATAGGAATGTCTAACAAAATAGCCATTTATGCTTAACATATATTCTTGCACATAAGAAGCTTACCAAGGTTAACGTAGTACATAAATTAGAGTAAGACACATGACACTCTGACTAACTACCCCACATGGTGGGAGTTAGCTTCATAACTCCCGTTGAAGAAAACTTTAAAGAGTTCCAAAGAGACTCTAACATGAGTTACCCAGGATGAACATATTAATAGTCATCTCGTGGACCCCTTACTTTAAGCACATATAAATGGAAGAGGTAGATACATAACACAAACAACTTCAAAACAAACATTACCACATGGTAGTAGATGCATGCAGCATAAAGAATCAACTTTTTTGGTTGATAAAAACAATCAATCGCCACTTCTACGGCAATGCGATGACCATTAAATTTTGGATAAATATGATTTCTATAGTAAATGCAACTATGCAAATAATTCTCAAACCTTAGCGGCCAGATTTTGCTTCATCGACGATAAATGGTACAAAATGCATATCTCCGTGTCCAAAGGCATTCTGGACGTAGTGCACATGTTAATAGCCCATTACTAGTATTAGCGAACGTAACCAATGACTCGCTGGGACTTCAAATCACTCAACATATCTTCAAACTGTGGAGTTGTGTTCAATAATAGAAATGAGCATTTGTATGTTAAAGAAGGTTCAAGGAAATTCAAATAAAACCAAGCAACTTTTTACCATAGGCATGAAAAAGAAAAGAAAAACTCAAAAAGACATACTCTCCAAGGGTATGGTAAGGACTCATCTCCATCATGTATATCATGTATACCATCAAAACTTACGTCTAAACCGTTATAAATAAGCCTTTTGATTTTGCATTCTTGGCAAGCATGGATTACATTTTTCAGACTGAAGATGGATTCATCATCAATGACTTGATCTAAATGTTTCTAATAGTGAGGAGACCAAAAGTCAATGGAGTTCTCATCCATGACTAATTTAATGAAACTGTAACTTCTAACGACCAAAATTCAATAAGATTAGTCTTGTGCATAAAAAAGTGCTTTACCTTGTACGGTGAACTTGTATTGTCGATAAAAATCTCGTACATAAGGGGTCCAAGCATCCATGTGGAAGACAACAGAGGAACCTTTGATTGCTGCAAATGAAGGACATCATGCAGAATCAGAAAAACAGAATCCTCATTTTGTCAGTCCAAAATGTGAACAATTAAGGATAAATAATAGAAATATCCATCAGATCAGTCAAAATGTTGACAATTAAGGTTGACGATGCATCCCCAAAATTGCATCTTCGAGCTCAGGTTACCGATCAAATAAAATAAAATGCCATTTCATGTAAATAACATGAAATAAATTCACTTACTTGGTCAGTGTTAGCTAAATAGGAGTATTGGTGTCAGGGACAGAAAACTTATGGATAATTTTGGCTAAGTACTCGAGAAAACTTGGTCAGAAAGGAGAAAGCACAGAAAACTTGATCAAATTTTTAATGAGCCTAACAAGTAACAATAACTGTAAGGATTCAATGTAGAGCCTACCCAAGGTTTTCTACAATCACTAAGCAAGAAACAGAAAGAGTGAATTTTAATGATGGCCTTTTGACGTTATATAGCTCAACAATGCAGGAAACAATTGGAGAATCATGGTACATGTAACATCTATTATAGAACAAGTGTAAAAAATAACTATACTTAAAAAAATACTCACCATAGAAGCTAACGATTCCATTAGGAAGAAAAAATGTAAAAATGACCAAAATACACCAGCCAACAATCTTCATCATCCATCCGCCATGGTGCAAACTGTCCCGAGGATCCTTCTGATTCTTGACTCCAATCATTAGAATAGCTAGCAATGTAAAAATAAGAAGTTCCCCAAGCTAACTCAAGAAGATCAAGATTCAAACCACCCCCTATTAGGAGTATGTTGAAAATGGTTAATCCTGCATAAGCAATTAGTAAGAGATCAGTTTATAACTTAGTACATAAAATTGATGGGCCCATGATATTTCAGTATCATAGAATAGTTAATCTGTTTTGAGCAAACTTCCTAATTTTTTTCCTTTTTTTTTGGGTAGATGAAAGATTTCTAACAACAAAGGAGAAAAATAGTAATGTCCAAGAACAAAGTAATACAAGACAAGTAAATTACAGAGGAATAGAATCCTCAATACACAAAATATAAATGTATACCCTCTCTAGCAAGCGAATTTATGAATCGATTGCCTCTCTCCTCACATGAGAGGTTTGAGCAGAACGATACATATAAAACTAATATTTTATCAAGAAGAAAATCGAGCCTCCATGGTCTCGGAACCTTCACAGAATCATGTGTTGGTGGCCTTGAAGAATAACTCTACCTCTCACAGTTTCCAAGTTTGTATAAGGTATTGGTACAGTCCGATATGAAGACAGTTTCAAGTCGTTTTATATTAGGGTGTGCCTGAATGTTAAGTAAAATGGTGATTTTTTTATTTAAAACATAAAATGCAAAATCACATATTATACTGTTTGGATGTAAGATTATCTATCTCAAATTACAAAACATATAATAAAATGTGAGTTTTAATTTTTCTAGTTGGACAAGAATAAATAAAAATAGCATTTTCTATTGTAAATGTGATTTTACAACTTAGAGAAATGCATTACAAAACATGATGTTTGGATATAAAAGTATACTTGTCCATAAGTACAAAAAATACCATAAGCGAGAGTTTCAAATTTTTTACTAGGACTAGAAAATATAAAAATAACATTTTCTAATGTTAAACACGTGGGCTCAATCTAGAGGTACTTGCCCTATCACAAACATGGCTCCTTTTCCTCTCCTTCTAAAACACCTCTTTTATCTCTCTCCTCCACGGAAAATAAACTTTGTCATCATCATGAACATCATCAAAATTCAGGAGGATATTCAGATCCCAAAAAATTAATGGAGGAGAAAGAAACAAAGAACAGCACAAAGAAGACCATGATGATGTCAATTGCAGAGGTCTAGTGAGAGGGTGTGTGCAGATGAAAGACTATGGGAATAGGGGAAGGGATATTGACGGGATTAGTAGCAGGAGTAAATGTTTTGACTTGAGTTTGTAGTATGATCCAAATAAACAAGTAAAATAATCCATAAAAGAAAAAAAAATTAAAAGAAAAAAAAGTCAAATTTAAACCTTTCTGAATCAAAACCAATAAAACCGAGTCCTCTCCATCTTTCTACTAAAACTTACTCGCAAATCCATTAAAAAACACCCAAAATCCTAAACTCTAAGTGAAAATTGCTCAAAAAACACAGAATTTATAGCACTCACAACAACAATTCGCAGAAAACACTAGATCTAAAAAATAAATACTGGTTCCATTAAATTTTCCCCCAAATTCAAATAAGATCTGAAACTATACCAAAACTGTCGATCTAAAACTGTTCCAATCCATCTCAAATCCTCCACTACACAAGATCAAAACCATATAAAACACATAGATCAGCATTCACCAGCTCCAATCCATCTCAAATCCTACGATCCATCTCAACCATATAACAACTTTAAAATGGATTGGATGGACTCGATGAGCAGAAAGGAAAGGATGGAAGATTTTGAGAGGCTCGTGTAAAATCTAGTCGAGAGAGAGAAAGAGGGGAAGAGGAGAGAGAGGCTAGGGTTTCTTTTATCGATCATTACCTCATTCAGAGAAGCAGAAAAGAGGGCATAGTGATCACCGGAAGAGGCAAAAGCCATTGAAGAGGTGGCGATGAGCGAAGGAACGACAACTACAGATCTGAACATCTCGATCGACCAGACGAAATATTGTTCTATTCAAACGAGATCTCGGTTGATCAAATCTGATTCTCGACAAGCTGGAAAACCACAAACCTTAGTTTTCCAATCACCGGAGCACGATCTCAACGCTCTCTGAAAACAGAACCTCCAACGGCCTCGACGGCACTCTCGTTGTCGCCGGAGCCACGCCGCTCTCCAAATCGGCTTCTTCGACCACTGAGTATTTGAAGAGAAGAAGAGGGAGATGGAGGCTAGGGTTTCGAAGGAGAGAGAGAGAGAGAGAGAGAGAGAGGGAGCCGGTTTCAGATCAGAATCATAAAAAAAACTTAATCTGGTTTGGGTGGGTATGATATCTTATAGCGTGGGATGAGGGTTAATGAAATTAAACCACTTTCTTAATGTAATAAATGGCTGTTTTTGACGGTTGATTATTATACTATTGCTACGGCAGTGGTTAGTTTGCACACTACAAAAGTTGCTTTTTTATGATTTTGACGTAGTGAACCACTCTACAAACGGCTATGAAATAGGGTAAAGTAGAAGAAACCGATTGTGATTGAACCTGCCTCTGTCGATTCAAGTGATGATTTTTGTTATTCAAATGACCACAATACAGGGAGAATGTGCATTCGCTATAGAAAAGAATTATAATGAATCAATTCACACAATTTTTTTCACATACCTTAATGCCATCCAACTTGAAATTTCTTTCCTTAACCAATGAAAGAGAAATCTAATTCTTAGAAACTTCCATGCACTAATTCCGACTAATATGTTTTAGTCTCATTTACATGGTATTAAGAAACAAAACCTTTTCGAGGGTGACATAACTTTAATTTTGCAAACATGGAAGATCTCTAAATCATAGACTAAAATGTATAACTAACAACCTTCAAAATAAAATCAAGAGGAAATGGTACTGAAATCCACCATCTTAATTAGAAAGATGGGAGTCTAGTGGCCATATGGAGATGAGGACTGCAAGGAAAATTCTAGATATGGAAAGGACTGGAAAATTTAGGTCCGATTTGGATCCCTCCGTTGTTTCCTTTTCCTCCCAAACCTTTTCTTCAAAGTGTTTTGGAGAATTTAAAAAAAAAAATAGTAAATAGGTCAGAAAGAATCAAAATACCTTCTGGATCACTCGACATCCATACATTTGAAGGCTAAGTGTCAGCACGTGCCCAAAGAGCTTGTTGGCCAGTTCTCTTCTTTGGCTTGCAATTCCATGTTCAAAGAACTGAAGACAAAACTGTTGGTTAAATTTATGATGAGAGAGAGAGAGAGAGAGTTCATTTTATGAATCTAGAAGGACAGAAGGCTAAAATGTCACACCTTTTGGATCACATAATTCCCAAACACATTCGTTGTTAAAGAAAGAGCTTGAGGAATGATTTCTTGGAAAATCATGTTTTTCTCTTCTGTTGTGGCTGTTTCAAGCTTCTGCTGAATGAACCGGCTTCCATACTGGTCAAGGCTGCTCACAGAAATTTTAAACCACTTAAATTCTCCAGACATTCGAATAGAATATGACCATAAAATATGATTACAAGCTGTAGCTACCTGAACTCAATAACGTGACCAGCAATCTCAGCAAGTTCAGAACACTTGATCATGTTTCCCTTAAATTCCTCCAATAGAGAGGTTGAAAAACTTTCATGCATGTTACCACTGTTACTTAGGCGCCATGATCCCACGACACCTCCTGCAAGATTTCTCGTAGCAGAAGGAAACCACATATTTCTCCTGTTGTGCCCAACAGGACTACCATAGATATCACAATCCAAACCGCCAGAATTAGCTAAAAATGCAGTATTAAACTGTAACTTCTCAGGTTGAAAAAGCGGCCCCAAGTAAGCTTTTTGGAGTCCAAGTAAATCTACATATGAATTGCCCATGTAGTTAATGTCCAACGAAGGGTCACCAAAGGTAGCTGCATACTCAGCTGGCTGCAAATACTGAAAATACAACGGATCCATGAGGGGCATCTGAACTGCAGCTTCCACTCTGTGATTCCCCATGTTATTAAGATCTTGCAATTCTGTTGATCTTCCAATTGCCGATATTGTAGCAGCTTTTTCATACAAAGGAGGCAAATTATCTTCGCCGAATGGACTTGCCATCATGGGTTTGTTAAGGTTCATAACAGCTCCATTGTTTTCACTAAAATAGGGATGTACATGGCCTGATTCAGACGTCTCCAAGTATGGATGTTTCTTACGATGATGCTGGCCATTAAGAAGAAAATCTGAAGAGAGGTCAATTTCCTGTTGAATCATCTTTAACTGCAAATGGGTTTGTTCATCTACCACACCATTCTTTGATAGGCTCATACCCGACAAAGTAGCTACAAGATCTGCTTGGTCACTATTAGATGAACTTGGGCCATTCATAGTTTTCTTCTCCATAGCAGTAAAAGCATTTAAAGGATGATGATCAGGAGTGGTGCTTCTTGGCCTAGATGCAAAAGAATTAAAAGCTGATGCGCTAATACTTTGGACCCTACCCATGTTTTGATGGAAATGGGGATGATGTGATTCAGTAGAACCTAACATTTTGATGCCATCATCAAAAGCACTGGCGCTAGCAGGATGAGATGAACTCCCTGAGATGGAAATTGAATGGCCCAGATCATCCTGACATTAAAACTAGTGTTACTCCACCAAAAAGTAATGAAACCAAAACTCCAAGAAATGTGCATTAATGCACATTTCTTGGCGTGCATGCATCAAATGAAAAAGATTTTATGGATAACGATAGGGATATCAAATATTAGAGCATCGGACTCTGAGAAAGAGAACAGTGTTTGAGCCCTCGACTATAGTAAGATGAGCGCCATATGGGACCCAAACACAGGTTTGGGTGCCACAGACTTCGGTGCTAGCTCAATCCATTATTGTTTAAAATAATTAAAGCGTAGTCCACCGTCACAGTTTTGATTTTTTTTTCTATAATCCCCAAATTTTCCCTTAAATCTTTCCTAAAATTATCTAACTGTGACGGTGAACATAAATATATTATATTCATATTTAGCAATATTATAATTTTTGAGTCGACGAGTTTTCAAACCATGGTGAACTAAAATAAAAAATTCAATTAGAGTCACAGGCTCACAAAGAATATTTTTTAAGACTACTATGAATTAAAGACAACTACTTGATCCTTAAAGTAGTCTAAACTAAAGTCTTCCTATCTAATAAAAACCCATTCCAAGTCTAGTTGAAAGTCTTGATAGTTGATAATCAGAATAACTAAAGAAGTTTTTTTTGTTAGGTAATGTGAAGTCAACCTGCAAGATTAAATGGTCTCTACATTTAATCTTGATTATATGAGCAGAATTAAATGGTCACCTTGCAAGATTAAATGGTCTCATTCCCATTTTGTTGGTGGAGATATCTACATCGAAGTTGAGAATGAGCAGAATTAGAACAGCTGATCATTGGAGAAGATGAAAGAACATTGTGGCTAAGATTTTTGCATAGATTATATTCAAGCCTTGTGAATTCAGGGATGAATTTAGGTTATTATGAAAAGGGTGAAAGGCAAAATGGAGAATGTTAAAGAATTTGTCCATGAAAAGCTATGTTTACCAAAAACATATCAAGGATTCATTATCCCAATACTTCAACATGAAATATTTTAGGGAATAATCCTGTCTCTCTGTTTTTCTATATTCATAAGGACAAGCCAAATCAACTATTAGGGTTACCCAAATTTTTGGTGTCTGATAAAGTTGAAAATGTTACTCTATTTTTACTTTGTGAATGCTAATAGATTCATATTTATGGTGAAAGCCAATTGAATTTAGAGGAAGTGCCACATTATTCTACTCCCTCAACCTTCTGCAAGAAAACTAAAAAATAATTTGATTATATTCGATCTTGTAGCTCAATTGGGAGGCTGACAATATTGCAACCTTGAGGTTGTAGGTTCAATCCCAACTCATCCATAATAAATAAATAATTATAGTAATAGTAATAAAACTTAGCCCTATTCCAGCCTATTGCTTTTGACTGCTGATGCTCTAATCTGAATATTAGCATTAAAAGTATCATTAACCAAATCAAAATCTACGATTGGGATTTTGGACTTTGC
Organism: Chloranthus sessilifolius; assembly: GCA_021018995.1. Lineage (NCBI taxonomy): Eukaryota > Viridiplantae > Streptophyta > Magnoliopsida > Chloranthales > Chloranthaceae > Chloranthus > Chloranthus sessilifolius. The sequence goes on from CM037585.1 coordinate 93,971,467, forward strand.
ATTTACTCTATTGGGATTGCTTGTTAATTTGCTTCCTTTTTTGACAGGAGGTAATCGGGCTTTGATTTCTGAAGTGAAGGATTCAGTTTATGAAGCATATCAAATTGGTGGTGTGACTAAACCAAGATTCTCCTATCAAAGGATGTGAACCATTTCGACCCTGGTACAGTTAATACAAATTGTCATTCATATCTAACATGGTGTATCTATTAAAGTGCTTGGATTGAATGATACAGGTCGTTGATGGGCAGTTTCGGCTAAGTGAAGTTCACATGTTGTCTAACCGCTTGGACAAAGTAGCTTGGTAAAATAAATATGCACGAGAATGGAAGTTTGTTGGTGAGGGTGTCATCTATTGATATAGGTGACCAGAATCAAATCTTCAGGTTGTTGGCCAACTGAAGAATAACTGGGAAATATTAATGTTGAAGTAACGGAAATATAACAAGAGGGTGCACAAAAATTGGATATAGAGTTTTACTTGTGTAATGGCCACAGGCAAAGTTTTTAGCTGCATCTTCTTTTCCACTGATGAGTTGCTCTGGGTGAAAGAGTTGGCGATAAGTACCAGTCCTAACTTCATCAATGACAGTGGATTCGAGATCAATGAATACGGCACAAGGGACGTGCTTCCCAGCACTAGTTTCACTGAAGAATGTGTTGAATGCATCATCACCTCCTCCAACTGTCTTATCACTTGGCATTTGGCCATTAGGCTGCAGGAAAAGAACTACATATGAATAAACATAGGTTGCGACTAAAAACAGATGAAATGAAGGGAATAAAGCTTTAAGCTATTCTAAGAAATTTCCAATGAAAGGCAACATAATGGCTGTAACAAAGCAATATATTAATAGGAAAAAAAGTAAGTACACCTTTAGTAGGGAAATATGAGATAATGAATAATATATGTTAGCAAACCTTTAGTCAAAATTTTGGAGCATGCTAAAGAAGATCACTTACATGAATGCAAAGACTTCCATTTGAGGTAACAAAACAACATATTTAGTGCAAAGAATCTACACTTTTTGGGGTTTATATTGTAATCTAGGATCAGACTATTATAGACAAGATTATGTACGACTAGGCCATAATAGCCAGTATTCGTTACTGAGGAGTGAAAATATGAGATAATGAACACCAACTTTCAATTTTAGTATTTAACATCCATACAGCTGAAATAGACAAACCCAACTTCAAAATAAAAATTAATAGGCTTGAACTTAAGGTGGGCATTTTATAGTCCCTTGTAACCCTCATTTTCTCATGTAGATGAATTTGTCATAGGTGCTCTTGTACTATCTTTACAACTGAAGCTTAAGTATGCCAACAAATTTATTGAAAGTTCAACTCACCCTTTCACGTTACAAGAGGTGTTCCAAAACTTAACATCATAAGGATAGCCAAGATGTAACATACTTTGTTCACTTACAAAGATCACAAAGTAGTTTCTTATCTCCTTGAAGTTAGAATTGGGGATCTCCTCTGACTCAAAGCTCAAAGAGCGGGCTCCCATGACTCTTAAGCCCAAGGCGCCTCCCAACCATTCTTAAATCCAAAGGCGTCTCTCAACAGCTAATAATCTGAAATGGTTTCATAAACTATTCTTAGAAAAGAAAAACCTTCTTTCGCATATTTGCTTTTTTTATAAGGATCAATCCTAATTGGAAATTAAAGTTTTACATGAAACAAACTCTTTTTCATTCTTTTCTAGCTGTCATTCTCTCATTATCAATGAGGAAGTAATTTTGTATTAGAGAACTTGTGTAACAGGTTTCTTTTACATACTACAATTTAGAATATAACTTATAGTTTGTGGGCAAAACTAGGCTCTGTTGCATCCTAAATGCAGATTCTCCTTGAATCCTTTTGCATCTCCATTAATTCAACAGATTTGAGGTCGTCTACTGTCTATAAGACTACGTAGTTCACAACAAGCTCAAATCCATTTTATATGTTAAATTTTCAGCATATACATGTGTAATATGAAATTGTGAACATGTGTGACAGTGTAGGCATAATAAATTGCACTCAGATTGCTCATTATTCTCCTTCATGAACTTGTGCTTAGAAAGCACTTGGGATTGAGTGGTTAGCTAAAAAAAAGCACATGGGTTTGAGTGGGAAAAAAAAATGCACCTTATGTGGTTTGAGTTCGGTAATGCTTTCATGGCTCAAAACTTTTTCATATAATAGATTTGCTGCATCACATGTAAATAGTAAGGTCACCAGTAGATGGTCCATTCATCATTGTATGTGAAGACAAGCTACTCTAGAAAACTCGATTTCGGGCGTCACACCCCACCTTTCTATGAGTCCTATGGAACACACTAGCTTTTCGCCCCAATTCATGGTTAGATTGCGAGACCAAATGAGACCCTCAACTCCTTTGACATCGCTTTTAACTTATTATACAATCAAAAGCGAAGGAACACGGAATAATTGTTTTCCATAATTTTGTTTACTTGCATCATTTGTTCAAATTTTGAAGAATTTAATTTAATTTTTACATGAAAATTGACCAATAAATAAATAAATAATCGCTCAAAGAATTACATCCAATTTAGCTCTTCAATCAATCAATTTTGCACAACAATAAACATTTTAACATGCTAGTGAAATCTCGTGAGTCGTGTAACTCAATTGAATTATTCGACTCTCCTAGTTTTACAACTATAACATCAATATAATTTCATGATGCATTTTTCTTTACGGTCTACCAAATTATCAGGTCTTGCCTAGTTTTTGGCATATCTATAGTTCATTATAAACCACCATTTGAACTTTGATTCTCCAAGGATGGATCGAGATATTCCTCCAAGGAGAATGGATCCAAACAGAGCACAAGGAGACTGGATCAGATATTTCTCATTGGAGGCACCAACATGTAGATATCCTTTATTGACAAACTCATTGCAGTTTTAGTTTAAGTGTTGAATATATCTAGATCAAACCATATATAAACCATATATACAAACTCATTGCAGCTAATAGTCTTATTTTTTGTAGTGTAAGCAAATCTCCTATTGCATGCATAGATATATTTATTTATACAATTTTCTGCTGAGCAGGTTCATAATTTAGAAGTTTCGTCATTTGTGTTATACTATCCTATTAATCAAGGAGAGCACCAAAGTTGTTCTCTCAATCATCAATTCTTACACAGTGCCATTTTTTGTCCCAATGTGGTTGATGGAGACATCATATAAGCCCGATGATTGCATCAAAAAACTATCTCTACAATGTAATTAAGATACTACGAGAGCCAGAAAATGAACAGTTAGTAAAATGATTCTATGTGTACAACCATCCAAATGACGGCGAGCCAAATGAACTGCAAGTATTTTTCCTTAATGCCCTTAAACCCTACTAAAAACCCAGTTAAACCAAAAGCCTAAACCCTGCACCCAAACATTGCAACACCCCCTAAATCTCAAATGTATTTTTGGGCCATGTTCACTGCTCAGAAAACACTGTAAGCCATTGAGCAAAATTAGAGAGATTTTCCTTCTTTCACCTTGCTTGCAACCTAGTTGGGAGGTGGTCAGTTAACCAAAGCTGGTTACTTTTTTTACAGCCTATGGCCAATTGGCCTTGCCCATGGGTTGAATAGATTGACAGGCCAGACAACTGACCTACCAGTCACTTCATAAACTGTAGTCACTGTACTCATATGCAACTCAAAAGGATCTAAATATCCAATTAAGATTTTTTTTAAAAAACTATTATGCCAAATTAAACTACCAAATCAATCTACCCAGATTAGTTTTATTTATTTATTTAGAAAAAAGAAAAGGAACACATTATCAAAAGACCTCGAAAGAAACACATTATCCAAGCAGCTATAATCCAAAACTTATGTTAAATTAACAACACCAATAACAAGAAAAATTTCTAAAAACAAAATCACCAAGCTAAAGCTTCCCACATTATCCTACTCAAAAGTCAAAACTCTCACTCATAATCACCAAAATCAAACCAGCTGAAATTTTTTGTAACTTCTTCCATTAAAGACTCCCTTTTATGAAGTATTTAGACAGTTTATTGTAATTCAAGTTGCAATTGTTTGAATGATAGTTTATTTTGTTAGCTAGACCTTAAATTTTTTGCAAACTAATACACTATTTGTCTACATATACAGTATGTCTGGGAGCAAGCAGAGTTTGATATTATAAATCAAACTACGAGAACAAACGTTATCATGAAAGTATCGACTACGCTTACCTGAAGATCACATTATAGGAAAATGCAAGAAAAGAGGGAGTCCATTGGGGCTCCTCCCAGTACCGAAGTTTGTCAAATTTCTTGGCAATAACAGTAAAAAGAAGCATAAGTTCCTGTGAGGTGACAAAATAGAGATTCAATTAATTTACACATCAAAATATATAAGATTTGAATATAATGAATGCAGCAAAGAGAAAATTATATATATATATATATATATATATATATATATATATATTGGTTCAAGATATCAATCAAACACAACATATACTACAAGCAGAAGGGTAAATACATAAAGATGGAAGATGAAGCTGCAAAAATAATTATCACTGCAGCATGTTGGTTCCATTTAATTTTAGTATTAAGTTATAAAAATGTTTCACAGGGTTTAAGGCCCTCTTATTTCAATTTATAAGTGAACAAAGAAAAAAGGATTAAAGTTGAAATAGCAACAATTTAAAAGATTATGTCCTGGGCTATCTTATTGCAAAATTTATAAAGGTAATAGTAGTAACCGAGCTGATGAAAACAACCATCACTTTATACATCAGTGAAAACTGTACCTTTTGACCCCATTGATGTCCTTCATTTGAGGGAAAAATATGCCAATACAGACATGACAACTCCAACATCCAAACCAGTTGATAACACATAGGATTAATTGGGCTAATGCAAGGGGAAGGGTGCGAATCGCGAACCGGTTCGTTCGGTTTGGTCCGGTTGGCTAAGGGCAAGCGAACCAAACTACACAGTTGCTAAAAAAATTGTCTCAAGGGGATTCGAACACAGGTGGTCAGGCCTTTCAAAAGTAACGACTCTTTGGTTAACTGCTTCCCTTTAACTGTTTGTGTAAATTCTACATATAATATTTTATATATAGCAAATATATCAATCATATATCATTGATAGCTACCTTGAAATTTACTAAAACATTTGTCTGGCTTATTTAAACTCACCCTACGGTCCTACCCCTAGTGAATCGGGTTCATTCGGACTAAGCAAATTCTGAATTACGAACCTGAATTTGAGCATTTCTAAATTTCTGGTTTTCCAAGGTTATTTAATCAAATTACTGTAAAGCAAGTCGTATAATAGGCCAGGCTAGCCCCAAATTCAAGGTGATTGAAGATTTCAACAGTCAAAATTCTTATTGTTACTACTAACTAGATCAATCTTGGATCTGGGTCCCTTATTTAAGTAATTGAGATTTCTTCTTCTCCCAACTCTAACTCAAAGATGTTTTTTATTCTCTCATCTCCTCTGTGATTTAGCCTTTATTATAAAATAGCCCTCAAAGCAGAGAGATGTGCGGTCAAAACTGACAAATTGGTCATTTCTTCACCTAAAGTAATGACAAAATAGCACTATGAAGTGATAAATGGATGTCTAAAGTATTACAATGCTGCACACTGGAATGAAGCTTATAGACGCCCTTTCCCTATCCAGCAGAAAATAGCTACTCATCCCCTTCAGCCGAAAGCCCTTGGGAGCTCTGAAATGAAATGATCCCAAAAGTGGAGGCACCAATCTCACCAGGAGAGGCATCAACACTATCAGCTTTCAAACAAATATTTTCACAAAGCCTACTACGCGAGTAACCCATCAAAGTTTATCACACCACCTTGATATCTTGACCATCAAACAGAAACAAAATTTTAAGCTTACAAAGCCACGAAAATTTAATACACCAAACTAAGCTACAAAGATGACCAAATTCCATAGAACCATTTCATACTCAAGAGACTGATAAACTTTACCAAATATGCCTTAGAGATCCCAGATTTGGAGAGAATATAATATAACCAATGAAACTATAGAACCATCACAGAAGGAAATAGAAAGAGAACAATTAAATAATACCTAATTACACTAAAATAAAATATAGTCAGTCAATAGACATGTCATTAAGAAAGATCGATCAACAACTGCGCATCTAAATGCTAATCGTATATATAACAAAAAATTTCAGATAAAACAGCAAAAAGTGGAACGAAATTGAAACCTAATTGTTCAGATCCTCCTCAATTTTACAGAGTCCGCAGAGAAAAACCATAACAGATTCCAAACAAAAATCAAAATTCAATCAATTGCAAGGAAAAAAAAACAACAAGAACCCTAAAAACCAGATCCATACAAATTCAAAAGACCAAAAAATGATAGGAATTCTAGAATTTACATTGACGAGACAAACTTACGGGGATCTCAGCAGCGAGAATCACATCCGATTAAGAGGATTTCTCACCTTTATTTAGATTAGGCAATACTCCGCACATTATTGGAGCACCGCTCTCTCCCTGTCTCCAGCACCAATCCCTTGCTTTCTCCACAATTGCCGCTCCGAACTCGAAACCCTAACTTGCCAGAAAATTCCTTCCTAGATCCCCCATCGTACCCCTTCATAACGTAGATGTCATTTTCAACACTTTGCCGGTGAAAACAGAACCTCCAACGGTCTTGACGACACTCTCGTTGTCGCTGGAACCACGCTGCTCTCCAGATCGGCTCCTTTGAGCACTAAGAATTTGAAGATCTCGGTGTCGGAATCTCACTCGATTTGGAAATTGAGAAACAGAGACGAAAGCTAGGGTTTCTGTCAGAAATGAAGACATGGTTTCGTTTCGGGAATTTGTGTGGAACAGAGGAACTGAAAAGTGAGGGTTGAAGAGGAAGAAGAAGGAGGGACGAAGAAGAGAGCGTTGAAACCATTGGAAAGCTAGGGTCAGAGGATTTCATTAGAGAGAAGAAGAGGGTGGAAGGAGAGAGCCGGTTTCGAGGAAGGAGAGAGCCGGTTTCAGAATAGTGAAAAAATAAAATAATCTTGTATGGTTCGGCACGATCTGTTATAGCGTAGGATGAGGTTAATCAATTAAACCACTGTATTAATCTAGTAAACCGCTGTTTTAGACGGTTGATTACTATATTACTATTAAGGCAGTGGTTAGTTGGGACACTACAGAAGTGGTTTTTTCAGCGTTTTGACGTAGTGTTAGTTCACCGGCAGTTTTTTATTTTTTGAAGCAAAATATTGCTCCTAATAGTCTTATTTTTTATAGTGAATAAAACTAATGGATCATCACTGCACACATCATAAGTGACTCTCTTATCACCTACCAGTATTATTCTGAAAAGTTAACTTCTACAAATGTCTAGGTCCCAAAAGGATTTTATGGCCATAAGCTTGGATATCACTTCAGATTACAAGAAAGTAAGAAGGGTATGATCATAACTAGGGCTGTCAACGGGTCAAGCTTTAGCCCGGCCCGGCCCGGCCTATATGGGCCGGATTCAGGCACAACATTTAGGATTTTAATAAACGGGTCGGGCCTAGCTCTGCCCGGATAAAAAATGAGCCCGGGTTCGGTCTACAAGCTGTAAGGCCCGGCCCTGCGTTGCCCGTTTATTTAAATTTCTTATTAAAAAAAAATGAAAAAAAATTCTTAAAAATTACTAGAAACCCGGCCTGAACCGCCCGGCCCGAATAGCTAATCAAGCCGGGTTCGAACTACAAAATTCCAAAACTTAGCCCGGCCCGGCTCGGCCCGATTAGCTATCCTGGTCGGGCCGGGCCCAAAATATTTACAAAAAAAAAACAGGCCGGGTGAAAACCTGGCCCGGCCCGTTGACAGCCCTAATCATAACCCATAATATTAGTTGAGAAAAAAGCTATCTCCATTAAGTTGAATTTGTTAATTTATTAATTATGTGAAGATGTATGAAGATGTGCGTTAGTCGGTAACTATATATATCATCAATATAGAGGGTTTGCAAGGCAATTTATGCTCCTAACTACTATGAGATTAAACTTAGGAATTGAATAAGCCTTTTATATAGTGGGTATATACCACACAACTTACATTCCTAACTAGTATGATATTAAACCCACTATGTATAACTCTAATATATAAATATATACCACTCAGTAACACACATCTTTATATGTACAACTCTAATATATAAATATATAATACTACTCAGTAACACGCATCTTTATATCGTATCTCTAATAAAAATCAAGAAAAGAAATGTAAAATATAGTGAACGTAATACGTGAAAATTGAAGGATATTAGAGCATTTGCGTTACCCATGCCTTGTTGGGTCAGCTCGATTAGGGTCCGAGGGTAGTCATATGTGATGACCAAGACTCACATGACACAATATTGTCCAATTCTGAACTTAGGTCCCCACTCTAATTTTGTTTCTGGTATGGGATTAAGTCTTTACCAAAAACGTGTCATCCGTGTATCAGATCGCACAGTGAAAGATATTATCCAGTTCTCACTACAAAAAATAAGACTATTAGCGGCAGTTTTTTTAAAAAAAAAACTGCTGCTATTAATCCTGTCGTTACAAAAAACTGCCGCTAGTATTTTTGTAGTGACAGTTTTTTGTAGCGTAGCGGCAGTTTTTTGTAGCGACAGTACTAATAGCGGCAGTTTTTTATTAATAGTCTTATTTTTGTAGTGTTTGGGCTCAAGTCCCCTCCCCGATTTTATTTCTGGCATGAGAATTGGATAGGGAAACGTATTGTGAGCTATATGTGATTGCGGACGCTACAAGTTATGGCGTGTTTTGGATGGGGACTTAAGCTCATACCATAAACAAAATCATAGCATGGACCTATGTCCAAAACCAGACAATATTTTGGCATGTGTGTATGGTTTATGGCATAGGCTTAAGTCCCCACCAAAAATGCGTCATGACATTTAGCGTTCGCAATCACATATGGCCCAGGGTTAGGACATTTTCCTATCCAATGTGGACTATTATGGCATCCCACCTTATAGAAGAGTCGTCCTCGATTCTTATACCATTTTGTGACAACTCAGACCCATATGTCACAACATTGTCCAGTTCTGAGCTTAGGTTCTCGCCCCGATTTTATTTTTGGTATGAGCTTAAGTCCTCATTCAAAATGCATCATGACATGTAACGTCTACAATCACATATAATCCCAGATGAGAATTTTTCCCTTACCCATGTTGGATTATTACACCATATCTAAACTTCTCGCCCTATAAAACTGATTCGCCTGTCAAATGTGTATCAAATGGCCATTACAAATGTGTCATTGGAAATATATTAATATTCCAGATGAAAACCCTACCTGGTCCCTAGTTGATGTCAACTTTTTTTATACTAAGTAGTCTTTTAAAAAACTTGCCGAAAGGGAAAAACCGTAAATCGCGGTTTGATGACTGAGGTTGGAGGCATTAAATTGTTAATTTGCTTGGTAGAGCATGTTTCTCCCACAATTAAATTTTAACAATATGTACTGACATAGAACTGAGCAGTGTGCTTCCACTGCAAAACAGGCTAGAGCCCAAAGTTACTGTCCCAATCAATATGCACATTGAAACGAGCCGGTCCCATGCTTATTTGTATCCTCAAAGATTGATGGGGCGTTTGTTTTTTTTTTTTTTTCATAACTTAGGCTAATCCCTAGCTTACGCTTGGACTAATTTCTGAGGGATGCCCTCACCCCACTATATAACGAATATTTCACGATTTACACACCTTATGGGGCATCCTATTTTTTATTTTATTTTTTAATAGGTAAAGGGGTTGGAGGGTCCCCACCCTATTTATTAAGACAGAAGAGATTAAATGCGATCTTGAATACAAATCAAATCCTCTCTCAAACGAGAGTCAAGAATGAAAGAAATATCATAACCAAACTATCTAATAATATCATCAACATCCATCCCTAATCGAGCCTGAAAATCAGTACTATAATTCATCTCCCTCCAGATGTAGTTAAATGAATAATTTTGGAAGCTATGGGTGAGGAATAGAGAAGGTATATTTCCACGAAATTGTGCACTGATTAATAATGCAGCTAATTGCGAGGAGAGAATCAGATTCCACCACTACAAAATAAAGAACTTTTGGAGACCATTATTGGAGACCGCTTTTCAAAGCCGTCTCTAATAACCATTTATTAGAGACAATCATTTCAAAAGTCATCTCCAATTCTTTTATTAGAGACCGCCATTTTAAAAGCCATATCGATTTCTTTTTTTAGAGACGGCTATAGCCGTCTCCATAAGGTCCACTTCATGTATAGGTAGGTGGTAACTTTAGAGACTACATGAAAAACCGTCTCTAAAAGTCTCTATAACACCAATAGAGACGGCTTCAGCTGTGACAGCCCGAATTTTTGCACCCAGAAATCCGTGCCATCAGGATCATATTCTGGATGATCCCCAGGACAAATCACGACGTGTCTGCTCGTATAGCGGAAAAACAAGCAGACACTGTCCAGCAGTGGTAGTTCGAGTTATCACAAGGCATTTAAAATAGAAAGAAGCAATAAAACAAACATGTATATAAATATATAAAAATATACATTCCCAAAAAGGAACCAAGAAGAACCAATGGTGATGGACATCCATCACCCAAAACAATGGTTCCTAATAATGGTTCCAATAGAATGTATAGTAATACTATAAAAGGAAGACAATATCTACAGAAAGTAAATACAGAAGTGGCCACCAGGCGCACAATAATCCAAAGGTTTACACAAATTCAAAAAATAGTAGACTCGTATACCCAAACTAAGGATAAAAGTCGTCCGCCTGGACGTCAGTCTCCTCGTCCTCGGCCACCGGATCAGCCGGTATTCTCGGGTCACTCTCGGAAGTACCGCCGTAACCTAAAAGTGATTTAGAAAGCAGGGGTGAGCTACATCATAGCTCAATAGAAGAATTCCAACTAAATGAATTGAATATGCAGATCATGCTATCTCATAACAGAAATCAAATCAGAAACGTACAATCATGACGAATCAAATCAAATACTGAGCTTTTAGACAAGAAATCAGATGTTATGCAAGTATATTATCAGAGAGCTTAAATTGTGTATATTTAACTTAAGAAACTCCCGTGACTATATAGCACGGAGTAAACAGGAATGTTCGATAGGAAACCCCAACCAATCGTCGTTCACATGAACAATTTTGAAAGTGCAACAATGCCTCATCTATGGAGTGCAATTGCGCCAAGGATTACAAGCAGGTGCACAAGTGTGCCAGGCATCGGATATACCGCCGGGTCGGTGGGGATCATCTGGTTTAAATCATCAAATCACATACGTATATACCTTACAGATCAGATAGCAGAATCAGAAGCAAGTTTCGTATCTGAATCAGAAATGAAATCAAAGATAGCAGGAATTCATGATATGCATACATGTTTGTTAAAAACAGAAATCATGGCACAGATATAAAATAAACATGAAATCATACTCAAAAACAGTTTAGGTTGGTTTTCCCCTACCTCAGGTCACTTTATCTTCTAAGCAAATCCAAAGCTTTTTCAAGGTATTAGGGTTTGATCCTAGATCATAAACATAGTCCTTTAAGTGTTAGGGATGTCAGAAAGTTAACCGGCACAATGTCCGGTGGTGTTTAACCCATAAACCAAAACAGAACAAAACAGGGGTGATTGATCGATCACCACTCTTATTGATCGATCAATACCCCTTGTTGATCGATCAATACCTCTCATTGATCGATCACCACCCTCTTAGCTCTCACTCTGCAACAAGCCAATTGATCGATCAATACACCTTGTTGATCGATCACCTTTCATTATTGATCGATCAATATACTCATTGATCGATCAATAACCTCTCTTCTATTCCTATTCAACACAGCTTAAATTGATCGATCACCACTTGGGTTGATCGATCAATGCCTCCTGTTGATCGATCAATGCCCTCATTGATCGATCACCAACCCTTTTTCAAAAATTCCCACCTTCTGTTCTCATTGATTATTTATACAGATTGATCGATCAATGCCTTCATTGATCGATCAACACCCTACAGTGATCGATCAATACCTATGTTGATCGATCACCAATGTCATTGATCGATCACTCTCTTGTTGATCGATCAATGCCCAGGATTGATCGATCAATGCCCAAATTGATCGATCAATACCCTTCGGGCATTGAACTTTCAGAAATTTGGGGCTTCTGTTCCCCCATTCTGTTTTATTGATCGATTGATCGATCAATGGTCTTCATTGATCGATCACCACTATCATTGATCGATCAATACACTCATTGATCGATCAATAATGACAGGAACTCTGTCATTAATGGAGTTCATCTCCAACCCTACTTTCCTATTTCTCTTTAATGGTTCTCAACAACCATTATCACGACATCAATGCCCATACCTGGGCATCTCATTTGCCCCTATTTAAACACACGGACTCACCTTTGTTTGGGCCCTTACGGGGTTTCGACAAATCGACTCGAATGAGGGTTTCGGATCTGGCTCTCGGAGTTCATCACCGATCCGAGCCCAACGAGCCACCCTTTAGCTCTGGTTTAGCATGCCGAGACTTCATACCCCTTCCTCAGTCCCTACCTAAGCTCTTTTCATTGAACTCTACCTACCCTAGCTTAGAAAACTCATCCTCTTACTCTTGCTAACCCTGTTTTCTCTCCAAAACCCTCTTGAAAACCCACCTAGCTACTGGTCCTTTAGCTACTGGAGCAACTAGGGCAAGGGAAGGAAGAAGAAGAAGAAGTGGATCTCTCTCCTAAGTCTCCCTTCCTTCTCTTATAAGTTACAAAACAGATATTTCTATTTTTCCCTTAGTTATGTTCCGGTGTGGAGCACGAACACTGTTGCTACGGCGCAACGTGTCACATTAACCCTTTACACAACTAAGACTTAAACGAAAACGCACGTGTGAACTCATCTAATCACAGTGCAACCTTATCTTAACTAATATAAATTTTAAAGTTTTAAGTCATCCTCGGTTTCCGTGCTGAGCACGTAGATCGAAACAGTTGGTTCGTGTTCTAGATTTTCAGGGCTGTTACATCAGCCGTCTCCAAGTGATCTAGTTTAGGTCGTAAGTATTTTTTTTTATTATTATTTTAGAGAAAAAGGTTGTAAGTTATATTGTTGGCGGCTGCGAATAACTTAACTCGGCCTGGCCCTATATAGAGGCACTGCTCACAAATATAATTCAACAAATATAATTCACGCCTTCAACTCGTCGCGAGGGAACAACTGAGGCCCATTCTCTCTGATCTCCAAGAGGGAAAACCCAACCGAAACCCTAACAATGATCTCAGATCTCAAAAACCTATCATCTTCTCACTTGGATTCCACAAAAAGTCACCTCGATTTCTGACATTCTTCGATCCTCAAGGAAATCGGCGACTCTAAATCTAGACTCACGTCTTCAACTTGTCGCGAGGGGACAACTGAGTCTCGTTCTCTCTAATCTCCGAGAGGGAAAACCCAAGCAACCTAACAACGATCTTAGATCTCAAAAACCTAGCATCTTCTCACTCTAATTCCACAAAGACACACCTTGATTTCTGACATTCTTCGATCCTCAAGGAAATCGATGCCTCTAAATCCAGACTCTCCAAAAGATACAAGGTAATTCAATTTTAAATTGGTCATCTTCTCGATTTTGATTCGCTATTTTGTGTTTTTTGGCCGTTTTCTGTCCATGAATTAGTGATTGTTCAGTAGATTAGGATGACCTCCGTTGAGTTTTGACATTAATAAAGAATTACTGATTTCTGTGATAGATGCTTTGTTCTTATTAGATTTAATATAATTATGCATGGATCTGATAGTTTTGTGAGAAAATTTTGATGCATCTTCTTGTTTTCCTGTTGATAGTGGTGATGAAATACAAAACATGTAATTAAGAAGCTAATTTGAACTATTCTGTTGTTTCTATTGTCTAATACTAGAGCTTTTGTTGTTATGATGAGATTTATTTTAATCGAACATACTGATGCACGGCTCTGATGGTTTTGTGAGGAAATTTTTCATCTTCTCCCTTAACGGAAAAAGATATATAGTCTTTCTCAAAAGCTTAGTTTTCAGATCCTTGGCCATGTTCAGCCGGCCTATTTTTTCATTCCTACTTTGTCTAAAAAAATTGATAATTGGGAATCATATAGAGAAACCCAAAAGTAAAAACAAAAATTAAAGCAAAGGTCAGCAGATTTGATTAGGAACAGATCTCAAAAATCTACTTGATAACGAGAAGAAATTAGCGGAGATTTTTATGATTGTTTCTGTTGAGAAAAAAAAGTGAGTTTTGCCTTGGCTTTTGAACCCCTCCACCATCCCAATCCGAGTTTTATCCTCCGTTGATTGCTGTAAATAAGTCTTTAAGACTGTCTTTTGTTTTTGCTGCTACAAATCTGATCGCACATATTCTCTGCTTCGCTGATTCTTGAAGCTGCTGTGGTTCAGATGAAATGAAATAGAGAGGAATTAAAACTGTGTCTTAACATTGATTTGTGGATAGATCATGCGATTCTTATCACTGATGATACCAAGTTTAATGCAGAAATGTATGAACTAGAATATTATACAATTGGGGCAGTTTTCTTGTGTTTTGACACACTACAACTGATTGTACAAGTAGGTTTTTGTCTACTTTGCGGCCCTCGTAAAAAAATGTCATACAAACTAAATAGCTAGGCGGAATACCATATAGCTAGGCTATAACACTGAACTATAGGCATAGCGCCATCGTGACACCATGTAGGCCATTTGCTAAAACTGCATATAAGGCATTTTAGAATATTGTTGAAGGTAAGTTTACAAAATTTGCTCAACTTGAGGACGATAAGCCTACTGAAGATTCAAGTGTCAAATCATTAACCATGAACTTCTGATCCTATTCATTGATTCCAACATATAAATAGAGCCTTGTTAAATGATGTCATTATTATATTGAATCTCAATAGGGCCGCCAATAGGTTGGGTTAGCCTATGACCTGACCCCTTTCTGAACTGGGTCGGGCACAAATTTTCAGGGCATTATTATTGAAATGAGTTTAATTTAACTGCTATTTTAATATCAGCAATCGAGAGTTTTCTCTCAGCCTAGAACTTGTAAGTTCTGCTGAATTCTGCCCTACCTTCTTCATGTTGCTTCTGTCATGTGATGCCTGCAGAATTAAAAATCAGAAACCGATTACATTTGTATCAGTTTATGACATCTAATATCTGAATCAATATCAGACATCTGATATATGAAATCCAAAATTGAGAGCCTGATATTGCATCATTTTTACAATATTGAATAAGTCAAGCACATAAAATGTGCATTAGACTTGGTTAATGAAAAATCATTTGGCTGGCCAACATATATCTATTATCTGTTGAGCGCTTAATGTTCATGTTCGTAACTACTTGGTAGCTTTAGCTCTATGTTAACTAAACCACTATATATCAGTTCCGTATTTGAAGCATAACTATGGTACAAGGAAAGACGGTTTATGCTTATTCCTATCATGCTCTATTACCTAATTTCTTATATCCATTTAAATATCTAATAGTTGCTTTAGAGCTCAGTTCCGGAAGATTCGGTATATGTTATACATTTTGCACACACTTTAATTCTACACATAGAAATGCTGTGGGGTGAGATCTTCGAAATTTGAGCTCCTCATTCAAAAGGCTTTTTTACAATCAGCTCTTGTTATAATTTTTTATGTAATAAGCCTGTTGTTGTCCCTCAATGGACTCGGATTTGGAAGGTAAAATGCCTCCCAATATAAGATTTTTTGGGTGGAGTGTCGGTTGGGGAAGAATTCTTACTCTGGACCAGTTAAACAGAAGAGGTTTGAGGTTGAGGAACAGTTGTGTCATGTGTCTCCATGAGGAGGACTCTGGACCATCTCATGATTCATTGCTATCTTGCTAAAGATATCTAGGCAAATTATCCAGGCTATTTTTGGGGTTTCTTTTACTTTTCCTAAAGATTGTGGAAGCTTGTTGTTGATGTGGGAAGATTCCCCTTTCCAAGGCAAAAGGGCTGAATTTTGGACGATCATAGTTATGGTTGTTATGTGGTCTATTTGGAAGGAGCGTAATAACAGGGTCTTTAGAAGATTGAGAAAACCTATCTTATATTGAAGGATGTGCGAGATTATTCTGTTGAATGGATTCACTTGGTTTATGTGAACGCAGATCAAGAACTAAACCACTGTAGGGATTGGGATAACCTCACCATTTAAACCTCTTTTCCTCTCTCGGTGGGTTGTTCTCTATCTTTGGTTTTGGATGGGTTGACCTTTGGGTGAGTTTGGTCTTTGTTTGGTTTTTCTCTTTGGGTATTCTCTTTCATCAGCTTCTCGCTATTATAGTTGATTTTCTATTAATAAATTCCTTTTATCGATAAAAAATAAAAAAATAAAAAAAATTACACCCAATTTAGACCTCTAATTTACAAATCTGAAATCTGCTTAGCATTTTTAATTAATATAAATTTTATTAAATCATTTATAATCGGTTTCTGAATTTTGTAAACCTTTGAATGAGGTTTTTTTTCGGTTTCTTTATTTTGTGGCTTATCTTTGCAGCTCCTCGCTGCAAGATAGGCTTTGATGTTTCTTGTATTCTTCGATTCTCTTTTAATAGATTCTTATCTATCGATAAAAAAAAAATATATGACCTTATGTCTATTACTTAAGCTCTAAATAAAATAACTCCTTTGATGCATTCGGGCCGAATTTGGGCAAGGATTAAATGAGCCAGTTTTCAATCTAGCTTTTGGAAGTAGTCCATACCCACCCCGGGTTACTAATCGGGTAGGGCTGGGCCAGTCCATTAATGCATCATGCCTACCTACCTTAGCACAGACCCAACACATTACGGGGCCCGGTCAGTCCAGCTTCTTTTGATTCAGTTCACATGGAATCCTAAGTCATCAAAGAAAATAATTTGATGCAAGCTATGCAGTTAAATGTGAAAAAAAGAGGACAAAATTCTATGAAAAAGGTTTTATGTAAAATCAGCCAACAACTTGCAACTTCCTTCTCTCTGTTCACAAAGGATCAAGGCTTAATAGAAGAGGGCTTCAATTAGGTAATAGATGCATCATGTGCTTTCAGGAAGAAGAGACAGTGGACCATCTCATACTCCACTGCTGGGTTGCTAGAAAAATCTGGTCATTTGTACTGAATATGTTTGAAGCATGTTGGGTGTCTTAAATCTGGCGGGGAATCTTATGGCTCCTTGGGATGGGGTTATTTTCGATGATGTGAAAGGTGCCTTCTGGCATATCTTACCACTGGCCATGATTGGTCTATTTCGAATGAGAGAAATTCTAAACCTTTCAGAAGGGTCAGAAATATTGATCTGATAATAAAAGGTTGTTAGGGATTTTTCTCTGGATTGGATTCATTTTGCACAAACCTGTTATAGCTTTAAGGTACACTAATATAATGCTCACTCCTGTAATGATGTCTATTCATCTACTCTCACATGGGAGCATCATATGATCATAGCTTTAAGGTACACTTATATAATTCTCACTCCTATAATGATGTATTTAAATTATTGGCAGATCATAACAAGCTTGCCTCCACAAGATTCGGGGCCTGAGCTGAACTATCACCGCCTTGACGACCAACTTGCACTTCTTACTAAGGTTTTTCTCTTGGACATTTTTTGTTAAAGTTAAAACATATGTGCTTGTTGATTCATGATCGATGTGCTTGTTAAACTTAAAACATATGTTAGGTATTGAGTGCAGGTGACGATGCGGTAGGTTTAGAGCAGCTAGAAGAGGATGTTGATGATATTGCTCTCCAAAAGGCTCGGCACTTTATGGGATCAATGAGCGCCATGTCGGGAGCAATCGGGATGGTTTACATGGAGTACAAGGATAAATATCTCATTATTTTTTATTCACAATTGTTTTTCTTGTTTGACAAGTGATGGTGGGAGGCCATCGGCCTCTTTTTATTTTTCTTTTTTCTGTTTTAATGGATACTTAGCTCCTGTTGCGTATATCCTTGAAGATCCTGCCTTACAAACTCGTGCAGAAAGCCAGAACTATTCTAAAACCAGTGAGGTTAATGGAACTTTGAAGGCATATCATGGCGGGCATTTCTATAAATATCAGAGCATTTCTAGGCATTTTTATAAATATCTGAATTTTTAGGCATTTCTATAAATATCTTTTTTTTTTTTTTAAATTTTTTGCTCGTAAATGAAAATTAGAAGATTGTAGGAGAAAAAAAGGTAATTTTTATTATTATTTATATGTTTTTTAAGAAGAATTTTGTGGGTTCATGTGGGTTTTACAAATTGTTGTAGTTTTTCTTTCTTTGAATTTTCCGCATGGTTTTTTGGTCTTTAGATGATTCCAATAGAAAAGTTGAATTACTAAGTACATTTGGCTTTTGTTTAGTATACTTTGTTGTGTATTAAATCAGTAGCGTAGTTGAAGTATCAACTCAAGGAATAGTTGGATTTAGAGCACATGCAGATTGATCTGGACTGTCCAAATGATCTATCTCCTTTTGAATGTGTAACAAAAAATTCTCATTGATCAGAAGCTTCTAACCGTCAGATTGATCACTCTACATTTAATTGTCATTGCAAAGGTTAAGGATCATGTTCGTTGATCAAATGGTTAAGTGTCTGAATCATGCGTTCTATGAATGTCCTGCTGAAGAGGTGACCAAAAGATTAGACGGTCCAGATCAATCAGTGGATCATCAACACTAGGATTTATAGAGTTGGTCTACTTCATTAATGGAGTTGGCATTTGGTATGGTTTTAACAGGGTAAAGAGTAGAAATATCCTGCATCTGGATTTTGTTTGATTATTATTTTGTTCAAAATTTCTACAATTGTAGTTAGGATCATGAAAACTGGTGTGGAATTTTGCATCATTGATGGAACTCAGCTTTTTTTTCTTTTCTGGTTGGTTTTCCCATCCTACCTGACCCGTGTATAGTTTTCAGTCATCAAAACTGAAACCAACCCGGGCCGAATTGGTTCGGTTTGGTGTTGATTGAGTCGGTTGTGGAGTTGTTTTTTTGCACCCCATACTTAGAAGACAGCAGTTGTATATAACTTGAATGCCCTATGGAAACAGATATGGGCATCAAGAGGTTGGGGTTTGCATATTTAGATATGACAATATGATACATGTTGAGGGGAAACTTGCACTTGCTCATGTTCGAATAGGTGAATTGATGATCCTCTCACTCAAGTCACAAAATTATTAGTTTTTCTGATCAGTACATGTCGCATGTCAATGCGACATGTATGGCTGTGATACTCGAGTCACAAGTGTTCAAGTCAGATGCCATTTTCCCATATATATATATATGCAACGCAAGTGAGTTTTTTTTTTTTTACAAAATAAAAGAAACAAATGTACATATTTTGAGGGGTATTCCCCCTACAACTACTGAATAACTATTAAAGACAAAAAAATTAAACGGATACAAAATTACTACTGATTACTAAATTGCTAGCAAGATTAAATTAAAAAAAGATGCAAAGCATCTTAAAACTACTCAAAGAGAGCCTAGAACTTCCTTTGAATTTCTCATGAGAAATCATGGTTACAACATGGGGATTGTAAAAGGCAACAATACAGGAAGTGTAACAACCCTGAAATCTAGAACACGAACCTAATTGTTTCGATCTACGTGCCCGGCACGGAAATCGAGACCGATTTAAAAATTAAGAATTTATATTAGTTAAGATAAGGTTGCACCATGGTCAGATGAGTTCGCATGTGCATTTTCGTTTAAGTCTGAGTTGGGTAAAGGGTCAATGTAGCACGTTGCGTCGGAGCGACCGTGCTCGTGCTCCACACCGGAACGTAAACTAAGGGAAAACAGAAATATCTGTTTATTAGCTTATAAGAGAAGGAAGGAGAAACCTAGAGAGAGTTCTTCTTCTTCTCCTTCTTCCCCTTGCTCTAGAAGATGAGAAATTTGTAGTTAGGTTGGTCTGTGAGAGTGTTCCTTGAGAAAACGGGGTTAGTGGTACCCGGGGTCCTATGTTGTCCGAGATAGAGGATGGAGAGATGAAATAGGACACTCCACAACTAGTTTAAGAGTGTGTACGGTCTTAAGGGTTGAAAGGGAACTGGGCATCAACTTATCGGAAGTAGAGCGACGATAAACTCCGAGAGCTAGATCCGAAACCCTCATTCGAATCGATTTGCCGAAACCCCGTAAGGGCCCAAACAAAGGTGAGTCTGTGTGTTTAAATAGGGGCAAATGAGATGCCCAGATATGGGCATTGATGTCGTAATAATGGTTGTTGAGAACCATTAAAGAGAAATAGGAGAAATAGGGCTGGAGATGAACTCCATTAATGAGTTCTGTCTTTATTGATCGATCAATGAGTGTATTGATCGATCAATGACAATTGGTGAGCGATCAATGAAGGCATTGATCGATCAATGCATATAAAAGGCGAGAATGGAGCGAAACCCCAAACTTACGGAAGTTCAATGCCGAAGGGCATTGATCGATCAATTGGGTATTGATCGATCAATGAGGGCGATGATCGATCAACAAAGTGATCGATCAATGACATTAGTGATCGATCAACATAAGTGATGATCGATCCTTCGATCAATGAGTGTATTGATCGATCAATGATGATAGGTGATCGATCAATAAGGTGTATTGATCGATCAACATTGGCAGAGTGAGAGCTAAGAGGGTGGTGATCGATCAATGAGAGGTATTGATCGATCAACAAGGGGTATTGATCGATCAATAAGAGTGGTGATCGATCAATCACCCCTGTTTTGTTCTGTTTTGGTTTATGGATTAAACACCACCGGACATTGTGCCGGTTAACTTTCTGACATCTCTAACACTTAAAGTGCTATGTTTATGGTCTAGGATCAAACCCTGACACATTGAAAAGGCTTTGGATTTGCTTAGAAGATAAAGTGACCTTAGGTAGGGGAAAACCAACCTAAACTGCTTTTGAGTATGATTTCATGTTTATTTTATATCTGTGCCCTGATTTCTGTTTTTAACAAGCATGTATGCATATCATAGATTCCTGCCATCTTTGATTCTGCTTCCTAAATTGTATCCTGAAATCTGTTTCTGATTCTGCTATCTGATCTGTGAGGTATATATGTATGTGATTTGATGATTTAAACCAGATGATCCCCACCGACCGTGTATATCCGATACTGGCACACTTGTGCACTTTCAATCCTCGCGCAATTGCACTCCATAGATGAGGCATTGTTGCACTTTCAAAATTGTTCATGTGAACGACGATTGGTTGGGGTTTCATTCTATCTGACATTCTCATCATCTGCTATATAGTCACGGGAGTTTCTTAAGTTAAATACACACAATTTAAGTACTCTGATAATATATTTGCATAACATCTGATTCTTGCATAAAATCCCAGTTTTTAGTTTGATTTGTCATGATTATACGTTCCTGATTTGATTGCTGTTATGAGATAGCATGATCTGCATATTCAATTCGTTTAGTTGGAATTCTTCTATTGAGCTATGATGTAGCTCACCCTGTTTTCTAAATAAATTTTAGGTTCTGAGGCTGTAGTTCCCGGCACAGAGAGTGACCCAGAATACCAACCTGATCCAGAGGCTGAGGCCGAGGACGAGGAGACTGACGTCTAGGCGGACGACTTTTTTCCTTAGTCTGGGTATACAAGTCTACTATTTTTGAATTTGTGTAAACCTTTGGATTATTGTGTGCCTGGTGGCCACTTTTGTGTATATTTTAGTAAGATTACTTATTGTATTATTTACGCATTCTATTCGGAACCACTATTGGGAACCATTGTTTGGGTGATGGATGTCCATCACCAATGGTTCTTCTTGGTTCCTTTTTGAGAATGCATTTTCTTTGGTTAATATAGAATTAATTGTTTTATAATTATTGTTCTTTATGATTAAATGCGTTGACAAATGACTACGATCTACCCTTTCTTTGGGTGGTCTGCGCGCTTCCGCTTTACGGCGGACACTTATGATTTGTCCCGGGATCATCGTAGTATGATCTCGACGCACGGATTTGGGTGCAAATCCGTCTGATTAACATCGAGCCTAGACGTTAGGTTGAACTACGGGTTTAGGTTGGATTGTTTTCATAATCTATGTGCTGATCAATATTGTTGTTTTCACAATGACAGACCAGTATGGGCCCTAAGTTCAGAGGAGGGCACAGCAGAGGTAGAACAGGTCAAAGAGAGATTCCTCTGAGGGATGTGCCCGAGGTCATAGGGACGTCGAGGGGCTTGGAGTTCCTCTCACATGCGAATGCGGTTCCATTGGGACCAAGAGGAGGTAGAAGGAGAAATGAAGAAAGGATGGAGCAGGTGTTGGAAGCATTAGCTACCAACGTCGCTCAGCAGACAGCTGCTTTAGCTCAACAGGCAGCTAGACCACCCCATCAGCCTGGTGGATTTGCGGAGTTTAGGAGAATGAGACCTCCTAACTTCTCAGGTCAAACGGATCCCATAGAGGCAGAAGGGTGGATAGAAGAGATGGAGAAGCTCTTTGAAGTATTACAGTGTAGTGACGTGGAGAAAGTGCGTTGGGCCACTTTCAAATTGGATGGTGATGCCGGACCTTGGTGGAAGTCGGTGTCACAAAATAGACAGAGAGAGTTTCCTCACACTCCTTGGACATGGGAGGAGTTTACGGGGGTGTTTTATCACAAATACTTCCCAAAAATTGTGAGGCATCAATGGGAGGTGAAATTCATAGAGTTGAAGCAAGGCGCCATGTCAGTAAGGGACTATGGAGCGGAGTTTGATAGGTTGGCTAGGTTTGCACCTCAACATGTAGCCACGGAGTTGATGAGAGCAAGGAAATTCCAACTTGGCCTGAGACAAAATTTGCAGAAAGACGTCGCCATGTGGGAAATGGAGACTTATGAGGGAGTCATGGCCAAGGCTCTTATAGCTGAGGAGGAGAACCAGAAACAATTCTCTTGGAGGGACAAGCAGGCGAGAGAGAGACCATTCCAGGGGCAATCTCAGGACACAGAGCAGAACAAGAGGGCTAGATTTCCAGACCTCCGAGATACCCTACGCACTCTCGGCCGGCAATTTCTTCAGGTCTGAGTTCATATCAGAGAGCAGCAGCGCCTACATCTTCCAGATCATTTCGACCAGCTGGATCTTCTGGTAGCGGGGCCTCAGTAACTCAGGGACCTTCAAGAGTCTCGTCCTTCACTCCAGCCGCGATATGTGCAAAGTGTGGGAAACCACACAAGACAGAGGACTGCAGGAGAGAGACAGGGGCATGCTTCAGGTGTGGCAAGATGGGTCACTTGGTTAGGAATTGCCCTGAGGAGAGCAAGGAACGGACAGGATCGGTATCTACACAAAGATCATCTCGACCAGTGGTTCATGGTCGAGCTTATGCCGTCACCGCCACCGATGCTCTGACATCAAATGACGTCATTCAAGGTATGATTAGAATTCAAAAGATATGGTGTTGTTTAATATGATGAATTGAAAATTTGAAAATATAGAATTTAGTTGATTTATTTTGATTATAATAATACACATAAACCTACACATCAAGAACGTTGAAGTAATGATGAAATTGGTATATAGGTGAGCTGAAACTGTATAGGAGTTGCGACATTTGCTTCCATAGAGCACGAGCTCTGATAGACCCAGGCTCCACGCATTCTTTCGTACGGCCTTAATTTACAAAGGAATTGAGTGCCACTCCAGTACAACTAGATTTTATTCTGACAGTGTCAATTCCCACGGGTAGTGCAGTGAATGCACTCACTGTATGTAAATCAGTGGTAGTGGCAGTAGATGATCACGAGACACGGGCAGATTTGATTCTGTTAGATATGAAAGGATTTGACATCATTTTGGGAATGGACTGGCTATCTGCTTACCACGCAAGTGTGGATTGTCTTCGGAAGATGGTAGTTTTCCGCCCCCCAAAGGAGCGATCCTTTAGATTCTTCGGAGTGAAGTCTAAGGTAGCTCCGTTGATATCTGCTATTCGGGCGGAGAGGATGATGGAGAGTGGATGCAGTGGATATATAGCCTTTCTACAAGAACAACGGGAGGAGACAAATGTGATATCCGATATTTCGATGTATTCCCTGAGGAATTGTCGGGACTACCGCCAGTTCGGGAGATTGAGTTTGCAATCAATTTGGTTCCGTGCATGAACCCGGTATCTAAGATTCAAAGTGTCGGATGGCTCCAACAGAATTGCAAGAGTTGAAAGAGCAACTACAAGAACTGCTTGACAAAGGGTTTATTCGACCGAGTGTGTCCCCTTGGGGAGCACCAGTATTGTTTGTCAGAAAGAAGGATGGTTCGATGCGTCTATGCATTGACTATCGGCAGTTGAATAAGTTGACGATTAAGAATCGTTACCCGCTTCCTAGGATCGATGATCTGTTTGATCAATTGCAAGGAGCGAGGTTCTTTACGAAGATAGACTTGAGATCAGGTTACCATCAATTACGAGTCAAGGCCGAAGATGTGGAGTAGACGACGTTCGTAACTGTGTATGGACACTATGAATTCTTAGTTATGCCATTTGGATTGACGAATGCACCCGCATCGTTTATGGACCTGATGAATCGTGTGTTTAAACCACACTTGGACAAGTCAGTGGTTGTTTTTGTGGACGACATCCTTGTCTATTCTAAGACGAAGGAGGAACATGAAGAGCATCTACATGTAGTCTTGCAGATCCTCAGAGAACACAAATTATACGCAAAGCTCAGTAAGTGTGAGTTTTGGTTGAACCAGGTGAGTTTCCTGGGCCATATTGTCTCCGCCAAGGGTATAACTGTAGACCCGACAAAGATCGAAGCTGTCGTGAACTGGGAACAACCTAAGACAGTGACAGAGGTCCGTAGTTTCCTTGGTTTGGCAGGATACTACAGGCGATTCGTAGAAGGTTTCTCTAAGCTATCAAGTCCGCTTACTCAGCTCACTAAGAAAAATGCTAAATTTGATTGGACTGAACAATGCGAGAAAAGTTTTCAGGAATTGAAGACACGTCTGACTACAGCACCAGTGCTAGCTATACCTTCTGGTAGAGGAGGCTTGGCTATCTACAGTGATGCATCGTATAGTGGTTTGGGTTGTGTTCTCAACCAACATAAGAAGGTTATCGCATATGGTTCTAGACAACTTAAGGAACATGAGAGAAACTACCCGACTCACGATCTGGAATTAGCGGCGGTGATCTTTGCTTTGAAGATTTGGAGGCACTACTTATACGGCGAAACGTTCGATATCTACACCGACCACAAAAGCCTTAAATATTTGTTTACTCAAAAGGATTTGAATATGCGACAACGCAGATGGATGGAGTTCTTGAAAGACTACGATTGTTCCATCCAAAGATCACCACAGGAAGGCCAATGTTGTAGATATGCTTTGAGCGTAAAGTCTTCATTTCTGGCACATCTTATCACCAGAGTACAAAGGTGGCATCTACTTGAGGACCTGGCCTTATGTGATACACTGATTGATGTTAGAGGCTCAGGGACACTAATGGCTACCATTGTGATACGTCCCTCATTGTTTGACAATGTACGTAAGCTCCAGATGATTGATGAGGAGCTTATGGAAATTAGAAGGGATGTGATCAACGGGATCAGACCTGATTTTACCATCAAGGATGATGGCACTTTGCTATTTCGAGATCGGATATGCATACCGGATACAAAGGACCTAAAAGACACAATTTTGGAGGAAGCGCATAAGTCTACATATGCTATACATCCTGGGAGTACCAAGATGTACCAAGATCTCAAGCGAAGTTTTTGGTGGAGAGGATTAAAGAAGGATGTGGCGGATTATGTTTCTCGGTGTTTGGTCTGCCAGCAGGTGAAAGTGGACCATCGGAATCCAGCGGGTTTGTTGCAACCATTACCAGTGCCAGAGTGGAAATGGGAAGCCATTTCTATGGACTTTATACTAGGATTGCCGAGCACATTGAGAAAGAACAATGCCATTTGGGTTATTGTAGACAGACTGACGAAATCTGCACATTTTCTACCGTATCGGACTACATTTACAGCCAATAAACTAGCCGAGCTGTACATGAAAGAAATAGTTCGATTACATGGCATACCGGTCAGCATCGTGTGTGATAGAGATCCGCTATATACATCGCAGTTTTGGCGACGATTCCAGGAAGGCATGGGTACTAAATTGGAGTTCAGCTCAGCATTTCATCCTCAGACAGATGGGCAGACTGAGAGAGTGAACCAGATCATAGAGGATATGTGGTGTGCGTGTATGTTGGACTTTCATGGTTTATGGGATCAACACTTGCCTCTGATCGAGTTTGCTTACAATAACAGTTATCAGTCAAGTATTGGGATGGCGCCTTATGAAGCCTTATATGGACGTCGATGCAGATCTCCACTGAATTGGGAAGAAGTCGGCGAAAAGATTGTCTTAGAACCGGAGATCGTGGACAGTACCACTGAGACGGTTAGGGTGATTCGCGAAAGGTTGAGGATGGCCCAAAGCCGTCAAAAGAGTTATACGGATCTTCATCAGACGCAAGTGGAGTTTCAGGTATAACCAAATACGTCAGACGATACGTATGCCCATGGTTAAATTAAAATCACTAGAGAATTAACACTTGTTTTCAGGTTGGAGATAAGGTGTTTGTGAAGATTTCGCCGACCAAGGGTGTCATGCGTTTTGGGAAACGCGAAAAGTTGAGTCCTCGATACATTGGACCATTTGAGGTACTCGGACGGGTTGGAGAAGTCGCTTATCGGATTGCCTTGCCACCACAATTGGCAAGTATGCATAACGTCTTTCACGTGTCCATGCTACGCCAGTACGTACGCGACCCGACTCACGTCTTGGATTACCAACCAATAAAGCTTCTAGAGGATATGACGGTGATTGAAGAACCGATTGCTATTTTAGATCGTCGTGATCAAGTCCTGCGGACTAAGTTGATTCCACTGGTACTAGTCAAGTGGAGAAATCATTCGGACATTGAAGCTACTTGGGAACGTGCAACCGAAATCCGCGAACAATACCCACATTTGTTTACCCAATGAGAAAGGTAAATTCTTAAATTTTTTTTTCGCTTAAAGGTTCATCACATTATTAGGTCGTTGTGCGTGAGCATGCATCTTTACTCGATGAGTTTTCTTATAGGGGTACTCGGTATGATGTGCATGTATCATTAGTTTCGAAGTTCGGACGATTCACTGTTAGAAAAGTGGACTGTTACAATATAGTCTCACAGATATCATTGATCGATCAACAGAAGGCATTGATCGATCAATTTCATAGTGATCGATCAACAGAGAGAGGTGATCGATCAATGACAGTGAAGGATTTCACTCAAATGATAGGCTGGTGATCGATCAATAACAGTATTGATCGATCAATAGTGGTTCAATTGATCGATCAACAAGGGTTAGTGATCGATCAACTTTGCATTGGAAAGAAAGCATTGATCGATCAACATTGGTAGTGATCGATCAATAAGAGCATCAGTGATCGATCAACAAAGGTTGGTGATCGATCAATGCATCGATTTAGGGCTTAAAGATGCTTCATTGATCGATCAACAAAAGAGGTGATCGATCAATCCTGGGGTTTAAGTTAAAAATTGGGGGTTTTGAACGGTCATTTGCATGAAGCTCCCATAGTGATCGATCAAGGGTTTTGGAATTCCGACCGTTCAACCATCTTCCCCACTCTTCTCCGGCCATTTTCGTCCATTCTCCGGCTAGATTCGAGTGGACTTTGCTCCATTCATTCGGTAAATCTCTCGTTCCCTTTAATTTGATCTCTCTTTTCATATTTTTGGCCAAGTTTAGACCATGGGACCTCGCACGAAGAACGCTTCACGTAAGGTACCCACGTCTCGGGTTCGTACACCTGTACTGCCCACCGTTTCCGTCCCCTCGCCAACCGTGCCACCCATGGCACCGGTTTCGACCACTATTCCAACCGTTCCCGCACCCGTTTCGCTCCCCATCGAGCGTGAAATCCCCAAAATGTGGTGGGCTTCCAAGACCTTCCTACCCGAATACGTTTTTGCTTCCTCGCTCTACGAGGACCGACCCGAAATGGCTTGGGCCAAGGGTTATATCCAAAAGCTCGGGTTAAAACCCTTGCTTGAACCCTTCCACGACCATTATTGCCCACGCCTAATGAGGCTTTTCTTCCAAAACCTACGATGGGGTGATAGTCGCCATCGGCTTGTCACGACCATTGATGGTCTCGAGTACAAATTTAACCATTTCCATGTCGCGGCGGCACTTCAATGCCCGTCCGCTTATATCGAGACATGTGGCCTCGATGCCCCGTACATCAAGGAAGTCTCCTACGCCGATGTGGTCACTAAGATGACCCAAGGCCAACACGGGAGGGGCCAATCCATATCTAGGGCCCAACTACCCGATCGACTGTGGATGCTTGATACGTATATCAAGTGTGCACTAAACCCCTTTTTGCACAAGTCCTCGCGGACTGGAGTAGTGCAACAAGCACTATTCTCGGCCTATGAGAACCGTTGGTTCTCTATGGCAGATTTGGTCATTGAAGGCATCATCAATGCCAATGACCTTATGTCTGAGAAAGTAAAGTCCGGGGTTAAGAAGCAAATCCCCTATGCCCGCCTCATCACCAAGCTAGTAGAGCAGTATGCCGCTCTACGCGAGGCCTACACCTTGGCTCCTCACGAGCCTCGCTTGGTTGACAACACCAAGGTCTTTCAACTGAAAGACTGGACTAAGAGTTATAATCTCTTAGTGAGACGGCTTCCCGAGGAGGAGGAGGGCGCAGCTGAGCCCATTCCACCTACCGTTGCCGAGGGTTCGGTCCCTGTCGAGCCTACGTCTGGAGAGGGGGAGACCCCACGTGATCCACCACCTCCATCTGAGGTGTCTGCCCGACCGGCCCCCACTACACCCCATCGACCGATTCGTCACACCATCGCCCATCCCCCACCATCTTCCTCCGACGACGTTGCCGCGATGCTTAGGGAGCTGGTGGAGGGCAACCGCCGTATCCATGAGAGGCTGGATGGCATGGAGGCATTCCAGCGACAGATGCATCGTCGTCTGGATTACCACGAGGGGATGCATGAGCTGGTCATGCAGCATCTGTATGCCACGACGTCCACGCCGATGATCGCCACGCCACAAGACGCGTGGTGGACCCGCGTGACTATAGCTCACAACCGCCTCGTCCCCACAGACCTACACCTGACGAGGCTGGTCCATCCGACGTCCCCACAGGTATTACTATGCTCCAATATGTTGTTCTTATCTTACTTATATATCTGTATCTAAGTTACTCTGCTTATTATATATATTCTGTTTCGCATGTTTATTTATCTCTGCATAGTACGTTGACTGCATGCTATGTCGACTGCCTGACTCTACATTTCATCTGTCTGTTTGTTTTAAACCAACTATTGCCTGACCGCACCTCTTAGACATTTTCGATGACGAAAATTCCTAAGGGGGGGATAATGTTACAACCCTGAAATCTAGAACACGAACCTAACTATTTCGATCTACGTGCCCAGCACGGAAATCGAGATCGATTTAAAAATTAAGAATTTATAGTAGTTAAGATAAGGTTGCACCATGGTCAGATGAGTTCGCATGTGCATTTTCGTTTAAGTCTGAGTTGGGTAAAGGGTCAATGTAGCACGTTGCGTCGGAGCGACCGTGCTCGTGCTCCACACCGGAACGTAAACTAAGGGAAAACAGAAATATCTGTTTATTAGCTTATAAGAGAAGGAAGGAGAGACTTAGAGAGAGTTCTTCTTCTTCTCCTTCTTCCCCTTGCTCTAGAAGATGAGAAATCTGTAGTTAGGTTGGTCTGTGAGAGTGTTCCTTGAGAAAACAGGGTTAGTGGTACCCGGGGTCCTATGTTGTCCGAGATAGAGGATGGAGAGATGAAATAGGACACTCCACAACTAGTTTAAGAGTGTGTACGGTCTTAAGAGTTGAAAGGAAACTGGGTATCAACTTATCCGAGCTGTAGCGACAATAAACTCCGAGAGCTAGATCCGAAACCCTCATTCGAATCGACTTGCCGAAACCCCGTAAGGGCCCAAACAAAGGTGAGTCTGTGTGTTTAAATAGGGGCAAATGAGATGCCCAGATATGGGCATTGATGTCGTAATAATGGTTGTTGAGAACCATTAAAGAGAAATAGGAGAAATAGGGCTGGAGATGAACTCCATTAATGACAGAGTTCCTGTCATTATTGATCGATCAATGAGTGTATTGATCGATCAATGACAATTGGCGATCGATCAATGAAGGCATTGATCGATCAATCAGATAAGATGTAATGGGGAATGTAAACCCCAAACTTCTGGAAGTTCAATGCCCGAAGGGCATTGATCGATCAATTTGGGTATTGATCGATCAATGAGGGCATTGATCGATCAACAAGAGAGTGATCGATCAATGACATTAGGTGATCGATCAACATAAGTATTGATCGATCACTGTAGGGTGTTGATCGATCAATGAAGGCATTGATCGATCAATCTGTATAAATAGTTAATGAGAACAGAAGGTGGGAATTTTTGAAAAAGGGTTGGTGATCGATCAATGAGGGCATTGATCGATCAACAGGAGGCATTGATCGATCAACCCAAGTGGCGATCGATCAATTTAAGCTGTGTTAAATGTGAGTAGGAGAGAGGTTATTGATCGATCAATGAGTGTATTGATCGATCAATGATGATAGGTGATCGATCAATAAGGTGTATTGATCGATCAATTGGCTTGTTGCAGAGTGAGAGCTAAGAGGGTGGTGATCGATCAATGAGAGGTATTGATCGATCAACAAGGGGTATTGATCGATCAATAAGAGTGGTGATCGATCAATCACCCCTGTTTTGTTCTGTTTTGGTTTATGGATTAAACACCACCGGACATTGTGCCGGTTAACTTTCTGACATCTCTAACACTTAAAGTGCTATGTTTATGGTCTAGGATCAAACCTCATGCATTGAAAAGGCTTTGGATTTGCTTAGAAGATAAAGTGACCTTAGGTAGGGGAAAACCAACCTAAACTACTTTTGAGTATGATTTCATGTTTATTTTATATCTGTGCCCTGATTTCTGTTTTTAACAAGCATGTATGCATATCATAGATTCCTGCCATCTTTGATTTTGCTTCCTAAATTGTATCCTGAAATCTGTTTCTGATTCTGCTATCTGATCTGTGAGGTATATATGTATGTGATTTGATGATTTAAACCAGATGATCCCCACCGACCCGGCGGTATATCCGATGCCTGGCACACTTGTGCACCTGCTTTCAATCCTCGGCGCAATTGCACTCCATAGATGAGGCATTGTTGCACTTTCAAAATTGTTCATGTGAATGACGATTGGTTGGGGTTTCCTATCGGACATTCCTGTTTACTCCGTGCTATATAGTCACGGGAGTTTCTTAAGTTAAATACACACAATTTAAGTACTCTGATAATATATTTGCATAACATCTGATTCTTGCATAAAATCCCAGTTTTTAGTTTGATTTGTCATGATTATACGTTCCTGATTTGATTTCTGTTATGAGATAGCATGATCTGCATATTCAATTCCTTTAGTTAGAATTCTTCTATTGAGCTATGATGTAGCTCACCCTGTTTTCTAAATAAATTTTAGGTTCTGAGGCTGTAGTTCCCGGCACAGAGAGTGACCCAGAATACCAACCTGATCCAGAGGCTGAGGTCGAGGACGAGGAGACTGACGTCTAGGCGGACGAATTTTATCCTTAGTCTGGGTATACGAGTCTACTATTTTTGAATTTGTGTAAACCTTTGGATTATTGTGTGCCTGGTGGCCACTTTTGTGTATATTTTAGTAAGATTACTTATTGTATTATTTACGCATTCTATTCGGAACCACTATTGGGAACCATTGTTTGGGTGATGGATGTCCATCACCAATGGTTCTTCTTGGTTCCTTTTTGAGAATGCATTTTCTTTGGTTAATATAGAATTAATTGTTTTATAATTATTGTTCTTTATGATTAAATGCGTTGACAAATGACTGACTCGATCTACCATTGCTGGGTGGTGTCTGCTTGGCTTCCGCTTTACGGGCAGACACTTATGATTTGTCCCGGGGATCATCCAGAGTATGATCCTGACGGCACGGATTTCTGGGTGCAGAAATCCGGACTGTTACAGGAAGAGCCCCTTGTTCCAAATATATTCTTAGAGCCACCTTCTTCCAAACATATCCTTGTTGCAAGCCTTGAGATTCAATCATAAAACCGTTGTCAAACTTCTGCCTAAAAAGCCATTGTCCTCTTGAAATCATCAAGCCACTAGAAAGTCTAATTAAACTTTAATAAAGTCGTGTCAAAGAAACATAGCACTATCTGCCTTCTCCCTATATCTCTGAGGTAAAATCCGAAAGAATTTCAATCCAAAGGAATAGGAGGCACCTGAAAAAGAGAGCCACATGGAACCCGAACCCTATTTTGAAACATAAAGAATCCTGAAGTCCCTCTCAGATCATATGAACTATGCTCGGAGATATCTTGAAAGACTTCGAAAGAGATAAAAACTTTGGTAGTAAAAATCCACCATTGTTGGACAGCCTTGCATCACAACCGAACCTTGCACCACAAAACTAGGAACCATCTCTTAGAAACCCTTCACACAGCCAGGACGTCAGCCCAGTCTTTGAACCACTACACACCATTAGAACAATAGGAAAATATTATTTTTTGTGCAGCCCAAAAACACTGCATAGATGTCATGGGATCACAAGTTTCATTACATTCTCTGAATGGTTCACCTCTAGTCCCTCTATTAATGTGAACCGCAGCCCACAATGCTCGAACAAGTGACCCTGCGAGAGATTAAGTGGTGGAACTAGATAGCTGAGTGATGAAGAGATCTTCAATCAGTCCCTACAAATCTGTACTGATAAAGATTTGTCGGCAGAGATAAACTTTGCTAAAACAGTCCAATTATCCCTATGACAATGCTGCTCCAATAATCCACTGACTTAAATAAATAGGGGCCGAAATAGAGTGAACTAGCGGTATTATCAAATTTTAAATAATGTGACAATAGCAGTAATATAAGCAAAATAGAAAACCAACAATTTATGTAGGGAGATATGGCTTTAGATTATGGAGAAACTAGGTAGTTTCTGTAACGACCCTAAATTGGAGAACCGTATAGGATGGATGGTGTACATGTGAGCCGGTGTGTGTATTTAACACACTGTGGTGTGTTTGTGTTTCACACATGAGAGATGGTTTTAGTTTACACCCATTTGGGTGTATGTGCCTTGTAAGAGAGCCAGTCCCCTTTTTACTTAAGAGAAGGCAAAGCCCTCTTTGAAGCACCCGGTTGTAAAAGGGTTTGGAGTTAGGCTTTGGAAGAGAGAAAGAGGAAGATAAGGAGAAAAGCTTGCCATATTTGCTTGCTCCGACCTTTGGTTTTACGTGAAAAGGGTTTGTGAGATCGTGTAAGGGGAGGGATCTTCACCGTTTTCGATGTTTGTATGTTGCTTTATGCGTTTTGAGCCGTTTGGGGGTTTTTGGAAACCCTTCCTTTGTGAGGTCATGCTTTTATGCTGCAAATCATAGTGAGATTTTGCGTGTGATGTGTATGGAGGGATCACCGACAATTTTGAGTGATCGGTTGTGATCGTGGAGCTCGGAGATCCTCGGTTTGAGTTTTGGAAACCCTTTTTGCGAATCGGGAAAGATGATCAAATCGGTAGGATGATCGGTCGATTTAAGGTGGGAAATCCATGCTAGATGAGTTTTTAAAACTTTATTTTATGGTTGTATAATTATATGTGAGATTTGGGTCAAATTTGAGGAAGAAAAATTGGATTTGGAATGAGCAAACCAAGGATTGGGCGAAATCAGCAAATTTCGATCGATCGAAATTGAATTCGATCAATCGAATTTGACTTGAGAATGTTAAAATTTGATTTCTGAAAGATTTCGGTCGATCGAAATTAAATTCGGTCGATCAAAATTAAATTCGGTCGATCGAAATTAAATTCGATCGATCGAGTTTTAAAC
The DNA here is from genome assembly GCA_021018995.1 of Chloranthus sessilifolius. Lineage (NCBI taxonomy): Eukaryota > Viridiplantae > Streptophyta > Magnoliopsida > Chloranthales > Chloranthaceae > Chloranthus > Chloranthus sessilifolius. The sequence goes on from CM037585.1 coordinate 94,005,524, forward strand.
TCGATCGATTGAAAAGTATAGAACAGGAAGTGTTGTGGATTTCTGTCGGATTTCGATCGATCAAGATTCAAATTCGATCAATCGAAATAATTTCGATCGATCGAATTTGACTGTATGTGCCAATACTGCTTCGGTATTTTGGCCGTAATATTTTGTGTCAAACTCAGAATCATATGATTCTTGAGGCGTTGGAAAGAAGAAAACGAGCTCTACAACTTTTATGAATTAATTAACTCTTACATATAACTTTTTTGAGAGTCAAAATTTAGTAGGAAGTTGGGTCAAGTTTCGAGTTAACACGTTTTGACTGAAGTGCCGATACAGCTTTGGTATTCTGGTGATCACTATTTAGTCCGAACTTGGATTGATACGATTCTTGAGGCGTTGGAAAGAAGACAACATGACCTACAACTTTTATGTTTTAACCATTTTGTGAATCTAAAGTTTTAAAGGTCAAATTTTAGGTGGAATTTTTATCAATTTCTAAATTAGCACGAATTTGCCCGTTTCAACCTCGATTTTGGTAAAATACTTAAATAGGTCTAAGTTATTAGTGATTGGTATTGATCTTTGATACATTATATATTTGTGATGTAGATTGAGGGCGAAAGCCATAGATAGAGCTTCGCTTGGCTTCGCTCAGCATCGAGGTTACGGTAGGGGAAATTCAGAGTATATTTACATTTTGTGAATTTGGTTCATAGCTTCTTGATACGATTGAATGAAAATGAAAAATTATAAGTTTGACCTTATTTGAACTAGTGTTTAAATTCTATGAAATTAGAACTGAAATTTTATGAATTTGAGAAGTTAATATTTGATTGTATTTGAAAATGGAATAGTTTTACATCATTGACTAATACTTGAATTTATGTATTTGGAACTCCATAAAATAAACTTGACATATGAACTTGAACATGAATTTGGAACTTGAATCCATCCTCTAAGTCCGAACTATGAATCCATTGATTTCGATCTCCGAGCTTGAATCTGAATCTGTCTTTGAATCCGAAACCTCGATCCGTTCTTGAACTCGAACTTATTACTTGAACCTGAACTTGAACTTGAACCTTGAACTTGAGACATAGAGGAGTAGAGGCTCCAGAGAGGGGTAGAGTCCCCGGGGTTTTAACCTTGTTCCTTCCACGTAGGATGCTCTATTCCCGCGACATGGGATGCTTTAGTCTTAGATTGGTTATTTGTTACAAATTCGACATTGTTTGCAAATCCGAATGTGAACCTTGATTTGAACTTGAACCCTGATTCGAATTCGAACCTTGACTATAAATTCATTTGAATCCTAGAAAATAAGAAATAAGAAATTGTTTTGCTTTCCATTTGATACTAAAATATGTGAACTGAGATTGTTGATTGAAAATTGGGTTTTGAAATTTATTACTAAAAGGATTTTCAAATGCCATTTTGATATGAAAATGCTTTGGAGATTGTCATTGAAGCTATGCATTTATTTGATAAGATGTAACTGCTATTGAGTTTTCTCTATTGAGCTTAGATGTTAGCTCACCTCGACTATACGTCACAGTTGTAGGTTTGAGGAGGGCCCAGACTACGCGCTTGAAAAAAGGATCTTCCGCATAAGGTATTGTACTATGTTATGGGATCGTAGAATTAGTGCCTTGTGGATTTGGTGAGTTAAGGTTTGGTGCATTGGTACTGTTGTACCCCACGATTGGTGATAGTTGGCCATCACTGGTGTTTGTTTAGTTATGTGCATGTTAGATATTAGAACTAGTGATTTTTATTCATGACATATGCAACTTTGCTTTGATTTCCGTAAGTATATGGATGTGTCAAGTTTTCTGTATCAGATTGTGATCTACGATATGGCAGTCCGGATTTTCCCATTTGGTTTTAGTGTAAAGTTAAAGAAAAAAAAAGTCTCAAAATTTTAGTTTGGGAAAATCCGGGCTGTCACAGTTTCTATGGTCAAAAGTTGTCTTGGGGACTAAAAAATTACCAGCAGTACAAAAAAATTATTGCATAGTTCTATAAAATTATTTTTTTTTAAAAGAAATATATAAAGAACACTATTCCCCTCTTGGTCAATCCTAATACTAATCAGTCTAAGACCCTATTTAGAAGTCCTATTATAAAGTGGATTTCAAGTATTAGTTAAAATAGTACTCCTAAATAAAGTAACTTAGGCCCTAAGTGAAAATAAAGTAGCTTTCCCATCTATACATGGTCCATGAGATTTAGGATCTAATAACCTTTAAAAAGGAAATTAAAACATAAACCTCTAAAAGACCTGTGATCCTGATTATTTTATTGGCAAATGAATTGAGAGTTGGCGGGTAGATAGGGGAGCTTCAAGGTAAGTACACTTGTGCATTTTTCCTTCTCGCTTAGAATAAGGACGGATTTTGTGTGTGTGCGTGTGTGTGTGTGTAGGGGGGGAGGGGGGGACTGGTGTTTAAATAAAAAAAATTGTGATTAGTATAACCACAAGAAAATTCCTAGAAAGGATCTTTGAAGCCTTATATTGTAGGAAACTAAAGAAATTTATTCAGTACACTGAGAAATAAAACAAATTTATTTTATGATTGATGTTTAGTAATTCAGTTATTGACATATCATGATTCATTTTAGTTTTCGTGCAATTAGGATTTAATATCAAACTTTACAACATTGCATGCCCTGTTACGATTATTGACCTTTTTCTGTACATCATACAGCCAGAGTTTTTCTTAAGGTGGCGCTGCACTCGTCGATGAAGCAGATTGTTGGGATTGAATGCGGTCCATTATTCGAAGCCTTTAAGCCAAAGTTTTATAAACTGGTTTTAGGAACTTTATTGATGCCCATCAACCTTCCCGACACTAATTACCGTCGTGCTTTCCAGGTATATGAATTAGTACTTGTTCTAGTTAATTTATTTATTTATGTATATATAAAGGAACTGATTATATATATAGCTAGCTAATCGTGGGATGTTGAATGGGAGAAAAGAAATGTTAGCTCTCAAACAAGCTCTTCAGGTTCATTTTTCCTTCTTATACTTGCCTTGTTAAAATATATATTCCTCTTTATACTTTTTTGGGCATCCTCTCTTTTTTTTTATTAGTATTTACATTTTACAAAGTCTGAAAGAGCCGCATGTTGGAAAGCACATACCTGAACTATAGGATCTAGTAAAGAAGTTATCACTGGATCAAAGTCTAAGACTTTTCAAAGCTACTGTTTACTGTGACCAAACTGCTGTGCTATCTATGTTCAATATGTAACTAAGAGTAGCAGTAGCAGAGCTTGCAATATATATTTCAGAAATGAAGAGTAATAGTTACAGTTTTTTCTAAATCCAATTGACCAAAGAGACACTGGAGATTTGGTATAATATAATTATATTATTATTGGGATGGATAGGTGAGTTCAAATATTATTCGGATGGATAGGTGAGTTCAAATATTATTGGGATGGATATGTCAGGATAGTTTTACTATATTTTGACACATCTAGACTAATCTTCAAGTGGATTTTCATCAACGAGTTTGATTTTAGAGTATTGACCATTGCCGCTTCTCATTAAATATACTAAGAACTGAATAGTCATATTATTAACTGTAATTCACCTTTTCAACCAATCTATAAGTTATCATGATTATAAACAATAAGATGAAATAAGTATCAAGAGCATAGTTTGAAAGACCTGTAATTGAATGCTGCAAACTATCGAGAGTAAAAACCTTTCTTCATCAACAATGTTGTACCTTTTTATAGATGTCTGCCAAAAACACAATAATATTTTCTTATGTAGTGGTATTATATGTTTCAGGAATTGATAACATTGACATAGATGAAAAAGGTCCTTGCAGTTTTTGTCCTCTTCAATTTTGAGCAGAATTGCTAGTTCACTTGTGTTAAGACCTAAAAAGTACCACTTTTCACCCCTTAACTTAACCTTTGTTAGACCCTTAGTCATTTAATAAATGTGTGTTAAGACCATTTTGTAGGTAATAAGCAGCAGCTACAGATAAGGCCCTAACCCTGTTAAGAAGCCTACTTTTGCACAAGAACTCCAAGCAACTGGTAACCCATTCACAGAAGAAAGAAACACCAAGGTAGAACACACCTGGATGTACACATTGAATGCTCAAGTGGGCCCCAGAAGTTCCTTAGAAGAAAGGAAGTTGGACCCAGACAGAGAACTTGGCTGCAGCATAGGCAAAGCACAGCAGTAACAAGTCAAGAAATGAGCCTCGCGCAGATGTCGCAAGGTTCAAGTGATTCAGAGAAAAATGCTTCACGCAGTTGTCGCGAGTTTCTCAAGACAGCACACCAATTGCTCGCGCTGTTCTCATGCAAATTAATGACAGAAGGGCTCGACAAACAGACTTCATGCAGTTCTCGCGAGGCTCAGTTGTAAGCGCTCGCACAGTCTAGCGTAGCTCAAGAGAGGAGCATTTAATCCTCCCGTGATTCGCTCAGACAAGCTGAGGAGAGAGAGCTCTAAGTACTTATGCGCGCAGCTATCGCGCGGTGCCGTGGGATGCAGATCTTCAGGGGACTGCTCGTGCAATCCAGAGGCCGATGCAATTGCTTCTTCGCGGGGATCCCCGCGAGATTCACTAAGGAACGAACTGCACGCGATTCCCGCGCCACTCAAATGAAAAGCGCAATCCTGCGACGACCAGAGCATTCTCGCGATGACCAAACTATCTATCCTGCGACTGCAGGAGCTTCAAGTCAATTCAATACCGCGACCACCACTCTATCACACGACAAGACTTGGAAACCATTGCTACCTAGCAAGGCTTGGGATCTTAACTTTCCCCCACTTCAGCAGGGGCAGTCTAGGAACTTCCAGCAACTAGGGCACGCACTCCAATGCTCCAATCTCCATGCACATGCCCCGAGGCATCCAAGGAATAAAAATGGGCCACATTTGCATTGTTAAAATTTGGGTTTTCCTAACCCTAATGCTCCCACAGCCGACTGCTATATAAGCCTAAGCCTAGTTTAGGTTTAATGGGGAGGTGAGGACTGAATTCCTTCTATCTTCTTGAATCGGCTGTAGGGTTCCAGTAGGCTAAGGTTAGGGTTTAGGTAGCATCTTTTTCCCTTTTTTTTTTTTTTCTCCATAGCCTAGTACTTGCTGGCTATGCCTTTGTATGTCTATTTGGAACAGTTTTAATGAAGTTTTATAATAGGATATTATACATGTATGGGATTGGTGTTTGAGGGTTGTTCTGTACAAGGCTGTTGCCTTGAGATCCTCCATTGCTAAGTTGTATTGTAAGTAATGGAGGATTACTTTTAAGGATTTACTCATATCCAAGCGACCTGTGTGTTCAGGTTAGTGCACATATGCAAGCCTATGCCCCACCACAGGATCCACTAAATCTGAATCCCCATGGGAGCCTGAGTTGGTAGCCATGTGAACATGGTGGTGGCAGTAATCTATTTGTTCTGTCTCAGACCTCTGTGAGGAGGATAGCCTCTATGGATAGTCTGTGACCATTTAAGTAGACAGGTTATAGCCCTAGGGTAAGGCCAATCCACAGATCTAAGACAGATTCTTCTTCTCTGCACTTGTGCTTGTAGCCCTATGAGAGATTGTGCAGAGACAGACTCCCCTGTATTTGTATAGACCCACCATCAGATGGTAGATCTGATCTGGCTGTAGAGATTGTAGGCTTGTGACTGGATCACTGTTGTCTCTCTAAAGCAGTGAACAACTAGATCTAAAGCTAGTACTCGAACTCTTGTTGGTCCTGTGTGTTTAGGCTAGTGCATATATGCAGGCCTATGCCCCACACTTAGAACTTTAGAGGTTGAGGTTCCTATGGATTCTTGAGCTGGTAGCCTGGATGAAGTAGTGCCTACAATGATAAACATGTTTTGACCCATCTATGAATTGTGGTTCCCCTATTGGATAGTCTGTGATCATTTGAGTGGACAGGTTATAGCCGTAAGGGATTGGATCATGGCACAGGGGTGAGTTGGATCCTTTATCCTCTGTGGTGATAATGTAGCCATTAGACAGGACTTCTATAGCAGCAGATCTGAGTCTGAGTTATAAAACCCATCAGATCTGTACCTAATAGCTTACTTCTTACCCTTTTTATATTTATTTTCTCACACTCCATCATTCTTCTCAACCATTTTTGTAGTTTAGGCATTAGGTTACCATAGGATTTAAACAATAGTGACCTTAAATCCCCTTCCATTTTGGATTGCCAGATCTGTAGTTAGATCTGGAGGTCCTATTAAAGATGGATCCCTTGGAGCTTTAGACCATTTTTCCCTGTGGGACAAACTCTTACTTATTAAAACTTGCTACAGCAGGCCCTGTATCTTGCAGGTCTTGATTTCTTTCAGATGTGTTGAATCCGTCTTTGTTTCTTTTCACACTGGAGAAATAACACACAACAAGTTTTTGGCGCCGCTGTCGCGGAATTTTGATCTATTAGTAGACCCTAGAATTTTTTTTTTTTTTTTTTTATTCTTTGGTAGCTGTTCTTGTGAATAACTGATACTGCTGATTTACATTTGAAATTTTTTTTTACAGATCTGGACAGTAGCAGAGAAGGAAAGTTGAACTACACTAGGAGTCTAGCTACCTCTGTTTGCATTTCTCTAACCCTCAAAACTCAGTCTATTTTCCTTTGCAAATTTCATAGCAGTTGATTAGGATAGTCGTAATTTTGTTTAGATAATTCTTTGAGTTAATTGCAATGTGCCTCCAGGTAGTCTTCCCTGCTGTTGGTGTGTGTGCATGTTAGGAAGAAGATCCCTCAGTCCCATATTAGAGCCTCCTAACCCTGAGATAGAAATGGCCAGAAGACCAAGAAGGCGCAGACACACTACAGTTGAGCCTCTTACTGAAACCGAGACAGCATTCATGGGTGAAGAGCAACCCAGAACATTGAAGGAATTGAATGCTCCTGATGATTATAATTTCCCATTCAGCATTCAATTCCCAGATGTTCAAGGAAACTATGAGATTAAAACCTCAATCATCCAAATATTTCCCTCTTTCCATGGGCTCAGCAAGGAAGACCCCTACAAGCACATTGACCAATTCTTGGCCCTGTTCACAATATTTTCCATTACTGGTTTGGGACCAGAAGCCACTAGATTAAGGCTCTTTCCTTTCTCCCTAAAGGACTGGGCCAGCACCTGGTTAGCTACTCTCCCAAGCAACAGCATCAGTTCTTGGACCAAATTTTTGACAAAATTCTTCTCAGAGACAAAAATCAGCCAGTTGAGGAAAGCAATACTTGCTTTTACCCAATCCCCAACTGAAGATTTTAATCAAGCATGGGACAGATTGAAGGAGATGCTCAAACAATGTCCTCACCACAAGATCCCTGACTGGCAGCTTGTCCAGAGCTTCTATAATGGGATTGATGAGAAAAGCAGAGACATGGTAGATGTCTCTTGTGGTGGAACTTACATGCACAAAACAGTTGATGAGGCATGGGAGTTGTTCGAGGTCATCAACGAAAATACTTTCCAAAAGATATCCTTGTCAAGAATTGTTCATGAGCCTTCTTCTAAAATGGGACTAGCTGTAATTTCCAAAAGAAAGATGTATGAAGTAACTAGGAATAATGACCTGTAAATGCAGATGGCCAATCTTTCTAATAAGTTTAATAAACTATTGACTGTGGTACAACCTAGATGGGCTGCACAGGTGATGGAGGCATGTCTGATATGCCAATCTCCACAACACACAGTAGAAGAGTGCCCATCTGCAGGGCAATATCCTGAGTATGCGATGGAACAAGCTGCAGCTGCCCAATCATTTGGCCAACAACAATCTGTTGGCTACAACAAGCAGCCATTTGGATACTAGCACCAAAATGCTGGTTACCAGTGGAGGGATCACCCAAATTTGAGGTGGAGAAAAGATAATTACATGCAGCCACAACAGATGTTGGCCTCACCTCAAAGGCCACAACAACAATTTAACCAGGGATATGCCCCAAGGTCAAATTTCCAACATCAGCTGCTGTCCCAGCAGCAAAATCAGTTGGTAGTTCCCCCACCTCAGCCTCGAAATGCTTCTTTTGAGGATCAGGTTTTGACCTCATTGCAAAACCTTGGAACCTTGACTAGACTGTGAATTCTCACAGTCAAAGCATAAAAAAAATGGAAGAGCAGCTAGGCCAAATATCCAATGCCTTGGCCAAAAGAGAGGAGGGCAGGTTGTCAAGCCGGCTAGTGGCCAACCCTAAGGGCCAATATTTGATTGGAGAAGGTTCCTCAAGTTTTGAGGGAGCTAATGCCATCACAACCCTAAGGTCTGGCAGGCTGGTGGACAACCAGGTTGGAAAGGAACAAGGAGAGGTCATTTCAAAAGAATTTTCTAATGAATGTGAAAAGGAATATGTTAGAGCAAAGACCCAAGAGTTGCCTGCTACCCTGCAACAAGAGAAAAATAATGAGGCTGTAGTTGAGCCTCAGCAGGAAATAAAAGATGAAAAAAGAAAAAAATAAAAGTTTAGTCATAGGCTTGCAGCTGAGGAACCAGCAGTACCTCAGTTGCCATTTCCTCAAGCTTTGAGTGGCCCTGCCCCTTTTGATAAGGGGAATGCATAGATGGAGGAAATGGTGGAGACCTTTAAGCAGGTAAAAGTCAATTTGCCCCTACTTGATCCAATTAGACAGGTCCCAGCCTATGCCAAATTTCTGAAAGACCATTGTACCCAGAAAAGAAAAGTTAGAGGTCATTTGTCCAGAAAGGTCTTTACAACTGATACAGTTAATTCTGTATTAAACATAACAATACCAGAAAAGTTACAAGACCCAGGGATACCCACTATTCCCTGCATAATTGGAGACCACACAATTGGAAGGGCCCTTCTAGACCTTGGAGCCAGTGTAAGCCTCTTTGCTACAAAGTGTATCGACTAGGTTTGGGGGAGCTAAAACCCACCCCCATTGTACTGTTAATGGCTGATAGGTCTGAAAGGAGACCTATGGGAGTGGTTGAGGATGTCTTAGTAGGGGTGGACAAGTTCTTTTACCCTGCAGACTTCCTAGTTTTGTACATGGGCTGCAACAAGAGTATAATCCCTATACCTGTTATTTTGGGCAGGCCATTCTTGGCCACTGCCAATGCCTGCATTCAATGCAGGTTAGAGATTATGGAGGTAACTTTCGGACACATGAAGGTTGAACTAAATGTGTACAATAGTGTAAAGTACCCTCACCTGGACAATGAGGAAAGCTTTACAGTGGATGTACTAGAGGAAGTTGTTGAAGAAGAATTGCCCACTCTGCTGGATTGGGGCAACATTGTCAAAAGTTTAGTTGAAGTTTGGGACATGGCAGAGGAAGAAAGCCCAGCTGTTTTGACAGAAGACATGACCACATTAAAGTCTTTTGTGGGCTTAGTGCAGCATTCCATTTGGAAACCTACATTGCTGCCTCTTCCTCAAACCAACAAAGAACCAATATTTTCATCCACCCAATAAGTCCCTGATCTAGATCTCAAGAAGCTTCCAGAAATATTGAAATATGCCTTCCTTGAGAAAGGTGAAAAACTTCCTATAATTATCTCCTCCTCTCTTACCAATGAGCAGGAGGAAGAATTACTAACAGTCTTGCAGAAGCACAAAAAGGCAATTGGTTGGACCATTGCGGATCTCAGAGGGATAGATGTATCAATATGTATGTACAAGATCCATTTAGAGGAGGGCTCAGTACCCTCTAGGGAAATGCAGAGGAAATTAAATCCTCACATGCAGGAAGTGGTCCTCAAAGAGATTATTAAATTGTTAGATGCTGGGATAATTTACCCCATTTCTGATTCTGAATGGGCAACGCCTATCCAAGTGGTACCCAAGAAATCTGGCATAACAGTCATTACAACTGAGTCTGGAGAGCTGAGACCAACCAGAGAGACCACTGGCTGGAGGGTTTGCATAGATTATCGAAAGCTCAACTCTAAAACTAGAAAAGACCACTTCCCTCTCCCCTTCATAAATCAAATTCTGGATAAGTTGGCTGGAAAAACTTTTTATTGCTTTCTTGATGGGTACTCAGGGTACAATCAGATCCCAGTGCACCCTCACACCAAGAGAAAACTATATTTACTTGCCCTTTTGGCACCTTTGCTTACAGAAGGATGCCTTTTGGGCTGTGTAATGCACCAGCCACCTTTCAGAGGTGTATGTATGCCATATTCTTTGATATGATTAACAAATTCTTAGAAATCTTTATGAATGATTTCTCTGTATATGGGGACAGTTTTGGCCAATGTCTGCAACACCTCCACCTGGTCTTGTAAAGATGTGACGAGACCAATCTGGTCTTAAGTTGGGAAAGAGCCACTTCATGGTAACACAAGGTATTGTGTTGGGCCATATAGTCTCTAAAGAAGGGATTGAGGTAGATAAGGCCAAAGTTGACCTCATTACAAATTTTCCCCCTCCAAGAATAGCCAAATAAATCAGATCTTTTCTTAGACATGCAGGATTCTACAGGAGGTTCATTAAAGACTTCAGCAAAATTGTTAAACCATTGTGCCACCTGCTTTGCTAGGATGTGCCCTTTGATTTTTCTGCTGAATGCCTTAAGGCTTTTGAAACTTTGACCTGTTCTTCTCACAGGTCAAATTCTTTTTTTGGGAGGAACCCTGCTTATACAAATACTGTGCAGACCAAATCATCAGAAAATGTGTTTCAGAAAGTGTTGTCCCTAGTATTCTGGCCATGTGCTACGAAAATGCCTGTGGGGGCCACGTTAGTGGAAGAAAAATAGCTGACAAGATCTTACAGTGTGGGTTCTATTGGCTTTCTTTATTCAAAGATGCCAATACACACTGCAGGACATGTGAGAGATGTCAGAAATTAGGAGGGCTGTCCAAAAAAAACTCAATGCCTTTATAGCCCATCCTTGTTGTGGAACTGTTTGATGTCTGGGATATTGACTTTATGGGCCTCTTTCCTCCTTCAAATAGTTATCATTTAATCTTAGTGGCAGTGGATTATATTTCAAAATGGGTAGAAGCTATTGCCACAAGAACCAATGGTCATCAAGTAGTCCTAAAATTTGTAAAGCATAATATCTTCTCAAGATTTGGCACCCCTAGAGCCATTATCAGTGATGGGGGTAACCATTTTTATAACAGAAATTTCGAGAGCTTGCTCAAGAAATATTCTGTCACCCATAGGATTACTACTCCCTACCACCAGCAAACCAGTGGGCAAGTTGAAATTTCTAATAGGGAGATCAAGCACATCCTTGAGAAGACAGTGAGGACTTACAAAAAGGATTGGGCTGATAAGCTAAATGATGCATTATGGGCTTATAGGACTGTTTATAAGACTGATGAGTAGTGAAATATGATGATATTTCACCCCTAGATACCTACATTTAGCTATCCGATGAAGGCTATCTGATAAGAATTATTAGATTTGAGGTGTTTCAGGTAAAGTGCAGAAAACAGCCCAAGAATTTTAAAAATAATGTCAAAACACTGTAACTTTGGGTCATCGAGAACTTAGTGCAACTTATAGATCAATTTGGACCTTCCAAATGGCCGAATTACAAAATTTTTAAAACACAAAAGTTGTAGAGCTTTCTGTCCGCTTTCCAACGGCACATGAATCGCCTCCATCCGAGTTCGGGATAGAAAGTTATGGCCAAACTACTAAAGCAGTGTCTGATGCAAAGTTCGGCGGGAATTCACGAAAATCTGGGAGGTTGATGCATCGACCCTATTGGGTCAATTAATCGACCCTAAATTTTTGAGTTGGAACACCTCTGCGGCTGGGAAACTTCGGCTCTATTTAAAGCTGATCAAACACTTCGAAAGAAAAGAGAGGAAAAAGAGGAAAAAGAGGAGGAATTAGAGATAGGAATTAGAGAGAGTAATTAGAGATAGATAATTAGAGAGTGAGTTTTGGCTTTTCTTTTTTTGAGAGTTTTTGGAGAGAATTTTTTGAGAAGATTATTATTCATTATTATTATTTTTGGTTTTAGACTCCTCTTGGCATCTTTTCAAGAGTTCTTCTTTCTCCTTCTTCTAGGGTTCCATCTGGGTAGATTGTACCTAGGATTTGCATTGTTTTTCCTTTACGTTCATGAAAGCATAGATTGTATTTAGGAAAAGACATTGTAAACAAAGATCTTTGGAAGAAATAAAAAGAGGAATGACTTTGAATGAACAAGGAGATCATACACCAAAGATGAGCGACTAAATCAGTTGATCAGGGAAGATGCGATCCCCAGATAAGTACCCTTATTTATGATTAATACCATAGTCGATTTATTGTCATCATAGAATCGTTTTGCTAAAAGTGTGTGTTATTGAAAATATATTGAATGCTTGTTATGATCGTTGATGGCGCGTATCAACGACAATAATCGCTAGATCTGGACCTGCAGACTGATCTAGGCTGCGGAGCGATTATGTTTTTACTGTTGTGATCTAAACATCATGAGATACGCTGTGCTTCTTACATGACTCATACCGCAATGATAGGCTGAGTCATTGTTTTTAGATAGGATATGCCGGATTGATGATCATATTTTATTACGAATCATCTCTATAGACGAATGATGGTGTGAATGATGCTTTAATGAAACTGTGGGTTTTAATGGTAGAAAAGGGGTACAAATCTGGGGTAGCATATTCCTTGATCTCATTTAATTATTATTTTAGATTCATCAGTAATTAGTTGTTTAGATTAATTAATTTTTTCTTGCTTTTAGAAAAAGTGTGATAAATTTTTAGTAAATTGAATCTGCCCTTTGGTACTTCCTTAGGGACGTTTTTAAATCTCTGAAAGAATTAATTAAAATTCAAGATTTCCTTGTGGGTTCGACACCTTTGTTCTTGCCATACTGCAATAGATCTTGTGCACTTGCAAGGGTTACATTTAAAATCGATCAAAGACTCCCATTGGGATGTTCCCATTCAGATTGGTTTATGGCAAGGCTTGCCATCTCCCAGTAGAGTTAGAACACAGGGCCTATTGGGCCATAAAAAAATTAAATCTAAACCTAACTTCTGCTGGTCATCACAGGTCGCTACAGCTGTCAGAACTGGATGAGCTGAGGATGGATGCATATGCCAATGTCCGGATATACAAGGAAAGGTCCAAGGATTTCTTTGACAAGGGTTTGTTGAGAAAGAGCTTCATGGTTGGTGGTAAGGTTTAGTTGTTTAACTCCAAACTTAAATTTTTTCTTGGCAAACTGAAATCCAGATGGGAAGGCCCCTATATTGTCATGAATGTTTCTCCATCTGGTGCTGTGAAAATCAAGGATCCCAAGTCTGGGAAGACCTTGAAGGTGAATGGTCAGAGGCTTAAACCTTGTTTAGAAAAACCTGCTGAACCTATGGACACCATTCATTTTCAAGGGGACCCTTCATTAAACTGATCTACAGATGTGTCAATGTTGTATTATATGTACTTTGGTTTTGTTAGGTTTGTACTGCCTTCTTTTGTTCAAATTTTATAGGAAATTTTAGTGGCCTCACTTGCGTCTGAATCTGTCTGGCCTATTTTTTTTTATGCTTGGTTTGATAATTACTCCTCTTGAGTTGGTGATTTTTTATTGAATGCATGCTGTTTGGATAATGATTTTTGATGATTATGCTTGAATGTATGATGCTATAAGTGGGAGGTCATTTTAAAGTGTCTGGGGGTGCCCCTGGTGGTGAGTTATACCTAGGATCCAGCCACAGCACAAATGTAAATGGCAGAATGAAGAGCGCGTGCTCTCTGTTTAATGCTTTGCTGTCGCAGGGTCCAAAATGAGGCTTGGGAGGCTCTCACGCAATCCAAATGGAATACTTCACTAGCTGTCGCGAGCTCCAAGGTAAACCCTGAGAGCCTCTCACGCAATCCAAGTTGCAATTTACACCGTCGCTAGATTCTATTTCCCATCCCGTGACCATATATCTCCAAAGCGAGCCAAGCCCAGAGATAGGCATTCCAAACCCGCGATTGTCTCCTTTTTTAGTATTCTCTCTTCTCCAGCCAGTGAAACCCTAGCTTCCAGCTTTCTTCTCCCTTTCTCCTCCAGCATCCATTCTACAACCCATTATTCACACCAGGATCTTAGGGATTTGTTCCTAACGTCATCCCCATCAGTTGCCCTCTGCTCGGAGATCTCCTGGTTCACTTTGCGTTAGATCAAATAGAACCCTACGATTTCAGGGTAAGCAATCAGATCTCAGTCTCCCTTTTTCATCTTCAAAAGTACTATCTCAGAAAGGAGACTTTATAATAGCCCCTAAGAGTGCACCAAAGAAAAGGGCTAGGGATAAGGCCCCTATTGAGCCCACTCCTAAGAAGGTCAAGTCTTCTAAGGCACCGAAGAAGGAGAAGGAAGTGGTTAAGGAGGTGGAGGAGCCAACCCTTGCTTTTTCTACACCCTTTGAGCTCATGGCTTCAATCCCCTTGGAGCCTGAAACAGCTTTTGACCTGCCCTTGTTCGAGATGGAGCCTCTCTCTGCCTCTGCCATTGAATATATGAGCAAGGCTGGTCTGACACCCTTGATGAAAGGAATTCAAGCACTAGCCTACCCTAGGCTAGTGCAACTCTTTTATCAGCACATCAGGGTCACCAAGGACCAAGATGGACAGCCAGGCTTCCTCATGCTGATTGATGATTTCGATATGTTAATTAACCCCAAGCTGATTGTGAAAGTATTGGGTATTCCAGTTATATTTGACACTAGCTGTGGATATGGCCCTCCCCTGAGTGCCTCAATTGATGCCATTGCGATGTCTCTTACTAGAGGATTAAAGGCCTCAGGGGATTCCATAAGTAGAAGAGAGTTGGAGCCTAGACTCCTTTTCATTGACCAGGCCCTGAGAAAGAACATCTACTACTCAGGCCATCAACAAGAGAGGAGGACTCCTATTGTTGATGTTCTTTACTCTTTCTCTCTGGGCCATGGCTTTCATACAGCCTGGTTGATTTTTAAAGCAGTGAAGGACTTAGTGGAGAAACTAGGACAGAAAAAGAAGCAACACACACTCCCCTATGCCAGAGTCATCACCAAATTACTTTTGAGGGAGGGGTACAAGATACCAATAGGAGAGGAGACTACCACCCTCACCCCTACAACTTTTGCCAAGAGGCAATGGGGAATCAGCAGGAGCCTAATGGAAACCCAGAAGAAGAAGAAAGTTGAGGCTCAGGCTGCTCCCAAGCAATCAGACGAGGCAGCTGTTACAAGGCCCACCTCTGCTACCAAAGAAGTGGTTGAAGATCCTATTACTACCACAACTACAGCAGCCCCCACATCCACCCCACCTTTTACTACCGGATCCCCTACCCTGACACCATCCACCCCACCTTTTACTGTCGGATCCCCTATCCTGACACCATCCCATCCCATTACACCATTAACATCTCTACCTTCCTCCACTACATCCCATTTCCCTTCCCCTATTCCATCTCACTATCCTCTGTCTTCATTGTCCATGCCCACACTCCCTTTTCCTGTGATTGGTACTTGGGAGGACATCACCCCCCATGTCAGCCCCACACCTTCCCCTACCCTACCTCAATACACAGCCCCAATACCCCCATCATCTTCACAAAACCCTGACAACCCTCCACTGATCTCATATAAGAAAAAGAAAACCACTGATACAACCTCCACCATGTCCCTACCCCCACACACAATTCTTTTATCCCCACTGACACACCTCACATTGACCAAGATACCACTCAAGCCATTCCTACTGCATCCCCACTCACAGGCATAGACCTCCATCTTGACACAACCACTGGATTCCAAGCCTTTATGGCTAGTTTCCTTGATACCATGTCCACCCACTACACCCCCCTCCCAGATTTCCCAAATATGTCACCGCATCACTCACCAGAACCCCAATCTCCCCCTCCTTCCACTTTCCATCATACCCTTTCCTCCCCTTTTCAACCTGTTCCATCTTCTACACAATCTCCACCACCCAACCTACACACTAACACATATCCTCTCCCTCATCCAAGACATTCAATCATAACTGTCCACAACAACACAAACACAGGACCAGATGCAAACAGAAATCACAACCATCAAATCCACACTTCAGACATTGACAAACAAACCCATCCCTCAACAATCCCATCAAACCCCACTGATCCCTTCCCCTTCCCCTTCCAGCCCTGACTCCACAACTCAACCATTCCCTTTCATACCTTTCACCATTTCCTTTCCCTTCCCCAGCACCACCTACTCCTAGTGAGCCTACCTCATTTTCTTTCCCCCCCTTGCCTTCAATCCCACCTCTTATACTACCCCCTCCAACATTCACTGACAAATCCATCCAAACAGACCTAGAACTTTTTGCCTCCCCCAACAACTAGACTTAACCAATGAAAACACCACTTCACCCCCCCAGGACCAATCACATTTTGCTCCTTCAGCTTCTTCTTTTCCTATAGCACCTGCCCACTCCTATTACATCCCTCCCTACCTCACCCTCCTCCATGTAATGAGAGATAACCCCTACCTTAGGAGGGATGTCCTGAGAGGCATGGCCCAACTTAGGCACTCCATAGAGACCCCTCTGCTGCAACAAATTAGTGACTTAGAGATTGCCCAGACAGCTAAATTACTAGGTATTTCACTGGGGTGGGCAAACATTTTGGATGCCTTTGAGAAGGAGAAAAAGAAGGCAACTTGGCAACAAATGAATGTGGAGCTGGAAAAGACAAATACAAATGTGGAGAGGATGAAAGCCAGAATGTTCGAAAAAAGACTACACAATGCCCAGGAAATCCTCCAAATCCATAAGGAAATCTACCAAAATGACCTCCTGACAGCCCAAATCAAGATAGCCTCTTTGGAAGCTGAATTGGCTGCTGCCAGAAATGCAGCTCAGCCTCCCGCCCCACTCCCTCCCCTCATTCCCAAACCTGAGCCTGAACTTACCCATACCCCTGCTGCCCCTCCTTCATCACCTCCTACTGAGCAAACTTATCCTAAATAGAGGAAAGTCACTGCTAAGAGGACTGCTTCCACAACATCCTCTATCAAAATTGACAAAAAGTCAGCTGCCCAGTCTGAGGAGGCACAACCACATGGCCCGCAAGAAAAAGGAAAATCTCCTATGATCCCTCCTAAACCCAAGCCCAGAAAAATGAGGGTGAGGGCAACAAAAGCTCCAACCATGTAGCAACCACTAGCCCAACCAAAGAAACTAAGGCAGTAAAAGAAAAAGGGTCCAACTGGGAAGCAAACAAAGCAGAAAAAGAATAAAGCTCCCACAGACAGAACCAAGTCCAAGCTCAGTTCTGAGAACAAAGCTGAACTTAGGAAACATGCACTGTGAGATGGGGGACTGGTTCATGATTGATTCCAACTCCTCCTCTTAAACTAGATTGTAGTTAGGCTTTTCTTTCCTTTGCACTTCTTTTCTTGTACTTGTAATTCCAATTATACATTTCTTTCTAAGATAATAGAATATATTTTTTTTATATTGCTTTGTGTATCTTGTCTGTGTATATTTAATCCTTGTTCATGACTATTACCCTGCACTTTCTGACCTTTGAACCAGTGAGGACACTGCTCCTCATGGTTTGGGGGTGTGGTAGGGTAGGTCTGCCAATAGAATAGTTAACTTTAGTGCAGTAGTGGTGGTGTAATTGGGATGAATAAAGTCAATTTCCACCTAACTTGCTGCAATGAGGAAATTTGTGGGAAATTAAAAATTTTTGCAGACATTTCGAAAATGAAAATTTTAAAATCTTAGCACCACCATGAAGCTAACATCATAAATTTTTAATTAGTACCTAGTAAACCTAAGAGGAGAGAAAAAGGTGAAAATACACTCCATGAGTTAAAAAGAGGACCATATCCAGTGAGATTTGGGCCCATCAATTTCTATTGAAGAGTGTTTTTGGTATTTTTTTTTGCTCTAAGGTTTGATTGACTCATCACTTTTTACTAGAAGTTAGGCACCTCCAAATCAAAATTGGTTGACAGCACTCATGACACTAAGGAGATGATGTAAGGCCTTCATTTGGACAGTTTGAGCTTAAAATTTCCTACCCATTAAAACTGCCCTTTTGCTTACACTCTTTAAGCCTTGAAAATCCTATTTTTCTTTAACAAACATCAGAGTACTTGCACCTTAACCTCATGACCTGAATCAACCTGACCCTCACTCTGAGAATTCAGAAGGTAAAGGAGATGCAATTGAAGGTAGTGAGAGGGGTTCAACATTTGGTGGAAGGAGAGGAAGAGCAAATTGTAAACAATAGTGTAGCAGTGGTATATATGTGGCAATTCATCAAAAAAAAAAAATAATAATAATAATAATATAAAGAGAAAAAGAAAGAGAAGTCAAAAGAAGTCCTTCATATGAAAAATTGAAAAGAAGAGAAGAAGTTGGCCACTTTGAATCTGAAAAATATCAAGGAAGATGAAGTTGTGTTGAATTGAAGGATGTGAAGTCATGAATCTCCTCCTTACCTTGCTGATTTCTCAAAATTTTGAATCCATTTCTTACCCCTTCATTCTTTATAAACCTCACCCATAAACCTCATTACAACCCCTTGTAAAGACCTTATTGATCCTAAGTGAAATGAGCTGTCAGGTGGAGATGAGGGAGTGCCTAATCTATGGTGAAAAGTCATGAGGATGTTAGAAATTAGAAGCTTTACCTATGCTCATGCTTGCAGGCCCATTTGGGGTCTGTAACTGCTCTTAAGCTGCTTTAAATGTGAACACCCCTAGATATTCATTGTTGAGAGATAGCCCTGGTGAGAATTGAGTTTGACTTATAACTTCATTGGGGTTGTATCCAACCTGATTTTTGAATTTAAGGCAAGCTTGGTACTGATATGTGCACATTGAATTTCTAATGAAAAATGATTGGTGGAAATGCAAACACATGCTAAAAAATTTTGATTTTTAAATGGCCTGCATTACTGCTGCAATTTCCTCTGAATTCTAAAGAGATGTGGATTGATGCTTTATTCCTCGAAATTTGTTTTGTCATTGACTGCACCACTTTTAACTATTTTAATGGTGAAGTTTGTGGGTATCTTCATTGAAAACCCTCAGGAGATTTCACTCCTCCATAAGGGATCACCTAGGGTTTTAAAAGGCTTGGTACATATGCTAAATGTACCCGTGATCCCTACGAAAGTGGCATTTAATTAAGGTGTAGATGTTTAGTCAAAGATTTGCTAAGGGACTAACAAAGATTAGGTTTGGGGGTGTGTTAAGACCTAAAAAGTACCACTTTTCACCCCTTAACTTAACCTCTATTAGACCCTTAGTCATTTAATAAATGTGTGTTAAGACCATTTTGTAGGTAATAAGCAGCAACAGCAGATAAGGCCCTAACCCTGCTAAGAAGCCTACTTTTGCACCAGAACTCCAAGCAACTAGTAACCCATTCACAGAGGAAAGAAACACCAAGGTAGAACACACCTGGATGTATACATTGAATGCCCAAGTGGGCCTCAGACGTTCCTCAGAAGAGAGGAAGTTGGACCCAGATAGAGAACTTGGCTGCAACATAGGCAAAGCACATCAACAACAAGTCAAGAAATGAGCCTCGCGCAGATGTCACAAGGTTCAAGTGATTCAGAGAAAAATGTTTCACACAGTTGTCGCGAGTTTCTCAAAACAGCACACCAATTGCTTGCGTTGTTCTCACACAGATTAATGATAGAAGGGCTCGACAAGCATACTTCGCGCAGTTCTCGTGAGGCTCAGTTGTAAGCGCTCGTGCAACTCAAGAGAGGAGCATTTAATCCTCGTGCGATTCGCTTAGACAAGCTGAGGAGAGAGAGCTCCAGGCACTTTTGTGCGCAGCTGTCGCGCAGTGGCCGTGGAATGCAGATCTTCAGGGGACTGCTCGCGCAATCTAAAGGCTGATGCAATTGCTTCTTCGCAGGGATCCCCACGAGATTCACTAAGGAACGAACTGCGCGCGATTCCTGTGCCACTCAAATGGAAAGTGCAATCCCGCGACGACGAGAGCATTCCCGCGATGACCAAACTATCTATCCCGCGACTGCAGGAGCTTCAAGTCAATTCAATCCCGCGATGACCACTCTATCACGCGACAAGACCTAGAAACCGTTGCTAGCTAGTGAGGCCTAGGATCTTAACTTTCCCCCACTTCTGCAGGGGCAGTCTGGGAACTTCCAGCAACTACGACACAAACTCTAATGCTCCAATCTCTGTGCACACGCCTCAAGATTTCCAAGGAACAGAAATGGGCCACATTTGCATCGCTAAAATTAGGGTTTTCCTAACCCTAATGCTCCCACAGCCGACTGCTATATAAGCCTAAGTCTAGTTTAGGTTTAAAGGAGAGGTGAGGACTGAATTCCTTCTATCTTCTTGAATCGGCTGTAGAGTTCTAGTAGGCTAAGGTTAGGGTTTAGGCAGCATCTTTTTCCCTTTTTTTCTCTCCATAGCCCAGCACTTACTGGCTATGCCTTTGTATGTCTATTTGGAACAGTTTTAATGAAGTTTTATAATAGGATGTTATACATGTATGGGATTGGTGTTTGAGGGTTGCTCTGTACAAGGGTGCTGCCTTGAGATCCTCCATTGCTAAGTTGTATTGTAAGCAATGGAGGATTATTTTTAAGGATTTACTCAGATCCAAGTGACCTATGTGTCTAGGCTAGTGCACATATGCAGGCCTTTGCCCCACCACAGGATCCACTAAATCTGAATCCCCATGGGAGCCTGAGCTGGTAGCCTTGTGAACATGGTGGTTGCAATAATCTACTTGTTATGTCTCAGACCTCTGTGAAGAGGATAGCCTCTGTGGATAGTCTGTGACTATTTAAGTAGACAGGTTATAGCCCTAGGGTGAGACCAATCCACAGATCTAAGACATATTCTTCTTCTCTGCACTTGTGCTTGTAGCCCTGTGAGAGATTGTGCAGAGACAAACTCCCCTGTATTTGTACAGGCCCACCATCAGATGGCAGATCTGATCTTGCTGTAGAGATTGTAGGCTTGTGACTAGATCACTACTGCCTCTCTAAAGCAGTGAACAGCTAGATCTAAAACTAGTACTCGAACTCTTGCTGGTCCTGTGTGTCCAGGCTAGTGCACATATGCAGGCCTATGGCCCACACTTAGAACTTTAGAGGTTGAGGTTCCTATGGATTCTTGAGCTGGTAGCCTGGATGAAGTAGTGCCTACAATGATAAACATGTTTTGACCCATCTATGGACTGTGGTTCCCCTATTGGATAGTCTGTGACCATTTGAGTGGACAAGTTATAGTCATAAGGGATTGGATCATGGCACAGGGGTGAGTTGAATCCTTTCTCCTCTGTGGTGATAATGTAGCCATTGGACAGGACTTCTATAGCAGCAGATCTGAGTCTCAGTTATCAAACCCATCAGAACTGTACCTAATAGCTTACTTCTCACCTTTTTTATATTTATTTTCTCACACTCCATCATTCTTCTTAACCATTTTTGTAGTTTAGGCATTAGGTTACCATAGGATTTAAACAATAGTGACCTTAAATCCCCTTCCATTTAGGATTGCCAGATTTGGAGGGCCTATTAAAGATGGCTTCCTTGGAGCTTTAGACCATTTTTCCCTGTGGGACAAACTCTTACTTATTAAAACTTGCTACAACAGGCCCTGTATCCTGCAAGTCTTGATTTCTTTCAGATGTGCTAAATCCATCTTTGTTTCTTTTCACACTGGAGAAATAACACACAACAACTTGGTATTCCAATTCATGTCGATGGACCCACAACAACGCGCTCTTGATTATCATATGCTAGGCTTTGCGTTGAAGTCTCCACATCGTTCAAACTTCCTTCCGTTATTCAGTTAAAGCGAGGGGATGGGGATATTTTCCACCAACAAGTTGAGTATGAATGGAAGCCATCCTATTGCAAAACTTGCATAACCTGCAACCACTCCCATGACAGATGTCCCAAAGCCAAGATTTAATTGAAACATAGACAGATTTGGAGCAAAACTGGGTGAGTTATATTAGGTCCTTCTTCATCAGACGATGCGGCCGTTGATAACCTTCCAACTTTTGGAATTCCAGGGACTTCGTCTAGTTGTGAAGAAGACGGTCCAGCAGCTTCTGCAGATCATGATGGACCCTCCAGAGTCCCTGAAATCCATGCTCGTACCAGCTTGGAACAAGATAAGTCGGCTCCTATCGACTTGGAGCAAGATGGGTCGGTTCAGGTGGGCCCCACTCTATCTCCACACATTGTGGGCCGGGCTCCAGATTCTCAGGCCTTGCTGTTTTCAGAACTTCACTCAAAAACATCTACTGCAATCTCGGTATCTCTAGATCTGCAACTTCCTTTCTCGACACCAACACAACCTCCACCGCTGGGAATTCAATTGGCTGAGGGAAATTCAGACTTGTAGCTTCCTTTCTCGACACCAAAACAGCCTCCACCGCTAGAAATTCAATTTACTGCTAAAAAATCGGATCTGCTCTTATCCAGGAATGGTAACCTGTCTACTGAAAAGTTGCCTTTCCATCCTTATGGATGCCTCACTGCTCAACTCTTCGCGACTTTCCAAAGATTCTCACAGCCTAAATTATTCGCAAAATCAAACAGATTTTCTAGCTACACAATCACAGCAATCTTCAGTCGTTGAAACTATTCTCTAGCCTGCGCAATCCCACCATTGAAACTATTCTCCAGTCGTTGAAACTATTCTCCAACCTGCGCAATCCCACCATTATCCTTCTGCTAGTATTACCTCTTTAGGAAAGTTACTACAATCTCATCCGATTAACATTCTAAATTCAGTGCAAGATTCTCCAACAAAAAATCAGTTTCAAATCCTTGCCATCCCTGATAATCCTCCTTTGATTGAGGACCAATTCAAAAACCAATGCCTCCGCATAATTGAAGCATCCTCAAAGGAAGTCTCCATAAATGATCTTCTCAAGAAAACTTCTAAGAAGCAATGTAAATACTCGGAGGCTAGACCGAAATCTAGCAAATCTTCCTCAAACTCTCAATGAATTACCTATTTTGGAACGTTCGTGGACTGGGTCATATCAACAAACAGATTGAATTAAGGAGTCTTGCTAAAAAATTGGATATCGGAATCCTTTGTGTCACAGAAACCCGAATCATAAACACAGAGGCAGATAAAATCAAAAGAAGATTTACTCGAAACTGGTCCATCATTGACAACTATGCTTCCCATAATTTTGGACGGATATGGATTTTGTGGAATCCATAAATTTTCACCATCACTAAAATCCGTGAATCTAATCAAGCCATCCATTGTCACGTTCTCAGGAATTTTGATGGATTCGAATTCCTTCTTACGGCTGTTTATGGGTTCAATTTAGCTTCTAATCGACGCCTTCTTTGGAATGATCTTCAAGACATCTCTTCTACTGTTCAGTCTCCTTGAATCATCGGGGGTGATTTCAATACGGTCAGATTTACCACGGAGAAATTTGGTGGTCGCAATATTCCTTTTCAAAATCTCTCCGAATTTAATAACTGCATTGATATATGTAATCTCTCTGATATGAGAAGCGTTGGGCAATCATGGTCTTGGACCAATAAAAAAATGCGCTTCCCGATTCATTGCTTGTAAGCTTGATCGTGTTTTGGTTAATCATGCATGGAGAAATGTTTTTCCGAATATGACTGTTGACTATAAAGCACCAAACTTGTCTGATCATTCTCTTCTTTTCATTCAAGGAAAGAACTCCTACCTGAAAGGTCCTGAACCTTTCAAATATTTTAATATTTGGAGTAGCCAAGATGGTTTCTGGGACCTTGTTACGAAGCGGTGGGCTGAACCGATAAAGGGACATCCAATCTTCAAAATTCAGCATAAACTAAAATGCTTGCGCTCAGATATTAGAATTTGGAACAATACTTCCTTTGGCTCTGTTCAAGCTCTTCTTGATGTTGCTAGAAGTGCCCTTCATGATATTCAACATAAAATAAATCTTCTGTAGCCTCGCGATGATTTGATTATGGCTGAAAAAGAAGCAGCGATCCATCTCAATAAGGAACTCACTATTGAAGAGAGCTTTGTTCGACAAAAATCTAGAGTTCAATGGCTAGAATCTAGGGACTCGAACACCAAAATTTTCTACTCCATAGTGGCTTCACGGATTTCAAGCAACACCTTCTTCGAACTTCTACTCCCTTCTAGTTAAAGAATTGTTGACCCTAACGTATTGGTGATATTGTGATCAAGCACTATCAAAATATATATGCACCTTCTTCCCAGGATCCTGTTCCTATTATTCCATTCAAGAACAAGCTCAACCCTATGCAAGCGTCTATTCTTTCGCGGGGGGTTACTGATGATGAAATAAAAAATGTTATTCTTAATTCTCCCAAAAACAAAGCGCCTGGCCCCGATGGTTTCTTTGCAGAATTTTTCCAAACTTTTTAGGACATTGTTGGTGCCGTTGTCATCAATTCGGTACATTATTTTTTTTTCAAAAGGCGTCTCCCAAAATCTCTGAACTCTACTTTTTTTAAGTTTATTCCCAAAGATTTAGGAGCTAACACCATTGATAAATTTTGTTCAATTGCTTTATGTAATTTTCTTTATAAGGTGATTACAAAGATCATTTCTAATCGCCTAGCTTTGGTGCTTCCTCTCTTGTAAGCTGGAATCAATCGGCTTTCATCAAAGGCCGTAAAATTACAGAGAACATCTTGATGGCACATGAGTTGGTTAGAAACTTTCACCTATCTTCTGGACAAAAATCTTTCTGCACAAAGATCGATCTTCAAAAGGCTTTTGACAAAGTCAGATGGGACTTTATTATTTCTATCTTTCAACAGCTGGGCTTTGATGACATATGGCTGCAATGGATCAAGTAATGTATTACTACTCCGATGTTTTCTCTCCTGATCAATGGCACCTCTCAAGGCTACTTTGGAAGCAGTTGTGGTATTCGACAAGGAGATCCCATATCTCCCCTCATATTTACTCTTGTAATGGAAGCCTTCACTTTTCTCATTGGAGAAAAGATTGACCAACAACAATTCTTACCTTTGGAATATGCAACTTGCATTTCGATCTCACATTTAATATTTGTGGATGATTTATTTATTATTATGAAGGAAGACATTTCATCTGCTATGGCGCTTCGAAGACTCCTTGATAGCTTCTACCTCATCTCTGGACTTAAGGTGAACGATTCAAAAAGTACCATTATATGTAGTGAAGCTTACTCCCTTGAAAGTCAAATCATCTCTACACTTCGCTTTTCTAAAGGGACTTTAACAATCAAGTACCTGGGTCTTTCATTGTTTTCTTGCAAGATGTCATTCTCTACTTGCACCCCACTCATTGATAAGATACAAAATCGCCTTGCTGGTTGGAAAAGCAATCTTCTCTCTTATGCGGGCAGGGTGGAGCTCATCAAATCTGTACTTACCAGCAATCAGATTTATTAGTCAGGGGCGTTCTATCTTCCACAGAAAATCATTCAAAAAGTAGAGCAATTTTTTTGTAGATTCCTTGGGAACGGTCCTTCTTTGGCCCAATCGCTACATCCTATTAGTTGGAATCGCATTTGCAAATCGACAAATAAAGGTGGTCTTGGTTTGCGCAGAATTATGGATTGGAACAACGCGAGACTTTCAAAGCTCTTTTGGAATCTTGTGGCTAGAGATTCTTTATGGGCTAACTGGTGCACTACTAGATATATTCTTCCTTCTGATGTGTGGAGTTGCTCTCTCCCTAATAGTTGATCCTATGCTTGGAAAGGTATTATGAGGGTCCGGGACACCATAAAATCACAATTTCGAGTAATCATTAGAGATGACACCTCTACCAAATTTTGGAGTGACCCTTGGCTAGGAAATGGTTCTCTTCTTCAAAAATATGGCCGACGCTCCATGGTTTAGTCGGGTATCAATGAAGATACCGTGGTTTCAGAGCTATATGATATTGGCGGTTGGACGCTCCCTACCCCGTATACAAGGCGATTGGAAGATGCTTGGAAGGATGTCATAGAGCACCCTACACCGTTGGCCAACATCAAAGACAAGATTATTTGGAAATCTACTCCATCTGGTAATTTCTCTCTCAAAGTTGCTTGGAAATGCTTCAAACCGGATTCTTCCATTGTCCCTTAGAAATCTCTCATATGGCATTCACAGCAAATTCCTAAACATGCATTTTGTGCTTGGCTTGCCATACAAGGAAAACTTCTTACCATTCACAATCTTGGTAAAAGAGGCCTTGCTATTCCTTCAAGATGTGTCCTTTGCTGGTCTCAATTGGAAGATCATAATCATCTCTTCTTCAACTATTCTCTCTCATTGGATTTGGCGCTCTATTCTCCATAGGCTTCGAATCGCGAAACGAACAAGCGGAAATTTTTCTGATGAGATCAATTACTGCATGGATAAATGTAAAAGCAATGATAATCACGCATCGCTGATAAGAATTGCCTTCTCCGCAACGATTTGGCACATATGGAAAGAAAGGAATAGTCGCATATATGAGGACTTGATTTCACATAAACGAGCCATCTTGAAAAGAATTGTTGAGGATGTCTCAATTAAAAGTCATAATAACAACATTCTTGATTCTTATTCCTCCGGTCAATGGACATTGCCCCAAAGAATACTCATGTTCGTATTCCTTGCCAATTGACCCCTCCTTCGTTTGGTTCTATAAAGCTAAATTCTGATGCTTCAAAGGTGGGAGATAGATATAGCATTGGTGGCATTTTGCGAGATCACAACGGCAACCATATTGCAAGTTTTCATGGCCCCACTATTGCCCATGATATCACTCATGCTGAAATTAATGTGATCCAACATGGAATTCATCTTGCGACTTCTCTTCAACTTCCAAGTCTCATTGTTGAATCTGACTCGCTCCTTGACATTCGATGTATCACAAATTGTTGCACAAGTCCATGGCAATATACCTTCTCTTTACGGAAGGTGCACTCTGTTGCCCAGAACTTCCAATGTTGCTCATTTCACCACATATGGCAAGAGATGAATTATAGCTCTGATCTCCTTGCTCGAATTGGAATGGACGTGAATGATGTTATCCGGTGGTATGGCTCTGATATTTCTCCCCTTCTCAACTCTCGCATGAGAGAGGATTTGATTTGTATTAACTATTGTATGTAATCTTCTCTCATTTTTTTAATAAAAGGGTAGGGTCCCTCCAACCCCTTTAATTATCAAAAAAAGAAAAAGAAAAAGAAGGTCCTCAAGGCAGTTAGAAAAACAAGAAGGAGAGCATAGCATACAGGAATCTTCATCCTTATAATCTGCTATGAGACTGGAGTGGCAAATAGGCGATCAGTCAGGTACATCATTTGGGATTATTCTTTCTTCAACCTCTTGTTTGCTATCTTTTTGGTACCAAATATTTATTGGACAAAATTTATAAAGTCATCTCCAATATGGTCACTGGTAGAGCTTCAAATTGGTTAGGTCGGGTTGAAATCGAATTCTAGTTTATTCTTATTGTTGATGTATTTGTAGTCTATTTAGAGTTATTTATGGCTATTGTTAACTAGTATAAATCCGAGATTTATAGCAAATTCAAAACATATCTATGACACCATATTCAAATCATTAGTTACGTGACAATTAAATGAAAAAAGTCCAGATGAGAAGTTCATAAATGAGTTCTTGGATTCAGTTTTGGCTTATAGTTGTGTGCTCTTGCGAGAAGGTTGTGACAAAGTAATTCAGTGGGTGTAAAACTTCTGAGGGATCCATTGCACCCTTAGTGCCCAGATGGGAATCTCAGTTGTAAGATCATCTGCATCATCCCCTTTCCCATTTGATCTTAATTGTAAGATATAAATTGTAAAAGAAACACTCGACATACAGAATAATCAACTTCTCCAGACTTCTAGGTTTCTTTTATTTCTATGTGATTGCTTTACATGGATACCACCATGAAAAACACCCATTTAAGCCATGTGGCTTGTTTTTTATACCTTCGATACATATTTTCATCAGCTTCTTCTAATGACCCTAGGGTTGGAGTTAAATAATAGCACTACATTTCTTTTACCTTGACGGATTCTCAAGGATAAAGGATAAATAAAGTCAAATCTGAGCTAGGTGTTCTGTTTTTTCAGCACTACATTTCTTTTACATGTCAAAATTGAATAGCATTCAGTAAACACAACATCAATGAATTGTGTTTATGCTTACATCCTGGCTCCTGACTAACATGCTTATGCATGGTGTTTTGAAGGTGAATCAGTTCATCAAAGACCGTCCTAGCATTGCTGTAAATGAAGAGAGTGGTAACATTAAATGCACTCCAATATATTCAAGAATAGTTTCGCTATTTGCGGAAAATAACTCGGAGAGAGTTCAAATTGAGACACTCCGGAAGATTCTAGAAGATAATAGCCAAGCAGAGTGCTTGCAAAATTTAGGGCTAGCAGGAAGAACTGACCCGAGAGTTTTAAGGCGTGTGTTCCGCTTATTACTTATGTGGATGTGGAACCTTATATTCGGAGAATTGTAGATGGGGAGGCTTCGCCTCTGCTCACTGGGAAACCCATCCGCAACTTGTCACTAAGGTATTCTACTAGTTAATGCATCTAGTAGTCATTTATTTTCTTTATGTATGCGTTCTTAAATTTTGTGGCTGCTCGCTCTAACCCATGATTCGGGTCAACTTTTTTTTTCCCTTCATTTAATTATGTTGGCTGCACCGAATCTCATCTTTACATTGGTTTTCCTTTACAGAGGTCACACAGGTGCCAGATCATCATGTACCAGAACCTGCAACTTCTTTCTCAGAGGAGGTTTCTAATAACGGGGAGGAAGTTTATGACCCATCAGATAATGAGGATGGTTCAGTTCTTGAAGAAGAGATTGTGGAAGTTCTAGGGGCAGCTCATTTAAATCAAAACGAAGCACTGTCAATAGTTGAATTCACTTTTTCCATGCAAGAAGATGCTCCTAACAAGTCTTACACATCGATTGTGAGTTTATTAATCGGAGTTCTTATTTGGTAATGCGGCTATCAATTTTTCTCCATGATTATTGTTCAGTGTTCTCGGATTTCGATTGCAGGTGAAAGTTAAGGAATGCACACCTACCTCAATGTATGTTCCTAAATCAATTATTAGAGCTGCACCTAATCAATTTTTAGTTTCACTTTTTTAGCTACATTTTCATTTTTTATTAGAGTTGCACCTACTCAAAATACAACTCCTGAGGGTGGGTACTCTAGCATTTACAACCTCAGAACCAAAGAAGAAATGACAAGGACGTAACAAATGTGCCTTCATGAAGAAATTTGGAGAAGATGAGAAGTATCAGGTCTTATTCGATGTTGTACAACTGGCCGGAGATAATGCCTTGGTTTATCAACTTGGTTAGGCACCTTAGCGAGAGATGACTGATTATTGCCCATTGATCATCCATCATGGCAAGAAGTTTAAAAAGAAGTTAAGGACCGAGTGTGGAATCATATTATGGTAATACCCACATTTATTTTTTATGCTATCCTTGGCATTTATTATGCCATCTATGATCACATCGGCAGCCAAAAACCAACGATTCTCAAAAGCCGAAAACAAGTCTTGCTGCACAATCCCATGATGCTCCGACTTGTGCAAAAAAGGGTATATACTACACTTGATAAAATTATCAAGCATCCATAGGTTATCAGGAAGTTGAGCCTAGGTGATAGATTGACCCGACTCCTGTTGACCATGTGTCATTTTGGTAGTGATGTCGTGAAATGGCACGTCCTTGATGTTTGGTGCCGATAAGCCACAAGTCTCGATGTACATGGACAAACATTACAATGCCGCGAAAATGTGGAATTGATTGAATTTGTACTCGAGATTGTCAATTTTTGTGGTCAATTGATGACGGTCGTCACCCTGCCTAAGATATTGATAGAATAGTCGAACTATTCTGAGGCAGTAGTGAGTGTGTAAGGGTTTTTGAATAGATTGTAACCCTAATTTGTGAATATAATCGACCGCCCACCTCATTTCGGGTCGATCCTTGAAAATTGTAGGATCAAAAAACCACTCGGGCAAAAGGTTTTTGAATCCCACCACTGATTGGGAAACTCCGTAACCAGTTGTGGTGGCTGTGAGGGAGACGGCGGGTCTCGGTGGTGGCATAGGTGGTGCAGAAGTTTGCGCGGTCGGTTGTATAGGTGGCACAGGTGTACCGACCCGCGAAGCCGGTATTTTACGCATCAGATTCTTGGTTCTGGTCCCATTGTGTTAGAAATGCAAAGAAAAACCCCCAAAATACAAAAAAACATAGAAGGTTAGGGTTTACCTTTAGAGAAGATCAAGGCGCAACCCTTGGAACTAAAATGTGAAGCTCAGGTAGCCGGGACTGCTACCTAAGCTTCTCTGTAGCGGTCCTGGCTACAGAGAAGTCGGGATTGCTACAGAGAAGCTCAGGTAGCCGGTTGTGGTGGCCTCATAGCCACCACAACTGTCTCCCTCAATCGATCACAAGGAAGGAAGGGAAACTTCGAACGATTGAGTTTCCTAATCGTGCGAATGAGGACATAAAACCCATTTGGCAACTTAAATCTATAAATTCGATCGATCATTTCTCAAATTTGATTGATCGGATTGCTCATATTTTAACCTAGCCTGATAAATTTGATCGATCATTTTAAAATTTTGATCGATCGAATTCTAAAAATGATCGTTCAAATTTGAAGATTGATCAATAGGTTTGTTCAAAAATTAACCTAGCCCAATAGATTTGATCGATCATTTCTCAAATTTGATCGATTGGATCCTAAAAATGATCGTTCAATATCAGGATTGATCGATCGGATTGAACAACAAGGTTGTTTCATATGTTACATCTCTTTAACACCTGTGAGCCTCATCTTATGGACCATAGGGTATCCCTTAATGTGATATACATATTCTATACAAGGCACACCATCATACGACCGCTCACAGTTCACTATGTGCTCGTAAATTACCATCGAACACACACATTTTGCATTTGATAATAAAATACATTAGACTAAGAAGTTAAATCAAACAACTTCAAAAATTACCTGGCATATTAGTCAAACAATTACGGGTATTACTTATGAATTTCAGCTTCACGTTTCCAGGTAGCCTCTACAGCTGAGTGGTTCCGCCATTTCACTAATACTAGTGGAATCAGTTTGGTCTGGAAGACTTGTTCTTTACAATCTAATATTTGCAGTGGTTTCTCAACGAAGGTTAGATATTCTTGAAGTTCAATGGGTTGACAATCCAGGATGTGGGTTGGGTCCTTCACGTATTTCTGCAACATCAATACATGGAATACGTTGTGCATGCTTGGCAACTGTGGTGGCAAAGAAATCCTATAAGCAACCTCTCCAACCCGATCCAACACCTCAAAAGATCCAACATAATGCGGGCTTAGCTTTTAATGTTTGCCGAAATGCATCACGCCCTTGGTTGGAGAGATTTTTATAAAAACCTTATCTCCTATCTGAAAACAGGTGTTAAATTCCATACCAATGAACAGATAAAGAAGATTTAAGGTATTCAATGTAATCAAGCTCACCTGAAACTCGATGTGCGTCCTATGAAGATCGGCATAACTCTTTTGACAACTTTGATAGGAGATAAGGTTTTTATAAAAATCTTCCCAATTGTATTGTCCATGATATCTCAGTTGTATTGTCCACAATATCTGGTCACAAAATAAATTTCTCACCAACTTCTTCCCAATTTAAAGGAGATCTACATCGTCGACCATATAAGGTTTTGTAGGGAGCCATACCAATGCTAGCCTGATAATTATTGTTGTAAGCAAACTCAATTAGAGGTAAGTGTTGGTCCCATGACCCGTGAAAATCCAACATGCAAGCACGTAACATGTCCTCAATGATTTGGTTCACTCTCTCAATTTGTCCATCGGTCTGAGGATGAAATATTGAGCTAAAATCAAGTCTAGACCCCATCCTTTCTTAGAATCGCTACCAGAACTGAGATGTATAGAGCAGGCCTCTGTCAGACATTATACTGATTGGTATGCCATAAATTCGAATGATCTCCTTGAGGTACAACTCTTCTAGCTTGCTGGTAGTATAAGTAGTGTTATACAGCAAGAAATATGCAGATTTAGTCAGTCTATCCACAATGACCCAGATGGCATTGTGTTTCCTCAGCATCTTTGGCAACCCAAAAATAAAATCCATAGAATTGGCTTCCCATTTCCACTCAGGTATCGACAATGGTTGGAACAATCCTGCCAGATTTCTATGATCCACCTTTACTTGCGGGCAAACTACACACTTAGACACATACTCAGTAACGTCCTTCTTCAAGCCTCTCCTCCAGAAGCTTTTCTTCAAATCTTGATACATCTTGGTACTCCCAGGATGTATGGCATATATTGATTTGTGAGCCTCTTCTACAATAGTATCCCGAAGTTCAACACTGGTAGGTATGCACACTTGGTCTTGGAATACGAAGGTGCCATCCTCCCTGATGGAGAAATTTATTCTGATCCTGCCGATCACCCCTTTTCTGATGGCCATAAGCTCACCATCAATCATCTAAAGTTTGTGAATGTTTTAGAATAATGTGGGTCAGATGACGATGGTAGCCATCAACACTCCTGAACCTCTAACATTGAACCTCGTGTCACACAAGGCCATATCCTCAAGTAAGTGCCACTGGTGCACTCTAGTAATGAGATGTGACAACGGAGCAGAAGATTTCTGACTCAGAGCATCCGCTACTCTATTGGCTTTTCGAGGCTGATACTAGATGGAACAACCGTAATCTTTAAGGAACTCCATCCACCTTTGTTACCGCATATTCAAATCCTTCTGAGTAAATAGGTACTTAAGGCTCTTGTGATTTGTAAAGATGTCAAATTTTTTACCATATAGGTAGTGCCTCCATATCTTCAGAGCGAAGATTACTGCTACTAACTCAAAGTCATGAGTCAGATAGTTCTTCTCGTGGTCCTTGAGTTGCCTGAATCCGTAAGCAATGACTCGCTTGTTCTGATTAAGAACACAACGCAATCCATTGTATGAAGCATCACTATATACTGCAAATCCTCCACCACCTGAAGGTATAGTCAGTACTGGAGCGGTAGTCAGACGCTTCTTGAGTTCTTAAAAACTCTGCTCACACTGCTCTGTCCAATCAAATCTAGCATTCTTTTTCATAAGCTGTGTAAGCGGACTAGAGAGTTTGGAGAAACCTTCTACAAATCATCGATAGTATCCCACCAAGCTTAGAAAACTACGGACTTCCTTCACCGTCTTCGATTGCTCCCAATTCACCATAGATTTGATCTTTGCT
This sequence comes from Chloranthus sessilifolius, assembly GCA_021018995.1. Classification (NCBI taxonomy): domain Eukaryota; kingdom Viridiplantae; phylum Streptophyta; class Magnoliopsida; order Chloranthales; family Chloranthaceae; genus Chloranthus; species Chloranthus sessilifolius. The sequence continues at coordinate 94,038,745 of CM037585.1, forward strand.
AGTTCGACCATTATACCCTCCTTTGAGATGGCGTTGCCTAAGAAACTGACCTGCTCAAGCCAAAACTCACACTTGCTGAGTTTTACATATAATTTGTGATCTCTGAGGGGTTGTAGAGCTACTCGCAGGTGTTTCTCATGTTCCTCTCGCGTCTTCGAGTAGATGAGGATGTCATCTACAAAAAACCACTACAGACTTGTCTAAGCGTGGTTTGAATTTCCGATTCATCAAGTCCATAAATGATGTGGGAGCGTTTGTTAACCCAAATGGCATTACCAAGCACTCATAGTGTCCATATCAGGTTTTGAACCCTGTCTTATGAATGTCTTCAGATTTGACTCTCAGCTGGTGATAGCCTGATCTCAAGTCAATCTTAGAGAAAACCTCGCTCCTTGTAATTGATCAAAAAGATCATCTATTCTCGAAAGCGGGAAATAATTCTTAATCATAAACTTATTTAGTAGATGGTAATCGATGCAGAGCCGCATTGAATCATCTTTCTTCCTAACAAACAAAATTGGCATCCTCCAATGAGACACGCTAGGTCGGATAAACCCTTTGTCTAGAAGCTCTTGTAGTTGTTCCTTTAATTCTTTTAATTCTGTGGGAGTCATGCAATACGAAGCATTTGACAACGGCTTAGTACCTGGAGCTAACTCAATAGTGAACTCGATCTCTCGCTCCGGTGGCAGTCCAGGTAGGTCCTCGGGAAACACATCAGGGTACTCACAAGCAACAAAAATATCAGTAATGATATTCTTCTCTTCTCGTTGCTCTTGTAGGATGGCTATGTATCCATTGCACCCATTCTTCATCAGACGTTCAGCCCGAATAATTGATATGAAAGGTGCTACCTTAGACTTCACTCCTTAAAATTGAAATGACTTTATCTTTGGAGGACGAAAAGTTACCACTTTCTGAAGGCAATCGACGCTTGCATTGTAAGCGGATAGCCAGTCCATTCCCAATATTACGTCAAATCCCACCATATTCAATAATATAAAGTCTGCCTTAGTCTCATGACCTTCAACTCAAATGGTGACTAATTTTTTCACGGTGTCTGCCTTCACTGAACTACTCGTAGGAACTGTCATTGCTACTATGAAATCTAACGTCTCAGGCATAATACCCATACGTGCTGAGAACTTTGGGGTAATAAAGGAGTGAGTAGACTTAGGGTCGATCAACACTCGCGCCTCAGTTTCACATGTATCCCCACTTTGCTTAAAGAAAGGATACCTTATGTTTATTCAAGAAAAACAAATTAAATGCACATCAAGTGTATGGTGTTCAAGAATATCACTTCGTACATACTTTATTAGAACATTCATTATAATATATAATAGATAAAATTTAACTCTCAAAGCGAAATGATTCCTTGGATCACATCATTGGATGTCTGGGCATCAACAGCTGTAACGACATATGCTTGACCATAAATAGTAGGTCGAGAAGATCTCTGAGTGGATGCCGAAACAGTTCTCTCCTTGCTCTCCTTTGGACAATTTCTGACTATGTGACCCATCTTACCACATCTGAAGCAAGCTCCAGTGTCCCTCCTGCAATCTTCTATCTTGTGTGACTTTCCACACTTTGCACTTACAGGAGCCGGAGAAAAAGTTAAAACCCATAAAGATCCCTGTGCCACAGAGGCTCCACTAGCAGAAAAACCAGAAGGTTGGAAGGGTCTAGATGATACAAGCATAGATGGTCTCTGATAAGAGTTCGGTCCTGAAGAAGTAGCTTGTCACGAGTAAGCTGGCTGAGTAGGATAGCTAGGTGGTCGTGAAAACATCTGCCTCTTATTCACTTGAGCATAGGCACTTGACTGCCCCTATGAAACCCTATCCTTGCTCTGCTGGTCCCTCCTTAAAAATAGTTTCTGCATCTCTTCCTTGGAAAAGAGAGCCTTAGACTTCACGCCCCCATATGTTTCTAACTGCCATATAGCCACTCTCTCTTGTATGTTTGGCCTCAGACCAAGTTGAAATTTCCTGGCTTTCATTAACTTCATGGCTACATGCTGAGGTGCAAACCTTGAGAGTCTAGTGAATTCTGCTCCATACTCACGTAATGACATATTGTCATGTTCCAGTTTTATTAACTGGACCACCCATTGTTGTCTCACAATCTTGGGGAAGCACTGATCATTGGACGTGTCAACGAACTTTGCCCATGTCCAACGAGTGTTGGGGATCTCTTGTTCTCTAGTCTTGGACACTGACTTCCACAAAGCCCTCCCTCACCGTCTAGCTTGAAGGTTGCCCAACGAACCTTCTCAACATCGGTGCATTGAAATACCTCAAACACCTTTTCCATTTCCTCAAGCCAACCCTCGTCTTCTATCGGGTCTCTCTGACCTGAAAAGTTAGGAGGTCTCATTCTCTTAAACTCGGCAAATCCGGAGGGTTGTTGTTGGCGTCTAACTACAAACAGCTCTACTTGCTGAGCCATAGCAGCAGTCCGTTGAGCCATAGAGGCTATCTGTTGAGCCATATTGTTGGCCAAAGTCTCCAACACTTGTTCAACTCGTTCAGTCCCTTGACCTCCTCTTCCGGTTCCTAAATGAACGACATTTGAGGTAGAAAGAAATTCAATTCCCCTAGACATACCAACACCCTCAGGAACGTCTTGTAACGCAACCGTTCTTGGTTCATCTCTACCTCTCCCTCGGCCTCTGAACCTTAGGGCCATACTGGTCTGTCATTGTGAAAATAATAACATTGATCAGTATACAGATTGTAAAAACAATCAAGCCTATAGTCCACGTGCTTCCGAACCTAACGCCTAAGCTCTGATACCAACTGTGACAGCTCAGAATTCCGCACCCAAAAACCCGTGCCATCAGGATCATTGTCACCAATGATCCCCAAAATAAAACACATACACATGTCTGCTCATGTAGCAGAAATCAGAGTAGACACCATCCGAAGAGGCAAATAGAGTCATCATAAGGCGCAAAATAAAGAATAATTATATAAACAAGGAAACTAAATATACATCCTCAAAAAGGAGGCAAGAAGAACCACTGGTGATGGCCATCCATCACTTAAAATAATGGTTCCCAATAAGGGTTCCTATAAGATGAATAGCTGCAGAAAAATATGCAGAATAGAGTGGGCCACCAGGCCTAATAATTCAGATATATCTCATACAAATCCCCCAAAAATAAATACAAAACAAGTACCCAGACTAAGGTTAGTACTCATCTGTAGGCACGTCAGTATCCTCCTCCTCATGCTCTGCCTTAGGCTGATAATTCGGATTACTCCTGTGCCAGCAACCCGTGCCTCAGAACCTATGACATAGAGTCAGGGGTGAGCTAACCATCTAAGCTCAATTGAAGAATCTCAATTATTTTGCATTGTTAACTATAAAACATGGTTATCATAACATATTTCAAAATAGAAAATTATAAAGAAGATACTGAATATCACTAACAGGAGTCAGATGTGAAAAATCAGGAATCAGATGCATTTTCACTAGTTTCCATTAAAACGGAACAGATTTCAATTCATGTAAATATGTAGGTTTTTAGATGTTACACATGCATGCCTTTCCTCATTTAAATGACTTTAATCCATACTTAACTCCCGTGTATATAACACGTGGTAGCCAGATATTTGTCGATGGGTAACCCTGACCATCGTCATTCAATGAACAATTTCAAGAATTTATAACAAACCTCTGCATAATGAGAGCAACTTGTGCTAGGCAGATTACAGAACAGATCGATGGATATCCCGCCATGCCGGTCATAGATATCTCGCCGCGTCGATGGAGTTCGTCACATGCACCTTAAATCACATGCAGTATTATATTATACTTTAATTAGATTTCAGGTTTCAGAGTCTTTAGAGTTTTCAGGAATAAGATTTCAGAATTCACAGAGTACTTTTCATATGCATGAAATGTTCAGAACAGGTATCAGAGATTAAAATGCAGGTCATGAATTCCATGTATAAGAAACGATACAATTTAAGTCGAGTTTCCCCTACCTCAATTTATGCCTTTCTAAGCAAATCCAAAGCCTCTTTAAGTGTCCTGATTTTAACCTAGACCATATGTACATTGTACTAAGTGTCAGAGGTGTTAGAAAGTCAACTGGTACAATGTACCACAGCGTTTTCCCCAGAAAACCAAAATATACAGAACAGGGGAATTCGATCGATCATTTTCCCTATTTGATCGATCGATTCCTAAATTTGATCGATCATTTCCAAAATTGATCAATCGATTCATTCATAACCAAAATTCTCAAAACTGCAAACTTTCTATTGTATATAGTTTATATAATTCGATCAATCATTTTCCCAGATTGATCGATCAAATATCCAATTCGATCAATCAATTTCACAATTTGATCGATCTATTCAAAATTTGATTGATCATTTTCAAAATTTGATCAATCGGTTCTTATCGGGCTTTAACCTCCAGAAAACACCCTTCTATTCTATAGATGTTCTATATAATCCGATCGATCGTTTTCTCAATTTGATCGATCGGTTCACAGTTTGATCCATCAATTTCCCATTTTGATCAATCAAACCCTTCAGCAATGTAAAGGTATCAGGCTTTGTCAGATTTGATCGATCAATTCCTAAATTTGATCGATCAAATATGACAGTTTTTGTCATCTCTACGATTCCTTAATTTTAACCTAATTTTCATCCAAATTTTTAATGATCCTCCTCGAATCACCCGTGTATATACACCTACATAAATAACCACATCAAACACGTAATAACTCACCTCTTTACGGTCGCTTCCGTGGTTCAAGGCAACTTCGGATCAAAGTGGGCTTCATATCCAAAATCGGAGCTTTCATCGTCGTTGGTAATCCACATAACTCAATGTGTAACTCCACGTTAACACACCGATATGGGTACACCTCCCCAGATGAGACACGACGTACCAATGTCGAGTCGCACGCTCCTTCACACTCTTAGATTAGATTATCAAGGATCTAGATGGCACTCACACCTTGGCTTCACAAAGAGAGTTCTCTGGAACTCGAGTCAAGCAATACGAGATCAATGGTGCACACAACGTGATCTTGCTGTCGAAAATCAAAACAACCAGAAAGAAAGAGAAAGTAGAGAATAGAAACTCTAACTCCTCTCTTCCCTTTATAACCTAAAAAAATAGGAAAATATCTCCGATATTTCTAATTCTAAAATTTTAGTTTCGATGTTGAGCACATACACTACACTCAGGTGGCAGATGACTACACACACGTACAGATTATACTTATTGATATTAATATTATTATTATAAAATTTAAATTTTTTTCAATTTTCGTGTTAGGCATGCATACCAAAGCAATCAAATTTGGTTTCAGAAATTCAAAATCATTACAGGCTCGATAGTTTCACCCTAACTTTATGCTCTGAACTCCGATTGAAGCGATTCTCACCGCATTTGAAAGAGAACAACGAGATATACAAGGCAACTTCGGTTCAAAGTGGGTTTCATATCCGAAATCAGAGCTTTCGTCGTCGTTGGTAATCCACATAACTCAATGTGTAACTCCACGTTAACACACCGATATGGGTACACTTCCCCAGATGAGACACGACGTACCAAAGTCGAGTCGCACGCTCCTTCACACTCTTAGATTAGATTATCAAGGATCTAGATGGCACTCACACCTTGGCTTCACAAAGAGAGTTCTCTGGAACTCGAGTCAAGCAATACGAGATCAACGGTGCGCACAACGTGATCTTGCTGTCGAAAATCTAAACAACCAGAAAGAAAGAGAAAGTAGAGAATAGAAACTCTAACTCCTCTCTTCCCTTTATAACCTAAAAAAATAGGAAAATATCTCCGATATTTCTAATTCTAAAATTTTAGTTTCGGTGTTGAGCACATACACTACACTCAGGTGGCAGATGACTACACACACATACAGATTATACTTATTGATATTAATATTATTATTATAAAATTTAAGTTTTTTTCAATTTTCGTGTCAGGCATACATACCAAAGCAATCAAATTTGGTTTCAGAAATTCAGGATCATTACAGGCTCGGTATTTTCACCCTAACTTTATGCTCTGAACTCCGATTGAAGCGATTCTCACCGCATTTGAAAGAGAACAACGAGATATACAACTTTTATGAATTAACCAACTCATGAATCAAATGTTTTGGGAGTCAAAATTAAGTTGGAATTTGGGCCAAGTTCCAAGTTAGCACGAACTTACCCATATCCACCTTGGTTTTGAGAAAATACATAAATATGTCAAAGTTATTAGTAATTAGAATAAGTTCTTAATATATCATCGTATAATTAGAATAAGTTCTTAATATATCATCGTATGTGTGATGTAGAGTGAGAGTTGGAGACCGTAGATGAGGACCTTTGGATCGCTTTGAACGGCTTTGAACTGATGGTAGGGGAAACTCAATGAAAATTACATTTTATGAATTTGACTAATAATTTCCTTGATGTTCGGCTTTATATTTTCTTTCCATTCTTATATGTTATATTTCCGTCCTATTCCGCATATGATCTAATTGTTCTGTGTTTCAGCTTTTTATCTGATTCATTCCGTTCAGTTATGCTTTAGTTTTTGTTCGTTCCATTTGATCTAGTTCATTCTAATTCGATTTTTGACTCTTAGGATATGACATGTTTTAGACTTAGAATTGTGAAACTGAGCTCTGAATATTATAAATAAATATGGAAATCCAGTTAAGAATATTGAATAGAAACTTGAAGTCGAGCCTCTAAAATTTGAGTGATGAAATTTGACTGTACTTGAATCCTTGAACACTTTTGAGCCTGAGTCACAGTGAGGTCTTTTTCTCAGACACGTGAAACTTGGAATGTTGGTGCCCACGTATAGATGCAACTCCTCTATGGTGTTATGGGATGCCACATGAAGTACATTCAGGTTACTACGAACCCCATCCCTTGAAAAGCGTGATTGGTGAAACCTATTGTACTGTGACCCATTTTAATTAAAACTAAGACAATATGGAATATGACTATGCTAAGAGCCTTTCCTTAGAATGAGGGTTAATCATAGACCTAAGTTATACTTGTTGAATTTTCGAGAGCAAGGTTAAGGGTGAAAGAGTGGATTATTGGACTCTAAACTTCGAAAATGAGATGGACTTAGTGTTGAGTCATTAGATTAAGTATGAAACTTGAACTCTATATCTGAAAGTGAATGTGAACTTTGAGAAAGTATTATGAACGATAAGACAGTGAGTGGACATTACATAAGTGGACTGGTACGGCGGTTATTCGTACAGTGTATAATGCATAGCATACCTAGTTGGCCGGTGTGGCGGCTATCTGTACACATTGCATAACATATATAGTGGGCCGGTACAGCGGCTATCGGTATGCATTCATAGCATAGTGTAGTGAGCACCGTAAGTGTATTGAATGTAGTGAACACAGTGAGTGAACTGAGTGAAGTGAACACTGAATCTTTTAACATGACTAAGAAAATATGAGTTTTTGTTCTGTCATCGAATTTTCATCTGTTATCCTGAATTCATGATTTGCTTCTGTTTTAAGCTCTGTCATTGATCCTATGCATTGATATGATAAGATGTAGTTGATCTTGATATTTCTTCTACTGAGCTTAGATGTTAGCTCACCCCCGACTATACGTCACAGGTATAGCTTCAGATCAGGACCTTGGACATGAGAAGAATCTAAAGTTGCCTACTGGAGGGAGAAACTCACTTGGATTGGCATAGTGACTTCTGAGATTTAAGTTTTGTACATAATTGCTTACCACTATTTGGGTGATGGTTAGTCATCACCGAGGGTTTAGTTTGTCTCTATTGGATTATGTGTTCTTGATATAGAAATGAATTTTTGATTTTTATTTTATCATATGTATATCTGTTTTAATTACCACTTTAAGGTGTTTATACCAAGTAATTTTTGTATCAGATTGTGTTCTGCGATCTGGCGGCCCAGGTTTTTCTAAGTTGGATTTGGTTTAGTGTTTAAATATATATATATATCTCAAAAAATTAGGTTGGAAAAATTCGGGCTGTCACAAAGGAGATCGGAGAAGACAAATTTGCGGTTGTTGTAGCTTCTGGCCGTCTCTTGAATGGGATGGTTGGAACAACACTAGAACTAGGAGTAAAAATGGCCTTGTAGTGACGAACCGCATGGTCTCCAATCTACTTCGGATCGGACAATCTACTACCATTGTTTCCCATTAACTCAGTAATATTGTTTGAAATGATACGAGCCTTTACTGAAGCATGGTAATATTTTGTATTACCATCCCCATCATTGATTCGTTGATGCCATATTTTTTGGAGGTAAAATTCTTCCTCAGTATTCAACTCTTTATTAAGATTCACCAGGGCAGACCTTTCACGAACAACCAAGTCAGCATTAAGAGGGTCTCATTGAATATCCTTTTGAATATTCATAACTTTTAACTAAGCATCTTGAACTCTAGTAGGAATAGAACCAAAATCCTTAGAATTCCAAGATCTATTCACAAGTGTGACATTTTTGAGCTTTTGTTGGAGCACATACAAAGGGGTTCCAGCATCATTTATGGACCAAGCTTTCAGACCACCTCACCAAATCCCGGTTGAGAGAACCAAGCATTAAAGAATTTAAATGGTTTAGGGCCGGTCGGAATTCTCTCATGGATTTTAATAATTTGAGGCGAATGATCAGATAAACCAGATGCAAGATAATCAACAAAAACATTCGGGAAATGATTTCTCTATAACATATTACCTAAAGTCTGATCTAGTCGACATAAAATACGCTGAGGGCCCACCGCCCTGCTTGTCCAGGAAAGAAAATTTCCAATCGATCTCAACTCTGATAAATCGCATGCCTCCAGATAGTTATTGAATTGCTTTAAAATATAAGTAGGAACCCTTTTCCCACCAATTTTCTCAGTAGCATCTCTAATACAATTGAAGTCTCCTGTAACCAACCATGGGTTGTTGATATTAGTAGTCATCTTGACTAGAGAATTCCATAACACTTTGCACTCGGAAGCTAAATTCGAAGCAGATACAGCTGTCAGTTCGAATATAAAACCATCGCTCCTTGTAACTTTGCAAAGAATGAGTTGATTTGTGCATGCAATCTTCGGAATGTCAAAGTGATTTGGATCCCAAAAGATCCAAACCCGCTCGAAGGTATGAGACTCATAGTTCTGGAGGCCCATCCAATGGTGATTTATAGAACGCATAATTTTATCCCGCTTATTCTGGGTGATTTTTGTTTCCATGAGGCATAAGATACCAAGCCCATGGTCATGAATTAACCTCTGTTCCTCCCTTCTTTTAGACCGTTTATTAAGCTCACGAACAATCCAAGATCCACAACTCATTGAGGCGGTAGTTGTTGGCCCGGCCCAGCCATGGTGTTCCTCCCTCTCCCAACATTCTTAGGATAGTTTTTTTTGGTTGGGACCTCAGTCTTCTGAGCCCATGATTTTGGATATAGAAGCAACTCTATATTTGCTATTATCAAGGACCCCAGAAGTTATGTTATCACCATCCATAATGATGGCTTCCTCAAACGGCAGATGTTGAGACCCCAAGCCAACTGACTCTGATTCAGCAATTCAAGAACTAGCAGAACTTGAAATCAGTGAAATCTGGTAGGTTTCCTTAAGCAGATTACACGTTCCATAGAGGTGGAGACCCTATCTTCATGGGATTCTCGCTAGCCAAAATTGGGAGGAGTCCTATTATAGGAGAACTTTTTTGGTTCAACCCCTTGCCAGTCAGCTCCATCAGCCAAATAGTCCAACTGTTCCTCCACAATTTTAGGTAGTTCACGAACAATGTCTGCAATCTGCTCCACAATTGTAGGTGACTCTCATTCTGCAATCTGCTCCACAATTGTAGGGTATTCTTGTTCAACAATCTGCTCCACAATTTTAGGCATTCCACGTTCAACAATCTGCTCCACAATTTTAGGCAATCCACTTTAGAGACTTCTGCTTTGTCCCCCACAATTTGAGGAGATTCATGCTCCCAAATATTGGTTTTACCATGTTGACCTTCTATCTGATTCTTTTGCTTGGGATTAACATTTTGCTCCACACAAGTTTCAGGGATACTGGAAGCAGGATTAGCGGATTCAACAGCCGCATATTCATCTCCTTAGTCGTCTGTCCAATGTCACCTGTTTTCTTCTTAGGTCTCCATACCAACATGTGCTCATCATCCTTAATCTTCTTTGTGCAATTAGCATGAAATAGATATTTGCATGTAGGACATGCCCGATGCCTCCATTCATATTCTATCAATTGGTGATGTGATGATCCATTCGATAATTCAATATCCACGAAATCAGGAAGTGAAGCGCCAATTTTAACATCAATACACAGACACACAACCACTAGTCTAGACTTCACTAACGTATGCTTATCCATTCGCAATGGATTTCCGATAAAGCTGGCTATACAACTAAGAGTATCTTGGGACCAACAGATTAGAGGCAGTCCCGATAGCCTATCGCAGACCGGAAGAGACGAGAAGTGCTTCTCCATTTTGAGTTTCGGTTCCCATTTCTTCAAGATAAGGGGAATACCTCCAACAGACCAAATACCAGCCTCCAAAATGGTTTTCCAGTCTTCTTCAAGGCTGAAATCGAACAAGAAAATACCATCTGCCATTGCCAGCACCTGAACAGAACCTTTGGTCTTCCAAATTCTTTAAATAGCTGCCTTTAACACCTTGAAAGAAAAGTTTCTTACTAATAGAATACCTCACAAGAGCATTCTCCCAACGAGTGGCTTCTGCCTGAACATCTCTATCATCGCATAAGATCTTGGCAGAAATTTGATTAGTCATAGACAACATGTAAGACGGCTCTGCAAAAGCGGCTTGGAAAAAAGAGAACTACATTGAAGAGAAGGGCCAGACCGAGGAGGCTGCTTGGGAACCTCCATAGCAGCACCTCAGTAGAGAGAAACATGATCGTATAAGCCTCGAGACTAGAGGCCAAACGAAGAAGAAGGGTTCACGAAATCTGGGACTCAGAGCCAAGCACTCACTCCTCTTCACCGTATCTTTTAATCTGTCATTAAAATATAATAATAATAATAATAAACCGGAAAAACCCATATTTTCCATGATTGATATATATATATATATATATATATATATATATATATATATATATATATATATATTGAGTCAAACAAATCCTTGTTCTGCTAGGGTGATGGCGATGCCGAAGCTCTGCTTGAATCTCCTAATTTGTTGGATTTATAGTTTATTACATTTTTTTATATGAAAACTTGCTTAGCCCGGGGATATGCACCCAGGCGTAGAGATATCTCTACGCCAATTGATATGAGTGCGACACGTAGCGCTCTTTTTGTAAAGTGATGAGTGACATGGGGCCCACTTTTCTAACTAGGGTTTCACTTTTAAAATAAGAATTTTTTTAAAATAACCCCCTGAACTTATACCCTGTTATCAATAACACACCTAAACTATTGATAATATCAAATAGGGACCAAAAGCGCACTTAAGTTCATCAACTAAACTCCTACCGTCACCTTCCATTAATTGTTAAACAAAAAATGCTGAGTTGGCATATAGCTCAGCAAAATAGTGTGCGTAGCACCCAACGTGGTTTCAAAATAACCCCTGAACTTTCACCCCGTCATCAATAACGTACCTAATTAATGGGTGCCACGTACGCTATTTTGCTGAGTTGTATGTCAATTCAACGTTTTCCATTCAGTCATTAACGGAAGTAGACGGTCGGGGTTTAGTTGACAAACTTTAGTTTTCTTTGGGTGCCTATTTGATATTATTAATAGTTTAGGTGCATTATTGATGAAGGGGTGTACGTTCACGGGTTATTTTGAAACTTGCCCTCTAAAATATTTTAAAAGTTAAATACCCTTCCAGCTGTCATTATTGCCTTTTTTAAAGTCTCTTTCTTTTTTCTATTTTTCCAAGAAAGTGTAACTTACTTTTTCAGGCATATTTTACTCAAAAAATGTGGCGCCCGATGGCCGCTAGTTCCTCGAGTGAGCCGACACCCGATGGCGGCGCTAAGCGCCCTAGTCAAATCTTTGGTGCCCCTAAAACGAGGCGCCTACGATTGGTTTAGGGGTGATGACACTTCGTTTTAGGGGCACCGAAAAAAATAAAAATAAAAAGAGGGAAGAATGAGAAAAGAGACTTTAAAAAGACATCCAAAAAGTCAGGAATGTCGGTTGAAGGGGAATATAATTTTTAAAATATTTAAAAATTTAACCCGGATTAGTAAAGTGGGCCCTATGCTACCTATCACTTCACAAAAGAGGCGCTACATGTCGCGCTCATATCAATTGGCGTAGAGATATCTCTAAGGCTGGGCGCGCACTGTCCCATTTTCCACATATATATATATATATATATATATATATATATATATATATATATATATATATATATATATAAGTCAGACAAACCCTAGTTCTTGCTCGGGTGATGGCAATGCCGAAGCTTTGCCTTGAATCTCTTGATTTGTTGGATTATATATATATATGGGAGCCGGTTTCGTCCTTTATGGGAGGACAATCACCGTCCTCTAAGGTCCACGTGGAGGTGCACATGACACCCAAAATACTCTTTGGTTGTCATGTGGAGCACAGGTGGATGGCTTAGATCAATTCAAGAAAACAAAAAAAAATTTAAATAAACTTTTTAAAAGCATAAGTCATTGTTTGACTAGATTCCATAGTCTATATTTCACGGCTCAAAAAACATATGGTGGAGATTAGTTTTCAAAGTTATATTTTTTTTAAAATTGATCTAAGCAATGCACCGGAGGTCCATGTGGTATTAAAACAATGTTTTGAATGTCACGTGGACCACCACATGGCACCTTGGGGGACAGTGATTGTCCTTCCTTGGAGGACGAACACCTTTTCCTCTATATATATATATATCAAGTCAGGTAATTACCTGACATGACCGAAAGGTCGTCGGATGTTTCAAGTCTGAACCAACTTGATGGGCTCAAGTTTATGTGTCCCACCACCTAGTAAATATCCGGGTGGACCTATCTGTTGTAACTCTACTAACAAGTGCCACGTATGGTTATCAATCAGAATTCTGTAAATAATAGGAAAAAGGGTAAAATTTGAGGGAAAAATAATGAGTATATTTAAAAATAAATTTTTTGATAAAATTTGGATTTTTTTTTAATAAACCATAAAAATCATGATCTTTTTAAAATGTTAAAATCGCCTTTTTGAGTTTTTTTTCTTCTTTCGAAAACTGCATTTTAAAGAGCAACTCCAATGCAGGGTAGTAAAAAATAGTCATTTGTGAATGATATGGCAAATTTGAGTACTTGATTTAAGGCTTCAGATTTTGGCATTTCTAAAGAAGGGTGTCAAAAGTAGCCGTTTGAGAATAATTTATTGATTTTTATGAATTAAAAAGTATTAGATACTATAGTGTATTTGAACCAAACAAATAAATTAAAATTTTAACAATTTACTTAAAAATTACATAAAAGTGTAAAAAAAATTATTAAATATTTTATAATAAACAAAATATTTGATTAATATGACGTTAGCAAAATTTCCTAAAATAAATAAAATAAAGAGGCAATCTCGAGTACACCAAGACACTGCTAGTCCCCAATTTGGAAGTCCCACAAGTGTTCAACTGCATCCTTCCGGACTTGGAGGGAAGTGCCCCGCCTGATAGTTTCTCATCATATAGGCTCGCCTGTTGACTATGTTTTGGAGGGAAGTGCCCCGCCTAAAGTCAAGTCGGTAAACAATGGAAATCGATCCAAAATATTGATATCATTGTGTGACCCTCACAGTCCAAGAAACGAGTATTATATCCGAAGATTACGAGATGACACGACTTCAAGAATCAATGTAAGTCTCCGGTGGTTTCCATGAGCATGTTATCCTTTCCACGTAGTCAGATAGTTCTTCCATTTCTAGTGCATAAAGTAAATGTTGCCCAACATCTCGGGAAACCACTATGAAAAACAAGTTTATCATACAATGATATCAAAAACTGCCGCTATTAACAAAAAAATTTCGCTAATAGTCTTTTATAGTTTTTTATTAATAGCGACAATTTTATTTTTTGTAGTGAACCCTCGCCTCTAAACTCGACAAATCTCATGTGGTCATTGCTTTGAGTTGAATCTGAGACTTCCGTGAATGACATCTTTTCGGAGGTTGGCGGCCTATTCATGTGTAAGAGATGAGCTTGAAAGAGACGTAGAGATGAATTAATAAGAGAGTGGGATGTCGAGATGAGAGACCCAAAAAAAATGTGAACGTCTGATAGGTTGGTCTTATGATCATAGTCACACTCCCAACATTTGAAGGTCAGATTTGTCTCGGATCTCAAGATAGAAGCGGTCAAACTCTCAGTCAATGATTGTATTTTTCAAATTCCCCATTTGTAAAAAAAAAATTAAATTAAATGTGCAACAGTCACATTTTTGAAATTTAAAATATATATATATATATATATATATATATATATATATATATATATATATATATATATATATATATATATATCCTTTATGGGAGGACGGTCAACGTCCTCCAAGCTTCCACGTGGAGCTCTACGTGACAGTCAACATATTGTTTCGATACCATGTGGAGCTTGGGTGCATTGCTTAGATCATCTTTGAAAAAAAAATAATTGACAATTTATCTCCACCGTGTGTTTTTTGAATTGTGAAATGTGGACCAATAAAACTCGTCAAACTTTGACTTGTGAGTTTAAAAAGTTTTTTTAAATTTTTTTTTTAATATTGATCTATACTGTCCACTTGTGCTCCACCTAACATCTAAACAATGTTTTGGATGTCACATGAAGCTCCATGTGTATCTTAGAGGACGGTGACCGTCCTCCATTAGAGGACCTAACCGGCTCCCTATATATATATATATATATATATATATATATATATATATATATATATATAATTTTATTTTTTTTCTTATGTTGGGGCTCCAAGGATGTCAACTTTCACTACAAAAATAAGGACTTTTGGAGACGGTTATTAGAGACAGCTTTTCGAAGCTGTCTCCAATAAACATATATTAGAGACCGCCATTTCAAAAGTTGTCTCGAATCCTTTTATTAGAGATGACTATAGCCGTCTCCCTATATAAAATAATGCATTAAGTATTGTTGACCTCATCTATAGGCAGTGAAAACTTTAGAGACTACCTTAAAAGTCGTCTCAAAAAGTCTCATTAAAACAAATAGAGACGGCTTCAACCGTCTCCAAGAGATCTAATTAGGTGTAGAGCGGCTGCAAATAACATAACTCAGCTTGGCCCTATGAATCCGTCTCCAAGAGATTTAATTGGGTGTAGTGCGGCTGCAAATAACCTAACTCAGCTTGCCCTATATATAGGCAACGCTGTAAAATCTACTTCACCTCGGCAACTCGTCGCGAGCTGAAATCTCCCTTTTCTCCTTCGTTCTCTCCTGTCTTTGAAATCGTGAAACCCTAATCGATCTCCCAATTTTCTCTCCAATCTTCCACTCTCTTAAAAAATTAACAAAGCTAGGGTCTCAATCTAAATCAGGGGTTTCCAGAGATCTCTATCGAGCTCTCAATCTCTCTTCCTAACCCTAATTTCGTTTGAAGCCAGTTATATTCGTAGATTGGTTGCAGATTCACCAACAACTACCCATTTTCGTAATTTCAATTGACTCCCTATATATTTTACATTTCTGAAGCGGGTTACGGATCAAATCTCGCGATTGGTTTGATGAAGATTTGTGAAATTTTAGGCTTTGGATTTGAAGATTGAACTTGGATTTGGTTTTGGTTTTGGTTTTGGATTTGATGATTTGAAGATTGAACTTTTAGGCTTTGGATTTGAAGCGGTTGAACTTTGTAGAGGTCTATCTGGATTTGAAGATCTGTTAGTTTTGAGGAGGAATTTTAGTTTTTGAACCATAGGAGAGGTGGCTAATTTTTCAGTTTTTCTGTTGGTTTTTTTTTTTCCAATTATGATGATTTTCAATTGGTCATGCATGTCTCAGATATCGGATTTTGGACTGGCGAAATGGCTTCCATCTCAATGGACCCATCACTCTGTTGCTCCCATTGAAGGAACATTTGGGTCTCTATTTTTTGTTACACTTATTCGAACTAGACACTTTAGATAACTAGTTTTAATTTTATCAGCTACTTATGTACTTTGGCTCTATCTAACCAGTTTTAATTTTATCAGCTACTTATATACTTTGGCTCTAACTAGTTTAAATTTTATCGGCTACTTGGCTCCTGAGTATTTTATTTCACGGAATCATGGATGAGAAGACCGATGTCTTTGCATTCAGAGTTTTGCTCTTAGAGATTATCTCTGGCCGGAAACCCGTCGATGGGTCTCACCAAAGCTTGCGTACTTGGGTAATTTCAGCAGGTTAATTTGGGGTTCATTTTCTTCACAATTCCTTCCACATTAGTATGTATTATTTGTTACTACTTACTTGTAGTGGTCATACAAATTAAAGATGATTTGTTTATCACTTACCGATCAATATATATATATATATATATATATCTATATATATATATATATATATATATATATATATATATATGATTTGTTTATGATTCAAATGGGTCGTAAACCTTCTGGGATTTCTCGTTGCAATCATTATATGAAGTTTTCAACAATCTTCAAATGTAATTTGATGGCCTAATATGGAATCCCAGCCTCCCTAGAAATTCTATTACTACCTGTTGAAAAAAAAATTTATAGCATTTCCTGAAATTTTATGCTGGTTTTCCCCTTTGCTTCCAGGATCAAGCATGGCCAAAGAAGTGTGGCATGAGAAAACACCTTTCCTTTATCTCTTAGACTCATTTTCTCTTATTTGTGAGGATCTTTCTGAAAGGAAACCAGTAATTACTTATCGTACTTAGTAATTATCTTATTGGAATGATACTGATTCTTGTTTATTGTTGCTCATATGTCCTTTCAATAAGGGCATATGTGTGGCAAACATGTAATCTAGGATGTATGCTTTTTCTCTCCTTTTTCCTTAGTTGAAAACTTTGTTCATTTATGTTACAGACAAACTTTTGTAATTTTTAACCATTAAAGATGTCCCTTTAATGGTTGAAAGTCGGGCTTAATCCCCACCCAATTAAATTTGTGACGACCCGACTTTTCCAATCCCTCAGGTATAGGAAAGGCCGGTTCGCCAACCTATCGAATAAACGATAAGCCGGACAAACAGGGCACATATCAGAGTAAAGCGCAATAAATATTCATAGCTAAAATAAATGCGGAAGCAATTAAAAGTAAAGAACCACCGATGATGGCCGACCATCATCGAAACATGGCTCATAACAGAAATCAATGTCAAATATAGAACTATGGTATCCAACTAAAATGGGCCCACAAATTCAAGTCTAACTCTCACCACAAATAAGAAAATCAGTAAGTTCTATACTGGGAAAAACTCCTCAGGAGGAACCTCAAGCTCTTCCTCAGCCGTGGTCGAGGATCGATCTCACGTACTGAATAACCACGTCAATACGAACACATGACGTATAGTCGGAGTGAGCTAACCAACAAAGCTCAGTAGAAGAAAGACATCTACGACATTTTACTTTAACTAACATGGTTTCAAAACAAATATCGGAATATAGCTTGTCAAACATATAAGCAGATAATAAACTGAATTTAGGTGCGGAAATCATATGTAAGATTTATTTCTAAATGTGTGTGATTTCAAAAGAATCACGGTGTTTGATGTCTTAGTTTCTCTAACTTCTATATGCAAAGTTCAGTAATTCATGACTTAATCCTCAACTTAAAATACCTCCCGAGTAAACTATATCTCGAGAGCAGGAATATAGCCGATGGGAACCCCTACCTACCATAAATGCGTTCATGAACCCTTTTTAGGATGCAACAAGCCCTGCGTAATGAGGGAAACTTGTGCGGGGAGTTGTTCAGAATTTTTGAGGGTCGTTCAAGTCAATCATAAAACAAATGCGATACTAATATAATCGATGGAAGTCTCTTATACATAGTTCGTGTTCTTGATTTGATCTTGAGCTTAAGCGATTCGTGAGTTTTGAGATTGGTAGATTTAGATTTTTAGTCATTCATATCAATTTCAATTTACAGATGTGATTTCAATGGCATATGCAAGTTCAAAGATTTTAATTCAAAATATCCATGCGAATTAAAATAAAATACTGTAAAGATGAGATTCTCCTACCTAAAACTCGGAGTTATGCGAAGTCAAGCAAGGTCCTATTGATGGCCTCTCGCCCTCAATCTACATCACAATATACGTTCATGCATTAAGATAAATTCTAATTACTAATAATACAGACCTATTTACGCGTTTCCTCAAAAACAAGTCAAAACAGGCAAGTTGCGCCAATCCTAGAATTTGATGTAACATTCTCATATTTTTTTGACCATCAAGACGATTGATTCATGAGTTGGTCAAAACATGAAAGTTGTAGATTTTTCAATTAGCTGTCCCACGCAAAAAACATCGTCTTAATCGGAGTTCGGGATAAAAAGTTATGACTAAAATACTAAGATAATATCAGAGTTCGGTGATACCTCGCTCGAGCGATGATAATAGCTCGCTCGAGCGATTTGACGTAACATTCTCATATTTGTTTAACCATCAAGACGATTGATTCATAAGTTGGTCAAAACATGAAAGTTGTATATTTTTCTATTAGCTTTCCAACGCAAAAAGAATCGTCTTAATCGGAGTTCGGGATAAAATGTTATGGCCAAAATACCGAGGCTGTGTCTGTTGAAGAGTTTGGCCGAATTTCACGAAAATCTGGGAAAAACGATCCTATCGATTTTGGGCCTAATTTCTATGTTTTTAAGACCCGAAATTTATCAAAACTTAAGGAAAAATTAGGGTTTTCTTTTTAAGAAATAACTGAATAATTTAAGATGGATTTAGAGGCACCCACCTGTTGAAGCGTGATTCGAATCCTACGATGATTTGGGTTGATGGAGATCGGATTCGAGAGACGATATGCCCGAGTCTTTTCGCGAGAATTCCTTTTTTACGATAAATTGGTCGCAGCGATGAGAAACTTTGATGGTGTAAGATTCTCTGATAAAATCGAAGATCGATAGAGATCCGACAAGGAATTATGAAAGATGGCACTGTCAGAGCTTTTGCAGAGAAGAGGGAATAAAGAAAGACAACTGAGAGAAGAAGTAAATATATATCTAATTCCCTGTATAGGTTAACTCTAATTAAGATTTTCCGTGACTTGAAAAGCTTGAGAAGAGTTTTTGCTCCAGCGCTTTGTGTAAGCACCAAGGTAAATGGTGATTCTCTCCCGAATTTACAATTGTGCCCTTTAACCCGCTTCACTCTTCAAACGGGCATAACTTTTTATATTCTTATCGAAAATCGACAAATTATATATCGTTGGAATCGTATCGACAAGTACTCCGCAATGAGTCTAATATTGATATATAAAAAATTAGACTATTTCTAAAGTGGGTATATTCTGGTGTGGAGCGTTAGCACCACGCATTGTGTGGTACATCATCTAATACCATTAAATAAAATTCAAAAATCTGGGTTATTACAAAATTGGCCCAAAAACATAAAGCTTGAGCCCAGGCTGCTAACATTACAGCCGAGCTGATGCTGGGTCCTTCGGATCATGAGACAAAACCCGGGCCTGTCTTGCCAAGATTTCGGACATCCTGGCCTAGGCCCTGTCAACTGGGCCTATAGCTAGTGCCCAAGACTGGATCGAGACTGCCTGGGCCTTGAAGCCCATTGGTACAGCTCAACTTGTTTGCAGCCTTAGTGGTATATATTCATGCACATCTTCATCTGTTAGTTGAATATCAAATATTTAGTTAGGACATTAAATTAGACAGAAGATGAATATCAGACATTTACTTAGGAAATTAAATCAGATAGAAGTTGAATATCTGACATTTACTTTGTGATACTGGTTACAGATGCATGGAAATTCGTTCCAGAGAAAGCTTGCAATAGTGAAGAATGGAGTCACACCAACTTTAGATCGAAAAGTCATGCGAATTGCGAGGCGAAGATGGATCGATTCTTCTTACTGATGTGTAGGTTATTCTCAGACCACGATAGCAGAGTTCGTTATTATAACATAACAAAGGTGATAATTGATTGGATAGGTTGCTCTTTTTTCGTGGTGGCTTCCATTTCTATGAATATCCTTATAGTAGTGTGGGACTAATCCATTCTTCTTATCGATGTGTAGGTTGTAAGAGGGGATTTCATCATATTTTTCAATCAAATATTTGATGCACTCTGTAAGCTGTCAGCAGACTTAGATGCCAATGTGCAGAGTGTTGCTCATCTTTTAGATCGACTTGTAAAGGTATAACTTAAACTCTTTATTGACTATGGTGGCATTCTTCTCATGACGATGTATGTGCAAATTTTAATCTTGGTGAAAATAAAATCCAATGGAAGACCTTTACTGTCCTCCAAGCTCTCTTAAAAAGGTGCCATGTAACACTCAAAATTTTGTTTTTGCGTCACATGGACTAAGGGAACAATGTAGAGATTAATATAAAAAAAATGAACCAATAAATAATCTAATTTCCACGTTTTGGTTAATGCTTTGATTAATGCTGTTTAAAAATTGGAACATTGGTCATAGAAATTTTTTACTTTGCTGTGGAGATAATTGTAATCAATAGTCCAATTTTCAAATGGTAAATTATGAGAAGATTAGATTTATTAATTTATTTATTTTTCAAATTGATCTATACATTGTCCCCTTAGTCCATGTGGCACTAAAAAAAGATTTTAGGTGCCATTGGATACTTTTTTTAGAGAACTCGGAGGATGGTGAAGGTCCTCCATCAAAGGACCTTACTTTTTTCTATATATATATATATATATATATATATATATATATATATATATATATATATATATATATAACCTATAAAAAATGCATAACTAAAGGGCAAATTCTCCCTTTTGGTTTTTTGGGCAGACATTTGGGTTCTATCACTACAAGACAAAGACTAGAAGACCAACAATTTTTTAAAGCAAAAAACAAGTAAAACAAAACCCTTATTCCTGTTAATCGTCTCTTTCAAAGCAAAACAAGTAAAGACCCTTCGGTTCTATCTAAAAGACACTTCTTTTCTCTCATTGCAGGGCCCACTATTATATATATATATATAATTTTTTACCCATAGAACAAGAAATATTGGTTGGTTCTTATTTGTTTTGATTATTTATTTCTTGTCAGGTTGGAGCCATCATTTTGTGTCGAAACAGCAGTACCATATGATAATTCCAGCCAGTGGTGAGTGGGATAAGCCCATAGATTGGAGAATTTATCATCTCCATGATCACATT
Source organism: Chloranthus sessilifolius (assembly GCA_021018995.1). Taxonomy (NCBI): domain Eukaryota; kingdom Viridiplantae; phylum Streptophyta; class Magnoliopsida; order Chloranthales; family Chloranthaceae; genus Chloranthus; species Chloranthus sessilifolius. The sequence goes on from CM037585.1 coordinate 94,060,100, forward strand.
CTTCATGGATTGATCCACTGTTATTTCAGATTAATGTGGGTCCCATGGAGCTCCCGGGAGAGAGATGTTGAGTTAGAGCAAGTTGAGAGATCTTCTACATGGATCGGAATATGTCCTTGCGTACGAAGATAAAGATGGTGGCTGGATGTTGGTGGGAGACGTCCCTTGGGGAGTAAGCTCTGATATGATCTATCTATTTCCTGTTATCTTTTCATTTACTATATAAAATTATTGGAATACTTATCTTCTTGTTACTTATTTGTAGCCCAATCTACACCCCAATACAAGTTTTGCCTCTGCCTTGTAAAATTGTCCGTTCAATGAAAGTGAACACACATTAGTCTCACAAGTCATAGCACACCAATCACATGTCTCCATAACCCACTTGGCGGTTTGAATTATTCTCTTCCCACCATCCTATTTTATTGTATAGCTTAGATACCAAAATGTATGCATTGTGGCACTAAATGGTTTTCAATTTTAGCAATTGGTCTTGGTCACTTGATGCAATCCCCCTCTCTCCCCCTTTTCCTCTCTCCCTCTCCCCCCCCCCCCCCTCCCTCTATATCTTCAGCTAGCACTACAAAAAATACCGGATGCGCTGACGACTGAAATTAATGTGCCGTCAGTGTAGGGTAACATTTGGGCCGCCGGCTAACCCGGCCACTCCACTTAAGCCCACAACTGATTGGGCCACTATATAAACCTACGTTTTTCTTCTCCCTCCCTTCACCCGAACTCAAACCCCTCTCCCCTCTCGCTCAAGCCCTAAGTCCCCCTCATTCCCTCTCGCTCAAACCCTAAATCCCTCTCGCTCAAACCCCTCTTGCTCAAATCTCTCTCGCTCAAACCCTAAACCCTAAATCCCTTTGAAATCGACCGCATTTTCGTTTTGTTCTTGAGGAAATTGGAAAATTGAGTTGGAGAATAGTCGATCAGAACTAGCAAGTAAGATAACTGATTTTTTTTTCTTTGCTAGCGTTCCTGACTGCTTACGTTACGGCTATGGATATGAATTTATGATGCTTTTGGTGCAGGGCACAACTCCACAAGCATATCTGTTGCACTACAAAAAAAGGGACTTTTGGAGACGGTTATTAGAGACGACTTTTCGAAGCCGTTTCCAATAACTATTTATTGAAGACCGCCATTCAAAAGCCGTCTCGGATGCTTTTATTAGAGACGGCTAAAACCGTCTCCCTATATAAAATAATATATAAAGACACTTATAACCATCTTGATATGATTGATTTAAGGGATAAGTGGTGAAAACTTTAGAGACTAAATTAAAATCCGTCTCTAAAAGTTACGTTAACATGAAGAGAGACGACTTAAGCCGTCTCTTTCGTTAGCATGTACAGACCTTAATAATCCTTATAAAGCACTGGATAATATGTACATACGTTCGTAATCCTTATAAAGCACTTAATAAGTTCTCTTCTCCTTAAAAACCTCTCCATTCTCTATTAAGAGAGACGACTTCAGAGACGACTTCAGAGATCTTAACAGAGACGACAGTCGAGCTCTTAACAGAGACGACTTCAGAGATCTCTATTGACGAAAACGAAAACCTTCTCCATTCTCTATTAAGAGATCTCCATTTCTCTATTCCATTTCTCTATTCAAAAACCATTTCTACTGTCGAGCTCTTAAGAGAATGGTGACGGTTTAACCTTCACCTTCGTTTCCATTTCTCCAAGGGTTTGAGAGGAGTAAGAGGTTTGCAGATCTAAATCGAGATCTAAGGTTTGCGTTTGGGTCGAAAGGTTGGCAGATCGAAATCGAGAGCTAAGGTAGGCAGATTGAAATCGAAATCGTTTGGATAGGGTTGGCGTTTGGATCGAAATCGAGATCTAATTAGATCGTTCGTCTGATTTGGTAGGGATCTCAGGCCAACAGTTTAAATCGGATTTGGTAGACAAAGTTCAAATCTAAGGTGCTTAAATCTGATCGTTCATCTAATTGCTTAAATCTGAGTAGACAAAGTTCAGATCTAAGGTGCGAGTCAAACAAAGTTCAGATCTAAGGTGTGGTTCAATTTCGATTTCCATTCTTTGCATTTCGATTATGATTTCGATTCAGATTCGAAAATTTACTGATCTGATTTTGATTTCAAATTTTGATTCAGATTCGAATTCGATATTTATTGTAAGTTGATTTCAAATTTTGATTCGATATAGATTCGTGATTCGCACAAATGACTTAGAGCATCCAGCTTTATGACAATATATTTATAGAAAATTTTGCATTCAGTAGAAAATTTATAGATCAGTTTTATGACTATATTTGGATCCAGATTGCATTATTGTTACAATGAATTTTATTAGGCTATGCTCATGAGTGTGTCCTTGGTTTGCTGTTACACATAATTTGATTAGTTGTTTTGTAATTCGTTGCTATAAATTTATGGTTCAAAATAGAATGATACCGATATATTTGTTGTATCGTGCTGATGCATTCAATGTATCAGCAACACCCGATGCATATTGTCTCAGTATCGTTGGGGATGAGACAAATCGGAATTTTAAACCATGTAAATATCTGAGATGAGAGATAGAGAGAGCAGCATCCACTTTCTTCGTTATCAGACATTCGGACCCGGCGAACTTTCTTTAATAGTTAATTACTAATAAGCTGGTGCTCGACAGGGAGCTGTTTTAAGTGATAAAACTGCTCTATCTTAGAGCAATTTTTATCTGTTCTGACAGAGAGCTGGTTTAGATTCAGCTGGTTTTTGAAATTAGAAATTAGATATTTTATTTTGATTTCGCTCCTCAAAAATGGAGACTCTTTTCATGGATATTGATAAATGTCTCAAGTTAGCAGCACTTAGATGGCTAGAAACCTTCTTCGAATTTGAAATTCCACTGGTATCTAAAATCTAAAAAATGTAGGGCATGTTTGGCATTCTTCTTCCAAAAAGCACGTCCATCATTGCTGTATTTGTACTGCATCCAGCACCAGCTTTTCCATCTGCAATCACAAACAAATTGGTCGGTGCCTGCTTCTACAAAATCTTGTTATTCTTGTTCCAAAATATGCAAAACTTCTCTGGTACTGAAAGAATACCAGCAGTTATTATATCCTTAGGCAAGATGATATTGTTGGAAATGTTGATGGGATTATTCTCGGATGCAATTTGCAGTAGAGCAGCAACTACATGGTTATCGTGGTCACTTGATGATCCAAATTAGGCTATCTTATACTATTCATCATAAGCAACTTGACCCAAATCATGATCACATCTGTTTCAACTTTCAAGTAGTGCTGCCTTTGATGAGTTTAACTTAGACGTAGCATCATTAATCTAATATAATTATATTTCCTGTCCAAACAGAAATGCAGCTTTTCGTTAAGTATTACTATAACTGTTTTTGTTTAGACAAATCAAAAGTAACCTTAAATCATGATTTGAGATAAATTCTTCACTTCAAATAAAAATAGATAGTTCAATTTTTTGGACACTTTAATCTTTGTTGCAGAATTATAAGGTAATCTAAAGCAATTATGCTTCCAATAACAGTTTTTTGTCTAAAATTTATTTGTATTGATTACATCCTTTAAAATCAATGACTTGCAATTTAGTTTTATTTTTCCTAAATTGTCAGCATATTCTTATTCTAGCATGTCAGCAATAGATAAGTGTAAAACAGGGCATGCGCTTGCACTAGCTCATTTTCTAATTTTCTTTATTACATAGATGAAACTAGATTTATTATATAGTTGTGGTAAATGTCATGTTAATATTACTATGCTTTCACTAGCTCGATTTCTTAGAAAACCACGCTTTTTCACATCTCATTTATCTTTGAGCTTTTATTTAATTATTCAAATTGATTAATCTATAACTTTTGGTATAGATTAATGGTCAATATATAGTTGAATACATATGAATATCATCATACAAAATAAGTGCCCGTCTGAAAAGTTATATGTCGAATTATGACATATAACCTTTCGGATTATCTATCTGAAGATAGATAGTTTGGGAATATCATGTACATTACTTGTTCACTAATATGATTTTAGAGTTTTTCAAATGATTTCGACAATTTCTCCTTTGTTCTTCGGATACGCATTTCATATATTATTTTGTATTTTTCATTGTCCATTGTGGATAATGAAAAGTATAAAATAGTATGAAAAGTCTCATTTGAAGAACTACGTGAGATGTCATTTAAATTTTTAGAGAAACTCGAACTCATATTATGTGAACAATTAAATGACTTGATATTCTCGAATGGGCAAAACTAATGAATATGGTATAAGAAATATAAACCTTTATCATTTAAAAATATTAAACTGTACATTTCTTATACTTTTAGGGTTTGAAACTTTTATATGATGGAAAAGAGTTGGGTAAAAAAGTAGATATTCTAGAGAGTATGACAAAGGGTTAGCCGCATTTGTCGATCACGGTTTAGCCCATGGAATTACTTGCAATGGGAGGCTCAAGTGTCCTTGTACAAGATGTCAGAATTGCTTACTTAGAACCCGACTTATTGAAGGAGCATTTGGTAATAAACGGATGATGAAAAGTTATGTTGTATGGACTTATCACGAGAGAAGAGAGGGCCACCGCCTAGACATGAAATTGTGGTAGATATTAGAGCCGATGACAACGAGAACGCGTTTTGGTTGATGACATCAAGGGATGGTGCAAGATGCTTTTGGATTTTCGGACCCAAATGAAGACGCGAGATGGTTTGGAGCAGAACAAAGTGATGTACCCAATGCTAGTGCTTCAATTCTACAAATATGCGCATAATTTGGGGAATCCTTGTATCCTGGATGTAACACACATACGACGTTGTCTTTCGCTAGAAACTTTGGCATATCAAGGCCCTTGGTGGATGGAGCAACAACTCTTTTACGTTGTTGCTTGACTTACTAAGGAGGTTTTGCCTAAAGAGTCGACGTTCGAAAACTTCTCACAAAGCAAAAAGATTATTTCAGCTTGGGACTAAATTACAATAAAATCGACATGCCCTTACGATTGTATGTTGTCGAAGGAGTCTCGAGAAAAAAAGAAAATGTGACATCTGGGACATCGCGATGGAAAAATCATGAGATTGAGGATGACAAGAAGACGCACAAAGATTCTTCGTCACTTCCCTTTAAAACAACGATTGCAACGCTTGTATTTGTCATCAAAAACTGCGGTGACATGAGATGGCACGATGAAACGCACTAAAGATGGGGTGTTAAGACATCCCGCAGATTCTCCAAAGATGGAAACACTTTGACAAGATCAATCCAGATTTGCAGAGGAAAATCGCAATATAAGATTGGGTTTAGCAAGTGGCTTTCAACCCATTCCGGACAATGAGTATTAAGCATGACACATGGCCTGTATTACTTATCCCATATAATCGCCCCTTGGTTGTGCTTGAAGAAGCCGAACATGATCCTCTCATTGCTTATACCGGTCCGACAAGTCCCGGAAATGACATCGATGTATACGAGGCCTCTAATAGATGAGCTAAAGGAATTATGGGAAGAAGGGTTGAAACATACGATTCATCAAAGAGGGAGGTTTTCAAATTGCGCGGCTTGCTTTGGACAATTAGCGACTTTCCGTGATATGCTATGCTTTCGGGTTGAGCACTAAGGGATATAAAGCGTGTCCTTATTGCCATGAGAATACATGCAGTTGAGCGGTTGCCAAATTGTGGGAAGCTTTGTTATATGGGTCATCGCCGATTTTTACCTTTAGATCATAGATTTCGAAAGAATAAACGGTGGTTCGATGGAAATATTGAAGAAAGAGAAGCTCCAACCCCACTAACCCCGAAGCAAATTTTGGAGAATTTAAGAAATTATCAACATACCTTTGGCAAGATCCCCAAAACTGACTATTCTGTGAAGAAACCAAAAAAGAAGAAAAAAATAACAAAAAATGCACCTCCTATGCCAACAATGCCAAATAACTGGAAGAAGTTGAGTATATTCTTCGAGCTACCATATTGGTCAAAAAATTTACTAACACACAATTTGGATGTTATGCATATCGAGAAAATATATATAATGTGGTTGGTACACTCATCGACTCGGAAGGAAAGTCAAAGGATGGTTTGAAAGCACGTCTTGACTTGATGACAATGAACATAAGACATGAGCTCCACCCAAAAGAGCATGCAGATAACAGTAAATTGTATCTACCATCTGCATGTTACTCTATGGATAAAAGTGAGAAGGAGATGTTCTGCCTAATCCTGAAGAGCATGAAGATTCCTGATGGTTATGCCTCTAACATTTCAAGGTGCGTTAACGTCAAAGATCGAAAAATATCCGGGCTCAAAAGTCACGACTCACACGTTATTATGCAACAATTTCTACCTCTTGCAGTTCGAAAGACCGTGCCAAAAATGTCGGCTTCGCTCTAATAGAACTAAGCACGTTCTTTTGAGTTATGCTCTAAAACATGTCGAGTTGAGGACTTCAAATGTCTACATGCGCATACCATTGATTTTGTGCAACCTAGAGCGGATTTTTCCACCTTCATTTTTTGATATTATGGTCCATTTACCCATACACTTAGCATCAGAGGCAATGCTTGGTGGACCTGTCCATTACCGCTGGATGTATCCCATTGAAAGGTATAATCCATACAATCTCAGCAATTATCTTTACTTTTATAAATTATGTTTGATTTTTCATAATGGAAGTACATTTATTTCTATGTATGATACTTGTATACACTTAAGTCATATGTACGCAATAAAGCCTATCCCAAGGTTCCATTGCAGAAGGATACCTCGCTGATGAGTGTCTCACATTTTGCTCAAGGTACTTACATAATATTGAAACACGATTGAATAGACCCGTCAGGTATGCTGAGGACACTGCAATTGGAGGTGCCGAACAATTCATTCTCACCAATATCGAACGTAAACAAATGCATAACTATGTATTGTTCAATGATGATAGCGTCGATATGTGAAGTAATAACTCCCAACCTCTTTATATTGTCGGACCATTTGAATTCAATCCATTATACTCACCTCACATCCATTTAATGCAGGCAACATAAATCATACATTAACTTGAAGTATCGTAAGCGTAAAACTGATTACGAGAAACAAAATATACACAAAGAGCAGTTTAGCGATTGGTTTAAATCACATGTAAGTGTGAGGAGATAATTATTTTTATACACTTAAAAGAGGCACTAACTTTGTTATCTGCATCTAATAGATTAAATCAATGATCCAGGCCAATAGTACGTTACGCTGTTTGAGACTCGATTTACTACCGATTTTCCATACACTCATGCAAGAAGATTCACTGGATACACTATCAATGGTTATAAATTTCGAACAACTAATAAGGAGAGGAAGGCTACAACACAAAATAGTGGTGTGATGGTCATTGCAAGCACTCCAAGCTATTCAAGTGCAAAGGACAAAAATCCAGTTTCAGGGGAGATCACATATTACGGACGTCTCGTGGACATAATTGAGTTGACTTATCGCCAAGGGTTGAAATTAGTGCTATTCAAGTGTGACTGGGTTGATGTTGGACAACGCAAAGGTATTAAAACAGACCAATCAGGGTTCACGCTTGTGAATTTTACACATTTATCTGCATCTCAGAAAGACGAACCCTATGTGTTGGCATCTCAAGTAAAGCAAGTTTTCTACGTCGAAGATCCAACCGAACCAGGCTGGCATGTTGTCATCAAGAACAAGCCCAGGGACACTTTCGATATGAGTGGAGGCAATACATACTACTAGACAGTGAGCCATATGGTAGCCAAGTTCAAATTGGTACCCAAGAAGATGATAGTACTTTCAATATCGTGAGGGAAGATGTGGTTGGAGCAATTGTAGATGCACCTTTCCAAGCCCCTTGTACCCGAAAACGTCCTTCCGATGGATTCATTGATGACGAAGAAGATGAAAATTGATTTTAGATTGATATGTAATGATTTCAATTCTATATAGATGGAGCTTTCAATCCTTTCGCCTATTTGATTCTAGTTTGTATTTCAATGAGTTTTGATGTGAATGTGAGTAAATTAGGTAAACCCTCTTTTTTTGGTGCTTTCAATGTATTTCAATGTATTTCAATGAGCTTTCAATCCTTTCGCCTTTCGCCCATTGGAGCTTTTTCTATATAGTCAACAATGGGCAACAGAGTGTAGTTTCTGTTGAAAAAGTAGACCCTCTTTTTTTGGTTGTGGTTTCTAAGAGTGCTTTTCTATGAGCTGCTGCTACATGTGAGTATACAACTTACGAGCTGTTGTTGCTACGTGAAATGATTAATTTACTTGCTCTCAAAATATATGTTGTCACTCTTAGATTCAAATGCTCAATTCTTATATATATATACCTAATGCCCAGGGTACATGTATTTTGAACATGTTGAGATTTAATGAGATTATTTGATATTTTTATTTGTGTCAGATGACCGACGTAGATCCACCCCTACCCCCACCCCCACCCCCTAACGTTAAGAAAGGGCGAGGGAAAGCAGTACTTGGTTTTAAAAATAAAATGAAAGGAGGAGAGAAAATTCTTGTGCTATTGTATAAGGGGCATGTCGTAGGGGATGATCAAAGTAAGATGTCCTCGATGATTGGGCAAATAGCGAAGGATTGCATTAGATTTCCTGTAAATGTTCCAAACTTTACAGATATTCCTAAGGAGAGCTTCAAAAGTGCTTATGAGGAGTTGATGGTAACAAATGACATAGTTATATTAAATAATTAAATTCTTTATTTTCTATTTCATATTCACATTGATTGATAATCAATTTTGTTGATTAAATGTGGAAGTTTTGACATGCCTTCCTATGATGACATTTATCGATGGTACTATACCTTGCTTCGAGATGGAAGGCTAATCGATATCATATAAAAAAGGCACTTCACCCCTACACAACTACGGAGAACGATTTGCCCATTGCCCCATAATGTGGATAACGACCAAGGAAGTCGATTGTTCACATCGGGAGTGTGAGGAGTTTAAGGTAAATTTCTAACTCATTGTTTATTTAAAAAATTCTTTTTATTAATATAACATATTATAATTTTGTATGATATAGGTAATTAGTGAGCGTAATAAAAGAAATCGCATAAAGCTAGCCGCATCGTAGTACAACCGAAACATTACTCACATAAATAAATTTTACAAGGTATTAACATGCAAATATAAATTATAATTTGTCAATAAACTTCTACTTTTATAGTTTACACATTAAACTCGTTATTTTTTATAGTTAAAGGTGTAGAGGGAAATCACCCTCAAGGATGCGTAATCGAAGTTGAATCACACAAAAAAGATGGTAAACCGTGAAGCAATGACGCAAAGAGTAAGATGATTTGTTAATTTATAAGATTTTTAAAATAATAATTAAATATTTAATTTATATGAAAAAATTCAGCAAAAGATAGATGAACGACTTGCGGGCTCACAAGAGTCCACTGGACGAGATGATGTATTATCTCAGGTATTGGGATCAGACACACGTGGTCGTATCCGGGGCTTTGGGGGGCCAGTGACCCCAAGCAAGCATTTTCGGTCCGTCGTCGTCTAGGGGAGGGGGGCAAGAGGTCCGCCAATTGAAAGAAGAGGTGAGCACCTTGAGAGAAGAGCTTGAAGCAATGAAGTGGTTGATAACTCGATTGATAACAATGGTAAACATTACTTTAAAACTTCTATACAAATTTTCTCTTGTAGTTTTCTATAATTTGTCATGCTAACAAACATTCATTTTCTTCTTCAGAGTCTCTCCATCGCCGCCTCAACAATAGGCTCTCCTCCACAACACTTTGAATGGGTACACATTTTGGATGGGTATGTTATTTATTGATGAAGTTATTGATTTTTTAATCTTTAAAAGACTAATTTTTGAGGAGCTTCAGAAGATAATTTTTGTTCATAAGCTCTGAAATTATCTTGCTTCATATGTTTAGATTGTTCCTGCTGTTATCTTCTCCATATTCTAAGTTAATAATGTTGTGCTTTTTTTGCATATTGTTCACTGATTTGTTATTCTATTGGGTGATGGGGTGAACGACTATTGATTTGAGTAATTCATTTAGCTGTTTTAGGTTCTAAAAATGATCAAGTTGAAGAGGAGATTGGAGTAGGTGAAGCTGAAGAGACCGGAAAGCTCGATGTTCATGAAATGGTGATAACGTGGAAGAGTGAGGATGGTAATGGCAGTGTTGGTGTTGCTAATGGGAAACCTAGTAAGGAATGCTTAGCAGGTTTGATCCAAACTGTTGGGCTTTTTTTTTTTTTTCCCTTTTGTATTTTGAGTGTGTGTGAACAGAACAAGTTAAGAGAAGAACTGGAGATGGACCATCAATTCAGATCCGAACTGAACAAATTCGTTGCTATAAATAGTCTAAAAAAAGAAAGTTTATACAAGGCAGTTGAAGATTCTCATTTTAAAAAAAGGAGGGACACAGATTGTTTGGTTTTTCTGTAATAGCATTTGATTCTGAATCGGTCTTTGATTTGGTACTACGTGGTTCATGGGGTATCTTTTTAGATCGTGTTGAAGCTAAGATTGCATTGAAAAACTACCTGCACTTTGTAATTGGCAGCCTAAAAGCACCACAAATTTTAGCTATACTTTTCAGTCAACTGCATCTGCTGTACCACAGCTTTGGCAACCTATGAATGCTACACTTATGACTAATGATATAAGTGATACAAATCCAGCCGAAGAGTCTGCTGTTTGTACTGCTTTGTCTAAGACTAACTCATATGTCAGTGCTTGTGTGTTATGCAGGTGGGTCACTCCTCAACTTTTTATTTGTTTATTTACATATTTTTTTAGCCTTTGTACTTCTATATTAACTCGCTTTGAGTCAAGTATCTGCTTCTATGGTGTCGTTTTTTAGGGACCGTGACATTAGTATAGGTCGGCTTATCTCTAAACTGTAGCTAAGGGACCCTCCATAATGCCAAACATTGACATCAAGTATATTCTTCGAAGGAAGTTTTTCTACTTCAGAATTGGCAAACAACCAATTCTCAAGCTCATCCTTGATGTCAATGTTTCATTATAGATATATTGATCAACAATTTGTGATATGCTTTTGTGTTTGTCTGTTTCAGTTCATGCCATATTAATAGAAAATTTGGATATGGAAAGTGATGCGGGATGATAAAGGGCTGCGTAGGGGATTCGGCTTTGTATCCTTTTCTGATCCAAACAAAGCAAAGAAAGCTGTCACCTCACTCCACGGTAAGCAAAGGCATGTCTTAATTCTATTTTTCATCGTACAATTTTGTAAGCTCTTGAAATAACTTCCTTTTTTTTCTTAAATCTAGAGGAAAAGAAAAACTGGATATCTGGATACCTCTTTTTTGTTTATGAGAACTACATATAAGTAGTTGTCCATGGCCATTGAGCTCCATTAAGATAGTTCTGCATCGTCGCTGGAACCTGATAGAACCATGGAAATAGCTACGACAATGGCAAGATCCATAATTCCAGCTACGTGGATACTCCTCAGATTTGGATTCTCACCTGATGGTGAGCCGAAAACTGCCAGTGATCTTGCAGTGTCACAGCGGGGGTTTTGTCTCCGAGAGCAACGATTCTACAGAGAATGACTTTTTCTGCAATCGAATCGCAAAGATTTTGGATGTAATTGTTATTGCAGTTGGGTATCAGCTTGCGCTTGAAAATTGGTATCCGGTAGCTTTCGACGATGGGTTGAAGGTGTTGAATTGGTTGGAAAAACAGGTGAATCTAGCAGAGTGTAGTAAATCGATGGGGAATGTGAGGAGATCAGGTGATGTAGATCTTAGGAGATCTGATGTTCATCGGCATATTGTTTGTGGCAATTAATGTTGCATTCCCACGTACCTGAATCATGGTCATTTTTTGTTCTGCATTGTTCCTAGTTCGTTGCATTTTCTAATTTGATGAAGAGGGAATAACCTAAAGCTGAATTTGAATTTCTGCCAAAGTCGCAAATTTCCTGATTTTTTAAAAAAAGTTAAAATTGTTATTTTTTATTTTATTTTTTTATAATTTTTTAAAGCTTCTTTACTTGAAACTTCTTAAAAAAGCAACCTTAAAGAACTCAAGAGGCTACATTTTTTTAAAGTTTAAAGTTTTACTTGAGACTTAAAAAAAGAGGAATGAACTTTATGAGTTGTTGAATGAACTTTATGAGTTGTTTGGAAGTATTGATGAATCCAACTGGCCTGGTGTTTCCAAGTTACCTCTATGATACTTTGAAGCCAGAAAGAAAAATGGAGAGTTGTTTCAAGAAGGAATTCGAAAAGTATGTTCCCATTCGGTTGTTGTATCCGTGCATTTTTTTGTGAAATATGTTGTAATATTTTTCTTTTTTGCTTTGCAGTTATGACCAACAATGTGTCATGTTACTTGAGAGAATGCTAACTCCCCGATCCATCTCGTATCGCATGAATTTGATTAATTGACTAAATTTTCATTCTTGTTGCCATTATATTTTTCCGATTTAAAAGATGTTTGACTTTAAAATTTTATCGCTCTTGATTCTTAACATAGTAGTTGATATATAAATACAGGCTAATGGGCTATACCATTGTGATTATGTCTATTAAGTCAATTTCTCTCCTCCAAAGGCTCATATGTACAGATTTTCGTGGGCCTTGACATTTGTAAATTTCAGTTTTACATGTAATAGCCTCTAAAAGGTCAGTTACATTTTCTTTAATCGATAACATATTTCGGTCATGACATTTCTTAAATTCTCTTGCAGATACCCCTGCTATTGGTAGACTCAATCACAAATTTTGACTATAAAATTCGACTCTATGATGATTAGAAAGTTCAGATTTACTAGGATATGAACATAATACTATTAACTATGCAAACGCTTGAAAATGTGTTTAATGCTTATTTTAATTGTTGTGCAATTTCCAGAGTTTTTAAGGCAATGCAGAATGCAAAATGAAATTTGTCTACAGAGAGTGAGAGATAGATATATTTGTGTTAATATGAGTCTAATTTTACTCTTTGTTTCACCATTAGTGTTTATGTTTTGCTTTTTGTTTTTTAAACTGGTTTCTAGACCATGTAGTTCTTTTGTATCTTATCTTGCCGACTTCCATATAATTCTCCACAGAAGTTGTGGGATTTGAATTAAGTGAAAGTTTTTAATATTCTGTTGATTATTTATAAATTTTTCATTCCAAGAAGCTTACTCTTCATTTCACTCTAAGTGAAACAGGTTATTGATATCACATTATGGGATTTCTAAATTACAATTCAAGTTAAATCTGTCCATTACCTGATGTGTAAGTTATCGATTCTTGTTTCATCAATGCATTTGGTTTATGATCTGATGATCCCCTGGTTCTCTCTTCGAAGCTGATTGGATCAGATAAACACTGCTAGATTGGAATATTCTTGTTTACTTTGTTATGTTGCAATTTCCAAGAGTTGTGAATTTTCTCCTCTATTATTTGGTCAAACAAAATGCTGATGGTCATATAATAAATGTTGATAGGATAGATTGTATGATTAAGAGCGGGGGTTTAGTTGTTTTCTTATCTTTCCTTTCTTTGTCGTTCCACGCTTATTATTGTAGTATCAACGTTCTTATCTTTTGTAACATCCATGATGGGTTTGGAATAATTAAAAAAATATATTAATTATACGAGTAGTTTTGGTTGCTTATTTTTTCGGCAATCCTACTCATACTGTTCGTACCTGTTTGAAGTTTGTACCATGGCTCTATCTGAAAAAATAGATACTTCAAATTGTTTATGTTTGCATGGTTACATATCAGAATCAGATATGAAGTGCTCCAGTTCTCTTGACTCGTTCTTTTTCCTCGTTTAAATAAAACTTTCCATTTTCTCCGCCTCATGATGTATAAATTTGGGTGTCTTCCATCTTCAACCGATTAAAGCAAGAGCGAGACTTGCAAATCCTCTACCCAAAACTCAGGCTGTGAAGGGTGGGATGCGTGGTGGGTTTCGAATTGGGCGCTCTGGTATTGGAAATTACTCTAGATTTGGTAAGTTTTTTTTTTTTTTTCTCACAACTTGTGCAACTTAAATGATTATGTTCATGTTTAATTTCTTTCTCATTTCTTACCAGGGAGAGGGTTTGGCCGGGGTGGTCATACTCCCAACAGTGCAGGCTTTCAGCGTGGAAGGGGTTTCATTCCACGGGCGTAGCGGTCAAGTAGGTTTTTCTTTATGATAATGATCAGAAATCCAACAAATTGCATAGCGATTCCCATACTCTAATATCTATGTTCGCACTTATACTTTTTACTGTAAAATGCTGAGCCAACCACCTTTCACTTCTTTTTTTTTTTTCATTCCTTTCATGTACTAGGAGTTACATCAAGATCGATCGTAGCTCTCTCTGACTAATTGTGTTCCTCCCATTGCCTATCAAAGCTCTAACTTTCTCCCGATTCTTGTCGAAAAAGGCGTCTCATCTAGAGATAGAGGTGGCAGAGCCCGTCGGGATGAGGCCGAGGCGACAAGAATCCGTATCAAGTCAGAGGAGCCGGAGGCGACATCTAGGCAGTGAAAACAAAAGATTCCAAAGTCGTGAGGCTAGCGATGAACAAGAGAAACAAGGTGGAAATTTTCAAAAATGCTTGGAGATGAAGCCAAAGGAACACGAGCCTTAAAGCGAAGCAGGCGGGTTGGAATAATGTCCAACACAGTAGTTCTTTTGTTCATAGGACTTCTCATGTAGCAATTAAATTTGCTTTCAAATGTACAAGCAGAAAAGGATTGATGTGTGTTAAATTTGCTTTCAATTAAATTTACATAAAAATTGTCGACGTAAATTTTTTTTAAATAAAAAAATATTTTTTAAATAAAAAATTTTCATAAAAAAACCACTGCCAAATATATTTTAAAAAAAAATATATTTAAAGAAAAAAAAATGTTGGAGACGGCTAAAAAGCCGTCTCCAATAATAGTAGGTCACTTATTGGAGACGGCTTAAAGCCGTCTCCAATAAGTATTGGAAATGGCTAAATAACTTATTAGAGACGTCTCTAACATATCTTTGGAGACGGTCATATGTCGTCTCTAATAACCTTGACTATTAGGGACGGCTTCCATTTGGTCTCCAAAGACAATGGAGACGGGACTATTTGAGACTACATGGAAGCCGTCTCCAATACTATTGGAGACGACTTAGACACCTTTGGAGACAGCCAAAAGCTGTCTCCAATAAACACATTTTTTGTAGTGTTGGTCTTGGTTAGTAGATTTCTCACCCATTTATATACTCTATGACCCGATTCTTGGAGAGATTATTAACTCTTTTTTTTTTGAATTTGGTAGGAATGACAGTTGCTAGAGATCTAGTAGGGAAGAACAACCATGTAATCTCTATGATTAGAGATGGAGCCATGACTACTGGATAAGCTTACGAAACCATGAACAATGCCGGATACCTCTAAAAATGAGAGTCATTATTTGTATATATAAATTTGTTGTTAATTAAATTGCGGTGTTGTGAATTAAAATTTACTTTTATGCTAATGTGAGTATGTAAATGCAAGTTACGGATTTTCATAAAAAAAAAATAAAAAAAATACAGGTTATAGATGTGTACTGCTAGACAATATGGTCATGGAGCAAAAAAATTAAATAGCATTAAAAATAAATAAATATTCAACAGGAGATCACTTATTGGAGACGGCTTTAAGCCGTCTCCAATAACATCATATCACTTATTAGAGACGGCCAAAAGTTGTCTCTAATAACAAGAGATGACTTATTAGAGACGGCTTTAAGGTGTCTCTAACATATCTTTGGAGACGGCTTATGGCCGTCTCAAATAACCTTGACGATTAGAGACGGCTCCCATTTAGTCTCCAAAGACAATGGAGACGGGACTATTTGAGACTACATGGAAGCTGTCTCCAATACTATTAGAGACAGCTTAGACACCTTTGGAGACGGCTAAAAGCCGTCTCCAATAAACACATTTTTTGTAGTGTTTAATGTCCTTAGAGTTGGAGCTCATACCCTATTCCACATGGAATGGGGTACTGGATTCGAACTAGTAGGGGGTATAAAAAGCCCATTTGGCTCTTATAAGATGGATTTGGAGCCTCCATTGGCGTTGTTTTAAGCGTATTACCAAAATTTTGTAGTATAAAAAGGGATAATGGCTCGAGACCGGGTATCAAATATCGGTCGATATCGATGCTTATCAGCCAATATCGATACTCATCGGCTATATGTATCGGTTTTTAGGTGAACCGATACCTATACGTCTGGGGTATCCGCCATGGTATCCGGAAAATCTTGCGCAGCCCTGGTTCAGCACGAACTTGTATAGACGCTATAGACGCTGCAGGAGTGGTGACAAGATGAGCAGGTTGAGTAACCGGCTACAACCGTACGTGTAGAGTACGGCTTCTTCCAGGCACAACTTGATGATGACACCCGTCAATAAACTTTGGGGAAAGAGCGTTGGAGACTGGAGATCATTAAGGGGGCTTTATTTTTGGGGATTTAGTTTGGGCCTTTTGGTTATATCACCAGTTACTAAAAGCCACATTTCTGACTCCTTGAAAATGATTGATTAACACGATTGAGGTCATGTTTCACCCTGATCTTCAACATAATGGATGTTGAGACTACGGAGCACCAATCAAAGGTCTATTTTTTGTTTCATATGTCACATATTCCAAAAAATGGACTTAAATCATTTGGAATACATCACTCTCAAACGTGATTTTAGACCATTGTTTAGGGATTTGTAGCACATGGAATCATAAACTGGCCATCTAATAGGTGCCCCATAATCTCAGGATCTATTTTGTGGCAGATCTGAGTGAAAGACGACCCCCATAATCTAATCCGACGAAATCAACGATTTTCACGGGATCTGGGTTGTGGGTGCTTCCAGCAAACTAGTGGACGCGAAGAGACATAGTGTAACACCTACCCCTCAAAACCTGTGTCAGTCAACCAGTTGACTAAGATCTGATGAGACCTGACTGCACCAGGTGACTGCCTGAGTCCACGTTCACCCAAATATGTTAAGCGCCCACCTGTAGCTTGATGGGAAAATGTTCTTCCTAATGGCACCCATAGGACACCCCATTTAACTAGATGGGTGTGGTAGTAAATAAATAAATCACACACCTCCCATCTTAAGCCACATGTGAGAACCCAATCTAACCAATGACTGGTCTTAACTCGAGAAATTGCCCAAATTGGGACTAAATCAAGGTGATGATATGGAGATCATCATCAATGGAGTGGATTTTGATGATCATCATGGTTGTAATCAATAAAATAAGTCAAACTTAAACCCATTAATCCAAGGAAGCAAAAAGAACAAACACATTTGATTAAGTATATGAGCTTAGTATAGAACAATGACATTTAGGGTAAATAAGAAGGAACTCCAAAGGTAATTAATTGAAAATAATTTCTCTAACTTATAAATTAGAAATAAATAAATTCACTTTTCTCTAGCAAATCCTAACCCTTGATCTATTTGACCAAGTTGGACTCCATATATGACCATTGACTTCATATTGGGGAAATCTATCGTGTAAGATTGAGGAGAAATCATGCAACCATAAGATGCTTTGAAATGTGGACATTCACATGAATTGAAGGCACCTAAAGAGGGAAAAGACAAGATGAAGACCTAATGGAGGGTGGGGAGTGAACCCACTCCTCCATGCGCATGGAGAAAAGAGAGGAGAGAGGAGAGAGGAGGGAGAAAGAAAGCTTGGGAAGACCAAGCTTTCCACTTTACAAGCTTGTCACCCAAAAGGGCTTAAAGCCCATCCCCTTGCAATTTTCAAATTCAGCCCTCTCTCTCTCTAATTCCATCTTCTTCTTCATCCTCCTATCTTCACCATAGGAGCTCTAGGTTCCATGCTCTAGCCCTCTTCATCCAACCCTTGAATTCGAAATTCAAGACCACCATTTCATCCCCCTCTTCCTCTAGTTTAACATAGTTCAAATTCAATCAAATCCCAGCCCTCTTCCTCTTGTTTAACATATCTCAAACCAGCAAGCACCAAGAAGAACTAAGGTAAAGACTTAGTTATCTTGAGTTATAGCTTCTAGTATGGTGCAGTGTACGAGTTTAGTTTAAATTTTCTTGAGTTATCACTACTAAAAAAGGGATTTTTTGGGTACCCATATTAGAGATGGCTTTGAATGTCGTCCCTAATAATGATGTTATTGGGAAAGACCTTCCTAAAAGTCGTCTCTATTGCTATTATTTGAGACAGCTGTCTCCCAATGTATAATGATATATCAAGACGGCTACAGCCGTCTCCATAAGCTTTACTCTATCGGTCAATGGGTGCAATCTTTAGAGACCACACAGAAAGCGGTCTCTAAAAGTCTATCGAAAGCAATAGAAACGGCCTCAAGCTGTCTCTAAAGGATCGGCAAGGCATCCCTTGCACGCCAATCTCGGGCACAAACTTCTGGAAATTTATTTATTGCCAATGTAGTCTGAAGACTGCACAAAATGAAAGCCATCAGTTTGAGATGATGCTAGGGTTTGACACGATTGAAATCAATTTGAGCTGAATCGATTGGGTTTGAGACGATCGAAACTGATTTGAGCTACGCTTTGAGATCGAAATCAATTTGAGCTGAATCTATTGGGTTTGAGAAGATCCAAATTGGTTTGAGCTTAATCGATCAGGTTTGAGACAATCGAAATTGAGCGCCAATACCTATCCCTTTCATTTCCCTCTTCTACAACTTGAGTGCCATGAAATTAGGGGTTTTTGTCGTATGGTGGCTGGATTTAGGGTTCTCGATCATCTTCAGCCTGCGATTTTATACTTCAACAAGGTTCAGATCTGCTGCAATTTGAGCACACCTATGCCAATTTTTTATCGGTTACACATCAACACGGTACAGATCTGTTGCTATTTGATATCAATTCTAGACTTTTTCTCTGTTTTTTTAGTTTATTTTTTGTAGCTATTTGATCTGCAATTTGAGCACACCTTATCTCCCTGATTTTGTAGCTTTCAAATTAATGATCATTGAAGGATTGAATCTACCAAAGTTAGGATTAATAATTTCCTTATTTCCTGCTTTAGATAAATTGATTTTATCAGTTTTTGAGATCAAATTAATGTTTCTTCATTGTTCCTGATTTTGTGCATGATTTGAGTGAGTTTGTTATGATTTTTTCTTTTTTAGAGATTAGATGTGGTTATTGAAATTTTTTTCAAGCATTTGGTGGTAGAATTAGATTATCTAATAGCTAAATGCACTGGAGGTACACATATCAGCTTGGAGAAACCATGATGCAGCAAAGTAAACTCAATATTTGCAAGATTGATCATATTTCTCTCTCTCTCTCTCTCTCTCTCTATATATATATATATTTTGTTCTCTTCATTTTTTTTAATAAACTGCCCTAGTTTATTTTTTTTTTGTCTTTTTTGTTTCTGATTATATAAATTTTTTTGTTTGTTTTGTGTTGATTATATATGATGTATTTGGTGTTTTAATTTTTGAGACACGAAAGGGATCTCTCTTTTCTATGATGAACATTGCAATTGGTTTCAAATTTTTAAACCTTGTTTTCATTCTCTTTTGGTTTTTGATTCATTTTCTTAGCAAAGGTTCATTGGTGACAAGTTTGATCTGCGCCTCTAAACTAATTTAACAAACTAGTTCGGCAAATTGATATTATTTCTATCATAATTTATGGAGCATTCTTGATCTGCTGAAGCAGGTTGAAAGATTGACTTTCACAGATTTCAAGGCTCAGTAGAAGTTGGCTTTGGACATGATTGACAATCGAAAGGGGATTAATAGTGACCTTATGATTCCTTTGATGAGTGTGGATCCTTTTCATGTAGCCAATTTGAAATAATGTGGGAAATTTTGATCACAAATCTGGCTAAATATGAGTTAGGTAATGTAGGGAAGTGTGTGGTAACGATTTTCGAGGCTCGAGTCAAGCTTTTTGGCCCCAGAGCTTCGAGCAAATTTTCCTCATAAATTGGACTGTATGCAGACACAATGGAAGGGGTATTACAGATGATTGGCTTGCTGACGACCTAGAAATCATGGGAAATAGAAATCAGTAATTTTATTGTAAAATTTTGTAATTTTTGATAAAAATAACGAAATTTAATTAGATTCCCCGATCATTGCCAATAAGGAATTATTGCTATCGGTCATTATTTAATCTGCAGCCATATGGATAATTCATTTAGTGTAGAAACGCTAATAGCGCAATCTTAAATCAGAATTCAGCATTTACCCAAATGCACAAGTTGAATAAATGTTAATAGGCCATTTTAAAATTTTAAGGTGCTCCCCCAACAGGGCCTTAGCCTTTAGACATGGTCTTTAATTATGATGTTGCTCTTTTCATCTGTTTAGGATGCCAAGAATAAAAACATCAAGAATATACTGATATTATTTGGCGATCATCTTTATCGAATGG
The DNA here is from genome assembly GCA_021018995.1 of Chloranthus sessilifolius. Classification (NCBI taxonomy): domain Eukaryota; kingdom Viridiplantae; phylum Streptophyta; class Magnoliopsida; order Chloranthales; family Chloranthaceae; genus Chloranthus; species Chloranthus sessilifolius. The sequence goes on from CM037585.1 coordinate 94,080,500, forward strand.
ATTACATGGATTTTGTGTAGGTATATATATGAGAATTTTGCTCATTGACTATGTTATATGCTTGTAGAAGCATATTGACACCGGTGCCGATATTACTGTTTCATGCATTCCCATGGATGATAGGTCAGCTAGGTGAATCTAAGCAATCCGTTCCATTACTTTTGTGCGTGGTTTTTGTTTTTTTGTTTTGTTTCCTTTAATCTTGTTGGTGGTTTCTTAAATTTGAAGCGCCCATGTAATTTTTGCACAATGTGGACTCAGTTCCTTTTTGTTTGCGTTATAATATTAGTGATCATCATTTTTGCCCAATGTGGATGCCAGGATTCTAGTCAATGCAGACGAGGATTCTCTTCAATGAAGATTTCAGTCGAGGCCTACAAATTTCTTGTATCGTTAGTTACAGGCAAAAAATCTCAATGACTTATGATCCGAGGTGACTCTTCTTGCCAAAGACTTTTGGAATCACGATTTTGAAGTTGGTCATATTTTTATCATATATTATTTTAAGGGTGTAAGATCATTTAAACACCATTTTGGTGTTTAAATGTCGGTCAGGAGCCATTATGCTAATAAATATGATCTTACCCACGCCACTAAGATGCCACAGATTTGTCATTTGAGAGCTGATGTGGTGGGTATGGGCTAATGCATTTTATCATTTTCTTCGCTCTCTTTTAGGGCAGTATCAGGTCTATATATTGTCATTAATTATGCTGGCTTAATTATGCATCATTTCATATTAGCACGGTTAATTGTTAGGTCAATATATTTAGCAGCCTGTTGCATAGTCTAAAATAGGCATCGTATTCTTCTCTATTATGTACAATTTCCAAAATGAATGAGATTTTCTGTAACTGCAGGCTCAAAAGAGAAAGGTTGGGTTACTGGAAGATGATGATATATCCAATCTAGCTCATAAAGCTTATCTTAAGGAAGATGAGTTTGCAAAGAGAAACATCGGTGATGATACCCCAGAAATAAGTAAAAGTCATGGTATATTTATTTGCATGCAAACTCGTTTATGTTCCCAAGAGCTGATAACTCCAATTTCAATTCAAGATCAACCTAGAGATTAGTGAGTGAATAAGAGTCAATACGAACTAATCGATGTGTTTGATCACGTCCCCACGTGCTCATGCACCACTACCTTAAAACCTTGACTGACTCTCTTTTGTTCTCTTTTTATTTATTTATTTATTTATTTATTTATTTTATGAAACTAGTAGAAAGATAAAATTAAATCAACCTTACTTTTATTTTCCAAATAAAATCCTCGGCAACGTCGCTAAAAACTTGTTGTTTTCAAATTGTTTCCAATTTGTTTTTACTCGCAAGTGCACGAATCAAATGTAGTGTAGCTTGTGCAAGAACGAAGTCGAACCCACAGGGACTTTATAGAGAGAAAAACTAAGAGTAAGGTTATTTAATCTAATCCTAATTTAATTAAGAAATGAAATTTGATTTATATTAAACTAAGAGGATTTGCATAAAATCAAATAAGAGATTAAAAAGAAGACAAACTATTACAAGTAAAAGTAAAATATGCAAAGATAAATATTAAATTAAACTAAATGTTGCCTATTAGATAAAGTGATATAACTAAGAATATAGGTAGAGTAAAAACACGAATGAGATGTTTACTAGAGTTTAGAATCCACACTCCTTAATATAATATTTTGGGCAATATGAACCTTATAAATTTGTTGGAAAAGCAATCACATAATAGTCTACAAATCAATCACGCTATTATATAAAATGTCATCATCAAAGCTCTATTTTATCATACAAAAATATATGTTTTTCCATACTTCGTAAAATTGAAATCAAATCATCTAATGTATTCAACGATGTTGAATCACAATTGATATCTGATTTTAATATCAACAATTTTCTACCAAGCAAATGATTAACAAAATTTATTTTAAATCATGAGAAAAATATGATTGAACTCATATTTAAGAAGCATTTTTATCATTCAAAGATAGGCAAAAACAATTTTCACTCAAGTTTCTAAACATAAATCCAATAAAAGCTTAAGGGTTCATGTACACGAGAAAATATTACATTAAAGGCGCTTTATCAAAATCCTAGCACTACTAAGCTAGCCTCGAATGAAATACATGATGAAAGTAAAGTAAAAAGAGAAACAATAAATCATGACAGAAATTGTAGCTCTTAGATCCTTCTTTCTTCTTCAAAACATATTACATATAAAACTAAAATTGAAACAACACTTGAAAGAAAATCCTAAAACTTCCTCCTAACCTTCTCCAATCACATGAATTTTAAGACCACTCTCTCCCCGAAGCTCTAAGATGAAGGCTCTATTTATAACACCAAAGCTCTCTTTAGAATAATCATTTCTTCATTGCTTGAGTATTTGGGTTAAACCAAATTTTCTTCCATATCTTTTTGAAGAGTCACCATCATGAGAAATGTGATATTGACCTTATCCAAAAAATCTTCCAAAATCATAAAAATCAATGAAGACCATGACTTGTGAAAGAAGGTAAATAAAAAGAAAGTATAAACTAAGGAGGGAAAGATAAAATGTAGAAAAACTTTTAATGGTAAAATGATGAAAGAGTGAGAGAAAATATGACCATTAAATGCTTGGTGTGATGGGATGAGATGATGGAAGCTAGGTTATTTAATGAGGAGAGAGATGAAAAGATGAGAGAGAAAAAATGGTACTGGTTGCAAATAAGGATGTTTATTTGCATTTCAAAATTATGTCCACACACCCTCCTCCATTCTTATATTTTCTTTTGTGCTCCATCACACACTTTAGCTTAAACTTGCTTAATTTATTAGCACATCTGCAACAATTCATTTTATTTGCAAAGACAAAAAGATAAACATGTGTTAGGCAAAAGATAGTAAAAATAAATAAAAAAATACAGATAAGAGGGTAAAATATTTGATAATTCTATGCTCAATATATAACCCCGAACCTGGATATTGCTCTTCCTCGAGCAAGCAAATGATAACTAAAGATCAAAGTTTAAAACCCGAAGAACTATATTTAACTAAGAAAATCCTAAAGAAGCTTAATCAATGATGGATAAGTTCCTCATTTTTTTCATATGTTGCACATTAATTAAACTTAACAAGAAGATAACATTAAATCCCTTCATTCAACCCTTAGCACTTAAGTCAAATTATCCATATGCAAATCAAACACAAAGTCAAAGCCATTATTCCAACAATTAGTAATGCTACAATAATCAAAAGTACTCGAGTGTAAGTAAAAGTATAACGACATGGAAAAAGCTTTTGGTTTACCAAAGCAAATATAAATTACATATCTTTCTAGAATTCATGGTCAAGCTATAAAATAATTACCCTCTCTACATATCTAGACTTGATAACTTTTTGAAAGATATATACAACTTTGCCTTACATTACATTTCCATATGATGTGGTATTGAGGCTCAAAACTTTCAAAATGATACTCTTTGAATCAATTTCAGCATTTAAAAAAAAAAATAAATTTCACGATTCATTAATTGTCTTTCACTTTCATTTTTTTTTTTTTTTTTTTTTTTTTTTACATTTACAGCAACTACATACAAAAAATAGAAGAGACACTATAGTTTGGTTCATTACGTATAATTTTCGCATGCTTTCTTTCACGATATATAAGTAAATATGTACTTATCCAACCTAGACTCTACCATATGGCTATCGTGAAGTGCAAGGGATCAAGTACAACTTTTCTTCTATCATTTCTAATAGCTTAAATAATAACTGAGAGTTGATTGCTTGGCAGATGCACATAGATCACCAAATTGAATGCATCATGAAATAATGAAAATATTTAAGGTATCTCATATCTTATCCAACTAATTAGGAACATAAATTTTGTCATTGTAAGGAGCTCATCATCATACTAAAAGAGACTTCAATTTTTATTTTTTATTTTTTATTTAGTTGAAAGAAAAAAAAAACATTTTATACCCCCCAACCTAAATCTAGCATTGTCCTCAATGACAGATAAGAAAAATATGCTAAATAAAATTGATACATAAGGGTAGAAAGCACCTGAAAATCTGACTATGAACATCCTTGCAAAAAGGAATCAAATAGTGTTAGACTAGAAAAATAAAATGAAACAAAACAAAACAAAACTATGATATATAAATGAAAGTATGTCCATTAGATCATAAAAACTAATCTTGATAAATAGGATCTTCCAAGAGAATTTCTTCAATTTCTGTAATTTTCAATTCTAAAAATTGTTTCAATCGCTGACCATTAACTTTAAACACATCACCATTCTTAGAATTCTCTAGTTCAATAGTGCCATATGGGTAGACAGTATGAACAACAAAAGGACCTATCCATCCAGGTCTCAATTTTCCAGGAAATATATGCAAGCGAGAATTGTAAAGAAGAACTATTTGATCAGGTGTAAAAGATTTTCTCAAAAATTTTCTGATCATGGACCTGTTTCATTTTGTTCTTGTACGATTTAGCACACTCGTAGGCATCAGCCCGAATTTCCTCTAACTCATTTATTTGTAGCTTCTTATGAGCACCTGCCTTGTTGAGATCAAAATTCAGCATTTTTATTGCTCAATATGCTCTATTTTCTAACTTAACGGGGAGGTGACATGCCTTGCCATATACCATCCTATAAGGAGACATTCCAATTGGAGTTTTGAATGTAGTACGGTAAGCCTACAATGCATCATTTAGTCTAAATGACCAATCTTTTCTGTTGGCATTTTCCGTTTTCTCTAAAATACGCTTCAATTCCCTATTGGATATCTCAACTTGACCACTCGTCTGTGGGTGGTAAGGAGTTGTAATCTTATGGGCTATGCCATATTTCTTCACTAGTTACTTAAAAACTCTATTACAAAAATGCTTTCCACTATCGCTAATTATAGCACGTGGAGTACCAAAACGAGCTAAAATGTTAACTTTCAAAATTTTGACTACCACCTTGTGGTCATTTGTTTTACAAGCAACAACCTCTACCGATTTAGAGACATAATCGACTGCGACAAGGATTTATAAATTGCCAAAAGAATTTGGAAAGGGATCCATAAAATCAATGCCCCAGACATCAAATATCTCGATAATCAAAATGGGGTTTAGCGGCATCATATTCCGTTTGGAAATGCTTCCCAATTTTTGGCAGTGCTCACAAACTACACAAAATGCATGACAATCTTTAAAAATTGTAGGCTAATAAAAACCACACTATAAAATTTTTGCAGCAACCTTCCTCGAACTAAAGTGACCTCCACATGCTTGATCATGACAAAAGGAGATGATATTTTGATGCTGACTTTCAGGGATATATCTCCTTATTATCTAATTAGGACAATACTGAAATAAGTACGGATCATCCCAAAAGAAATGTTTCACCTCGGCTAAAAATTATGATTGATTTTGTTTAGACCAATGCAAGGGCATTTGATTTGTTACAAGATAATTAGCAATATCTGCGAACAAAGGCTATTGGGAGACTGATAACAATTGTTCATCATGGAAAGCTTCTGTGATGGGCACAGAATTCTTAGAAAATTCAACAACTAAACGGGACAAATGGTCGGCTACAACATTCTTAGTCCCCTTATTGTCCAAAATTTCGATATCAAATTCCTGAAGCAACAATATCAATCTGATCAGTCGTGCTTTAGCATCCTTTGTAGCAAAAAGGTACCTAAGAGATGCATGATCCGAGTAGACGATGACCTTTGATCCCAATAAGTATGATCTAAATTTGTCCAAAGCAAACACCACTACCAACAACTCTTTCTCTATTGTGGAATAATTCAATTGTGCATCATTTAGAGTCCTGTTGGCATAATAGATCACATGAGGAAGTTTACCGACTCTTTGCCCCAACACAACACCAATCGCATAATCAGAGGCATCACACATGATCTCAAAAGGCATGCTCCAATCTGGTGGTTGAATGATGGGTGCCGATATTAACTCAAATTTTTTTCTCTCAAAGGCCGTTATGCACTTATCTTCGAAAATAAATGGGGCATCCTTAGCCAACAAACTGCACAAGGATTTTACAATCATGCTGAAATCTTTTATGAATCTACGTTAAAAACTCGCATGTCCCAAAAATGATCTAACTTCTCTCACAGTTTTTGGAGTTGATAACTTAGAAATCAACTCAACTTTTGCCTTATCCACCTTTATTCCCTCTTCAGATATTACATGCCCTAAAACAATCCCGTTCTTCACCATAAAATGACATTTTTCCCAGTTCAAAACAAGATTCATTTCTTTGCACCGCTCTAACACAAGAGAAATATGGTATAAGCATGTATCGGAGCTAGATCTAAAGACTGAGAAATCATTCATAAACACCTCTAGGAAACGCTCAATCATGTCAGAGAAAATGCTAATCATGTACCTTTAAAAAGTCACAGGTGCATTGCATAACCCAAAAGGCATGCGTCGATAGGTGAACGTCCCAAAAGGACAAGTGAAAGTAGTCTTCTCCTGATCTTCTGGTGCTATGGGAATCTGGTTATAGCCAGAATAGCCATCAAGAAAGCAATAATATGCTTGGCTAGCCAACCTTTCTAGCATTTGATCAATGAATGGAAGAGGAAAATGATCCTTCCTCGTCATCAAATTCAATTTTCTGTAGTCAAGACACACTCTCCAACCGGTCTGAACCCGTGTTGGAATCAATTTATTTTCTTCATTCTTGACTATAGTTATGCCAGACTTCTTTGGCACAACTTGTATGGGACTCAGCCATTTTCTATATGAAATTGGGTATATAATACCCACGTCCAAAAGTTTTAGAATCTCACTTCTTACAACATCTTGCATGATTGGATTTAGCCTCCTTTGTGGCTGTCGTGAAGGTTTTGTACCTTCCTCTAAAGGAATTTTGTGCATGCACATAGAAGGACTAATCCCTTTGATATCTGCAATGGACCAACCAATCACCGCTTTGTGCTCCTTTAAAACATCCAACAATTTTTTCTCTTGAGCCTTATCCAAGTTAGAAGCAATGATGACGGGTAGGGTCTCAGAAGGCCCTAAAAAAATGTACTTCAGATTTTCATGTAACAACTTCAACTCTAACTTGGACGGCTCAACTTCAGATGGAACAAGAGATGAAGTGGACAGTTTTAGAGGAACCACATTTGGTTGCCAATTATCACAACTAATAAGAGGAGTAGAATCAAGCAATGAATTTACCTCTTCTATAGGCTTTTCGATGTCAAAATCATAACCAAAATGGAACAAAAACAAGCCTCCAAAGGATCCTCAAAACTTTGTCGAGAAAATGTCTCCTGAACTAAGCTATCAATTAAAAAAATGTCACTAATCTCCTCACCCTCAGGTGGTTGTTTGCTGATGTTAAAGAAATTAAGCTCCACCGTCATGTTCCCAAAAGAAATTTTCATAATTCCATTCCTACAATTAATCAATGCATTTGAGGTTGCCAAGAATGGCTGACCTAGAATGACAGGAATTTGACCACTCATGCTCTGAACAGGTTCGGTGTCTAGGACTACAAAGTCCACAGGAAAATAAAATGTATCTACTTTGATCAGAACATCTTCCACCACACCACTTGGAATTTTCACTGACCTATCAGCTAACTAAAGGGTCATAGGGGTTTGTTTCAACTCACCTAATCCAAGTTGGACATAAACCGAATATGGCAATAAATTCACACTTGCTCCTAAATCTAGTAACGCCCGCTGTATGTGATGATCACCTATGACACATGAAATGGTAGGACACCCAGGGTCCTTGTACTTGACGGGAATTTTGCATTGAATGATTGAGCTTGCGTGCTCAGCCAAAGATACCTTCTTTTGAACATTAGACTTTCTCTTGATTGTGACCAAGTCCTTCAAAAATTTAGCATAAGAAGGGACCTGTTGGATAGCATCTAGGAAGGAGATATTTATACGAACTTGCTTGAACACCTCAAGAATATCACCTAGCTGGTTATTCTTCTTAGCCATAATTAATCTTTGAGGAAATGGGGCCTTGGGAATAAAGTTTTGAACTTCTAATTTTTCTTCAAACATAGGACCTATGGTTTCACTCATTTTTTTGTTTCCCATCTACTCATGAGGGTTTTTATTACCCTTATCTTCAGATTTCTCAATTTCTTCTTCAATTTCCTTTTCTTTTTCTTCAACTTCGGGCAACTTAACATGGTTATCAATTTTTTGCCCAGACCTAAGGGTAGTAATTGACTGCACATGTTCTTGCTCATGGGTAGAGCTGGACGGATTATTTACTGCATACTACCCTTTCGGATTTGGGATGGGTTGGCTTGGAAATTTTCGATTTTCCCTCTCACCCACTTGAGTTGCCAACTGGCCAATATGATTTTCTAGCTTTGACATGGCTTGGGTTGTGGACTGCATGAATGCTTTCAATGTGTCCTCTAAAGATGATGGATATGATGACTAAGGACATGGTGCCACAAATTGAGTGTGTTGATGAAATCCAGGAGGATATGATTGTGTAGGAGGATGAAATTGATTTGAATGTGGAATTTACTGCCCTCCTACATTCATGGGAGGCTGGCGTTGTCTCCAGGAGAAATTTGGGTGATTCTTCCAATTAGGATTATAGGTCTCAGAAAATGAACTACCAATCAGTTTTCCAAAGTTGTTCATTGCATGTGCTTGCTCAGTATAACACTCTGAAAAGTTAGACGGACATGATTGTGCTATATGCATGGGGCTAGCACAAATAGAACAAACTTCATTTTGCACAGGATTGACAACATTTATGGCCTTCCTTAAAGCTAAGGCCACAACTTTACGGGTTAAATTATCCATGTTTGCCCTGATGTCAGGAGCTTCACCCACTTCATATAAACCTCCCTTTTTAGACGTTTGGGGAGATCTGTCACAATGATTAGAAAAATCCCACTATTGGGAACTCTCAGACAATCCCTCCAAAAACTTATATGCCTCTTCATCAGTCAAACTTAAAAATCCACCACTGTTCATGGATTCCATCATATTACGATGGGTTTGGGTTAACCCATTGTAAAAATATTGAACAAGTCTCCACATCTCAAAACCGGGGTGAGGACATTTCAAAAGAAAATCTTTAAACCTTTCCCAACTTTCATAAAATTTTTAATTTTCTTCTTAGCTAAAATTTGAAATTTCTGTTCTAAATGAACTTGTTTTTGCCATCGAAAAATATTTAGAAAGAAGCTTTGCTATCAATTGTAGACACCCCCATTTTGCCCTCTTGGAATATACAAATTTGTTCAGTCAACCTCCTTTGACCCTATACCCCCGATGTGGGACCATGCAGTGAAACAATAGTACATGGCTGAACACAGGCTGAAACAATAGCTCTGTGGCTCAGATACCAATATAGGGAGATTATATACTGAAATAATAGTATATAGTCAAAATGAAGGCTGAAACAATAGTCTAGCATTTCAGACCCGACATGGACCCGGATAACCCCGAATTAAGCACCTAAAACCGCGTGCTCAATTCGATTGCACGCCAAATCACAAGCGTACAATCAATCCCTTCTCAGACCGGACTTCCTTTCCCTAGACTAACTCGAGACTCGAGCACGCGCCTGACACCAGAGGCGCGATCAGATTAAGCGCTCCATCTCCAGCGTGCAATTGGCCTACGCCCGACCTAGCCTCATTGTCCTTGACCCCTAAGTTTTCACAATTAAACCATTCGAGAGTAGCGCTTAATTAGATTACGCACCCCAAAATGGGCGCACAATTAGTTCTAACTCTATTAAGACTAGGAAACTCGCTGAGTAAGTCAGTCGGTCGCTCACTAAGTCGGTGACCGACCCAAAGCGATTAAGCACTAGGAAACTGGCTTGCAATTGGATTAAATGCCTGAAACAGGGTGTTTAATTAGAAAAAAACCTATAAAAGATTTTTTTCTTAATTTGCACGGAGAGGCTGGCAATTTTCAAGAGAGAATAGACTTTTTTTTAGATTCCGAAATCAAAAAACTCCGAGGACAAACCCATAGAGCAACCTAGTCATGATTTCAAAATTCAAGCGTTGAATCTTTGAGATTTCTCTCCGCAGCACCGACCCTAGGTAAGAATATAATTTTTTATTCACGACTATAACTTCTAGTCACTAGATTTAAGAATTCTATTAGTTTTAATTTTCAGTCCGAGACCGTAACCCCCTTTTCAAACCGCAAATTTTTATATATGGTTATAATTCTTCGAATTAGAAACAAGTTCTTAATCTGATGGTCTAATTCATCGACCCTAGGCTTTAATTCCATTCTAAAATCTTAATCTACAGTCCTTAATTTCTGGTTCTAGGTCTTAGACTCTAGAACTAGTTCTTAATCATACGGTCTGATTTTTTGATTTCGGACCCGAATTCAGTCCTAAAAATCTAGATTTTGATTTTAATTTCTTAGTTTAATACTTCTAAAAAATCCTAGATATTAATTTTAGTTTCTATAATTCTAGTTCTTAATTTAACTCATAATTATTACTCCGAAATCGACTCTGAAATATCCAGAAAAATACTATTTTATCATCACGAATCTAATTTATCTTTAATCTCAGTCACCCAATTTGCCCAAGGGAGCTTACGGAGGGTACTCGGGAACGAGGCCAATCCTCCTTAGCATAGCGGGCCCAAAACCCCTTTTTTTTAGAAATTCTAGAATCAATTAATTGCTTTTCTTATTTTTTAGTATAATTAACTGGTAGATTTATTTTATTTGAACATAATTAATTAATTAAGTTAATTAGATTTCAGTATGATTGATTAATTTCTTTAAATCAGATTTTAATTGGTTAATTTCTTGCTTTAATTAGAATTAGAATATCAGTTCCATAATTTCTTCTTAGATTTTTAGTATAATTAATTTACATGCTTTATTGTGATTAAATCCTTAGAATAATTGCTCCGATTATAATTCCAATAAAATTAACTCTATTTTAATTAGATAATTCTCGCATAGCTAACTCCTCACTTTATTAGACCTCAGTATCATTAATTAGACCTTTTATTTTAATTGGAATCCTAATATAATTAATTTACTGCTCTGATCATAATTTTAGTCAAATCAGTTCCTTTATTTTAATTAGAATTTAGTATAGTTAATTCATTGCTTTAATCGGAATTTTAGCAAATTAGTTTACTTGCTTTAATTAGAATTTTAGTCTGATTAATTTATTGCTTAAATTAGAGTTTCTAATAGAATTAGTTCCCTATTTCAATTAGAATTCTAGTAAGACTGTTATACTTGATTTAATTAGAATTTCAATACAACTAGTATACTTGCTCTACTCAAAATTTTAGTATAACTAGCCTGCCTAATTTAATTAAAGTTTCATCAGAACTACTACATGTGTACTCCTAGCACAATTAGGAAACCTGATCATAATTAGACTTCTAATGGGATTAGGACACTTAATTAATTAGACTTTCAATAAGAATAAAAATAGTAAGAATTAACCAGACTCATAATAGGGTTAGAATAAACTCACATAACCAAACTCACAATAGATTCAGGGAAGTCTAAACTAACCCAAACTATAATAATAATGGGAAATAAAAGAAAAATTAAGCTATCTAAATTATAAGAAAAAGGGCTTAGCTACTGACGTTCACAGGTGGACAATTCAGTATAGAAGTAACCCATACCCGCTCTCAAGTGTGATCATTAACGTGTTGCAGCGTTGATAAATATTTGTAGTTGACGAACGCAATAAACTAGGAACCTTCCTAGAAAATCCTTTATTTCTAATCTTTCAAACGCCACATCCCTAGAGTCCACTTGGACATAATTGGAGCCACTGATTCAACGGGGACTGAGAGGAACCCAGAAAAAGTGCCCACCAACAAACTGGCGATCGCGATGGGACTTTTTTTGCAAACTTTTCCTCTAGATAGTTAGTTTCCATCCTATTTCCCTATTTTTCTTTCCATCTTATTATTTAGATCCCCTTTCGAATATATATGAGTTTTCGTCAAAGACTCGAGATGTCTAGCATACGAAGGGTGAGTTTAGGAGACCCACCATTGTGAGGATATCATAACAACCCCATGTATGAAGAAGAACCACTTCACAATTCCAGCCCACGACAACTTGAGATTAACATGGCCGGCGAGTAAGAAAATCCCTTCTCCACTTCACATAGCGATAATAATCATAATGGGAGAGATGATAACATCGGACAAAACCTCACCGCTCAACAGATTGTAGAACTCAGTATTCAAAAAATACCAAGTGGAGATGACGACTCCGAAAAATTACTTCGACGGTTGGCCGTTGCATACGAAACCATTAGGTCACGACAATTTTTAGAAGAACGAGAGCGACAAGAGAGGACACCGCCTACCCCGAGCACAGTGTCAGCCCGCACTACACCATTGAGACAACCTGCTCACACATTCTTCAACGATGACTCTTTAGACAAGGTTTGCTCACAGGTCGCTCCAAAAGACAGCACCACTAAAATCGAAGATCTTTCTAAAATGCTCGATGAGTACATGGCCAAGAGAGAGCGCCCTGGTCACTCATTTGGATTCAGCAAATTCTGTCAGGATGTCGAGTTTAATTTACCAACATGATTTAAGCCACAAAAATTTATCCAATATAATGGCATGAGAAATCTGAATCATCACTTGGCCCTCTTTTGTAATGATTGCCGACCCATACATGATAATCAAGGACTTCTCATTCACTATTTCCAACGCTCATTAGAAGGAGAAGATTTAAATTGGTTTCCGGGACTCCCGCTTTATAAGATAGAAACCTTCGATGAATTAGTCGGTCAATTCTTAGACTAATACAAACACTTAATCCAAGAGACAGTCAGTCTCAGCAATCTAATGGCAGCCAAGCAAGGACCTAAGGAAGAATTTACCAACCTCGTCGTTGGATGGAGAAAACTCTCCACTATGACCGGCACCTCAATGAAAGAGAAGGATTCGATGGACATTATCATCGATAATACTAGATAACTGTTAACGAGCGCACTTGTCATAAGTGCTTGCCCTGACTTCACTGCACTCCACTCCCGGGCATCCCGACTAGCGCGACATATTAAAGGCGAAGACCTTGCTCTATCCATAGCTACATCAAAAGTAGGCTCTTCTAGTGAATTAAAATAAAAAAATAAGAAGAAAGCCTTAGGAACCGAACAGGTCAACACCGTTGTTAATCAAGAATAAAACTCTGGGAACAAAAATTTCCACCCACGAAACTTTGGACAAAACTAAAATTAGCAACGGTACATGAACCAAAACCAAGGCACTAATCAACAAAGATATGCAAACCAAAACCAAAGTCAGAACTAAAATCCGTTCCAGTATCAGAATAGAAATCAATATCCCAACACCTACCAGAATCAGAACATGACACAGAATCAATCGGCCCACGTGCCAAATTGGAATAGTGTGCCCCCACCGCAGAACATTAACCCGGCCAGAGGCCCCGACCAGCCGAGGTGGAAACACTATCCCCTTTTACCGGATACGATTCCTAACATCTTTCGTCTCCTTAACACTCAGAATCTCCTTCGATTCCGGGAGAAAAAACCCCACCTATGGTCGACAAATCTAGACTATAGTAAATATTGTGCTTTCTATCGATACGCGGGGCACAACCTAGAAGACTGTTGGGTCCCCAAGGACCTAATCTATGACATGAATGACCGAAGTCAGATCGATTGGGAAGCACTTTGGAATCCTAATCCTAATAATAACCAACCCCAATAAAATTTAGGAATCATTAATAACCCAATGCCTTACCACAACCAAGCAACACCGGCTCAGGTCACCACTGTAGATCTCTCCGGTCGATCCCCCTTCCAACCTTCCACCTTAATCACTCGCGTTCAACCCTCTGCCACTTTCACCACACTAGCGAGAGCTCCTTCGCCCCACATCCCTCGACCCTGATCACTCGCATCGCCCAGCTGAATCCACCTCCTTATCTGAAACTCACTCAGATACGAGTCCATTCCTTTAGGGCCAGGAGACCATTCCTCCATAGTCACCCACCAGAGCCTTTAACCCCTCCAAATCTAGAACCAATGCCATTATTGCTCCCGTTGTCTGATTTTGAACTCGTATATGGAGATCACGTTCTCCAAACTACCGCCCAAATTGTTGCATGGGTAGAAAGTGTCACCCGAAAGACTCCAACCCAAGACAATGAAATAACCACCGAGCGTTCGCTGAATCTAAAAGAAAGTGAGCCAGAAGAACATCCTGACCTGTGCGATACGCTGGTCTCTACTTTCCTGGAAGAGGAAGATTACACACAGTACCTCCCACCTTAGAGCGGCACCATTCAGGTACGCGTTCCAACCTCGAATTTTACATATTTTACAACTACATCCATCTCAAGCCACGCCAGGTTCGGTCAACAACCAACTTGCCCGATTCTGAAATCAGGAACCAATTACCCACCTCCGCCTTTCCCTTAAAATAAGGATTCCACAAACGTACAACCACCAGAGGGGAATGTGAGAGAAAGAGAGGTTAACTTGCCTCCCCCACCTCACATCATCCCTTCACCCATTCCTCCACCTTAATAATTCCAACCACCCGCGCCTAAGGCCCATCGGCTAGGCAAAGGAACTGTGCTCGAGCCAGGTAAGAATATGACCTTCTGCGATATCTCCAAAAGATCTAGACCCAGATATCCATACTAGATCTCATCAAGAAATCGCCTGACCATCACCGATTATTGATAAGGACACTTGAAGACACGCAAGTGGATGAGGATAGACTCTAGATGAGCTTCATCAAATCACCTCGGTCATGGCGCAACCTTCAGTTCTCACTTTTACAGACGCAAATGTTGTTGTGTCGAGGATGTACTGATTTATTATGTGGTGTTGGAAGAAAATTAACATCAAAGTGAAATAGAGGATAAAGATATGGTGAAAACAGCAATCCTAAAGCATCCTAGACCTGTAAGATACAGAGCCTATTGTAGCAAGTTTTGATAAGTAAGAGTTTGTTCCACAGAGAAATTGATCTAGAATCCAAAATAGGCTATATAATAGGTCTCCAGATCTGACAATCCTAAAGAAAGGGAGTTGGGTGTCACGGCTACACTAAATTAACCATAACAAAAGAGAAATAAAGTGCAGCCCTATCCTAATGAAAGGGTTAAGAAGAAGATGGTGATGGTGTGTGCCAGAATAAAATATAAAAAATGATGGGAAGTAAGCAGGTTAAGCTAGAGTTAATGCAGTAATATAACTCAGATTTATACTGTCTCTGCAGTGGTCCTTGCTGAGATGCTATCAATACCCTCAACAAGGTAGAAGAATCTAATGGTCATAGAGTATCCAATAGAGTCTACCAAATCCTATTGATTAAACCAAAAATGCTAACCTAATCCAAAGGAGTGGACTGATCATTTCTCCAACCAATGGACCAGATCAGGCCATGAATATTATTGTAGACACTATGTAATGCAAGTGCTACAAGCTCCCCAGATCTGCACATAGATTTGGCTGACATCCATAGGTATTCCAACCCATAAAGTCCTAAGGGCTTTACCAAGGCCAATGACTCACAGTGCCCACACAAAGGACCAGCAACAGGTTGAATAAGGATTTAGATTCAGCTGGTCATTACTATAAAAGGCCTGCAATGACTCAGACTCAAGCTGTAATTACTACAGAGAAATCAGATCTAACATCTGATATCAGTCAAGTAAAATAGAGGGGAGCCAGTTCCTGCATAAACCTCCTCACAAGGCTCTAGAAGCTCATGTGCAGAGGAGAAGAATCCTTCTCAGACATGTGGCTGGACACCATGGGGTATCCGATAGGTCAGTCTATACCACAGAGATCTGAGAAAGAATATGTAAACTCTAGCTGCCACCATGGGGTCCCAGGGCTACGAGCTCTCCAGATCTTGCTACAGATTCAGCTTGCTATCCATGGGTCTATCAAACCAAGGAAAATCAGATGGTAAACAATAGATCTACTAGAAACTGAATGGACTAGTCCTAAAGCATGGATCCTATAGATGTGACGACCCGACTTTTCCAATCCCTCAGGTATAGGAAAGGCCGGTTCGCCAACCTATCGAATAAACGATAAGCCGGACAAATAGGGCACATATCAGAGTAAAGCGCAATAAATATCCATAGCTAAAATAAATGCGGAAGCAATTAAAAGTAAAGAACCACCGATGATGGCCGACCATCATCGAAACATGGCTCATAACAGAAATCAACGTCAAATATAAAACTATGGTATCCAACTAAAATGGGCCCACAAATTCAAGTCTAACTCTCACCACAAATAAGAAAAATCAGTAAGTTCTATACTGGGAAAAACTCCTCAGGAGGAACCTCAAGCTCTTCCTCGAGCACGTGAGTCGATCACCACACTGAATAGCCACGTCAATACCGAACTCGTGACGATAGTGAGTGAGCTAACCAACAAAGCTCGATGAGAAGAAAGATATCTACGCATTTTACTTTAACTAACATGGTTTCAAAACAAATATCGAATATAGCTTGTCAAACATATAAGCAGATAATAAATGAATTTAGGTGCGGAAATCATATGTAAGATTTATTTCTAAATGTGTGAAAACAGCTTCAAGAACAGATGTTGTTTCAAAGGCTAACTTCTATATGCAAAGTTCAAGAATTCATGACTTAATCCTCAACTTAAAATACCTCCCGAGTAAACTATATCTCGAGAGCGGAATATAGCCGAGGGAACCCCTACCTACCATCGCTGCTCATGAACCCTTTTTAGGATGCAACAAGCCCCTCACAGAATGAGGGAAACTTGTGCCGTGAAGTTGTTCAGAATTTTTGAGGGTCGCGTCAGTCAATCATAAAACAAATGCGATACTAATATAATCGGATGGAAGTCTCTTATACATAGTTCGTGTTCTTGATTTCGATCTTCAAAGCTTAAGCATTGTGTTTCGTGATTCGTAGATTTAGATTTTTAGACATTCATATCAATTTCAATTTACAGATGTGATTTCAATGGCATTTGCAAGTTCAAAAATTTTAATTCAAAATATCCATGCGAATTAAAATAAAATACTGTAAAGATGAGATTCTCCTACCTAAAACTCGGAGTTATGCGAAGTCAAGCAAGGTCCTATTGATGGCCTCTCGCCTTCAATCTACATCACAATATACGTTCATGCATTAAGATAAACTCTAATTACTAATAATATAGACCTATTTAAGCGTTTCCTTAAAAACAAGTCAAAACAGGCAAGTTGCGCCAATCCTAGAATTTGACGTAACATTCTCATATATTTTTGACTATCAAGACGATTGATTCATGTGTTGGTCAAAACATGAAAGTTGTAGATTTTTATATTAGCTTTCCAACGTAAAATGAATCGTCTCAATCGGAATTCGAGATAAAAAGTTATGACTAAAATACTAAGGCAATGCCGGAGTTCGGTGATACCTCGCTCGAGCGATGATAATAGCTCGCTCGAGCGATTTGATGTAACATTCTCATATTTTTTTGACCATCAAGACGATTGATTCATAAGTTGGTCAAAACATGCAAGTTGTAGATTTTTCTATTAGCTTTCGAACGCAAAAAGAATCGTCTTAACCGGAGTTCAGGATAAAATGTTATGACTAAAATACTAAGGTAATGTCGGAGTTCGGTGATACCTCGCTCGAGCGATGATAATAGCTCGCTCGAGCGATTTGATGTAACATTCTCATATTTTTTTAACCATCAAGACGATTGATTCATGAGTTGGTCAAAACATGAAAGTTGTATATTTTTCTATTAGCTTTCCAACGCAAAAAGAATCGTCTTAATCAGAGTTCGGAATAAAAAGTTATGACTAAAATACTAAGGCAATGTCGGAGTTCGGTGATACCTTGCTCGAGCGATGATAAAAACCGACGGGTTTCCTCAACGATTCGCGCCGCGATCGATCCCACGAGTTCACAGAGACAACTCCAACACACCCCCAATGATCTCAACCTCTCCCAATAGCCAACTACGAATCCAAGGTTGATTCAAGTTCTTTCTAAGGTTTAAGTGTTTTCAACAAAGAGGGTTCTAGAGAAGGAGGTTTTCTAAACCGATCTCCTACGATGATTGAAGAAGAGAGAAGAAGGAGTTTCACACGGTTGGGTAACTATCCTCTCTTAACAAAACCTAGTATAATACGGGAATGCAATTCCTTCTTATAATAGGATTGCTCACAAAGTAAAACACACACACACATCTTATGTATTATACACTTCTAATTTTAAAACTCAAGTCCGGTGTTGAGCGGCTACACCGAGGTCGGTGCACAACTTTCGCACGAGGGTCCAAATGGGCTCTAAATTAAAATCTGTCCGCACAATCACATCTAGATAAAAATCCAAAATAAATGGTGACGTCGGTTGCCGAGCCGAATACACACACAGGGTCAGTCTAACTCGGGTTCAAAATACGGGTCTTTACATTCTACCCTCCTTAGGAATTTTCATCCTCGAAAATATACGGATAGCTAAACCGAACTGCGGTAAGTCCTTATCCTAACACCAGTATAAAGCAAAATCGAAACAGTCTAAAGTCAAAGAACTTTGGTCGCGATGCGGTAGGCTTCACCAAGCACGCTTTCAAGGGTCGGGATCCGTAGTAACCTGGATGTACTGCGTGTGGCATCCCATACTGCCATAGAGGATTGCATCCGTACATGGATGCATACCTTCCCAAGTGTCACATGCCTGGAAATATACTTCACCATGACACAAACCTAGCACACACACCTACCTCACCCTTTTGGTAATTATTTGAGCAGAAATTTCAGATGTCAGAATCGAACACTTATTCAAAAGCATGATCACGTGCCTGGTAACATGTTCTAACTGATGACACGGGTTCCAACAGACATACGGTTCTAACCGAGAATGAATAAATATGACATTTAAGATTTTATTGTGTGATCATTATAGATATATATGTAAAGCATCGATGTTATGAACCAATTTAACATTGAAGAATTTGAAGAAATTCTCTTTTTTTTTTTTTTTGAAGCAAATTCAAGAATTTAAAGGTACGTATGGTTTTCTTACATAACTATAGTTTACAATATACCTTCACTCGAAAAGTTGTGGAAATTGCTCGCGAATCTCCGCTTCACGCTCCCATGTGGCTTCCTCTGAAGAATGGTTCCACCACTTCACGAGTACTAAGGGAATGTTCTTTATCCATAAGATTTGTTCTTTACGATCCAAGATTCGTATCGGTTCCTCAACCAAGGATAGGTCTTCTTGGAGCTCAATGGGCTGGTAGTCCAATACGTGAGTCGGGTCCTTAACATATCTTCATAACATGGACACATGAAACACGTTGTACATTTCCGATAGCTGCGGTGGCAAGGCTACTCGATAGGCAACCTCGCCAACTCGGCCCAATACCTCGAAAGGTCCAACATAGCGCGGACTCAGCTTCCCACGCTTCCCAAAACGCATCACGCCTTTTGTAGTAGAGATTTTGACAAATACGTTATCTCCCACCTTAAACTCAACATGGTTTCTTTTCAGATCAGCGTAGCTCTTCTGACGACTTTGAGCAATTCGTAGTCTCTCACGGATTAACCGAACTGTCTTGGTTGTATTCTCCACGATCTCGGGACCTAAAATGAGTTTCTCACCCACTTCTTCCCAATTAAGCGGAGACCTGCACCGTCGTCCATACAAAGCTTCGTAGGGTGCCATGCCGATGCTAGCCTGGTAACTGTTATTGTAGGCGAACTCGATCAGCGGTAAATGTTGGTCCCATGACCCTTGAAAATCCAACATGCAAGCACGTAACATATCTTCTATAATCTGATTCACCCTCTCAGTCTGCCCATCGGTCTGAGGATGGAATGCTGTACTATAATCGAGCCTAGAGCCCATTCCTTCTTGAAATCGTTGCCAAAACTGAGATGTGTACATCGGGTCTCTATCGGAGATGATACTGACCGGTATACCATGCAACCTAACTATGTCCTTGATGTATAATTCTGCGAGCTTGTTGGCGGTATACGACGTATTATAAGGAAGGAAGTGTGCGGACTTAGTCAATCGATCCACAATGACCCAGATGGCATTGTATTTTCTCAATGTTCTTAGCAATCCCAAAATAAAGTCCATAGAAATAGCCTCCCATTTCCACTCAGGTATCGGTAGTGGTTGCAACAGTCCTGCCGGATTTCGATGATCCACCTTTACTTGTTGACACACAAGACATCTCGAGACATACACAGCGACATCTTTCTTTAAACCTCTCCACCAGAAGCTTTTCTTTAAGTCTTGGTACATCTTGGTACTGCCAGGGTGAATAGCGTACATAGACTTATGAGCCTCTTCCAAAATAGTGTCCCGAAGCTCAGTACTAGTTGGTACGCATACCCGGTTTCTAAACAACAAAGTGCCATAAGTTCATCATCCGTCATCTGAAGTCTGCGAATGTTCTCATAGAGGGTCGAACGAATCACCAGCGTAGCCATTAATGCACCTGAACCTTTTACGTCAAATCTCATGCTACTTAGAGCCATATCTTCCAAAAGATGCCATCGTCGCACCCTTGTGGTGAGACGTGATAACTGAGCAGAGAACTTTCGACTTAACGCATCTGCCACTATGTTTGCTTTCCCGGGGTGGTACTGGATGGTACAATCATAATCTTTCAAGAACTCCATCCATCGACGCTGTCTCATATTCAACTCCTTTTGTGAGAAGAGATACTTGAGGCTCTTATGATAGGTAAATATATCGAAGGTCTCCCCATAAAGGTAATCCCCCCAGATCTTCAGAGCAAAAATCACTGTTGCCAACTCAAGATCATGCGTAATTCTTCTCATGGTCTTTCAAATTGTCTAGACCCATAAGCAATGACTCTCTCATTCGTTAAGCACACTAAACCCCATATGATGCATCAACGATATTGCAAAGCCTCCCCTCGATGGTATAGCAAGTATCGCGCAGTAGTCAATCGTTTCTTGAGTTCCTGAAAACTTTGCTCACACTGCTCTGTCCAATCAAATTTAGTATTCTTCTTCGTAAGTTGTGTAAGAGGACCTGATATCTTGGAGAAGCCCTCCACAAACCTTCTGTAGTATCCTGCCAAACCGAGGAAACTACGAACCTCTGTAACGGTCTTTGGCTGTTCCCAATTCATCACTGACTCAATCTTGGCTGGGTCAACTGTAGTACCGGTCTCAGAGATAACATGGCCTAGGAAACTGACCTGCTCAAGCCAAAACTCACACTTACTAAGTTTTGCATATAACTGATGGTCTCTAAGGGTTTATAGAGCCACTCGCAGATGTTGCTCATGTTCTTCTCGCGTCTTTGAATAGATGAGGATGTCATCTACAAAAACTACTACAGACTTGTCCAAATGTGACTTGAATATCCGGTTCATCAAGTCCATAAATGACGCGGGTGCGTTTGTCAACCCAAATGGCATGACCAAGAACTCGTAGTGCCCATATCGGGTTCTGAACGCTGTCTTCTGAATGTCTTCAGACTTAACTTTCAACTGATGGTAGCCTGACCTCAAGTCGATCTTCGAGAAGAACCTTGCTCCTTGTAACTGATCGAACAGATCATCAATTCTTGGAAGTGGATAACGGTTCTTAATTGTCAACTTATTTAGCTGGCGGTAATCGATGCAAAGCCGCATTGAACCGTCTTTCTTCTTTACAAATAGAACCGGTGCTCCCCAGGGTGACACACTCGGTCTAATAAAGCCCTTATCTAGCAGTTCCTGAAGCTGCTCCTTCAACTCTTTCAATTCTGCAGGCGCCATTCGATACGGAGTTTTTGATACTGGTTCAGTACCCGGCACTAACTCAATCGCAAACTCAATCTCCCTGTCAGGTGGTAATCCAGGTAGATCTTCAGGAAAAACATCTGAATACTCGCAAGCAATCGTAATATCTGTAATATTTTTCTTCTCCTCCTTATGATCTTGCAAGTAGGCCAGATAACCATAACACCCGTTCCTCATCATACGGTCTGCTCGAATGGCAGAGATAAACGGTATCACACAAGATTTGACTCCGCAAAATCGAAAAGATTTTCTCTTCGGCGGGCGGAATGTTATAATCTTTCGAAGACAATCCACGCTCGCATGGTAAGTAGATAACCAATCCATCCCTAGTATCACGTCGAACCCTTCCATGCTCAAAATGATCAAATCAGCCACTGTCTCGTGGTCTTCGATCATCACAATCACTGATTGACACATGGTATCGGTGCTCACTGAGTTGCCCGTAGGAATTGACACTGCCAAGATGAAATCAAGGGCCTTGGGAATGATTCCCAACTTCTCAGCGAACAATGGAGTAACAAAAGAATGTGTAGACCCAGGGTCAATCAACACTCGCGCTTCGGTTTTGCTTACATCGCTCCCCCGATGCATAAAAAGGGTACCTTAGTTTAGACAAGTGTTTCAATTAAAAGTTTCTAAGCATGTGTATTCATCCATAACTTATTAACAAAATTTATTAAATATCAAGCAATTATATATAACACATAAAATAAGAAGACATCTCAACTTTTAATAATACCTTGGATCACGTCGTTCGACGTTTTGGCTTCTTGAGCCATCACGGCATAAGCTCGACCTTGAACAGTAGGTCGGGTCGATCTTTGAGTAGAAGCCAACTAGTTCTTCCCTTGTCCTCCTGAGGACAATCCTTAACCATGTGTCCGACATGCCACACCGAAACACGCCCAGTGTTCCTCCTACAATCCTCGGTCTTGTGTGGTTTCCCGCACCTTAGGCACATAGTGACCAAAACAAAAGATGGTGCAGAGGATCCCATCCAAGCTCCACTAGCATTAGAACCCGTTGGTCGTCGGATTGCAGTGATGATGCCCAATCTCTCGATAAGGGGTCGGTCCGGAAGAAAATGTTGGTCTAGAAATGCAGTTGAGTTCAGGTTCGGCTTTGTAAACTTGGCCCTCTTATTTTCATAAGTACTTGACGCCTTGTACAACTGCCCTTGTTCGGCCGACCGCTTCTCAAAAACCGCTTTTGAATTTCTTCCTCTCGCTATGAGGGCCTTTGACAGACTCCTATATGTTTCCATTTCCCACATAGCCACGCTCTCCTCAGATACTCGGCCTAAGACTCATTGAAATTTTCTCGCCTTCATCATATCGGTGGCCACATGTTGAGGTGCAAACCTTGAAAGTCGCGTGAACTCATCTCCATACTCACGACCGACATTGTCCCCTCGCCTCGATGAAGAACTTCCATCCGATTCCTAACGATCTTGGGAAAGTACTAATCGTTGAACGCCTCGATAAACTCAAATTTATGTCCAAGGTCTATTGGGCAACTCCTGCTCCCGGTGTCTAGCCACCATCTTCCACCATGGTCCAGCCTGTCCATCCAGTCTGAAGGTTCCCCACCTAACCTTCTCGACATATCAGATCTTTTCCATCTCATCCAACCAACCTTCACTTCCATCGGGTCGGTCTGTCCAGAAAAATTTGGAGGTCTCATCCTCCTGAATTCGGCAAATCCTGATGATTGTTGTTGTTGTCCGGTAAATCAGCTCTCGCTTGTCGGGCGACAGTGTAGCTCACGAGCCATAGATGCGGGGTGGCGACTTTCCAACACTTGTTCCATTCTTTCACCCTGACCTCTATCAACTCCGGCTCCTATAGGGACTGCATTAGAACCGGATGCGAAGCCAACTCCCCTTGATGTTCCGACTCCTTGAGGAATGTCCTCTAAAGGCACCGACCTACCTCGCCTCGCTCTAAATCTTGGGGCCATCTTGATCTTATTTGTGAACACCACAACATCAGTCAACATTGATTGTAAAGACAATTACAACGATTAGTGATTCTGGACCTAACGACATGACTCTGATGCGAACTGTACCGGGTCACGGTTAGTTCTCATGGGTCCTTAGAGAATCTAAAAACCATGGCTCTGATACCAACTGTGACGACCCGACTTTTCCAATCCCTCAGGTATAGGAAAGGCCGGTTCGCCAACCTATCGAATAAATGATAAGCCGGACAAACAGGGCACATATCAGAGTAAAGCGCAATAAATATCCATAGCTAAAATAAATGCGGAAGCAATTAAAAGTAAAGAACCACCGATGATGGCCGACCATCATCGAAACATGGCTCATAACAGAAATCAACGTCAAATATAAAACTATGGTATCCAACTAAAATGGGCCCACAAATTCAAGTCCAACTCTCACCACAAATATGAAAAATCAAGAAGTTCTATATCGAAAAACTCCTCAGAGGAACCTCAAGCTCTTCCTCGAGCACGTAGTCGATCACCTCACAAATTTAATAGCCACGTCAATACGAACCTATGACGATAGTCGAGTGAGCTAACCAACAAAGCTCGAGAAGAAAGACATCTCACGGCATTTTACTTTAACTAACATGGTTTCAAAACAAATATCGAATATAGCTTGTCAAACATATAAGCGAGATAATAAATCGAATTTCTGCGGAAATCATATGTAAGATTTATTTCTAAATGTGAAAACAGTTTCAAGAATGTATCGATGTTTCAGTGTCTTAGTTTCTCTAACTTCTATATGCAAAGTTCAGTAATTCATGACTTAATCCTCAACTTAAAATACCTCCCGAGTAAACTATATCTCGAGAGCAGGAATATAGCCGATGGGAACCCCTACCTACCATCGTCGTTCATGAACCCTTTTTCAGGATGCAACAAGCCCCTGCGTAATGAGGGAAACTTGTGCCAGGAAGTTGTTCAGGAATTTTTGAGGGGTCGTTCAGGTCAATCATAAAACAAATGCAGATACTAATATAATCAGATGGAAGTCTCTTATACATAGTTCAGGTTCTTGATTTCAGATCTTCAGAGCTTAAGCAGATTCAGGTTTCAGGATTCAGGTAGATTTAGATTTTTAGTCATTCATATCAATTTTAATTTACAGATGTGATTTCAATGGCATATGCAAGTTCAAAGATTTTAATTCAAAATATCCATGCGAATTAAAATAAAATACTGTAAAGATGAGATTCTCCTACCTAAAACTCGGAGTTATGCGAAGTCAAGCAAGGTCCTATTGATGGCCTCTCGCCTTCAATCTACATCACAATATACGTTCATGCATTAAGATAAACTCTAATTACTAATAATATAGACCTATTTAAGCGTTTCCTCAAAAACAAGTCAAAACAGGCAAGTTGCGCCAATCCTAGAATTTGACGTAACATTCTCATATATTTTTGACTATCAAGACGATTGATTCATGTGTTGGTCAAAACATGAAAGTTGTAGATTTTTATATTAGCTTTCCAACGCAAGATGAATAGTCTCAATTGGAGTTCGAGATAAAAAGTTATGACTAAAATACTAAGGCAATGCCGGAGTTCGGTGATACCTCGCTCGAGCGATGATAATAGCTCGCTCGAGCGATTTGACGTAACATTCTCATATTTTTTTGACCATCAAGACGATTGATTCATGAGTTGGTCAAAACATAAAAGATGTAGATGTTTCTATTAGCTTTCCAACGCAAAAAGAATCGTCTTAATCAGAGTTCGGGATAAAAAGTTATGACTAAAATACTAAGGTAATGTCGGAGTTCGGTGATACCTCGCTCGAGCGATGATAATAGCTCGCTCGAGCGATGATAATAGCTCGCTCGAGCGATTTGACGTAACATTCTCATATTTTTTTAACCATCAAGACGATTGATTCATGAGTTGGTCAAAACATGAAAGTTGTAGATTTTTCTATTAGCTTTCCAACGCAAAAAGAATCATCTTAATCAGAGTTCGAAATAAAAAGTTATGACTAACATACTAAGGCAATGTCGGAGTTCGATGATACCTTGCTCGAGCGATGATAAAAACCGACGGGTTTCCTCAACGATTCGCGTCGCGATCGATCCCACGAGTTCACAGAGACAACTCCAACACGCCCCCAATGATCTCAACCTCTCCCAATAGCCAACTACGAATCCAAGGTTGATTCAAGTTCTTTCTAAGGTTTAAGTGTTTTCAACAAAGAGGGTTCTAGAGAAGGAGGTTTTCTAAACCGATCTCCTACGATGATTGAAGAAGAGAGAAGAAGGAGTTTCACACGGTTGGGTAACTATCCTCTCTTAACAAAACCTAGTATAATACGAGAATGCAATTCCTTCTTATAATAGGATTGCTCACAAAGTAAAACACACACACACATCTTATGTATTATACACTTCTAATTTTAAAACTTAAGTCCGGTGTTGAGCGGCTACACCGAGGTCGGTGCACAACTTTCGCACGAGGGTCCAAATGGGTTCTAAATTAAAATCTGTCCGCACAATCACATCTAGATAAAAATCCAAAACAAATGGTGACGTCGGTTGCCGAGCCGAATACACACACAGGGTCAGTCTAACTCGGGTTCAAAATACGGGTCTTTACAATAGACATCTAAGGAAACCATAAGATCTATAAGTTTAATTAGTCATTAAAACAACAATCCATTGATAAAAGCAAAACTTACAATGAACTGTCTGAAGGCTGCAGCTTGTACGCAACTGCTCATCCAAAAGATTCCAATGTATACAAAGCCCATTACAAAACTAAAATAAAACTAAACCTAGCTGCTTATAAACGGATTAGCCAGCCAATGCTGGGCTAAGAGAGAAGAAAAATAAGAAAAAGAGATTATTAAACCCTAACCCTAGACTGCTGGAACTTTCAGCCGACAGAGGATGAAGGAAAGATGAAAATACTAAACTCTAAGTAATAGCTTATATACTCTATCCATAAGGCCTTGGCTTAAAAGAGATTAACCCTAATTTTTCTAGCAGACGTGGCATTGTTACAACCCTTGAATGCCATGAGATGTGTGCATCAAAATCTACGCGAAGTGTGCCCTAGCCTTGGGAAATTCCCAAAAGGTCCTTGAGTTAAAACTGAGAAGTGGAGAGCTTGAGCTTCACGAGGCTGGCATCTGCATTAATTCACTCACGCAGTGGCAAAGCCATCACGGAGGAGCATCTGGCTTAGAAGGATTGTTCACTTGCGTGATATATTCTCAGTTGATTGCGCAATTGCTTTGCGCTGCAATGCTGTCATGGAGGTGATTTGGAACGCCTGGATTTCTCGTGCAGTAGAGCTTCAGAAGTTCTCTCTCGCTGGATACTCGAGCAGGTAGGCTCCTGTGCTCGCGTAGTAACTGGTTAGGCTTCAGAGTGAGCGAGAGCTGCGTGAGAAAAATTCTAGGCGTCTCTCTCTTCCTGGCAATTCTTAAGTGAGCATGGCTCCATTTATATCTTACTCACTTGATTTCTGCTACACTTAGATTAACTATTTCATTGGCAGATCCTGCCACACCCCCAAACCTATGAGGAGCAGTGTCTTCACTATTTCTAATATAAAGGGTATGTGCAGCAGGTTAAAAAATGGAGATAAAATAGAAAAGAAACAGTAGAAAAGAAAAATAAACAACACACAACAAACAACAAATAGACAAATAAAAATAAAGAAAGACAGTGAACGAAACAACACATTTACAAAAAGAAATTCTATTGAGATGCACATTTATGACAAGGTGTTACAAAGAGATCCCAACTAAGTACATAAAAAGTATAAACCTAAGAAGAATCTAGACGCACATTAGCAAAACATCCTTTAAAAAACAAAATGGTTCTCCCTCCTGGCTTTGGGATATCCTCAACCTATTGCTTGTGGAAGAGGAACTGCAAGCCAGGAGAGGGAGGGGGAGAACAGGGATCAAGGAGAAGGAGGCTGAGCAGGTGGGGGAGGGATTGAAGGGGATGGGGGAGAAGATGTAGGTGGTTTTATCTTCTAGTTCTTCTTCTTTCGCTTGTTCTTTTTCTTTTCATCCTTGGCCAAGATCCTTTGGATCTCCTCGTATTCGTCCCATAAGAATTGTAATGGGTCGGGTTCTGGTGGTGGTGGTGGGTCCCCCCAAACTGGTTCGAATTTAATCGGGAACTCGAAGGGTTTATCATCTGCCATTGGTTATGGGTAGGGATGAACTGCTGAGGTTAAAGGAGAATGAATACCCCGATATTTAAAGTGCTTGGACGGTGGAATATGAATCAACATATTAAATTTCACCTGCTTCCAATCTTCATTGCCATAAAGAAATTAAAGAAGGTTAGTTGGCAATAAATTGTGATTATTATGGGGAATGGTAAATCGCACAATTTATTATGGGGAATGAAATCTCACAGTAAATGTTGGCCTATTTTTAGCACTGGGACTTAAAGTAGAGGGATAGGAAATGAAGAAATTGAAGAAATCCATCAGGGTTAAAAGGGCCAATCCCGTGCTTCGCGCAACTGTCCACGGGGACTCATAGAGTAGATTTTGTGCAGAGTACAGATGTAAATTTGCGAGAAGGAGAATCGTGCAGAAGAGCATAGCTCTGCAAAAACAGAATTAGATGCTTTGTGTGCTTCACAAAGTTACTTCGCAGAGCTGACGTTGGGCCTAAGCGCGCGAAGCAGTTTCTCATTTCTCATACGACTTAACTGGAGATCTCCGCAAAGATCAACCATTTGGAGTTTCAGAGACCTCACGCAATAAACTATTTTGAATTCTTCTTTTCGCGCCCTCAAGACTCCATGAGAAAACTTTGAAATGGCTCGCGATTATGAAAATTAGGCCATTTAACCCTGCGAGAAAGCAACACTTAACCCCCTTTCTCAATTTGTGCCCTGGCCTATGCATATACAGTGGCATGCACCCATTCAGTGGCCATTAGCACCAACCCTTTTACATGTGCTCCATTCTCTAATAAAAATGTCCTCCCCCCTACTAGCACATGCATATCAAAAATTCAGAATGATAAAAGCTTTTCATGGAAGCAAATTCTTGACAAATACAGTGCCAGTACTTCAAGCACCTAACAACAATAGACATGCATCTCCCATGCTAATGACATATATGAAAACAAACAAGCAAATCTCCCTAAAAAAAAAGTAAATGACATATTCATAGGCAAACAAAAACACATAAAAGTTTCAAGAGATATGGTACATATATTACAAAGCTGTGGTTTACTGAGCTTCATGTAGGTGAATGGTTTGAGGAGGCTCCACTGAATTTTCTACACAGATCTTAAGCCTTTGACCATTCAATTTTGTGATCTTCCCTGTCTTTGGATCCAAGATCTCCACAGCACCAGATGGGGAGGCTTTGATAATAGTGTAAGTTCCATCCCATCTGGATTTCAACTTCCATGGAAAAAATTTATGTCTGGAGTTAAAAAGTAAAACCTTTGTGCCAGCATTGAAGTCCATCCTAAATAGCTTCTTGTCAAAGAATGCCTTTGATCTCTCCTTGTACATTTTGGCATTTGCATAGGCTTCCAGCCTCAGTTCATCAAGTTCCATCATTTGCAACTTCCTGTGAGAACCAGAGGAATTTAGGTCTAAATTCATTGCCTTGATAGCCCAATAGGCTCTGTGCTCTAACTCCATTGGTAGGTGGTAGGCCTTGCCATACACCAGCTTAAATGGGGACATGCCAATAGGGGTCTTATAGGCAGTCCTATAAGCCCACAAAGCATCATTCAGCTTTTGTGCCCAATCCTTTCTATCAGCCCTCACAGTCTTTTCTAAAATACGCTTAATCTCCCTATTGGAAACTTTAACTTACCCACTGGTCTGTGGCTGGTAGGGAGTTGCAATTATGTGTGTAACAGAATACTTTTTGAGCAGGTTCTCAAAAGGTTTATTACAGAAATGGCTCTCCCGATCACTGATGGCAGCTCTGGGGATGCCGAATCTTGAGAAAATATTATCCTTCAAGAATTTAAGGACAACTGTGTGGTCATTGGTCCTTGTGGAAATGGATTCCACCCATTTAGACACAGTCCACTCCCACAAGTATGAAATTAAATATGATAGATGTGGGAAAGGGGCCCATAAAATCAATGCCCCAGATGTCAAAAAGTTTTACTACTAGGATGGGCTGCAATGGCATGGAATCTCTCTTAGAAATGCCTCCCATCCTTTGACATCTCTCACAGGCCTTGCAATATAAGTAGGCATCTCTGAACAAAGAAGGTTAATACAAATCACATTGGAGCACTTTTGCTGCAGTCTTCTTGCCACTGAAATGACCTCCATAGGCTTGCTCATGGCACATTGAAAGAATGTTGTGGAAGTCACTTTCAGCCACAAATCTCCTAATAACCTGGTCTGGACAGTGATTGTAAAGGTATGGATCCTCCCACAGAAAATACCTAAGATGAGAGAAGAACAGGTCATTATCCATCTTAGACCAGTGTGGAGGGATCCTACCAGCAGCAAGAAAGTTGATAGTATGTGCAAACCAGGGCACACTAGACTGCAAAGCAAAAAGTTACTCTTCAGGGAACAACTCATTAACAGGTGTTGCTGCACATTCTTCTAAAATAATTCTAGAGAGGTGGTCAGCCACTGTGACAGCCCGACGTTTTCCAGTCTCCCAACTAGAAAAGGTCACGCCATTGGATCACCTGATATGATCCTTTCATCAAGGGTTCATTATTTTACATCAAAGTGATACAAAAATGCGAATGCAATGTAATTGAACTCTGATATTAACAAAGATGGCAAAATAACTGAAAGGTAGAAACTAGAAACTAATATATACAATAAACAGAAGTAATGTACCTAGTGTAGGGCTTTTCACCGATGACGGCCGTCCGTCATCTAAACAGTGAAAAGAGACCCATACATCCAACGAACATCCCATTAGAAATCTAACACCATAAATATATCATTTATACAGACCCAAAAATATATCTTTTTCCTTCCTCTCTCTCACTCTCTATCTCCTAAAGCCCCATATCCCAATCCCAAGTAACAAACCTATCTACGGGAAAAAATCTTCTGGGAAGTCGTCTTTCCATGCCGTGTGTCTTCGTCCTCGTCCCTCCCTCCTCCGCACGTAAGTCGGATCAGCTACCTGCTCAGGATCGGGCTCTGCAGCTAAAATATTTAAATCGAGGAATGAGCTATCATCCACAACTCAGTAGAGAATATCATATTGCTAACATAAATTGACAGTTTATCAATTCTTATTTAGAAACATCACTAGATTACAACATATGACAAGTTTAACATGTTGATGACATGACTTATGCATGATTCAACAGGTATAAACAAAATCAAGCTGAAACAGGATGTACATGCAAGCGAAGATCAGGGAATCAACGAGATTAAGCTCCCGAGTTAGCAGGATCACTTATCAAGCTCCCGAGTTAGCGGGATCACTTGGACTAGAATATTACAAGCTCCCGAGTTAGCAGGATCACTTGTCAAGCTCCCGAGTTAGCAGGATCACTTAATACAAGAATTTCAAGCTCCCGAGTTAGCGGGATCACTGGACGTACACTAGAATAATAACACGTAACATGTCAAAGATATTTCAAATGATTAGGATTTGATTACTGAACACTGTAGAATACAAGATGCAATTTCCATGTATGGTTCCTAATGCTTTCTCACTATTTACGAATAACATTACATATTTCTTATGCAAATAACACTTGATGTAATCTTGACAAAAATTAGAACTGTCATATGCTATAAAGGACTGATTATTTTTATCAATAAAAACAAATTTTTCAGTGCTTAGCTGATCAGGTTTAGGTTTATAAAGCATACTTGATTATTCTGTTCATAACATCAAACTGTCTATAAATAAAAACTGATATTCTATTCATAATATGACAAACAATGTACATTCCCTACCTGTGTGCGTCAAGTGTTTTTCACGTACTCACATTGATGTATAATCAAGCATCAGAGATCACCACTAAATGCCCAGTTCGTCAAGTTTGGTTAAATGCTCCATGTGGCACCAAATCTAAAAACATAGATTTTAATTTTAAAATAAATAATCATGTATAGCTGATGCACAGTGCATCAATAGTGCACCTACACACATAGTGCACCCAATTCTTATGTGGACCTAAGGTCCAAAGTACAACACAGCACATGCACAACCCAAACTCACGACTGAAGAAGGGTTGCCGCGGCAACACTTGGTGCTTGCTGCCGCAAGTACCTTGCCGTGGCAACCCTTTGTGGTTGCCACGGCAAGCCACTTAGCAGTGGGTCTTGCCGCGGGAAGCCTGGCTTGCCGGGCTTCCGGTAGGTATTCTTCTTGCTCTCTTTCTTTGTTGTTGCTTCTGTTATTTTGTTGGTTCTTTGTTTAACTTCCCTTTAGGCTTATAGATATATAGATATATATATATATATATATTACAGCTAAATATAATCCTATAAATATAGATAGAATTATATGGAGCTTATAAATCTGAGATATATATATATATATATATATATATATATTTATATAGCTATTTTATCCATCACAGCTCTTCACTGATTTTCAATGCAGATCTGAGTATAGAAATCTGTCCTCAAGTTCAGGTTGAGATTTCATTGAGATTTCATTCTGATAGTTAATCATTAAACACTAACTAACCTTGTTGATGAATTCATAGTGTACTTTGCATGGAGGAAGAATTGCTTGCTGATTTCGAGTATGAAGCGGAGGTAGGAGAAAGCTTCGAGTGACTAAGAACTTTTGTTTTTCATTCTGTTACTAATTTATTTCTTCCGATCAAAACACTCTAGAGGCAAGGGACTTTTCCTTTTAATAGGAGGCCTTGACCTTGCGTGCATGCGCAGATCGCATGACTCATTGGAGTCGTGTTCTAGTTTTTGCATGCAAGTAGCTTACCAGTTACAGCAGGTAACGACTTTATGCAAAGCCTATATAAAGATCTAAGGTATTTCATGTAAAACAAGAGAACAAAAAGAAACAAAAAATGTTTTTGTCTTTTAGTTCAATAGTAAAACAAAAATCAGGCCTTTCCTTTGTTCCTTTGGCTATTTAGTAAAGCCCTTGGTTTCCTTGGTTTAACTTATATATATAGCATATATATACTGCTGTTGGTATATATATATATATGTGTTACTTTACTTTAGCTGTTTAGCTGTTGCGGAAGAATGTTACAAAGATAGAGACCATTGTTGGTATATATTTGTATGGTCGGTTTTCTAAGACCAATTTATTTAGCTTAAGGTCCCTATTTCGAACATTAATGGACTATCCTAGTGCGATCGTCACGCATGATCTGACCTGACCTGATCAGATACTTTACCAGTACAGTGTTACAACTGGGGATTGTTACATTCTCCCCTATTTTAGGCATTTTCGTCCTCGAAAATAAACTAGGACTAGTAGGGTAACAGGTGAATGTCACCAACAATGTGCATTCTATCTATGGTATATTCCTACTACATCTCTCACAAGACAAAATGAATTGATAAACCAAAATCAACACAATCTGGGAGATCAAACTGAATTGTTTTGAAATGAACCACACTCATGTGGCATCTGATTCTAATTGCGTTTCTATTTCATGTGTGTGAATGAACATGGTCTTAATGAACATGGTGTCAAAAATACCATTATAAAATAACTATTCCATGTGGCACCTGTTGAGGGTTATGTGAAAAATTTCAGCATGGATTTGCTACTGAAAAAGAGACCATGTACCCACAACAATATATATATATATATATATCACTTGACAAGTCTCCATTAATCCATAGACTACTTCTTATCATGATTAAAGGTACAATTTTTAAATGATAACAAGAAAATTATACTTAAAGATTTACATACCCTATAGAGAACTACCATATTAGGAGCAATTTATTCTATTTTAACAAATATGTCGTATCATATATACATCAATATCAGACACACATAAGAATTTCTACAAGCATTTGAGATACATAATAGCATGCTTTATTTGACACATCACACACATCAGAATATATACATGTAGTAAATATAAACCTTAAAATATAGTGCATAAACTAAGAGTTTGTGAAGTGATAGTTTACCACGCTGAGAATCGGTTTGTTGTTGGCCCGCTGCGGATGTACCAGCTTGTTGTTGTTGTTGTTGTTGTTGTTGATAATCTTGCTGGAACTCCGGAACCAACTGTGCCGCATTGCCGGTATATTGGGAGACAAAATTGCCTGCCCGCCCAATGTAGGGGCTTGCAGCAGTTTGAAAAGTATGTTCCATCATGATATTCGTCGCTTCTTCAACATAATCAATGCGCTGATGGAGCATGTAGTGAGTTCGATAAAGATTATCGAATTGAATGAGGGTTTGCTCATGGTTTTTACGCATGAGCTGAACTATGTCGGCGGTAGTGTAGGTTCCTTGTGCCTCAGGAACCGAGTTAGGTTGAGCTTGTGGTTGTGGTTGAGGAGGGACGGGAATCTGTTGAGGTATTTCTAGTTGGTTTTGGGGAGGATGACGAGTTTGTTTTGCTTGGCAGTTATTTACCGCCTGAAAAGAGAGTTGGTAGATATTTCTCCAAATTGCTGGGCTAAAGACCTGTATGTTATTGGTACGGACCTCTTCGCCAATGGGGATCTGATAGGGAATGAGATTGACACTATCAAAGTGTCCTTCAAACATGCGGGAGATCAGTCTAGGGTATGGGCAAGAAGGCATGGAAGGTGACACAGTGCTTTGCAGATGCTCATTAGCATACTTGATACCTTCCCAAACCACTCTAGGGGCATTTAACCAACGTCCTTCATGGACGGCAAAAAGAGTCTGCAAGAGAGCATCTCGGCGCTCTCTCTCATGCTGCATGGGGTATAAGTTTGATCGAAAGAAACAATCCAAAAACCACATGCGTTGTGGTAATTGGCTGCGTCGCACCGTAAGACTATGGTCCGAAGCGGTCTGACCATCTGTCATCTTCGAGGTGATGTGGTGAAAATTTACATCCCTCTGCCTAGGTATTTGTAGTCCTGAAGTGACGACATATTCAGCACTACAGTCCATTGCTTTTGCTATGTGTAGGATATTAAAATAAAATTTACGACCATCTATTTCGGTCTGTAATTGACCGACAGTAGGGGTGACGACCAGATTTTGATAAAATAATCGAACTAAACACGAATAAAACTGATTGTGAATGGGCTAATATAAGGCGCTTAACTGTGCCTTTTCGATATAACGAA
Source organism: Chloranthus sessilifolius (assembly GCA_021018995.1). Lineage (NCBI taxonomy): Eukaryota > Viridiplantae > Streptophyta > Magnoliopsida > Chloranthales > Chloranthaceae > Chloranthus > Chloranthus sessilifolius. The sequence goes on from CM037585.1 coordinate 94,115,490, forward strand.
GTGACCATGCAGTCTGGTCATTCAGGGTCAGTAGCTTATCGTCCACTATCCATTCTGGTTCCATTGCCTTTGCAGCCCACCACAGAATGGGCTGTTCCGGCATGTGTGGTGGATCGATTAGCTCGGGGACAGAAGAAGAAGTGCCTTTGCCCTTTTCTTGAGCAGTGGCTTTCGGGGGTTTCGATACACCAACTTTTCGAGGAGGCATGGTGCAATCGAAGAGAAAATACAAGATAATAAGAAGACAAAAGGAATAAGGTCGGATTTGTTTTACCTCCACAGAAATCGGGCTTGAAACGAGCGTAAATTAGCAAATCTGATGCTTTTTGGAGGAGATCAAGTAAATGTAACGTCTATAGACCGGATTGGAAGGTATGCATGCATAAATCCTTGCTTGGGAGGTCAAAGAATAAGGCTCAAATCAGTTGCTATAACTGAAATACCAGAAAAGGGGTTTTCGGACCCACCACATACGAATAGAGTTGCCGCGACAACTCTTTATGCTTGCCGCGGCAAGTGACTTGCCGCGGCAACACTGAGCCCTTCCCGCGGCAAGTAGGTTCAGGTGTTGAGGGCCCGGTTTTCAGGGCTCCCGAGATGTGGTATTTAATTTTTTTATATTTTTGTGTTCCTAACAGGTAGGGGGTCTATAGAAAAATAGTAGTTGGTATTTTTGATATATTTTTCTAGGTTAAAAAATTTTATTTCTATGAAATTTGAGCCATTTTATAATATTGTGTATATAAAATTTATTTTATTAGCCTATTAATGGCTTTAAACAACTCGAGTGGGGTATGTGGCATGATCTGGGATACACCCTTGCTTAGTGTCCCCTTAGGTGTCATTGATTCGATTTACTTCAAGTTAAAACAATATTGTTTTACAACTGATTTCTTTCCAAGTTAAGTGTAAATGAGTGTGAAGTTAAAACAATATTATTTTATGACACTTAATTTCTATTTGCCATTGGATATCAAATAGGGGTGCAGGGTATATATTTACACTTACATTATAATCTAAGTAAATTAGCAGTTTAAGTAAATCAAAATTTATTTATCTAGGTGTAAATGTAAATGTATATGCATTTGAAGTACGAACCCTATATAAATAATTGAGGGTACTGAGCACGAATATCAGCTTTGCACTCCCAGGTGGCTTCATGTGATCCATGATTTTTCCATTGAATTAACACGAGTGGAATCCGTTTTGTTCTTAGAATTTGATCCTTGCGGTCCAAAATCTGACCTGGTTCTTCGGTTATTGTTAGGTCTTCTCGAATGTCCAACGGTTGATAATCCAACACATGTGTCGGGTCACTGACGTATTTCCTCAGCATCGATACGTGAAATACATCGTGAATGCCTGTCAGGTGCGGAGGTAATGCGAGTCAATACGCTACTTCTCCTACTCTGCCTAATATAGGAAATGGTCCAACATAACGAGGACTTAGCTTGCCTCGTTTCCCGAACCGCATCACGGCTTTAGTCGGAGAGATTTTTATAAAGACGTGCTCGCCAATCTGTATATCATTTCATCAGACTACTAATATAGTTTGAATCAATTGATAAAAAGGTTTATCAAGATCAAATATTACCTGAAAATCAACACTGGTTCTTTTGAGATCAGCGTAACTTTTCTGTCTACTCTGGGCACTCTTCAATCGTTCCCGTATCACGTGAACAACTGCATTGGTGCTTTCTATCAGGTCAGGGCCTAAAATTAACCGCTCTCCAACTTCTTCCCAGTTAATTGGAGATCTACATCGGCGTCCATATAATGCCTCGAACGGTGCCATACCGATGCTTGACTGGAAACTGTTATTGTATGCGAATTCAATCAGGGGTAAGTGTTTATCCCATGATCCTTGAAAATCGAGCATACAGGCCCTTAACATGTCTTCAATTACTTGATTAACCCTCTCCGTCTGCCAGTCGGTCAGAGGATGAAATGCTATACTGAAGTCTAACTTGGAACCCATACCTTCTTGGAAACTTTACCAAAATCGAGAAGTGTATAAAGGATCTCGATCTGACACAATGCTTACGGGTATCCCATGTAGTCGTACAATCTCTTTCAGATAGAGTTCAGCTAATTTCGATGTTGTATATCGCGTACTATAGGGTAAGAAATGTGCCGATTTGGTGAGACGATCAACAATCACCCAAATGGCATTGTAACCCTTCAAAGTATGGGGCAAACTGAGAATGAAATCCATGGAAATATTTTCCCATTTCCACTCTGGAATAGGCAATGGCTGTAGTAGACCAGCAGGATGTTTGTGCTCGACCTTTACTTGTTGACAAGTCAAACACTTTGCAACATATTCTGCTACATCACGTTTTAAACCATTCCACCAAAACATTTTCTTTAGATCCTGGTACATCTTCGTGCTACCAGGGTGGATAACATATGCGGACTTGTGAGCTTCTTCGAGGATTTCTTGACGTAAAGTATGATCATCTGGTACACATACTCGTCCTCGAAATAATAAAGACCCATCCTCTTTGATTGAGAATTCTGGCTATAGTCCACTTTGTACCCCTTGTCGGATAAAAAGAAGCTCTGCATCTTGCATATGAAGTTCTCTAATTCTATCGAGAAGTGGAGCTCGGATCATCACTGTAGTAAGTAAACCTCCATTTGCTGTTGCTCGAATAGTAGCACTCGATGATACGATATCATTGAGTAGTTTCCATCTTTGTAATCTTGTAACAAGATGAGATATCTGAGTTCGGCTAAGTGCATTAGCTACCACATTGGCTTTACCGGGATGGTATTGAATCGAACAGTCGTAGTCTTTCAAAAATTCCATCCACCTTCTTTGTCTCAAATTTAACTCTTTCTGAGTGAAGAGATATTTAAGACTCTTGTGATCGGTGAAGATTTCGAAGGTTTCACGGTACAGATAGTGTCTCCAGTTTTTTAATGCGAAAATGATCGCTGCTAATTCCAGGTCATGAGTGGGATAGTTCTTCTCGTGATCTTTCAACTTACGAGAACCATATGCTATCACACGTTCTCATTGGTTCAACACACATCCTAACCCACTGTATGAAGCATCACTGAAGACAACATAACCACCACTGCCAGATGGTAATGCTAAAACAGGTGCAGAAGTAAGTCTCTTTTTCAATTCTTGGAAACCTTGTTCGCATGCCTCAGTCCACTCGAATTTGACATTCTTTCGAGTGAGCTGCGTGAGTAGTCCAGCAAGTTGTGAAAAACCTTCCACAAAATGTCGATAATAACCTGCAAGACCAAGAAAACTTCGTATCTCGGTTACGGTCTGTGGTTGCTTCCACTGTACTACAGCTTCAATCTTTGCAGGATCAATCGTGATACCTGCTTCAGAGATAATGTGACCCAGAAAACTGACTTGGTTTAACCAGAAGTTGCATTTACTGAATTTTGCATATAATCGCGAGTCTCTTAGTGTTTGCAATGCCAAACGCAGATGATTTTCATGCTCTGTCTTTATCTTGGAATAGATAAGTATATCGTCGATGAATACTACGATACACAAATCAAGATAAGGTTTAAAGACTCTGTTCATCAGGTTCATAAATGCAGCAAGTGCATTGGTCAAACCAAAGGGCATGACAAGAAACTCGTAGTGACCATAGCGTGTTCGAAAAGCTGTCTTCGAAATATCTTCAGCTTTTACCTTCATCTGGTGATATCCTGACCGTAGGTCAATCTTTGAAAAGAACCGCGCTCCTTGTAATTGATCAAAGAGATCGTCGATTCGAGGAAGTGGATATCTATTCTTGATCGTCAGTTTATTAAGTTGGCGATAATCAATGCAGAGGCACATTGTACCTTCCTTCTTTTTCACGAACAACACCGGTGCGCCCCACGGAGACACACTCGGTCTAATAAAACCTTTATCAAGAAGTTCCTGTAATTGCTCCTTGAGTTCTTTCAATTCTGTCGGCGCCATTCTATATGGTGCTTTTGATACTGGGTCAGTACCTGGAGCTAACTCAATTGCAAATTCAACTTCTCTGTCAGGTGGTAGTCCTGGCAGCTCATCAGGAAACACGTCAGGATATTCACAAGCAACAGATACATTCGAAAGTGAAATTTCCTTCTTTTTCTGCTCATCACTCTGTATAAAAGCAATTTACCCTTGAGCACCCTCATCGAGCAATTGTCGTGCTTGAATTACAAATATCAACGAAAGAGTAGTTGATGGTACACCATAAAATTTAGCCGATATCTTCTTTTGTGGGTGAAAAGAGACAATCCTCTTTCGACAATCGACGTTCGCATGGTGAGTGAACAACCAATCCATGCCAAGGATCACGTCGTATCCTTGCATCGGGAACATGATCAAATCAGCTACTACTTCATATCCCCAGTAATCCTTGATGGAAACGATAATTGACCTGCATACTCTATCAGTCATGATAAATTGTCCAGTCGGAAGTGTAACCTCGAGAATAAAGTCGAGAGGTTCTGGAATACCTCCTAACTTCTTCAACTTTTCACCAAACTGGGGTGTAACAAACGAGTGCGTAGATCCGGGATCTATCAAAACTCGTGCATCGTAACACAAATACCCATCTTTTGGATATATTTATAAGATACCTAAAGTATACAAACTAGTGTTAGCTAGATTACGTCTAAGTAGTAAGTAATATCATTATAATATGTTACTGGTTCCTAATTTACGATATGCACCTTCTCTAACTAAAATGTTCATGAATTGAAATATGTTAATATAAAATAATGTACAACCATACCTTGAATGATATCATGGCTAGTTCACGCATCCTTTGCAGTAATAACATAAGCTCAGCCTTGTACCGTAGGTCGCGCCGATCGTAATACGGGTCCTGCCTTTGCCGCTATTCCGACCATTTTTGGGCATTCTCTGATCCGATGTCCCATCTTGCCACATCGAAAACATGCTCCAGAAGCTTTGCGACACTCATCGGTTTTGTGTGCCTTCCCACATTTCCCACAAATATCTTTGGAGGCAACTGATGAAGCCGTATAAGATCCCGTGCAAGATCCTGTCGGTAGTACTTGAGAAAACCCAGATGTACTTCGGAGCACAGAAAAAGATGGATTTGGAACTCGTGGAATCCTTGGTGGTGCGGAGAACACCGATGGATTGTAAGGCCGTGCAAACGCTCCTGCAGCTGGTTGAAAAGCAATCTGTCCTTGGAATTGTGGTCGTTTATTAATTTGACCCGCACTATAGGACTGTGGTGGAGCTTTTCTGGCCTTCTGCTTTTCATCTCTCCTTTTGAACATGGTGTCTACATCAGTCTCTGCTATCAAGGCTAATTTCATCACATGAGCATAAGTCGTTGCCTGAAACAACGAAATGCGCTCTTTAATCAGAGGTTTCAAACCTCTCTCAAACTTTTGGGTTTTCATCAGCTCAGTGGCCACTAGCAACAGTGTAAAGAGAGAAAGACGTGTGAATTCTGATTCATATTCTCTCACCGTCTTCTGACCTTGTACCAATGTTGCAAATTCTACCTCAAGCTTATACCTTTCAGGTGCTGGGAAATATTTTTCATTAAAGGCCTCAGTGAATTCGGCCCACGTCCATGGTACTCCTTGCATCCTTGTTCTTTCAACAGATTACCACCATGGCTCTGCCTCACTCTCCAGTTTGTACGCTGCCCAACTTACTTTTTCTTCCTCGGTACAAGTAACTCTTTGTAGCACTTTCTCGATCTGTGTTAACCACTTCTCAGCCTCCATTGGGTCATGCTGACCATAGAAACTCGGTGGTCGAAGTCGAATAAAGTCCGTAAATCCCTCAGGACGTCGAACAGCAAGCATGGCCATAGTGTTGACCATGGTCTCCATTAACTGCGAATGGTGTCCCGCATTTTGTTCAGCACTATGAACACTTCCCATCAATGGAGTATGAATAACTGGCAGAGTTTGCTCTGGCGGAGTATGCTTTGCAACATTCTTCATTGTCATTCGACTTTCAGCCAGATGGACATTCTCACCACTGCCTGAAGCAACGTCATGCTCGTATCCATCTACTGGAATAGCATTTGGCCCAGTACGATGAGGCAACGGTGATCTACCCCTGCCTCTTCCACGACGCGGAGGCATCGTAACCTATTCAGATAAAAATTTGATTCAACATACAACTCGATCTAACTCCTATCTCTATTCTAAAACATATAGTTTACCATATTTGTATATGTCAGAGTTCAGTTCAGTCTCCAATGACTCAACGCCGGGGGCTTTGATACCACCTATGACAGCCCGACGTTTCCCAGTCTCTTAACTAGAAAAGGTCACGCCATCAGATCACCTGATATGATCCTTTCATCAAGGGTTCCTTATTTTACATCAAAGTGATACAAAAATGCAGAAGCAATGTAATTGAACTGATATTAACAAAGATAGTAAAATAACTGAAAGGTAGAAACTAGAAATTAATATATACAATAAACAGAAGTAATGTATTTGGTGTATGGCTTTTCACCGATGACGGCCGTCCATCATCTAAACAGTGAAAAGAGACCCATACATCCAACCAACATCCCATCAGAAATCTAACACCATAAATATATCATTTATACAGACCCAAAAATATATCTTTTTCCTTCCTCTCTCTCACTCTCTATGTCCCAAAGCCCCATATCCCAATTCCAAGTAACAAACCTATCTACGAGAAAACTCTTGAAGTCGCTCTTTCATTGCCGTCATCGCTTCGCCTCGTCTCCTCCCTCCTCCGCACGTAAGTCGGATCACACCGCCAGGATCGGCTCAGCTAAAATATTTAAATCGAGGAATGAGCTATCATCCATAGCTCAGTAGAGAATATCATATTGCTAACTTAAATTGACAGTTTATCAATTCTTATTTAGAAACATCACTATATTACAACATATGATAATTTTAACATGCTGATGACATGACTTATGCATGATGCAACAGGTATAAACAAAATCAAGCTGAAACAGGATATATATGCAAGCGAAGATCAGGGAATAACGAGATTAAGCTCTCGAGTTAGCGGGATCACTTATCAAGCTCCCGAGTTAGCGGGATCACTTGGACTGGAATATTACAAGCTCCCGAGTTAGCGGGATCACTTAATACAAGAATTTCAAGCTCCCGAGTTAGCAGGATCACTTAATACAAGAATTTCAAGCTCCCGAGTTAGCGGGATCACTTGAAGTACACTAGAATAATAACACGTAACATGTCAAAGATATTTCAAATGATCAGGATCTGATTACTGAACACTGTAGAATACAAGATGCAATTTCCATGTATGGTTCCTAATGCTTTCTCACTATTTATGAATAACATTACATATTTCTTATGCAAATAACACTTGATGTAATCTTGACAAAAATTAGAACTGTCATATGCTATAAAGGACTGATTATTTTTATCAATAAAAACAAAATTTTCAGTGCTTAGCTGATCAGGTTTAGGTTTATAAAGCATACTTGATTATTCTGTTCATAACATCAAACTGTCTATAAATAAAAACTGATATTCTATTCATAATATGACAAACAATGTACATTCCCTACCTGTGTGCGTCAAGTGTTTTTCACGTACTCACATTGATGTATAATCAAGCATCAGAGATCACCACTAAATGCCCAACACAATCAAGTTTGGTTAAATGCTCCATGTGGCACCAAATCTAAAAACATAGATTTTAATTTTAAAATAAATAATCATGTATAGCTGATGCACAGTGCATCAATAGTGCACCTACACACATAGTGCACCCAATTCTTATGTGGACCTAAGGTCCAAAGTACAACACAGCACATGCACAACCCAAACTCACGACTGAAGAAGGGTGTCCGCGGCAACACTTGGTGCTTGCCGTGGCAAGTACCTTGCCGCCAGTGGGGCTTGCCAGGCTTCAGGTAGGTCTTCTTCTTGCTCTCTTTCTTTGTTGTTGCTTCCGTTATTTTTGTTGCTTCTTTGTTTAACTTCCCTTTAGGCTTATATATATATATATTATAACTAAATATAATCCTATAAATATAGATAGAATTATATGGAGCTTATAATTCTGAGATATATATATATATATATATATATATTTATTTATTTATATAGCTATTTTATCCATCACAGCTCTTCACTGATTTTCAATGCAGATCTGAGTACAGAAATCTGTCCTCAAGTTCAGGTTGAGATTTCATTGAGATTTCATTCTGATAGTTAATCATTAAACACTAACTAACCTTGTTGATGAATTCGTAGTGTACTTTGCATGGAGGAAGATTTGCTTCTTTGGTTTGAGTATGAAGCGAGAGAGTAGAACCGAAAGTGAAAGGCGACTAAGAACTTTTGTTTTTCATTCTGTTACTAATTTATTTCTTCCGATCAAAACACTTTAGAGGCAAGGGACTTTGCCTTTTAATAGGAGGTCTTGACCTTGCGTGCATGTGCAGATCCCATGACTCATTGGAGTCGTGTTCTAGTTTTTGCATGCAAGTAGCTTACCAGTTACAGCAGCTAACGGCTTTATGCAAAGCCTATATACAGATCTAAGGCATTTCATGTAAAACAAGTGAACAAAGAGAAATAAAAAATGTTTTTGTCTTTTAGTTCAACAGTAAAACGAAAATCAGGCCTTTCCTTTGTTTCCTTTGGCTATTTAGTAAAGCTCTTGGTTTCCTTGGTTTAACTTATATATATAGCATATATATACTGCTGTTGGTATATATATATATATATATATATATATCTATGTGTTACTTTACTTTAGCTGTTTAGATGTTGCGGAAGAATGTTAGAAAGATAGAGACCACTGTTGGTATATATTTGTATGGTCAGTTTTCTAAGACCAATTTATTTAGCTGTTACTTTACATTAGCTTAAGGTCCCTATTTCGAACATTAATGGACTATCCTAGTGCGATCGTCACACATGACCTGACCTGACCTGATCAGATACTTTACCAGTACAGTGTTACTACTGGGGATTGTTACAGCCACCACATTCTCCACTCCCTTCTTATCTTTAAACACAAGATCAAACTCCTGCAAGAGGAGGATCCATCTGATCAACCTTGGCTTTGTATCCTTCTTAGCCAATAGGTATTTCAGGGTTGAGTGATCTGTAAAAACTACAATATTTGACCCCAACAAGTAAGGTCTGAACTTGTCCACAACAAACACTATAGCAAGCAGCTCCTTCTCAGTTGTGGTGTAATTGAGCTAAGCTTCAGCTAGTGTTTTGTTGGCATAATAGATCATTGCAAGTTGCTTATCTTTCCTCTGTCCTAAGACAACACCTATGGCCAAGTCTGATGCATCACACATCAGCTCAAAGGGGAGTGAGTAATCTGGGGCCTGGATTATAGGGGCAGTTGAAGACACTTTTTCAAGGATTTAAATGCCTCAAGGCACTCAGCAGAAAATACAAATGGTACATTCTGTCAAAGTAGGTGGCACAATGGTTTGGCAATCTTGCTGAAGTCCTTGATGAACCTCCTGTAAAATCCAGCATGTCCTAAAAATGATCTGATTTGCTTGACAGTCCTGGGTGGGGGCAGATGTGAAATCAAGTCGACTTTAGCCTTGTCAACCTCAATTTCCTTTGTGAGAGACCACTTGACCTAGTACAATCCCTTGTGTCACCATAAAGTGACTCTTTTCCCTACTTAAAACCAAATTGGTCTCCTCACATCTTTGTAAAACCATATCAAGGTTTCTCAGACACTGGCTAAAGTTGTCCTCATACACTGAGAAATCATCCATGAAGATTTCCAGGAATTTATCAATCATATCAGAAAAAATTGCATACATGCACCTCTGAAAAGTGGCTGAGGCATTGCACAATTCAAAAGACATCCTTCTATAAGCAAAGGTGCCAAAGGGACATGTGAAAGTAGTTTTCTCCTGATCTTGAGGATCCACAGGGATTTGGTTATACACTGAGTATCCATCAAGAAAATAGTAAAATGCCTTCCCAGCCAGCTTATCTAGAATTTGGTCAATGAAAGGGAGGGGGAAATGGTCCTTTCTGTTCTTGGAGTTGAGTTTTCGATAGTCAATGCAAACCCTCCAGTTAGTGGTCTCTCTGGCTGCATCAACTCCCCAGAATCCGTAGTGATAACCGTGATGCCTGATTTTTTAGGTACCACCTGGATAGGTGACACCCATTCAGAATCTGAAATGGGATAAATCACCCCTGCATCCAACAATTTCACTATTTCCATGAGGACCACCTCCTGCATGTGAGGATTTAATTTCCTTTGCATCTCCCTTGAGGGTTTGGCACCCTCATCCAGATGAATTCTGTTCATGCGAACTGAGACATCAATGCCTCCAAGGTCAGCTATTGTCCACCCAATTGCTTTCTTATGCTTCTTGAGAACATTCAGTAGTTCCTCATCCTGCTCACTAGTGAGAGAGGAGGAGATCACGGGAAACTTATTGTCTTGCCCCAAAAAGGCATATTTTAATGTGGCTAGAAGCTGCTTCTACTCCAACTCAGGGGGACTTTCAATTGAAGGTAACATAGGTGCCTTAGTAGTTTGAGAAAGAGGCAACAATGTGTGTTTCCAATTGGAATGCTGCACAAGGCCACATAAGACTCTGTTATGGTGCTGTCTTCTATCATGAAAACTTGAGCCTTTTTCTTAAACAAACTTCAAATATTTGCCAGGTCATCAGCAGCATTATTCCAATCCAGCAGATTGGATAATTCCTCTTCCACTAGGCCATCTAGTGCATCTAGTGCCCAGCAGTCCTCAATAGCAGTCTGAGGCACTGTAGTAGCATGGTACACATTCAAATGGGCCTTCATGTTCCCAAAGGTAACCTCCATTACCCTTGACCTGCATTATATACAAGCATTTGTAGTAGCCAAGAAATGGCCTGCCAAGGATAACAGGAATTGGGGTTTTACTTTTGCAAGGGTCCATGTCCAAAATAAGGAAATCAACTGGATAATAGAATTTGTTCACCCCCACCAAGACATCCTCTACTACACCCACAGGTCTCCTCTCAAACTTGTCAGCCAGTTGGAGCACAATCGATGTAGGTTTAAGCTCCCCCAAACCTAGCTCCTCATACACTGAATAAGGGAGTAAGTTCATACTGGCCTCTAAGTCCAAGAGGGCTTTTCCAATGGTGTGGTTTCCAATTATGTAGGGCATAGTAGGTACCCCTGGGTCTTGTAATTTTTCTGGTGTGGCAATGGACAGGAATGACTCAACATGCTCAACAATAAAAACTCTTTTAGACAACTGCACCCTTGCTTTCCTCTTTTGTGTGCAAAGGTCCTTCAAAAACTTAGCATAGGCAGGGACTTATTTTATGGCATCAAGCAAGGGCAAATTGGTCTTGACCTGCTTGAAAGTCTCCAACATTTTCTCCATCTGAGCATTCCCTTTATCAAGAGTGGATGAGCCAGCTAATGCTTGAGGAAATAGCAGCTGTGGCACTGCTGGTGCCACTGCTTCATGCCTATTAACATCATGGCCATATTTTTGTTCTTTTTCTTTAATCTTCATTTATTGTTTGAAGATAATCCACAACAGGGAGTACAATCCTTATCTCTTCAACACTAACAATTCTTTCATTTTTATTTTCATTTTTTGAGACCTCTTCAGTTACCTTACCCACCAAATTTTCAACCACCCTGCCACTCCTAAGGGTAGTGATTGCATCAACTTCCTCATGGGTGGAGGATGCATCTCCAATCAAATACTGCCCTTTTAGATTTGTCAGGGGTTGACTACGTAAGTTTCCTTCCTCTCCTCTGTTCAAAGCATCACAAATTTTACCCAACTGGTCCTCAATATTCTTAATGCTCTGTTCGTGAGAATTGACAGTCTGTACCAGGTTCTCCAAATTTTACATTGAAGCCAGTATCTGCTCTTCAAAAGAAAAGGATCTGAGTTGTTGAGGGGGCAGGGCCAATTGGTTAGACTGGGGGGCAGGTAGCAAAATTTTTTGCCTTGGTGGATACCCTTGGTTAAACTGGTGCTGGGGTTTGTAAGGAGCTACCACTTGCTGCTCCTGGGGTTGAGGATATGAATCTTGTCTCCACCTCACGTTTGGGTGGTTCCTCCAAGAATACCCAGCAGGCTGCTGCCCATAAGTTTGAGTAGAATTGGCATGCTCTATCACAAAATCAGGAAACTAGTTGGCAGATGGACAATCATGAATAGAATGTGTGGGAGATTGACATATCTGATATGCTTCCTCCACCTGTGCAACCATCCGAGACTGCATCACATTCATTAATTTGTCAAAGTTTAAGGAAAAATTGTCCACCTTCCTCTCCAAATCACCTTGCACCTTAACTTCATATATTCTACCTCTAGGGGTGGCCTCTTTCACCATCTTAGCTGGGTCCGCAACATTATGCGATGAGACTCTCAGATGGAATTTTCCTCTATTATATCAAACAACTTCCAAGCTTCCTCAGCTGTCTTGTGGAGGTACCTACCACCATAGGAAGCATCCACCATATCCCTGCTCTTGGGGTTAATTCCTTAGTAGAATACTTGCACTAGTTGCCACATTGGAATTTGGTGGTGGGGGCATTGTTTTAACATCTCCTAGAATCTTTCCGAAGCTTCATAAAAATCCTTAGTTGTGGATTGAGTAAACGACAGAATACTTATCCTCATCTGGCTGGTTTTGTTCATGGGAAAGAATTTGGCCAGGAATTTGGTTTGAAGGTCACTCTATGATTGTATGTTGTTGGTTGGGAACTTTGATAGCCATGTGCTAGCTTTGCCCTTTACTGAAAAAAGAAAAAGCCTCAGTTTAGTGTCCTCAGGTCCCAAACCAGCAATATTGAAAGTAGTGCAGAGTGCCAAAAATTGGTCTATATGCTTGTAGGGATCTTCTTTACTAAGTCCATGAAATGAAGGCAGCATATTAATGGTGGAGGATTTAATTTCATAATTCCCCTCAATAGAGGGACATTGAATGCAGAAGATAAAGGTGTACTCCCTAGGTGAATTGTACTCTTTTAATGTACTCTACCTCTCAGCCATGATAGCTGGTTCAGTTTCAACAGCAGGGCCTTGTGTGGTGTGTTTAGGTCTAAGGATCCTTTCAACCTCTTGATTTGGAGGTTCTAAGTCAGGGTTTAAGGACCTTCTACCATGCATATACTCACACTCACAATAAGTAAAGAGAATGCTCACAAGGTCAAAAAAAAAAAAATTTAAACAAAAATTACAACTACATAGATTTACACTAAATAAATAACAGGGAATTAAACATAAATGGACTGAGATTTAGGGAAAAGAAAGTGCAAACAGAGCTAGCTACACTCCAGCTGCAACTCTAGCTTTTCCCTTCTTCTGTTGTCCATTTATGCAAAATTCTAAAAAACATCAGTAGGACTTTATTCTAGATTAGGCATAGCTACAAAGAATTTGGAAGTCTAAATTATAGTACAACTCAGGTCTACTACAAAGATCAATATCCCCGGCAGAGGCGCCAAAAACTTATTATTGTGTCGACGATGTGTTGATTTATTATGTGGTGTTGGAAGAAAATTAACATCAAAGTAAAATAGAGGATAAAGATATGGTGAAAATAGCAATCCTAAAACACCCTAGACCTGCAAGATACAGGGTCTATTGTAGCAAGTTTTGATAAGTAAGAGTTTGTCCCAAAGAGAAATTGATCTAGAATTTAAAATGGGCTATAATAGTAGGCCTCCAGATTTAGCTACAGATCTGACAATCCTAAAGAAAGAGAGTTGGGTGTCACGACTACACTAAATTAATCCTAACAAAAGAGAAATAAAGTGAAGCCCTATCCTAAAGAAAGGGTTAAGAAGAAGATGGTGATGGTGTGTGCTAGAATAAAATATAAAATATGATGGGAAGTAAGCAGGTTAAGCTAGAGTTAATACAGTAATGTAACTCATATTTAGACTGTCTCTGTAGTGGTCCTTGCTGAGACGCTATCAATAACCTCAACAAGGTAGAAGAATCCAATTTGACCCATGCCATTTCGGGTGTTCTTAGGGCTATACTCTATCCACTCAAATGGTCATAGAGTATTTGATAGAGTCTGTCAAATCCCATTGATTAAACCAAAAATGCTAACCTATTCCCAAGGAGTGGACTGATCATTTGCCCAACCAATGGACCAGATCAGGCCATGAATATTATTACAGACATTATATAATGCCAGTGCTACAAGCTTCCCAGATCTGTGCATAAATCTAGCTGACATATATAGGTATTCCATCCCATAAAGTCCTAAGTGCTTTGCCAAGGCCAACGGCTCACTGTGCCTACACAAAGGACCAACAAAAGGTTGAATAAGGATTTAGATTCAGCTGGTCATTGCTATAAAAGGCCTACAATGACTCAACCTCAAGCTATAATTACTATAAAGAAATCAGATCTAACATCTGATATCGGTCAAGTAAAACAGAGGGAAGCCAGTTCCTGTACAAACCTCCTCACAAGGCTCTAGAAGCTCATGTGGCAGAGGAGAAGAATCCGTCTTAGACATGTGGCAGGACACCACCCTAGGGTTATACTCTGTCCACTCAAATGGTCATAGGGTATCAGATCAGTCTGTCCCTACCACAGAGATCTGAGAATGAATATATAAACTGCTGCTACCACCATGGGGTCCCAGGGCTATGAGCTCTCCAGATATGGCTACAGATCCAGCTTACTATCCATGAGTTTATCAAACCAAGAGAAATCAGATAGTAAATAATAGATTTACTAGAAACTAAATGGGCTAGTCTGAAAGCATGGATCCTATAGACATCTAAGGAAACCATAAGATCTGTAGATTTAGTTAGTCATTAAAACAACAATCCATTGATAAAAGCAAAACTTATAATGAACTGTCTCAAGGCTGCGGCCTGTACACAACTGCTCATTCAAAAGATCCCAATGTATACAAAGCCTATTACAAAACTAAAATAAAACTAAACCTAGTTGCTTATAAACGGATTAGTCAGCCAATGCTAGGCTAAGAGAGAAGAAAAATAAAAAAAAAGATAATCAAACCCTAACCCTAGCCTTCTAGAACTCTCAGCCAACAGAGGATGAAGGGAAGATGAAAATACTAAACTCCAAGTATAGCTTATACACTGTCCATAAGGCCTTGGCTCAAAAGAGATTAACCCTAATTTTTCTAGCAAACGTGGTACTATTACAACCCTTGAATGCCTTGAGATGTGTGCCTCAAAATCTATGCCTCGAGAAGGGTGCCCTAGCTTTAGAAAATTTTCAAAAGGTCCTTGAGTTAAAACTAAGAAGTGGAGAGCCCGAGCTTCGCGGGGCTGGCATCTGCATTAATTCACTCGCTCAGAGGATCATTTGGCTTAGAAGGATTGTTCACTCGCGTGGTAGATTCTCAGTTGATCGCACAGCTGCTTTACGCTGCAATGCTATCACGAAGGTGATTTAGAACACCTGGATTTCTCGTGCAGTAGAGCTTCATAAGCTCTCTCTCGCTGGATACTCACTCAGGTAGGCTCCTGCGCTCGCGTAGTAACTAGTTAGGCTTCAGAGTGCGAGAGAGCTGTGTGAGGAAAGTTTTTGGTGTCTCTCTCTTCCAGGGCTTCGCGAGAACTCCGTGAGGTGAAAAATTGTTCTTGATGCATATGGTCTCGCTATGTTCTGCGCGCGACTGTTTTAAGGCTCGATCTCCGTGAGAGTTTCGCGAGCACAAATTTTGAGGGTTTTAAGATGTGAGATCTTCACGATTTCTTTACTGCTCTCCTCTTGACTGCGCGAGGGCAGCTTCCACTGCATCCTTAGCTCCGCGAGAGAGCTCCTCAACTCTGTGAGATGATTCTTTTGATCCGCTGATGCATTGCACTTGCTGCTATTATAGCTTCCTCCATTCTCATCTAACTTCTTTCATCTGCTAGACTTTTGGTCAATGATTACCAGCAAATGATTTACCATTGTGAGCACTACCAAGGTGTTCCATTAAGCTTTGGCTCAGCTGTCATCTTTGCATGTATTCTTCCTCTTCTTTGGACCAATAAGCAGGGATTTTGTATTAAGCTGTATAGTTTATTACTAACTACAAAACACACTTAACAAATGATTATTAGTGAGCTTTAAGGACCAGCAAAGGCTAGGTTAAGAAGTGAAAAGTGGTACTTTTCAGTGGATAACAGCAGACATGCCCAAAGAGTCACTCCGCGGGAGTGCGGCCCCAATATATCTTATGGTCATAATTAGATGATTCTCTGTACCACACACACTCGTTGACACGGGAGCAGGACTTAACATCTACCTTCTCACCATGTTAAAAATACTCGACTACACTGAGTAGGATGTCAGGCCCTCTGCACTGTCACTCATAGCATATGATGGCTCGCATCGCTTTATCAAAGGAACTATTAAGTTACAGTTTTGCCTTAGACCTGTAACGAAAGATGTTACCCTCCATGTTTCTGATTTCGCTAGTACGTACAATCTCATTTTAGGAAGAAAATGGCTGGAGTCAGTGAAGGCCATCACATCCATATACCATAAATGCATCAAATTCTCATATGAGGACTCCATCTTCCTTATATATGCTGATGTACCCCTCCAGGAAATGGATACTGATTACGCGGCGAGCATACCATCCACTCATGATTATGTGTTGAACACAGGTCATATTTAAAAGGCACGAATCCTTGATGAGACAAACATTACTGAAGTCCATCCCCCTACCTCTCCTAGTTCGCCCCCAACGCGTCAACAAAAATTAGTGAGAAGAGAGGTTGGCTTAGACCTCGCCAAACTCTATGCCATTAACCCTACCGCAATAAAAGGGTGGGACCTTATGTACCAACTTGGATACGTTCCCCACACCGGACTTGGTAAGAATAAGCAAGGTCGTGTAGGACCCGTTGTCCTAATACAAATATGTAAGCACATAGGGTTAGGTAGTCAATCAGACGGCTCGCAAGCTGACCTGTCTCCTACCTCACCAAAATGGTCTCTATATGACCACTTCGCCTATGGGACCACTGAGAAAGCAGATGTGCCGAAGCATAAGAAAGTGTCCATCATTAGATCCCAAGAAGTGAAAATTGAGTGAATGACTGAAGCGTTCAATGATTTAACCAATTTAAACGACAATCTTAACAAACCGCTCGAAGGAGTCAAGCCCTTGTTTGATGCTAAGGAATGTACAGAAGAAAGGAAAGAAGAACCTCTAGAAATCGACCCACGAGTAAAAGATTGAGAATCCACTGACTACGAAGATTTTCACATAGCAGCCTTGCAAGATAGTGAAGAGCACTTATGCTTGACATGGCAAAAAGATGACCTTCCACAAGAAAATACTAACTTGTATAGCATCATCCTCAGCCTTAGCCTTGAGGGGTGGGAATGCCCTTGGGACATCCCTTGTATCACTTACCCATACCAACCCCACTGTAGGGCATGCATTAGTATATTAGAATGCTTCGCTAGTTAGACCCGACACTCTATGATAGAAGAATCGAATCACTCCAACCTCGTGACTATCGACATAAGTAATGATCTACCAGCTTAGCTACCGGCACAGGAATCAGAAAATCCCAACTGTCATCCGATTGACCTAGGGGGAAACACCCACACCGCCCTCATAGAATTTGAAGAGGAACTTGAACTAGACACTTCTACATCCCTAGATTCACCGCAACTCTAAATATTTTAGAAATCTCTAGAGGAAGAGTGGCAACCTCCCCCAAGTGATGATGAGGACTACTGGATAGACCTCCCGACACTCGAGTTAGCGAAGCCAGCCAATCGAGGACTTCAAGCACTATCAGATCAAGAAGATGAATTCGATACCGTCTTCGACTCTAACCTAGAAGGATAGGAATGTCCTTGGGGGTCCCCCTGCATCCTTCACCATTATCAACCTCACTGCCAAGCATGCGCGCTCATCCCAACGTATTATGAAGATCAAGGAAAAGAACTCGCTACCCCTAAGGATCCTTCGAGAGATCCCCCTCGGTGGGAAGAATAATATTATTACAACCCAGAGGATGATAGTTCAATTGACTACGATCTTCAGAGCTTCTTCGAAGAAGAGGCGATCAATGTGGCAGAAGAAATTCAGGCATCAGCGTCGCTGTTACCAGCGTCACTCATTCAAAAGATCTCATCTGATGAGGACTCCAAAAAAATAAATGCCAAATTCACAACAAGTCTGCAATTCTTGAAGAATCGCTCGAATGGCTCCAGCAGCTGTCTCGCTCCCTCAACTAGAGGAAGCAATTCTCTCGGTGCCCCTTGAGGCGACCGACCCTGTACCATATTTATTGTCAATATAAAAAAATAGAAAAAATAGAAAACCCTAAAAATTTAGAAATATAAAATCCAAAAAAATAAGAAAACCCTAGAAAAGAAAGGGAACTCTTCATCCCAAACCAAATCTATGGCCAACAAGGAGACTTTTCTCCTAAGGTTTCTATCCCATTCCCCGCACAAGGAAGTAAAGCATCCTGTCTAAACAATAGGCCGTGATCATACCGGATGAGATACCTTATAATTTTGAAAGAAGAATCAGTAGTCTTGACCTCCACCTTACCAAAGGTGCCGATGAAGGATTGCCTTTTGCAAACTCAGATCTCCAGTGTAGAAACTTCGTAGTATACGAACTTACTGAGGACGAAGAAGGAACACCAGTTGCCGAGGAGGCACTGAACTTCCAATGGGTTATCAAGCATTTCGATGACCAAACCCAAGCTGTCGCAGAAGAATTTAACTTTGGCACTGAAGAGAAACCCAAGAAGCTACTGATTAGCGCGACACTCAACTCCAAGGAACGCCAACAAATTGCACAAGTCCTGCAAGAACACCTCGATTCCTTTGCAAGGTCCTACGAGGACATGCTCGGTTTAGACCCAAGTTTAGTAGAACATCGCCTTGTTTTAGAACCCGATGCAAAGTCTATTAAGCAAAAACTCCACAGGATGCACCCACAAATCACCCTTCATGTTAAGGAAGAAGTTGATAAGTTACACAAAGCCAAATTTATCCAAGTCATTTTTTACCCTAAGTGGGTCACCAACATAGTACCTGTCGCCAAGAATGACGGCAGAGTACGGGTTTGCATCGACTTTCGAAACCTCAACCAAGCATGCCCAAAAGATGACTTCCCACTTCAATACATTGACACTCTAGTTGACAACACCGTTGGACATGAGATGCTATCCTTTATGGATGGTTTCTCTGGATATAATCAGATTAAATTAGCAGAGTCCGACCAAGAGAAGACTTCCTTCACCACACCATGGGAAACATACTGTTACGTCGTTATGCCTTTTAGGCTCAAGAATGCAGGAGCCATGCATCAATGAGCCATATTGTTATCTTTCACGACATGAGGCATAAGTGTGTAGAAGTCTATGTCGATGACATATTAGTAAAGTTCCAAATGCGAGTAGGGCATGTTGAAGTGCTCCGACTAGTGGTACAAAGAGCTAAGAAATATCAGTGAAAAATGAACCCAAAGAAATGTGTCTTCGGAGTTACCTCCAGAAAATTACTTGGTTTCATAGTTAGCAAGCAAGGGATCGAAGTCGACCCTGTAAAAGTCAGAGCCATCCTCGAGATGCCGCCTCCTAATAATATCAAAGAGTTACGAGGCCTGATAGGAAGATTGCAATTCATCAGAAGATTTATCTCCCAGCATTTAGATAGATTCGATCCTTTCTACAGGCTACTTAAAAGAGGAACTGAGTACAAATGGGATGATCAGTGTTAGCAAGCCTTCGACTACATCAAGAAGTACCTCCTTAACCCACCAATACTATCACCATCGGTCCTAGGAAGACCCCTAATTCTATAACTCTTAGCGAACGACAAAGAAATGGGAGTAATTCTAGGATAATATGAAGAAGACGATAAGAGAGAGTGGGCTATCTACTACCTTAGTAGGACGATGGTCGAGTACAAACGAAAATACACTTCAATAGAGAAGACCTGCCTCACACTAGTGTGGGCCTCAACCAAATTATGGCACTACTTCGGAGCACATAAGATACTAGTACTAGCCCAAATGGACCCTCTAAAGTATGTATTCGAAAAACCCGTAACATCAGGAAAGATTGCTCGCTGACATATGCTCTTGCAAGAATTCGATATCACTTACATCATGCAGAAATCGATCTAAGGGTAAGCAATCACCGATTACCTTGCGGATCTCCCACTCCCTAGTGATGAACCCATACATGTGGATTTCCCCGATGAGGACCTATTCACGATTTATAATGAAGAGCCCGATAAGACCTCATAGATCCTTTATTTTGACGGTGCTCTAAATCACAAAGGAAAAGGCATCAGGATAGTCCTCCTAAGCCCCGAAAGAGTTGTCATACCTAAGGCTTTTCAACTAGATTTTTCTGTCACTAACAATGTCACAGAATATGAAGCCTTTATAGCTGGACTACGAGCAACACTATAATTAGGTGTTAAACAGTTAAAAACCATCGGTGATTCCAAACTAGAAATTTCACAAGTCATAGGAGAATGGAAAACTAAGGAAAAGAGACTAATGGCATACCTAGAAATCGCTCAATATTTAGTAAAAAAATTTGAAAGAATCTCTTCCACATACATCCCTAGATTCGAAAACGAGCTCGTAGGTTCCTTAGCCACACTAGCCTTGGTCATCCAAATATCCATCAGACAAAGTACCAAGACCTTCTTCATCAAAAAGCTGGCCATACCCGCCCACGAGGTAGCATGGACCGTTAAGAGAGAATTACCCATCCTCTCCACAAGTACAAGACCAGAAGAACCAATTACCCCGGAAAAGCACGTCAAGACAAAAACTGAAGTCGCTATATTCAGATTTTAAAAATCATCCACCAATGATGGACAACCGTGGTATTTTGATATCTGGAACTTCTTAAAGCACTAACACGTCCCTCCATACACCACGAAGATCGAACGAAAACTATAAGGAACCGATGCGCCCGATTCTGTATACTCGATAAAACATTATACAAAGAGGCCTTCACTAAAGGAGTACTACTATGATGCGTCATGTATGCCGAAGGAAAATACATCATCCGAGAAGCATATGCCAGTGCTTGAGGTGCCCACTCCAATAGACAGAGATTCACCGATCAAGTTACACGACAAAGATACTTTTGGCCAATAATGATTAGAGATTACCATCTCTATGTCCAATCCTGCAAGCAATGCTAAGAACACGCTGCACTCATCAAAGCTCCATCATTTGCATTGAATACGATGACCTTGCCATGGCCATTTTTGATGTGGGCCTTTAATGTCATTGGACCTTTCACAGACACCGTTGGGAACACTCACAAGCACGCGTTCATACTTATAGTGATTGAATACTACACCAAATGGGCAGAAGCTGAATCCTATGTTAGAATCACCGCTTCAACACTCGTAAGGTTTATTGTTTGAAATATCATCACCAGGTTTCGAGTACCTAGGATGTTTGTCACTGACAATGGACCACAGTTCATTGCAGATAAGATGAAGAAGTTATGCAAGAAGTACGACATCGATCTATGCCACTCATCACCATTCTACCCTCAAGGCAATGGACAGGCAGAAGCTACGAACAAAATGCTGATTCAAATCCTAAAACGCACAAGTGAAACAAGCAATAGGATCGACTAGCCTGAACAACTACTAGAAGCACTCTGGGCCTATAGGATCTCTACTCATACGGCTACTGGCCAAACTCCCTACCTCCTTACTTACGGGATGGAGGCAGTCCTATCATATGAGATACAAGTACCATCTTTACGGATTCAAATCGATGATGAGATATCCTTAGACGAGAGGAGAATTGCCCTACTTACCCAGGTAGAGTAGCTCGATGAAACACGTCTAAGGCCAACTGATCATGCTCAAGTATATCAGAGGAGGGTGATCAGGGCTTACGATAAGAAAGTCCTTTAACGGACCTTAAATATTGGGGGATTAGTCTTGAAGAAAATTATGCCTTCAAAGCACGCCCATCCGAAAGAAAAACTGAAACCGAACTGGGAAGGCCCTTATGTCATAACAGTTGCATATCCTGGAAATGCCTATAAATTGGTGAACCGAGACGGGGAAGAACTCCCTAGCCCTTGGAACACCATGTACCTTAGGAAATATTACCCTTAGCCCTGTGATCGTCACATCCCGTTATTAAATACTTATACTTATCACCCCCCGTAGTCGTCACAACCCAGTCATTTGTCATACACCTTTAATTCTCATAATATCCTTAAGACCTCCAATTCATCGCCCACCTTTTCTCACTCGGGCAATCTGATTAAAGGACTACTGACCTATCTAACCTCTTTTAAAAGCATAGGTAACAACTGATCCTCATTTCCCTTCCTCTGCCATTAGAGGAGACGTTAGAGCAGAAAAAAATGAAAATGTTAGGTTCAATCAAAACTCATTATTCTGACGATAGCAGGATGCTTTCAAGAATACATACATCGAAAATTTTGAGTGAGAGCATTACGATGAATGAATAAGTCAATGAACTCAGGGAAAGCATAAGCAGACCATGAGGACATCCCTAACAACGTTACTAGAAGTGTATAAGCAAGTTGTGAGGGCATCCCTGATGGCCCCATACTACTAGATGTTATCGTAAGGTGGCGGGAGGAGGACAAATTCCTGCTAACCATAGAATGTGAGATTTTGATGGTACCGAAACATAATGAAGAGCTCGATCATGGCACCATATATTCCCTCGAGAAAAAGATTGTTACTCATCCCTTTTGGGAAGCATTAGATACAAACTATTCCCCACATCATTGAGCCTTACCTCCCTCTTCTATTTTGGACTATAAATCAGAAGCCTTACAAGATACTCCTAGAAATAAAATTGAAAACCATTGAATGATGACTAATGCAATCGCCTACTATACCTACCATACTTCTCCCTAATAACCACGGGATAGGATGACCACCACCCTAGGATAGACCCCCGTGTACAACTGACCTAGTCAAAGAGACCTCCCTGGTTCGATGACAGTACCATTCAAAATTAACTCACCAAATACCCATGATCTCTTATGGGCCCAAAGTACTCATCTCGAAACCCAAAAAAACTCCATTAGATCTTGACGCAGGGGCATTTTTTTGGATTAGAAGAAGAATCATATTAGAAGTGTCGGCTTGTCTACAAAGAAGATAAGGAACGACGAAGTTACCACCCAAAAAGTGCTATTGAAGATATTATACTGCCAATCCTACCATGCTCCTACACTGGGGCATTTTTATTATTTTAGTTATTTGCTTTCCCTGTTGTATTATTTTCATTTAAAAAAAAAAAAAATGAAAAAAAGCACATATTCATCTTTTGCTACCAGACTCTGGTCTGAGACACTTACCCCCCTTGATAATTAGCAAGGGGGAGAACAAAAACTACTGACAGTATTACTCTCACATGTGCAGACACGAAACAACCTTCAACCGTCATCGAGCCAGCTCAGCAAGCATCCAAGTCCCAATGACGGTCGATGACACTAAAGCAACTAAGAAGCAAAAGTAGACGGAAGAGGTAACTAAAAGAAAAAGAGCCAATCAGGTACATCTAAACCAAAAATCTCTCTATATATATGACAAAATCTTTTCATTTCTTTTTACACTTGTCACCGAGGGCATCCCCCTATATAAGCAACACCCACATGCTATGGATACAAAAACACACACACACACACACCTACTCCCTACTTTGTAGCTGGGATGGCCGATCACCGCTATCTCTAGTATCATCGGCTCGGAGGTTCGTAGACTGGTCCTCTGAAAATACAATCTCGGCATCTGGAGTCCTCGGAACCTCTAAACGATGAGGCCTTGCCACAGAGCCCCCTAACTGGTTTGGCTAATAGATCACCTCGATCGAAAACGAGGAGGATACCCTGTAAAAATATCACGAATGGCCGAATCCCTACAAGCATCATCCCTAACACAATCATGTGATGTGTGATGAGACTGCCCAACCGAGGAACCCGTAGCCCTTGACTGCGAGCCATCAAGCTGACCAACCATCCTACACACGCATCGCTCGCTCCTCGTCAGACGACACTGCAACCGATCTAGGATCACCTGCATCTTCGCCCGGGTCGTCTGACGTGTCGCCTCTAACACCTCGGTTTGAGTCCTCTATGTGATCATCATCTCAATGACCAGGTCATCCCAACTCTGCATCTCCCCGAGGACTCATCTCGCCTCGGGAGTGGCGCACGCTCGCGCCACCTCTAGACATGCCTCCTCAAGCTGATGGACCTGCATAACCACACCAAGTCAAAGGAAAACTAATATATACATGAACAAAATAAGAAACTTTAAAAAGGTAAGGATTATACCAGATCCAGCCTCTCCTCCAAGAGCCGCCCAACTGTCTCATCAGTCATTGGATCAGCAGGAGGCACGGAAGGAACAACATAGGCGGCTATAACAAGAATAAATAAATACATCAGGAAAATACTATAATGATAAATAAACCATGAACACAATAACTAAAACATACTTGAGTAGGGATAGGAAAAAACTCCTGAGGGGGAGCCTCGGGAGCAGAGTCTATAACAGCCTGCATGAAGAATCAAACAAACCAACACAAGACATGTTAGAACAAAATAAAGATGAAATAACCTAAACAAAATTACGTCACAATAACTATACCTAACTCTCCAAGCATAGAGAGGCAGCAGTCGCCTCCCTTGCTGGAAGATCCTCGGCAATTCGACGCTTAAATATCACATGATATTAGTAAACTGTTAAGAAAGTGAAACAATGACACCCGAAAAAATAATAAAATGACACAAACAAGATAAAAGATTGAATAAAACTCACCCAATGATCTAGCTCGGCTTGAAGCTGAGCCATCACTGGATCCTCCTGACTGGAGGAAGCTACTGAAGACGGATCAAATGCTAGAACGGGACCTCCAGTAGCGAGCTCGGCTCTCTACAAATAATAATAAACACATCAGTTGGTAAGCTCATAATGCTAATAATTAACAAAACCACATTTGTAAAGACACTTACTAATCGATCAATCTCAGATCGTAAGCTGGCCTCGACTTCTCGCCCTGCTTGCTACTGACCGCGCTTAATTCGGATGACACGACCGGTCTTAAGCGCGTAACCTAATCGTCGCCCGCTCAAACCAACCCGACCATCTGTTTGAGCGCAGCCTACTCAGTGTGTAATCACTTCAAGGGTCCACACAGTGGCGCACGAATGCCAATGGTCAGCTGTACAGTGACCAGACACCGCCCTAATCATGCGCCCGATACCTTGCATTTAACTCGGTTAAACGACTGGAAACTGGCGCTTAAATATCTTTTGACTATTTGAATGCGCGTCCACTCTCTGGTGTGCAATTAATTTATGCGCTCGGAGTGAAGCGCGCAATTCCCCAGAAACACAAAAAAAGTGCCCAGGACAGCACATTCACAGGCATAAAATAAGTGATCTCCGACACTAATTATTAGCCTAAACCACACCCTTGTTAAGCCCGATCCAAAGCATTTAGATTTAAAGAAATATTCACCTCGATAAATAAAAGAAAATGCTCTTGACTAAGACCAAACTAAAAAATGTCCTGACATCGTTTACACGCTCCAACCCAAACTAAAAAAAAAAAAAACTTACCCCCAACTAAGGAGAAACTAATAAAAAAAAATGCCCCCATCATTCATTCACTTGAACCTGAACTAAACTAAACCGAAAACTGCTCGCAGAACACCCTATATCAAAATAAATAAATTAGATTAAACAAAATTTAAATAAATAAGCATCACACTCAAAACAAGTCGAAGCAAGCTATCAAAATAAACCAAACCAAAATTTGCTAAATAGATATTACCACAGATGAAAAAAAAATATAACCCCTTCATAAATAATAAAATAATTACAAAATACACCGAGGGCATACCCTCTTAATATACAAATTAAAGCAAAGAACTTAAAACCAGCACGTTCAAGCAGTGCCCAAATCTGAATTTATTCAAGAAAACAAAAATCTCATTTTCACCTTTTCCCTTAATATGGCAGAAATTCGACCGCTACCTTGCATTCCCAATCCCGTCCATTCTCAAGAATCCACGTAATAAACACAACTCTTCGGATTCAATATCCGAGATACAAAATAGAAAGGAAGAAAAGACATTAATGAACAAAAGTGCCCTTGATCACAAATAAGAAAATGCCCCAAAACTTTTAATCCCAAACTTGGAATAAAATTCAAAACAACAAGAATCCAAAACTTTTAGCTCACACATTTATAAACTATACCTCCTGAATTACCAAATGACAAGTGTCACACCTTTAAACCTCTCCAAATTTAGTTAATCTATACCAAACATATACCCCCTTTGAAAGACGACAATCCATGACGGATTCAGATGAACTAATAATTACACAACACTTAACCCCCTAAGAAACACCAATCCCCCCAAGCCTAGATAAACCAATTGGATTTAAATATTTAACATCCATCTAGAACCTTTGAAAACTCACACCTTTTAAGTTTCATGTTGAATCAAACAAAAGACCAAAACTTAAGTTAAAATTAAACCTTAAACCAGACAAAACTTGTGACAGCCCGAATTTCAGAACCCCAAAATCCGTGCCATCAGCACGACCTTCAAGGCCGTGCCCTAGGTTCCTTACAAAACATTGATATATACAAGCCAAAACTGTAATTGAGGCACACGTAGCTACTCTAAATAAAATCTCAAAAATAATCAAGGTATCGCAAGGCAGTCCTTGTCCCATGCCAATTCATGGACATAAGAACTTACCCAAACCATTAGTGATAACAGTTCATCCTAGACGTTTTGTCAAAGAAACGATATTTAAAAATATTCGAAATAAAGAGGCTTGACATACCAAGCCATACCTAAAACTCTCAACTCACTCTCAAAGTATGCAGTGGGTTTCCTAGAAGAATTCCTCAGGAGGAGGTTCTGACTCTTCTGTGGGCACGTAATCCGAAACCCTTGGATCAGCTTCTCCAGAAGTCTTTACTGCCGCTAGTCCTGGACCTGCGACGTATAGTCTAAGGGGGGTGAGCTACATCCTAGCTCCGTAGGGAAACAAAAAGAACATATAGATTGACCTTCACACATATGTCAGCAGTTTAACAAGCATAAAAATTATCGAGTAATCACTTATGGACAACAATTGAAATAACTGGAAATAAACCAATGATTTTGACTATTACTTAGCATGGTTTTGTTTAATCTCCTTATTAGTTTAGTTGTGAATTTGGCCTAATCACTTAAATCTTAACATAAGTAGTCCCCGAGCAATATAGCATCGAGCCTCAATGGAATACCCACCATCGTCGTCTAACTAGACAGTTATTATATGTATCCCCTGGGAATACTGCCCAAGCCCCTTTCTCATAGGTGGCGGGGTCTATTTTTAGATCTACATCCCTGGGATGTACTATGAAATTACGGATCTGCATTCATCACCACGGATATCCCCGCCGAGTCGGGTCAGGTATCCCGCCACGTCGGTGGGGTATTCTAATCAAACCTTAAATAATAAAAATATCAAATGTGCTCTACATATAGTTATTCACCGTGATTGTGCTAATTATATTACATCAGGCCTTATCACATTACTTACGTTTCTCTGTTAGTTTTTATCTGCATCCCTGGGATGCCCCTTATTTCCATCGCATCCTTCTTTGTTTTAACTATATGATTTTTCGTCCCCTGGGGACCTCAAGACTTTCACGTTGTAAACTCACTCACACACCCTTTTTCATGAGGATCATGCAGTATTTGACTATTTAAATGGGTTACACTACATATATGAATTTGACGGAATAATACACATGTTTCAAGAATATTCCCTACCTCGACGAATTTCAAAGCACACCTTCTTGTAGAGGTTTATACTTCACGATCATGCGTCAAACCTACATTTCAATTTAGCATAGGCTTAGAAAGGACACTAGAACCATTGGGGTGTACAACCCCCATGTTTCTTGTACCTAAAATTTCAAGAACTGAGTGGGCACTGGACCTCGCTCGAGCGGTCACCTGACCTCGCTCGAGCGGTTAAATCGAGCCACTGAAGCATTACTGGGGACCTCGCTCGAGTGAGCTTCCCCTTAGTTTTGGGGACCGTTCGAGCGAGCCCAGAGCTATATTTTTCCTATTCATCCTCGCTCGAGCGAGCCCTTTAGACCGCTCGAGCGAGGAGCGATGATTTTTGCTCCTCGATCAGATCGAGAACACAATTTCACCCTTCATTCAAACCTTAACATCATTAAAAACATTCAACCAACATTCTTCCTATTATTTAAAACATGCCTAAGCATCTATCATGCCTTTAACATACCTCTGACGATGAGTCTCGCGCAAGTTTGATTTAATATTCAAAATTCTACTAGGCTAACAGGCCTCCAAGGTTCCTCCTCCAGCCTTTTCTCCAACTCTTCTGCCGATTTAAGTCCCAACGAAACCCTAGTTCTTTACTAGGCTCTTCTCTTCTTTCTCTCTATATTCTCCTTCTCTCTATTTAGGTTAGAATAGAGTTACGCAAGGGTTCTTCTCTCCTCTCTCTTTCACTTTTATACATATAAGTTAGGGAAATACTAGTGTGTTTCCCACGTACACACATAGTGTCTTTGGTTCATTTTGGTCTCCTTGTGAAACACATATACCTATATGTAATGCATGACGTGCACTCATCCCAAAAATCTGGGGTTGTGACAATCACCCCAACTTACAAGATTTTCGTCCTCGAAAATCGATGATATTCTCTTAAGCAGGTACCACTACTGTTACCTGACCCTGAATATCTAAAACAGTAATTAAATGGTTTGTCGCATTTCGCAACAACATGCGTTGGCCATGTCAATTTATTTCCACATAGATGAAAGGGATCATCATTCACCACACTCATTCGATCGTTATATTAATCATCCATAAAAATTTGTGACATTCATGTCACGATAGTTTGGAAAAAGAACATTGACCAGGAAACCACCTCATTACAAAATGTCTCAATAAAATATTACATATTATGTGTTCAAAATTAACATTACTATCTAGTCATCATCCTCCTCATAGTCGTCGTCGCCGGAGTCATCATCATCCTCGTAGTCCTCGCCATCCTCATCCTCGTCGTCCACCCTGACGGTCGTGGTACCCGTATGCGCTCAGAGGTGGCCGGAGCTAGACGCCCAAAAATAGCATCCCTCATGGCACCGACCGCATGTATGATCAAGCAGCCCGCCCATGAGGTCAATAAGTAGTGCCTCCTGGAACCTCTGATGCAATCTGATCTCCCACCCTTGCTGAAGGATCTCCCGCATCATGCCAGTGTCGGTAGTGGGTATAGGCTGTGGAACTGAGGTAGAGGGAGTGGTCGATCCTGTCGGCGCTTGATGGGTGGTTTGTCGGGAGACCTGACGGTCTCTTTTCTTGTTGACGCTGGTTTGTAGACTCTTAAGGTTTCGGCTCCCGTCTTGGGCGAGATAGGGGACGACATTATCGGTGGGGAACAACTCGTCCTCCCGGATCTTAAATCCTCCCTTCCCATTCTGTGAGTCTAGGAGTCGGGAAATCAACCGAGCATATGGTAGTCGGTTGATGGGTGGAGGAACAGCACCCCTTACATTTCTTTTATAGGCATGCGCCATGCCTTTTATGATGATCATAGGTGCGTTGATTCACCTATTATGGAATGCGGTGTGTAGGGCCCGCAGAAACGCATCTCGGCGTTCTTGATCATGACCGGTTGGGAGTAGGTTTTTTTTTGAAGATGACGTCTAGAAGCCACATACACAGCGGTAGTTGTGATCGAGTAATAGATTGTCTCGAAGCGGACATGCCGCCAGTGATGTCGGAGATGATCGTTGGGAAATCGACGTTCCCAGAAAAAGGTGGTAGGATAAGTGGGCTAGGGCTGTAGATGTGGGGACATTTCATGACCGATGAAATTTTGGCACATCTGAAGATTAGCTCATTACCATCGATTGTGACGAGGATAGCGTCCTCGTCCACGTTCAAGTTTAGGGTTTGATAAAATAACTTCACAAGCCTTGGGTAATAACGATCCCCAAACGGCGTAAGCAGGGTCTTAAGATTGTTGTTGGTGAGGAAGTCCGATGTCCATTGGGTGGACATCGGATCCCTGAAACAGGAGGGATGTATATCCCATTCGGCTTCAAAAATTTTGGCTCCCCACCAATCATCTAGTGTGATCGGAGTGGAGGATGGGTTTGGTGATGGTTGTGAAGTTTGCGGCGCTTTGTTGCGCGCCGAGGGCGACCAAATCGCCATCCGCTTCTTAGGTTGTGGATTTGGGCTTGAAGCCATTTGGTATTTAAAGAGTTTAAAAAGAAAAGAAAAATTTCAGGGATGGGTAGATTTTACCTAGAAGAGTAGTCTTAACGGATCGGATTTGTCTAAATCGGGCTCGAATCGGACGGAAAAGATCGAAAATAGCTAGCCCTAACGCCTCGCTCGTCTCCACTCCCTTCGCTTGAAGATGAAAAGGCATCTTGTTATTCCCTTCACTATATATAGTCCCTCCTCGCTCGAGCGGTCAAAAGCCTCGCTCGAGCGAGGAATAGCTATCGCTCGAGCGAGAGGGAGTTATTATTTTATGTGGTTCGCTCGAGCGAACATAAGTGGTCGCTCGAGCGAGACCAGAACATTTTTCCGGGTACCTTCCGCTGCTTCGATTTCAAATCTCAAAAAGTTCAACAAAAAGTGGTTCAAACATTGGTTGGAGTCAATATATATATATATATAAATTTTTATCTTTCAAAAAATATATAGACTTCATACTACCCGTAATCACATATTCTTAATTTGAATAAGACTATTCAGTTGGCAATTTCGAACAATTTGGGATATTATTGTTTAACATCTGCCTCGCGTTCCCATGTTGCTTCTTCGACCGGATGGTTCTTCCATCGGACCAGCACTAAGGGAATAACTTTTGTTCGCAACACATATTCTTTTCGATCTAAATTTTCTACCGGCTCTTCAATCATGGTCATATCTTCATGCATTTCGAATGATTGGCCGCTCAGCACATGATCAGGGTCATTGAGATATTTCCTGAGCATCGACACGTGGAATACATTGTGTACCTAATCAAACAATGGTGGCAATCCAATGCGGTAGGCTACTTCTCCTACTCGACCTAAAACTTCAAACGGTCCAAGATAGCGGGGACTTAGCTTCCCTCTCTTTCCAAATCTCATCACTCCCTTCATCGGTGATACTTTCACGAACACATGTTCACCCACCTTAAAGTCTACACTAGTCCGCTTGATGTCAGCATAGCTTTTCTGTCTGCTTTGAGCCGCCTTTAGTCTTCCCCTGATCATGCGGACAATAGCCGCGTTATCTTCAAGTAGCTCGGGTCCCAAAACAAATTTCTCGCCAAATTTCCTCCCAATTCATTGGCGATTTGCATCGTCTTCCGTACAAGGCTTCATACGGTGCCATTCCGATGCTCGTCTGAAAACTATTATTATAAGCGAACTCAATCAATGGTAGATGTTGATCCCACGATCCTTGTAATTCTAACATACATGCCCTAAGCATGTCTTCAATGACTTGGTTGACCCTTTCAGTCTGTGGCTCAGGTGAAACGCCGTGCTAAAATCTAGCCTAGTTCCCATTCCTTTTTGAAATTTCCTCCAAAACTTTGATGTATATAATGGGTCCCAGTCTGAAACAATGCTACTTGGAATCCCATGTAAACGGACGATCTCTTTCATATAGAGCTCTGCTAGTCTTCCCGCCGTGTACATCGTGTTGTAAGGCAAGAAGTGTGCTGACTTAGTCAATTGATCGACTACTACCCAAATGGCGTTATGCTTCCTTGCAGTTCGTGGTAGACCGACTATGAAATCCATGGAGATAGATTCCCACTTCCATTCTGGTATGGGTAGAGGCTGTAATAGGCCTGCGAGGTGTCTATGATCAATTTTCACTTGTTGGCACGTCAAACATCGTGGCACGTACTCTGCCACATCTTGTTTCAAACCTCTCCAGCAGTAATTCTTTTTCAGATCGTGATACATCTTCGTGCT
This sequence comes from Chloranthus sessilifolius, assembly GCA_021018995.1. NCBI lineage: Eukaryota > Viridiplantae > Streptophyta > Magnoliopsida > Chloranthales > Chloranthaceae > Chloranthus > Chloranthus sessilifolius. The sequence goes on from CM037585.1 coordinate 94,147,468, forward strand.
TCCCGGGTGGATAGCATAGCTTGACTTGTGAGATTCATCAAGAATCGTTCGCCGCAAATCGGCATTGTCCGGAATGCAAAGTCGCCCCTTGAATACTAAGGAACCATCCTCCTTGATTGAAAACTCAGATGTAATACCTTCAGTTACATCTTGACGCATCTTTGTTAGAATTGGGTCTTTCATCTGTAGTTCTCGTATGTGTTCGAATATCACTGGTTTCACTAATATGTTGGCTAAGAAGGCTCCTGTGGCTTGTGGCCTATTCTTTAGTTCAGAACATGAACATCACTGTAAATGCTGCTTGAATTAGGTTACCAACGCTAATTCGCACAGGGATGATGAATTAAGGGAAGTTGGATGCGGATGAGTGAATCTAAAGAAGTCTAATGCACTAAGGTGAACATTCAGAACCCTCGACATGACTCCAATGGAGAAGACACAAATTACAGCAACCTTTTAAAATCCAACGTTACAATTACAGAGCACGGCTTCTTAGAGAGCCCTCAGACTTCTGATCTGAGCTTCTCGAAGAGCCCTCAGATTCTGATCTTGAATCCGAACTTGGAAGTACAAATCACTCACAATGGCACTCAAAGGTAAACTGGAAGAAGGGGTTACAGGGGGTCCAGATAAGCTATCTGAGCGGAAGGAGGAAAACAGAGATGAAAACTCTAAAATCTGGATACCCAAATTGGGCAAATGGTTCGCCTATTTATAGTTTTTCCTAAGCCAGCTCAGATGTGTATCAACCAATCGTAATTGGATAGATCTCAGATCAACCAATAGGAGTTTGAGCACTAGGATCCAGATATGTTCGCCAATCGAAATGCTTGATCCGTTCACCAATCAGAAACAGAGGCATCAATTCATTATGTAATTCAAAAATCTGTTTGAGCTTCTAGAAGTTCCCGAGTAATTTCATCTTTGGGTGTTCACATGGGGTGGAATATGCCTTTGGTTCGTGCTCGTAATCTTCGAATGTCCTTGGGTTTTAAAACGCATTGGGGCGTGCAAAGTTTCTGAAATACCCTTGGACGCAGAAATCCCGTAATGCCATTTCGCATAGTTTAAGGGCCTTTTCGCAAAGCATTTTGGCTTCAGGAGATCTTTTCGCAAAGCATTTTGGCTTCAGGAGATCTTTTCGCAAAGCATTTTGGCTTCGTGGAGATCTTTTCGCAGGACTTCTCTTCTTTTCGCAGAGTGTTTTCTTCTTTTCGCAAAGGTCATTCTTCTATTCGAGGAGTGTTTTCTTCTTTTCGCAAAGTTCAAGGTTCTTTGCGAATAGTATAAGTTCTTTGCGAATTGACTTTTAGCTTCCATTCTTCTTTGCGAATGGATCCTTCTTCTTCTTCAGGTCTTTTCTTGCTCTTTTAGGACCTTTTTAGCCATTGCTGAGGCTATTTCTTCACTCCCTCTTTGAGCTTGACATGCGTTGTCAGCTTTTTGATCATTTTAGGATGGTTTTCGGATTTGGACCTGTCTTTTTGGTTAGCTGCAATATGAACACTAAAGCACTTATTTAGTCCTCTCAAGGGTCTTTCAAGGCTCATGTTTAGGGGTGAAAAATGGTATTTTTCACTACTTATCAGTAGACCGACTATGAAATCCATGGAGATAGATTCCCACTTCCATTCTGGTATGGGTAGAGGCTGTAATAGGCCTGCGAGGTGTCTATGATCAATTTTCACTTGTTGGCACGTCAAACATCGTGGCACGTACTCTGCCACATCTTGTTTCAAACCTCTCCAGCAGTAATTCTTTTTCAGATCGTGATACATCTTCGTGCTTCCCGGGTGGATAGCATAGCTTGACTTGTGAGATTCATCAAGAATCGTTCGCCGCAAATCGGCATTGTCCGGAATGCAAAGTCGCCCCTTGAATACTAAGGAACCATCCTCCTTGATTGAAAACTCAGATGTAATACCTTCAGTTACATCTTGACGCATCTTTGTTAGAATTGGGTCTTTCATCTGTAGTTCTCGTATGTGTTCGAATATCACTGGTTTCACTAATATGTTGGCTAAGAAGGCTCCTGTGGCTTGTGGCTGTATGTATGTCCGCGCCGCTAGATCCTCCAACAACTTCCATCGATGTATACCCGAAATTAGACTAGCCAACTGGGCTGAACTTTTTCGACTCAAGGCGTCGGCCACTACGTTAGCTTTGCTCGGATGAATTCCATCCACCTACGCTGCCTCATATTTAGTTCCTTCTGTGTAAACAGATATCTGAGGCTCTTATGGTCAGTGAAAATTTCAAATGTTTCTCCGTATAAATAATGTCGCCATATCTTTAATGCGAATATGACTGCTGCTAGTTTCAGATCGTGTGTTGGGTAGTTCTTTTCGTGCTCTTTCAACTGTCTGGAGCCGTAAGCTATTACCTTTTTATATTGATTTAGTACACAACCCAACCCGTTATACGAAGCATCACTATAAACTGCGAATCCTTCACTGCCTGATGGAATGGCTAACACTGGAGCTGAGGTGAGTCTCTTCTTGAGTTCTTGAAAACTCTTCTCACACGTCTCACTCCACTCAAATCTTGAGTCCTTTCTTGTAAGCCTCGTAAGAGGTCCTGATATTTTTGAAAACCCCTCTACGAAACGTCGATAATAACCTGCTAGTCCGAGGAAACTTCGGATGTCTGTCACAGTTTTTAGTTGCTCCCAGTTCACTACTGCCTCGATCTTAGCGAGATCTACTGTGACACCATGCTTTGAGACGACATGTCCCAAAAAGCTAACCTCTTCAAGCCAAAACTCACATTTGCTGAGCTTGGCGTACAATTGGTGTTCACGCAAGGTTCGTAGAGCGACTCGTAAGTGTTCTTCATGCTCCGTTTTTTATTTTGAGTAGATCAGGATGTCATCAACAAACACTACAACGTAGGAGTCTAGGTTTGGTTTAAACACCCAATTCATCAAGTCCATAAACGACGCCGGTGCGCTCGTCAGTCCGAATGGCATCACTAAAAATTCATAGTGTCCATACCGTGTTCTAAAAGCCGTTTTCTGAATGTCCTCGGCCCTGACTCTTAACTGATGGTATCCAGATCTTAGATCGATCTTGGAAAAATGTTTTGCTCCCTGCAACTGATCGAACAAGTCATCTATTCTTGGCAACGGATATCGATTCTTCACCGTGACTTTGTTCAATTGACGGTAGTCAATGCACAACCACATCGACCCATCTTTGTTTTTCACGAATAGAACTGGTGCTCCCCATGGAGACACGCTTGGTCTTATGAACCCTTTGTCCATGAGCTCTTGCAATTGTTCTTTCAACTCTTTCAACTCTGCAGGGGCCATCCTATAAGGTGCCTTTGAAATAGGTTCCGTTCCTGGTGCTAAGTCGATCGCAAATTCTACTTCTCTTTCTGGAGGTAACCCTGGCAATTCTTCTAGAAATACATCTGGGAATTCTCTCACTACTGCTATCTCAGAGATAATATTCTTTTCTTCTTTATTTTCTTTCAGGAATGCCAAATAACCGCTACACCCCTTTCTGATTAACCGTTCTGCTCTGACTGCAGATATGAGTGGTACCTGTGTCGATCTCTCCCCTCGAAATCGAAACGATCTCCTCGTGTTAGGACGGAAAACAACAACTTTATCCTCGCAATCCACGCTGCGCAAAGGATGGGATAATCCATGCCAAGGATCACGTCGAATCCTTGCATGTCCAACAATATTAAATTTGCGTCTAGTTCGTAGACAACGTGATCCCGAATGCTTACCACTACCGATTTGCAGACTAACTCTGTGTCCACTAATTCTCCTGTTGGGATAGACACTGATAACACAAAGTCTAGTGTCTCCGGAACAGTCTTCATCTTCTTTGCAAATCTAGGGGTGATGAAGAAGTGGGTAGACCTCGGTCTATCAAAGACTCGTCCATGTGCTACGTAGCACCCTTTCTCATAGATTTGTAACGCATCTATAATGCATACATATACGTACATATAACATATACTTTATTTAGAAATTTTTTTTCTAATGCAACAACGGTTATATATATATTTGTCCTAATGAAAGCACATTCTCTATCTAGCATTGTATTGAAACCAAATTCTTTATTTAAAAGAAATCTCACCTTGGATGATGTCGTACACTCCTCGCTTCTCAAGGTAATCACAGAGGCTCTCCTCTAACAACAAAGCTTTCGAGATTGAATAGGTTGTGGCATGGAAGTTGGGGCCGTCTTTTTCTTTAATCTGCCTCGTGGCAATCCCTAATCATGTGGCCTATCTTGCCATTTGCAAACACCTGCATTCCCCGCCTACAATCCATTGTTTTGTGGGACTTGCCACACTTGGCACAAGTTTCCTTGGTGTTGAAGTAGCAGCCTCGAAAAACCTTGTGTAGTTGTAGCCACCGCTAGAAATAGCAGACCTTGATACCTCATCGGTCTCCCAGGATGCTAGCAACGGAAAACTTTGATGAGTAGCTTGTTGTGCAGCTCCCATACCTCGCGAACGATTGTCTCGATTCGTGCTACAAACCTCGGTTTCTTATGTACCGATTCATAGCTCCCCGTCCGCTTGGATCAATGCTTTCTTCCTTGTTGTTCCTCTCGACGTATTTTTCTTCTTCGACTACTAATGCCTTACTCATTACTTCTCCATAGGTCTTCAAATTGAAGGGCAATCCTCCTCGGATGTCCGACCTTAAGCCCTTGGAACCTCTTCGCTTTCATCACGCTCAAACTACGAATCCTGGCGCAAGCCGCCTCATGAATTCCACTCCATGCTCTCTCACGTCATCCTTCCTTGCGCTTAGTTGTAAAAATTGGGTCTCCATCTGATTCCTCACAACTTCAGGAAAATATTGCTTATTGAATTCTTCTACGAATTCATCCCAAGTCCACGGCATATCTGGAGTTTCTTGTGCTCTTGTTCGCAAAATGGATTTCCACCAAGGTCCAGCTTCTCCATCTAGCATATATGCCATGCAGACGCTCTCATCCTCTGTGCATGTCAGTACGCTAAACACCTTTTCATTTCACCCGGCCAGGTTTAATTTGCCATTGTATCTACAAAAAATTTGGAGGTCTCATCCTTCTGAACTCGGTGAATGCTGAAGCCACTGGTGGTGTAAGTCCCACTGGAGGTGTAGGTGTTCGTTGTGGTTCTGGTATCAGAGGCACGCCAAGGACGCCGCTTGTTTGCCATTGTCTCCATTGTGTGCATCATCCTTTGACGCTCTTCTCTTTCTTCATTTCTCTCCCTCACTCTATCTTGTTCCCTCTGATTTTGATCCTGTCGATCTAGATCTTGATCCTCTGCTTGATTTTGGTTTCCTCCCTGGCCACTGCCCTCGGGAATCTCCCTGTTTCCCAATGGCACTCTGTTTGTAGGTGAGACGAACCCATCTCTCATCACAGAATTCTATCATGACCACCCCTGGGTCGGCCTCTTCCTCTAGGAAACATAATGGTCTGCATGAGAATCCATAGTCTCGTTAGCAGAAGTCCCTATATTCTGACGATATGATAGCCAGAACTAGAAAGAAAAGGCTCTGATACCAACTGTGACAGCCCGAATTTCGGAACCCCAAAATCCGTGCCATCAGCACGACCTTCAGGGCCATGCCCTGGGTTCCTTACAAAATATTGATATATACAAGCCAAAACTGTAATTGAGGCACACGTAGCTACTCTAAATAAAATCTCAAAAATAATCAAGGTATCGCAAGGTAGTCCTTGTCCCATGCCAATTCATGGACATAAGAACTTACCCAAACCATTAGTGATAACAGTTCATCCTAGACGTTTTATCAAAGAAACGATATTTAAAAATATTCGAAATAAAGAGGCTTGACATACCAAGCCATACCTAAAACTCTCAACTCACTCTCAAAGTATGCAGTGGGTTTCCTAGAAGAATTCCTCAGGAGGAGGTTCTGACTCTTCCAGGCACGTAATCCAAACCCTTGGATCGCCTTCTCCGAAGTCTTTCTTGTGTCGCTAGTCCCGACTCGCGACGATAGTCTAAGGGGTGAGCTACATCCTAGCTCGTGAGGGAAACAAAAAGAACATATAGATTGACCTTCACACATATGTCGCTAGCTAACAAGCATAAAAATTATCGAGTAATCACTTATGGACAACAATTGAAATAACTGGAAATAAACTAATGATTTTGACTGTTACTTAGCATGGTTTTGTTTAATCTCCTTATTAGTTTAGTTCTGAATTTGGCCTAATCACTTAAATCTTTACTTAAGTAGTCCCCGAGCAATATAGCATCGAGCCCTGATGGAATACCCGCCATCGTCGTCTAACTAGACAGTTATTATATGTATCCCCTGGGAATACTGCCCAAGCCCCTTTCTCATAGGTGGCGGGGTCTATTTTTAGATCTACATCCCTGGGATGTACTATGAAAGTACGGATCTGCCGCTGTACCGCTCACGGATATCCTGCCGAGTCAGGTATCCCGCCAAATCAAACCTTAAATAATAAAAATATCAAATGTGCTCTACATATAGTTATTCACCGTGATAGTGCTAATTATATTACATCAGGCCTTATCACATTACTTACGTTTCTCTGTTAGTTTTCATCTGCATCCCTGGGATGCCCCTTATTTCCATCGCATCCTTCTTTGTTTTAACTATATGATTTTTCGTCCCCTGGGGACCTCAAGACTTTCACGTTGTAAACTCACTCACACACCCTTTTTCATGAGGATCATGCAGTATTTGACTATTTAAATGGGTTACACTACATATATGAATTTCACGGAATAATGCACATGTTTCAAGAATATTCCCTACCTCGACGAATTTCAAAGCACGCCTTCTCATAGAGGTTTATACTTCACGATCATGCGTCAAACCTACATTTCAATTTAGCATAGGCTTAGAAAGGACACTAGAACCATTGGGGTGTACAACCCCCATGTTTCTTGTACCTAAAATTTCAAGAACTGAGTGGTCACTGGACCTCGCTCGAGCGGTCACTTAACCTCGCTCGAGCGGTCACCTGACCTCGCTCGAGCGGTTAAATCGAGCCACTGAAGCATTACTGGGGACCTCGCTCGAGCGAGCTTCCCCTTAGTTTTGGGGACCGTTCGAGCGAGCCCAGAGCTATATTTTTCCTATTCATCCTCGCTCGAGCGAGCCCTTTAGACCGCTCGAGCGAGGAGCGATGATTTTTGCTCCTCGATCAGATCGAGAACACAATTTCACCCTTCATTCAAACCTTAACATCATTAAAAACATTCAACCAACATTCTTCCTATTATTTAAAACATGCCTAAGCATCTATCATGCCTTTAACATACCTCTAACGATGAGTCTCGCGCAAGTTTGATTTAAGATTCAAAATTCTACTAGGCTAACAGGCCTCCAAGGTTCCTCCTCCAGCCTTTTCTCCAACTCTTCTGCCGATTTAAGTCCCAACGAAACCCTAGTTCTTTACTAGGCTCTTCTCTTCTTTCTCTCTATATTCTCCTTCTCTCTATTTAGGTTAGAATAGAGTTACGCAAGGGTTCTTCTCTCCTCTCTTTCACTTTTATACATATAAGTTAGGGAAATACTAGTGTGTTTCCTACGTACACACATAGTGTCTTTGGTTCGTTTTGGTCTCCTTGTGAAACACATATACCTATATGTAATGCATGACGTGCACTCATCCCAAAAATCTGGGGTTGTGACAAAACTTTAAACAAAACCAAAATAATAACTTTCTAAAGTGAGACCCTAACTTGTTTAGGACCAAAAATGCCCTAAACATACTAAATAGAACCAAGTAAACCCTCTAAACCAAGCCCAATAAAGCGAATTGAGCTCGGGATAAACCCTAAATAAATTTGGAATGAATCCTAAAACTCTAAGCTAAACCAAAACTAAGTCAAACAAATCAGATAAATCCAACTAATCCGCTAATAAGCTCAAACGAATAAATAAACAAAAGAAATGCCCCTTTATTCATAACTCAGAAGTTTTATAAGTATCACCGGAGCCATACCTCCTGAATTTATAACCCAAAATGAAAACCTATAACCCAAAACGAAGACTGGGTTCAAAACTGAGACCAAGCGAGGAGCAGATTCCGCTTGGAGCATCTGATTGGAGACTTCAGGGAGCATTGGTTGGGAAACAAATCCCTCCAGTTTTTACTCCTCTTCCGCTATCTTCACCTCTTCCACCGCCGCCTCCTCAACGCTGCTTTCATTGCCCCCCAAAAAGGGCCGATGTGAAGACAAGAGCCCTCAATCCAAATACTGCCCATTCCTAGAATAATGCCGTCCACGAGCATCTCCTCGGGACAAAGATCACACAAAATAGCAAACATGGGAAGAAACGACATCTTAATCGAACGGTTAGATTACCCGATATCACTAAAATATGAATTTCAGGACACAAGATATACAGAAAAGGCCAAAACTTAGGACTAAACCTGAGAATTAAAAACAAATGAAGTCTCCCTCGCTTATATAGAGTACGGCCTTAATCACGCACCCAAACACGTGCATTTAACTTGATCATGAGCCACGCACGATGCGCACAATCCAAAACGCGCGCTTTAATCCGAGCGCGTAATGAAACCATCGCCTGCGCCAACGGCGCAATGCTCCAATTGCGTACACTCCATGAACCGTGCAAATAGATCTAACAACACATTGCCACCGCACGACCTGAAAGGTCACCCATACACTGACCTGGTGACGCTCCGATCACGAGCTTATATTATAACACAGAATACAATTGCACGCACACTCCCACACGCGTAAATGACCCCTCAAACTGGCGATTGCATGCCCTAAAATAGGTGCGCAATTGTATTGAGCAACCTAAAATGGGCGTGCAATACCTGACTTTGGATGAAATCTACACCCTAATAGCTTTTATTGCATCACGGCCAAGGTTCTTTTATCCCCATCGTGTAGCCTCACAGGCTGTTCTGCCAAAAAAAGAGAAGACTTACTCACCCGTCCCATCGCAATAAATTAACCATACCCTCATGACCCATCGCGAAAAGCCAAAAGCAAACTGCCCAAAGACTAAGCCAATCACGGCGCAACCACAACATGATTTCTTTTATCACCCAAGATCTGCCAAAGAAAAAAAAAAACACCAAGGTCCCATTGCGCAAATATCTCACCTACGTCCCACTGCTACCTACAATTAGTCGACATCCCATCGCAAACATCACTACCTAAAAACAAAAAAAAGCTCAAACCGCACATGCAATGCCATATGACGAAAAGAGGGGAAGCTCAATCATGTCTCATCGCTAAGGCAAAGAGCTCTCTCTCTCCCGAACCAATCCCCACATCCCACCAGGACTCATCCGGCACACAGCCAAAGAAAGGGAGAATCCCTAGGTCCCATCACGACATTATTTTTCCCAAGACATCACATCACCACCGCCAAGCCCTGCCACAGCGGACCCAAAGAGAAGAAAGCTCCAAAGTCCCATCGCGATACCACCCTCAACAACCCACCAGTCCCATCGCGACACTATGGTGCCACTAGACCACATAAGCTATGGACAATCCAGATAAGTATCACCCCTAGGTAAGTACCACCCACTTTTGTTTTACTCGATATTCCTCGTAAATATATAGTTAGCTATGATTAAGTCAAATATTTTCAAAACCTATCTCTCTCGATTCGCGAATCACTGTAGTCCTCCCATAAGAGACAGCCATTAGTACTCGCCGAGAAGGTTAGATGGAGTATCCGACATGCCAAGTGTCGTCTTGACAATCACAATAACGGTCGGTTCCACAAAGCCCTTATCGGTGGATCTGCTCAGCAATGTCTCGGAAGCCATGATTTCTGCCATTTTACCACTGAATTGATCTTAAGTTAAAATCCCTAAAATTTCAAAAGTTTAAAACTCTCGAATTTTCAAAATCCCCTTACTAAAAGAAAAAGCAAAAAAAAGGTGAAAGAGAAGAAAATAAGAACAAAGCAACACGATAAATAGACCCAACTCACCTTTCTTTAAAGACCAAAACAATAAAAAAACTCGATTAAGTGCCTCATTACGCACACGCAATAAATTACACTTAAACCTAACCTTTTAACTCCTAAGACCGCCTAAACTTGCAATCAACCGCATATCCCACTACACAGGATTATATCATGCGAACACTCCACTGCGCAGAATCATTAGTTCAGACACATTAGGACTAGAATACCCAACTTACAGACCAACCAAACTTGCAATCAATCGCATACCCATTGCGCAGGATTGGATCAAGCGCACACTCCACTGCGCAAAATCGTTTGTTCAGACACATTAGGATTAGAATTCCCAAATTAGAAGACCCCCTGAACTCGCAATCAAGCGCATACCCACTGTGCGTAATTGGATCAAGTGCACACTCCACTACATAAAATCATTTGTTTAGATGCATTAACACTAGAATTCCCAACTTAGAGGCTGACTCCAGATGAATCAAGCACACGCCCCACTGCACAGAATTCAATTGAGCACACCTCACAAGACCCCTACCTCAATTACTAGCCCAAACCGGCCATTCCCCTGAGAAATTGAACATTGAGTATATTTAATCTAAGAACTTATAAACGCCTATTGGAAAAGGAACGCTTGACACACATTGGTGTCAGCAATGATGTGCCCAGTCTGATGTGATTTGCAAAAGCCTTCGATATTACATGATACTTCATTTTATTATTATCGGTCCCTGGACCTTGTTTTAGATCTTTGATTGATGCCTCGGTACCTCGATTGCGTAAAATCCCTCTATTAGCCCGCGCCATGCACCCACAGATCCAAAACGTGCCCTTCGATAGCTACCATTTGCCCTTCAAATGCTCCATTTTAGCTTGTGCTTATAGATAAGAAAGCCAAGCATATCATGTCAGCATCACCAATTCACATTTATGAATTCTTAAGAGAAACGAGAAGACACCTCGAATGAGGGGTGTCTATTTATTCGATGCATTCTTACTTTGCAAGTGCGCACCAAAGAGGGGCATCTGTAGACACCCCCATTTTGCCCTCTCGGAATATATAAATTTATTTGGTCAACCTCCTTTGACCCCATACCCTCAATGTGGGACCATGCACTGAAACAATAGTACATGACTTAACACAGACTGAAACAATAGCTCTGTGGCTCAGATCCCAACGTAGGGAGACTATATACTGAAATAATAGTATATAATCAAAATGCAGGCTGAAATAATAGTTTAGCATTTCAGACCCGACATAGACCCGAACAACCCTGAATTAAGTGCCTAAAATCACGCGCTCAATTCGATTGCATGCCAAATCATAAGCGCGCAATCAATCCCTTCTCAGACCGAACTTCCTTTCCCCAAACTAACTAGAGACTCGATCACGTGCTTGACACTAGACGCGCGATCGGATTAAGTGCTCCACCACCAGCGCGCAATTGGCCTATGCCTGCCCTAGCCTCACTATCCTTGACTCCTAAGTTTCCTCAATTAAACGCATCGAGAGTGGTGCTTAATTGGATTACACACCCCAAAATGGGAGCACAATTAGTTCTAACGCTAGTAGGACTAGGAAACTTGCTTAGCAAGTCAACCGGTCGCTCACTGAGTCGGTGACTAACTCAAAGCGATTAAGCACTAAAAAATTGGCGTGCAATTAGATTAAATGCCTGAAACAGGGCATTTAATTAGAAAAAAACCTATAAGAGATTTTTTTCTTAATTCGCATGGCGAGGTTGGCAATTTTCGAGGGAAAATGGACTTTTTTTGGGATTCCGAAACCAGAAAACTCTGAGGACAAACCCATAGAGCAACCTAGCCATGATTTCAAAATTTAAGTGCTGAATTTTCGAGATTTCTCTCTGCAGCCCCGACCCTAGGTAAGAATTTAATTTTTTATTCACGACCATAACTTCTAGTCTCTAGATTTAGGAATTCTATTAGTTTTAATTTTCAGTCCGAGACCGTAACCCCCTTTTCAAATCGTTAATTTTTATATCTAGTTCTAATTTTTTGAATTCGGAACCAGTCTTTAATTTGACGGTCTAATTCACCGGCCCTAGGCTTTAATTTTGTTCTAAAATCTTAATTTACAGTCCTATCATTAATTTCTGGTTCTAGGTCTTAAACTCTAGAACCAATTCTAAATCATACGGTCTGATTTTCAGATTTCGGAGCCGAATTCAGTCCTGGAAATCTAGATTTTAATTTTAATTTCTTAGTTTAATACTTCTAAAAAGTTCTAGATATTCATTTTAGTTTCTATAATTCTAGTTCTTAATTTAGCTCACAATTATTACTCCAAAATCGGCTCTGAAAAATCCAGGAAAATACTAATATATCATCACGAATCTAATTTATCTTTAATATCAGTCACCTGATTTACCCAAGGGAGCACAGAGGGTACTCGGGAACGAGGCCAATCCTCCTTAGCATAGCGGCCCCAAAACCCCATTTTTTTAGGAATTCTAGAATTAATTAATTGCTTTTCTTATTTTTTAGTATAATTAACTAGTAGATTTATTTTATTTTAGCATAATTAATTAATTAAGTTAATTGTATTTTAGTATGATTGATTAATTTCTTTAAATCAGATTTTAATTGGTTAATTTCTTGCTTTAATTAGAATTAGAATATTAGTTCCATAATTTTTTCTTAGATTTTTAGTATAATTAATTTACATGCTTTATTATGATTAAATCCTTAGAATAATTTCTCCGATTAGAATTCCAATAAAATTAACTCCTCTATTTTAATTAGATAATTTTCATATAGCTAACTCCTCGCTTTATTAGACCTCAGTATCATTAATCAGACCTTTTATTTTAATTAGAATCTTAATATAATTAATTTATTGCTCTGATCATAATTTTAGTCAAATCAGTTCCTTCATTTTAATTAGAATTTAATATAGTTAATTCATTGATTTAATCAGAATTTTAGCAAAATTAGTTTACTTACTTTAATTAGAATTTCAGTCTGATTAATTTATTGCTTAAATTAGAGTTTCTAATAGAATTAGTTCTCTATTTCAATTAGAATTCTAGTAAGATTGTTATACTTGATTTAATTAAAATTTCAATACAACTAGTATACTTGCTCTGCTTAGAATTTTAGTATAACTAGCCTGCCTGATTTAATTAAAGTTTGATCAGAACTACTACATGTGTGCTCCTAGCACAATTAGGAAACCTGGTCATAATTAGACGTCTAATGGGATTAAGACACTTAATTAATTAGACTTTCAATAAGAATAAAAATAGTAAGAATTAACCAGACACTTAATAGGATTAGAATAAACTCATATAACCAAACTCACAATAGAATCAGGGAAGTCTAAACTGACCCGAACTATAACAATAATGGGAAATAAAATAAAAATTAAACTATAAAAGAATGTGGGACTTGAAAGAGAAGATCCTTACATGCATGTGGGGCTTAAGCTCAAAATGTTCAGCGGTGGTCGCAGGCAACACTATACAAGAAGGTGGGTTGGTGGTTATGGGTGAAAACAACTCCTTAAGGGTTTTTAGATCTTGGACACCCTCAACCATGGTGAAATAAATTTTTTGCTCAATCTCAAGATCAACCCAGAGATTAGCAGGTGAATAAGAGTCAACACGAACTAATCGATGTGTTTGATCACGTCCCCACGTGCTCATGCACAACTACCTTAAAACCTTGATTGACTCTCTTTTCTTCTCTTTTTTTTCTTTTATTAAAATTAGTAGAAGGATAAAACTAAATCAAGCTTACTTTTCTTTTCCAAATAAAATTCCTGGCAACGGCGCCAAAAACTTTTTGATGTTCTCAAATTGTTTCCAAATTGTTTTTACTCGCAAGTGCACGAATCAGATATAGTGTAGCTTGTGTAAGAACGAGATCGAACCCACAGGGACTTTATAGAGAGGAAAACTAAGAGTAAGGTTATTTAATCTAATCCAAATCTAATCAAGAAATGTAATTTGACTTATATTAAACTAAGAGGATTTGTATAAAATCAAATGAGAGATTAAAAACAAGACAAACTATTACAAGTAAAAGTAAGATATGCAAAGATAAATATTAAACTAAACTAAATGCTACCTATTAGATAAAGTGATATAACTAAGAATATAGGTAGAGCCAAAACATGAATGAGATGTGTACTAGGGTTTAGAATCCACACTCCTTAATATAATATTTTGGGCTACATGAACCTTAGAAATTTATTGAAAAAGTAATCACATAATAGTCTAGAAATCAATCACGCCATTATGGAAAATGCCATCATCAAAGCTCTATTTTATCATGCAAAAATATATGTTTTTCCATGCATCTTAAAATTGAAACCAAATCATCTAATATATTCAACGATGTTAAATCACAATAGATATCAGATTTTAATATCAACAATTTTCTACCAAGCACATGATTAATAAAATTTATCTTAAATCATGTGAAAAACATGATTGAACTCATATTTAAGAAGCATCTTTATCAATCAAAGATAGGCAAAAATTATTTTCATTCAAGTTTCTAAATATAAATCCAATAAAAGCTTAAGGGTTCATGTATACGAGAAAATATTACATCAAAGACGCTTCATCAAAACCCTAGCACTACTAAGCTAGCCTCTAATGAAATACATGATCAAAGTAATGTAAAAAGAGAAGCAATAATACATTACAAAAATTGTAGCTCTTAGATCCTTCCTTCTTCTTCAAAACGTATTACATACAAAACTAAAATTGAAACAACACTTGAAAGAAAATCCTAAAACTTTCCCCTAACCTTCTCCAATCTCATGAATTTTAAGACCACTCTCCCCCAAGCTCCAAGATGAAGGCTCTATTTATAGCACCAAAGCTCTCTTTAGAATAATCATTTCTTCATTGCTTGAGTATTTGGGTTAAACAAAAATTTCTTCCATATCTTTTTGAAGAGTCACCATCATAAGAAATGTGATCTTGACCTTATCCAAAATATCTTCCAAAATCATAAAAGTCAATGAAGCCCATGACTTATAAAAGAAGGCAAGTAAAAAGAAAGTATAAACTAAGGAGGGAAAGATAAAAATATAGAAAAACATTTAATGGTGAAATGATGGAAGACTAAGAGAAAATATGACCATTAAATGCTTGGTGTGATGGGATGAGATGATGGATGCTAGGTCATTTAATGAGGAGAGAGATGAAAAGATGAGAGAGAAAAAGTGGTATTAGTTGCAAATATGGATGTTTATTTGCATCTCAAAATTATGTCCACACACCCTCCTCCATTGTTATATTTTCTTTTGTGCTCTATCATACACTTTAGCCCAAAATTGATCCATTTACTAGCACATCTGCAACAAACCATCTTTATCTGCAAGAGAAAAGGATAAACATGTGTTAGGCAAAAAGATAGTAAAAATAAATAAATAAATACTGAGAAGAGGATAAAATATTTGATAATTTTATGCTCAACAAGTGGTTACATATATGATTTCAAAGTCATGTGTATTATGAAGTTTTGAGAGTTATTATCTACTTCATATTTTAGACACTAGGCGCTGGACTGATTCTATAATCTTTTTACCGGGTTTGTAATTTTAAATTGGGGTATATTTGATTTGATGGATTTAGGTAATTTGAGAATATTAGCAGCAACATTTTTTATTAATATTGTTTCTTACTTCATTGATTGGGCGTATGATATGCTGAAATAAAGATGAGCTGTGATTAGCATTGTCATTTAGATAAGCCACATTTTCTTTTGTCATTCTTTATGCACAAATGTACTGACCAATCTGGGTTCTAGACTATATGGCTTCCTCTTGGATGTCACGATAGCCCAAAAATACATTGACAGAGTGTTTGACTATTGTATGATGTAGGCATCAAATTTTGACGCATGGACATAACCTTCTTTGAGTTCACGTCTATTAGAGGATTCAAACCATGCTATTATAGTACCCCAATATAGATTGTTATTTGGCTATTAGACGAGTCCATATCAAAGTGCATTGGTCAAATGGTTCAAATCCTCCAACACTACGTCAAAATGAGGGAAAAACCACTGTAGCAGTATAAAATAAACTATTGTTTAAAATAGTGGTATAATATTTTGCTGCCTAAAAAATAGTTTTTTATGTTAAAGCAGTGGTTTTTTTAGTTAAAAATTGATTTAATAAATAATCTTCTCTTCACGTGATGATAGCATGTGCAAATTTATCGGGACGATCCCCCAAAGCCTCTCTTTTCTCTTTTATCTTTAACAGAAAATGCCTCTCTCTCGTCCCTTCCTTCTTTTTATCGGAGAAACCCTAGCCTCTCTCTCATCTTCCTCTCTCTCGACGAACCCTAGCTCGCATGAAATCGAGGTTGCTCGATCTTCTTCTTCTTCTCCTTCTTCTTCTTCTTCTTCTTCTTCTTCTTCTTCAAATATCCTGACTCAGATCTCTTTGATCTCCAAGGTCAAATCTCTTTTCTCTATCGATTTTTACTCTTGCATTGCTCTCGATTAGGTTTTTTTCTTAGCTACGAAGTTTTAAATCCTAGCTAATATATATAGATCGCAATCTCTCTCTTTGTACACCCCAGATTTGTTGGAAGTTTTGAAAGCTTCGTACTATAGTAGCAGGTTTAGAACTGGATGGTCGAGTTCGTCGATTTCGAAGTTGAAGAGAGAGGAGATGGAATTCACAGAATTAGAGGCAGAAAAGGGAGGAGACGAGGTGTTTTTGAGTGCTAGAGGTCGAGATCTAAGATCGTGTTCGTCGATTTCGAAATTGGAAGTGGGAGATGAGTTGGAGTTTGTGGAGTCGAATGAGAGAAACAGAGGTGAGGAGAGTTTGAGCCCTGAGGCTTTATCAGTTCTAGATCCAGATTAAGAACCTGCGATTGAACGATGACAAGCATAAGAGAGTTCGGTGGAGAGTGAAAGGTCTTTACCTCTTATATTTGATTATTATCTCTTATATTAATATCATATTTCATTTTTCAATTCCATTCCTAAAGATATAGCCCACTACCTGTTCGATGAAATTACTATTCGATGGTTTGGCCTTTAGTTTAAGGATCTATATAGTTCCCCTTTCTATTTTTAATGGTTTAAGTGATTTTTAGGGTTTTAGCTAATTTCTTAATCATGTTTGTGTCCTGAATTTACTAGTTTTAGTGTTTTTTTTCAATAGTAGTGATTTAGTTTGTAGTTTGGTATGCATATCTGATTTTCCATGAAGTATTGGCCTGTAAATCTAATCATGTGCAAGAAATAAGACTTTGCGCGAAGTAGACCTTCCTACCTTTAGCAAACCAAGTTCACTTGGATGTAGCAAATCTTGAGTTACGAACCAACTTTTAGTATTTTTTTTCAATAGTAGAGTCTGCTCTCCTTCAGCAGACTCCAGCTCCCCACCTGCTCTCTGTCAGAGCAAGTTTTATCTGCTCTGGAGGATAGCTCGTTTTCTCACTTAAAACAGCTCTTCGCTAGTGAAAATGGGGCATGGAGCTGGTATACCAAATGGGCTTCACTTAAAATTGCTCCCCTCTAGAGCCAAAGAGTCACTCTTTGGCCGGGGAGAGCTAAACCAAATGCAACCTAAATATTCATTTTTGGATCACATGTGCATTAGAAGTGGTGCACTTTGAAAATGTATATGGAAATAATCAGTGAACTTTCTTTCTATCATGGAACTATGTAGTATGAATGTTTAAATGATGTTTGAATGATTAAAAAATTACCAATTATTCTACCCACAAGCGATATATTCTTTTGTTGGAAATCTGTTACAAATTAAAAGATTAGAGAAGGGAAGAAGGAAGAGATTTCTAAGACTGATTAGCATAACTATTCGACTACTGATTTGGGAAAATACAAGGAGTATCATACATGGAAATAACAACATGTTAGGCCCTTCCCTGATTATGTTAAGCTGTGGCCATCCACTTGATGTTTTAACCAGCTAATGCCTACTTTTCTTAGATCAGATGAAAATACAACAGATGATGATGTAAACTTATAGACTCCCTTCCACGTTTTATTCTTTTTTTTCTCACTAAGATTCTTGGGCACTACGATTGAGTCCCCTTTCAATTATTAGGTTGTCTAGATTTTTGGTTGTGTCTGTGGAATTCTGATTGTGGGCTCGTTGAGTTTCGATGCATTATTGGAGCAGATTTCCAAGGGTATGGAGTAGGAACTAATGGTGTCTGCCCTTCTTAATCCCCACAACCACCACAACACACGCGAGTGACCTAGGTTTCCAAGTGAGCATCCATTAAACTGTAACTTGAAGTTTTTTGGTGAAGGGAGAGTCCAGACCATGTGTCTTTTGCTTTATTGGACCACAGTTTAGTATATCTATCTAGTTTTTGTGAAGGTTATCTGTATTATAGCTACAGAAAGCTTTGTGCCCCTTCCCCCAATTAATAATTTTTCTTTGACTGGCATGCTCATAAGTTTGATCACTTTGATGAGTGAGATTGACTTGTGCACTACCTTTGGTGATTGATTGGGTACCTAGTAAAACCTCCATTAGTTAGTCATGAGTTGGACAGTCCAGTATTTTATATATCACTGGACAGTCCAGCGTATAGCTATTTTGGTAATTAGTGGTTAGGTCATTAGGGCATTCCTATAATAAGTGTAGAGTCTTTTATCACTTGACGATCCAATGCTAAGGGCCGTTTTGGTACACATTGTTGATTCCGAGATGCATCAGTCCCAAGAGCTGGCTGATACAAAATTTTCAATCCTTATAATATTTTCGTGAAGACAGTTCTTCCTCTCGGCCAACATCCATCAGCAATTACTTGTGTTTGCTTCAATCACAATGGAATGATTTTAGCAGCCCTGTGTCACCACTATGTGCGGCTGTTTTGGTTGAAGAGATCTTGAGAGAGTGGGGAGCAGCTCAGACCCCCGAACCCCCCCCCCCACCCTTTTCTCATTTGTTGTTTTATTTTTTCTCGGATATAACTTTGTTATCTTTAAAATTATCATGTTTTAATTTGACAAACAATAAAATAAAAATAAAGCACCAGTTGATTGGTAAAGCGCTGGACCTGCTTGTCTTAGACAATTGGACAAAACCTTACATTTCTATTCCTCATTAAAGAAAAGGTTCTTCTAACACTTTTTCCTTTATTGATGTGCAACCGTGGGAATCGTGATGATCCCATCGCATCATTGTGCACTTATAAGAAAAATAAAGAGTCACCACCCGGAGCTTTTGGTTTCCCGAGAAACCCAAATCAAATTTAAAAGCATCGAAGTGCCAAAAATGACTCTGAATCCGGACTACGCCAAAGGCTCTTGGGTAGGGGCTTCGGTTATCGATTAGGGAAGTGTTAGGCACCTGATCAACGCGCTTAATGCAGTCTCTACTTATGACCAAAAACAAAATAAAATAAAATAAGCAGAAAAGGTCTTCCTCTTGCCCTTAGGGCATTAAAATCCTATTTCTGCCCCTCCGTTCCTACCGAGATTTCGGCTGCGTAACGACACAAACTCGAGGATAGAGAAAGAACCGAGAAGGTAGAGGAGTAGAGGCGAGAGCCGGAGCTCTCGAGCCCTTGTTGCACCATTGTGGAACCTTGCCTAGGCTTGCTTCGGTGACCTTCTGATGTTTTGAATGGTTTGAAATAGGGTTTTAGCTCCTAGGGCTTGATAGCTAAGAGGTAGAGAAGGCTAGTGGGTGACACACACCTAAACTAAAGGGTTTTGATGGAAGGTTAGGTCTCAAAGGGAGTTTGAGAATTTTGAAATTTGTATGTAAAATGGGCACTAGAGGAGAGAGAGAGAGAGAGAGAGAGAGAGAGAGATTTGTATGTAAAATGGCACTAGAGGAGAGAGAGAGAGAGAGAGAGAGAGAGAGAGTTCTTAATCTTCTTTCTTTCCAAAATTTTCAAGACTTTGTAAAGGGGGGTTGACTCTCTATTTATAAGAAAAAGAGAGGTTAGGAGGGTGTTTAGAGGCTAAGTAAGGTTAGGAATTAGGTAATCTAGCCATCTAAGATTTTCTAGGGTTTCAAGGGTTTAGAAAACTGTGAAAATTGGCTCTAATGGTGGATCATGGGTTAGAGGTTTAAGTCACACAAAGGGTTTCAAATAGAATAGAAATGGGTGAAACAGAATAAGCAAAACACACCCAGAGGATCAAGATGGTCAACAAGTCAAACCCTAATCTCGAAATTCGAGCAAAAAACCTATAGCTAAGCCTAGCGCAACTAATAGATGTGCTAGACAAATGTACAGTAAAATAGTGCCACACAATGGCCTGAGAAGTTGGCTGCCTGAGGTGGGGCCCACCTATAGGCTGGTGCAACTAATACTTGCGCCAAGCCATTTCTTCCCAGCAATGGCTTGGCGCATGTATTACATGCACCAAAACCCTAGGGGGATCCCCACAAAAAACCCTAAATTGCCCTCAGACTTCGGAACGCCATATCTTCCTGTGTATAGCTCCGATTGGGGTAATTATTGGCTTGTTGGAAAGCTGGGGATTTCTAATTTTCAATGGTATATAATTTAATTATAGTAGAAGATCCCAATCAATCCCAGATCACCACTCTTCATCCATTACCCGGGAAAGTTAGGTTTAGGGTTCGGAAGGGGTTCTAAGGGTCAGGGTTGGCTTATAAAGGTTTGGGGTAAATTATAAGGGATTTGGGATAATTCCTAAGAGTTTGGGATGGTTCCTAAGGTTTTGAAGAGGTTCCTAAGGGTATCATGCATGCCATCAGAAGCTTGGAAGTGCGCCTCTCTTGAAACATATTTTGATCGAGCCTAGGGCCAAATTTGGGTGTCTACAGATGCCCCTCTTTGGTATCTGATTACAAAAGATCGAATGCCAAAGACAAGAGACATCTGAAGAGGCCCAAGGCATTACTGATGGGTCCGCTGTATTCAAAACGAACCTCAAACATCAGACAAGTAACATGGTGAGAAAATGAAAGCCCTGTATCTCGAGAAAAATGTTTGTTTCTCAAGGTAATCGGTCCCCAAGCGCTTAGCGACATTACTGGGCATAACCGAGGTGGAGCGAGTTGCGAAAGCCCAATATGCTGGGAAAAATGTCTGCTTCTCGAGATGATTGGAAGGTGTTTGTTATTCAAGATTCATTCTGAATACAACAGCTTCGTAAGTAAGAGGGTGATCGACCCACACTTAAAGATAGGCGTAAAGCAAATACGCAAGGGTCTACAGCTTGTGTCTAATCATACGAGGCATTGATTGCCCCCATCTGATTGGTGATGGTTGCCCCTGCATGAAACAGGGTTCGAGGTCTTTGGGCGAACCCATCGATCCCGAAGTTTATTTAGCACGACTACCCGAGGGGAGCAAATAGATGTCGCAACACTTTTTAGGAGTACGTGCCACATTTTTTTTATTATTTTTATGTTGATTTTATTATTTTTTATGTTTATCATTTTACGTGAATCTTTTTGGATTTTTATAAGCTATCATTTTATTAGATTTTCTATCATTTTATGTGAATTTTTTTTATTTTCATGCAATCATTTTATGTGAATTTTTATTATTTTCATGTTATCATTTTATGTGATTTTTTTTTATTTTCAAGCTACCATTTTATGTGAATCTTTTTTTATTTTCATGTTATCATTTTATGTGAAATTTTATTATTTTCATGTTATCATTTTATGTGAATTTGTTTTTTTTTTTTCATGTTATCATTTTATGTGAATTTTTTTATTTTCAAGCTATCATTTTATGTGAATCTTTTTTTATTTTCATGTTATCATTTTAAGTAAATATTTTTTATTTTCAAGCTATCATTTTATGTGAATCTTTTTTGATTTTCATGTTATCATTTTATGTGAATTTTTTTTATTTTGAAGCTATCATTTTATGTGAATTTTTTTATTTTCATGTTATCATTTTATGTGAATCTTTTTTTATTTTCATGTTATCATTTTATGTGAATTTTTTTGATTTTCATGTTATCATTTTATGTGAATTTTGTTTATTTTCATGCTATCATTTTATGTGAATTTTTTTTATTTTCATATATTTCCTATGTATGATCGAGATTCTTTGAGCATGCTCATCGATCTCGATCCACTTACTCTAGCACAGCTTCCCAGGCAAGTCAAATGAAGATTGAAATGCCTTTAGGGGGTGTGTGCATCTAAGAAACAGGGGCAAGTTGGGTGCGTATAAACCATATCTAGCCAAAACCCAGCCCAAAAGTGGCTTGGCATATGTATTACTTGTGCCAGGCCAACTTGGGGCCAAAAGACACTTGGCGCATGTATTACATGCGCCAAACATGGTTGGGGGCAATTTTAAAGAGCCCGAGTTCAGGCAAAAGGGGTTTATTTCAAAACTTTCCTTCTTCCCCCTCTCTAAACCGAAAAGAAACCTCCTCCAAAGGGTTCCCTTGCATTGATCCCTAATGTACTTCATTGCCGGTGCTCGCTCGTGTCTTTTAAGCACCCGCTCTACGTTAGATCAAGGACCAATTTCTTTTTAAAGGTAACCTTTCAAAACCCATTTTATTTGATTTTTTTTGAAATTTCTTGCAATGTGATCATGATTTTTGCATCCTTAGATGATAAATGGTTTATTTCTTTCGCAAGCATGCTTATTGATAAAGTATTTGAGTTTATTCCATGAATGATGCCCTTTTTTTTTGTTATTTTATGGGTTTATGTATCTATATTTTTTTGTTCTTATTTGTGCATATAGAAAGGATTTGAAGGATTTTTTTGTTTTTGTTTTTATTTTTGTAAATAAAGTAAGGGATTCTTTTTGTTTTCAGTTTTGTAAAATAAAGTAAGGGAATTTTTTTCTGTTTTTATTTTTGAAAAATAAAGTAAGGGATTTTTTGTTTTCATTTTTGTAAAATAAAGTAAAGGATTTTTTTTGTTGTTTTCATTTTTGTAAAATAAAGTAAGGGAGTTTTTTTTGTTTTCATTTTTGTAAAATAAAGTAAAGGATTTCTTTGTTGTTTTTTTTTGTATTTTTGTAAAATAAAGTAAGGGATTTATTTTTGTTTGTTTTTTTGTACATAAGGAAAGGATTTTTTTGTTTTATGTTTTTGAATTTTTGTTTTTGGTTTTATATATTATTATTATTTTTTGAATACAAAAGAGAGAGGATTTAGCATACTTACCTTCCCTTGACTTATAGCTCAATGGTTCTTTATCATTTACCAACCTTGATATTATCGTTTGTATTTCCCTCAGAATGTCGAGTGAAGAAGAATACGTACTAGAAGAAGAACAAGAAGAGGGGTCGGACTTGACTTATTGTCCCTGGGGGGAACAGTTCTTTACAGTGCAACGTCCTGCTGGTCCATGACTTGAAGTGCAAGGCGAGGCTGCGCATACTGACCTCCTCCATCAGCAGTATGTCCATATCTCCAATTTTGGCATTGCTGGAAAGGTGAAAGGATAAGTTCAATTGTTTCTTTGTGTAATCTTACTCTATTTTTAAGAAATCTGATGCTTCTTTCTTGTTGGTGCAGGACTTGCCTCTGATCGTATTCAGGGGAGGTTGGCTGGACTTTCAGCAATTCTATCTCCACCACCCTCCGGTAGTGAGGTACCTACTTGATTAGGCCGACTTTGGAGAGTTTCTTTCATGCCTCGCCATGTGGGCTGATGCTGCCTACGTGAGGGCCCTTATTGAGCGATTCCATCTGGAGACTATGTCCTTTCATATGGCCACAGCCAAATGACCCTTACCCCTGTAGATTGGGCCATGATCATGGGGATCCAGATAGGGGGTGTTGCAGTGTCCGATCCTGCAGTGCCTGACCGAGATGAGATCATTCGATTGATAGGGGATTATCCCCCCACCACGTGTTTGCATGGTGCTAAAGTTAAAATGTCTTGACTGTCCGATCTTTTTGCTTTGAATGAGTTGGTAGATCTGGGGCAGCCAAATGTGGACATTATTATTGAGCTTGGGGGCCCGGTGATGCTGGCCCTCATCTCGCTCCTCATACTGTTGGGCAAGACCATCCTTTCTAACGCCAGCGGCGGACGGGTCTCCTTAGCACTGCTTAGCCTTATGGGCAACTAGAATAACATGCATAGATATGACTAGGGCGGGGCTTAGTCTGAGTCTATGTGGGAAAAGTAAAGTCCGTTGTTGGCTTGTGGCCTACTATGGAGGTAATTGTTAACCCCCTCGCCCTGCTTAGTTCATTTGGATAGTCATTCTCTGCTTCTGACCCCTTTTTTTTATGCATTACCTTTTTTCAAGGTGCGGAGGTATTTACACTTTCAACCCGGGAGTCCCCTTCTTCAATCTGAAGTATACACTTACCTACTTTTGAGTAATTGGAATAAGCATCGCTGTAGAGATGTAGGCATGAAGCACTTAGAGATGGGCCTGAGGTCCCAGTTCGACCTGATCATCCCAGAGTAGGTATTGCTACTTCACTCCTTTTCCTTTTCAGAGTTTCTCCTTTATTATGCATGTTTGACTGATTGGTTACTCCTTGGTTTGGGCACGTCATCTACGATCCCTACCCTAGTTCTCCTTATTGGGATCGAGCCGCTGTAGGT
Source organism: Chloranthus sessilifolius (assembly GCA_021018995.1). Classification (NCBI taxonomy): domain Eukaryota; kingdom Viridiplantae; phylum Streptophyta; class Magnoliopsida; order Chloranthales; family Chloranthaceae; genus Chloranthus; species Chloranthus sessilifolius. Next base: position 94,171,911 of record CM037585.1, read on the forward strand.
CCATCTCGCGTCTTCCTTGATCGCTGCATCATCTTCTTCTTTAGGGCCTTGGCCAGGGCTTACTACTTGGGGGAGCGTGTGGTCCATCAGTATCGGGACCATCTTGCCATACCTTTGCTCCTCCTGTAGATGTCATGGCGCCCGTGGGCATTGTAGAAGAGCTCACTACAGGATTCCTTCAAAACGGGGTCCCCGTCCATTCCTTCCTTATGCTTGGAGACTATTAGATGTGGTACGAGTCCTTGCCTTATTGGTTTATTCTTTCCCACTTCATCCTTAGAGTTAATTTCCTGGCTTTCAACAGCCCGCGCTCTCAGGTAATAATTTTTTAATTTTTTATAGATTAATCCCTCTCTGGATTTAATTCAATTTTTATTTCTATTGAGCGAATCCCTATCTTTTTAATAGTTTGATCAGGGAGGTGACTTCGATGATGATGTTGGGGAGGCGGGTACTATTGCAGCTTCAGGAGCTGATCCTTCAGGGGCTAGTCCTTCAGGTATCGGTCCTTCAGGCTCCCCTCGCATGGGTGCCTTCGGTAGTTTAACTACTGTGGTCCAGGAGACCTTTAGGCACCTTGATGATGGCTTTCTTTCGGATCTTTACGCTGATGTAGATAGGCAAACCCGCCTTTCAGCAGAAGCTGTTCGGGTCCCTCCACCTGAAGTGGTTCCTGGGGTAAGTCTTTTTATGATCATTCCTCTTTTTTTTGGCTCTTTTGAGAAAAACTCGTGTTTGCTAGGAACCCCTGTAACTGACATTCGAGTCGGCCATGAACCATGTCACATATTACCACAATATCGCTAATCTCCGAGATATGGAAGTGGTGAGTATCATGATGACGGGTTTTCCTCACTGCTTTACCATTTTTATCACTCAATTGATTATGATTAGTGACCTTGGGTATGATTGGCAGCGTGCTCGTGACAAGGAGTTGTGCTCTTTGCTTAGCCTACTTTCTCAAGCATGGTCCTGAGTGGGAGATATGCGAACATATCAGTGCTCCTAATGCCGACGTAAGAAGTCAAAGGGTGTCAGCAAGGATTAGGCTTGGCTTTGAAATTTTGAAATTCTGGGACATATTTTTGGGAATTTTAGCAATTTGTAACAGATGATATGGCACTTGTTCATTGGATTTGGATGTTTTTCAGCTTCCCAGGAATGTTAATGCTCCTTTCTTTTTATCGCATGCTTTGTTTCCTTTGTATTGTATTTGACTGCCTGAAGGATGTTTTGATGATTGCTTCTAAAAAGAACGGTCCTTGAGGCCGCATACCTTGGTGTGAATTTTTTCTACAGAAATGAATGTGTATACGAGTTAGGTGCAATAAAAAATTTTAAGTCTGTTATGTGATCTAGGTATAACGTACAGGTGAACTGGCTAGGGGGGCCAGAAAAGACAAAAACTCTCCTCAAAATGCCCTACATTTGCTATAAAAGGGGGAAAATTGGTCTGGCGCATGTATTACATGTGCCAGGCCAATTCCTGGGAAATTTGCACTGGCGCATGTATTACATGAGCTAGGTATTTCCTGGGGGCAGTGGGCCATTATAAGCCCGAGAGAGCTCATTTTCTCTCTCTTTTCTATTTTGTTTGGCTTTTTTTGCTGCTTTTTCTCTCCTTGCTTTCCCAAGGGTGGGTCCTTCGTCCTACATCGTATTTTCTATTCTTGGAAAAAACTTTGTATGCCAATGGACCCGCTTTCCAACCCTCCCCTACTTGGAGGGTCCGGAACCAATTTACTCCCCTCATTAGGCTTGGGGCCCAGTTTTCTCAAAAGTTGGCTTGGGAGCTTGATTGAGAGTGAGCTCATTGATTTGGAGCGGCTTGGATTGTCGGACCTTTCATATTTCCTCGAGGTTCCTCCATGGTGGGACCTACTTCATGCAGCGGCCTCATTTTGGGATGTAAACACCCATGTTTTCTATCTTGGGAAGCGGGAGCTAACTCCTACTCTTGAAGAGCTTTCCAATTTGTCAGGCCTGAAGCTCCACAGAGGCCTTACAAGAGTCATGCCAAAACTGGGCTACGCTAAGGCCGTTCACCTTACTTTGGGCTTGAAGAAATCCGAATATGAGAAAAGCCTCTTTGGAGGGCCCACAAGGTGTTCACTAAAATTCCTGAGAGAACTTTTCGATGACAAAAGTCTCCAAAAATTGTCGGTTCGAAATGTGTTTAATGTGAATGTCTTTGCTCTCGGTCTCATTTCTGAAGTACTTTTCTTCACTGGGGGAGAGAGCTTTTCTTTTGCCCTTTGCAATGTTTTGTCAGAATTGGAGGGGGGGCGGTCAGTGATGCACCTGGTCTTGGCCGAACTTTATCGTTGTCTCAATGCTTTTGCTCTGGGCAAGGTGGGCTGCCTTAGGGGATGTCCGCTCCTACTCCAGGTATGGTTAGTTGAGCATCTTGCTGTTTTGGGACCATTGCCTCGCCTCTACATCGTTCGTGGTGAGGTGGTTCGATGCTTTCTGGGTAGGTGCCACATGCTTCCACAGGGAGATATATCAGAATTGAAGCTTTGGCTGACTGATGCTGAGCTTGAATGGAGACTCCCTTGGTTAGATCAGACCTTCCCAGTGATTCACACTAGGGACCACGAGGGCATCACCCTCCTTGGAATGACTGGCACTACCTTCTACTTCCCATTCTGGGTGCTGCATCAGTTCGGTTGTTCTCAGCAGGTGCCTTACGAGGCAAAACCCCCGTTGTGTCATTTGATCTTTTCTTGAGGGTCCTCTAGGGACATGGATCAGATTGCTGCTCTTTAGGAGACGCGTCAGTCACTACTCATGTGCGACCTGAGCATGGAGATTCAGTTCAGTCCTCCCCAGAGTATGAGGCTTGGCTATAGGCTGAGCAACCTGCTGATGATCACCTAGATCAGGCATAGAGTAGTGATGTGGGAGGGCCTTGGCGGAAGGAGTCAGTGTTGTGAGCCCGCATTGGGTTACTGACAGACGAGAAGAGGGTCCTGTAAGAGTATTTGGTAAAAGAGAAAGTTAGAGCAGAGGTAGCAGAGACCAGGGCTGGTACAGCTGAATGCGCTATCCTTTGTTTGGAAGGATCCTTGAATGTTGCTCTTGGGGCTATCAATGCTCCCCGAAAGCAATATAGGAGCCTTCATGGCCGCTGAATGATAGAGCGGGATGTCCGGGAGGATGATTTTTGTGCAGAGATTAGTGCCTTGAAGCGCAAGCTGGGCCACTGATTCCCTCCTGCACATATCTTTTTGCATAGATCAAACTTAGAGAATGGGTCATAAGACACCCCTATTCAGATATACACACATTTTTTGGGTATTTAGATTTTGTTTATATTTTTATTTTTTCTATGTTTTTGTAAAAAGCAAGAAAAGAAAGCTAGATATCACACCGATTATTTTTTAGGATGTGGTGTAAGAAGTGTACAGCTTGTAAAGGAAAATCTATTATATTTACAAAACTCTCTCTTCTCTTTTTTCTTTTTGTTTGATGGGTCACTTTCGAGATGGAATGTGCCTAGTCTTGGGCATAAAAATGGGAAAGGAAAGTCTATTATCTTTAGCAAAATGTGATCTTTTCGCCCTGGTGCACAAAGTGTGGGCATGAAAATAGAAAAGGGAAATCATTATCTTTGATAAAAAGTGGTCCTCCCGCCCTCTCTTTTATTTATTCTCTCTTTTAATCACTGGGTAAGATTTTGGGTCCCCCTTTGAGCGTGGTCAAACCCTTTTAAGTGGTCAGATCCGAGTGAGTTTCAGCAGTTTTACCAAGGCCGAAACGTCAATCCATTTGGATTGAGTCAAACCTTTCTCCTTACCTCGGGTTATACGTTCGACGAAGTAGTTTATAAAGACACTTCTGGTTGGGGCCTGATTTGAACTAACATGAGTGGCCCAGTCAGAAAATGGGTACCAAGGAAAGTCAAAGGATTCAGCTATCTTCAACATTTATTTTCAAGACTTTTTTTTTCAATTTTTTTTTAATTCTTTTTACTCATAATGCCCAAGGTGGGTTTGTCGTGCCCGTTTTTGCCCTCTTTTTACCCGTGGTGCTCCTTAGGGTTTTCACCACGTCCATGGGTTTAGCTCTCTTACCCCAAGCGCCCTTTTGGTTTTTACCTGGTCCGCACAAACTCGCTCTTTTTATCCGTAGTGCCCTTCCAAGTTTTCACCACGTCCATCTTGCTTTGAACTTGTATATTTTAATTTAATTTAATTTTTTCTTTCTTACAAAGGCCACGACATGGACATTGATTCTGTTATAGCCGGCTGAATGGAGTTCTTTTATCGTCTCAAAGCTTGTCTCATGCTGACTCAACGGATACTTTAACTGCTCATAGACCTTAAAGAGGGCTTTTCCTCGGGATGTATTATGGCCATGAGTAAGGTTAGGATTTTGAAGATATTCTGGGTTAAAAGGGTTTCCTTGACTGGCTTCTGATTGCTGTAATACACTTCATCTTTGGGGGATTTTTACTGTACATGCCCCATGATTTTTCTATCATTTCCTTTTTTTATTTTTTGTTTTTTTTTATGGTAACTCTTTTTCCTTCCTCCTTTTTCTTCTTGGTGGATACATCTACACACATTTTCCTATCTTGGGACGGGGTGATAAAAAGAAAGGCTAATGGCTCGTTGGGTGTAGCCAAAAGGTGTGATCATTTAGGGATATTTTTTGGCTACTTGGCTTTGAAATGATGGCCTCTTTTACTGGGTCTTTGAGCAGTCATGTGTGCGTTGTATCAGCACTTACCTTACCGGGGGAAGCTGTGAGTAGAACTGTCAGATGTACCCAGCGCTGATGGGCTCAGGAAAGTGATCTCCGTCCATGGTGGCGAGGCACATTGCGTATCCTGGGAGCACTTCTTGAATGACATAAGGTCCTTCCCAATTAGGCTTGAATTTCCCTCTCGGATTGGCGTGGAGGGATGGGAGGATCTTCTTGAGCACGGTGTCTCCTACCTTTAGATCTCAACCGCGAACACGTTTGTTGTAAGCGTGTGCGATTCGCTCTTGGTAGACTTGGGTATGACACAAGGCTAGGAGCCTTTTCTCGTCTAGCAGGTTCAGCTGCTCAAAGAGAAACCTCTCTCTCTCAACTTCAGATAAGCCTGATTCCATGAGCATACAAAGTGATGGTACTTCAACTTCTACTGGCAAGATAGCCTCAGTTCCATACACAAGGGAGAATGGTGTTGCCCCTATAGTGGTACGAATCGACGTTCTATAGGCCTATAATGCAAAGGGTAGCATTTCGCTCTAATCTCGATAAGTGATGACCATTTTTTTTAGGATGCGGATGATTGTCTTATTAGCAGCTTCTACAGTTCTATTAGTTTGTGGATGGTAATGCGACGAACGATGGTGCTTAATCTTGTACTGCTCGTAAAAGGCTCTGATGCGCTTGTTCGCGAAGTTGGTACCATTGTTCGTAATGATATCCTTGGGAACTCTGAATCGACAGACAATATTATTCTTGAGGAACTTCTCGACGTGTTGGGCCGTGATGTTAGGACGCTGCGTCTACCCATTTGGTGAGGTACTCAATGATGTCCATTTGAGGCTTTCAGATTAATCATTCTGATGATGTCGAGGCCCCATGTGGCGAATGGCCATGGTATTGTCATGCAGTGTAAATCGATGGCAGGAGCATGTATCAGATTGGAGTGTACCTAACACTTGTAGCATTTTTGAACGTGTTTGCAGCAATCTGATTCCATAGTGGTCAAAAAGTATCCTTGCCGTAAGATTTTACTTGCAAGCATGTGACCACTGACATGGGCACTTCATACTCCCTCGTGGATCTCCCTCATAATGTTGACTGCTTGGTTCTCAGTAAGGCACCTGTGCAAGATGTTATTACAGGATCGCTTGTAAAGGCATTCCCCGCAAATGATGTAGCCTATTGCTAGACATTGAATGGTTCGCCGGTCCGTCTTGGACGTATCCTCAGGAAAAGTTCGAATCTCAAGAAAATTCTTGATATCTGAGAACCGTGGTGGCTCATTGTAATGACCCGTATTTTGAACCCGAGTTACACTAACCCCGTGTGCATATTCGGCTCAGCAACCAACATTGCCATCTGTTTTAGATTTTTATCTAGATGTGATTGTGCGGACAGATTCTGATTTAGAGCCATTTGGACCGTCATGCGAAAGTCGTACACCGACCTCGGTGTGATCGCTCAACACCAGGCTTGAGTTTTAAAATTAGAAATGTATAACACACAAGAGGTGTATGTGTGCTTAACTTTGTGAGTAATCCTTTTATAAGAAGGAATTGCATTCCCATATTATACTAGGTTTTGTTAAGAGAGAAGGAGACGTGAGTGTTGTTAAGAACCGTAGTCGTGTGATAGTCGCCCAGCCGCGTGAGACTCTGTCTTCTCTCTTCATCAATCATTGTAGATCGGTTTAGAAATCTCCTCCTCTAGAACCCTCTTTTGTTGAAACCCTTGAACTTTAAAAAGAACTTGAATCAACCTTGGATTCGTAGTTGGCTATTGAGAGAGGTTGAGATCATTGGGGACGTGTTGAAGGTTTCTCTGTGAACCCATGGGATCGATCATGGCGCGAATCGTCGAGGAAATCCGACGGTTTCGTCCGAAACCCCATATGCATGACTCATTTTCAAATCAGAAAATCTTTGGTTAAAGGTACGATTTTGATTAAAATTATTGATTTGAATAAATAGATTAGATGTGAGTTTTATTTTGGGGATGTATGGGATTCTATTCGGGTGAAAACGAGCGAAAAATCGCATCGTTAGCTCGCTCGAGTGAGGATTATCATCGCTCGAGCGAGATGGCACTAAAGGTTTGACTTTAGAAGTCATATACTCGAAAAAGCATTCTCTGTCCTCGTTCGCACGAGCTTAAGTCGTCGCTCACGTGAGGGGACTTGCTCGAGCGAGAATTATCATCGCTCGAGCGAGGACAAAACTTGGCTCCGATACTATCTTAGTATTTTAGCTGTAACATTTTACCCTGAACTTTGATTGAAATGATTCTTTTGTGTTGGAAAGATAACAGAAAACTCTACAACTTTCTTGTTTTGACCAACTCGTGAATCAATCATCTTGAGGATAAAAAATATATGAGAATATTACGTCAAATTCTAAGATTGGCATAACTTGCCCGTTTTGACTTATTTTTGAGGAAACACTTAAATAGGTCTAAATTATTAGTGATCAGAGTTAACCTTAATGCATAATCATATATTTGTGAAGCGGATTGAGGGCGAGAGGCCATCAGTAGGATTTTGCTTGACTTCGCGTAACTCCGAGTTTTGGTAGGAGAATCTCATCTTTACAGTATTTTATTTTAACTCGCATGGATATTTTTGAATTAGAATTGTTGAACTTGCTTATGCCATTGAAATCACATCTATAAAACTGAAAATCTGATATAACTCTGAAATCTAAATCTACCTGAATTCTGAAACCTGAATCTGCTTAAACTCTGAAAAGCTGAAAATCCGAAATCAAGAATCTGAACTATATATAAGAAACTTGCATCTGATTTATATTAGTATCTGCATTTGTTTTATGATTGACCTGAAAGACCCCTAAAAAATTCTTGAACAACTTTCTAGCCCAAGTTACCCTCCAAGTGTAGGGGCTTGTTGCATCCTGAAAAAGGGTTCATGATCGACGATGGTAGGTATGGGTTCCCATTGGCTATATTCCTACTCTCAAGATATAGTTAGCTCGTGAGGTATTTTAAGTTGAGGATTAAGTCATGAATTACTGAACTTTGCATATAGAATTTAGAGAAACTAAGACACTAAAACTCTGGATCTGTTCTTGAAACTGTTTTCACATATTTAGAAATTAATCTTACATATGATTTCCGCACTTAAATTCAATTTATTATCTGCATATATGTTTGACAAGCTATATTCTGGTGTTTGTTTTGAAATCATATTAGTTAAAATAAAATGTCATGAATGTCTTTCTTCTACTGAGCTTTGTTGGTTAGCTCACTCCAACTATACGCACAGTGTGCAGTCTTGGCGTGGCATTCGAGTACTGTGAGATCGATCTGACCACGTGCACGAGGAAGAGCCTGAGGTTCTTCCTAAGGAGTTTTTCCTAGTATAGAACTTACAAATTTTCTTACTTGTGGTGAGAGTTAGACTTAGATTTGTGGGCCCATTTTAGTTGGATATCATAGTTTCATACTTGACTTTGAGTTTTGTTATGAGCCATGTTTCGATGATGGTCGGCCATCATCAATGGTTCTTTACTTTTAATTGCTTCCGCATTTATTTTTCTAGCTTTGGGTTCTTTTTTGTGCTTTACTCTGATATGTGCTCTATTTGTCCGACTTATCGTTTAATCGATAGGTTGGCGAACCATCCTTTCCTATACCTGAGGGATTGGAAAAGTCGGGTTGTCACACTCATCATCTAACTTTGTGGGTTCCTCAATTTGGAGGTAGAAGTCTTGCTCATTTCTCTGCTCAATCATGATCGGCTTCATCTCAACACCATACGGGATTTCTGCCATCGAAGCCAAAGTTGCCAATGTGTCGACATAGCGATTCCTTATCCGTAGGACATAGGAGAGCGTGACTGTTGGTGCACACTTTTTCTGGGTTCCTCTCGGTTCCCATTGAATCAGTGGCTCCAATTCTGTCCAGGTGGACTCTAGCGATGCGGTGTTTGGAATAACAAGAAAACAAAATGTGGGATTTTTCTAGGAAGGTTCCTAGTTTGATTGCGATTGCCAACTACAGATATTTAACGACGCTGCAACACGTCAGTGATCACGCTGTGAAGCGGGTGTAGGTTACTTCTATACTGAATCGTCCACCTGCGAACGTCAGCAGCAGTGCTTTTCCTTAACTTAGTTTAATTCTCTTCTTATTTTCCTTTATAATTAGAATTCCAGTAAGTTTAAGTTTCCCAATTTTATTATTATGCTCTGATTGTGTGAGCTTATTAAGGTGAGTTATTTTAGTTTCCTGATGCTATCCAGAGTCCAATGAGCATCAATGTTCTGGTATTAGTAAGAGTCTAGTCAATCTCAACCTCCTATTGATACTAAGAGTGCACATGTACCAATTCCAATAATATTCCAACTAAAATTAAGCAAACTAGTTATACTGGGATTCTAATTAAAGCAATTGTAGTAATTCTACTATAATTCTGACTAAAATACTCATGACAGTTCTATTATAATTCTAATTAAAATAAAAAGACTGATTTTTCTATGGGCCTAATTAAAGCAACAAATTTAATTTTTCTTAATTTTTCTTATTCGAATATCAACAAAACAAAAAAGACTGATTTCTCTACAACCCTAATTATTTACAGATTAATGATGGCAAAATATAACTAGTCATGAATAAACTAAATTTTCTAGAGTTTGGATTTAGCATAATCAATCAAATAAACTTATGAAGAGGAGATTTTGATTTAACATTCTAATAATCCTATCAAGGCCTAACTAATGCAAATAATCAATTATGTCTAGATATAAACTAATTAAAGCAATTTATTATTTCTAAAAAAAACTCTAAAAAAAGAAGGGGTTGGGCCCGCTATGCTAAGGAGGATTGGCTTCGTTCCCGAGTACCCTCCATAAGCTCCCATGGGCAAATCGAGTGGTTAAGATTAAAGAGAAAAAATTGAATTTTGGATAGTAAAGTAATATTTTTTTGGTTTTTTTCAATATTGATTTCAGAATAGCGATTGCGAATTGAATGATAAACTAGAATTATAAGACTAGGATTAAGATTTAGAGTTTTGAACGTATTGAAATAAGAAACTAAAATTAAGACTAATTTTTTTAAAGACTGAATTCGAGTCTGAAATCGAGAAATCAGGCCATATGATTAAGGACTGGTTATGAATCGAAGGATTAGAACCAGAAATTAACAATAGGACTGTAGACCGAGATTTTGGAATTGAATTAAGGTCTTGGATCGGTATATTGGACCGATGAATTACTTACTGGTTCTAGAAACTGAGAACTAGAACCAGATATATAGAATTTTGGTCTGAAAAGGGGGGCTACGGTCTAAGACTAAAAGTAAAATAAAAAAATTAATTGAGTTCCTAGATCTAGAAATTAGAAGCTACGACTACGAATTGAAAGATTAAATCCTTACCTAGGGGTCGGGGCTACAGAGAGAAATTTCAAAAATAAGAAGCTAGAATCTTGAAACCATGATTAAGATGCTCTGTGGGTTGATTCTCGGGGTGCTCTGGTTTCAAAACTCGTCCTCTTTTTTAGGTCTTCCTTCAATTACGCGCCTATTTATGGGCGTTTAATGAATTGTGCGCTTGGGTTTCGGCGCTTAATCGCTTTGAGTCGGTCACTGACTCAGTGTGCGATCAGCTGACTTGCTCAGCAAGTCTCCTAGTCCTAACAAATTAGGACTAATTGTGCGCATGTTATCATGTGCTCAATCTGATTAAGCATTTAACCTAAAACATTTAATCAAGGAAACGTAGGGGTCAAGGGTAGTAAGACTAGGTCGGGCATAGGCCAATTGCGCGCTGGTGGTAAAGCACTTAATCCGATCACACGTTCTATTTCAGGCACATAATCGAGTCTCGAATTGGTTCGGGAAAGGAAGTTTGATTTGAAAGGTGGACTGATCACGTGCTTGTGGTTTTACGTGCGATCGAATTGCACGCTGGGTTTCTAGCGTATAATTCAGGGTTGTCCGGGTATGGTCTCTAGAATGAAATGCAAGACTATTATTTCCGTCTACATTTTGGCTATATACTGTTGCTTAGTATATAGTCTCCCTACGCTAGGATCTGAGCCACAGAGCTATTATTTCAGCCTGTGTTCAGCCATGTACCGTTGCATGGACCCATATCGAGGGTCAAAAGGGTCAAAGGTTGATCGAACAAGTTTGTATACTCTGAGAAGGCAAAATGGGGGTGCCTACAGTGACATCTTTGAAGCATGCTATCAGATCCTTGAGGTGCTCATGGTAAGGGATCAGTTTCTCGTCCTTTGTCTTCCAGTCGCCATTCGTTTGGCATATGTTAAACTATGAATCACCAAAAACTCGAAGGTGAGTTACATTAAGATCAAGAGCTGCCTATAAGCCGGTTGCACAAGCTTCATACTCAGCCTTGTTGTTCATGCATGGGAAGTTGAGCTTGATGAAAACTTGTACATGTGATCCTTTTGGCGAGATTAGGATAACGCCAACTCCCTTACCTTCGACATTTGCTGCCCTATCGAAATGCATTACCCAAGGTTCCTCTGCATCTTCTGTATCATCCTCCGTCATGAAAATGATATCCTCCTCAGGAAATTTAGTTCTTAAAGGCTCATAATCGGGCAGCGGATTCTCGGCAAGATGATCAACGTGTGCTTGCCCCTTGATCAACTTATGAATTACATATATGATGTCAAACTTGGACAATAAAAGTTGCCACCGTGCAGTTCGTGCAGTGAGAGCCGACTTTTTGAACAAGTACTTCAACGGGTCCATTTGGGTTAGGAGTAGAACAGCTTGGGATAACAAGTAATGGCATAGCCTCGGTGTAACCCATACGAGATCTAAACATGATTTCTCCCGATGAGAATAACGTGTCTCGTAGTCGGTGAACATCTTGCTAAGATAGTAGATGGCTTGTTCCCTTCTTCCTGTCTCATCATGCTGCCCTAAGACACATCCATCAAGACCTCGGTCGTGGAGAGATACATTAAGAGTGGTCTCCCCGACTCAGGTGGCACTAAAACTAGCAGGTTGAAAAGATATCCCTTGATTTTATCAAAAGTGACCTGACAATAGTCATTCCATTCAATGGGTAAATCTTTTATCAGTAGCTTGAAGATTGGCATGCAGATTAGAGTTAACTGTACAATGAACCGACTGATATACTTTATCCTGCCCAAGAACCCTCTGACCTCTTTCTCAGTAGACGACGGCGACATTTCTGTGATGGACTTCACCTTGACTGGGTCAACCTCGATGCCTCTCCTGCTGATAATGAATCCTAGCAATTTTCTAAACATAACGTCGAATGCGTATTTCTATGGATTAAGACATAACCTGTACTTTCTCAGCCTCTCAAATAGCTGTTGGAGGTTTATCAAGTGATCGCTTCGCTCTAGTGACTTGGCTATCATATCATCGACATACACCTTAATTTCTCGATGCATCATGTCATGAAACAGTGTTGTCATGGCCCTCTAGTATGTTGCATAGACATTCTTCAGCCCGAATGGCATGTCCCGGTAGCAGAAAGTTTCCCAAGGGGTGATGAACACTATTTTCTCTCGATCAGCTTTTGCCATTTTGATCTAACTATATCCCGAGAATCCATCCATGAATAAAAGCATCCCGTGCTTAGTAGTATTATCGACCGAGATGTCGATGTGTGACAATGAGAAATCGTCCTTTGGGCTCGCCTTGTTCAAGTTTTGGAAATCAATGCACATACGGACTTTTCCATCCTTCTTTGGTACTGGGACAATGTTGGCTAGCCACTGTGGGTACTTAGATACCACGAGGAATCCCTCATCATACTGCTTGATGACCTTATCTTTTATCTTTAGCATCGATTCGGGTTGGAGTCGTCTCAACTTTTGCTTGACTGACTTCATATCAGGATAGAGCAACAACTCATGCTCAACCAAATCGGTGTCTAAACCAGGCATGTCCTCATACGACTAGGCAAAAACGTCTTGTTATGACCGAATGAAATCGATCATGCTTTTTCTTTCCTCGAGAGACAACGACGTTCCGATCTTGGTAATTCGGGGAATCTCCTCAGTCCCCAGATTGACATCCTCTGTTTCTTCAACAATGGGGGTGGGGCCATGCTCAAAGTTGACAAACCATTTAAGGAGCTCATTGGGGAGCTCCTCCATTGGGAATTCCTCGTCTAGACTCGTGATTCCTACCACTTCTTGTATTTCTATAGGAAATAGGCCGATTTCACGTGTGATGAGTATACGAGTCAAGGTATCTTTTTCTGGGTTTTTATTTAGAATTTTGAAAGAAAATATTTTTGAATTTTATATTTTCTCTATGTTTTTGGGATTTTTTATTTTCTTCGGAAACAGGCCCTTGGCAAAGCGGGTCCCTATATATACATGGTTTTGCTTACCAAGGGGTAATCTCACTTTTTATAGGTTATTTTTTTTTGGGAAATGGGTGTCGAATTTTAGGTCACCTGTTGCTTCCAGAGTTTGGGGCATAGACGCCTAATTGCGTACCTAAGATGACACTCCTTTACCTGCTTGGATGGACGGTGCGAATTGATGTAGTTCCTCGGAGTCAGCCTCCATCATGTTGATCTCGGATTCGTCTGAGATTATGTCCTCAAACGTCAACACAATCTTGTGGTGATTTATCACAGGGGGAGATTGTGTAGGTATGGAACGTCGCTCTTCAAAGAGTGACAACGCAACCAATTCTATTTCCAGGCTGGGGGAAATAATGTGGGGATTAATGGGGTGAACAGGTGCTGCAGGCTTGTGTGGGGTTAATTGGGTAACCCCGTTCTGATCAATCTTTACAATCCTGATGCTTATAAATGTATCTCTGATGTGAGGACTGGAACGGGGTTTCTCCTCTAGGTTTATACCCCTGGATCTTGCAATTGCCGTGGCTTGAGCTTTCTCCTTAGCCTCTCGGACTTCTTCCTCTGTGGGCTTGTAGCCTAATCTAAATCTGACCTTCTGGCCACCCTTAGCCATGACTAGCTCTCTTCTGCCTTGCAGTTTGGGCCCAAGTCCTTTTCCCTTTTGATAGCCCCATTTCTAGAGCATGGCTACTGTCGCTTCCATTTCGCCATCAGTTTTTGAAATGATGCTTTTCGGGGGCTATGGGACAACCGTTGATACCTCGTACTCAAAGCTATGGAGGTCGGTGTCTTCATCAGTATGTGGCACATCCAATTTTTTTGGGTTCTCAATGTTGTGGGAGGCCTTTTCCTTCTCATCATGTCCCTCACCTATGATGGTGATCACCTTTTGTCCAGATGTAAATTTGAGCTTTTGATGCAGCGTGGATGGTACTGCTCGAACTTTTTGTAACCATGCATGCCCTATCAATAAATTGAATGAGGATTCGATATCCATTACCTAAAATAATATGGAAAAGGTCATTAGCCCATTCACTAGCTCAAGGTCAACTTCTCTTATTATCTCCCTTCTTGTATTGTCAAAACTTCGGGCACTGGTTCTTGTTGGTCTCAACATGCACGAATCTACCCTAATATTTGTGGCGGTTTTTAATGGGCATACATTCAGAGCAGACCGATTATCAATTAATACCAAAGAGATTATCATGTTTCTAGATTCAGCAGTAATATTGAGGGATTTTGTGTGACTATTTCCTTCCTCTGGTAAATCGACATCCGAAAATGAAATGGTATTGGGAGCCATCACTTGTCCAATTATTTGCTTGACTTTATCTGGGCTCACCTGAAGAGATGTGCATTTTTTAATGCCTCCATTAAAGCTTAAAGTGGAGGGGGGATGCCATTAATAAATCCCAAACTATGATATGAGCCGGCATTCTTCTCAACTGAGTCTCCAGTATGTGTTCTCGACTCATCTTTTCAAATGGGTTAACTGCACTATCCTTTTTCTCCTCTGGTTGGGCTTGTACTGCTGTTAGTGCTTTTGGTTGTTTAGAGATCTTCCCAGATCTGGTAACATAGTCCACTACCCCTTTTCTGCTGCTGCTGGCATTGACATCTGTATGTTCGTAGCAAAGCAGGACCTGATGAGGATTGTAAGTGGTCCCGAAATCTGAAATGGGGTGGGTGCCGGTATCTGATGCACTTTTTCTGATGGCTCAAGAAGGGTGGGCAATGTCTGATTCACCTCGGTGATGGATGGGCAAGTGATAAAGGTGGGCCAAGTGGGGGTGGTGAAGTTTGTGACTAATTGTGTCAGAGGTAATGGGGTAGGGGTGGGCCATTGATGGTTGATAGGTGATGACGGGGGATAGGGAACCTATTGGGTAATTGGTGGGGGTGGCAGTATATGGTTGATACACATTTATTTATACATAATTGATAGGAGTGGGTGATGGGAAATAAGCCCTAAGATCTAATCTTTCTTTGAGATCATACAAAAAAGTCGGAGATCACTGGCAAGGTGTTCTTTAAGATCATCTCAATTTGCTCGTCATTCGGTATTCTGTTTCTCACCTGAGCTGTCAGTGCTCTCCAATGCCCTAAATAATCATTGAAAGTTTCATTGGGGTTCTGCTTCAATCGAGCCAAGTCTGACTTGCGCGGTTCAATGTCTATATTGTAGACATGCTGCTCTTGAAACAAGTACATCAAGTCTTTCCAAGTATTTATCATAGATGGTTCTAAGGATGTGAACCACCTCAAGGCTGGACCAGCCAAACTCTTCTGAAGACCTTTATCAGTAGTCTTTTGTCTCCTCCATATTGGCACATGTCCCCACAGTAGGACTTGAAGTGTGCAATAGGATTTCCAGTGCCGTTATACTTATAAAAAATTGGCGTTTTAAATTTAGGGGGCAAGGGGACCTCAACAAATAAACATAAATCTGAGAAGTCCATGGCGTGGATTTTAGCACCACCCATCTTTAATAACTGCTTCTGGATTTTATCAAGCTGGTCTTTCAACTACTCTGACTCCTTAGACATGGGGGCCATCTTATCAATAGCAAGTTTGGACTCACTCTAGGCTACCAGGGGGTTGGCAATTACGGGTGGTGGATTAATGTTGGCTAATGATCTGGCATAAGCCGTGCTGTTTCTAATCTCGTCCTCTTCATACTGCTGGTCTACATAAGGTGCAGTGAGAGTGGGATTCTTCTATTGGTGTATCACGGACTGGATGGGAATGGATTGAATGGGGGTTGGGTGAGACCATTGAATGTGTGGGAAATATTGCTGGGTGACGGGATGGGTGGAAGTTAGGTTTTGGGGTGGGGTCTGTTGGGGCCATTGGGTATGAGGGAAAGCTTGGAGATGACTTTGAGGTGTAGGGACATTGGTAAATTGGGATTGATGTTGGGTATGGGTTTGAACTGGGTATGAGGGTTGTGGAGGAGTGAAGTTTTGGAGGAATTGGGAAGGGTATGGGCGTGAGGCTTCAAGGCTTGGGCCTTGCTGGACTTGGGTGTAGGGTAAAGAGCTTTGATGGGTTTGGGCCATGAGGCCTTGGGAAGGGTGGGCCATAAAGCCTTGGAAATTTTGGGTTTGGCCTATTGGGTTTTGAAGGGTCTGGCCCATTGGGCCTTGATGTATGTGCGTCATGGGCCCTTGGTTGGCCTGGGTCTGAGTCATGGGCCCTTGATGGGTCTTGGCCATGGGCCCTTGATGGGTTTGGGCCATGGGCCCTGATGGGTCAAGCCATGGGCTCGTGGTGGATCTGGGCCATGGGCCCTTGGTGGGTCTGGGTCATGGGCCCTTGGTTGGTCTGAGCCATGGGCCCTTGGTGGGTCTGGGCTATGGGCCCTTGGTGAGTACGGATGATGGGGGGTTGATGGGGGTCATGGGGGAATGAGGAATGAAGGCTTGATAGGATATGGGATGGATCCATGGATATATGGTGTGGATGAGAGGGGGTGGTTTGGGAGGCCTTCCACCTAGTGTAGGCCTGGACAATCTCCTCCATCATGGCCATTGGAGAGGGATCAAATTGAGATAGCCTTTGTAAGGGATGGAGGAGCATGGATGGTGTGGATGTGGAGGAAAATTTGGGCATGGTCCCAATAAAATTGGGCATGATCCGGGTAAGTGGAAGGATATGAGGTGGGTTGGAGAAATCAGGTGGGGCATTGGTGAATGGGGATGGATTAGGTGGGTATTGGGATGATAAATGGGGCCTGGATGTGGGGGATGGGAGAGAAAAATTTGTCATGGCCCCGGTAAAAATGGGCATGACCTGGGTAGATGGAGGAATGTCTGGGGGATTAGATGCGGCATGGGTAAATGCGGGTGGATTGGGTGTGAATCAGGAAAATGGGAAATGGGGCGCGATGGTGAAGGCGGGAAATTGGGCCGGGTTTTGAAAGGGTGTGGATGGACTATGAGATGGATCGGGAATGGCTTGGGAAAATGGGAAATGGGGGATTGGACTTTGGATATTTTGGAAGGTGGTAGATGGTAAAATGGGGGCACCAAATGGGCCGGTAACGGTGAAGGTGATTGGGTAGGGGACGAAAGTGAACATCTCTTTCGTATGGAAGTGGGTCGGGGAATGTGGCGGGGATGAGTCGGGATCGGCGTATGCCGGATCCACAGCCCACGACATGGCTCGATATCTGGTAGGGTATGGGTGCCTCAGATGGGGTTCATAAAATTTCCTCCTTCCCCTACGGGATGACGGAGGGCAAGATGATGCCGTTGTGCCGACACCACAAATCACTATTTTTCTGGCTTTTTAATTTTTTAATTTTTTGAAATTTTTATAAGTGAAATGAATCAAGGATTCCGAGGCCTTTGAACTCCCTTCTCGGGTGGCTTTTGTACCCTAAATAGGTCCTGCGGCAAAGACTCCGAAGTGCTTCGGAAGAATCAAAGGGAAACCCTTTGATCTATTGAAGGCACGGAAATCTATGCAAACAACCTGATCCCTCGGACTGGGTAAAAATGAATTCACCTTCTCTTGACCGGTGAGGGCGTATTGGGTGTCAAAAATTATGGGGCTTAAACAAAGGTACCAAAAACACTAATCGAGGACTGCGAGATGTGAACTAGGCCACAGACTCAGACTGCAACTGTCCAAAATAGACTTGGTGCAACTAATACATGCACCAGGTAAAAAATGCTTAGATTTTAAGCTAGCGCAACTAATACATGTGCCAGAGCACTTCTGGGAATTTTTACCTTCGTGCATGTATTAGTGGTGCTAGGCAAAAAGAGGGATTTTGATAGTTTGACAGTAGGAATTACAGCCCAAAATGAGTCTTCTTTTCTGGTTTCTCTGGAAGCAATGCTTCTGGGGACTGACTGTTTTAATGAATCGGGTCACTCCTCACCGAAACAAAGGGTTACAAGGCCAGTGCGAGTCCACTAACGCTCACTTCCCTCGGGTTTTAAGTTTAGTAACGAGAAGGTTACTCACCTGTTATATCGTCGGCGCAATCACTTTCTCAGGTACTAGGTGAGCTGAAAATTTTCTGGATCATCACCATTAGGCGTTGCCGCCGTACTAGGAACCAGGAGTTTGTATGTTTGCCTAGATACCCCACCCTTGAAACTCTACCCCGCAAAATTCAATTATGTCCCCTTTGTTGGTTCAATTTTAATTTTCAGTTTTAAAGGGAGTTTACTTAAGTTCAAAAGACAGGGGTGATGGCCTCGTGCCGCCTCTACGGGCCGACGTCCACTGGTGGAATATGTTTGCAATAAAGTAAATGCGCACGTAGGGCTGCCAAAAGACTAAGGGGCTTTAAATGATGCAAAAGTAAAGGAAATTAAATACAAAGCACAAGTAGGCCAGCCAATCGGCTAAGGCACTAAAATGACCGAAAAGTAAAGAAATTTAAATGCAATGTGCATGTAGGCCCGCCAATCGACTAAGGCTCGTAAGTGACTTAAAAGTAGGGGTAAGTAAAATGGCGTAATCGGAGGGGTGAGTAAAAAAATAATACAAATAGTAAAAGTGGTTAGTAAATCAAAAATAAAGGGCCATATTCAAGGGGAAACTCTACTAGCTACTCCCTAGTAGAGTCACCATTTGTGCAACCGTGGGAATCGCGATGGTCCAGTCGCATCGATGCGCGCTCGTAAGAAAAATAAAGAGTCTCCACCCAGAGCTTTTGGTGTCCCTAGAAACCCAAATCAAATTTAAAAGTACCGAAGTGCCAAAAATGACTCTGAATCCGGACTACGCCAAAGGTTCTTGGGTAGGGGCTTCGGTTATCGTTCGGGAAGGTGTTAACCACCCGATCAACCCGCTTAATACGGTCTCTACTTATGGCAAAAAATAAAATAAAATAAAAGAAGGAAAAAAAGACTTCCTCTTGCCCTTAGGGCATTAAAACCCTATTTGTGCCCCTCCGTTCCTACCGAGATTTCGATGGTGTAACAGCACAAATGAGAGGATAGAGAAAGAGCCTAGAAGGTAGAGGAGTAGTGGGGAGAGACGGAGCTCTCGGGCCCTTTTTGCATCACTGTGGAACCTTGTGTAAGCTTGCTTTGGTGAGCTTCTGATTCTTTGAATGGTTTGGAATGGGGTTTTCGATCCTAGGGCTTCATAGCTAAGAGGCAGAGAAGGAAGGTTAGGGGGTGGCACACACCTAGACTAAAGGGTTTTGATGGAAGGTTAGGTCTTAAAGGGAGTTTGAGAATTTTGGAATTTGTATGTAGAAGGGGCACTAGAGGAGAGGGAGAGAGAGAGTTCTTAATCTTCTTTCTTTCCAAATTTTTCAAGCCTTTGTAATGGGGGGAGGGAGTGACACTCTGTTTATAGGAAAAAGAGGGGTAAGAAGGGTGTTTAGAGGCTATGTAAGGTTAGGAATTAGGTAAACTAGCCATCTAAGGTTTTCTAGGGTTTCAAAGGTTTAGAAAAGTGTGCAAATTGGCTCTAATGGTAGATGATGGGTTAGAGATTTAAGTCACTCAAAGGGTTGCAAATAGAATAGGAATGGGTGCAACGGAATAAGCAAAACACACCTAGAGGATCAAGATGGTCAACAAGTCAAACCCTAATCTCAAAATTCGAGTAAAAAACCCAAGTGTACAATAGCTAAGCCTAGCACAACTAATAGATGCGCCAGGAAAATGTACAGTAAAACAGTGCCACACAGTGGCCTGGGAAGTTGGCTGCCCGAGGTGGGACCCACCTATAGGCTGACGCAACTAATACTTGCACCAAGCCATTTCTTCCCAGAAATGGCTTGGCACATGTATTACATGCACCAAAACCCTAGGGGGATCCCCATAAAAAACCCTAAATTTCTCTTAGACTTCGGAACGTCATATCTTCCTGTGTACAACTCTAATTGGGGTAATTCTTGACTTGTTGGAAAGCTAGGGACTTCTACTTTTCAATGGTATATGATTCGATTGTAGTAGAAGATGCCAGCCAGTCTTGGATCACCACTCTTCATCCATTACTCGGGAAAGTTAGGTTTAGGGTTCAGAAGGGTTTCTAAGGGTCGGGATTGGCTTATAAAGGTTTAGGGTAACTTCTAAGGGATTTGGGATGATTCCTAAGGGTTTGGGATGGTTCCGAAGGTTTCAGGGAGGTTCCTTAGGGTACCATACATGCCATCAGAAGCGAAGAAGTGTGCGTCTCTCGAAACATGTTTCGATCGGGCCTTGGGCCAAATTTGGGTGTCTACAGTTGACTTCCACCTTTCATTATTATGGCCTACTTTAACATCATCATCTCTTATCATTTTAATAGCATCAGTTAATTTGCAAAGAAAAAAATTATGAATTGTTACTATATCTGTTTTGCAGGTTCTGCCGTTCAGAGCGTACAAAAATATGTAGACATGAGATGGCCTTGGATTCTAATGGGAGGAGATTACTGGTAACTTCAAGTTCAATTAGATCTCCCATATATCAGATGAACCTTGTTCATCAAGTTTCATATCAGATTTTCTGTTTGGCTTTGTTTCTACTCTTTTTGCCCATTTTTTTGCCTCAAGTTACTAATGGTATTATTCATCAAAAAAAAATATAATAGTAATCGGTATTATATTTTGGTTCAGGTTCAAGGTTATATGAGTTGTCTGTTACATTTATTATTGAAATGAAAAGATATAAGAATAGGATTTGTCTTGTGTATACCTACCAAATATGAGTTCTATTGGTTTAATCAAGAATAAGATTTGTCTTTGAGTGCATATATCAAAGGAATAAATTGTATAACCCATATCATTCATTTTGTTCTTCCAGCATTGCGGATGAAGTTGATAGTGTTTCCTAGTTTGAATATACAAGAATTGAACAACTTTGTATTAGCAAATTGCAGTTCTACCTGTTATTAAATAGCTTGAAATGAGTAACCATTTCAAAAAGCTTACTATCGACCGCTTTTGAAAATTCAGTAGTTACCATTTTTTGGTCACTAATTAATTGCTCCTTGTTTAGGCATATTGAAAGGGCACCATCTTTTGAAAATCAAGTAGTTACCTATGCATTTAGCAGCATAGGTGTAAGGGCTTCAAAAGTCTCTATTAAATTGATTGGGTGAAATTGTGTAGAGTTCATAAATATGCCTTCTGCAATTGAATGTAGGGCAGCACTATCAAGACCTCAAAGACTGAATCCTCGAGTTTTATCAACACTTTCCAACTGATAGCAATGTCTATGGACCTTGATTTATCAGGTCTTTTTGAAGAAAAGGTGATCTCCCTACCAATTCTGAGTTCAATTTCAGTGCACCTATTTTACTCCTATTCTCCGCTAACAAAACTAGTAAATGTGGGTCTTTTGTTAGCGGAGAATGGAAATATTACCCATTTGATGGAAATGCTTGTTATCATTATATTTAATTACATGAAGCGAATTCTGAGTGATTGTAATTATCAAATTTTTTTGACTTTTGTTTCCAGTAATATCGTAGATCTCCCGTACTACTAATTCTCCATGGAGATTCATCACCCTATTTAGTGAGATGGACCGCATACTACAAAATCTCGACTGATTTTATTACTCCCACATTCAATAGGGGCAATGAGTAATGGAGATTTGCATTCTTTGAGTCTATCTATGAGTCCTGGGTCACAGTCTAGTCGTGTCACTACACCACCTCAGATTTCTCATGGCGGTAGTGAATTTGTCGCCATTAAAGCAAAGAAGAGAGAGGTCAGCAAGGTTGGTCATAAGCAAACTGTTCATAGGAAATCTATTGATACATTTGGGCAAAGGGCATCACAATACATAGGTGTTACAAGGTCAGAATTAGATTTTAAATGTTTTTTTTTGTTATTATTTTTATAGGATTTTTTGTTTGTTCTAAAATGGGATGACTTATTTTTCATTTGGGTTTTCTTTTATTTTGTTTCCTATCTGTTGACTCTCAAGTTATCTTGATTAGGCATAGAAGGATTGGTAGATATGAACCCCATCTATGGGACAATAGTTGCAAGAAAAAAGGGCAGACTAGAAAAGGAAGGCAAGGTTGGTTTTAAAGATACCTATTTTGAGTATATTTTAGGATTTTTATGTTTCCATAGCTTTATTCTGTTTTCATTTTTTTGATTGGCATTTTTCATTTGTCATGTTCCTTCTTGTGGGGTTACAATGCTATAAAACTCTCTGCAGTTTATCTAGGTAATCCTTTTTTTCTCAATTATACTAGCAAACACCTTAATCATCTCTCTTTGATAACAAAAAAACCCTATTTATTTTATTTATAGTAGAAATTTGTAATTGGTTTAGGATGTTAGGATTTGGAAGAGAAAGCTCCAAGAGCTTACGATTCAGCGATGCTCAAGTATTGGGGGCCTTCGACTCATATCAACTTCTCGATATGATCGATTCCAATAAAAATGTAGGTCAATTTCTCATTTTTGAACCTTTGGTTTGATCAATTTGCTTAAAAATGGTTTGTGCCATATGCAGTTAGATAATTATCATGAACAACTCAAAGAAATGAAGAACAAACTGTAGACATCCAAATTTTGCCCAAGGCCCGATCAAAACACCTTTCGAGAGAGGTGCAATTCTGAGCTTTTGATGGCATGTATGGAACCCCTAAGAATCACCCCAAACCCTTAGGAATCACCCTAGATCCCTTAGGTACCTATCCCGAACCTTTAGAAACCATTCTCAACCCTTAGAACCAATTTTGAACCCTAAACCTAACCTTACCAGGCTATGGATGAAGAGTAGTGCACTGGAACTAGCTATGGCCCTCTACTGCGATCGAGTCTCATACCATTGAGGAGTAGAGATCGTCAGCTTTCCAACGATTCAAGGATCGCCCCAATCAGAGGTATACGTCAAAAGATATGGCAAATCAAGCCCGGCGGGCATGAATGTAAAGTCATGTGGGCCCCTTAGGGACTTGGCGCAACTAATAGTTGCGCCAGTAATAAACTTTGCCTGGTGCAACTAATAGTTCCCTCATTTTAAGTCTGGCGCAACTAATAGTTGCGTCAGATTCAAAAGTGGGCCCCATCCTCGCGAGCTGACTTCTAGGCACTGTACATTACTTTTTTACCGTACATTTGCCTGGCGTAACTAATAGTTGCATCAGGCATATGAACAGTAATTGTTAGATTTTGCCCCGAAAATCGTTATTGGGGTTTGACTCGTTGACCACCTTGACCTTTGGGGTGTGTTTTGCTAGTTCTGTTGCACCCTTTTGAAGCCTATTTGCACCCCTTTAAGTGGCTTAAGGCCTCACCCCATCATCCACCATTGGAGGACCTTCTCACATATTTCAAGGCTCCAAAAACCCTGAGAATCCTTAGATGTAAGATTACCTAATTGCTAAACTCATTTAACTCCTAAGTAGCCTCCTAATCCACCCATTTCCTATAAATAGAGACCCCCTCCCCTTGGTTTAAGGGTTGAGAATTTTGCTTAAGAGAGAAAGAGCTCTAAGTGAGAAGTTCTTCCTCCCTTTGGTGCACTATTTTCACCTAAAATCCAGAATTCAAAGACCCTTCCCAAGCTTGCTCTTACACCCAAAACCCTTAGCCTAGGTGTGTGTGATCCCCTAGCCTCTCTTCTCCATCTCTTAGCTAGTAGGCCTTAGTGGTTAGAATCCCTTTTTCCACCATTCAAGTCTCCAAAACCTCATCAAAAGCAAGCCAAGGAAGGCTCCTCTATGGTGCAACAAGGGCCCGAGGGCTCCGGCTCTCCCCTTTTTTCTCCTATCTCCTTTTGCTCTCCCTACCCTCTCATTTTGTGCCGTTACGCCGCCGAATTTTCGGTCGGAACGGAGGGGCACAAATAGGATTGGAGGCCCATATGGGTAAGAGGGAACCATTTCCTTTTCTTTTACTTTATTTTATTTTTGGCCATTAGTAGAGACCGCGTTAAGTGGGCTGATCGGGTGCCTAACACCTTCCCGATCTATAACCGAAGCCCCTACCCAAGAGCCTTTGTTGTGGACCAGATTCAGAGTCATATTTTTAGCACTTCGGTGCTCATAAAAATGAACTAGGTATCTCAGGACACCAAAATCTCTAGGTGGTGACTCTATATTTTTCGTTAGAGAGCGCATCGTCGCGACGGGATGGTCTCGATTCCCACGGTTGCATAGATGGCAACTCTGCTGGGGAGTAGCTAGTAGAGCTTCCCCTTGAACTAGGCCTTTTTTTAAAAAAAAATTCTAACATTTTATTGCGGTTATTTTATTTTATTTTTGCTGTTTTTTTCGCTCACCCCTCCGATTAAGTCACTTTACTCACCCCTACTTTTATGTCATTTACGAGCCTTAGCTGATTAGCGGGCCTACTTGCATATAGTCTTTAAATTTATTTACTTTTCCGTCATTTTAAGTGCCTTAGCCAATCGGCGAGCCTACTTGAGCATTGTCTTTTAATTAATTTAATTCTTCGTCATTTAAAGTGCCTTAGCCGATTGGCGGGCCTACTTGTGCAAACATATTCCGACAGTGGACGCCGGCCCGTAGTGGCGGCACGAGATAATCACCCCTGGTCTTTGAACTAAAGAAAACTTTCAAAAAAAAAAAAAAAGCTTTCAAAAAATTAAAATTGAACCAAGTTAGGGTGCTTAATTAATTTATTTTTACGAGGTAGATTTTAAAGAGGGTTGGGATTAGGAAAACATACAAACACCCAGGTCTTAGTATGGCTGCAGCCCCTAGTGGTAATGATCCAGAAAAGTCCCAGCCCACCTAGCATCTAAGAAGGCGCTCGTGCCGGAGGAATATCAGGTGGGATCTCATTTCGAAGCTTAAAACCCTTGGGGAGCACGCTAGCGAGTTATATCAGACTCAAACCCTTTAGGTGCGGTGAGGAGAGAATCGATCACCAAAAAATAGCTCAGTTTCCGGAAGCCTAGCTTTCACAAAAAATAAAAAAAGAAGTTCATTTCAGGCATTAGTGGCTGTTGTCTTCTGTTATGGAGAACCAGTTTTTGCCTGGCGCAAGTATTAGTTGCACCAGTGTAAAAACATTGGAATTTATAACTGGCGCAACTAATAGTTGCGCTAGTGTAAAATTGGTCCCCTGCAACCTGGGCGCATGTATTAGTTGCGCTAGGCTTGTTTATTAGCCCACCAGCCCAAATCCTTGACCCTTTTCACATCCCGAGTTTCCCAATTAATGTGCTTAGTGCCTTGCTTGGGCCCCGCCATCTCTGACACCCAATACGCCCCCACTGGTAAAGAGAAGGCAACTTCTTTTTAGCTCATTCCGGGGGATCAGGTTGTTTGCCTCGATTTCTGTGCCTTCAATAGATCGAAGGTTCTCCTTCGATTCTTTCGAAGTGCGTCGGAGTCGTCGCCGCAGGTCTTGAATTAAGGTACGAGGGCCACCCAAAAAGGGAGTTCCAAGGCCTCGAAACCTTTGTTTTCCAAAAACCTTTTTTCAAAAAATTCAAAAAATATATATATAATCAAAACCCAAAAAGAAATAGATAGTATGTAGTGCTGGCACAACGGCATCATCTTACCCTCCGCCGTCCCGTAGGGGAAGAAGGAGGAGGATCCTTGGGCCTTATCCAAGGCACCCTTACCCGACCCGCTCCCAAAGAATGTCGTGGGTAGTGGACCCGGCTTACGCCAATCCCGACTCATCCCCGCCACATTCTCCAACCCACTCCCATTCGGGAGAAATTTTTTCCACCATTCCCCTCACCCAACCCCCCTTCATCGTTACCGGCCCATTTGGCGCCCCCATTTTCCCAACCAACAACCCCCAAAATATCCAAAATCCAACCCCCCATTCTCCATATTTTGCCCAAGCCATGCCAAGTCCAACTCATCTCCCATCCACATCCATACAAAACCCAAACCCATTTTCCCAATCCACATCCATGCCCCAATTCCCATCATCCCCCTATAGACCCGATCCACCCACAATTCACATACAGCACTTCCACCCTATCCAACCCCCCGCAAAATCCCCCATCCATCCGGGTCATGCCCATTTTTACCAGGGCCATGCCCAACTTTCTTCATCCCTCCTCATCATGCCCCCCATCATCCCGAAACATACCCAATACATCCCCTCATCCACCCCATACCCCCCCACCTACCGTGGTCATGCCCGATTATACCAGGGCCATGCCTAATTTTTCCACCACCTCCATCCCATCTATACCCCATCACCCCTTAAATCTCCCATCTCCATCCAACCCTTCCTCCATGACCATGATGGAGATATTCCAAGCCTAGTCTGTGTGGAAGGCTTCTCAAAACACTCCCTCTCATCCACACCCCATGCCCATGAACCCGTCCCATACCCTAGCTAATCTCCATGCCTCACTCCCCCATGACCCCCATCAACCCCCTATAATCCACACCACCCAAACCCCCATTACCCACTTACCCCAAGGCCCCATGGCCCAATCTCCAAACTCTCACATACCCCAAGGCCCATTGGCCCAAACCCCCTTCTTCCACATATCCCAAGACCCCATGACCCAATACCCCACTACCCAAGCCTACCCAGGGCCCATGGCCCTGACCCATAAAGGCCCACTGGGCCAGATCCACCAAGGGCCCATGGCCCAGGCCCATAAGGGCTCATGGGCCAGACCCACCAAGGGCCCATGGCCTAGACCCATTAAGGTCCATTGGGCCATACCCGCTAAGGGTCCATGGCCCAAACCCACCAAGGCCCACTGGGCCAGACCCACCAAGGGCCCATGGCTCAGACCTACCAAGGATCCATGCCCCAGATCCACCAAGGGCCCATGGCCCAAACCCATCAAGGACCACTAGGCCAGACCCACCAAGGACCCATGACCCAGACCCATCAAGGCCCATTAGGCCAGACCCACCAATGGCCCATGGCCCAGACCCATCAAGGCCCATTGGGCCAGACCCATCAAGGGCCCTTGGCCCAAACCTACCCAGGCCCATTGGCCTAGACCCATCAAGGGCCAGTGGCCCAAACCTACCAAGGGTCCATGGCCCAAACCTATTAGTGGCCCATGACCCAAAATGACCAAGGGTTCATGGCCCAAACACGAACCCCACACTCACACCTTCCACAATACCCCCAACATTTAACCCAACCTTCACAGCCGGGTTAAACCCATGCCATACCTCAAACCCAATTCTCCCATGGCCCCACACCCCAAGGCCATCTCCAAACCTTCCCCCATATCCAATGGCCCTTTAAGGCCCAACCCCAAAACCAAATTCTCATCACCCAACAAACCTTTCCTCACCCCCAATGGGCTCACCCAACCCCCACTCATGTCATTCCCATCCAGCCCATGGAACAACAACAGGAGAATCCTGCCCTTGCTGCACACTATGCCGACTAGCAGTATGAAGAGGACGAGATTAGGAATAGCGGGGCCTATGCTGGGGCTTTGACCAGCCTTAACCCTCTTCCCATAATTGCCCATCCCCTGGTGGCCCAAAGTGAAGTCCAACTAACGGCCGAGAAAGCAACCCCTGTATCAAAAGAGTCGGAACAACTAAAAGAACAGTTAGACAAAATACAAAAGCAGCTGATGAAAATGAGTGGTGCTGAAATCCACGCCACGGACTTCACAGACTTATGTCTGTTTACTGAGGTCCCCCTGCCCCCTAAATTTAAAATGCTAGCCTTCGACAAATATAATGGCACTGGCAATCCTATTGTGCACCTGAAGTCCTACTGTGGGGACATGTGCCAATAAGGGGAGGACGAAAGACTACTAATAAAAGTCTTTCAAAAGAGTCTGACCGATCCGACTTTGAGATGGTTCACATCATTAGAGCCATCCATGATGAAAACATGGAGGGACTTGACACATCTCTTTCAAGGACAGTATGTCTACAATATAGACATCGAGCCGCATAAGTCCTACTTGGCCCGTTTAAAGCAGAATCAGAACAAGACCTTCAGCGACTACTTGGGGCGATGGAGAGCATTGGCAGCTCAGGTCAGGAACATAATACCTGCTGATGAACAGATAGAGATGATTTCAAAGAACACTCTACCTGTGATTTCGGACTTTCTGGTATATCAACAGCAAACTAGCTTTACTAATCTGGTGAGAAATGCTAACTGATGTGAGGACGCTATCAGGGAGGGGCATCTAAATAAGAATATGTCGAGTGGACCCAATGGGGTTAGGAGAATTTTAGAGCAAAGAAATGATAAAAGAACTGGGGCCAATGTCCAGAACATTGCCAATATCAGGCCCAATAACAATACTATCCCGTTTCAATTTCAGGCAGCCCCAATAGCACCCGTTAAGCCTGAGCATATGCAAAGAATGGGGAATGGGCAAGGAATGCAAATGACCCCGGAACAGAGGAGAGCCCGCTACGACTGAGTCTTCACACCTCTAGGGCAATCATTGAGTGTACTTTTACCCCTATTAGTAGAAAAGGGATTAGTGACTATCTGCCAACCACAACCTCCTCCTCACCCAATCCCAAGGAACTATGACCTAAATACCCACTGCAATTTTCATCAGGGTCCAGGTCACCATACTGATCACTGCTTCCCATTGAAGCACGCCATCCAGGATTTGATCGATGCCGGGAAAATCATTCCCCCTGCACCCTCCAAGCATGCTAATATTCACCAAGTGCCACTACCCCTACATCCTATCGGAGGAGCAGGTCCTAGACCCACCATTGGAATGGTAGAAGAAAAGGAGGAGTGTGAATTTGACCCATCCGATTATATAAGTGATCGAGAGAATTATGTGGCACCATTGCTGAGGAATGATGGAGAAAGGAATATTGGGGTAATTGAACCCCTAAATTTGCCTGAATATTTCCCCAACCCAACCCCGCAATTTGAACCCTTGGAGCTCCGGGCATACTTTCCGTCCACCACACCCGTCAATTATGTAAATATCAATGCATACCAATCATACACCACAACCCCCATCAATTACCCAATAAGCCCCCAGGCCCCCAATCCTACACCCGCACCCGCCAGTTATCAATGGCCTGCGCCTGCCCCATTTCAATTACCACCATACACCACAACCCCATCGATTACCCTTTAAGCCACCAAGCCCCCAATCCAACACTCACACCCATCAGTTATCAATGGCCTGCGCCCACCCCATCACCCCCAATTCAGCCACCGGCAAACCCCTCCACCCCGGTCAATTACTTAACGGCCCATCAGACCCCGCATCTGCCACCAGCACCCACCAGCTATCAATGGCCTACTTTTACCTCCTTCCCTTCAATGCCACCACCCTCAAGTTTCACCACCCCCATTTGGCCCAACCTTTCCACCCAACCCGTTGCCACCGTGGTGAATAAGGTGTTGCCCACACCTCCTGAGCCGGCAGTACAAGTACCTCAAGTATCAGCAGCCATACCTTTCTAGCTCTCGGGACCCACATATGATCCTCATCAGGTCCCGCTAAGCTACGAACAAACAGATGTCAATGCCGGCAGTAGCAACAGAGAAGGGGCAATAGATTTTATTACTAGGTCTGGGAGGATATCCAAGCAGCCAGAAGCACCAGCAGCAGCACAGGCCGAACCCGAAGGAATGAAAGACAGTGTGGTGAACCCCTTCGAGAAGATGAGTCAAGAACATATAGTGGAGACTCAGCTAAGAAGAATGCCTGCCCATATCACTGTATGGGATCTATTGATGATGTCCCCACTCCATTTCCAAGAATTAATGGGGGCGGTAAAAAATGCGCATGTATCACTCCATGTTAGCCCAGATGAAGGCAGGCAGATAATTAGTCAAGTGATGGCTCCAAATGCCATTTCATTTTCTGATGCCGATTTACCTGAGGAAGGAGGTAGTCACTCAAAATCATTGAATATAACCGTTGAGTCTGAAAATATGATTATCCCCTTAGTTCTAATCGATAACGAGTCTGCATTGAATATATGCCCATTAAGAATCACCACCAAGATTGGGGTAGATCCATGCATGCTGAGACCCACAAGAACTAGTGGCCGAGTTTTTGATAACACATGGGAGAAGTTGACCTTGAGCTGTTAATTGGGCCAATGACCTTCTCCATACTATTTTAGGTAATGGACATCAAATCCTTGTTTAATCTGCTGTTAGGGCGCCCGTGGCTACATGAAGTCGGGGCCATACCTTTCGCATTGCACTAGAAACTCAAATTCGCATCTGGGCATAAGATTATCACAATCATTAGAGAGGGGCAATACTCCCGGAGCCCATCGAGGGCATCTTGCCTAAAACAGGAGGCGGTATGGTAGTGGCAGTGGTAATACTCCAAAAGTGGGGTTATAAAAAAGGAAGGGGTTTGGGGCCCAGATTACAAGGAAGAAAAGAGCCAATTGTCGCCAAGGGGCAGAAGGTCCGATTCGGGTTAGGATACTACCCCACAGAAGAAGAGGTCCAAGAGGCCAAAGAGAAAGCCAGGGTTGCCGCAGCGGCAAGAGCTCGAGGAATCAACATAGAAGAGAAACCTCGCCCTAGGCCGCACATCAGGGATTCCTTCGTCAGCGTAGGGGTCGTAAAGATTGATCGAAATGGGGCAACCCATTTGACCCCACACAAACCCACAACCCCAATCCATCCCACCAATCCCCAGATCTCCCTTCCCAGCTTGGAGATAGATTTGGCTGAGTTGTCCCTTTTCGAGGAACGACGGTCAGTACCTGAACAAACCCCCCCTATGGTGAATCACCACAAAACCGTGTTATCGTTTGAGGACATGATCTCAGACGAAATGGGGATCAATATGACGGAGGCTAACTCTAATAAGCCATATCAGTTAGCACCCTCTAGCCCAAGAGGTAAAGAAGCTGCCCCTCAGGTATGCAACTGGGCATCTTTGCCCCAAACCCTGGAAGCAAGGAGTGGCCTAACATTTGGCACCCATTTCCTAAAAAAAAACTACCTATAAAAAGTGAGAGAAGCCCTTGGCAAATAATACCTTGGGTATATAGCAACCCACCTTGCCAAGGGTCCGTCTCCGAAGAAAACAAAAATCTCAAAAACATGGAAAAAATACAAAATCTCAAAAACATGAAAAAAATACAAAATAAAAAAAAACATTAAAAAAATCCAAAGTCTAAAAATATTGTCATTTAAAATTCCATAAAATGTCCCACAAAAGGATGCCTTAAACAAAATGCCCGTCCCACGTGAAATTGACCCCTTCCCTATAGAAATACAAGAAGAGGTAGGGATCACGAGTCTGGACGAGGATGACCCCTTCGAGGAGCTCTCCAATGAGCTCCTTGACTAATTTGCCGACTTTGAGTATGGCCCTACCCCCATTGTCGAAGAGACCGAAGATGCCAATCTAGGAAATGAGGAGGTTCCCAGGATAACCAAAATCGGAACGTCACTGTCTCCTGAGGAAAGAAAAAGCATGATCGACTAACTTCGGTCATACCAAGATGTTTTTGCCTGGTCGTACGAGGACATGCCTGGTCTGGATACCGATTTGGTCAAGCATGAGTTGCCTCTCTGCCCTGATATGGAGGCAGTCAAACAGAAGCTGAGACGTCTCCGACTTGAGTGGATGTTGAAAGTCAAAGACGAGGTCATCAAGCAGTATGACGCAGGGTTTCTCATGATATCCAAATACCCGCAGTGGTTAGCCAATATCATACCTATGCCGAAGAAGGACGAAAAGGTCCGCATGTGCATTGATTTTTGCAATTTGAATAGAGCGAGCCCAAAGGACGATTTCCCATTGCCACACATCAACATCTTGGTCGATAACATAGCTAAGCACGAGATGCTTTCTTATATGGATGGATTCTCAGGATACAATCAGATCAAAATGGCTGAGGTTGATCGCGAGAAGACAACATTCATTACTCCCAGGGGAACCTTTTACTATCGAGTCATGCCATTCAGGTTGAAGAATGTCGATGCAACGTACCAGAGAGCTATGACGACACTATTTCATGACATGATGCACCGAGAGATTTAAGTGTATGTCGACGACATGATAGCCAAGTCACTAGAGCGAAGCAGCCATCTGGTAAACCTTCAGAAGCTATTTGAAAGGTTGAGGAAGTATCGACTATGACTGAATCCACAGAAGTGCGTGTTTGGCGCCATGTTAGGGAAACTATTAGGATTCATCGTCAGCAGGAGGGGGATCGAGGTCGACCCAATCAAAGTCAAAGCCATCACTGAAATGCCACCGCCATCTATCGATAAAGAGGTTAGAGGGTTTCTGGGTAGAATACAATATATCAGTCGGTTCACTGCACAGCTAACTCTAATCTGCACGACGATCTTCAAGTTATTAAGGAAGAATTCACCCGTTGAATGGAATGATGATTGTCAGGCAGCATTCGAAAAAATCAAAAGCTACCTCCTTAATTCACTTGTTTTAGTACCACCTGAGCCAGGGAGACCACTCTTGATGTATCCCTCCACGACGGAAGTTTCGATGGGATGTGTCTTGGGGCAGCACGATGAAACAGGAAGAAGAGAGCAGGCCATTTACTATTTGAGCAAGAAGTTTACTGATTATGAAGCGTACTACTCTCATCTGGAGAAAGCATGCCTGGCTCTTGTATGGGCTACTCAAAGGCTCCGCCACTACTTGCTATCTCAGGCGGTTCTGCTCTTGGCCCGAACGGACCCATTGAAATACCTATTTGAAAAGCCAGCACTCACTGGACGAACCGCACGATGGCAACTTTTATTATCTGAATTCGACATCACGTACGTCACTCAAAAGTCGATCAAGGGGCAGGCGCTTGCTGATCATCTTGCCGACAATCCTTTACCTGATTATGAGTCTTTGAGAACTGAGTTCCCCGATGAGGACATCCTGTTCATGACAGAAGACGATACAGAAGAAGCAGAAGAATCATGGGTAATGCACTTTGACGGGGCAGAAAATGTCGAGGGTTAAGGAGTCTGTGCCATCCTAATTTCACTAAAAGGATCCCATGTACCGGTCTCTATCAAGCTCAACTTCCCTTGCACTAACAATATGGCTGAGTACGAAACTTTTGCCACTGGTCTGCAAGCGGCTCTCGATCTGAATGTAACTCACCTTTGAGTATTTGGCGATTCACAGTTAATCATATGCCAGATGAATGGTGACCGAAGGCGAAGGCGAAGCGATCCCCTATCATGAACACCTCGAGGATCTGATAGCTTGCTTCCAAGATGTGACTTTCTCATACGTCCCCCGGATAAGGAATCGCTTTACCGACGCATTAGCAACTTTGGCGTCAATGATTGAAATCCCCTATGGTGTTGAGATGAAGTCGATCGTGATCGAGCAGAAGAATGAGCCGGCCTTCTGCCTCCAGATTGAGGAACCTACAAAGCCTGATGATGAGCCACCTTGGTTCTCAGATATCTAGAATTTTCTCGAGACCCTTACTTTCCCAGAGGGTACATCCAAGACAGACCGATGAACCATTCAACGTTTAGCGGCAGGTTACGTCATTTGCGGGGAATGCCTCTACAAGCAATCATACAATAACATCTTACTTAGGTGCCTCACTGAAAGTGAAGCGGTCAATATTATGAAGGAAATCCATGAGGGAGTATGCGGAGCCCACGTCAACGGTCATATGCTCGCTAAGAAAATCCTATGACAGGGATACTTTTGGAACACTCCAGTCTGATACACGCTCTTGCCATTGATCTTCACTGCATGACCACTCCTTGGCCATTTGATACCTGGGGCCTTGACGTTGTCAGAATGATTAATCCGAAAGCATCAAACGGACATCAGTTCATCCTCGTCGCCATTGAATACTTCACCAAGTGGGTAGAAGCGGCGTCATATGCAACATCACGGCTAGTCACGTTGAGAGGTTTCTCAAAGAACAATATTGTGTGCTGATTTGGAGTACCCAAAGATATCATCACGAACAACGGCGCAAACTTTACGAATAAGCGCATCTGAGACTTCTGCGAGCAATACAAGATCAAGAACCATCGCTCATCCCCTTATCATCCTCAAACTAATGGAGCCATGGAAGCCGCGAACAAGACAGTCATCCGCATCCTTGAGAAAATGGTCGTCACTTATCAAGATTGAAGAGAAATGCTGCCATTTGCTTTGTGGGCCTACCAAATGTTAATCCGTACCGCTACAGGGGCAACACCATTCTCCCTTGTGTATGGAACCGAGGCCGTCCTCCCAGTAGAGGTTGAAGTACCCTCGCTCCGAATTCTCATAGAATCAGGCTTACTCGAAGCAGAAAGAGAGAGATCCCGCTTTGAACAATTAAACTTATTGGACGAGAAGAGACTCCTAGCCTTGTGTCACACTCAAGTTTACCAGGGGTGAATGGCATGCGCTTACAATAAACGTGTCCGCGGTTGAGATCTAAAGGTAGGAGACACTGTGCTGAAGAAGATCTTCCCATCCCTCCACGTCAATCCGAGAGGAAAGTTCAAGCCAAACTGGGAAGGACCTTATGTCATCCGAGAAGTGCTGCCGAGATACGCCATCCGCCTCGCCACCATGGACGGAGATCATCTTCCTGAGCCCATCAACGCTGGATACGTCCGACGGTTCTACTCTTAGTCCATCACGACAAGGTAAGTGTTGGTGAAATAGATATGTGGTTGCTTAAGAACCACCCGAAAGAGGCCATCATTCCAAGCACAGTAGCCCAAAAACATCCCTAAAAATGATGATATCCTTTGCTACCCCATTTGAGCCTGGGGCTTTTCTTCAACAAACCCATTCCCAAAAAAATATATATATACGTGTACATATACCAAAATAAAAGAGAGAAAACATGAAGTAGAGTTACTATCAAAATCCAAAAAAATTGAAAAAGCAAAACCTCAAAAAGAGATTGCCTGAAATGAAGCAAAAAGAACAAAAAATGTAGAAGAATCATGGGGCATGTACAGTAAAACCCCCAAGGAAGAAAGTTGTTGAGAACTGGAAAATACCATTTTTCACCCCTTAATCTGGGCCTTGATAGACCCTTGAGAGAACTAATTAAGTATTTTAAGTGCCTATGTTGCAGCTAACAATAAAGACATGCTTAACCATAAAAGCAGCTCAAAAGTGCCAAAAAGATGACAATCCATGTCAGTCCAAAGGAAGGAAGTGAAGAAACAACCTCATCAGCTGTGGAAAGGTCTAAATAGAAGAGGCAAAGACAAGAGAAGCAGGGAACATTTGAGAGAATGCACTACGAGTTCTTTTCACAAGAACTTGCACTTTCAGAAAGAACCTTGAACTTTGCGAAAAGAAGAAAACACTCCTCAAAAGAAGATTAAACTTTGCGAACAGAGCTTGAAGTCATTGAACTTTGCGAAAAGCCCCTAAACTCGCGAAAAGGACTAAAACTCAGTGTAGCTTCAAGAGCATCCGAACTCCTCGAAAAGAAGATTGAACTTTAACAGAGCTTGAAGTCATTGAACTTTGCGAAAAGGCCCCCGAACTCGCGAAAAGGTATTCGGAGATTCGTAGCTTTAACAAGGGCAATTCAAGAATCGCTACACGCGCCCAATGCATTGAAAAGCCAGAGACATTTCGAAAGATTCTGAGCACGAACCAAAGGCATATTCCACCCCATGTGAACACCCAAAGATGAAATTACTTGGCGGGAACTTCTAGAAACTCTAACAAACTTTCAAAATGCATAACAGAATTGATGCCTCTGCTTCGATTGGTGAACCAGATCAAGCGATTCGATTAGCGAACAGATCTGGATCCTAGTGCTCGACTCCTATTGGTTGATACAGATCTATCCAATTGATTGGTTGATACACATTTGAGTGGCTTAGGAAAACTATAAATAGACGAACCATTTGCCCAATTTGGGT
Organism: Chloranthus sessilifolius; assembly: GCA_021018995.1. Lineage (NCBI taxonomy): Eukaryota > Viridiplantae > Streptophyta > Magnoliopsida > Chloranthales > Chloranthaceae > Chloranthus > Chloranthus sessilifolius. The sequence goes on from CM037585.1 coordinate 94,207,652, forward strand.
ATCCAGATTTTAGAGTTTTCATCTCTGCTTTCCCTCATTCCGGCCGATAGCTTATCCGAACCCTGTAATCCCTTCTTGTAGTTTACCTTTGAGAGCCATTGTGAGTGATTTGTACTTCCAAGTTCGGATTCAAGTCTGTAAGTCTGAGCGCTCTCTAAGAACCCGTGCTCTGTAATTGTAATTTTGGATTTTAAAGGTTGTTGTAATTTGTGTCTTCTCCATTGGAGTCATGTCGAGGGTTACGAATGTTCACCTTAGTGCATTAGACTTCTTTAGATTCACTCATCCGCATGCAACTTCCTTAATTCATCACCTGCTAATTAGCGTTGGTAAACCTAATTCTAGCAAAGATTTACTGATGTTCATGTTACGAACTAAAGAATAGGCCACAACTATTGGATGATCTGTGACCATTTAAGTGGAGATCATAGCCATAAGTCTAAACCTATTCCTTAATTCGGATTTATTTCTCTTACATCTGTCTTTGGTAGCCGGGATGAAGATTGAATCTGCCTGTTGAACTCTGATTCTCCATTAAAATTGAGGCTAAAGTACATGAAGTTATTATTTCTGCATTTGTCTTATTTTAAACATCTCCCCAACTCGGATCTGGATCATGTAGTTAGTTCTTTTCTTTATTTGCTTATAGTTAAATGTGACACAATCCAACACTCTCTTTTATCTATTCTTTTTTTTAGATAATTATAGAGCCAGATCTGGTAGCACAGATCTGGAGGTTTATCTTAAATTTTAAATCAATTCCCTGTGGACGATCGTTTACTCACTTACATTTAAAACTTGCTACAATTGGCCCTGATCTTGCAGGCCAGTGTTAGCCCCAATGTGCTGATATCCCTTTCATAAGTTAACATCCATATAACCTAGCATTCTTTAATTCTTTAATTTTTGATTCATAATGCACACAATTATGGCACACTTGGAGCGACATCAAGTTTTTGGCGCCGCTGCCGGGGAATAGATTTTAAAATTGGTAGACCTAAGTTTTTCTATTTTGTAGATTTGATTTTTATTTTAATTTTGTCTTTAAACTTGCACTTTGTAGTCCAAGTGCTTTATTAAATGTCTCATGATTTTGTATAGAAAACTTTTACCGCAGTAAATTGTTATTTTTTATTTTTCGAGTTTTATTCTTTGCCTTCTAGTTATTTGAATAAATGCCGCCACTCTTTTGTCTTTTGTCAAATTTGGGCGTGCTTTGAGTTTTTCTTTTTATTTTTGTCAATACTTGAATAAGGTACTGCTACAGTTTTTGGATGTTTGCAGATCTGGAGCAGCCGTCCAACAAGGTGCATCTGGACCAACGCTGGAGCAGATCTGCTTGAGTTTGCATCCCCTTCTCCTTTGCATTTATTTTCTATTTTTAAATTCTTGAGAACCAGCAGTTCTACTGTGTTTAATGTTTTTTTTTTATTATAATTTATTTGTCTTTTAGGCATCTGATTTTTTTTACAAAACCAAATACAAAAAAAATAAGTGAAAACACAAATAGAAAATCTGAGTTGTTTCTCATTATTTTGATAGTAAATAAGGGCTCTTGTTGAGCGGGCTGATCCAAAACAAGTAAAAAAATAATAATAATAAAAATAGAAAATTATAAAACAATATAGATATCTTAGGATGTTTGTTTTTCTCCATTTGCATCCACTTTTCCCATCTGGACCTCGAGATCATTTTTTTTTTAGGAATCATGTAGGATAATGAGTAGTGAATCATAGGCTGTTTTGAATATTCAATGGACCCACTAATTTTATTTTCCTTCGAGATTTCCTCAGCATAAAGGGTCTCAGTGTGTGAACCTGCTTTTTAATATGTGCTCCCATGCTTCATTATTTTTTTTTCATACACATCATCAACAAAGGGGTCAATCTTATGAATCCTGCTTTTCGTATTCCTACTAATCATTTTTATAATCACTTAGATTCATAAGTATCTCGCTTTTGGGTTTGTTTCTTTGGGCTTAGGATACATCATTTGGCATTAGATTTTCTGCTTTAGGAATTTTAGTTTCAAATTCTTTTTTAGATCGCTGATTTTTTCTTTCTTAGGTTAATGTGTCCTCGCTTTTTCTTGATTTTCGTCATTTTTCCGTGAGTATAGTTAGTTTATAACTTTGTTTTCCTATTTTGCATTCACAAATTCAGTTTTGTATCAACACTTTTCTTTTCTTTTTTAACTTTGTATTCATCCCTTACCTTGTTTTTTACTATTTCTCTGTTATTAGCATTAGTTTCCTTTCATTTGCATAGTAATCCTTCTATTTGTTAGATTTTATTTAGCGCTTCTAGCATTGTTTTGTTGATTTTTCTTGCATTTGTATATCCTGTTTTCCATTTCCTTGCTCATATCTTCGCTTTTACATTTTATTTTCAGCATATAGTTTAGATTTTTTCCGTTCTTAGTTTTTCTTTCTTCTTTTACCTACGCCTAGTCTCTCATTGTCTAGAACATTGAGGACAATGTTCATCTTAGGTTTGGGGGTATGGCGGGTATGCCAATGAAATAAGTTAATGCTTGATGCACTAATGACCAGAAATTTTTGAAAATGAAGTAATTTCACACCGTTGTTTTGAAAATGAGGAAGTTAAAACTTTTTAAAATTAATTTCTAGTGTAATTCTAATACTTTCATGAAGTGAAGGTCGAAAATTTCTAAAAATAAAAAAAAAATTGATGTTTTAGTAAACCTAAAATGAGAGAAAACAAAGGATGATATACCGTGAATTTGATAGAAAACCACACCCAAAGGAGATTTGGACCGAAATGTATTCTTTGGAGGTATAAATTGGCGCTTTTTGCTCAGGACTGCTTGAACTCGCTTGTTTTCACTAGAAGTTACATATCCAAGTTAAAATATCTTGACAAAGAATCATGATATTAAAGACATGATGTAAGGCCTCCTTGGATAGTTTGAACTTCAAAAACCCAACCTTTTCAAATCGCCTTGATACACACCAATTGAGCTTTATAAATCCAAGATTTCTTTGAAACCTCATCAACCTCATTTAGCCTAACCTCACTCGAGAATTCAAGGTAAAAGGAAAGAAAGTCAAGAAAGGTGAGTTGGGTAACAGCTTGGTAAAAGAAAAGAAAAATAATTGAAGGCAATGATGTATCGCCAGAAGAAATGTGGCATTCCAAATAATGTTGATTTGAAAAAAAAAAAAAAAAAAAGAAAAGAAAAGAAAAGGAGAAGGCATTTCATTGGAAGTTTGAAAAGAAAGAGAAAAGATGGCCACTTTGGCTCGAAAATTCAAAGAAGAAGATGAAATTGTCTTTGAATTGAAGAAGGTGTGTCTATCACCTCCTTACCTTGACCGACTTCTCAATTTTGAACTCCATTCCACCCCTTTATTCTTGATAAATTTCACCCATAAGCCACATTACAACCCAAGTTAAAGTCCTTATCGATCAATGATGGATTGAGTCACATGGAGATAAGGATTTGTGTAATCTATGGTGAAAAAGTAGTAAATTCAGAATCTAAAAGCAATGCCTATGCTCCCTCAATCCTATTTGAGGACCGTAATTGCTCTTGAGCAGTGTGAAATAGTGCAACCCTCATATTTACATGGTGAGTGAAAATCCTGGTGAGAGTTGAGTTTGTAATCAAATTACGTGGGGGAACATCAAAACTGGATTCTCAAATAGAAGGCTAGCCTTTCATTAATTTTTCTTGTAAAAACTTTTGACACCAAAGTGAATGGTAAAGGAATTACAGAATTTTAGTTTTGGATGTTTTCTTAAAATCTTCTTACAACTTGTTGATGCAGATGTGAATAATCGATTCGATAAAGTTTGCTTTAACAGAATCTGCATTGATCTTAAGCGGATTTATTGGAGAAGTTTGTGGGTACCTTCACCTTTGAAAACCCTCGGGAGACTTCACTCCTCCACTAGGGATCACCTAGGGGTTTAAAAGGCTTGTTGCATATGCTAAATGCAACTGTGTTCCCTACAAAATGGCTTTTCATTCTATTTTTAAATTTTGTCTTTGCTCAGGGACTAGCAAAGCTTAGGTTTGGGGGTGTGTTGAGAACTGGAAAATACCATTTTTCACCCCTTAATCTGGGCCTTGATAGACCCTTGAGAGAACTAAATAAGTATTTTAAGTGCCTATGTTGCAGCTAACAATAAAGACATGCTTAACCATAAAAGCAACTCAAAAGTGCCAAAAAGATGACAATCCATGTCATTCAAAGGAAGGAAGTGAAGAAACAACCTCATCACCGTGGAAAGGTCTAAATAGAAGAGGCAAAGACCAGAAGAGAAGCGAGGAACATTTCAACAGAGAAATGTTCTGAGTTCTTTTCACAAAGAACTTGGACTTTTCGTAAAGAACGTTGAACTTTGTGAAAAGAAGAAAACACTCCTCCAAAAAAAGATTAAACTTTGCAAACAGAGCTTCAGAGCTTCAGAAGTCATTGAACTTTGCGAAAAGGCCCCTGAACTCTGCGAAAAGGTATTCTGGAGATTCGCAGCTTTAACAAGGGCAATTCAGTAATCTGCTACACGCGCCCCAATGCATTGAAAAGCCCAGAGACATTTCGGAAGATTCTGAGCACGAACCAAAGGCATATTCCACCCCATGTGAACACCCAAAGATGAAATTACTTGGCGGGAACTTCTAGAAACTCTAACAAACTTTCAAAATGCATAACAGAATTGATGCCTCTGTTTCCTGATTGGCTGCACGGATCAAGCGATTCGATTGGCGGAAACGGTCTGGATCCTAGTGCTCGACTCCTATTGGTTGATACAGATCTATCCAATTCTGATTGGTTGATACACATTTGAGCTGGCTTAGGGAAAACTATAAATAGACGAACCATTTGCCCAATTTGGGTATCCAGATTTTAGAGTTTTCATCTCTGTTTCCCTCATTCCGGTCAGATAGCTTATCTGAACCCCCTGTAATCCCTTCTTGTAGTTTACCTTTGAGAGCCATTGTGAGTGATTTGTACTTCCAAGTTCGGATTCAAGACTGTAAGTCTGAGGGCTCTCTAAGAAGCCGTGCTCTGTAATTGTAATTTTGGATTTTAAAAGGTTGTTGTAATTTGTGTCTTCTCCATTGGAGTCATGTCGAGGGTTCTGAATGTTCACCTTAGTGCATTAGACTTCTTTAGATTCACTCATCCGCATGCAACTTCCCTTAATTCATCACCCCTGTGCGAATTAGCGTTGGTAACCTAATTCTAGCAAAGATTTACAATGATGTTCATGTTCGAACTAAAGAATAGGCCACAACTATTGGATGATCGTGACCATTTAAGTGATGATCATAGCCATAAGTCTAAACCTATTCCTTAATTCGATTTATTTCTCTTACATCTGTGCCGGTAGCCGATGAAGATTGAATCGCCTGTTGAACTACAGATTCTCCATTAAAATTCAGAGGCTAAAGTACATGAAGTTATTATTTCTGCATTTGTCTTATTTTAAACATCTCCCCAACTCGGATCTGGATCATGTAGTTAGTTCTTTTCTTTATTTGCTTATAGTTAAATGTGACACAATCCAACACTCTCTTTTATCTATTCTTTTTTTTAGATAATTATAGAGCCAGATCTGGTAGCACAGATCTGGAGGTTTATCTTAAATTTTAAATCAATTCCCTGTGGACGATCTTTTACTCACTTACATTTAAAACTTGCTACAATTGGCCCTGATCTTGCAGGCCAGTGTTAGCCCCAATGTGCTGATATCCCTTTCATAAGTTAACATCCATATAACCTAGCATTCTTTAATTCTTTAATTTTTGATTCATAATGCACACAATTATGGCACACTTGGAGCGACATCAAAAGTATGTTGAGAAAACTGAAGCCGTATCAAGGAAACCCTTTTAGCCCAGCATACCTTCAAATCCTAACTTAACCCATGGCCAAGCTACACCCTGAAGGAAGCCCTCTTTGTAGGTTCGCAAGCAATCATAATATATGTTAAGTCAACATGAGCCGAGTCGTGACACGACACCAGAACCCCATTCAGCCGGCTATGAGGGAATCGATGTCTATGTCGTGGCTCTTGAAAAAATTAAAAGAAAAGAAAATAAAATAAAAATACAAGCTCAAAGCAAGATGGACGTGGTGAAAACCCGAAAGGGCGCTACGGGTAAAAATAGCGAGCTTGGGCGGACTAGGTGAAAACTCTATAGGGCGCTTGGGGTAAGAGAGCTAAACCCATGGACGTGGTTAAAACCCGAAAGGGCGCCATGGGTAAAAAAGGGAATAAAGAAAAATTGAAAAAGAAAGGTTTGGGCTGATTGAGAGGATTGATGTTTGAGGAGCCTTCTTGGTTACTCTCCCTGATCCCTTTTTAGGGGCCGCTCATGCTAGTTCGAATCAGGTCCCGACAAGAATTGTTTTCGTGAAACCCGCACCGCCAAACGTATGACCCGAGGCAAGGAGAAAGGTTTAACTCAATCCAAAGGGATGAACGGTCCGGCCTTGGTAAAAACTGAAAACCACCCAGGTTCGACTTTAAAGAAAGGGTTCAACCATGCTCGAAGGTGGATCCAGGGTTTTCCGAAGTTTCACCCAATGATTAAGGCATAAAAAATATATATATAATAATAAAACCAAAAATAGATCTGTATAGATGTATATCATAAACTGCCTTTTACACCACTTACACCAATCCCCAAAAAAATAAAATATAGTCGGTGTGATGACTAGCGTATTTTCCTTTTTACAAGTATAAAGCAAAAACAACCAAAACATAAAGAAAATATGTATACCAAAAATGTGTGTATATCTCTAAAGGGGTTTCTACGCCCCTTTTCTCTATATCTGATCTGTGTAAAAAGTTTTGTGTGCAGGAAGGAGTTAGCGACCCATATCGTGCTTCAAAGCACTAATCTCAGCATGAAGGTCATCTTCCCGGACATTCTGTTCAGTCAGCCAATGACCATGCAACCTCTTCCGAGAATAATCAACGACTCCAAAAGTGACGCTCAGTGATCCCTTCAAACGGAGGACTCACTCTCTACTGATTCCGCTTTAAACTTTTCATGTGTTAAAAGTTCATGCAGGATCCTTTTCTCGTCCACTAGTAACTCGATGCGGGCTCGGAGTGCCGTCTCTTTCTTTAACCAGGGGCCTCCAGTGCCCAAATCTTTGATAAGTCTAGACCATCGGCAGTAGGCCGCTCAGTCAATAGGCAGGCCTTGTACTCAGGAGAAGTCCTAACCGAGTCTCCCTGCTCCATATCACACATCAGCGTCAACTGACGCATCTCCCAAAGAGCATCAATCTGATCTATGTCCCCAGAGGACCCCCTAGAAAAGGTCAAATCACATAAAGGGGGTCTGGCGTCACAAGGCACCTGCTGAGGGTAGCCGAACTGATGCAACACTCGGAATGGGAAGTAAAAGGTGTTGCCCATCAATCCTAGGAGGGTGATGCCCTCATGATCTCTACTACGAATTATCGGGAAGGTCCGGTCCAGCCAAGGGAGCCTCCATGTCAGCTCGACATCGATCAACAAAAGTTTTAGAGCTGACATATCGCCCTGGGGGAGCAGGTGGCATCGACCCAGAGAACATTGGACCACCTCGCCTCGAGCAATATAAAAGCAGGGCACAGGCCCCAAAACAGTAAAATACTCACCCAGCCAGACCAGAAGCAACAAGGGGCATCCCCGAAGGCCCTCCACCTTACCCAAAACAAAGGAATCAAGGCATCGATACAGCTCGACAAGTACTAAATGCATCATGGACCGGCCTGCCTCCAGCTCCACCAAAATATCACAAACTGCCAATGAGAAGCTCTCTCCCCCGGTGAAGAAAAGGATTTCAATGATGAGACCGAGTGCTAGGGCTTTCACGTTAAAAACATTCCTGACCGACAATTTTTGGAGGCTTTCGTCACCGAAAAGTTCTTTGAGGAATTTTAGTGAACACCTTATGGGCCCCCCAATGAGACTTTTCTCATACTCGGATTTCTTCAAACCGAGAGTAAGGTTAACAGAATTGGAATAGCCCGGCCGAGGCGTGATTCTTGCAAGGTCCCTGTGAAGCTTCAGGCCAGACAGATTGGATATCTCCTCAAGGGTTAGAGTTAGCTCCCGCTTCCCAAAATGAAATATGTGGAGATTCACATCCCAAAATGAAGCAGCGGCATGAAGAAGTTCCCACCGAAGGGGAACCTCTAGGAAGGAAGGAAGGCGAGATAGCCCAAGGCGCTCCAAGTCGGAGAGCTCACTCTCATTCAAGCTCCCAAACCAGGCCGTTAAAAATTTGGCCCCAAACCCAACAAGGGGGGCAAATTGGCTCCGGGCCCTCTGCGTAAGGGAGGGCTGGAAAGCGGGTCCATGAACATACAAGGATCTTTTAGGGAGATAAGAATCGGTGTATGATGATGGACCCGCCTTGAAAAGCAGGGGCAGAACGAACCAGTCAAAGAGACCAAGTCAAAACAAAAGAGCTAACTTTTGGGCTGACTCGGGTATATAAGGACCCACTGCCCCCCAGGTTAAAGCTGGTGCAACTAATAGTTGTGCCAGTGCATTTCTGCCCATTTTCTTGCCTGGTGCAACTATTATTTGCGCCAACACAAATCAACTGAGAGTTTTGACTTGGCGCAACTACACTTCGAGCTCCCCCTCCTCAACCATTTTAGGACCTAACTTGGGGGACTTACACCCCTTTTGTTTGTTTGCTTCACACACCCTGTTCATTTACCAACTAAGCATTTGTTCTGTTTATTTATATGCAGGACCGATCCTACATCATGGCATGCAACCCAAGGGGGTCACTTTCAAAAGACATTTTGGGCCAACACTTCCTGCAGAGAAACGGATTTGATACCAAGAAATCGAGGCATAAAATCAAAGCAAGACTATCTCCCAAATGATAATAAAAATAAAATTTGTTTCCAAAGTACCACATCGACCATTCCCCAAATTGTTTAAAACAGATCCAAATCAAATTCCAAAAAAATACTGAGTTTTCCAAAAAGAAACTAATAGCCTATTCCTGGTTGGCGCCCTTCGACTTCTTGCGACGACGAGAAGAACTCTGAAAAGTCCGCATGTCCCCAACGCTAGACCACGCCTGCGAGATCCTGCTGAGCAAGAAGCGCGATTCCTTAGCACGAGCACGCTGCAAAGCACAAACCAAAGTCAGGAGTCAAAATCAGTTAAAGGGAAAATGATGATAAAATGAATAAAGAGGAATAGAACAGCAAGGCACTCACCATCTCGACCTCCCTAAGCTCCGCCAGGTGACGATGGTATGCCACATACTCCATGGCCGAGTTGAAGTCCTAGATTCAGAACAATGCAATATCAAAGGTCAGGACGACCCTAAAAGCATTTGCAGAAAGAAACCAAAATGAAAAGAGGTTGCGCCATCAAAGGACTTACCCCTGGGACCACCTCAGGAGGGGGAACGCGAGCCGCTTCGGCAGAGAGTCGTGCCTGTCTATCAACATCAGCGCAGAGGCTCGGATGAAAGCTATCATCAAGGCACAGAAAGGTCCCATAGACTACAGAGGAATCACCAACAAGGATACCAACGTGAGAAGTCCCCAACGGACCAGCACCCAACGAGCCCTCACCCGAGGGACCCGCACCAGAGGGATCCACCCCGACATATCAGCCACACTAGGTTTGCCTTCACCATCCGAATCATCCCCTGGGGCGAACTGTGAACAAGATAAAGATCCACTTAGAGGGGGGCAAAAGCCAAATAAAAGTAGAGAGGGAACTAATCCAAGCCAGGACAAATTACTTGACCAAGCGGGCAGCCAAATGCCTGAAAATTAGTGCTGGGAACAAAGTGCGGCAGAATGAACCAATGGGGCAAGCATTCGTACCAAAGGTGATAGTCCTCGGGCACGTGAAGGGCATGGATAGAGAGCCCATTATTGAAGAAGGCCGCTATGAGCTCCTCGATACTACCGACAGGATACCAGACATCCGCCGGAGGGTCCACGAGTATGGCATAATAGCCCTGAAACTGATGCACCACTCGCTCTCCCAAATATTGAAATTTAGCCCACGCTTCGTAGAAGAGCACGACATGGCGATTATTGAATAAGCAGGAGGTGCCTACAGCTGCTCGATCCCAGAAGGGTGATGCAAGGTACGGATCAGGGAGGATCTGCTCAAGTAAAAAAAAAGAGAGAAACCAAGCAAGCAACACCTCAGTCAAAGAAAATTTTCCATCTAAAAATGAACAAAGGTTGAGAAAAGAGAGGAGAGTTGTTACCTGGTCGAGGACCATCAAATCAAGTTGGGACCGTAGGCCCATTTCCAAGTGCTTTAGGCCCATGTCACGACATCGGGCCTGATGCTAGTTGCTGAGAAGAGGATAGGTGAGCGCCTCCGAGAAAAGGAGCGGGCGCCCGGGGTGGAAGTGGTGTATCCCCATACCTAAAGACACAGCACATAAAAGCAGGTCAATGGCACATAAAAGTCATGCAAAAAAAATGTGTGTTGACGAGGGCAAAGAAATGCAGAATTACCTCCAGGGCGGCCCAAAAACCCACAGCAGAGTTCGAGTCCCCAGTCGTAACCCTAGACAAATTATACATCAACCACGCATACCCTGCTCCTCCCCAGTCATGCCTAGGGACGTCACCCCAATTATCCATCACGCTCAATAGGGCCAGGCTGACTCGGCCCCCGCTGTCATTTGTGAAAAGGGTCTTGCCAGTAGGAGTAGGAGTGTGATGTGAGCTAAGACGATCGCCCGCTCTGGTGTGATGTAGAGCACCCTATCTGGCTGACCCAAGTCCACCAACTCATCAGCGAAAAAAAGGGAGGTCAGCCAAGACATCTTGACCTCTGTGCCATGGGTTTGCCCGCGAGGAGGATAAGCCCTAATCAGTCGAATAATGTCCTCCCAGCTCGGTACTGCCAAATCGGATATCAATATCCCCCCAATCCTGATACCCGTAATCATGGCCCAATCGACGGGCATCAACGTCATCTCGGCGTACGACATGTGGAATGTCATGGTCTCAGGGCAGAACCACTCAATCAGGGCCTTCAAATAGGCAGCGTCAGCCCTCATGGCGGGACAAGACAGGAACTCCCCAAAGCCCACCTGCTCCAACAAGACCTTCACTACAGGGGGAACGTAGAGGTAGAACTCGTGAAAGTCGAGCCATCCCCCACGAAACACAATATTGGCCAGGTCTTGCACCCAAAGAAAATACACATCAGATCAAAAAATAAGAGTGCATAACGGAAATGAATTGAACCTTTCGTTTACCTTGCCCGCTATCCCAAAGTTTGAAATATGAGTGTGCTGCTAGTGAAGGAGGCCGACTTGGGCGACCTCATCCTGCATCTCGAGCCATGGGCCCGCTCTCCGTTCCACCAAGACAAACTCCTCCCCCCGCGGGCCACGAATAATCTCGGGTACCTCCTCGGGCCCTCCTCGGGAATGTGCTCATCACCACCTGACATACTGGGGCAACAGGACATTCACAGCTAGTCAAGTATAGAGATACACATACAACCTTGTTCTTTAAAAAAAAACAGCAAAAAGAAACCTTTACTTTGCTTTGATCTTTAAAAAAAAACAACAAAAAAAAAAACCTTTTACCTTGTTTAAGCAAAAAAGGGGAAGGAGAAATAAGAAAAGCGAAAAAAAAGAACAAAAAAAATCCCTTTCTTCTATGCTCCTAAAAATCGAAAACCAAAAAAAAAAAGAAGCCTTTTTTTTATAAACAAAACCACAAAAAAAATATCCTTACTACTAGAGAAAAAAACAACCACAAAAATAACAAAAATGCCTTAGTTGTTTTTCACAAAATCCCTTGATTCCAAGGGAAGTAAAAAACCATTCCATTAATTTTCAAAAAAAAAAAAAAAAAACCAAAAATCCCTCCTTCCTAAATTTGTGTTCAAAAAAAAAGAAAAGACCGAAAATCCAATATATGCAAAAATAAAAACATACAAAAAAAAAGGAGAAAAGAAGAGAAAAAATAACAAAAACAAAGTCCATTCTATATACACAAATAAAAAGAAACAAAAAAATATATATATATTAGGCACCAACAAATTCCACAAAATAACAAAAATAGGGCACCATTCATGAAAAAATTGCCAACATATCATCAATAAACAAGCATACAAAGAAGATAAACCATTATTCATCAAAGAATGCAAGATCATAGCAATATTTACAAGAAAAAGTAAGAGAAATCAAAAGAAGTAAGTTTTAATGGTTACCTTTCGAAAGAGGATGGGTCTCTGATCTAGCGTAAGCTGGCACTCGATCCACGAAAGCAGGGCAACGGTAATGAAGCACGCAAAGAGGCAATGAGAGAAAACCCTAGGAAGAGGCAGTTTTCAATTTCAAAGAGGAGGGAGGGGGAGAAAATTTCAAAATAAAGCCCCCCAGCCCAAACTCGGGCTGTTTAAATTCCCCCAGCCAAGCCTGGCGCAACTAATAGTTGGGCCAAGCCAAAATTTTCCCTTCTTTTGCTTGGCACAACTAATAGTTGCGCCAGGCTATTTTGAGGTCCCTAGTGGCCTGGCGCAACTATTAGTTGCGCCAGGTACTTAGGCCAGATCTTGGGCTTGGTACGGGCCAGATAGGAGGGCCGGTTCCCCGCTTCCTCCTTATTTGTTTGTTTTATCACCTCCGACAGATGCACACACTCTCGGAATGACATTTTGATCATCCATCGACTTGCTAAGGAAGCCGTGCTAAAATAAAGGCGGACCGAGGACAATGAGCACCTCGATCCCACACCGGAAATATAAAAAGTCCAAAAAGAGAGAGAATCCCCACAGAGAAATCGAAAAAAATTCCAAAAAAATTCACATAAAATAATGACTTCAAAATTCCAAAACAATCAATCACATAAAATTGTTTGAAAGTTCGAAAAATAGGTCGGTATTCCCCACAGAGACGCACAAGCATAAGGCGATAAAATGTCAATATTTTATCTGCAACGCAGTTGTGCCATATTAAAGTCATGAGTCAGAGGTTCGCCTTAGATCTTGGGATCCTACTTCAAGGAAGGAGCAAGGTGTCAGTCCCGGTCAAACAGTCAATGTTTTGATCGAGTCGACTGCACTGCTAAATCTTTGCGATGAGCACTCTGTTTTGGATTCATGTGAACTTAAGTGTCTTAAGCTTCCGATTCTCCATTGGAAAAGGTCAATCATTGGTAAAAACCAACCTGTTAGGAATGAGATTACATATCAATCAAACTATGTGCAACCATGCATTCAGAAGGGTTCATTTTCCTTTTATTTTCTACAGGCTTAAAACCTGTGTGGGCAGCGGTATCCCAATAAAGTGTACACCATGTGTCTGGGTATCCGTATGATGGTCATTTGTCCCCGTAAATTGTACCCGGGCGGGTCCGGGTCAAGGCTTCCATCGCCGTTGTTATTGCTTATTGCCCCCGATGGGTGCATGATTATGCATAGTTAATTGGTGATTATGATCATTATCAACAGAGGCTAGGATTGGATGCCCCCTTTTGGGAGGTTCCCAATATTTGGCTGGATCTGTTTAAGGAAGTTGAAACTAGATACTCTAGGTCATGCTGAGCTGAGGCATGCTTTCAGAAAAATGGCACATACTCCCAAAAAGTGTTGTGACATCTATTCACTTCGGTCGGGTGCTCATACTAAATAAACTTTGGGATCGATGGGTTCGCCCAAAGACCTTGAACCCTGCTTTCACCAGGGATACCCGCGAATAATCCGATGAGGTCATCAAATGCCTTGTAGGATTGGACGCAAATTGTGGAGCCTTGCGTGTGTTTACTTTGCACCTATCTTCAAATGTGGGTCGATCACCCTCCTTACTTACGAAACTGTTGTATTCAGAATAAATCTCGAACATCAATCACCTTCAAATCATCTCGAGAAGAGGATATTTTTCCTGACTAACGGGCTTTCGCAACTCGAGAGGCGAACGTTTTTCCCAGTTATTGGGCTTTCGCAACTCATTCCACCTCGGTTATGCTCAGTAATGTCGCTAAGCGCTTGGGACTAATTACCTCGAGAAATGAATGATTAGCCTGGCAACCAAGGGCTTTCGTTTGCTCATCGTGTTACTCAACTGATGTTTGAAGTTTGTTCTGAATGGAACGAACCCGTCAGTAATGCCTTGGGCCTCTTCGGATGTCTCTTTTCTTTGACATACGATCATTAGTGATCAGATACCAAAGAGGGGCATCTGTAGACACTCAAATTAGGCCCAAGGCCTGATCGAAACACCTTTCGAGAGAGGCACAATTTTGAGCTTTTGAAGGCATGTATGGAACCCCTAAGAATCACCCCAAACCCTTAGGAACCTATCCCGAACCTTTAGAAACCAATCCCAACCCTTAGAACCGATTTTGAACCCTAAACCGAACCTTATCAGGCTATGGATGAAGAGTGGTGCACTGGAATTGGCTATGGTCCTCTACTATGATTGGGTCTCATACCATTGAGGAGTAGAGATCGTCAGCTTTCCAACGGTCCAAGGATCGCCCCAATCGGAGGTATACGTCAAAAGATATGGCAAACCGAGCCCGGAGGGCATGAATGTAAAGTCATCTGGGCCCCTTAGGGACTTGGCGCAACTAATAGTTGCGCCAGTAATAAACTTTGCCTGGCGGAACTAATAGTTGCGCCAGGCTAATTTTCCCTCATTTTAAGGCTGACGCAACTAATAGTTGAGCCAGATTCAAAAGTGGGCCCCATCCTCGCGAACTGACTTCCAGGCACTGTACATTACTGTTTTACTGTGCATTTGCCTGGCGCAACTATTAGATTTTGCCCTAAAAATCATGATTGGGGTTTGACTCATTGACCACCTAGACCTTTGGGGTGTATTTTGCTAGTTCTGTTGCACCCTTTTGAAGCCTATTTGCACCCCTTTAAGTGGCTTAAGGCCTCACCCAATCATCCACCATTGGAGTACCTTCTCACACATTTCAAGGCTCCAAAAACCCTAGGATCCTTAGATGTGAGATTACCTAATTGCTAAACTCATTTAGCTCTTAAGTAGCCTCCTAATCCACCCATTTCCTATAAATAGAGACCCCCTCCACTTGGTTTAAGGGTTGAGAATTTTGCTTAAGAGAGAAAGAGCTCCAAGTGAGAAGTTCTTCCTCCCTTTGGTGCACTATTTTCACCTGAAATCTAGAATTCAAAAACCCTTCCCAAGCTTGCTCTTACACCCAAAACCCTTAGCTTAGGTGTGTGTGATCCCCTAGCCTCCCTTCTCCATCTCTTAGCTAGTAGGCCTTAGTGGTTAGAACCCCTTTTTCCACCATTCAAACCTCTAAAAGCTCATCAAAAGCAAGCCAAGCAAGGCTCCTCTACGGTGCTACAAGGGCCCGAGGGCTCCGGCTCTCCCCTTTCTTCTCCTATCTCCTTTTTCTCTCCCTACCATCTCATTTTGTGCCGTTATGCCGCCGAATTTTTGGTAGGAACGGAGGGGCACAAATAGGATTGGTGGCCCATTTGGGAAAGAGGGAACCATTTTCTTTTCTTTTACTTCATTTATTTTTGGCCAGTAGTAGAGACCGCGTTAAGCGGGTTGATCAGGTGCCTAACACCTTCCCGATCGATAACCGAAGCCCCTATCCAAGAGCCTTTGGTGTGGATCGGATTCAGAGTCATATTTTTAGCACTTCGGTGCTCATAAAAATGAACTAGGTATCCCGAGACACCGAAAGCTCCGGGTGGCGACTCTATATTTTTTGTTAGAGAGTGCATCGTCGCAACAAGATCGTCTCGATTCCCACGGTTGCACACACACTACGTCAAAATGAGGAAAAAACCACTATAGCAGTATAAAATAAACCACTACTTTAAATAGTGGTGTAATATACCACTGCCTACAATAGTATTTTTTTAAGTTAAAGCTGTGGTTTTCTAAATCATCCTCTTGTCACATGCATGTTCTCCACTCATCACGTGCAAAATTTATCGCGCCCACCCGAAGCCTCTCTTGTTTCCCTTTATATATATATATGTAAAAAAACTGCCTCTCTTCGTATCCAAAGTTTTAACCCTTCTTTCTCTATAAGCGCTAGCCTTGCTCTCCTCTTTTGCTCTCAGGACAAACCCTAGAGGATTTGAGATGGATCGAGAGATCGGGAGCTGGTGAATGATGATCTATGAATGCTGATAGTGAGTTTTAACCCTTCATTCTTCTTTCTCTGTAAATGCTGATTGAGAGCCGTTTAAGAAATCAAGGTATGCTTTATGGTTTTGATCTCGTGGAGAGGAGGATTTGAGATGGATTAGAAGCTGGTCAAATCTTTGCAAACTCAGATCTCTCACTCCAAAACCCTAGTTGTTCTTCATGCATTAGAGATCATCACGATCCACGCATCAGTGTTCCTCATGCATCTCTAAGCGCATCAGATCTGCCCTCGACAGCATCGGGATCGTCCACTACAACAACCTCGTGTCTGACCAAGCCACGTTGATTAGAGCTACAAAATCTCGCCATATCCCATTCATCTCTGATCTGATCTTCAAAATGTTGTCCGATTCAATCGATTCCATAGCCAAGTTCTCTCATTCTCCGTGCTTGCTCTACTGGAGATTTCTCTTTATCAATCTGGCTAAGGGATATAATGCAATTTACATTAGATGGAGCTTCCTTGGGGTTCTCTAATGGAGATTTCTCTTTTACAGGCATGGTTCTTCATGTTTTGCTCTATTTCTGTTTATAAAATATAACAGCAACTTTAATATCTAAAATTTATGAGCCAAATATGGTGAGTGCGGGAACGAGTTGTGTTATCGTCCAAATTTCAAGGGAACGAATCTCTCATATCGGACGAAGTTAACCTCATCTTGTCGGGCAAAGATCATCAGCTCTAGCCGATTTCTCATCAAAGGTAAATTTGGGTTTAATTTTGTATTTTGATAGTTTTGGACCTAGATTTTTGTTGTCTGTACCAACTCTTATGGTCCCCTCATAAGATACTACGAAAAGGACGACCCTGTTTTCATGCGAAGAGAAGAAAAATAGTGAGTTTTTTTATGCAATTTTTATGTTGATATACATTAGCAATGAGTTGAAATGAAATGGGTTTTGAATTTGCTTTCATTTTCGTTGGGTTTTGTTATGCCAATCAGGCATTTGCTTTCATGTTTCTATGAATTGAAATGAAAGGATATGGGTTTAGTGTATATAGATTTATTTTTACTTTGATATGTGTCTGTCATGTGTTTGTTTTTATATTTTTGAGAAAATGTGGAAGTTCTTGATGTCCATGGCTTGAAATCTTGGACCACTCCAAGACCAAGACGTCTCAGTGACACAAATTGAAATGCAAATTGCTTTCGAAATGATCTTACGCCATTAAAATAAGTGACTGATCTTATGCCATTAAAAAGGAAATCTAAAGCCTAAATACATAAGGCAGCCTCAACCGAACTGAGAGGCTCCTTAATCTAAAGCAAATCAGACACCTTGAAATAATAGAACATTCTAAGATTAAAAATTAACCACCCATAGAAAGACTTGTTTTTGTTATTGAGCTTCCCATGCTATGTTTTGGTAGCGGCAATACTTGATTTGTAGGATAATTCATCACGTAGGGTAGATTTGGTAACATGATCTCAAAATTAAGAAGTTTAATCACTTGCTTCATGGAAGGTTAGACTTTGATCAGGGTGAGCACACAATAACCAAAAAACCATCAAACCTTCCATTTGTTTCACATTATAATTATTATCCAATCTCTTATCTGCAGCCCTAAGAAGTTCTCCTTTTCCATAAAGCTCCCAAACCCACTTTACTAATTCCACCTTATCTTCCTCTTCATCATTTTCTACCGTCCTTCTCCCACATGCAATTTCCAAGGCTACAACTCCAAAGCTGTAAATGTTAGATTATTTACTCGTCTTTCCGGTTCTAAAGTACTTTGGAGCTAAGTCACTACATGAAAATGAGGAAAAAATGACTATAGCTGTTGTTTTTATATGCTTTGTGTTGTCAATCAGAAAGCTGCTGAAATGGAGGAATATTTTTGCAATCGGGAGTGCTATTGGAGCATATTTAAAAGGACTCTCCAGGCCAAACTCAAGCCCGTTGATGCTGTTGTTTCAAATCCTTATGCACTGGTACACTTTGGACTCTTAATGTCTGGATCTCTTACTTTAGTAACTCAATCAAAGTGTAGCATTCTATTGTACATTGGATTGGATAGTAGCTTATCTAATAAAAAATTCCTAGAATATAATCAAGAGCATCAGTTGCAGTTTGGATCAGATGAAATTGTCATTTTTTTGAAGCATCTAGTTTAATTTTCTTCTAAACTGTACCATATGTTTTATACTGTGATACTACTTATTATTCCCTTTTTTTGCCCTTTTTCTTTAGGATTTTTTTAATTAGATAAGCTACTTTTAAAGTTGAAATACTAGATATGCTTGGTTGAACGAAGGCAGTGTCATCACCATTTCCAATATGAGCAACATGGAATAACGAATGTTATCTATAAGTGGTGAATGTAATCAATAGCTTCCCTAACAATTGATCATTGTGTTTGCATAGTTGTTCTATGTTAAACTTAGTGTAGCCTTATTTTTGTGTTGGTGCCTAACTTTTTATATAAATTATGTATCTATATTTTTTAGTTTTGTTAGGTTTTGTTTCATAGGGCATTATGTGTTTTCAATTCATAGCAGTATTCAAAACCGAATGTGGTCCTTGTGTTGCTATTTGTAATGCACAAGGCCGGCTTGTTTTGATTATTTCGCACCTTGATTATTTCATCCAAGCATACTAGTGTTGTGACAAATCAATTTCATATTTCCTCTGAGAGAGAGACCCCTCAAGGAGAACTAGCAATTTCTGTAAAAAAAGAAAATAAGGTTGCCCAACTATTTTACATCAAACGCCCTACTTAATTTCTGCCTTTAAATGAGTTAAAAAGGTTGCATTATCAACCGTGACTAGAATATCAGCATATATCAATAAGATAGTCCTCAAGCCTTCCGATCTAGTGTGAATAAAGCATGTGTGGTCTATGCGATAGCAGATGAAACTTATAGTAAGAACACCAAGATTAAATATCTGAAACCAAGCAATAGAAGAAATTTAAATCAACTATGTGGGACAAACCTTCATAAATCAATCAATTATGTAGGAGAGCCATCCCCGAAGGTCAAGCCAGCAGGAGTTGATATGGGCAGCAGGCCATAAAAAAGTTGCAACATATATAAGCAGAAATATCAGGAATAGACAGTCGTATCCATCACCATTCCCAGTTGCAAACCTCACTAAATGGCTTAAAATCGTCCAAATACAGATAAGAATTGACCCAAAACAACAATATATATCTTAGAACAGATAGATCTTGTTTCCTTATATCGAATAACTCGGGCATGCGACAACAACCCAAAAATTCATCATCACAGATTTACAAACCTAAAAAATATGATGAAAAACCAGGGAACAACATCAAAATAACTCTAGTTATGGATACGATTCACCAAATCTGACCATCAAAATTTTGACAATCTTTCATTTAAAAACTGACCAACCCCTTCAATTTTAGTTAGGCTCTGATTACAGTAGGGTCTCCGATCCCCTAGAAAACTGTGGAAAATGGGATTTGTAGGAATGGATAGAACTCCCAGATCTCTGCACCAATCAACAAACAATTTTACAAGGGGATGCAACACCTAAAATCAATCCAAGCCATCCAAGTTTCAAGGTCCTTTAGAGCCCAAGTGAAATATGTGAAAACAGAAAATCTAGCCAAACACCAAAATCCCTTTGAAACAATGCTAAAAAGGATGCTAAAAAAGTAACGCAAAGCAGTTTTTTGCAGTTTTGGCAGTGTTTTCCTGCAAACTCAATTTGAGATTCTGGAAAAGTTCATAAACTATTTCATAAAGGCTGGCATCAAGGGACATCTTATTATTTTATTTTAGGGTTAATAACCTCACTGAAATCAGTAGATAAATAGTTCGAAAGTACACTTTTTATGGTAGGTATTCCTTTTTTATAGCAGTAGTTTATAGTTCTAATGGCAGTCATTAATTGCAAAATGCATCTTTCTCCAATTTATGCAGTGGCATCGCAAAATACGAACTTAAACGGTTAAGTGGCAGTTACAAAAGTCTCTTTGTCAATAAAAATTAAATTCCTAGCTTTTGATTTGGTGGTGCACTGAAAAATTTAGGAATGGAGCTTATAAACAATTGTGTTTTCCCATGGATCCTTCTAAAACAATTAGGTTGACACTGGCATCATGGAACATTGAGTCACAAAATTTAAATTTTAGAAGACAAAATCCATAGGTAAAGCTGAAAACACTAACATTTGGAAGAAGCAAAACTTTTCAATCATATTAACACAGAATTTGACCCACAAAGGAAGGTCGCACTCTCACTGAAGGAGTTAAATCAACCATGAAAGGAACTGGATTGGGTTCTACTACTTATGGAATTAAATCAACCATGAAAGGTCTCACTCTCACTCTCACTCTCACTCAAGGAGTTAAATCAACCATTATAGAGGAAAACAACAATAGAGGTAAATGACAAATGCAACTAGTACCTATGGAGAAAACGGAGATGGGGTCTCAAAGATCCGTTTGTGGTCAGTCAATAGAATACCAACCTGGCATTTTGTGTTAGCCCAAGAGAACACCAGAGCTCAGGTGTCTACCTGTGATGGGAGACAACAAAGACAAGCTTGCAGAGTTCATCTTCTTCAAATTATGAACTCTGAAGCGATGTTAAAAGTCGTGAGGAGCTGAAAAAATGCCTGTGCTTCCAAATGAGCTGGTCTAATCATCTCTGTTTTTATATTTTTTCAACAAAAAAACCCAAAACATATTGTCTATGGGTTATTGTATCATTATATTTTTATTGCTAACTGAGCTGAGTAATATGCCCTTTAATATAAGTTTGGTCCTTCATGTATATTGTATGTACAAATATTAGATGCCTTAACAAGGAGAGGAGGACTAAGTAATAGCTCTACGTGTGATTTTTAAAACTATATGTAGTCCTCTATATTGCTAAATGAGCTGGGCAACATGCCCTTTGATATAGTTTGGCCTACAGTGGGCTAAAATCCTCAGCAATAGCGCTACATTATGTGGCTGTGGTCTTTGTCTATCTGCTAGCTACTAAGTAGGCATAGGAGAGGGATAGCTGGGTACAGTTTACTTGGTTTCATAGTTAACATACCACGGGGATATGAGAGTAAGAGGATAGGGGAGATGTGGGCGGTTTCATCGTGCAGGCGATTATTTCCAAGTCCGTGACTCCATCAAAACAAATAGTCGTAGCTATTCTAAACTAACGTAACCTGATAATTCTTGAATGATGTTTTACACAATGAATCTATCTTGACATTTGTTCAGCGTATGTTTCATTAATTTCCATCAAAAAATGGAATTTCAATACAATTTACGAAAGAAAAAGGGTTGAGTCAATTGACTATTCTCTCCGACACCATATGAATATCAAGCTTATGAATAGTCTTTCAGCCTCCTTCCTATCAAAAGCTGACTTCCACAAGTTTTCTGGGACCTTGACATCTGTAGAAATCAGCTATTTGACAAGATTTATAGAGTAAAAGGCTCATTACATGCTTGATAATTTTATGATGTCCAGTAACACCACAATTCCGCTTTAATACACGAGAAAAATACAAGGCTCATTACAACCTTGGGATAATGGCGCTGACTGACATTTAATTACCAAAATAATGTTTAACTGATCTTACACCATCAAAATCAAATTTTTTTAACTCTCACCATTGAAGTGTGATTTATCATTATAGTCACGTCTGCGATCAACCTAAATTGTCCAAGAGTCAATCCATCATTTCAACATCTCTCAGCCTAAATTGATGAACTTTAATATCAACCATTGAAGACCTAAAAGCACTGACTGCTATTATATAAACAAATCAGATGGTTTAAATCTCCAAAGTCCCATCACAGAATACCATGTCAGTAATGCTCCCTCTGTTAGCACTACGTGAAAAAGTCAAAAAAACCACTGTCTTTGACAGTTACCCTAAACAGTTGTAAAAAAAGGAGTGGTTTTTTTTACCACTATACAAAACAGTGGTTTATGAACTTCAACAACGACTGCTCTTAACAGTCATAGAAAAAACACCACTGCTTTGAGCAGTGGTTTTTTTATGCAAATTTTTTTAAAAAATAAAAAATAAAAATTACGTCGACGATTTTTTATGTAATTTTTTAATTCTTTTTTTTAATGCAATTTTTTAATATATTTTTTAATGCTTTTTTTAATACAATTTTTTTAATATTTTTTTTTAATGCTTTTAAAAAAATTATATAAAGAAAAAAAATATTAATCTAATATTTAAACACATCCATTCAACTCAAAAGCAAATTATGCAATGCCATTAATAAAAAAAATAAATGTCCAATTCTTTTATTCAAATAAAGGATTGCATCTCAACCTATGATTCAATATTTCAAATCAGCCAAACATTTTAAACTCTAAGGACCCCATGGCCCATTTTCAAAATAAAAGAAAAAAAAATATAAATTTGATTCGCCTCTCTTGCCAAGTGTCTCCGTCCCCTAGTGATCCATTTGAGGTGAGCTTCAAATAAAAAAGCTTTGCCTAAAATAATAAAAACAAAATTAATTCTATTAGTAGAAATATAAAAAAATATAACAAAATATATTTCAAGTTAAAATAATGACTTTAATAAACAAAATAGGTGAACCTAAAGGCTGAACAAAATAGTACACAACCTAAATTTGACAAAGAACATGCAAATGAGATCAAGAAACTTATTTCCCTAAAATTTATAACATTAAAATCAATTAAATACCTGCAAAATATGAGTGAAAAAGCCAACGATCTGAAGCAAGAGAGAGGGAGAGAGAGGCGGGAGATCTAGATCCAGAGAGCAAGAAGAACTCTCCACATGTGGGAACCTGCAGTGCCATGGATTTTATAGATGATCACAAGTGCCACATTAGGATACTTGCCAGTTGAATTTGGGAGAGTAGGGGGTGGTGCGTGGTTCGATTAATATACCTGTAACAAGTGTCGGACAACAGAGACTTGTCTGCTAACAACAGCTGCCATAAGTGCACTGCAATCAACATTTGAAAATGCCATTTCCAACATGAACCTTCACAATTTGAGAGTTTACCTTTAAATGCTGCAAACATGAAGCATTAATAACCCTTAGTCCCTTACGCTACGTTCATACATATATGCATATATGTATGGCAAAATGAGTGAAAAACTAGCATTGTAATAGTAAACTTGATAGACATGCAAGAGAGATGTATAAGACATATTATCACTTAAAAGATAAATACAATAGAGCTAGATTGTGAGGCATTTTAAATAAGGACAGTGATAGCCTAAACTTAAGTTCATCCAACCAGGCTGAGCTCGAGTCATTTGGGTGCCACTTGAAAGAGCATATCTTGAATCCGAGCCATTAAAATTAAAAACAAAAAAGAGGGGGGGGGGGGGGGGGGGGGGCAAGAATCATTGTCAACTGCCATGAAAATGAACAGTGAATCTAAGGTTTCGCCAATTTCACTGTTCATTTTCATGGCAGTTAAACCCACTGGCTGCCCCTTTTGATTTTATTTTTTATCTTTCAATAGCTCGGATTCAAGGTGTGCTTCTTCACATGACACCCAAATGTTTGAGTTCAGCCAAGGTTGGCTGAACTTAAGTTTAGGAAACCTTTGTTCTTTAAACAATTCTGTTTTTTAGGAATAATATAATTATTAATGAAGCAAACAATTTTAAAGAATTTGAACAAGTGAATTATGCAAGATTATGCAATCAAGTTGTTGTTTACATCTTTCAGAAAAGAAGTTTACCACTGTATTATTGAGGCTATAACTCAGGCTCCTGGTGCTGCTAGTGGTCAACCCGCGTGTTCTCGCTCTATGAGAACGGGTACATGTTGTTCGAGAAATTTTGTTTTTAGTTGGCCTAGTCTTAATCTAGATGCTTCAGAGTCCTCTAATAACAATTTTTTAATTTTCAATCAATTATTCTGTCTAACTGTCTCGAGTAAGGCTTATACCTCGTTTTTGGCAATCTGTGTCGCTTGATCTGGTTGAGTATTTGCTGGTATTAACCTATTTCTTATTTATATAAAATAGGGCCCCTACTATATTTGATGGATTACATACAAGCAGTAATTTGTTAGTAGTGTGCCACTTGGAAGCAGGTACACTACCCCTAAAATCAAACTATATTTACTAATATATTTTTCCAAAAATGGTACGGTATGTAGGTGGGAAAAATGAATTTAATATCTGCCAGTATGTATACTCAAGTTAAAAAGGCATGTATAATATTATTCAGTTGCAATATAAGCAATCATCCAACAGGAGGGCGCCACTTAAAAGCGGGTACCCCTAAAAACAGATTTACCATGGGGAAACGTAAAAGAAATTTGCACAAATCATGCAAACAGAGTGGGTAAGGTCTCTAGTTAGATGAAAAAAGTCCTGCTTCAAAACCTATCTGCACTACTCTTGTCCAAAGGATGCACAAAATATGTTGGTGGATTGCAATATAACTATGTAAATGGTCATCTACTAGTAGCATCGTTGGAAGTGGCTAAGTGGGCTTGTACCACTATAAATAGGTTTACTCAGTGAAAACACCAAAAATTTCAATTAGACAGTGTATGGTGGCACAACTTGAGGTCGATGGTTCAATCCCAGCTTACTTACCATTATTTTTTTAAAACATATATTTAAAATATCCTTGTGCTTGTATTTATAGTTTCGTATTTAAAATATCTAATTTACTAGTTAAGTTATAATACTTTATACTTGTTCCATAACAATAGCAATTCAAGCCAAATATTCAAGTAGTTTGGATATAATAAATAAAAAGAACAAAGATAAAATGGCAGATAAAGGATTAAAGGGACATTACCGTCTAGCTGAGATGACATCCTTACCAACCCACTTTTTAGGCTACATGGATGAAATTTTTTATCACTCCAAGTCGTCCAAGTGATCAAACATCAAATGAACGTCACTCAGCCTGAAAAGCATGCCTACCAGAGGATTCAAACCATTCAATCTGGGCACTTTAATAAGGACTTATTTATATCTAACCTGAGGCAAATATTGAAGTGCCCGGATTGGATGGTTCAGATCATTGGATGGGCATATTTTTCAGGCCGAGTAAATATCATGAGATATTCTGCCACATGGATGGATTGAATTGGTCAAGAATATGTACCACGTGGAACCACGTGACTTATAGTGGAATGGTGACGGTGTTATGTCTACGGTGAGGAGAGTGACTAAATTACTCAAAGGCCACCATCCAACAACAAAGTACTGACAAAGGGCTGAAAAAATTGCAACAGAACTTGGCTCAAGCAATCAAAATGAAGCATCATTTTCTATAGCTAGATTAAAATTAAAAAACTTCTCAATTCATTAGTGAGAATTACCTGCACAAACCTATGCCAGTCTTCCACTGCCTCTTTAACCATGCTAATCCCCACAACAAATACCAATGGAGCAATAACACTCACCAGAGAAAATGGAGCCAAGGATGTGACTGACAAAACTGCAGCCAAAAGAAAATAGAAGTTGGCAACTCGGCGGAATTGTTCAAAAAGTGCCTTGGGAAGAAACGTAGCAAACACGAGAACGAATAGAGCTTGCTCCATCTAACCTTGCCTTTACTTTTCCTAGATGCTCGAGACATTGTCAGTGCACTTGTATCTCAAAGTTTTAGTTTCCACGGCAATGAAGTGTTAAGGATAGTTCCCACAGCAATGAACTGCTCCCGTCCCTGTCAGCTGAGATCTTTAAATTGAAACAAAAAAGGATCCAAATTCCATACCATGGTAATGATGATGATCAATGTACATATTCGATTAGCTGTAAACATGAGATGACAACTGAGTTCTGTGTGATTGTCAGAGCATTCTAGTTGATAATAATAGCTCCCCATTGCTTAAAGCATAGGTATCAACTGAGTCATCAATCTGATGAGTGACAAAAAGGTGGTGGAAATTAATAAAAATTAAGATATGTTCAACTTTTGTAGCCGACTGATTTACAGTTAATTTCTACAGCATTATCTCATATAATTTAGAGGATTTGTTAGCTTATTTTAGCTTCCATCACATCTTAAAAAATTTTAACTTATTTTAGCTCATAGCAAAGATGGGCTTCTACCAACTCTGCATGCAAAGGGAGAAGTAAACTACACACACACACACACACACACACACACACACACACATATATATATATATATATATATATATATATATATATATATATATATATACTTACATGCAGCACTCAATGCTGGTTCCATGGTTGCAGAAAGGGCAGCTAAAGACCGTATCAAGCTTGTCATTCCATTTCTTAGGTCTTTGAAATATATATACATCTATGCATATATATCGATGTATAGGTAGATAGATAGATACAAGGTCTTTGAAATAAGCATAATCCCAAATAAGGTTGATAGAACAGAAAACAAAGAGTAAATTACCAGACCCATGTGTTGGGCACTAGTAGCATTATACAATCCCCGGGTTGAACAACATGTGTTAAAGCCCAAACAAGAGCAGTCCTCGGGATTTCCTTGGAAGCCTTAACCGCGACAACAACCTTCACTTCACCATCACACCCCTTGTCTTGCTTACTCCTCTTCTATTGCAGATTAGTATTCATCTAACCCCAATTTTTCGGTCTTTTTTTTTTTTTTCAAATCCTTCTTCTTCACCCGACTTGATCTTTGAAACCCATATATCTAGAAAACTCTAAAATTTTGAATCTCGAGACGAGTAATAAGGGTGTGCATGATGGAGATGTAACTTGATTAGAAGCTTTAAATGGAAACTGTTGAAAAGAGAATAATGTATTTAAGACACTATTTTTGCATTCTAAAATCAGGAAAACAAAAAATTTCCTGGCTGGTCTCATGCACATCGGTCACTATGTGTGCACATAAAAAAATTAGATCGTCATATTTTAGCATTGTCAGCAAGATAAGAACCAATACTACCTTCAAGCCTTCAGCCATGCCAGGACCAGGGAAATACTTTGAGGACGTACGGTTGTGACCCTCCACTTTTTATGTCCTGTGTATTGAGGTTGGGGGCTGATCCTCGCTTAGATTGGCTGCCTCTGCTGGCTACCCTTCTGGAGCCTTATGGCTCTGTTTGTTTTTTGTTTTTTTTTCTCTTTGTTTGCCTTTTTTTATGGTTTTTTGGTCGTTTCTGTAATCTTCCAGCTTCTCCCTGTTTTTTATGGAATGGATTCTTTTACCAATCAAAAATAAGAAAAGAGAAGAGTCACCTAAACCAAGGTGTATCAATTGACTTTTCTCCCTTACAGCTGCAATGACCAGAGTGCAGGTGATTTGACTTATTGCAGGAAAGAGCTGACGGTGATGGAGAAGATGGTGCTACTTGCTCCTCCTTTTGTCTTTGCTGTCAATATAATAAAAAACAGTTGTACCAGCCAACACAAGAAATAAATCTTTGAAGCTGTTGCTCCAATTAACCCATAATACAAGTTATATGACCCAGAAAATAGCAAAAAACACAAGAAACTTGGGCCATGATCCTAAAAATGTTTGATGTTTGTTGGGTAGAAATTGTGGGGCTCTCCTAACAGATTGACAGGGGACCAGTTTGAAGGTAAGAAGGGTGATTACTGGCATATCATGGCTCTTGAAAAAGTGGGTTATTTGGAGTGAAAGAAACCACAGAATTTTTAGATGGGTTAGGAAGTCGATTCATACGAAAATGAAGGCTATCAGAGATATAACTTTGGCTTGGACTCACCTAGCTTATACAGGAGAGAATTTGGATGGGCAAAGATCACAATGGGGATTGGGACCAATTAACCCTTTTTGCCTCTTGCATTGGGTTGCTTCCTACTTTGGTTTCAGAACATCCCACCATTTTTTTATGGGTAAGCTGGAATCGAACCTGTGACCTCAAGGTTGCAATGTTGTCAACCTCATTTGAAAAATGGATTGCAATGCTGTCAACTCCTTTTTAAAGATGCATTTGCTGGGAAAATTCCTCTGCTAGTGACCGTAGGGACACCTAATACTAACTGCAGATAGAATGGGCTTTGAAGAAGCTCCAAATAAATATTTCATTCAGCTTTGATTAATTTACAGAACTAATCACCTTTAAATAGGTTTTTACGATATAAAAATTAGAAATCCTAGGCTAACTCTTCCTTCCAATTAAAGAACAAGTCCAGCTTTAGTTAGTCTTCCGAAAATAAGCAAATACTCAACCTAACTACAATTTCTAAAGTAACTAAACAACTCTACTTTTAATAATTTCCCTAAAATAAATTAATCAGTAGCCTAAATCCTAATTTCCATACAAAATAAGGTAAAAATAAGGATTTCTCAATGTGACTGAATGGTCAATCTCCCGTTACCATCTTCCTTTCTGGGCTCCAATTAGGGTTAAGTATCCACACTAAATGTGACAGCCCGGATTTCGACACCCCGAAACCCGTGCCATCAGCACGATCATCTTGACCGTGCCCTTAGCTAAGCACGGAACACTGGTATATCAAGCATCAAAAGTACTATAATTGAAATTGCAGGATTTAAATCTATATTAATTAACTTTCCAAAAGACAGTTCTACCCTCATGCCCCTACATGAATGGAGAACCGATCCGAACCATCGATGATTGAAAATCATCACGGATGGTTCGTCCCAAAGAATAATCCAAAACCTTATATACATGGTTTTCACAAAATCAAGGCTTGACATACCAAGCCGTACAAAACTCTCTGTAAAATCCCTCAAAGTGGCACAGCGGAGTCCTCTAGAAGAAGTCCTCTGGAGGTGGCTCCAACTCGTCACCGGCCGCAAGGTCCGACTCGCCGGGATCAGCGTCTCCTGAAGCCTCAGCAGCTGCTAATAGTGGACCTGCGACGTATAGTCTATAGGGTGAGCTACATCCTAGCTCAATAGGGAAACAAACACAGTTTGAACATATAAATTATAACTCACATGTATTCCATGATATGCCATGCATGATGGATCTATGCCATTGTTAATGGAGCAGTTTAAAAGCATTTCGTTTTACTGTAATTACTTGTATTTTCATTTACTCATGAAAAATGCTGAAAAGGCCTAAAGCAAAACTTAAACTTTCAACTTAAGTAATCCCCGAGCAATATAGCATCGAGCCCCGATGAGATACCCTTCATCGTCATCTATATAGACAGTTTCAATGTATTCCCTGGGAATACCATATAGTACCCAAGCCCCTTTCCCCTGGGGATTGGTGGCGGGGTTTCACTTGTCTCAATCAACACCCCTGGGGTGTGCTTACTATGTACGGATAAGCCTCCGCACTGGCCTACGGTTTCGCCGCCGTATCGGTCACGGATATCCTGCCGTGTCAGTCGTGGATATCCCGCCACGTCGGTGGGGTAACCTATCAAACCTCAAATAACAAAAATATCGGTGCCTTACATATAGTTATTCACCGTGTAAGTGTGCTATCTTATATCAGTTAGGCCCTATCAAACATGATTCAATCCTTGGATACATCCCTGGGATGTATCCATTTACTTGCATCACACCTGATGCTCTTATCTCTTTACTTCTTCATCCCCTGGGGATGGCTCGTTAGTTTACTCTTATGAATATCACACACACACATTTCACAATTCTTTAAGCAGTAAAATATTTGAATGGAAATCTATATCACTACATACATGCTCTTGTAAAATAAAGTACATGTTCAAGGTGTTCCCTACCTTAGGTCTCTATCGATTCAATGCATCAAGGTCCCACTCGGCTCCTTGTGCCCACTTTCATACGTATCACCTATGATACCATTAAACACACTCGAAACGTCACTAAAGATGTAATGAATAAGTCTCAAGACCCCCTAGAGTCTTGAAGTAAGAATCAAAAGTCAACAAAAATTAAGTCACGACTAGTCGAGTTCTGGTTCGACTAGTCGAATCCAACTCGACTAGTCGATTCTCAAAATCGATTAGTCGAGATCCACTTCGATTAATCGATTCTCCAAATCGATTAGTCGAAATCTCGCTCTAATCGTCCAATTTTTCCTTAAATAATTGATCATACAAAATCGACTAATCGAGTCCAATTCGATTAGTCGAAATCCTTACTCGACTAGTCGAAATCCAATTTCGACTGGTCGACACCCAACTCGACTAGTCGAAACTCAAAGTCGACTAATCGAAATTTAATTCGATTAGTCGAATTCGTGGTCATCTGACTTTTCAACTTCTTGGGGAATTTCGATTAATCGAATCCCAATTTCAATTAGTCGAAATCCCCAGATTCAGCCTTCTTTGGCTGTTCTTCCCCAATCTTTTCTCAGTTATTTTCTAAGCAATATTCCTACAATTTCCACCCATTTTAACCACAATTTATTCTATAAATCTACACCATTTATTTACAAGAATCTCACCTTAAATCAACCTCAATTTGATTTAAATGTAGGGTTGGAAGGTTAGGGTTTCCAGCTTTTGTCTGAACAGATCCCCCGCGTCGAATCCAGCGCTTTGATCGCAAGAAATCCCCTTCCAATAACTTGCAATAACTCCTCACTAGGTCCTTTACTCCTCTCTTTCTCTCTCTCTTTCTTCTTTACTCCTCTCAACAACCAAAATATGAAAATTAGGGTTTTCAACCCTTTTTTATCTTATCTCTTTTCTCGGTGTGGAGCACATACACACTCATCGGTGTATGTTACTCTACACACTCCTCTATCTCTCCACTCTTCTACACTGGTTCACACATCACATCCGCTCATCTCACCTTAAGTTCATCAATGAACTATCTCATGGTCAAACCTAAGACCGATCGGGCACGGATCCCGAGGTCCCCGTTTAACGTGATTTTTCGGGTTATTACATCCTCCCACCTTGGGAATTTTCGTCCTCGAAAATCACCCAAAGGTGTGGTGGTCTGCACTCCCCCCCCCCCGCACACTCGGAGGTGAGGTGGTCTATCACTTAGCACACACGCAAGTACATGGACATAGGCAATCAATGAACCATATATAACAGTAACAAAAATTGTATATATAAAAAAAAAATAAAAAAAAAATCAAAAGTTACAATAGTTACTGAAATAGGGACCACAACAGAAAACAAAAATGGTTCACCCCTATACAAAAAGATGTACAATGCACAAAAACAAAACAAAACTACGGTCAGCCCAGTGGTGGATCCTAAGTCGAGCAGCCATCTGACGAGTCATGGATCTGCCACGGTGGTCAGATGGTGGTGGCGGAAGCGGATGAGAAGTCTGCCGTCAATACTGTGGAATCTCGTCAGAGGTGGAATGGGAGTGGAAGTAGATGGTGGCTGCTGGTTGCCGACGTCATCGGTGGTGGTGGCGCTGGTGGAGGTAGAAGCACCCATCATGTAATCGGCCCCAAAGACCCGGACCTCGATGAAAGGTCAGGTGCCCATGGTCCATTCCTCCTCGCGGCCAAGATAGTCCGGTAGGTGTGAGGGTAGATATACTTGAGGTGTGAAACATGAGGAAATCAATCCTCCTGTTCATCCTCTCGTTATTCGCTTCCATTCTCGGCCTCGGCGGGCGAGCCTCCTCAATGGTGGTGGTGGTGGGCGGTGGCCGGACGTGAAGTAGAGGGGGTGTAGGTCGAGGTGGTGGTGGTGTAGCCTGGTGGTGGTGGTGGTGGAATGATTGGGTGTGGCATGAATTTGGTGGAGGTGGGGGTGGTAGCGCCATCTGGTAGTGGTGGAGGGGTGGTGGTGGGAAAGTCTTCTTCAGGAGATTGTAACTCCTGTTCCATTCGGTGTGGGAGAATGGTTTCACCGGGTCGGTGGCCGTCGCCTCGGGTGAATATGCCTCTAGAATGCTAGAGATGATGCGTAGGGCATCCCATCCCTAGCTCAAGGTTGCCCTTCATGAGCTTCCCTTGATGTACCTCATCCCTTCGAGGATGACCATGGTAACATCAAACCATCGCCGCTATAGGCCGCATAGAGGGCTGCACCAACTCGACACGCCGGTCTTTGTGGCGCATGGGGTAAAGGTTGGCGTGAAAAAGAATCGAGCATCCACATATAATGTGGAAGGTCAACCCTCTTAGACGCAGGTGCCCGATCCCTTTTCCCCTTGGTCATGTCGGCAAGGATATCTTCGACATGGCGGCTCGAAGGGTGGTAGTAATGTAGTCTCGGGTATATAGTCCAAGTAGCACTCGACTGCTTCTTGGACATGACGGCATGTGATGAGGTATTCACGACCCTCAATCGTGGTCTTCACCACGTCGTCAGTAGGGCCATCCTTGAGGCCCTGGTAAAATAACCTAACCAATCGCGGATAGTAGAACTTCCGGATTGGTTTGAGGAGGAAGGTGAGACCGGCGTTGTTGAGGTAGTTTAGGGCCCATATGGTCTCACCTTGGACCACATCCTTGTCAAAAAGAGTCTTGTCGAAAATGTGTTCGACTTCAAAGACCTTGGCTGCCCACCACTCAGTGGGTTGCTCAAGGTTGACGGGTGGTGGTGGAATAGGGCTTGCGTCATGTGAAGACGCGCTCGTCGACCCGGACGTAGTGTCCGATGTCGATGGTGAGGGTGTCCTCACAGGTGAAGGGGTTGGTGGAGCGGCATTCTTGCGCCGTATCGGCAGTTTTGAAACTGCCTTCTTCGATGACAATCGTGTTTTAGGCGGCATTCTCGCTAAAACGCAAGGAAATAGGGTTTCTTATATGAAAAAAAAATATGAAAAAGAACAAAGATTAGGGTTTACCCAATCTTGAGAAGGTGTGTGAAGTCAATTCCGGTCGAGAATGGCCGGAAATGGTGTAACCCTAGGTAGTTGAATCGCCGGAGAAGAAGAGGAATCGGATGCCCACAAAAACTCAAAAGTCGAATGGTTTGAAAACCCCCTTTCACATATATATAGTGGTTGGCTCGACTAGTCGAATTTCTCAGTTCGACTAGTCGAATTTCATACTTAAAGGAACTCCCCGAATTCGATTAGTCGATTTCCCTAATTCGACTAGTCGGCTTCGATTTCGACTAGTCGAAATCCCATTTCGATCAGTCGAAATGCTTAGGGTTCAAATTCTAACTTTGGAGCCCACTGGAAGGACTCAGTCGACTAGTCGAAATCCGTTTCGATTAGTCGAACTGTGAACTTCGACTAGTCGAAAACTAATTCGACTAGTCGAAATCGTATGCCCCTTTTTAAACTTCTACACTCCCTCCATAACTCGATTAGTCGAATGTAATTTTCGATTAATCGATTTTCCCTTTATGTCCAATTCGATTAGTCGATTTCACATTTCGACTAGTCGAAATTTTGTAACTTATTCTTTTTGAACTCTGGCTCGCTGGCATAGCCAGTCGATTAGTCGGTTTTGACTTTCGATTAGTCGAATTGTCAATTCGACTAGTCGAAATGTCTCAATTAATCAAAATTTTACAAAAATTTCCATTGAACAATTTGGATCAAAATTTCCATTGAATTACCAGTATCGTGGAGATTTCACAACTACGTTTGCGGTTTACATCGAATTCTCACGTCGTTGGAAACAAGGCTGGATATTGTTCCTTCACATCGGCCTCTCGCTTCCCAAGTAGCCTCTTCTTTTGGATGATTGTTCCGAACAAGCACTAAGGAATCACTTTAGTCTTGCAGATACTTGTTCTTTTCGATCCAAAATCTCCTTTGGTTCCTCTATCATGCTCATGTCCTCACACATCTCTATAGGTTGCTTCCTAATACATGAGACGGATCATTTACGCATTTCACGAGCATCGATATGTGGAAAACATTATGCACTCGATCAAATAGCGGTGGTAAACCAATACGATATGCAACTTCACCTACTCGTCCCAAAATTTGAATGGTCCAACATAACGTGGACTTAACCCTCTCTTTCCAAATCTCATTACACCTTTCATAGGTGATACTTTCCTAAACACATGCTTTCGCCCACTTTATAGTCAACACTAGTCCGCTTCATATCGGGTAACTTTTACATCTGTCTACTCTTTGTCTTCAACCTTTCTCTAATTATTGACAACGGTGGCGTTATCTTCAAGTAATTCGGTCCTAATACAAATTTCTCACTGTTTCCTCCCAATTGAGAGGTGACTTGCATCGTCGTCCATCTGAGCTTCATACGGTGCCATGCCAATGCTCGTTTGAAAAGCTGTTATATGCGAACTTCGAGCATCGGTAGATACTCATCCCAGTATCCTTGCATATCAAGCATGCACGCTCTGAGCATGTCTTCTATCACTTGGTTTACTCACTCTGTCTGTCCATCAGTTTGAGGATGGAAAGCTGAACTAAAGTCTAGCCGTGTTCCCATTCCTTCTTGAAATTTCTTCCAAAACTTGGACGTATACAGTGGATCACGATCTGAAACTATCTTACCATGTAATCTTACAATCTCCTTCATGTATAATCACGCTCTTCTGCCAGTATATGTGTAGTATTGTACGGCAAAAGTGCAATTGATTTGGTCAATCGGTCTGACGACCCAAATGGCATTGTGTCTTGGCAAGACGGGTAATCCAACAATGAAATCCATTGAGATCGATTCCCACTTCCATTCGGTATTGGTAAAGGTTGCAATAGTCCCGCAGATGTCTATGATCAACCTTCACTTCGACAAGTCAAACATCGTGACACATACTACGTCTTGTTTCAGTCCTCTCCACCAGTAGTTCTTTTTCAAATCTTGGTACATTTTGGTGCTACCTGGGTGGATAGCATAATTTGACTTATGAGCCTCATCAAGAATTGTTCGTCTTAGGTCGGCATTGTCCGAAATGCATAGACGGCCTTTAAACAACAAAGAACCATCTTCTTTTACCGAGAAGTCCGACCTGATGCCTTCACTCACGTCTTGATGAATCTTTGTTAACGTAGGATCTTTCATCTGTAGATCGCGGATATGCTCAAATATCACTGGCTTTACTGATATGTTAGCCAAAAAGGATCCAGTGTCCTTTGACTCAATGTTCGCATCATAGAATGCCAGGTCTTCCAATAATTTCCATCGGTGCATACCCAAAATCAAAGAAGCTAACTGAGCTGAACCTTTTCGACTCAATGCATCGGCCACTACATTCGCCTTGCCAGGATGGTATTGTATGGAGCAATCGTAATCCTTGAGGAATTCCATCCATCTGCGCTGTCTCATGTTGAGCTCTTTCTGTGTAAACCAGGATCGGAGGCTCTTATGATCGGTGAAAATTTCGAAGGTTTCACCATACAAGTAATGTCTCCAAATCTTTAGCGCAAAAATGACTGCTACTAGTTCTAAGTCATGAGTCGGGTAATTTTTCTCGTGTTCTTTCAACTGTCTTGATCCGTAAGCTATCACCTTCTTGTGTTGGTTGAGCACACAACCAAGGCCATTGTATGACGCGTCGCTGTACACGGCGTATCCTCCACTGCCTGAAGGAATTGCTAACACTGGAGCCGAAGTGAGTCTCATTTTGAGTTCTTGAAAACTCTTCTCGCATGCCTCACTCCACTCAAACCTTGAATCTTTTCGTGTCAACTTTGTGAGAGGTCCTGATATCTTTGAAAAACCCTCAACGAAACGTCGATAATAGCCTGCTAAGCCCAGAAAACTTCGGACATCGGTCACTGTCTTTGGTTGCTCCCATTTAACTACTGCTTCTATCTTTGCTGGATCTACAGTGACACCATGCTTTGAGACGACATGTCCCAAAAAGCTAACTTCTTCCAACCAAAACTCACACTTCGAGTTTGGCGTCGATTAGTGTTCACGTAGCGTCTGTAGAGCAATCCTCAAATGTTCTTCGTGTTCCGTCTTGGATTTGGAGTATATTAGTATGTCATCAACAAACACTACAACGCAGGAGTCCAAGTGTGGTTTAAACACTCGGTTCATCAGATCCATAAATGACGCTGGAGCATTCGTTAATCCAAACGGCATCACAAGGAATTCATAGTGTCCATACCGTGTCCGGAAAGCTGTCTTCTGAATGTCCTCAGCTTTGACTCGCAACTGATGATACCCAGATCTCAGGTCGATCTTGGAAAAATACCTTGCTCCTTGCAGTTGATCGAATAGATCGTCTATTCTAGGCAAAGGGTAGCGGTTCTTCACAGTGAGTTTGTTCAATTGCCGATAGTCAATGCATAACCGCATTGACCCATCCTTCTTCTTGACAAACAAGACCGGTGCTCCCCATGGAGACACGCTCGGTCTAACAAACCCCTTGTCCATAAGCTCTTGTAGTTGTTCCTTCAATTCCTTTAACTCAGCGGGAGCCATTCTATAAGGTGCTTTCGAAATAGGCTCCGTTCCTGGTGCTAAGTCAATGGCGAATTCTACTTCTCTTTCTGGAGGTAATCCAGGCAATTCTTTTGGAAACACGTCGTGAAGTCTCGCTGGCTATCTCGAATGACGTTCTTTTCTTCCTTGTCCTCCTTTAAGAAAGCTAAGTATCCACTGCAACCCTTTCTGATCATTTTCTCGGCCCTTACTGCTGAGATCAATGGCACAGATGACGACCTCACTCCTTGAAACCGAAATGATCTTCTTGTGTTGGGTCTGAAAATAACTACCTTGTTCTTGCAATCGACGGTCGCACAATGCTGCGCCAACCAGTCCATGCCAAGGATCACATCAAACCCTTGCATGTCTAATGATGTCGCTTTGCTTCTAGTTCATGCACCTCCAAATCTTGAAGCACTACGATGATGGATTTGCAAGCTAACTCCGTGTCTACTAACTCTCCGGTGAATAGACAGATAGGGGAAATCCAACGTCTGGGACAATCTTCATCTTCTTAGCGTAAACGTGAGTGACGAATGAATGGGTAGACCCGGTCTATCAACACTCGAAAGGCCATATCCACCAAGCATCCTTTTCATATATATTTAGAGTACCTATAGTATACATACACACATACAATAATTTACATCAATTTACACCCTCAATTTATATACGCTTTTGTATACAAGAAAATAATCTATTCAATTCCTAATGTATGCTCCTTCTCTATCTAAAGTTTTAATGAAATGAAAATTTTCTTTAATTCTAAAAGGAATCTCACCTTGGATGACGTCATGCACGTTCCCTGCTTCCTGAGCAGTGACTGCATAGGCTCTCCCCTGAACGACCGGCTTCCTTGCTTGAATTGGTCGTGGTGCTGCAACTGAAACCGTCTTTCTTTTATCTGTCTCGGGGCAATCCTTGATCAAGTGGCCCACCTTGCCACATCGGAAACAGCCCCTAGTTCCCAATCTACAGTCCACCGTCCCATGAGGCTTGCCACATTTTGCGCAAGTCTCCCGAGGTGCGGAAGAAACAGTACGAGAACCACATGTGATAGATGGCGCCGATGAGACATGGCAGGGCTCTCATAGCGAATAGGTCTCCCCGACGCAAGTAATGGAAACCTCGGTTGGTATTGTTGTTGTTGCTGTTGTGCCGGTCTTCCGAAACCCCCTTGAAACTATGGTCTCTGATTCTGGCCCATGAACCTCGGCTTTTTGTTCACCGGTTCATAGTGCGCCGTTCTTCCTTGTTCGTTTCCTCCTCTCTGCTGCTCCCTCGCCGATATCTCATTATATTTCCTCTTCTACAACTAACGCCTTGCTCATGACCTCTTCATAGGTCCTCAGTTGAAATGGAGCTACGCCTCCCCTAACCTCAGGCTTCAAACCTTGCTGAAACCTCTTGGACTTCATCACCTCAGTAGCGACGTAGTCCGGAGCAAAACGGGCAAGTCGTAGAAACTCTACCCCATACTCTCTCACTGTCATTCTCCCTTGTACTAACTGTAAAAATTGTATCTCTAGTTGGTTCCTCACCACTTCTGGAAAATATTGTTTGTTGAACTCCTCAACAAACTCCTCCCAAGTCCAAGGCAACTCTGGGGTCTCCTGAGCCCGAGTCCGTATCACAGACTTCCACCAAGGCCCAGCCTCCCCATCCAACCTGTAAGCTGGCCATCTTACACTCTCATCTTCCGTGCAAGTTAGCACGCTAAAGACTTTCTCCATTTCCATCAGCCAATTCTCAGCGGCCATTGTGTCTGCCTGCCCAGAAAATGAAGGAGGTCTCATCCTCCTAAACTCTGTAAATGATGAGGGCACAGGCAACGCAGGTCCTACAGGTGGTGTAGGTGGCTGCTGTTCTCTCGATGCATGAGCTGCAAAGGATGCGGCTTGTTGTGCCATGGCAACTGCCATAGTCTCCATAGTGTGCATCATCCTTTGTCGCTCCTCTCTATCTTCTTGTCTTTCTCTCACTCTTTCTTGCTCTCTTAGATCTTGATCCTGATGATCTCGATCCTCTTCCTCCTGCTGTCTACTACTACTGCCCCCTGGGGCCTCAGTACCTCCTAGAGGCACTCTATTGGTAGGAGAGATGTAACCATCTCCACTACGTAGACTTCTTTGATTGCCTCCCCTTGGTCGGCCTCTTCCTCTAGACGACATTTTGCGGCTGCATTTGAAACTAAGGTTTCGTTAGCAGAAGCCCCTATGTTCTGACAAAAGAACCCTTGTCAGAATTGCTAAAAGAAAATTGCTCTGATACCAACTGTGACAGCCCGGATTTCGGCACCCCGAAACCCGTGCCATCAGCACGATCATCTTGACCGTGCCCTTAGCTAAGCACTGGTATATCAAGCATCAAAAGTACTATAATTGAAATTGCGGGATTTAAATCTATATTAATTAACTTTCAAAAGACAGTTCTACCCTCATGCCCCTACATGAATGGAGAACCGATCCGAACCATCGATGATTGAAAATCATCACGGATGGTTCGCCCCAAAGAATAATCCAAAACCTTATATACATGGTTTTCACAAAATCAAGGCTTGACATACCAAGCCGTACAAAACTCTCTGTAAAATCCCTCAAAGTGGCACAGCGGAGTCCTCTGGAGGTGGCTCCAACTCGTCACCGGCCGCAAGGTCCGACTCGCCGGGATCAGCGTCTCCTGAAGCCTCAGCAGCTGCTAATAGTGGACCTGCGACGTATAGTCTATAGGGTGAGCTACATCCTAGATCAATAGGGAAACAAACACAGTTTGAACATATAAATTATAACTCACATGTATTCCATGATATGCCATGCATGATGGATCTATGCCATTGTTAATGGAGCAGTTTAAAAGCATTTCGTTTTACTGTAATTACTTGTATTTTCATTTACTCATGAAAAATGCTGAAAAGGCCTAAAGCAAAACTTAAACTTTCAACTTAAGTAATCCCCGAGCAATATAGCATCGAGCCCCGATGAGATACCCTTCATCGTCATCTATATAGACAGTTTTAATGTATTCCCTGGGAATACCATATAGTACCCAAGCCCCTTTCCCCTGGGGATTGGTGGCGGGGTTTCACTTGTCTCAATCAACACCCACAGGGTGTGCTTACTATGTCTGGATAAGCCTCGGCCTCTGATTTACTTGTGTATCGGTCACGGATATCCTGCCGTGTCAGTCGTGGATATCCCGCCACGTCGGTGGGGTAACCTAACAAACCTCAAATAACAAAAATATCGGTGCCTTACATATAGTTATTCACCGTGTAAGTGTGCTATCTTATATCAGTTAGGCCCTATCAAACATGATTCAATCCTTGGATACATCCCTGGGATGTATCCATTTACTTGCATCACACCTCATGCTCTTATCTCTTTACTTCTTCATCCCCTGGGGATGGCTCGTTAGTTTACTCTTATGAATATCACACACACACATTTCACAATTCTTTAAGCAGTAAAATATTTGAATGGAAATCTATATCACTACATACATGCTCTTGTAAAATAAAGTACATGTTCAAGGTGTTCCCTACCTTAGGTCTCTATCGATTCAATGCATCAAGGTCCCACTCGGCTCCTTGTGCCCACTTTCATACGTATCACCTATGATACCATTAAACACACTCGAAACGTCACTAAAGATGTAATGAATAAGTCTCAAGACCCCCCTAGAGTCTTGAAGTAAGAATCAAAAGTCAACAAAAACTAAGTCAGTCGACTAGTCGAGTTCCTGGTTCGACTAGTCGAAATCCAACTCGACTAGTCGATTCTCAAAATCGATTAGTCGAGGATCCAATTTCGATTAATCGATTCTCCAAATCGATTAGTCGAAATCCCCTGTTCTAACTGTCCAATTTTTCCTTAAATAATTGATCATACAAAATCGACTAATCGAGTCCAATTCGATTAGTCGAAATCCTTACTCGACTAGTCGAAATCCAATTTCGACTGGTCGATTTCCCTTAACCCATTTTTACTCCTCACTGGAGGCTCTCAGTCGACTAGTCGACACCCAACTCGACTAGTCGAAACTCAAAGTCGACTAATCGAAATTTAATTCGATTAGTCAAATTCGTGGTCATCTGACTTTTCAACTTCTTGGGGAATTTCGATTAATCGAATCCCAATTTCGATTAGTCGAAATCCCCAGATTCAGCCTTCTTTGGCTGTTCTTCCCCAATCTTTTCTCAGTTATTTTCTAAGCAATATTCCTACAATTTCCACCCATTTTAACCACAATTTATTCTATAAATCTACACCATTTATTTACAAGAATCTCACCTTAAATCAACCTCAATTTGATTTTAATGTAGGGTTGGAAGGTTAGGGTTTCGACTTTTATCCGAGCAGATCCTCGCGTCGAATCCGGCGCTTTGATCGCAAGAAATCCCCTTCCAACAACTTGCAATAACTCCTCACTAGCTCCTCTCTTTCTCTCTCTCTTTCTTCTTTACTCCTCTCAACAACCAAAATATGAAAATTAGGGTTTTCAACCCTTTTTTATCTTATCTCTTTTCTCGGTGTGGAGCACATACACACTCATCGGTGTATGTTACTCTACACACTCCTCTATCTCTCCACTCTTCTACACTGGTTCACACATCACATCCGCTCATCTCACCTTAAGTTCATCAATGAACTATCTCATGGTCAAACCTAAGACCGATCGGGCACGGATCCCGAGGTCCCCGTTTGACGTGATTTTTCGGGTTATTACACTAAATCAAGAAGGATCACACGCGAAAAGTTGAACAATCTAGTAAAGTTTGGAAATTAGCTTTTTGGGCTACTAGATTTACCAATTGATAGTTTTACCTAGACACTTCTACTTTTGAGATTTTGTCTCGTCGACACTTGGTGGAACTGGGACACTCCTCAACATGACACCACTTCTACACATGTAGAAAAAATTCCACTTGATACCATCCAAGATCTGATTTCGACACACGATAAATGAATTGCCATTTTAATAAAAACTGTGTAAGTTTAAAAATTATAAATGAAAAAGCTTGGGTCCTTGAAATATGCATGTTTGTTACGAAAAAGCATGGTTTCATAACAAACATGACGAATACTTTTCATCTTTCGTCAAGTAGGTTCCTCAATTAACCCTCTAAGATTCCCTTTAATTTTATTATATTATATATATTCTTAATGATAAAAAATTATCTTTATACTTTTTATGGATACTGTAAAATTTTATAAATTGTAATGCAAAACACCGGTGACATCTTGATACTTGGCACCTGTGCCACGTGCTTACATAACACTGCCGATTGAAGGGCATCCCAGCCTCAATTAATAAATAGATTAAATAGGATATGCTTATAGCATAAGTACCAAATTCCTTTTCTGGAAGGCTATTTGGTATGAGAATTTCGATCCCAAAAGAGAAAGCTTTTGTGTGGACAACACTTAAAAGCAGACCATTATAGGAGACCATCCGGAAAGAAGTAATATTGCACCAATGATACCCTCTTTTTACATGATAATCTGACCAAAATCCATATATCACTTATTTATTTACCATCTACTAAATAGAAAAAGTTGGTTTCATTTATCCAAAATCGTTGGTATTACATTAATTTGAATTAATTAACTCTCCCACTAACTGTTGGGATAAGTGGAATACATCGGGGTCGATCCATTTGAGCAAAATTACTGTGGTTTTTTTCTTTCACTTAAACTGCTCTAGGCAGTTCAAAGAGTAAAAAATGACTACTTTCAATTGGAAATGTAGGGATGCTTCCTACATAATCAACCATATTAATCCTAGGAGTCATATTTGAATGAAACTCTCTTATTGTTATAAACACAGTAAATGAAGCAACAAAAAATTTGTCGGAATTCAGATGCATATATGAAGACATAAAAAGCTTGTTGAGCCAATTTCGGTCTACAAAGTACTCCTATACTCCTCGAGTAGCTAATGGATTGTGGAGTACAAGATTTCTAAATTTGCTTTTTGTGTATGCAGTGTAGGTGACTGTGTCACTTGGATGGAGAATCCTCCCACTCCAATCCAGAATCTGTTTTCTGCTAGTTGATTAATGAATTTTAGCTTTATCATAAAATAAAATTTAACAAAGAAAAAAAAAATGGTGAACCTTAGAGGAAACTGGTGTCATTTCTTAATTTGGGTGTTACTTGGCAGTCCAATATATATATATATATATATATATATATATATATATATAAACTACGTGCGCGTTATTAGGTATTTATAAGGAGGGGATTCGATGATCATAGAGATCGTGTTCCGTGCCAATCTAGGGCCTCAAAGCTCTTTCTATCATGGTCTTCAAATCAAATGCCTTAGATGGGGTTCCACATGGCACAGATCCCAAATTAACAAAGTCTTTCTTTTTAACCATGTGCCACGGTACAAATATCGTGTGCAAGTTTTAGCTCCCCGCATATTAAACGTGAAATAAAATTTATCACTTATGAGGCCTCAACTCAAATCATGGGTGATAGTGAGACATAATGTAACATGCTGAGTCCAGTTAGGGAACAAATCGATTTAACTATGGATCACCCCACTTTCCAACAATAAAATAATCAGATAATAAACTGGATTAAAAAATTAGGAGATATACTTGAGAAAGGGTGGTGAGAATAGAATAATATTAGAGGATCTTTACTCTGAGAGTATCAGCAAACATGATTGACAATAAATGAATTAACGAATATAATATACTTGTAATTTATTACGTATTGTGGTAAATTAGGGAAGCAGAGGAACAATTAAAATATCATCCAATCCAATATATATAGCCCAATATGGCGATATGCATTGAGTTTTAGGCCTGGATATCTGATACGCACTCCTGTATCCCTTGGCATCTTTCACCCCCACGATATTTATGTTATTACATTATACTTCTTATAATATATATTTAATATTGTATTTATTTATCACTGTCTGACCTATTTTTCAACATGGTATCAAAGCCACTTGAGCTTTTAATTTTGTTGTGGCGTCGTCACCCTGCAACTCCAATCTTCATCTTTAGTAATGTCAACATCAAGCATGATTATTCCTAAAGTACTTACAGAGAAGAACAAGGGAAACTGGAATGGTTTGCTCAAAAGCTACTTGCATCCTCCTTTCTCCTCCTGGGTTTTTGAAGTTGATGTGGGAGAAGGGGATCGAGAGAATATTCTACAGGCTATGACAAGGTCTTTGGGACATCATTGACGAATCTGGAGCCAAACCAGAGAGTACTCAGCAGGGACACAACGAGTAGGGGAAGAGCAACAGCAAGGCTCTGGATGCAATCCAAATCTCGGGCGGATCAAATATGCTCTCCTATGTGAGGGAGCTAGACTCAAAGCCTAGGATCGTTTGGTCACTCCACGAACAGGCGAGCAGCGCAAGGAAGGTGCTCTTGGAGGAGTTGTGATCGTGCAAGCATGTAAATGATTCCATTGGAGAATACTCCAAC
This sequence comes from Chloranthus sessilifolius, assembly GCA_021018995.1. Taxonomy (NCBI): domain Eukaryota; kingdom Viridiplantae; phylum Streptophyta; class Magnoliopsida; order Chloranthales; family Chloranthaceae; genus Chloranthus; species Chloranthus sessilifolius. The sequence goes on from CM037585.1 coordinate 94,251,363, forward strand.
AAAGTTAAAGGTCTTAGATATCAGAAGGAGGGAATAGGAATTAGAATGGAGAACGATACTGGAATTGCCATCATCTAATGAGACCTAAAACCGAGTTTGATGCAATGGTCGTATATAATTAAAAAATCTAAGGCTCTATTTGGCACACTCCCAAGGGCCACATTCTAGCTTCTTGCTTTGAAATCCTGGAACGTAGTAAAAACTAACATTCGATAAACATGCTTCTCAAACCGATTCTCGCCCCAAGTGTGTGCATGAATCAGGCTTAACTTCTTTTTTTCGATAAGCTGAATTAGTTTTAACTTAAAAACAGTCGGAATCCGGAAGTGCCAAAACTGGCTTCCAGATTTCACGTTGGCAGGAATATTAAAGCGGTGCTCCGTGTAGCGTGCCAAACAAGGCCTAAACCACCCATGGAGGAAAGAATCGACCTCTAGCTTCAAGAAGAAGTGCTTCATCAGAGAAGAAAGACAGAGTCAAGAGGCCAAACAAATAAAAGTAGTCAAAGGGAGAGTTATTCTTTAAAGCTCGTGGATAGCCCAACCGTAGGGGGAGATTTCGTGGGTAGGGTAGATCACAAAATCGTCAACAATACTGATCGCTTGCCAACAACAGTCATGAAAACTCGTGATGAGATAAAAGATTTCAAAAGGGATATGTTTTATGATTGTGGCAAGAGAGGTCACTATTCTAGGAACTATTGGTGTAAGGAAGAAAATTACGCAATAGTAGAAAAATCAAAGTAGACAACGCCGATGAAGGCAAGAGTGAAGAAGCTCTACGTGCCATCCAAGAACAATATTCTACTAAAAATCAATGTTTTATTAAATCAGCTTGCTCTACTAAAATGACCCAAGGTAGGATCTCTCCACCAATAAAGAGTCACTGACAAACACATCGACATAATCCATGGAGATAATACATCTATAGAGATTGAAGAGGCAATATCACCTTGCAAGAGGCGAATGGAGGTATAAAGTATCTCTATCTATTGTCTTGCATGTTCCCAAACTTTGTAAAAAAATCTTTTGCCGGAAGGAGAACACATAGATCAAGGATACAATGTTGTTTTTAGAGATAGAAAATGTAATTTGAAATATCAATCTTGGTTACCAACTTAGGAGTTACACAATTTCATTTTATCATAACTCCAGTGAAAGGTCCAACACTTAACAGTAATTTGAATATTCAAACAATTCTTTTACTTTCCGACATTTTAACTAAATTAGATTGAAACATGTACCACTCAATATATAGGCAAACTCTGGTACCGTGTCTCTAAATGATGTCAAGGACCTCAGGCTACGGCATCGCCATCACCCAAGGGCTCAGCAAAAACAACAAAAAGAGAGCCTCAGCCAGCAGATATCCTTAATAATGTTGTCCATGATAGCCTTACAAGACTTCAATTTTCCATTGAAAATTCTGATGTTTCTCTCGTACCACATATTCCCACAAAAAACCAAACACAAAATTCACATAAACCATCACGATCCAAAAAACAAAAACTACATTGTTCTATTTGGTGATTCATAAAATCATGTGACCACCATGTTCGTTATATTTAAGGAGCAGTGCCAACAAAACACATAAAAGTAGGCCTCATTTAAACTCTGAATCAAGGAAAAAAAAAAGAAAATATTTATAATTCAAGATAGTAAAACTCATTAAATATCCATCTGCACAACATAAAATTCACAACAATTAATCATATTATCAGGAGAGAATAAGAACACACAACATCAGAAACAGATAACACACTTTAAATAGCAATCAGTCAACTTCAATGACTGAAAAAATATGCTCAACAGAATCAAACTGCAATCCTTAAAGAATTAAAAGAGACAAAGTCAAAATCGCCAATGAGTATAAATTTCTTACGGATATAAATAGGGGGTTAATGATAGCAGTTGCATGTGGACTTTGATAAAACTCTCCTCGCCTCTGTTTCCCTCATTCAACTCCAAAAACCCCAACTCATCTCCCACCACCAATTTTGAAATCGACGAACACGATCTCAGATCTCGACCTCTAGCACTAAAAAACTGCTTGTCTCCTCCATTTTCTACTTAGGGTTCTGTGAATTCCATCTCCTCTCTCTTCAACTTTGAAACCGACGATCCTGATCTAAACTTGCTACTATAGTACGAAGCTTTCAAAACTTCCAACGAATCTGGAGGGTACAGAGAGAGAGAGATTGCGATCTATACATATTAGCTGGGATTTAAAACTTCGTAGCTGACAAAAAAACCTAATCGGGAGCACTGCAAGTGTGAAAATCAATAGAGAAGAGAGATTTGACCGTGGAGATCAAAGAGATCTGAGTCAGAAGATTTGAAGAAGGAGAAGAAGAAGATCGAGCAACCTCAATTTCGTGCGAGCCATGGTTCGTCGAGAGAGAGAGGAAGACGAGAGAGAGGCTAGGGTTTCTGAGAGAAAAAGAAGAAAGGGATGAGTCTCTGAGGTATTTTGCGTTAGAGATGAAGAGATAAAAGAGAGATAAAAGATATAAATAAGAGGTTGGGGGTTCGGCCCGATCGATTTGCACGTGTATGATCACGTGAGGAGGGGATTATTTATTAAATTAAGTTTTAACTTAAAAAACCACTGTTTTAACTTAAAATACTATTATCAAAGACATTTTGGATCTTATTTGGGTTGCTTGGATCAGACACTTTCTGCACCTGTTAAGTGGTGAAAAATGCCACTTTTCACCCTTTAACCTAACCATTGATAGACTTGTGAGCACACTAATAAGTCTCAGTCAAGTGCATTTTGTAGACAGTAATAAACGAGAACATTAATTCAGAAAATCACTTAAGAATGCCCAAAAAGGGGCTATCTCTCAGCACAGGACAAACCCAGCAACAACACACCAGAGGGTAGCACATCACTGAACCCTTGGAGCGTGTGGCTACAGCAGGGCAAGGTGAAGGAAGTGAGAACAGGCTGAAAACATCCTATCGATTGGTCACCCAAAGACTTCGATAGGAGCTGAAAGTAAAGAAAGGGAGAATTCGTGCAGTTGAAGAGATTTTGACAGGATCTGAAGGCAGAAGAAGGATGGATTCGTGTGGATAGAGAAGTTAGATAGGATCCAAGAACCTATTGAGCAGCTGAAAGGAAGGAAGAAACCATCCTATCGAAAGCCTACCTGAGGCGTCAAGGGAACCTGTCGAATGGTTTCCTGAACCTATCGAGATGAAGACACTGGAACATAACCTATCAAAGGGTACTTGATCCTTTCTATAGGAGTGAAAGCAACCCTACCGAAATGATGACATGTAAAGTAGAACTTGTCGAAATGGGTCTCCAACCTATCGAAGAGACCCTCCAACCTGTCGAATACTCCAGACCAAGGACTGAGAATGTTGGAACTCTAAGCGAAGACTCATGCTATAAGAACCTATCGAACAGGTCTGAGAACCTAGCGAAAGGACCAAAAAGCTCTATTGGGACCTGTCGAAAGCTTCCTGAACCTGTCAAAATCGTGTGCAGAACTTCTCAAAAATTTAGCTGTGCATACGTTGTGATTTGGTGAACTGCTGCATGCAACTCGAGACACTTGGTGACCGGCACGACGATTCTAGAAGATGCCTTAGGAAACCCTAACCAACCCACGTGCTCTAACAGAACTCTAACAAACTTTAAGGACTTTCTAGAATGGATTTTTGGCGGGAAAAATAGAGGAGAAAGCTATATATAGAGACCCCCAATTACAATTGGGAGGAGATCGAGATCTGAACTAAATTTTAGAGATTAGAGCTTGCAGAAAAATTCTATTTCCCTCCTTTAGCCCAACCATGGTTGGCTAATTCCCCTAAAGTAGCGAGGAGAGAAGTTAGATCTGTAATTAGGTAAGGTTAAGAGTGCTATTGTAGGTTCCTAGCTGCATAGACTACAGATCTGAGAGTATTTTCATTGTAGAGTGACCTTGTTTGCAATGCTAATGCTGATTTTAATGTTTTAATTAGATCTAAAGTTCCTTTGGTTCCATTTGGTGATCGATCGGATCGGTGTAGAGGAGTCTGTATATCAGCTCACCCACTTAACTAGTAGACCTCTTGGATAACATCTGATCTCCCTGGATTTGATGCTCCTATGATTCATTGAGTCTGTGATCTGGGAATTATAGCATATGTAGTGGTTTTAATTGTTCTAATTGATGCTCTAGCTTTGAAGGAGATCCCTAGGATGGTCTATGACTATTAAAGTGGACAGATCATAACCTTAAGATGAATCTAAGCTCAAGCTCCAATTGGATTCATCTGTTGCAATCCATGGATTTGATAAAGTCTATAGGATGGACTGGGACCATTAAAGTGGACAGAACATAGCCTTAAGACAAGGTGGATCCTGTGATTTAGAGTGGAATTTATACCCTACAGCTGTGCTTATAGCCAGTTGAGGGAATTGTGTACTCTGAACCTCTGTAGCATGATTAATCGAATCTGATTTCAGTGAAAACCGACCTCCAAGCTACTCTTCTCCATTTTCTAATTTTTTTACCTTTTTTGCTTGCGAGATCTAAGATCCTAAACTCGATCAAAGTTAGTTTATGTTTAATTTTAGTATAGCTTAAGTGACAATCCATTTCAAACCTCTCCCCTGTCTTGTAGCTAGATTAGTAATAGTTAGTGTGCCAGATCTAATTCAGATATGGAGATTTATCATATTTTTAAACTATCCTCCTTGTGGACATTCCCTTATTCACCATTTTTGTAAAACTTGCTACAACAGACCCTGACTACTTACAGGTCTGTGCGAGTGTGTCTGCCTAGTTTTATTGATGATTTTAGACCCTCATTTGAGGGAAGGCAAACACTCCAACAAGTTTTTGGCGCTGCTGTCGGGGAGGCATGCTTAGAAATTGATAGATCTAAGTTTTGATCGTAGATCTGTAGTTTTTATTTGATTTTTACTAACTGCATTTGTAAGTTGTGTTGTTTTTTAGTATTTTGTGTGCATTTCATCAGATCTAAGGCTACCAGTAAGAGGAGAATCGTGCTAGAGACTGCTCTGTCGTTTGCATCCCTCTACTCCCTTGTTATTTTTCAGATCTGTTGATAATTTTTGTTAGAGTAGTTAGACAAATTTGGTTGATTCTGCTTGTTCTGTTGAAGATCTGTTTTGCATTCAGAATCTGAGTGTTGTATGATTGGTAGGAGAACTCTGCAACCTCAGATTATTCCACTAAATCCAGAGGTTGAAATACTTCTCAGATCCAGACCAACTACACCCACATCTATTGCATTTGACTCTGTAGAAATGGGTGAGCAACAACAGCCGAGAACCCTTAAGGAGTTTAATGCACCAGGGGTATATAATTCTCCTTTCTGCATTCAATTCCCAGATGCTCAGGGAAACTATGAGATAAAATCATCCATCATTCAAATGCTGCCCTCATTTCATGGCCTGATCAAAGAAGATCCCTACAAGCACATTGATGAGTTCTTAGGACGGTGCACTACATTTAATATCACAGGTTTGGGAGAGGAGGCCACCAAGATGAGGCTCTTTCCTTTTTCATTGAATGACAGAGCCAGGACCAGGTTGTCCTTGCTTCCACCTAACAGCATTCAGTCCCGGAGTGATCTCCAATGTTAATTTCTAGCCAAATTCTTCCCCATGTCAAAGACCAGTCAGTTGAGGAAGGGTATCATCTCTTTTACCCAAGATCCAACTGAAGATTTTCATCAATCTTGGGAGAGATTTAAGGAACTCCTGAAGAAATGCCCCCACCATCAAATTCCTGAATGGTAATTGGTTCAAAGTTTTTATCAGGGAATTGATGCTAAAAGCAGAGATATGATAGATGCCTCCTGTGGTGGCACCTATCTCCATTAAACTACTGAGGAGGCATGGGAGCTCTTTGACATTATTAGTGTGAACTCTATGCAAAGGGAAACCTTAGCAAGAGATCAAGAGCCTCCTAAATTGGTGAAAGAGAATACCTCAAGAGGGATATATATGAAGTGGGTGTGCCAAGTGAGTTGGAAAGGAAAGTGGACAGCCTAACCTTAAAATTTGATAGGCTGATGGGAGAAATTCAGTCACCTGTGGCTGCTAGAGTGGAGGAGGCATATGCCATATGCCAGTCCCCTGCTCATCCCCTGGAAGAATGCCCATCTGCTGACCAGTTTCCTGATTTTTTAACAGAGCATGTGGTTGTAGCTCAATCTTATGGGCATCAACCTACTGCTGGGTACCAATGGAGGAACCACCCCAATATGAGGTGGCGATAAGATGCACACCCCAGCCAGCAGCCCCAACAGCCCATGCCCTACAGAAATGCTCAGCCCCATTGAGAAGGTTATGCCCCAAGGCCTCAGTATCAACAACCCATGACCCAACATGTAGCTCCTTTTGTGCAGCAAGCTGCACCTCCTCCAACTGTGAGAACACCATCCTTTGAGGAACAAGTTCTATCTTCACTGTAGAGCTTGAACATCTTAACCCAAACTATGCACTCTCACAACCAGAGCATCAAAAAGATAGATGACCAACTTGGTCAGCTGTCCGATGCTCTGACAAGGGAGAGGGAGGAAGGTTGCCTAGCCAACCACAGGACAATCCACGAAGGCAGTTTGTAGTGGGTGAAGTTTCCTTCACCTATGAGGAATCCAAATCTGTTACAACTTTGAGAAGTGGTAAGTTAGTGGACAACCAAGTGGGTTGTGAGCCTGTGAGGAACTTGGAGGAAGAAAATGAAGTGATTTGTATCAGTACACAACAAAGACCACCAATGGTGGACTTGCAGGAACAATCAGCTATGAATAAAGAGGATAATGAGGATCCTCGAGAAAAGAAAAAACTCAAAAAGAAAGAGGCCCCATTGGTTAAGGCTGCAAGTGAGGGAGCAATCCCACATCTGCCATTTCCTAAGGCACTACAAGTACCTTCCCCTTTTGATAAAGGGTAAGGAAAAATTGAGGAAATGATGGAGACTTTCAAGCAAGTAAAGATCAATTTGCCTTTACTTGATGCCATTAAACAAGTCCTAGCCTATGACAAGTTTTTAAAAGAACTATGCACCTATAAAAGACAATTCAGGATACACATATCCAAGAAAGTCTTTTCAGTAGAGAAAGTGAAACAAATTTTGTCAATTACAACCCCAACCAAATTCCAAGACCCTGGAACCCCCACAATTCCTTGCATCATTGGGGATCACATCATTGACAAAGCCTTTTTAGATCTGGGAGCCAGTGTAAATTTGCTTCCATATTCAGTATATGAGAAGCCAGGCTTAGGCAAATTGAAGCCCACACATGTGATCCTCCAGCTGGCTGACAAATCTGAAAGGAAACCTGTGGGGATAATTGAGGATGTTTTTGTTGGAGTTGACTAATTCTTCTATCCTGCTGACTTTTTGGTATTGGACATGGAACCAAGCAAATGTGCTTCTTCCATACTTGTGATTCTAGGCAGGCCCTTTTTGGCCACTGCCAATGCCCACATACAATGCAGGTATGGGATCATGGAAGTGTCATTTGGAAATATGAAGGTTAAGCTGAATGTGTATAACACTGGCTATCAACCCTCTCCTGAAGAGGCTTGCTTTTTCATTAATGCCTAAAAGAAAGTGATGCATTATAATCCACATTGGCTGGTGCAGGACAATGCTTGGTCCACAGATGGAAAACTGCACCCAGAGAATAGACACTGACCGAGGAAAATATCTATGAGAAGTGCCAAGTTTGATGAGCCTGAGGGGACTATGGACCTTCCAGACCGTCCAGATTAGCCCCTACAGTCAATATGTATCATATGTATCATACTTTGCTTTTGTTTTAGGTGTTTACTTTATTGTTAATTGATTTTTTTTATTATTTCTTGCAACATGAAAAGAAAAATAAATTAGGGAGAGAAATAAAACTGTCATGCTTAATACTAGGCCGTCATTTCAGTATTACCAGTTATCCTAAGATAACGGGAGCTTGGCCACAGGGAAAACAAACTGTAGAGCAGCACTGTAGACGAGCCTACTGAGTGCTGAAACTAAAATTACCCCGAAATGCAGCCTTATTTGGTTTTTAGAAGTTCTCGACAGGTGAAATTAACTTTTCGATCGATTAAAAAGAGCAAAATGGAGATTTTGATAGGTTCTAGATACCAATCAGGAACCTATCAAAATGAAGACTTAGCTGTCGTTTAAACTAATCGAAAGGATAGTTCCACCTATCGGGATCCTATCGAATCATCCCTTTTCAGGGTTTTATCTACCATGTTTTCGATAGGACGCATGAACCTATCGAAACCATCCAGTTCACCCTATTGGAATCGTATTCCACCCCTTATATACCTGTCGATAGGTCATTTGTACCTCATTCTATACCTTCTGCAAAACCCTATCTTTTTTCCTCTCTCTTTCGCCTCCCTCTTTCTCCACTAAATCCCCACAGAACCTTTGACTGTTCAGTTTGCCATTTTGTCTGTACATTCAGCTTGCACAGAGGAGCATTTTGCCCCTGACTTTGGAAAAATTGAAGCTGTCTATTGTGATTTCTGTTAAACCCTAGGGATTTGGAGGTTAGTTACCTTCCCACCATTAATCTGTCATTCCTCTAATTTTTCACCTTCAAGCTCCACTCCATGTTGGTGAGTGACTAGTCTCCGAGAGTAAAATGGATGAGCCAGAGGAAACTATAGCAAACATACGCCGTAGAGCAACTGCTTCCACCCCCAAATCCTCCGCTAGGTCGAAGCCAGCTGACAAACCACCTGTCAAGAGGAAACTCACTAAGATGTCGCCCAAAAAGGCTCCTAAAGCTAAGAAAGCCAAAGCTGTTGCGATTCAGGAGCCTATAGTGGAAGATACCTTAGCAAGAGCTGATCCTCCAGTAGAGCTGCCAGCGAGGTTAACTACCCCCAATGAGTTTGTAGAAAAATTAAGTCTTGTTCCTGAGACGGATTTTGATCTGGCATATTTTGCTAACATTGGGGAGTGGCAGGGGACGTTGGAATATTTGAAGAAAGAATGTCTACTACCCCTGCTTTCACCCTTAAAGGAAAATGTCTACCCCAGGTTGGTCAAATTGTGGTATCAAAACCTGACAAAGAAAGTGGTAACTGGGGCTGAGGATATACTAGAAATCTTGATTGATGACTGGCAGCTGACTGTCAACTGCAGAGATATTGGGATGGCTTTGGGAGTCCCATATCAATTTGACTCCACCAGAGCTGAGGGAGCGCCTACAGGGGCTACATTTCGGGAAATGACTAAACAGCTTACTAATGGAATAGTGGGCTCTGGTGAATCCTTGATGAGAAGAGACCTCCATCCTACCCTCAGACTCATTGATACCATTATGAGGAAAAATGTTTATCTCTGGCCATTTGCAAGAGAGAAGGACCCCTTTAGTGGATGCACTATACTTCTGTTCAAAGGGGCAATTTGTGAGTGCACCTAAGCTGATTTTTGAAATAATGGTGGACATCAATGACAAGGTGCTGAAGAGGCAAGCTTTTGCTAAAGGAGGAGGTCTGCCATTTTACAGACTCATCACGTGTCTGCTCAAGACTGGAAAATATGTGATCAACCAAAATGAACCAATGGAGAAACTGACCTTTAAATTGTATGGAAAGCGAGAATGGTCAACCAGCCTCACCTTGATTAAGAAAGGTCAACCAGTTGGAAGGGAGGCGGCTGAGAAGGCAACCACTACCGTGGCAGCAGAGACTCCTGTAGAGAGACCCTTATCCATCCCTCCACCTACCATACCTGTCCCATTACCTACCCCTCCACCTACTTTGCTTTTTCCGTTTGTATCTGTCCCTCTTCAAACAGATCTCTCTCCACCCACCTCAGAACCTGTTTTCACTTTAACCACCTCTCAGGTTTTCCAACCTGACATACTGGAACCTTCCACATTCTCCGAGCCTACCCCTACCACTTCTTCTCCCCACACTACCCAACCCATTTCTAACTTTCCCCCATCCCCAACCCCTCTGCATCCACAGGGCGTGAACCTGTTCACCACTACTGGGTTCACGACCCTCATGACCTCAATTGTGGAGGATGTTGCTCATGAGTACACTCCACTTCCTGACTCCCCACACCCCACTCCTCATCATTTTAACCATGCACCCTCTTCCCCGTTCCATCATGTCCAACCACCGACCCCTTCTATCCCTACCATGCCTGACACCCTCACTCAAATTCTATCCCTCCTTCAAACCATTAAGTCCCAATTAACTATCAACACCGACAACCAGACCCTCATGACCTCATGTCTCCAATCAATTCAATCCACCCTTACCCCATCCTATTCCGCTACTCAACCCCCTCACATATCCCCTCCTGCTTCCCCTATACTTACCCCACACCCTGCGGCTGCCCAGCCTGAGGAAGTGGCCGCACCAACTCTCCCCATACTTTCCTCACCACAGACCACTTTACCCTCCTCCCAAGATTTATTGGCCTCTGCAGTAGCTGAATCCCCTCTACCGTTCACCACCCCCCCACCTATTTTCTAGGATGCCTCTACCCAAATTGATCCCCGGGATGCTCTTGTTCTTTCCACCTCCTCCTCTTCATCCACTACACCCTTATCCTTGCCCATTGTCCTTAGGCAATCCATGTACATACCCCCTTACCTCACCCTACTGTATGCCATGAGGGACAACCCTTACATCCACAGGGATGTCCTGAGAGGTATGGCTGCACTCTGAGCTTCCGTTGAGGCCCCTTATGAGGAGAGGATTGACAACATCGAATTGGAACACCGAATTCAACTCCGCGATATCTCTCAAGGGTGGTCTGAAATCCTAACTCGTTATGAGTTAGCAAAACAATTGGCAGCTGCTGAGAGTTTCATTGCCAAATATGAGAAGAAGAATTCTGAGCTTCTCAAGAAAAAATTAGCCAATGCTCAGGAGATCCTCAAGGCCACCAAAGAACTCTCTGAGGCCAACCTGCTCTATGCTGCCAAACAGATTGACATTTTAGAGAAAAAGGTTGCTTCCCTTACCTCTCAGCCATTTCAACGTACCCCTCTTGCCACCACACCTCCTGCCACTCAATCCTGTCCCGCCCCTACAACTCAACCTCCTCCCACCCCCCCTGTGGATGTGCACCCTCCTCTAGCCCAGGAGCCCCCCCATACTCAATCTGCCCCTCCGAAATCTAAAAGGGCTCCCCTCAAGAAGAAAGTTACAGCCAAAAGATCTGCTCTCTCTGCTGCCCCTGCCAAGAAAGGAAACAGGCCTGTTTCCCAGTCTAAAGCCACACCTCCCACCCAGCCCCCAACCCAACCCGATACCTCTTTCACCTTACTATCAAAGGAGGAAAGAAGGAAAACTGCTGCGGCTCTTGGATTGGACCCCACTGCCATTTTTCCTCCGATTCAGATTCAATTCTATTGTTGCTGTTGACCCCAAAGGAAAACAACCCGCTACCCATTCTGAGGAGACACCAAAGAGGCCGCAACCGAGGGCTAAATCTAAAGGCAAAGCTCCCTTATCCAAGGATGAGCTGAAAAACCTAGCTGACCTCTACGATTGGCCAGATGATACCTGCAAATAGCTATGGCAGCTTGTTGTTTTAGTTTCTTCTTCCTTTTTCTCATGTATATATTTGGCATTTTAATATATTTTGTCTTCATGTAGTTTTTCTATATATCACTTTTCCCCCCATGCCTCTCCCCTAATCTCATGCTGTCAACAGTGAGGACACTGTTTAGTTTAGGTTTGGGAGTATGGCATGTATGCCAATAAATTAGTTACTTTTAGTACAACTAGGCTAAAAAGAAGTATTTGGAATTAATTAGAGTAAATTCTCACTGGAATTTTTGTAAAAAGAGGAAATTAAGAAAACAACTATTTGAAACTGAAATAAGCCATAGTCCAACAGACTTCATGAGGCAAATGTCAACAATTTGTGAAAAGTAATTTTGATGTGCAGTAAACCTGAAATGAGAGAAAATTGTGAAGACACACCCCTGAAAATTAGATGGAAGGCCATACCCAGTAAGATATGGGCCTGAAAAAAAATCCTTGAAGAGTGCCTTGGCAATTTTTCTGCTCTATGGACTGATTGAATCTAATGTTAATCACTAGAAGTTAGGCAATTCCAAGTTGAAAAAGCTTGACAGCATTCATGACATGGAGGACATGAAGTAAGGCCATCCCTTGGTCAGTTTGAGCTTAAAATGTCCCACCTTTGAACTGCCTTTGATGCACACCACTTGAGCCTTAAAAGTCCCAATTTTCTTTGATGAAAATCAGAAATTTTAAACCCAAAACCTTTTGACCTATTTCAGTTCACCCCCAATCTGAGAAATCAGGAAGAGGAAGGAGAAGCAAGGTTAGAGGAGCAACGTGTTAAATCTGGTTGAAAGAAAGAAAAACACAGTTGGTGGTATTTGTGGTATTCCATTTTTTTTATTTTTTTTTTAAATGGTGCAAAAGAATGAGAGAGAGAAGTCATTTCATTGAAAGATTGAAAGGAACAGAAGAAGCTGGCGACTTTGGCTCTGAAAATTAAAGAAATAGATGGAATTGTGCTGAAATCAAGAAGGTGTTGTCTAAACCACCTCCCTACCTTTACTGATTTCTCAATTTGAATCCCTTTTACCCTATCATTCTTTTACAAACCTCATCCCTAAGCCACACTACAACCCAATAAAATGACCTTACTGATCTGAAATGGATTGAGCTGTCATGTGGAGATAAGGATTTGTCTAATCTATGGTGAAAAGAGTTAGAAAATTTCAGAAATTAGAGCAATGCCTATGCTCATGCTTACAGCCCTATTTGAGGACTATAACTGCTCTTGAGCTGTGTGAAATTATACACCCTTCATTGTTGTTGTGAGTTAACAGCCTTGGTGAGACTTGGGCCTGAAATCCAATTTGATGGGGGTAGTATCAAAATAGAATTCTCAAATGAAAGGTGAGCCATGCATCAATCTTCAGACATAATACCTTGACATGAACTGATTGATGATGAAGGAATTACTGCAAAATTTCATGTTTTAAGTTGGTGACTTTTCTGCTAAAAACCCTCCAGAACTGAAAAGACATGTTGAGAATTTATTCTAGTTTACTGAAATTCGGTTTAGCAGGATGTACTATTATTAACTAACTTTATTGGGGAAGTTTGTAGGTACCTTCACTGAAAACCCTCAAGAGACTTCACTCCTCCACTAGGGATCACCTAGGGGTTTAAAAGGCTTGGTGCATATGCTAAATGCATCCGTGCTCCCTACGAAAGTGGCATTTTTATTTTCTTTTAATTCTCCTTTGCTCAGGGACTAGCAAAGCTTAGGTTTGGGGATGTGTTAAGTGGTGAAAAATGCCACTTTTCACCCATTAACCTGACCAATTATAGACCTGTGAGCACACTAATAAGTCTCTGTCAAGTGAATTTTGTAGACAATAATAAAAGAGGACATTAATGCAGAAAATCACTCAAGAATGCCCAAAAAGGGGCTATCTCTCAACACAAGACAAACCTAGCAACAACACACCAGAGGGTAGCACATTACTGGACCCTTGGAGCGCATGGCTACAGCAAGGCAAGGCGAAGGAAGTGAGAACAGGTTGAAAACTTCCTATCGATTGGTCACCCAAAGACTTCGATAGGAGTTAAAAGCAAAGAAAGGGAGAATTCGTACAGTTGAAGAGATTTCGACAGGATCTAAAGGCAGAAGAAGGATGGATTCATGTGGATAGAGAAGTTTGATAGGATCAAAGAACCTATCGAACAGTTGAAAGGAAGGAAGAAACCATCCTATCGAAAGCCTACCTGAGGCATCAAGGGAACCTGTCGAATGGTTTTCAGAACCTATCGAGATGAAGACACTGGAACAGAACCTATCGAAGGGTACTTGAGCCTTTCGATAGGAGTGAAAGCAACCCTATTGAAATGATGGCATGTAAAGCGGAACTTGTCGAAATGGGTCTCCAACCTATCGAATACTCCAGACCAAGGACTGAGAATGATAGAACTCTAAGTAAAGACTCATCCTATCGAAACCTATTGAACAAGTTTGAGAACCTAGCGAAAGGACCAAAAAGCTCTGTTGGGACCTGTCGAAAGCTTCCTGCACCTATCAAAATTTCATGAAGAACTTCTCAGAAATTTAGCTGTACATACGTTGTGATTTGGTGACCTATTGCACGTAACCCGAGGCACTTGGTGACCGGCACGACAGTTCTAGAAGATGCCCTAGGAAGCCCTAACTGACCCACGTGCTCTAACAGAACTCTAACAAACTTTAAGGACCTTCTAGAATGGATTTTTGGCAGGAAAAACAGAGGAGAGAGCTATATATAGAGACCCCCAATTGCTATTGGGAGGAGATCGAGATCTGAGCCAAATTCTGAAAATTAGAGCTTGATGAAAAATTGTATTTTCCTCCTTAAGGCCGACCATGGTTGGCTAATTCCCCTGGAGTAGCGAGGAGAGAAGTTAGATCTGTAATTAGGTAAGGTTGAGAGTGCTATTGTAGGTTCCTAGCAATATAGACTACAAATCTGAGAGTATTTCCATTGTAGAGTGACCTTGCTTGCAATGTTAATGCTGATTTTATTGTTTTAATTAGATCTAAAGTTCCTTTGGTTCCATTTAGTGATCGATCAGATCTGTGTAGAGGAGTCTGTATATCAGCTTACCCACTTAACTGGTAGACCTCTTGGATACCATCTGATATCCCTGGATCTGATGCTCCTGTGATTCCTTGAGTCTGTGACCTGAGAATTGTAGCATGTGTAGTGGTTTTAATTGTTCTAATTGATGCTCTAGCTTTGAAGGAGATCCCTAGGATGGTTTGTGACCATTAAAGTGGACAGATCATAACCTCAAGATGAATCTAAGCTCAGGCTCCAATTGGATTCATCTGCTGCAATCCATGGATTCGATAAAGTCTATAGGATGGCCTGTGACCATTAAAGTGGATAGATCAGCACCTTAAGACCAGGTGGATCCTGTGATTTGGAGTGGAATTTATACCCTGCAGCTGTGCTTATAGCCAGTTGAGGGAATTGTGTGCTCTGAACCTCTGTGGCATGATTAATCGAATCTGATTTCAGTGAAAACCGACCTCCAAGCTAATCTTCTCCATTTTTTGTTTTTCTTACCTCTTTTCCCTGCGAGATCTAAGATCCTAAACTCGATCCAAGTTAGTTTATATTTAATTTTAGCTTAGCTTAATTGACAATCCATTTCAAACCTCTCCCCTGTCTTTTAGCTAGATTAGTAATAGTTAGGGTGTCAGATCTAATTCAGATCTGGAGATTTATCATATTTTTAAACTAACCTCCCTGTGGACATTCCCTTATTCACCATTTTTATAAAACTTGCTACAACAGACCCTGACTACTTGCAGGTTTGTGCGAGTGTGTCTGCCTAGTTTTATTGATGATTTTAGACCCTCATTTGAGGGAAGGCAAACACTCCAACAAGTTTTTAGCGCCGCTGCCGGGGAGGCATGTTTAGAAATTGATAGATCTAAGTTTTGATCGTAGATATGTAGTTTTTATTTGATTTTTACTAACTGCATTTGTAAGTTGCATTGTTTTTCAGTATTTTGTGTGCATTTCATCTGATCTAAGGCTACCAGTAAGAGGAGAATTGTGCTGGAGACTACTCTGTTGTTTGCATCCCTCTACTCCCCTGTTATTTTTCAAATCTATTGATAATTTTTGTTAGAGTAGTTAGATAAATTTGGTTGATTCTGCTTGTTGTGTTGAAGATCTGTTTTGCATTCAGAATTTGAGTGTTGTATGTTTGGTAGGAGAACTCTTCAACCTCAGATTTTTCCACTAAATCCAAAGGTTGAAAGACTTCTCAGATCCAGACCAACTACACTCACATCTGTTACATTTGATTCTATAGAAATGGGTGAGCAACAGCAGCCGTGAACCCTTAAGGATTTTAATGCACCAGGGGTCTATAATTCCCCCTTCTGCATTCAATTCCCAGCTACTCAGGGAAACTATGAAATAAAATCATCCATCATTCAAATGCTGCCCTAATTTCATGGCCTGACCAAAGGAGATTAGGAACTCTCTTTCTCTAGTGCCCCTTTTACATACAAATTCCAGAATTCCCAAGCCATCTTTAGACCTTACCTTTCATCAAAAACTGCTTAGTTTAGGTGAGTGCTAACCCGCAACCTTCCCTCTCTATGTCTTTGCCTTCAAGCCCTAGGAGCTAGAACCCTTGTTCTAAACATACAAGCCATCGGAAGCTCACCGAAGCAAGCCTACGCAAAGGTCCACAGCGGTGCAACAAGGGCCAGAGTGCTCCAGCTCTCCCCTCTACTCTACCATCTCGGTTCTTTCTCTATCCTCACAATTGTGCCGTTACGCCGCTAAAATCTCGGTAGGAACGGAGGGGCACAAATAGGATTTTAATGCCCTAAGGGAAAGAGGAAGGTCTTTTTGCTTCTTTTATTTCATTTTATTTTTGGTCATAAGTAGAGACCATATTAAGCAGGTTGATCGGGCGCCTAACACCTTCCCGATCGATAACCGAAGCCCCTACCCAAGAGCCTTTGGTGTAGTCCGGATTCAGAATCATTTTTAGCACTTCGATGCTTTTAAATTTGATTTGGGTCTCTCGGGACACCAAATGCTACGGGTGGCGACTCTTTATTTTCTTACGCGTGCGCATCGATGTGACGGGGCAGTCACAATTCCCACGGTTGCACAGATGGTGACTTTGCTGGAGAGTAGCTAGTAGAGCTTCCCCTTGAATTTTGACCATTTTGGTTTGATTAACTAACCTTTTTACTATTTTATTACTATTTTTTGTACTCACCCATACAATTACATCACTTTCTCACCCCTACTTTTACGGCATTTACGAGCCTTAGCCGATTGGTGAGCCTACTTGCGTACCGCATTTAAATAACTATACTTTTCAGTCATTTTAGTGCCTTAGCCAATTGACGGGCCTACTTGCACTTTACATTTAATTTCTTTTACTTTTACGTCATTTAAAGCGCCTTAGCCGTTTGCCCGGCCAACGTGCACATTTACTTTATTGCAAACATATTCCTCCAGTAGACGTTGGCCCGTAGAGGTGGCACGGGACCATCAGCCTCGTCTTTTGAACTTAAGCAAACTCTCCCTTTAAAACTGAAAATTAAAATTGACCCAACAAAGGGGATATAATTGAATTTTGCGGGGTAGATTTGCAAGGGTTGGGTATCTAGGCAAACATATAAATTCCTGGTTCTTAGTACGACGACAGCCCTTAGTGGTGATGATCCGAAAAAGTTTCAGCTCACCTAATTCCTGAGAAAGCACTTGCGCTAGAGGTATATCGGGTGGGTAACCTTCTCGTTACTTACCCTAAAACCCGTGGGAAGTGAGCGTTAGCGAACCCGTACCGACCTTGTATCCCTAAGGTTCGGTGAGGAGAGACCTGATATAATTAAACAGTTAGTCCCCGGAAGCATAGCTTTCAGGAAAACCAAAAAAAGTGACTCATTTCAGATTATAGTTATGTTGTCAAACCTATACCAAACCTCTGTTTTGTTTGGCGCAACTAATACCTGTGCCAAAGGCAAAATCCTCCAGATTTGTGTGGCATAACTAATACCTGCGCCAAGCTTTTTTTGTCTAGATTTGCTCTGGTGCAACTAATACATGCGTCAGGCATAAAATCAAAGCTTTTTATCTTGGCGCATCTAATAACTATGCCAAGCCTGGTTTGAACATTGCTGTTCGAATCTGTGGCTTGTTTCATCATCCCGAGGTTCCCAATTAGTGATTATGGTACTTCTGTTTAGGCCCCGCAACTTTCGACACCCAATGCGCCCCCACCGGTCTAAAGAAGGTGACTTCTTTTTTACCCGTTCCGAGGGATCGAGTTATTCGCATCAATTTTTATGCCTTCAATAGATCAAAGGGTTTCCCTTTGATTCTTCCGAAGTGCTCCAAAGTCTTTGCCGTGGGACCTATTTAGGGTACGAAAGCCACTCGAAAAGGGAATTCAAAGGCCTCGGAATCCTTGTTCATTTTTACTTATAAAAATTTTCAAAAAATTAAATAATCAAAAAACCTAAAAATAGAGTTTTGTGGTGCCGGCTCAACGGCATCATCTTACTCTTCGTCATCCTGTAGGGGAAGAAGGAGGAAACTTTAAGGGTCCCACCCAAGGCACCCGTACCCTACCCGATACCGAGCCATGTCGTGGGCTATGGATCTGGCATACGCAGATCTTGACTCATCCCTGACTCACTCCCATACGGAAGAAATGTTTACTTCCATCCCCCTCACCTAATCACCCTTCACCGTTACCTGCCCATTTGGCACCCCAATTTTCCCATCTACCACCTCCCAAAATATCCAAAGTCTAACCCCCCATTCCCCATTTTCCCAAGCCATGCCCTCATCTATGGCCATTCTCAACCCATCTCATCTTCCATCCACACTCTTTCAAAACCCAACCCAATTCCCCGCCTTCACTACCATGCCCCATTTCCCATTTTCCCAATCCACACCCGATCCACCCTCATCAACCTGTTGCATCCAATCCCCCATACAGTCCTCCATCCACCTAGGACATGCCCATTTTTATCCGGGCCATGACAAATTTTCCTCTCTCATCCCCCACATCCATGCCCCATTCATCATCCCAATACACACCTAATCCATCCCCATTCACCAACACCGCACCTGATTTCTCCAACCTACCCCATATCCCACCACTTACCCAGGTCATGCCCAATTTTACCAGGGCCATGTCTACTTTTCTCTACTCATCCACCCCATCCATACCCCTCCATCCCATAGATACACCATCTCCATCCGATCCCTCTCCAATGGCCATGATGGAGGAGATGGTTCGGGCCTACACCAGTTGGAATGCCTTCTAAAACAACCCCTCTCATCCACACCACGCATCCATGGATCCATCCCATACCCCATCAAGCCTCCATACCTCATTCCCTCATAACCCCCATCATCCATACACACAAAGGGTCCATGACCCAGACCCACCAAGGGCCCATGGCCCGGACCCACCAAGGGCCCACGACTCGGACCCACCAAGGGCCCATGGTTCGAACCACCAAGGGGACATGGCCCAGACCCACCAATGGCCCATGGCCCAGACCCATCAAGGGCCCATGGCCTAGATCCATCAAGGGCATGACCCAGACCCAGCAGGGCCCCATGACCCACATACCTCAAGGCCCAATGGGCCAGACCCATTAGATCCAGACCCATCAGGGGCCCAAGACCCACATACCTCAAGGCCCAATAGGCCATACCCTTCAAAACCCAATGGGCCAAACCCAACATTTCCAAGGCTTTATGGCCAACCCTTCCCAAGGCCTCATGGCCCAAACCCATCAAAGCTCCTTACCCTACACCCAAGCCTAGTAATGCCCAAATCTTGAAGCCTCACACCCATACCCTTCGCAAGTCCTCCAAAATTTCATTCACCCACAACCCTCATACCCAGTCCAAACCCATACATTTCATCAACCCCAACTCACCCATGTCCATGCACCCCAAAGTCTTCTCCAATCTTTCCCCCATACGCAATGGCCCCAACAGACCCCACCCCAAGACCTAACTTCCACCCATCCCGTCACCGTGCAACATTTCCCTCACATTCAATGGTCTCACCCATCCCCCATTCAGTCTATTACCATCCAGTCCATGATACACCAATAGGAGAATCCCGCCCTCACTACGCCTTATGTATACCATAAGTATGAAGAGAACGAGATTAGGAACAGCGGGGCCAATGCCGGGGGTCGAAGCTTTTTGTTTTACCCTAAGAAGGCATACTTTAATGTGTATGGGAGCTGCTTAAGCTCCAGATCAGGGGGACTTTCAATGGAAGGCAACAAAGGTGCCTTGGTGGTTTGAGGAAGGGGCAGCAATGTAGGTTTTCAGCTGGAATGCTGCACTAGGCCCACAGAAGACTCTAATGTCGTGTTGTCTTCTATCATGAAAGCTTGGGCCTCCTCCTCAACCTTACTCCAAACATTTTCCAGGTTCTCAGGAACAGCCTAATCCAACAGATTGGATAATTCATCTTCTCCAAGGCCATCTACTACATCTATTGCACAGTAGTCCTCAACGTCCATCTAAGGCTGTTTGGCAGCATTGTACATATTTAACTAGGCCTTCATATTCTCAAAGGTCACCTCCATCACCCCCGACCTGCATTGAATGCAAGCATTGACAGTGGCAAAGAATAGCCTACCCAGGATGATAAGAATTGGGCTTTTACTTTTACAAAGGGTCCATGTCTAAAATAAGGAAATCAGTAGGGTAGTAGAACTGGTCTACCCCCACCAAAACATCCTCCACCACACCCATAGGTTTTCTTTCAGACCTGTCAGCCAGTTGGAGAACAATTGGCGTTGGTTTTAGCTCCCCCAAACTTAGCTCCTCATACACAGAATATGGGAGCAGGTTCACACTGGCCCCCAGGTCCAAGAGGGCTCTACCTATGGTGTGGTTTCCAATGATGTAGGGAATGATAGGTAACCCTGGGTCCTGTAATTTTTCAGGTGTGGCTATGGAGAACACTGATTCTACATGTTCCACAGCAAAAATCTTCTTAGACATCTGCACCCTTACTTTCCTTTTTTGTGTATAAAGGTACTTTAAGAATTTGCTATAGGCAGGGACTTGTTTTATGGCATCAAGCAAGGGTAAATTAATCTTGACTTGCTTGAAGGTCTCCATCATTTCCTCCTTCTGAGCATTGCACTTACCAAAAGGAGATGGGCCAATAAGTACAAGAGGAAATGGCAGTTGTGGAACTGCTGTGCCACAGCTTCATGCCTAGCAACATCATGATCAAATTTTTATTTTTTTCTCTTTTCTTCATTTATTGCTTATTGTTGGGGCTCAACATCAGCTCCTTTATTTTGTTCTTGCTGCTCCACGGCAGGGGATAAATTTAATGGTTCTTTAGCACTCATATTTTTTTAATTCTCATTCTCCATGGTTTCCTCAGTTGCCCTGCCCACTGCATTGTCAACCACCTTGCCACTCCTCAGGGTAGTTGTTAAGACCTAAAAAGTACCACTTTTCACCCCTTAACTTAATCTCTGTTAGACCCTTAGTCATTTAATAAATGTGTGTTAAGCCCATTTTGTAGGTAATAAGCAGCAGCTGCAGATAAGGCCCTAACCCTGCTAAGAAGCCTTGTTTTGCTCCAGAACTCCAAGCAACTGGTAGCCCATTCACAGAGGAAAGAAACACCAAGGTAGGACACACCTGGATGTACACATTGAATGTCCAAGTGGGCCCCAGAAATTCCTTAGAAGAAAGGAAGTTGAACCCAGATAGAGAACTTGGCTATAACATAGGCAAAGCACAGCAGCAACAAATTAAGCAGTGAGCCTCGCGTAGATGTCGCAGGGTTCAATTGATTCAGAAAGAATTCTTTACACAATTGTCACGGGACTCTGAAGGCAGCACACAAGCTGCTCGCGTTGCTCTCGCATAGATTAATGACAGAAGGGATCAAGAAGCAGACTTCGCGTAGTTCTCGCGAGGCTTAGTTGAAAGAACTCGCGCAGTCTTACACAGCTTAAGAGAGGAGCGTTTAATCCTCCCGCAATCCACTAAGGAGAGAGAGCTCCAAGCACTTTGGCGGGCAGCTGTCGTGCAGTGGCCGCGGGATGCAAATCTCTAAGGAACTGCTCGCGCAATCTAGAGGCCTATGCATATTGCTTCTTTGCGGGGACCCCCACAAGATTCACTAAAGAACGAACTGGGTGCATAATTCTCGCACCATTCAAATGGAAAGTGCAATCTCGCGACGACCAGAGCATTCCCACGATGACCAAACTATCTATCCCGCGATTGCAAGAGCTTCAAGTCAATTCAATCTCGTGACGACAATTCTATCACGTGACAAAACTTGGAAATCCTTCCTACCTATTGAGGCTTGGGATCTTAACTTTCCCCCACTTCTGTAGGGGCAGTCTGAGAACTTCCAGCAACTAGGGCATGCACTCCAATGCTCCAATCTCCGTGTACGCGCCCTGAGGCATCCAAGGAACAGAAATGAGCCACATTTGCATCGTTAAAATTAGGGTTTTCCTAACCCCAATGCTCCCACAGCTGACTGCTATATAAGCCTAAGCCTAGTTTAGGTTTGAAAGGCTGATCTTCTTGAATCGACTGTAGATTTCTAGTAGGCTAAGGTTAGGGTTTAGGCAGCATCTTTTTCCCTTTTTCTTCTCTCCATAGCCCAGCACTTGCTAGTTATGCCTTTGCATGTCTATTTGGAACAGTTTTAATGATGTTTTGTAATAGGATGTTATACATGTATGGGATTGAGGTTTGAGGGTTGTTCTGTACAAGGCTGCTGTCTTGAGATCCTCCATTGCTAAGTTGTATTGTAAGCAATGGAGTATTATTTTTAAGGATTTATTTAGATCCAAGTGACCTGTGTGTCCAGGGTTGGCACATATGCAGGCCTATGCCCCACCACAGGATCCACTAAATCTGAATTCCCATGGGAGCCTGAGCTGGTAGCCTTGTGAACATGGTGGTGGTAGTAATCTACTTGTTTTGTCTCAGACCTCTGTGAGGAGGATAGCCTCTGTGGATAGTCTGTGGCCATTTAAGTGGACTGGTTATAGCCCTAGGGTGAGGCCAATCCACAGAACTAAGACAGATTCTTCTTCTCTGCACTTGTGCTTGTAGCCCTGCCAGAACTTGTGCAGAGACAGACTCCCCTGTATTTGTATAGACCCACCATCAGATGGCAGATCTGATCTGGCTATAGAGATTGTGGGCTTGTGACTGGATCATTACTATTTTTCTAAAGCAGTGAACAGCTAGACCTAAAGCTAGTAATAAAACTCTTGTTGGTCCTGTGTGTCCAGGCTAGTGCACATTGCAGGCCTATGCCCCACACACAGAACTTTAGAGGTTGAGGTTCCTATTGATTCTTAAGCTGGTAGCCTGGATGAAGTAGTGCCTACAATGATAAACATGTTCTGACCCACCTATGAACTGTTGTTCCCCTATTGGATAGTCTGTGACCATTTGAGTGGATAGGTTATAGCCATAAGGGATTGGATCATGACATAGGGGTGAGTTGGATCCTTTGTCCTCTTTGACGATTATGTAGCCATTGGACAGGACTTCTACAACAGCAGATCTGAGTTTCAGTTATAAAACCCATCAGACCTGTACCTAATAGCTTACTTCTCACCCTTTTTATATTTATTTTCTCACACTCCATCATTCTTCTCAATCATTTATGTAGTTTAGGCATTAGGTTACCGTAGGATTTAAACAATAGTGACTTTAAAACCCCTTCAATTTAGGATTGCCAGATCTGTAGTCAGATCGGGAGAGCCTACTAAAGATGGCTCCCTTGGAGCTTTAGATCATTTTCCCTGTGGGGCAAACTCTTACTTATTAAAACTTGCTATAACAAGCCCTGTCTCTTCCAGGTCTGTGTATTTTTAGATTTGCTACTTTGTATTTTTCAATCCACCTTTGATTTATTTCACTAACACATTCTTATCACTGTTTCCAATAAAATTAGCAGCAAGCATCTAAAATAACTTAAACAAGTTTTTGGCGCCACTGCCGAGGACTTTTGATCTATTAGTAGACCCTAGATTTTTTTATATTTTTATTCTTTAGCAGCTATGCTTGTGAATAACTGATACTGCTGATTTACATTTGGAATTTTTCCTTGCAGATCTGGACAGCAGTAGAGAAGGAAAGTTGAACTGCACTAGGAGTCTAGCTACCTCTGTTTGCATTTCTCTGACCCTCAAAACTCAGTCTATTTCCCTTTGCAAATTCCATAGCAGTTGATTAGGATAGTCATAATTTTGTTTCGATAATTCTTTGAGTTAATTGCAATGTGTCTACAAGTAGTTTTCCCTGTTGTTAGTGTGTGTGCATGTCAGGAAGGAGATCCCTCAGTCCAACATTAGAGCCTCCTAACCCTGAGATAGAAAAGGCCAGAAGACCAAGAAGGCCCAGACACACCACAGTTGAGCCCCTTACTGAAACCGAGACAACAGTCATGGGTGAAGAGTAACCCAGAACATTGAAGGAATTGAATGCTCCTGATGATTATAATTCCCAGATGTTCAAGGAAATTATGAGATTAAAACCTCAATCATCCAAATGCTTCCCTCTTTCCATGGGCTCAGCAAGGAAGACCCCTACAAACACATTGACCAATTCTTGGCCTTGTGCACAACATTCTCCATTACTGGTTTGGGACCAGAAGCCACCAGATTAAGGCTCTTTCCTTTCTCCCTAAAGGACAGGGCCGACACCTGATTAGCTACTCTCTCAAACAACAGCATCACTTCTTGGAAAGACCTCCAGACCAAATTTTTGACCAATTCTTCCCAGAGACAAAAAGCAGCCAGTTGAGGAAAGCAATACTTGCTTTTTCCTAATCTCCAACTGAAGATTTTAATCAAGCATGGGGAAAATTCAAGGAGATGCCCAAACAATGTCCCCACCACAAGGTCCCTGACTGGCAGCTTGTCCAGAGCATGGTAGATGTCTCTTGTGGTGGAACTTACATGCACAAAACAGTTGATGAGGCATGGGACTTGTTCGAGGTCATCAGTGAAAATGCTTTCCAAAAGATGTCCTTGTCAAGAACTGTTCATGAGCCTTCTTCTAAAATGGGATAAGCTGAAACTTCCAAAGGAAAGATGTATGAAGTAACTGGGAATAATGACCTAAAAATGCAGATGGCTAATCTTTCTGATAAGTTTGATAAACTATTAACTGTGGTGCAACCCAGATTGGCTGCACTAGCAACAATCTGTTGGCTACAACAAGCAGCCATTTGGACACCAGCACCAAAATGCTGGTTACCAGTGGAGAGACCACCAAAATTTGAGGTGGAGACAAGATAATTACATGCAACCCCAACAGATGTTGGCCTTATCTCAAAGGCCACAACAGCAATTTAACCAGGGATATGTCCCAAGGTCAAATTTCTAGCATCAGCAGCTGCCCCAGCAGCATAATCAATTGGTAGTTCCCCCACCTCAGCCCCGAAATGCTTCTTTCGAGGATCAGGTTTTGACCTCATTGCAAATCCTTGGAACCTTGACTCAGACTATGAACTCTCACAGTCAAAGCATAAAGAAAATGGAAGAGCGACTAGGCCAAATATCTAATACCTTGGCTAAAACAAAGGGGGGCAGGTTGCCAAGCCAGCCAGTGGCCAACCCTAAGGGCCAATATTTGATTGGAGAAGGTTCCTCAAGTTTTGAGGTAGCTAATGCCATCACAACCCTAAAGTCTGGCAGGTTGGTAGACAACCAGGTTGGAAAGAAATAAGGAGAGGTCATTTCCAAAGAATTTTTTAATGCATGTGAAAAAGAATATGTTTGAGCATAGAGCCAAGAGTTGCCTGCTACCTTGCAACAAGAGAAAAATATTGAGGCTGTAGTTGAGCCTCAGCAGGAAATAAAAGATGAAAAAAAAAAAAAAAAAAGTTTAATCATAGGCTTGCAGCTGAGGAATCAGCAGTACCTCAGTTGCCATTTCCTCAAGCTTTGAGTGGCCCTATCCCTTTTGATAAGGGGAATGCACATATAGAAGAAATGATGGAGACCTTTAAGCAGGTAAAAATCAATTTGCCCCTGCTTGATGCAATTAGACAGGTCCTAGCCTATGCCAAATTTCTGAAAGACCATTGTACCCAGAAAAGAAAAGCTAGAGGCCATTGCAACTGATATAGTTAATTCTGTATTGAACATAACAATACCAGAGAAGTTGCAAGACCCAGGGATACCCACTATTCCCTAAATAATTAGAGACCACACAATTGGAAGGGCCCTTCTAGACCTTGGTGCCAGTGTAAACCTGCTGCCATACAGTGTGTATCAGCAGCTAGGTTTGGGGGAGTTAAAACCCACCCCCATTGTACTGTTAATGGCTGACAGGTCTGAAAGGAGACCTATGGGAGTGGTTGAGGATGCCTTAGTAGGGGTGGACAAGTTCTTTTACCCTGCAGACTTCCTTGTTTTGGATATGGGCTGCAACAAGAGTACAACCCCTATACCTGTTATTTTGGGCAGGCCATTCTTGGCCACTGCCAATGCATGCATTCAATGCAGGTTAGGAATTATGGAGGTAACTTTCGGACACATGAAGGTTGAACTGAATGTGTACAACAGTGTAAAGTACCCTCAGCTAGACAATGAGGAAAGCTTTACAGTCGATGTACTAGAGGAAGTTGTTGACAAAGAATTGCCCACTCTGCTGGATTAGGACAACATTGTCAAAAGTTTAGTTGAAGTGTGGGACATGGTAGAGGAAGGCAGCCCAGCTGTTAGGACAAAAGATATGACCACATTGAAGTCTTCTGTGGGCTTAGTGCAGCATTCAATTTGGAAACCTACATTGCTGCCTCTTCCTCAAACAAACAAAGTACCAATCTTGCCATCCACCCAACAAGCGCCTGATCTGGATCTCAAGAAGCTTCCAGAAACATTGAAATATGCCTTCCTTGAGAAAGGTGAAAAACTTTCTGTAATTATCTCCTCCTCTCTTACCAATGAGTAGGAGGAAGAATTACTAACAGTCTTGAAGAAGCACAAAAAGGCAATTGGCTGAACCATTGCGGATCTAGGAGGGATAGATGCATCAATATATATGCACAGGATCCATTTAGAGGAGGGCTCAGTACCCTCCAGGGAAATGTAGAGGAAATTGAATCCTCACATGCAGAAAGTGGTCCTCAAAGATATTATTAAATTACTAGATGTAGGGGTAATTTACCCCATTTCTGATTCTGAATGGGTGGCACCTATCCAAGTGGTGCCCAAGAAATCTGGCATAACAGTCATCACAACTGAGTCTAGAGAGCTGAGACCAGCCAGGGGGACCACTGGCTGGAGGGTTTGCATAGATTATCAGAAGCTCAACTCTAAAATAAGAAAAGACCACTTCCCTCTCCCCTTCATAGATCAAATTCTTGATAAGTTGGCTGGAAAAGCTTTCTATTGCTTTCTTGATGGGTACTCAGGGTACAACTAGATCCCTGTGCACCCTCACGATCAAGAGAAAACTATATTTACTTGTCCTTTTGGCACCTTTGCTTATCGAAGGATGCCTTTTGGGCTGTGTAATGCACCAGCCACCTTTCAGAGGTGTATGTATGCCATATTCTCTGATATGATTGACAAGTTTTTAGAAATTTTTATGGCTGATTTATCTGTATATGGGGATAGTTTTGGCCAATGTCTACAACACCTCCACTTTGTCTTGCAAAGATGTGAGGAGACCAATCTGGTCTTAAGTTGGGAAAAGAGCCACTTCATGGTAACACAAGATATTGTGTTGGGCCATGTAGTCTCTAGAGAAGGGATTGAGGTAGATAAGGCCAAAGTTGACCTCGTTTCAAATTTGCCCCCTCCAAAAACAGTCAAACAAATTAGATCTTTCCTTGTACATGCAGGATTTTACAGGAGGTTCATTAAAGACTTTAGCAAAATTGCTAAACCATTGTGCCACATGCTCTGCCAGGATGTGCCCTTTAATTTTTCTACTGAATGTCTTGAGGCTTTTGAAACTTTAAAGATATGCCTCACCTCTGCCGCTGTACTCCAAACACCTGACTATGCACTACCCTTTTAGCTAATGTGTGATGCATTCGACTTGGCAATAGGTGCTGTTTTGGGCCAAAGGAAAGATAAGCTGCCAGTGGTCATTGCCTATGTTAGCAAATCACTTGTTGAAGCTCTGCTGAATTACACCACAACTGAGAAAGAGCTTCTGATAGTGGTTTTTGCTGTTGACAAATTTAGACCTTACCTACTTGGGTCTAAAATTATAATCTTCACAGACCACTCAGTATTGAAATACCTATTGTCCAAGAAAGATGCTAAGCCCAGGCTGATGAGATGGATACTCCTGTTGCAGGAGTTTGACATTGAAATTAAGGACAAAAAGGGTGTGGAAAATGTGGTGGCTGACCACTTGTCTAGAATTTTGTTGGAGAAATGTGTTGATGACCATGCAAATGATGTTTTCCCAGATGAGCAATTGTTTGCCATCCACTCCTTAGTTCCTTGGCATGCACACATTGTAAATTATTTAGTTACAGGCAAGATTCCTACCCATTGGACCAAAATGGACGAAGACTTGTTCTTCTCACAAGTCAAATTCTTTTTTTGGGAGGAACCTTGCTTATACAAATACTGTGTAGACTAAATCATCTGAAAATGTGTTCCATAAAGTGTTGTCCCCAGTATTCTGGCCATGTGCCATGAAAATGCTTGTGGGGGCCACTTTAGTGGAAGAAAAATAGCTGACAAGGTCTTGCAGTGTGGGTTCTATTGGCCTTCTTTATTTAGAGATGCCAATGCACACTGCAAGACATGTGAGAGATGTCAGAAATTAGGAGGGCTGTTTAAAAGAAACTCAATGCCTTTGCAGCCCATCCTTGTTGTGGAACTGTTTGATGTTTGGGGTATTGACTTTATGGGCCCCTTTCCTCCTTCAAATGGTTATCATTTTATCTTAGTGGTCGTAGATTATGTTTCAAAATGGGTAGAAGCTATTGCCACAAGAACCAATGATAATCAAGTAGTCCTAAAATTTATAAAGCAGAATATCTTCTCAAGATTTGGCACCCCTAGAGCCATTATCAGTGATGGGGGTAGCTATTTCTATAACAGAAATTTTGAGATTTGGCACCCCTAGAGCCATTATCAGTGATGGGGGTAGCATGGCCATCTTAGTGGCCATGCTCAAGAAATATTCTGTCACCCATAGGATTGCTACTCCCTACCACCCGCAAACCAGTGGGTAAGTTGAAATTTTTAATAGGGAGATCAAGCACATCCTTGAGAAGACAGTGAGGACTAACAGAAAGGACTGGGCTGATAAGATAAATGATGCATTATGGGGTTATAGAACTGCTTATAAGACTCTCATTGGGATGTCCCCATTTAGACTCCCATTGGGATGTCCCCATTGCCATCTCCCAGTAGAGTTAGAACACAAGGCCTATTGGGCCATAAAAAATTTAAATCTAGACCTAACTTCTGCTGGTCATCACAGGTCGCTGCAGCTGTCAAAACTGGAAGAGCTAAGGATGGATGTATATGCCAATGCCCAGATATACAAGGAAAGGTCTTAGGCTTTCTTTGACAAGGGTTTGTTAAGAAAGAGGTTCATGGTTGGTGATAAGGTTTGGTTGTTTAACTCCAAACTTAAATTTATTCCTGACAAACTGAAATCCAGATGGGAAGGTCCCTATATTGTCATGACTGTTTCCCCATCTGGTGTTGTGGAAATCAAGGATCCCAAATCTGGGACAACTTTGAAGGTGAATGGTCAGAGGCTTAGGCCTTGTTTGGAAAAACCTGTTGAACCTATGGACACCATTCACTTTCAAGGGGATCCTTCATTAAACTGATCCACAGATGTGTCCATGTTGTATTATATGTACTTTAATTTTGTTAGGTTTATATTGCCTTCTTTTGTTCAAATTCTTTTAGGAAATTTTAGTGGCCTCACTTGGGTCTGAATCTATCTGGTCTGATTTCATTTTTATGCTTGGTTTGAATGATTACTTCTCTTAAATTGGTTGTTTTTGATTGAATGCACGATGTTTGGATAATGACTTTTGCTGCATATGCTTGAATGTTTGATTTTAAAGTGTCTGGGGGTGCCCCTGGTGGTGGGTTTTACTTAGGATCCAGCCATATCACAAATGCAAATGGCAGAATGAAGAGCGCATGCTCTCTGTTTAATGATTTGCTGTCGCGGGGTCCAAAATGAGGCCTTGGAGACTCTCGCGCAATCCAGATGGAATACTTCATTCTCTGTCGTGGGGTCCAAAATGAGACCTGGGAGACTCTCACGCAACCCAAATGGAATACTTCATTTGCTATCGCGGGGTCCAAAATGAGGCCTGGGAGACTCTCGCGCAATCCAAATTGAATTCTTCACTAGCTGTCGTGAGATTATACCTTCACTAGGTTTCATTTCCCATCCCGCGACCAGATATTTCCAAAGCGCGCCAAGCCTAGCAATAAGTATTCCAAACCCGCGCTTGTCGCCTTTTCCAGTTCTCTCTCTCATCTCCATCCAGCGAAACCCTAGCTTCCAATGCTCTTCTACCTCTCTCCTCCAGCGTCCATTCTACAACCCATTATTCACACCAGGAACCTACAGATTTATTCCTAACGTCATCCCCATCAGTTACCCTCTGCTCAGAGATCTCGTGGTGCACTGTGCGTCAGATCGAACCAAACCCTAAGATTTTAGGGTAAGCACTCAGATCTCAGTCTCCCTTTTTCATCTTCAAAAGTACCATCTCAGAAAGGAGAGTTTATAATGGCCCCTAAAAGTGCACCAAAGAAAAGGGCTAGGGATAAAGCCCCTATTGAGCTCGCTCCTAAGAGGTCAAGACTTCTAAGGCATCGAAAAAAGGGAAGGAAGTGGTTGAGGAGGTGGAGGAGCCAACCCCTGAGTTTTCTACACCCTCTGAGCTCATGGCTTCAATCCCCTTGGAGCCTGAAACAGCTTTTGACCTGCCCTTCTTCGAGAAGGAGCCTCTCTCTACCCCTGCCATTAAATTTATGAGCAAGGTTGGTTTGACACCTTTGATGAAAGGAATTCCAGCACTAACCTACCCTAGGCTAGTGCAACTTTTTTATCAGCACATCAGGGTCACCAAGGACAAAGATGGACAATCAGGCTTCTTCATGTTGATTGATGATTTCGAGATGTTGATTAACCCCAAGCTGATTGTAGAAGTATTGGGCATCCCAGCTGCATTTGACACTAGCTGTGGATATGACCCTCCCCTGAGTGCCTTAATTGATACCATTGTGAGGGCTCTTACTAGAGGATTAAAGGCCTCAGGGGATTCCATTGGAAGAAGAGAGTTGGAGCAAAGCCTCCTTTTCATTGACCATGTCCTTAGAAAGAACATCTACTGCTCAGGCCATCAGCAGGAGAGGAGGGCTCCTATTGCTGATGTTGTTTACTCTTTCTCTCTGGGCCATGGCTTCCATGCAGCCTGGTTAATTTTTAAAGCGATGAAGGACTTGGTGGAGAAGCTAGAGAAGAAAAAGAAGCCACACACACTCCCCTATGCCAGAGTCATCACCAAACTGCTTTTGAGGGGGGGGTACAAGATACCAAAAGGAGAGGAGACTACCACCCTCGCCCCTACAACTTTTGCCAAGAGGTAATGGGGAATCAGCAAGAGCTTGATGGAAACCCAGAAGAAGAAGAAAGCTGAGGCTCAGGCCCCTCCCAAGCAAACAGATGAGGAAGATGTTACAAGGCCCACCCCTACTACCACTGCTGCAGCAGCCCCCACATCCCCCCCACCTTTTACTCCAGGATCCCCTATCCTGACAACATTCCCTACCCCTACTCCATCTCTCTCTCACCCTCCTCTGTCTTCATTGTCTATGCCCACACCCCTTTTTCTTGTGATTGGTACCTGGGAGGACACCACCCGCCATGTCAGCCCCTCACCTTCTCCTACCCTACCTCAATACACAGCCCCAATACCCCCATCATCTTCACATAATCCTGACAGCCCTCCATTGATCTCATACAAAAAAAGGAAAACCACTGACACAACCCCCACCATGTCCCTGCCACCACCCACAATTCCTTTTATCCCCACTGACACACCTCACATTGACCAAGACACCACTCCAGCCATTCCTATTACATCCCTAGTCACAGACATAGACCTCAACCTTAACACAACCACCAGATTCCAAGCCTTTATGGCTAGTTTCCTTGATACCATGCCCACCCACTACACCCCCCTCCCAGATTCCCCAAATACATCACCACATCACTCACTAGAACCCCAAACTCCTCCTTCCACTTTCCATCATGCCCCTTCCTCTCCTTTTCAATCTATTCTATCTTCTACACAATCTCAACCTCCCAACCACGACAGACTAACACTTATCCTCTCCCTCATCCAAGACATCCAATCACAACTGCCCACAACAACATACACAGAGGACCAGATGCAAATAGAAATCACAACCATCAAATCCACACTTCAGACCTTGACCAACCAACCCATCCCTCAACAATCTCATCAAACCCCACTAATCAGTTCCCCATCCAGCCCTGACTCCCCAACCCAACCATTCCCTTTCATACATTTTACCATTCCCTTTTTCCCTTCCCCACCACCACCTACTTCTAGTCAGCCTACCTCATTTTCTTTCCCCCCTTTGCCTTCCATCCCACCTCTTATACTACCCCCTCCATCATTCACTGACAAATCCACAGAAACTGACCCATAACTTTTTGCCCTCCCCCACCAACTAGACTTACCCAATGAAAATACCACTTCACCCACCCAATACCCAAACACTCTTTTTACATTCCTCCCTACCTCACCATCCTCCATGCCATGGGAGACAATCCCTACCTTAGAAGGGATGTCCTGAGGGGTATGGCCCAACTTAGGCAATCCATAGAGACCCCTCTACTGCAGCAGATTACTGAACTCGAGGAGGCCCACAGAAAACAATTAATGGGTATTTCACTTGGGTGGACTAACATTTTGGAGGCCTATGAGAAAGCGAAAACTATGGCTGCTTATCACTAAATGAATCTGAAGCTGGAAAAAGCAAATACTAATGTGGAGAGGATGAAAACCAGAATGTTTGAAAAAAGACTCAACAATGCCCAGGAAATCTTTTGACTCCAAAAGGAAACTACGAAACTGACCTCCTCAAAGCCTAAATCCAAATAGCCTCTTTGGAAGCTGCATTGGCTGCTACCAGAACTGCAGCTCAGCAGCCCTCCCCACTCTCTATACTCATGCCAGAACCTGAGCCTCAAGCTACCCAAACCCCTGCTGCCCCTCCTTCATCACCTCCTATTGAGCAAACTTATCCTAAATAGAGGAAAGTCACTGCTAAGAGGACTGCTTCCACAATAGCCTCTATCAAAATTGGCAAAGAGCCAACTGCCCAGTCTGAGGAGGCACAACCACATGGCCAGCTAGCTAAAGGGAAGTCCCCTGTAGCACCCCCTGAGCAAGACAAAGGAAAATCCCCTATGATCCATCCTGAACCCAAAACAAGAAAAATGAGGGTGAGGGCACCAAAAGCTCCAACCATGAAGAAATCACCAGCCCAACCAAAGAAACCAAGACAGCCAAAGAAAAAGAGTCCAACTGAGAGCAAAGAAAAGAAGAAAAAGACCAAAGCTCCCACAGATAGAACCAAGTCCAAGCTTAGTTCTGAGAACAAAGCTGAACTGAGGAAACATGCACAACAGATGGGCTGGGACTGGTTCACAGATTCAGATTCCGATTCCGCCTCCTCTTAACCTAGATTGTAGTTAGGCTTTTCTTTCCTTTCCACTTCTTTTCTTGTCATTGTAATTACAGTTGTATATTTCTTTCTACGTTAATAGAATTTTTTTTGTATATTGCTTTGTGTATATTGTCTGTGTGTGTTTACGTTTTTTTTCCTGACTATTACCCTGCACTTTCTGACCTTTGAACCAGTGAGGACACTGCTCCTCATGGTTTGGGGGTGTGGCAGGGTAGGTCTACCAATAGAATAGTTAACTTTAGTGCAGTAGTGGTGGTGTAATTGGGATGAATAAAGTCAATTCCCACCTAACTTGCTGCAATGAGGAAATTTGTAAAAAAAAATTAAAATGTTTTGGCAGACATTTTGAAACTGAAAATTTTAAAATCTTGGCACCACCATGAAGTTAACATCAAAAATTTTAAAATTAGTACCTAGTAAACCTAAGAGGAGAGAAAAAGGTGAAAATACACTCCATGAGTTGAAAAGAGGACCATACCTAGTGAGATTTGGGCTCATCAAATTCTGTTGAAGAATGTTTTGGTATTTTTTTTGCTCTAAGGTTTGATTGACTCAGCACTTGTTACTAGAAGTTAGGCACCTCCAAATCAAAACTGGTTGACAGCACTCATGACACTAAGGAAATGATTCAAGTCCCTCATTTGGATAGTTTGAACTTGAAAACCCAACCTTTTAAAACTACCCTTTTGCATACACTCTTTGAGCCTCAAAAAGTCCTATTTTTCTTTAACAAACACTGGAGTACTTACACCTTAACCTCATGACCTGATTCAACCTTACCCTCACTCTGAGAAATCAGAAGGTAAAGGAGGAGTTGAAGGTAGTGAGAGTGGTCCAACATCTGGTAGAAGGAGAAGAAAACTAACCTATGAACAACAGTGTGTTGGTGGTATTTGTGTGATAGTTCATCATAAAAATCATAAAAATAAAAAGTAGAAAAATAATAAAAAAGAGAAAAAGGAAGAGAAGTTTGGAGAAGAACATCATCTGAAAATTGAAAAGAAGAGGAGAAATTGGCTACTTTGATTCTGAAATATATCAAGTAAGATGAAGTTGTGTTGAAATGAAGGTAGTGAAGTCATGAGTCACTACTTACCTTGCTGATTTCTCAATTTTGATTTCCTTTTTATCCCTTCATTCTTTATATCCCTCACCCATAAGCCACATTACAACCCATTCAACAAGACCTTGAAGATCCAAAGTGAAATGAGTTGTCAGGTGGAGATGAGGGAGTACCTAATCTATGGTGAAAAGCCATGAGGATGTTAGAAATTAGAAGCTTTACCTATGCTCATGCTTGCAGGCCCATTTGGGGTCTGTAACTACTCTTGAACTGCTTTAAATGTCAACACCCCTAGATATTCATTGTTGAGAGATAGCTCTGGTGAGAATTGGGCCTGACTGGTAACTTCATTGGGGTTGTATCCAACCTTATTTTTGAATTTAAGGCAAGCTTGGTACTGATATGTGCACACTGAATTTCTAATGTAAAATGATTGGTAGAAATGCAAACACATACTGAAAATTTTGAGTTTTAAATGTCCTGCATTACTGCTGCAATTTCCTCTGAATTCTAAAGAGATGTGGATTGATGCTTTATTCATTGAAATTTGTTTTGTCATTGACTGCACCACTTTAAACTATTTTTATTGTGAAGTTTGTGGGTATCTTCACTAAAAACCCTCAGGAGACTTCACTCCTACACTAGGGATCACCTAGGGGTTTAAAAGGCTTGGTACATATCCTAAATATACTCGTGATCCCTATGAAAGTGGTAGTTAATTAGTTAAAGCTTTGCTATGGGACTAGCAAAGATCAGGTTTGGGGGTGTGTTAAGACCTGAAAAGTACCACTTTTCACCCCTTAACTTAATCTCTGTTAGATCCTTAGTCATTTAATAAATGTGTGTTAAGCCCATTTTATAGGTAATAAGCAGCAGCTGTAGATAAGGCCCTAACCCTACTAAGAAGCCTACTTTTGCACCATAACTCCAAGAAACTGGTAGTCCATTCACAGAGGAAAGAAACACCAAGGTAGGACACACCTAGATGTACACATTGAATGCCCAACTGGGCCTCAAAAGTTTCTTAGAAGAATGGAAGTTGGACCCAGACAGAGAACTTGGCTGTAGCATAGGCAATGTACAGCAGCAACAAATCAAGAAGTGTGCCTCGCGCAGATGTCGTAGGGTTCAATTGATTCAGAAAGAATGTTTCGCGCAGTTGTCGCGGGTCTCTCAAGGCAGCACACCAATTGCTCGCGCTATTCTCACGCAGATTAATTACAAAAGGGCTCAAGAAGCAAACTTCGTGCTGTTTTTATGAGGCTCAGTTGAAAGCACTCGCGTAGCTCAAGAGAGGAGCATTTAATCCTCGCGCGATCCGCTGAGGAGAGAGAGCTCAAGGCACTTCGGCGCGTAGTGGCCGTGGGATGCAGATCTCTAGGGAACTGCTCGTGTAATCCAGAGGCCTATGCATATTGCTTCTTCGCGGGGATCCCCGCGAGATTCACTAAAGAACGAACTGCGCGCGCAATTCCCGTGCCATTCTAATGGAAAGTGCAATCCCGCGACAACCAGAGCATTCTCACGATGACCAAACTATCTATCCCATGATTGCAAGAGCTTCAAGTCATTTCAATCTCGCAACGATAATTCTATCACACGACAAGACCTGGAAATCCTTCCTACCTAGTGAGGCTCGGAATCTTAACTTTCCCCCACTTCTCTAGGGGCAATCTGGGAACTTCCAGCAACTAGGGCACGCACTCTAATGCTCCAATCTTTGTGCACGTGCCTCGAGGCATCTAAGGAATAGAAATGGGCTACATTTACATCGTTAAAATTAGGGTTTTCCTAAACCTAATGGTCCCACAGTCGACTGCTATATATGCCTAAGCCTAGTTTAGGTTTGGAAGGCTGATCTTCTTAAATCGACAGTAGATTCCCAGTAGGCTAAGGTTAGGGTTTAGGCAGCATCTTTTTCCCTTTTTCTTCTCTCCATAGCCCAGAACTTGCTGGCTATGCCTTTATATATCTATTTGGAATAGTTTTAATGATGTTTTATAATAGGATGTTATACATGTGTGGGATTAAAGTTTGAGGGTTGTTCTGTACAAGGTTGCTACCTTGAGATCCTCCATTGCTAAGTTGTATTGTAAGCAATGGAGGATTATTTTTAAGGATTTATTTAGATGTGCTAGGCACATGTGCCCTATGCCCCACCACAGGATCCACTAAATTTGAATCCCCATGGGAGCCCGAGCTGGTAGCCTTGTGAACATGGTGGTGGCAGTAATATACTTTTTTTTATCTCAGACCTCTGTGAGGAGGATAACCTCTGTGGATAGTCTGTGGCCATTTAAGTGGAGAGGTTATAGCCCTAGGGTGAGGCCAATCCACAGATCTAATATAGATTCTTCTTCTCTACACTTGTGCTTATAGCCCTATGAAAGATTGTGCAGAGACAGACTCCCCTGTATTTGTATAGACCCACCATCAGATGGCAGATCTGATCTGGCTGTAGAGATTGTAGGCTTGTGACTAGATCATTGCTGTCTTTCTAGAGCAGTGAATAGTTAGACCTAAAGCTAGTACTCAAACTCTTGCTGGTCCTATGTGTCCAAGCTAGTGTACATTGTAGGCCTATGCCCCACACACAGAACTTTAGAGGTTGAGGTTCCTATTGATTCTTGAGCTGGTAGCCTGGATGAAGTTGTGCCTACAATGATAAACATGTTCTGACCCACCTATGGACTGTGGTTCCCCTATTGGATAGTCTGTGACCATTTGAGTGGACAGGTTATAGCCATAAGGGATTTAATCATGGCACAGGGGTGAGTTGGATCCTTTCTCCTCTTTGGTGATAATATAGCCATTGGACAGGACTTCTACAGCAGCAGATCTGAGTTTGAGTTATAAAACCCATCGGACCTATACCTAATAGCTTACTTCTTACCCTTTTTATATTTATTTTCTCACACTCCATCATTCTTCTCAATCATTTCTGTAATTTAGGCATTAGGTTAGCATAGGATTTAAACAATAGTGACCTTAAATCCCCTTCCATTTAGGATTGTCAGATCTGGAGGGCCTACTAAAGATGGCTCCCTTGGAGCATTAGATCATTTTTCCTATGGGAAAAACTCTTACTTATTAAAACTTGCTACAACATGCCCTGTATCTTGCAGGTCTGTGTATTTTTAGATTTGCTGCTTTATATTTTTCAATCCACTTTTGATTTATTTTCACTAACACATTCTTATCACTGTTTCCAATAAAGTTAGCAGCAAGCATCTAAAATAACTTCAACAGTAGTGACTGCATTAGCCTCCTCATGAGTAGAGGAGCCTTCTCCAATCATGGAATGCTCTTTAGGGTTGGCCAAGGCTTGACTAGGCAACCTGGCCTCCTCTTTGTTGTTCAAAGTATTACAGATTTGACCCAGTTGGTCCTCTATTTTTTTAATGCTTTGCCCATGAGAGTTCACAATTTGTACTAAATTTTCTAGATTTTGCATTGATTCCATCATTTGCTCTTCAAAGTACGAGGATTTGGGCTGTGATGGGGGCACAAACTACTGATTTGGCTATGGGACAGGCAACTGAAAATTTTACCTAGGTGCATATCCCTGGTTGAATTGGTGCTGAGGTCTATATGAAACTGCCAATTACTGTTCTAGGATAGTTGGTATGTATCTTGTCTCCACCTCAAATTGGGGTGGTTTCTCCATGTGTACCCAGCAGGTTGCTGCCCATATGCCTGGGCAGCATTGGCATTTTCCATAACCAATTTAGGGAACTGGTTGGCTGATGGACAATCTTAAAGTGAATGTGTAGTTGATTGACGTATCAGACATGCCCCTTCCACTTGTGCAGCCAATCAAGGCTGCATTACATTCATCAACTTATCAAACTTTAAACTCAGATTGTCCACCTTCCTCTCTAATTCACTCTGCACTTTGACCTCATATATGCCACCTCTAGAGGTGGATTCTTTCACCATTTTAACTGGGTCTGGCTGTAATTGGGATTAATTCCTTAGTAAAAGACTTGTACAAGTTGCCACTGTGGAATTTGGTGGTGGGGATACTGTTTTAACATTTCTTGAAACCTCTCCCATGCTTCATAAAAATCTTCAGTTGAGGATTGAGTAAATGACAGTATATTTATCCTCAT
Organism: Chloranthus sessilifolius; assembly: GCA_021018995.1. Classification (NCBI taxonomy): domain Eukaryota; kingdom Viridiplantae; phylum Streptophyta; class Magnoliopsida; order Chloranthales; family Chloranthaceae; genus Chloranthus; species Chloranthus sessilifolius. The sequence goes on from CM037585.1 coordinate 94,289,818, forward strand.
CTGACTAGTTTTATTCATGGAAAAGAATTTTGCCAGAAATTGGCTTTGGAGGTCATTCCATGTCTGGATGCTATTGGCTGGGAGCTTACAGAGCTAGGTGTTGGCTTTATCCTTTAGGGAAAAAGGAAAAGGCCTAAGTTTGGTGGCTTCAGGTCCCTAGCTAGCAATGTCAAATGTGATGCAAAGTGCCAAGAATTTATTAATGTGCATGTAAGAATCTTCCTTACCGAGCAGATGAAAATATGACAGCATATTAATGGTGGACTTAATTTCATAATTTCCCTCAACTGAAGGAAATTGAATGTAGAGGGGAGATGTGTAATCCCCAAGTGCATTGTATTCCTTCAGTATCCTTTGCCTCTTAGTTATTATAGCTGGCTCAGTTTCAACAACAGGGGCTGGTGTGGTGTTTTTCAGTCTAAGGACCCTTTCTACCTCTAGATTTAGAGGCTCTAATTCAAGGTTCAGGGACCTTATATCAAGCATACACACACAGAATTAGTAGGTAGAGAATATACTCACTGCACACTAGAAAGAATTTGCAAACAAAAAATTACAGTTAAACTACTAACAGGGAATTCAACAAAAATGGACTGAGTTTTTGGGCAAAAGAAGTGCAACTAGAGCTAGCTAAACTCCAGCTGTAGCTCTAGCTTTTCCTTGCTGTTGCTGTCCAAATTTGTAAAACTTCTAATAAAAATTAGTAGTACTTTTTATTCAATTAAAGGCACAGCTACAGAGAATTTTCTAGACTAAAATACAATACAATACAACTCAAGTCTACTAAAAAGATCAATATCCCCTGCAGCGGTGCCAAAAACTTGTTGACATTATTTCAGGTTATTGTTTACTATTGGTGATAAAATAGTGGTGAAGAAAAATAAATCGAAAAGTGAAGTGATTGAAATTGGTTAAAACAACAAGTCTAAAATACACAACCTACAAGATACAGGGCTATTGTAGCAAGTTTTAAGTAAGTGAGAGTTTGTCCCACCGAGAAATTAATCTAGAACCCAAAAAGGGTTATATTAGTAGGCCTTCAGATTTGGCTATAGATATGGCAATCCTAGAGAAAGGGAGTTGGGTGTCACAACCACACTAAACTAACACTAAAAGAAGAGAAAGAAAATGCAATCCTATCCTAAAGAAAGGGTTTATGAAGAAGGGGGTGATGGGATGTTAAATTAAAGATAAAATTGATGAGAAGTATGCAACTTAGCTAAGCTTATTTCAGTTATGTAACTTAGATTTAGGACTGTCTCTGCAGCAATCCTTCAAATGGCTACAAGCACATCTGCAAGGTGGAAGAATCTAACTCAACTTGTATGGTTTGACTTGGTAGCTTAAGGCTATAACATGTCCACTTCAATGGTCACAGGCTATCAAATAGAGAGGATCAAACCACATGAATTAAATTAGAAAACCAATCTGATCCAAGGGAATGGACTGATCTTAAGGCTATAACCTGTCTACTTAAATGGTCATAGATTATCCAAAAGATTTCCTCCAACCAATGGATCAAATCAAACCATAAAGATCATTGCAAACACTATGTTTGCCAGGCTACAAGCACAGGCATCCATAGGAACAAACAACTCTTGAAAAATCAGTGGAAACCATAGTTGTTCAGAGGCTATTTGGAGACTTAAATGCAGCTGGTCAGTGCTATAAAGGGCCTGCAATGAATCATCACACAAGTCTGCAATCTCTATAGAGAAATCAGTGCTAACATCTGATGATGGTCATGTAAAATAGAGGGGAGTTTGTTCCTGCTACAACCTCTCACAAGGCTACAAGTTCAAGTGCTGAGGATAAGAATCCCTCTCAGATCCGTGACTTGGAATCACCCTAGGGCTATAGTCTATCAACTCAAATGGCCACAGGCTATCCACAGAGGCTATCCACACCACAGAGGTTTGAGATGGAACAAGATCACTGTAGCTACCACCATGGTCCCAGTGCTACAAGCGCAAGCTTTCATGGGGATTTCAAACCACTGAAATCCTTAGTGTATGACATAAATCAAATAATACTATGAACAAATAGGAAAATAGCAAATTGAATAAGATTAAAATAGACATTTTATTAATTAAACAAACACTTACAATGAGATGTCCTCAAGGCAGTAACCTTGTGCAGAACAACCCTCAACAAATCCTAATGTGTACAAAACCCCTTACAATACTAAATCAAACTATGCCTAATTGCTTACAGAGATCATAGCCAGCAAGTGCTGGACTAAGGAAGAACAAAAATGGAAAAAGAAGGTGATCTAATCCTAACCCTAATCTGCTAAAGCTCACAGCTGACTGAGGTTGAAGGAGAGATACATTTCTAAGTTCAAATTATAGCTTATATACTCAGTCATTGATGCCTTTGCTAATAGGGAAGGAAGCCCTAATTTTATGGCAGATGTGGTTTGGTTACAACCCTTAGATGCCTCGAGATGCATGCATAGAGATTAGGGCCTCGGGATGTGTGCCCTAGACCTGGGGAAATCCCTAAAAGGTCCCTGAGTATGGAATGAGATATATAAGGCTCGGCTTGTGGTTTGCTCTGGAACATACTCACAAGGAAGAGTTTGTAGTGTTTTGTCTTAGCTAGCACAGTAGAGCTTCAGGTAATTCCTGTCACGAGGGTCTCACAAAAATGACTTTAGATTTTGCCAGGCTCCTTGTGTAGTGAGTAGCACAACTTGTGCAGTGGATGATTTGGGCATTGACGCGCGCAAGAGCTGCGTGAGAGATTTTTTGGAGCTCTCTCTCCTCTTGATCTACGCGAGAGCTGCTTGAGTATTTTATGTAAATTGGTCTTGCGAGACTACACGCATCGCTAATTTGAGACTTGATCCTTGCGAGAGCTTTGCAAGCTGGATTTTTGACGGTTCTAGTGCGTGAGTGCTTCGTGAGGACTTGGAGTGTTGAGAGCAAATGAGGCACTCGACTACTGCGCGAAGTAGTTCTCTGAGACCAATCCTTCACTAAGATGCGTGAGTTTTTCATGAGTTCACTTTGTGTTGTAGATATTGACCTCGTGAGGTGGCTGCTGTGGATTTAAACAGCGTGAGGCAAAACTTTTGACTGCGCGAGGCAACACTTTTGCTCCTCTGCTGTAGTGCAGATGCTGCTGTTGCAGCTTTCTCCACTCATATCCATTCTTCTCTCATCTGTTGGAGTTCCTGAGTCCACCTTGGCATGAAAAATAGTCACCATGGTGTGTACCACCATGGTGTTCCATCTATCCTTGCATCAGCTCCACATCTTAGCACGAATTCTCTTTTTGGCTTCAAACACATAGACTTTGTATTAAGCTCGCCTATTATTATTAACTACAAAACATACTCAACAGAGGATTATTAGACAGCTACAAGGTATAGTAAAGGCTAGGTTAAGAGGTGAAAAGTGGTAATTTTCAGTGGATAACACCTATGTCGGGGCATTAGCCAACATTAATCCACTACCCATAATAATCAACCCCCTGGTAGCATAGAGTGAATCCCGACCGACTGTTGAGAAGATGGCCCCCACATCTAAAGAGTCAGATAAAATTCAGAAGCAGTTGTTGAAAATGGGTGGTGCTGAAATTCAGCCACGGACTTCTCGGATTTGTGTTTATTCGTTGAGGTCCCCTTGCCCCCAAAATTTAAAATGCTGATTTTTGATAAGTATAATGGCACTGGCAATCCTATTGCACACCTCAAGTCCTACTGTGGGGACATGTGTCAATATGGAGGGGACAAATGACTACTGATAAAGGTCTTTCAGAAGAGTTTAACTAGTCCGGCCTTGTGGTGGTTCACATCCTTAGAACCATCTATGATAAAAACTTGGAAAGACTTAACGCACTTGTTTCAAGAGCAGTATGTCTACAATATAGACATTGAACCGTGCAAGTCAAACTTGGCCCGATTAAAGCAAAACTCCAACGAAACCTTCAGTGATTATTTAGCTGATGATGAACAAAATAGAGAGATGATTTCAAAAAATACCCTGCCAATGATATAGAACTTTCTCATTTACCAACAATAATCCAGCCTTACTGATTTGGTGAGGAACGCCAACCGTTGGGAGGATGCTATCAGAGAGGGACATCTAAGTAAGAATGTACCTGATGGAACCAGTGGGGTCCGAAGGTGTTCCGAGCAGAGAAATGAGAAAAGGATAGGGGCCGATGTACAGAATATTGCCAACACCCAACCCAACACCAATGTAACCTCGTTCTAGTTTAAAGCCACACAACCAGCTCCAGTTAGAACTGATCCAGTGCAAAGAGCCGAAAATGGGTAGGGAATGTAGATGACTCCAGAGCAAAGGAGAGCCCGCTATGACCAAGTTTTCACACCCCTAGGACAATCACTGAATGTACTATTGCCTTTATTAATAGAAAAGGGATTAGTCATGGCCCTTCAACCACGACCTCCTCCGAATCCTATCCCGAAGAAATATGACCCCAACACTCACTGTAATTTTCACCAGGGTCCGAGTCACCCGAGTGATTGCTACTTCCCATTGAAGCATGCGATAAAAAATTTAATTGAGGCTGGGAAAATTATTCCACCTACACCTTTCCAAGTTAACCAACATGCAATATACATCAAGTTCCATTGCCCCCACACCCTACCGAAGGAGCAGGTCCCAGACCCACCATAGGGATGATAGAGGAATGTGAGGAATTTGAATTTAACCCGTCAGATTACATCAGCGACCAGGAAAGTTTCGTGGCACCTTTGTAAAGAAATCGTGAAGAAAGGAGTATTGGGGTAATTGAACTTATCAGATTACTTTCCCAAACCTGCACCCCAAATTGAACCGTTAGATATTAGGGCTTATTTACCATCACCCACTCTCATCAATTATGTACAAATAAATGCGTACCAACCATACACTACCACCCCCACCAATTACCCAATAGCCCATCATGCCCCCTATCCCCCACCATCACCTATCAACTATCAACTATTAGTGGCCCACTCCTACCCCATTACCTGCAAACATCATCACCCTAATATAGCCCACTTTTACCACCTGCCCATCCATCACCGAGGTGAATTAGACATTGCCCACCCTTACTGAGCCATCAGAACAAGTGCATCAGTTACCGGCAACCACCCCATTTCAGATTTCAGGACCAACTTACAATCCTCATCAGGTCCCACTTGAATAGACAGATGCTAATGTCGACAGCAGCAGAGAAGGGGCAGTGGACTTTGTTACCAAATCTGAGAAGATCTCTAAACAATCAAAAGCACCAGCAGCAGCACAAGCCCAACCATAGGGGAAGAAGGATAGTGCAGTTAACCCATTTGAAAAGATGAGTCGAGAACACATGCTGGAGACTCAGTTGAGAAGAATGCCGGCTCATATCACAGTCTGGGATCCATTCATGACGTGCCCACTCTACTTTCAAGCTTTAATGGGGGCGTTAAAAAATGCACACGCATCTCTTCAGGTAAGCCCATATGAAGTCGGGCAGATAATTGGACAAGTGATGGCTCCCAATGCCATTTTATTTTCGGATTCCAATTTACCTGAGGAATGAAATAGTCACAAAATCCCTCAATATTACTGTTGAATTTAGAAATATGATAATCCCCTTGGTATTAATTGATAATAGGTCTGCTATGAATGTATGTCCATTAAGAATCGCCACAAAGACTGGGGTAGATCCGTACAGGTTGAGACCAACAAGAACCAGTGCCTGAGGTTTTGACAATACAAGAAGGGAGATAATAGAAGAAGTTGACCTTGAGCTAGTAATTGGGCCAATGACCCTTTCCATATTATTTCAGGTAATGGATATCAAATCCTTGTACAATTTATTAATAGGGCACCCATGGTTTCATGAAGTTGGAGTAGTACCATCGACGCTTCATCAAAAGCTCAAATTTATATCCAGGCAGAAGGTGATCACCATGATAGGTGAGGGACATGATGAGAAGGAAAAGGCCACCCACAACATTGAAATGGGGTTATCAAAAGGGAAAAGGACTTGGGACTAGACTACAAGGTAGAAGAGAGCTAGTCATGGCCAAGGGTGGCCATGAGGTTATATTTGGGCTAGGTTATAAGCCCACGGAGGAAGAAGTTCGAGAGGCTAAGGAGAAAGCCCGAGCCACAGTGGCTGCAAGAGCTAGGGGTATAAACCTAGAGGAGAAACCCCGTCCCAGGCCTCACATCAGAGATACATTTATAAGTGTCGGGATTGTGTAGATCTATCAGAACGAGGTGACCTAATTAACCCCACACAAACCTGCCGCACCTGTTCACCCCACCAATCCCCATATTATTCCCCCCAGCCTAGCAATAGACATGGCTACATTGTCACTCTTTGAAGAGTGACATTCCATACCTGCACAATCTCCCCCTATGGTAAATCACCACAAGACGGTGTTGACGCTTGAGGACATAATCTCAGACGAATTTGAGATCAATGTGATGGAGGCTAACTCCGAAGAACTATATCAATCAACCTCCCCAATCCAAATAGGTAAAGGAGTGGCTTCTCAGGTACGCAATTGGACGTTTATGCCCCAAACTTTAGAAGCGGGGAGTGGCCTAAATTTTGGCACCCATTTCATAAAAAAAGCAACCTATAAAAAGTGAGATAAGCCCTTGGCAGGCAATACTGTGTATATATGGGTATCTGCTTTGCTAAGTGCCCGTTTTCGAAGAAAATAAAAAACCCAAAAACATAGAGAAAATACAAAATCCAAAAATATTATCTTTCAGAATTTCAAATAAAATCCCAGAAAAAGATGCCTTAACTCATATACCCACCCCAATGAGCTCCTTAAACAATTTCTTGAGTTTAAGCATGGCCCTACCCCCATTGTTGAAGAAACAGAGGATGTTAATCTAGGGACTGAGGTGATTCCCTGAATTACCAAGATCGAAACATCATTGTCTCCCAAAGAAAGAAAAAGCATGATCAATTTCTTTTGGTCATACCAAGACATTTTAGCCTAGTCATAAGAGGGCATGCCTGGTTTGGATACCGATTTGGTCAAGCATGAGTTGTTGCTCTACCTTGATACGAAGCCAGTCGAGCAGAAGTTGAGATGACTCAGAGCCGAGTGGATGCTGAAAGTTAAGGACAAGGTCATCAAGCAGTACGATGCGAGAATCCTCATGGTCTCCAAGTACCCTTAGTGGCTAGCCAATATCGGCCCGGTATCGAAGAAAGATGGAAAGGTCCCTATGCGCATCAATTTATGAAACTTGAACAAGGCGAGCCTGAAGGATGATTTTCAGTTTGCACACAATGACATTTTGGTCGATAACACTGCTAAGGACAGGATGCTTTCATTCATGGACATATTCTCAGGATATAATCAGAATAAAATGGCAGACGCTAACCGAGAGAAGACAATGTTTATAACTCCTTGGGGAACCTTTTGCTATTGAGTCATGCCATTAGGGTTAAAGAATGTCGGTGCAACATAACAGAGAGCCATGACAGTGCTGTTTCATGATATGATGCACTAAGAAATTGAGGTGTATGTCAATGATATGATAGCCATGTCACTAGAGTGAAGTGATCACTTGATAAACCTCCAAAAGCTGTTTGAGAGGCTGAGAAAGTACAAGTTATGTCTGAATCCACAGAAGTGTGCATTCAGTACTATGTCTGGAAAATTATTAGGATTCATCGTCAGCAAGAGAGGTATCGAAGTTGACCAAATCAAGGTGAAAGTTATCACAAAAATTATGCCGCTGTCTACTGAGAAAGAAGTCAAAGGGTTGTTGGGTAGGATACAGTGTATCAGTCAGTTCATTGCACAGCTCACTCAAATCTGCACACCGATCTTCAAGCTACTGAGAAAAGATTCTTTGATTGAGTGGAATAATGATTATCAGGCATAATTTGATAAAATCAAGGGCTACCTCCTCAGCCCACCACTTTTAGTGCCACCCGAGCCAGGGAGACCACTCTTAATGTATCTCTCCACAACAGAAGTTTTGACAGAATGTGTCATAGGACAACATGACAAGATAGGAAGAAGGGAACATGCTATCTACTATCTCAGCAAGAAGTTCACCAACTACAAGATGTGCTATTCTCATATGGAGAAATCATGTTTAGCTCTCGTATGGGCTACACGGAGGCTCCACCATTACTTGCTATCCCAAGATGTTCTACTCATAGCCCGAATGGACCCGTTGAAGAACTTGTTCGAAAAGTCGGCTCTCACTGGATGAATTGCACGGTGGCAACTTTTATTGTTTGAGCTTGACATCACATACATCATTCAGAAGTCGATTAAAGGGCAAGCACTCACTGATCATCTTGCCGGAAATCCACTACCTGATTATGAGCCTTTAAGAGCTGAATTTCCTGACAAAGACATCCTTTTCATGACGGAGGATGATACAGAAGAAGCAGAGGAACCTTGGGTAATGGACTTCGACAGCGCAGTAAATGCCGAGGGTTAGGGAGTTGGTGTCATTCTGATTTCGCCAAAAGGATCACATGAATCGATTTCTATCAAGCTCAACTTCCCCTGCACTAACAACATGGCTGAATATGAAGCTTGCGCTGCTAGACTAGAAATAGCTTAGGACTTAAATATAACTCACCCCTGAGTGTTCAGCGATTCACAATTGATCATATGCTAGACAAATGGAGACTGAAAGATGAAGGATGAGAAACTGATCCCTTACCATGAGCAACTCGATGACCTGATAGCTTACTTCAAGGATGTCACATTCTCATATGTCCCAAGAATAAGGAATTGCTTTGCCGACGCATTAGCAACTTTGGCATCAATGGTAGAAATCCCATATGGTATCGAAATGAAGTCAATCATGATTGAGCAAAGGAACGAGCAGGCCTTCTGCCTCCAGATTGAGGAACCTACAAAGTGAGATGATGAGCCACCATAGTTCTCAGAGATCAAGAACTTCCTCGAGACTCAAACTTTCCCTAAGGATACGTCCAAAACAGATCGGCTTACCATTCAACATTTAGCGACAGGCTACGTCATCTGTGGTGAATGCCTTTACAAATGTTCCTATAATAACATTTTATTCAAGTGCCTTACTGAAAGTAAAACAGTAAACATTGTGAAGGAGATCCATGAGGGAGTAAGCGGGGCCCACATCAGCGGGGACATGCTTGCAAAGAAGATCCTACGGCAAGGATACTTCTGGACCACTTTGGAAACTGACTGTTGTAAGCACGCTCAAAAGTGCTATAAATGCCAAGAACACTCCAGTCTGATACACTCTCCTGCCATCAACCTACACTGCATGACCACTCCATGGAACTTTACCACCTGGGGCCTTGACGTCGGGAATGATTAACCCAAAACCATCAAACAGACATTGATTCATCCTCGTCACCATCGAGTACTTCACTAAATGGGTAGAGGCAGCATCCTACTCAAACATCACGATCAGTCATGTCGACAAGTTCCACAAAAATAATATTATGTGCATCCAAGCCTTCTGTGAGCAGTACAAGATCAAGCATCATCGCTTGTCACCTTATCGGCCACAAACCAATGGAGCCGTGGAAGCTGCGAATAAGGCGGTCATCCTCATCCTCGAGAAAATGGTCATCACTTATCGAGATTGGAGTGAAATGTTACTATTTGCATTATGGGCCTACCGAACATCAATCCGTTCCACTACAGAAGCAACACCATTCTCCCTGGTGTATGGAACTGAGGCCGTCTTACCTGTGGAAGTTGAAGTACCCTCACTCCGAATCCTCCTTGAATCAGGCTTACCCGAAGCAGAGAGAGAGCGATCTCGCTTTGAGCAGTTGAACTTACTAGACGAAAAAAGGCTCCTTGCCTTATGCCATACCTAACTTTACCAAGGGCGAATCGCACGCGCTTACAATAAATTTGTCCGCAGTCGAGATCTGAAGGTGGGAGATACTTTGCTGAAGAAAATCTTTTTATCCCTCCACGCCGATCTAAGAGAGAAATTCAAGCCTAACTGGGAAGGGCCTTACGTCATTCGAGAAGTGCTCCCGAGATATGCCATCCACCTCGCCACCATAGACAGAGATCATTTTTCTGAGCCCATCAACGCTGGATACGTCCAACGGTTCTACTCTTAGTCTCTCACAACAAAGTATTGGTGAAACAGATATGTGACTACTTCAGAACCACATAAAAGAGCCCATCATTCTAAAATGTTTATATATACCAAAAGAGAGAGAGAGAGGAGATGGAAATACTATCAAAGTAAAAAAATGAGAAGAAAAATTAGAAAAGCAAAACTTAAAAAATGATTGCATGAAATAAAACAAAAGAACAAAAATCGAAAAATAAAAGAACTAGAAAAATCATGGGGCATGTACAGTAAAAATCTCCTAAGGAAGAAGAAGTGTATTGTGGCAAATTGGAGCCATAGCAAGAAAACCTTTTCCAAACTAGCATACCTTCAAAATACCTAACCTTACCCACGGCCAAGATACACCCTGAAGAAAGCCCTCTTTAAAGTTTCACGAGCAGTCACAGTATTTGTTAAGTCAACACTAGCCGAGTTACGAGACAACATTAGAACTCCATCCAGTCGGCTATGACAGAGTCGATGCCCATGTCATGGCTTTATAAAAAGAGAAAAAGAAAAATAATAAAATAAAGATACAAGCAATAAGCAAGATGGACTTGGTGAAAACCCGAAAGGGCGCTACGAGTAAAAAGAGCGAGTTTGTGCGGACCAGGAGAAAACCCAAAGGGCATTTGGGATAAGAGAACAAAACCCATGGACGTGGTCAAAAATTGAAAGGGTGCCATGGGTAAAAGGAGGGCGAAAAACAGGCACGACAAACCCACCTTAGGCGTTGTGAGTAAAATTTTTTTTAAAAAAATAAAAATTGAGAAAAAAAGGTTTGAAAATGAATGATGAAGATAGTTGAATCCTTTGATTATTCTCCATGTTACCCATTTCCCACTAGGCCGCTCATGTTAGTTCAAATTGGGCCCCAACTAGAAATGTCTTGGTAAACTATTTTTGTCGAACGTATGACCCAAGGAAAGGAGAAAATGTTGACTCGATCCAAAGGGATTGACGTTCTGGCCATGGTAAAACTGTTGAAACTCACTTGGATCCGACCACCCAAAAGAGGTTCGACCATGCTCAAAAGGCAACCCGAGATCTCACCCCATGATTGAAGGCATCAAGCAAAAAGAGGAATGAATAAAGGAAAGGTAGGGCGGGAAGACCATTTTGTCAAAGATAATAAACTTTCACTTTCCCATTGTCATACCCACACTTTGTGCACCAGGGGGGGAAGACCACTTTCTATCAAAGATAATGATTTTCCTTTTCCATTTTTATGCCCACACTTTGTGCACCAGGGCGGGGAGACCACTTTTTGCTAAAGATAATAGACTTTCCTTTCCCATTTTTATGTATAAGACTGTGCACATTCCATCTCAAAAGGGACCCATCAAACAAAAGAACAAAAAAAGAGTTTTGTAAATATAATAGATCTTCCTTTTCCATTTACAAACTGTATACTACTTACACCACATCCCCAAAAATATTCAGTGTGATGTCTAGCTTTTTTTTCTTTCTTTTTACAAAAACATAGAAAAAGCAAAAACATAAACAAAATCTAAAATATCGAAAAAATGTGTGTGTACCTGAATAAGGGGGTTCTTATGCCCCTTTATCTAAGTCTGAGCTATGTAAAAAGATATGTGCAGGAGGGGATCAACGGCCCAGCTCATGCTTCAAGGCACGAATCCCTACATGAAAATCATCCTCCCGGACATCTCACTCTGCCATCCAGCAGCCATGAAGGTTCCTATACTACTTCCGAGAAGAATTAGTAGCCCCAAGAGCAACATTCAAGGCTCCTTCTAGACGAAGGACCTCGCACTCAGTTGTACTTGATTTGACCTTTGCTACCTCTGCTCTAACCCTCTATTTTGTCAAAAGATCTTGCAGGATCCTCTTTTCATCAGTCAGCAGTGCTGGTGCTTTTTCCATGTCTAGGTGCTGATGTTATTTAAGTGATGAGATGGTAAAGTTAGAATGCAAGAGTGGAGTGAAATGGCTATGAAGTCAGCAACCTAAGATAAACACAACTTGCAAGATACAAGGCTATTGTAGTAAATTTTGATAAGTAAGAGTTTGTCCCATAGAGAAATTGATCTAGAACCTAAAATGGGCTATAATAGTAAGCCTCCAGATATGGCTACAGTTCTGGCAATCCTAAAGAAAGGGAGTTGGGTGTCACAACTACACTAAGTTACCTACTAAAAGAAAAGGAATAAAGTGCAGTCCTATCCTGAAGAAAGGGGTTATTAAGAAGGTGGTGATGATGTGTTAAAATAAAGATAAAATGTGGGAAGTAAACAACTAGAAAAAGTTCATATCAATTTTTACACTCAGATCTAGATCTGCTTCTATAGAAATCCTTGCTGATGTGCTATCAAAAACATCAGCAAGGTTGAAGAATTCAAAGTAACCCTGCAATCTAGACTCCTCTTAAGGCTATAACTTGTCCACTCAAATGGTCACAGACTATCCAATAGAGGAGGTTCAATCACTTGAAGGGATTAATCCTAAGGCTATAGCATGTCCACTTAAATGGTCACAGACTACCCAAGAGATTTCTTCCCAACAATGGGTTAAATCAGAACAGGAATACTATTTTAGACACTATGTTTGCCAAGTTATAAGCTCCCCAGATCTGTAATAGATCTGGCTGACATTCATAAGAAATCTAACCCAAAGGGGACTTAAAATACACTGGTCATTGCTACAAAAGGCCTGCTATGACTCAGCCCTCAAGTCTACAATTACTACAGTAGGGTCGGATCTAATATCTTATATTGGTCAAGTAAAATAGAGGGGAGCAAGTTCCTGCAACAACCCCTCACAAGGCTATAAGCATAAATGTAGAGGAGAAGAATCCTTCTCAGATCTAGATTTGGAATCACCCTAGGGCATTAGTCTGTCCACTTTAATGGTCACAGGCTATCCACAGAGGTTATCCTCACCACATGGATCTTATAAGGAACATGTAAACTGTTGTTGCCACCATGGTCCCATGGCTACAAGCATAAGCTTCCTTGGGCCTTTCAATCAGCCTAAATCATAAATGCATGCTATAGCCTAAACAAAACTGCAAATAAATAGGAAAATAAGAGATTGAATGAACATTTAGAGTGCAAATTCCATTGATCAATATTGCCTACAATGCAATTTCTCAAGGCAGCAGCCTTGTGCACAACTGCTTAACCAAATATCCCAAAGATTACATGACCCATTACAAAACTAAATAAAACTGTACGAAACTGCTTACAAAAGATTTAGCCAACAAGTGCTGGGCTAAGAGAGAAGAAAAATGGAAAAAAGAAATGACCAAACCCTAACCTTAGCTTGCTCAAGCTCACAGCGTACAGAGGTTGAAGGACAGATACCTATTTTAAGTTACAAACACAACTTATATACTCAGTCCTAATTCCTTGTCTCAAAGAAGTGGAAACCCTAGTTTTTCTAGTAGATGTGGCACTGTTACAACCCTTAGATGTTTTGGAATGTGTGCCTCGAGATTAGTGCCTCGGGATGTGTGCCCTAGACTTGGGGAAATCCCTAAAAAGTTCTTGAGTAAAGACTGAGAAGTGGAGAGCCTAAGATTCACGAGGTTAGCTTCTGAACATTAATTCTCCCATGTGGCTTGCAGTGTACTTGCGAGGTATAATTTGGATTGTAAATGCTGCTTTGTCGCATTGAAGGATTTAAGCTTGTGGCGTAGTTACTTTGGCTTGAATGCACTCGCGTAGAAGAGTATGCAATGCTTGGTTGCTCACACTGTAGAGCTTCAGAATTTCCTGTCGCGTGGTACTCACGCAGATGCCTTTATATCTCACTCGATTCAGAGTTAAGCTTCTAGGCGCGTGAGAGAACTTATGGAGCTCTCTCTCCCTTTCATAACCACACGAGAACCTCACGAGTTAGCTATTGTTCTTTGTGAAGATTGGCCACGAGATAGTGCGCAAGGTTGATATATGCCTTGATCCTCACGAGAACTTCACGAGCTAGATTCCTGGAGGCTTGGTGCGTGAGAGCTTCACGAGTTCTTTAAGTGTTGATTATAGCTGAAGTGTGCGATTGCTACGCGAGGGGTTACTCTGTGACGCTCCCTTCACTAAGCTACGCGACTTCTTCACGAGCTCTATTGAGCTACATGTATCATCCACGCAAGGAAGTTTTACTGTAGCTTCAGCCACATGATGTAGCACCTCAACTATGTGAGATATCTCATGTGCTCTTCTGCTGCTATGCAGCTGCTGCTATTTCAGCTCTCTCTCTCTACTCACATCTATGCTTCTTTCATCTGCTAGACTTTCTTGGTCCATTATGACATGCAAAATAGTCACCAAGGTGTGTGCCAACATTGTGTCCCATCAATCTCTGGCTCAGCTTTCATCGTTTGTTTGAATTCTCTTTCTTCTTGGTACCAAAAGTATGGACTTTGTGTTAAGCAGCATAATTTATCACTAACTACAAAACACATTTAAACAAAAGTTATTAGTCAGCTTTAAGGTGTAGCACAGGCTAGCTTAAGAGGTGAAAAGTGGTACTTTTCAGTGAATAACAAGTAGCTCAATGCGGGCTCACAACACCGACTCCTTCTTCGGCCATGGCCCTCCCACATCAGTGTTCTTCATCTGATCAAGATGATCAATAGCAGGCTGCCCGACCAATAGCCAAGCCACGTACTCTAGGGAGGATTGAACCAAAATCTCTCTGCTCCATATCGTACATGAGCATCGACTGACACGTCTCCCAAAGAGCAGCAATTCAATCCATGTCCCCAGAGGACCTCGAGAAAATATCAAATCACAAAAAGGGGGTTTCATCTCATAGGGCACTTGCTGAGAGCAGCCGAACTGATGCAGCACCCGGAATGGGAAGTAGAATGTATTGCCAGTCAATCCAAGGAGGGTGATGCCCTCATGGTCTCTAGAGTGAACCACTGGGAAGGTCCGATCTAACCAAGGAAGTCTCCATACAAGCTCGACAGTAAAAGTTTCAACTCTGATATATCTCCTTGTGGGAGCATGTGGCACCTGCCCAGAAAGCATCTGACCACCTCACCTCGAATGATGTAAAAGCGAGGAACTAGTCTCAAGACAACAAAATGCTCACCCAACCAGACCTAGAGCAGAAGCGGACACCCCTGAGGTACTCCACCTTGCCTAGAGCGAAGGCATCAAGGCACCGACAGAGCTCAGCTAGGATCAGATGCATCATTGATTGCCCCCCCTCCAATTCTGTCAAAACATCGTAGAGAGCCAAAGAGAAGCTCTCTCACCCAGTAAAGAAAAGGACTTCAGAGATGAGCCTGAGAGTAAAGGCTTTCACATTGAACATGTTCCAAACTGATAATTTTCGAAGACTTTCATCGCCAAAAATTTCTCTTAGGAATTTTATCGAACATCTGGTGGGCCTTCCGATAAGACTTTTCTCATATTCGGATTTCTTCAAGCCCAAAGTGAGGTGGACGGCTTTGGTGTAGCCTGGCTTCAACATGACTCATGCAAAACCACTATGAAGCTTTAGGCCAGATAGGTTGGAGAGCTCTTCAAGTGTGGGGGTTAGCTCCCGATTCCCAAGACGAAACACATGGGTGTTTACTTCCCAAAACGAGGTTGCCACATGAAGTAGGTCCCACCGTGGAGGAACCTCAAAGAAGGAGGAAAGACAGGATAGTCCAAGCAGCTCTAGATCAATGAGCTCACTCTCATTCAAGCTCCCAAGCCAATTTTTGAGAAAACTAGGCCCCAAGCTCAATGAGGGGAGTAATTTTGTTCCAGACCCTCCATGTAAAGGAGGATTGAAAAGCGGGTCCATTGACATACAAGGTTTTTTTTCAAAGAGATAAAATACGATGTAGGACGATGAATCCACCCTTGGGAAAGCAAGGAGAGAAAGAAATAGCAGAAAATTCCAAGCCAAAGTAAAATGAGAGGGAAAATGGGCTTTCTCGGGCTTAAAAGGGCCCACTGCCCTCAAAGAAGCACTTGGCGCATGTATTACATGCGGCAGTGCATTTTTCCCAGGATTTGGCCAGTCACATGTAATACATGCGCCAGACCAACCTGGCTACCCTTGTCAGCAAAAATGGGGTCTTGGGGAAAAATTTGATCTTTGCAGGGCCCCCTAGCCAACTTACCTGTGTTTTATGTTATGGCCAAATTAACAGACTCAAAATGTCTAATGCACCAAAATTATATGAGCATTTATTTCTGCAGAAAAAATCCACATCAAAGATGGATAAAGCATGGAACAAAGTTTGAGGCCTAGGGGCCATTTTGACAAAGCAAATACGATAAACGGGAAACTAGAATGCGATGAAGGGCAAAGAGCATGAACATCCCATAAAACTACAAAAAAAACCATCCAAAGTACCATATCATCCATTACAAATCCCGAAATGTGTTCTAGAATGTCTAAAAAAGAAAACTTTTCAAAAAGTTGAGCCTAATCCTTGCTGGCCCCCTTTGACTTCTTACGCTGGCGAGAAGAACTCTGATAAGTCCATAAGTCCCCCACCCGGGCCCATGCCTGAGAGAGCCGACTCAGCAAAGAGCGCGATTCCTTTTCCCGAGCACGCTGCAAATCATACCTAGAGTCACTAATCAGGATTGACCGAAAGTTACAGATGGCAAAGGCAACAATTTGAAATAGTTAGCATGATACTCACCATTTCCACATCCCAGAGATCAGTGATATTGCGATAGTACTCCACCTGGTTCACCGTTGACTCGTAATCCTGCACCAAAGGGAAAGACGTCAGTTACAAGAAAAACATGCCTATCTCTAAAAAGAAGTAATCAAATAAGCAGCAGAAAGAAACTTACCCCGGGAACCAATTCAGGAGGAGGAACCCGAATCGCTTTGGTAGAATTTGGGCGTGCTTATCCACATCGGCATACAGGTCCGAAAGGAAACCATTGTCAAGGCGCCGAAAGGTTCCGTGGACCTCAATAGGTGAATTGGCAGAGGCACCCATTTGAGAGGAACCTAAGGGGCCAGCTCTCGAAGCATTAGCCGTGCTTGCTGCAGCCCCATAATTTTGACCAAGGAGTAACCTCCTTGGTCAAACTGTAAAAAAAAAGCCAGGTTTAGTAAGAATCTAAATTAAAAACAAGACCATAGGGGGACCGATCCAAAGAAGAAAGAACTACTTGAGAGCGCGGGCCACCAAAATCCAAAAAGTTAATGCCTGGTATAAAGCGCGGGAGAAGGAACTGATAGGGTAAGGACTCGTACCACAACTAATAAGCCCCGGGTGCAAGGAAGTCATTGATGGGGATCCCATGTTGAAGAAACGGGACAACCAGCTCCTCAATCGTACCCACTGGCAATATAACTTATGTTAGAGGAGCCAATGACATGGCAAGTTGACCCTGGTGCTGATAAACCACCTGCTCTCCCAAGTAGTAAGCTCTAGCCCATGCCCCATAGAAGAAAATGACATGATGATCAACATAGAAGTGTGAAGGGCCCACAGTAGCCCAATCCCAAAAGGGAGAGCCGATGTAAGGATCATGGATAACCTGTCCCGACAAAAGGAGCACCCCATTAGATAAACAACTAGCATGATAAAAGAAAACTCTAGGAAAGAAAGAAGGAGAAATAGCGATATCTGCTCTGGGATCATCAGGTCGAACTGGGATCTCAGTCCTATCTCTAAATGTTTCATGCTGACATCCTTGCGGTGGACCTTGTTCCAATTACTCAGGAGCGGGAAGGTATATTCCTCAGAGTGGAGAAGGGGGCGGCGTGGCTGGAAGTGTAGATACCCCCAAGCCTGAAAGGAACAATATGCATAAAAGAAGTGTCAGGAGCAAGAAATGACTAACCAAATAAACCAAGGAAAGCAAAGGAATCAGGGGTTACCTCTAGGGCAGGCTAAAAGCCAACCACTGACTTCGCTTCCCCGGTAGATACTTGGACAAGGCTGGACATCAACATGGCATATCTGGCTCTACCCCAGTCGTATCGGTGCACCTCATCCCAATTTCCCATAGTGCTCAGCAAGGACAAGGAGACCCTCCTGCCAATGGTATTTGTGAAGAGGGTCTTGCCCAACAATATAAGGAGCGCGATGTGAGCCAGCATCAAAGCGCGCATGGGCTCAATGACGACGTCTGCGTTCGGCTGCCCTAGATCTAGCAGCTCATGCAAATCAAATTGATCTGACAACAACAACATTTTAACTTCAGAGCTGTTCAGAAATGATGAGGTGGGATAATTGCCGATTAGTTGAATAACCTCATCTCGGCTAGGCACACGAAGATTAGCCATCGGTTCCCCCCATCTGAATCTTCGTGATCATAGACCAGTCAACAAGAGGTCAAGGTCATCTCCGCCGTCGCTATGTGAAAGGTCATGGTCTCAGGACGGAAGCACTCGATCAGGGTCTTCAGGTAGGCCGCATCTGCTCGTATAGCAGGGCATAGGAGGAAGTCCCCAAAACTAGCCTGGGCGAGAAGGAACTTCACCACCGGAGGGAGGTAGAGATAAACTAACTGGAAGTCTATCCAACCTCCCCTGAACTCAATCGGGGGCAAGTCCTGCACACACAAGAATGAAGAAGGCATCAGGTCATGGAAATATAACAAGATTGCATAAGGAAAATAACAGAGCTTGTCCCTTTACCTTGCCAGCAATACCAAAGTTGGAGATGTGATGGAAATGCTGATGGAGTAGACCGGTTCGGGCGGCCTCACCCTGCATCTCGTACCATGGATCAACAGGGCGCTCTACTACGAGGAACTACTCCCCTTGGGGACCATAAACCACTTCTGGCACCTCTTCCTGTCCTTCCTCCTGCACGTATTCTTCTTTGTTTGACATTCTGGGGCAAATACAAACAGTCATATCAGAGTTGATCAATATAGGAAACCATTGTGCTACGGGCCAAGGGAAGGTTTGTATGTTATTTCTTTTATGTGCAAACATAAATCACGTAAAAAAAATCTTTTCCTTATGTACAAAAAAAAAAGATCTTTTCCTTTATGTTCGAAAATGAAATAAAAACACAACCAAAAATTCCTTTTCTTTATCTTGATAAAATCAAACAAAGACAAATTTTTTTTTTCCTTTCTTTTATATTCAAATAAAATAAAACAAAAACAAGAAGAAATTTCTTTCGTTTATGTTCAAAAAGTATATATAAACAATAAACAAAAAACAAAACAAAATAAAAGACAAAAAAATTCCCTTTCTTTATGCACAAAAATGAAACAAAATACCAAAAAATATATATATTCCTTTCTTTTATGTTCAAAAATAAAAATAAAAACAACAAAATACAAAAAAGTACAACAAAAATCCTTTCTTTATGTGCAAAACAAAAATAAAAGAAAACAAAAACAAAATAAAAATAAAAATAAATAAATAATATATATATATATGGATATATGTTCTAATTAAAAAACTCATAAAACAATAAAAATAGGGCACCATTCATGGAAAAAACTCAAATACATAATCAATAATCATGCTTGCAAGAGAAATAAACCATTTATCATCTATGAAAGCAAAGATCATGATCACATTGCAAGAAAATTCAAGAAAAATCAAATAAAAGTGGGTTTTAATTGGTTACCTTCAATGAAAATGGGGTCCTTGATCTAGTGTGGAGCCGGCGATTAATCGACACGAGCACACACCGGCAATGAAGCACATTAGGGATCAATGCAAGGGAACCCTAGGAGGAGGTGTCATTTTATTTTTAAGAGGGGGAAGGAGAAATTTTTTGAAGAAAACACTTTTCGCTAGGGCTCGGCCCCTTTTAAATTTTCCCCAGGTTTTGCTTGGCGCATGTATTACATGCACCTAGTATAAATCAGCCCCCACTTGGCTTGGCGCAAGGGATATATGCGCCAGGTTGGTTTTGGTGGGTTTTGGCTTAGTGTGGTTCATACACACACAACCTAGCCCCCTATCTTGTGCTTTGTTGTTTTGTTGATGCACACACCCCCTACAGGCATTTCGATCTTCATTTGACTTGCTCGGGAAGTTGTGCTAAGAATCTCGATCATACATAGGACAAATATGAAAAAATAAAAAAATTCTCATAAAATAATAGCTTATAAAAATAATAAAAAAATCACATGAAATGATAGAAAATCACATAAAATGATAGCTTATAAAAATAAAAAAATTCATATGAAATAATAGAAAATCACATAAAATAATAGCTTGAAAATTCAAAAAATCACATAAAATAATAGATTGAAAATCCAAAAAAATCACATAAAATGATAGCTTATAAAAAAAAATAAAAATTCACATGAATGATAGAAAATCACATAAAATGATAGCTTATAAAAATAAAAAAAATTCACATGAAATGATAGAAAATCACATAAAATAATAGCTTGAAAATCCAAAGGTCACATAAAATAATAGCTTGAAAATTTCAAAAAGTCACATAAAATGATAGCTTATAAAAATAAAAAAAAATCACATGAAACGATAGAAAATCACATAAAATGATAGTTTATGAAAATCCAAAAAATCACATAAAATAATAGCTTGAAATTCCCAAAAATCACATAAAATGATAGTTAATAAAGATAAAAAAAATTCACATGAAATGATAGAAAATCACAGAAAATGATAGCTTATAAAAATCCAAAAAGATTCACGTAAAATGATAAACATAAAAACTAAAAAATCTACAAAGAAAAGGCAGCACACACTCCTAAAAAGCGTTATGACATCTATTCACTCCGCTCAGGAAGTCGTGCTAAACTAACTTCGAGATCAATGAGTTTGCCCAAAGACCTCGAACCTTGCTTCACGCAGGAGCACTCGTGGCCAGTCAAACGGGACAATCAATTCCCCGTAGGATTGGACACAAACCGTGGACCTTTGCATATTTGCTTCATACCTATCTTTAAGTGTGGGCCGATCACCCTCTTACATACGAAACTATTGTATTCAGAATGAATCTTGAACATCAAACACCTTCCAATCATCTCGAGAAGCGAACATTTTTCCCAGCATGATAGGTTTACGCAACTCGCTCCACCTCGGTTATGCCAAGTAATGTCGCTAAGCGCTTGGAGGCCGATTACCTTGAGAAACGAATGTTTGTCCCGACATACAAGGCTTTCATTTTCTCATCATGTTACTCATCTGATGTTTAAGGTTTGTTTTGAATACAGCAGACTTGTTAGTAATGCCTTGGGCCTCTTTGGATGTCTCTTATCTTTGACATTTGATCATTAGTGATCGGATATAAAAGAGGGGCATCTGTAGACACCCAAATTTGGCCCAAGGCCTGATCGAAACACATTTCAAGAGAGGCACACCTCCGAGCTTCTGATAGTATGTATGGTACCCTTATAAACCTCCTCGAAACCTTTCGAGCCATCCAAAGCCCTTAAGAATCATCCCAAATCCCTTAGAATTTACCTCAAACCTTTAGAAATCTATCCCGACCCTTAGTACCCCTTCCGAACCCTAAACCCAACTTTCTCAGGTAATGGATGATGAGTGGTGTATTGGGATTGGCTGAGATCTTCTACTATGATTTAATCGTATATCATTGGAAAGTAGAAGTCTTCAGCTTTCCAACAAACTAAGAATCACCCCAATTGGAGCTATACATAGAAAGATATGGCGTTTCGAAGCTTCCCGACAAATTAGGGTTGGTGGGGATCCCCATAAGATTTGGTCCAACTAATACCTGTGCCAAGCCATTTCTTGGAAGAAATGGTTTGGTGCAACTAACAGTTGTTCTAACTTCAAGTGGGTCCCACCTCGGGCAGCCGACCTCCCAAAACCCTGTGCTGCACTATTTTACTGTACCTAAACTTGGTGCATCTAATAGTTGCGCCAGGCTTAGGAACAATAACCCTATTTTTTTTGCTCAAATTTTAAGATTAGGGTTTGAATTATTGACCATCTTGATCCCCTGGGTGTGTTTTGCTTATTCTGTTGCACCCATTCCTATTCTATTTGCAACCCTTTAGGTGACTTAAAGCTCTCACCTATCATCAACCATTGGAGCCAATTTTCATACTTTTCTAAACCTCTGAAACCCTAGGAAACCTTAGATGGCTAGATTACCTAATTCTTAATCTTACATAGCCTCTAAACACCCTCCTAAGCTCTCCTTTTGCTATAAATAGAGAGGCACCCCCCCTTTACAAAGGCTTGGAATTTTTAAAAGAAAAAGAGATTAGGAACTCTCTCTCTCTAGTGCCCCTTATACATACAAATTTCAGAATTCCCAAGCAATTTTTAAACCTTACCTTTCATCAAAAACCTCTTAGTTTAGTTGAGTGCTACCCCCCAGCCTTCCCTCTGTACCTCTTAGCCTTCAAGCCCTAGGAGCTAGAACCCTTGTTCAAACCATACAAGAGCCATCGAAAGCTCACCGAAGCAAGCCTACGCAAAAGTCCACACCGGTGCAACAAGGGCCCGAGAGCTCCGGCTCTCCTCTCTACTCCTCTACCTTCTTGATTCTTTCTCTATCCTAGAATTTGTGCCATTACACCGCCGAAATCTTGGTAGGAAAGGCGGGGCACAAATAGGATTTTAATGCCCTAAGGGTAAGAGGAAGGTCTTTTTGCTTCTTTTATTTCATTTTATTTTTGGTCGTAAGTAGAGACCGCATTAAGCGGGTTGATCGGGTGCCTACACCTTCCCAATCAATAACCGAGGCCCCTATCCAAGAGCCTTTGGCGTAGTCTAGATTCAGAGTCATTTTCAGCACTTCGGTGCTTTTAAACATGATTTGGATTTTTCGGGACACCAAAAGCTCCAGGTGGTGACTCTTTATTTTCTTACGAGTGCGCATCGATGCGACAGGGCAGTCACGGTTCCCATGGTGGCACAATAGAGAACCTTACCTGAGAAAAGTGTGTGTTGTGTAAAAATCTGTTGTATAACTGGCAATTATACACTTGCCTTTGATATGACTCTAAATCATGACTCTAAATGTATCCATGACTTTAATTAGTCACATGGTAGAAAGATTTCATTTAATTATTAAGTTTGTTCTATATGATGTCCGACTCCACATTGCAATGAAATGGTGATAGAAAAAAGCATTAAAAAAATTTTATTTTAAAAAAAATTGCATAAAAAATGGTCAACGTAATTTTTTTTGAAAAAATAGTACTTTTTTTTTTTTAATTGGCATAAAAAAAACACTACTCAAAGCAGTGGCATTTTTTCTATGGCTGTTGAGAGCAGTTGTTGTTGAAGTTCATAAACCACTGTCGTGTACAGTGGTAAAAAAAACCCACTGCTTTTTTTACAATTGTTTAGGGCAGTGGTTTTTTGAAAATACCACTATTTAAGGCAGTGGTTTTTTTAGCTTTTTCACGTAGTGACATGAGTAAGCAGGAGTATGTGGCTCAATACCTACTGTTGTAGAATACTCATGTAGTTATCCATTTTTGCACGTGCGATACATGCTCCTTCTATTTCGCCAAGTAAATCCCTTCACATTGCTATACCTATCATTTCCGCTTGACCTTCATAAGTGGGACAACATGAAGTGAAACATATAATCACCTAATAAACATAGCTTAATCATATGCACTTCGAACGAAACTAGTGACAATAACTTCGAAGATGAACTTCCCAAACCAGGCTCATAGGACTTTTCTGAGACCATTTTATGCTTTACGGAGTCTAGAAACTAAACCTGAAGAGAGAGACTATCTAGGAGGAGGCTTCTTATTTATTTCCTTGTGAAGATCATCATTTGAAAAAGTGTTCTTTACATCAATCAAATAATGTGACTTATGCTTAGTGAAAGCTATGACAATCAAAGTTTGGACTTACCTGATCACTGCCACTAGAGCGAAGATCTCCTTATAAGTTTTCATCTAATTCTTTGTAAATCCTTAGCAAAGTTGTCAAAGGCGTGCCTAGGCCTGCGCCGAGGTGCAACCTCTGTGCCAGGGACTTGTGTTTTAGCTGCAGGACCTTTCACAACTCCAACTAAAACCAAATTCTACACACTCCTTTACTGGTATATCGTAGAGTCAAGAACATATATGTAATGACCCTGAAAATCGGAAACCAAACTTGATTGCTTTGGAATGCTTGCCCGACACAAAAATTTGAGAAAAACATAAAATATTAAATAGTAATAATAATATCAATATTATGAATCCGTGCGTGCATGAAGTCATCTATTGCATATGACGTGGGTATGAGTCTTGGTTTGCCCTTTGATGAGATAGCATGTAACTTAGTGTGGTGTAAGTGCTTAACATTGGAAACCTAAACTTAGGAAGTGGAAATATCAAGGATACTTCTCTGATTTAGCTTATAAGAGAAGGAAGGGAGTTGGAACTCATTTCTCTACTCTTTTCCTTGCATTCCAGTTAAATTGTAGCTAAGAGATTGGGTTTCTAAAGTAAACCAAGGATAGAGGAATCCTAGATTTGTGGTAGCCTAGCTTAGAGTGTGAAGGAGTCGACATAGAAACATCGCTTCTTGTTGGGATTGAACATCCACCTCTGTGTTGAAGTGGAGCCATGCATCTGTTTATACGGCTCGCAAACGACGACGAATCTCCGATTCAGATCCGAACCACCTCGAGCCACAATCACCGTGAACCACAAAAGTAACTCAAAAAGAGGTGAGTTACTATGTATTTGTAGTAGTTTAGATGTAATAAATATGTAGATGCATATTCATGTACGATTCATTCAGAATCATAAAGAGTTAGGGATGCAAATAGGTTAAATTAACAAACAACATTAATGACAGAAACTGTCATATTCGATCGATCAAATTTAGTATTTGATCGATCAAATTGTAATTTGATCGATCAAACTTATAAATTGATCGATCGAATTATATAATATGTTATAGAACTTGAGGGTATTTTTGTGAAAGTTAAGGCCCGATAAATCCTATCGATCAAATTTGGGATTTGATCGATCGAATTAAGAACTGATTGATCAAAATGGAAATTGATCGATCGAATTAAGAAATTGATCGATCATTTTGGGAAAATGATCGATCGAATAGGATAAATTTCTTATATAACAGGAGGTCTGAAATTTTGGAAATTGGGCTCCGAAGGATCGATTGATCAAATTTGAGAATTGATCGATCAAGTAGTGAATCCGATCGATCAAATGAGGAAGTTGATTGATCGAATTCCCCTATTCAGTCTATGTTGATTTATGAGGTCCGATCGATCAAATTGATTAAATGATTGATCGAATAGTGAATTTGATCGATCAAATAAGGATGTTGATCGATCGAATTCCCCTGTTTGGTCTATTTCGATTTTATGGGGAAAACACTACTGGGCAATGTACCCGTTAATGTTTTGACACCTCTGACACTTAGTACATTGTACGTACGGTCTAGGTTAAACCCGAGATGCTTAAAAGGGCTTTGGATTTACTTAGGTAGACTTGAATAAGGTAGGGGAAATTCAAATTAACCTGCATTTGATTCTGATCTCATGGTATCTATATTTTGATGCATATTTTGATTTCGTCTATGATTTCATTTTACAAAGCATGGCTAGCATATAAATAAAACTTCTATCATCTCTAATTTCTAATATATGTTTTCGGATTCCTGAGATTATGCAATATCCATTGATTTGAAGTTCATGTGATGAATCCCACCAACGCGGCGGTATATCCGTGATCATCATGGCGGGATATCCGTGAATCTGATATGTAATCTCAAGCACAAGTTGCTCTCATTACGAAGAGGCTTGTTGCATTCCTGAAATTATTCATTGAATGACGATGGTCGGGGTTACCCATCGACAAACATCTAGCTACCACATGCTATATTCACGGGAGTTATTTAAGTATATAATTTAAGTCATTTAAATACTGTATGAATAACATCTAAAAACTATGAGAATAAATCTGCTTTCTAGTATTCTAAATCTGTTCTGTCATTTAAATCTTTGGATCTGTTATCTGATCTTTCTATCTGAAGCATCTGTTCTAAGATATGTCCTGTAAACCATGTTTTACAGTTTCGATGTAATTTAATTGAATTTCTTCTACTGAGCTTAGATGGTTAGCTCACCCCTGACTCTATGTCATAGGTTCTGAGGGTAGGGCCCCTGGTACTGAGAATGATCTTGACTATCAGCCTGAGGCTACAGCCGAGGAGGACACTGACATCCCTGCTGACGAGTTCTATCCATAGCTAGGGTATTTTAGACTTGTATTGTTTTGGGAGCTGTACATGTACTACAATTTGGGATTATTTGGTTCTGGTGTTCACACTGTCTGTATTAAATTCTATAGATACTTTTATTTTATTGTCGTATACATCTTATAGAAACCACTATTGGGAACCATTGTTTTGGGTGATGGATGTCCATCACCAGTGGTTCTTCTTGGTTCCTTTTTGAGGATGTGTATTCCTTTTGTTATATATATTATTTTTTTTCATTTTAATGCCTTATATAATGACTCTATTTGCCTCTTAGATAATGTTTTCTTTGATTTCTGCTATATGAGCAGACATTCTTTGTTTTGTTCTGGGGATCATCAGTGATGATGATCCTAATGGCACGGGTTTCTAGGTAAAGAAATCCGGGCTGTCACAGTTGGTATCAGAGCCTTAGGCATTAGGTCAGGAACCACGAAGACTATAGCTGTGATTGTTTTTACAATCTAAGTACTGATCAATGTTATTATTTTTCACAATGACAGACCGATATGGCCCCAAGATTCATAGGAAAAAGTAGAGAAGGACCAAGGATGGTTCCGTTGTAGGATATTCCTGAGGGTACCAGTACATCTCAGGGAATAGGATTCCGTTCCATTGCAAATACCGATCCTGTGGAAACCAGAAGAGAAGAAGGTGGAAACGAATGGGTTGAGTCAATGTTGGAGATTTTGGCCAACAACATGGCTCAGTAGACAGCCACCATGGCTCCACAATCTGCTACTATGGCTCAGCAAGTAGAACTATAGACGGCTGCTCTGGCTTAGCAAGTAGAGTTGATGGCAGTCAGACACCACCAACAACCCTACGAGTTTGCCGAGTTTAGGAGAATGAGACCTCCTAACTTCTCAGGTCAGACATATCCGATAGTAGTTGAGGGATGGATTGAGGAAATGGAGAAAGTCTTTGAAGGGATTTAATGCACTGATGTTGAGAAGGTACGTTGGACAACCTTTAAGTTTGATGATGAAGCTAGTCCTTGGTGAAAATCAGTATCCCGGACTAGAGAGCAGGAGACTCCCAATGTTCAGTGAACTTGGGCAGAGTTCATTGAGGTGTTCAATTAACAATATTTTCCCAAGATAGTGAGACACCAGTGGGAGGCTCAGTTCATTACGCTGTAGCAGGGAAGCATGACTGTGCAGGATTACGGTGCAAAGTTTATGAGACTCTCTAGGTTTGCACTTGAACATGTGGCCACCGAGTTGATGAAAGCTTGGAAATTTCAACTTGGCTTGAGGCCAAATCTACAAAAAGAAGTGACTATGTGGGAGATGGAGACTTATGAGGGAGTAGTGTCCAAGGCCCTCATTGTAGAAGAAAATAAAAAATAATTTGCATGGATAGATTGACAGAACAAGGAGAGGTCATTTCAAGGACAATCTGATGATTTTGACTAGGCAAACAAGAGGGTTAGATTCTCAAGACCTCCTAGATATCCTACTCATTCTAGACCAGCTATGTCTTCAGGATCGGGTTCTTATCAGAGGCCATCTGTACCTGTGTCATCCAGACCATTCAAGCCTTCTGGTTCATCAGCTAGTGGAGCTTCCATTGCACAAGGATCTTCTCGGGCCTCATCATTTACTCCGGCTCCATCATGTGCCAAGTGTGGAAAGCCACACGGGACAGAGGACTGCAGCAGAGATACGAGAGCTTCCTCATGTGTGGCAAGATGGACCACATGGTTAGGAATTGTCCTGAGGAAAGTAAAGAGAGAACAAGATTGGTATCCACTTAGCGATCTTCTCGACCTACTTTTCAAGGTCGAGCATATGCGGTCATAGCAACTGATGCCCAGACATCAAATGAGGTCATCCAAGGTATATTTGTGCTTTGGGAGTTAAAATTTTCCTTAAGTATATCTGTTATATGGAATGTCCTAATATATTACATACACAGTAATATTCTGGAATGCAGTACACTTAGTATTCTATAAATTTTATATGTTTGGTTATATAAATTTAAGGTACTCTTTCTATGTGTCAAGAGAAGGATATATGTGAAATGGGGGTAAGAGTACTGATTGACCTAGGGTCTACCCATTCTTTTATTACACCGATGTTCTCAGCACATATGGGTATTACACCTGAGATGTTAAACTTCATTCTAGTAATGACAGTTCCTACGGGAAATTAAGTAAAGACAGATACCATAAACAAATTAGTCATCATTCGAGTTGAAGATCGGGAGACTCGAGCAGACTTGATACTATTCGAAATGGTGGGATTTTATGTAATATTAGGAATGGATTGGCTATCCGCTTACCATGCAAGCGTTGATTGCCTTAAAAAAATAGTAGTTTTTCATCCACCAAAGATGAAGTCGTTTCGATTTTTCAGAGTAAAGTTTAGGGTAGCACCTTTCATATCAGCTATTCGGGATGAACGATTGATGAAGAATGGATGTAGTGGTTACATAGCTTCTCTGCAAGAGCAACGAGAAGAGAAGAATATCATTGCTGACATTCATGTTGCTTGTGAGTACCCTGATGTATTTCCAGAGGACTTACCGGGACTACCACCTGATTGTGAGATCGAGTTTGCCATTGAGTTAGCTCTAGGTACTAAACCATTGTCAAAAGTTTTGTATCGTATGGCTCCAGCTGAATTACAGGAATTGAAGGAGCAACTGTAAGAGCTTCTGGACAAGGGTTTTATTAGACCCATTGTGTCTCCTTGGGGAGCACCAACTTTGTTCATTTGAAAGAAAGATGATTTGATGCGGCTCCTCATCGATTACCCTCAGCTAAATAAGTTAACGATTAAGAATCGTTACCCACTTTCGAGAATAGATGATCTCTTTGATTAGTTACAAGGGGCGAGGGTTTTCTCTAAGATTGACTTGCAAGCTGAGAGTCAAATCATAGGATATTCAAAAGACAATGTTTAGGACCAGATATGGATACTATGAGTTCTTGGTAATGTCATTTGGGTTGATGAATGCTCCAACATCTTTTATAGATTTGAAGAACCGAGTGTTTAAACCACACTTGGATAAATCCGTGGTTATTTTCGTAGATGACTTCCTGATATATTCAAAGACGTGGGAGGAACATGAGTTGCACCTATGAGTAGCTCTATAAACTCTTAGAGATCACAATTTGTATGCAAATCTCAGCAAGTGTGAATTTTGGCTTGAGCAGGTCAGTTTCTTGGGCCACGTTGTCTCAGATATGGGTATAACAGTCGATCCTGCAAAGATCGAAGTAGTAGTGAGTTGGGAGCAACCGAAGACAGTAACGAAAGTCCGTAGTTTCCTTGGCTTGGCAAGATACTATAGACAATTTGTAGAAGAGTTCTCCAAACTCTCGGGTTCGCGTACTCAGCTTATGAAGAAGAATGCTAAGTTTGATTGAATGGAGCAGTGTGAGCAGAGTTTCCAAGAACTCAAGAAGCGTTTGACTACAACACCAGTACTAGCTATACCTTTAGGTGGTGGAGGTTTTATAGTATACAGTGACGCTTCTTATAGTGGTTTGGGTTGTGTACTCAATCAAGACAAAAAAGTCATCGCTTACGATTCCAGACAACTCAAGGACCACGAGAAGAACTATCCCACTCATGATCTTGAGTTAGCAAAGGTAATTTTTGCTACCCCTATGATTGGTCACGCACACCTACGCGTTGCGGATCTGAGTGATTACCACACTCAGCCTCCCAGACCCAGTATACCTACACCCGAGGAGCCTAGACCATTTGCTCCACCGGCTGGTAAAACGACTGAACCTTGTTATTATATTTTATTTATATACATATACTTTTGCTATTACATTTACAATTGTTTTGGTTCATGACTATTTTTACTGCATGATTTATTTGATGTCCTCTGACTGCACTTACCTGTTAAGTTAGTTATGTATTTTATGTACTCTGCACTCTACCCACCATGGATGGGACGTATATGCCATATATTCTATTTTTGTCTCTGACATATGACTTACAGTTAGGCTTATGTTATTTCTGATTTGATGAGAGCACTCGTTAGGGTTAGGCATCACTGTCACTTTTTTGTGACTGTTTGACATTTTCGACGACGAAAATTCCTAAGGGGAAGAATGTAATGACCCTGAAAATCTGAAACCAAACTTGACTGCTTTGGTATGCGTGCCTAACATGGAAATCGAGAAAAACTTAAAATATTAAATAGTAATAATAATAATATCAATATTATTAATCTGTGCGTGTGTGAAGTCATATGTTGCATATGAATGACTATGAGTCCTGTTTTGACCTTTGATGAGATAGGATGGAACTTAGTGCGGTGTAAGTGCTTAACATCGGAAACCTAAACTTAGGAAGTGGAAATATCAAGGATATTTCTCTGATTTAGCTTTTAAGAGAAGGAAGGGAGTTGGAACTCATTTCTCCACTCTTTTCCTTGCATTCCAGTTAGAATGTAACTAAGAGATTGGGTTTCTAAAGTAAACCAAGGTTAGAGGAATCCTAGATTTGTGATAGCCTGGCATAGAGTGTGAAGGAGTTGACGTAGAAACATCGCTTCTTGTTGGGATTAAACATCTACCTCTTTGTTGAAGTGGAGCCACGCATCTGTTTATATGGATCGCAAATGGTGACGAATATCTGATTCAGATCTGAAACCCACCTCGAGCCGCAATCGTCGTGAACCACTGAAGTAGCTCAAAAAGAGATGAGTTACTATGTATTTGTAGTAGTTTAGATTTAATAAATATGTAGCTGCATATTCATGTACGATTCATTCAGAATCATAAAGAGTTAGGGATGAAAATAGGTTAAATTAATGAACAACATTAATGATAGAAACTGTCATATTCAATCGATCAAATTTAGTATTTGATCGATCAAATTGTAATCCGATCAATCAAACTTATAAATTGATCAATCAAATTATATTATACCTTATAGACCAGGAGGGTATTTTTGTGGAAGTTCAGGCCCGATAAATCTGATCGATCAAATTTGGGATTTGATCGATCGAATTAAGAATTGATCGATCAAAATGGAAATTGATCAATCGAATTAAGAAAATGATTGATCATTTAGGGAAAATGATCGATCAAATAGTATAAATACCTTATATAATAGGAGGTCTAAAATTTTTGAAATTGGGTTCCGAAGGATCGATCGATTAAATTTTAGAATTGATCGTTCAAATAGTGAATCCGATCAATCAAATGAGGAAGTTGATAGATCGAATTCCCTTGTTCAGTCTATGTTGATATATGAGGTCCGATCGATCAAATTGAGTAAATGATCGATCGAATAGTGAATTCAATTGATCAAATAAGGAAGTTGATCGATCGAATTCCCCTGTTTGGACTGTTTTGGTTTTTTGGAGAAAACACTGCTGGACAGTGTACCCGTTAATGTTTTGACAGTTAGTACATTGTACATATGGTCTAGGTTAA
Source organism: Chloranthus sessilifolius (assembly GCA_021018995.1). NCBI lineage: Eukaryota > Viridiplantae > Streptophyta > Magnoliopsida > Chloranthales > Chloranthaceae > Chloranthus > Chloranthus sessilifolius. The sequence goes on from CM037585.1 coordinate 94,321,384, forward strand.
ACCCAAGACGCTTAAAAAGGCTTGGATTTGCTTAGAAAGACTTGAATAAGGTTGGAGAAATTCAAATTAACCTGCATTTGATTCTGATCTCATGGTATCTGTATTCTGACGCATATTTTGATTTCTTCTATGATTTCATTTTACAAAGCATGCCTAGCATATAAATAAAAGTTCTATCATCTCTGATTTCTTATATTTGTTTTCTGATACCGGATTCCCGAGATTATGCAATATGCATTGATTTAAAGTTCATGTGACGAATCCCACCAACGCGGTGGAATATTAGTGACCAGCACGGCGGGATATCCGTGTATCTGAACTATAATCTCTAGCACAAGTTGCTCTCATTACGTAGAGGCTTGCTGTATTCCTAAAATTGTTCATTGAACATCGATGGTCAGGGTTACCCATCGGCAAACATCTGGCTACCGTGTTCTATATTCATGAGAGTTATTTAAGTATACAATTTAAATCATTTAAATACTGTATGCATAGCATCTGAAAACTATGAGAATAAATCTGATTTCTGGTATTTTGAATATGTTCTGTCATTTAAATCTTTGCTTCTATTATCTGATCTTTCTATTTGAAGCATTTATTCTTGATCATCTGTTCTAAGATATGTTCTGCAAACCATGTTTTACAGTTTCGATGTAATTTAATTAAATTTCTTCTATTAAACTTAGATGGTTAGCTCACCTGACTTTATTTCATTGGTTCTGAGGCTAGGGCTCTCGATACTGAGAGTTATCCTTACTATCAGCCTGAGGCTGAAGACGAGGAGGAGGACACTGACATCCCTGTTGACGAGTTCTATCCGCAGCTAGGGTAGTTTGGACTTGTACTATTTTGGGAGCTGCACATGTATTGTAATTTGGGATTATTTGGTTCTGGTGGCCACACTGTCTATATTGAATTCTGTAGATACTTCTATTTTATTGTCGTATACATCATATAGGAACCACTATTGGGAGCCATTGTTTTGGGTGATTCCATCACCAGTGGTTCTTCTTGATTCCTTTTTGAGGATGTATATTCCTTTTGTTATATATATTGTTTTCTTTTATTTTAGTGCCTTATATAATGACTCTATCTACCTCTTAGATAGTGTCTGCTCTTATTTCCGCTATATGAGTAGACATTCTTTGTTTTGTTCTGAGGATCATCAGTAATGATGATCCTGATGGCACGGGTTTCTATGTGTGGAAATTCGGGCTGTCATAATATAATAATTTCTAAGTAGTTGAATTAAACCTATTATAATGTGGCCAACATACCTCAAGTAACTCTTAATCTTAGACATGATTAATTCAATAGGAGCTTCATATCACCAAACTACACACAGTCGCTCCACTAACTTCCTTTCTGACTTAGTGCTTGCATCTTTTGCTATAATTTTTATCCATTCTTATTTTGGGTGTTATCTTAGGCCCACAACCTTAAGTGGGTCAACCCTTTCTCCTTTCAAGACTACTTGAAGAGTTGGAGTTAATTATTAGTAGCAGCCATAAGCATTCCCCATGGAGTTTGGAGGTGTTTGATCCTCCTTGATTGTTGTTTGAGGTGTCAGTGTGTCCTGTGTCTTTTTTGTGATCTCCTTACTCATCTCTAGCCATCTGTCTGCTATCCCTATTGTATTTTTTTTGTTTTTGGTTCAATAATATTTTCCAGTTACAAAAAAAAAAACTTCTATCCATTGTCATAGCAACTTACTTTCTCTTCTAAATTGGTATAGGCAGACATTTTGCTTCGAGGATATAGTGCTTGGAACTCAAGACAGGGAGGGGGGCCTTCAAGTTTTCAATGAAGTTTTCCCAAAGGTATGATATGATGATGTTTTCCTTGGAGATCTTCTGATGTGTTTCATCATGTTGCTGACTTCTTGTCCTTTATGGAATGTTATGGTCTTCTTATCTTTAGGTGATATATATATATATATATATATATATACGTGTGTGTGTGTGTGTGTGTGTGTGTGTGTGTGTTTGATTCTACTATTTAGGAGTTTGAACCATTACACAAACAAATTAAATGATAAATATCCTAATAAAAAAATCCTACTAGGATAGACAAAAATAAAAGAGAAAGTAAACAGTGCATATATTTCTAGAAAGGACAAATAAGAGAAAGATCACACTCTAAATAGGTGTATCGCATATAGGGTTCGTATCATATTTTTCTATTTTTCATCTTTACAAACCAAAAAGATGGGCTTCTCAAGTAGCAGGTTCATCTTCTATTTATCCAGGCAAAAACTTGTTGTCAGCCCACCTTGTGATTATTAAAGAATTAAAATCAGGCAATTAAAAGGCAAAAATTACAGAGAGATAGAATCAAGGTGAGCAGCCAATCCTGCAAGATCCAAGGCTCTTGTAGTAAGTTTTAAAAGGTAAGTAAGGGTATGTCCATAGGGAAATGTGTTATAAAGGATGATAAATCTTCAGATCTAGAGTATATCTGGCACTCTATCCTAATTTAAACTAAACTAAAGCAGGAAAGAGGAGAGGTTTGATGGGTTTGTCACTTAAACTACAGACTACATAATTATATGCTATTAATCCAGATCTATTCCAACACTGAGAATAGAGGGGATGTAGAGGAGATGAAAATTTCAAAAAGTGAGAACAACAGCTAGGGGTATTGGTTTCTCACTGAAAATCAAAAGAATCAAAAGGCCTTTCATAGATATGATTTGCTACAATCCTCCATCTGGCTACAAGCTCCCCATTTCTGGCAAATGCAAGGTATAAGGATCTAATCTCAATCAGAGAATTGAAGCAATCCTAAGGCTATGATTTATCCACTTTTGTGACGACCCGACTTTTCCAATCCCTAAGGTATAGGAAAGGCCGGTTCATCAACTTATTGATTTCTCAATAAGCTGTAACAAACAGAAGCCGGCAACATAAACAAAGGTCTAAAGACAGAGGCAACATTGTTAATCCAAAAACAAAAGCTTCATATAACAAAATTAGATATATCACTGTGAGGAACCAAAAACAACCACCGGTGATGGCCAATCCGATCACCTAAAATAGAGGTTCACAATAATGGTTCCTCGAGTGATACCAAAAGAACTAAAATAAAGGCCTAGGGCCCAATATTCCAAAATAATATCCAGACAAAATACCAAAAGAAAACACAAGATCTAAGATCACGGAAAGAACTCCTCAGCTGGTATGTCCAAATCCTCCTCGGGAATATAATCGGAGTCCTCTGGATCCTCTGACCCAAGGTCAGTCTCAGCACCTGTGACGTATAGTCGAGGGTGAGCTAACAGCCAAGCTCAATAAAGGAAGACAGATCTATTTGCATTTCTTTATAAGTAAAGGTTTTCAAAAGACGGAATCGGATCAAATATGGTATTTCAATGATGCTTTTCAAATTAAATCTCTAGTTCTAATCCTGAGTCAAAACTGATAATATAATCTAAAGTGTTCAAAGTGTTCTGATTTAGCATGCTTATTGTCTTAAATTTATAACTTAATTTTATCTCCCAAATTTCCTATAGCATGAGAGCGGACTACGTGACCGATGGGAAGACCCTAGTAACCATCGTCGTTCATGAACCCATTTCGAAAATGCAACAAGCCCCTACGCTATGAGGGAAACTTGCGCCGAAGTATTGCCGTCAACACGGTTGGTAGAATCTAGGGCATCGTACGTATGAACCCTAAATCAAATGCAAATGCTAATACATATCAAAGCTTATTATTCATAACATATACTGATTTTTCAAGGTTCTGATTCGAAGTTCTGATTCAAAAATTAACTGAGGTTCTGAGGTTCAAATTTCAAAGTTCTTAGTCATAACAAAGTTCCAAATTTTCAGATTTGTATCATATATTCTAAGTTTTATTTATACAGTGTATGATAGAATTTCCAAAATTAATGCTTCTAAAAGAAATTGCCGAAAACAGTTCATGCTTATAAATTTATGCAAATAACAATTTGAGTTCCCCTACCTTAACCAAGAAATTTCAAAGTCTAGCACAAACGGTCCTCTTCAAGGACTCCCAATAGTTAACACCTACATATATTAACACTCTCTGTGTTAATATAGAACCCAAAAAAATCAACCCAAAAGCTTACAGAATAAAAATTCAACAAGACTTTCAAAAGCCAGAAGCAGGACAGAATTTGAACATTGAATTCAAATTCGTTGGTCGAATTTGAAATTCGATGGTCGATTTAAAATTCGACCATCGAATTTCAGAATTCTGTCTCAGGCCAAAATAACTCATTTCGACTGTCGATTTCCAAATCGACAGTCGATTTTCAATTCGACAGTCGAATTCTTCAGGTTCTGTGGCTGTTTACTCGACATGCTCGAATTCTTTTTCCTTAGTTTCAACACAGCCATCCAATCTTTTATATTGAATACCTATCTTAATTTCTAACAAAACCCAACAAATTTACATAAGGAGGTTTCAAGGCTTACCTCTTTTAGCTTAAACTGTTGCTTCCTTTGCACCGATTCACGTTTGGAATAAATCTCTAATCTCAAAGGTTTTAGATCTTCAAATCAGTCCATCAAAAGGGGTGACTACAACCTCATCAATCAACAAGGTCACACAGATTTTCTCACTCTCCACATCACTCTTCTATTTCAATAATTCAAACTGATTAGAATTCAAGCACTAATCTAATCAATGGTTGAGATGGAAAGAGGAGCTCTAAAACTTCCAAGATCTGGGATCAAATGAGGCAAGTCCTTAGAGGCTTAATTCCAACGAGAGAGAGAAGTGAAACTTCTCTTGCACTCTCTCTTATAACCAAAGTTAAGCACAATTAAATATCTAGATTTTATTATTTGTAACTTATCTACTTAAGTTGGAACCTATCCGGTGCTAAACACTAACACCAACCTTCTTGTGTAAGTTATCGTTTACTTGACTTGCACACCTCTCTAGGCTAATTCCTTTGACCATTAGTCATATTATAGCCCTAACTTATCAAAATAAAATATTTCACAATATTTTCCGGACACGCTTACCGAGGTACATGAAAAATACATCAAAATATCAAGGATATTACAACTTTAATGGTCACAGACCATCCTAGAGATTGTTCCACTTCAAGGGTCTTGATTTGAACAGGAAAATCATTGCAGATGCTGCAGATGCCAGGCTACTAGCTCCCCATTTTCGGCTGGCATCCGCAGGAGTATCCAATCCAGGGAAATTAAATATGAAAAAGTGAAATGTAGATCAGAATAACCTTTAAACTCCACAATTATATTGCAAGCATATAATACTATTATGCCTAGATATGCAATCTATGCAATATAAAGTCGATTACAAGCCTCAGAATCTCTCAATTTGCTTAAGACCTCACCCTAACTGTTGAGAAGAGTTTAGCCACTCATGATTGGCTAAGGAGAGAATGGGAGAAGGAGGGAGAATTTTGAGGGAAAAATGGATTTCGCACTAGGCTCTAGTTCTCTCTAAGTCTGGATGTTTGGTTTGTATTTTCTTCAAACTTTTATACTCTCCTCCTCTATCCTCAGATCCGTTTCAGCCAATCAGAGCTCAAGAGAATAATTTTGTTATTCTGGGCTACTGATGTAGCTGATTTCTCTTTTAGAAGCTCTCTTCCCATTAGCTCTCAACTGGCGAGTACACGTGAAGTAGTTAGGGTTTCCATGCATGCCCAAATATGTACCAAAAATACTCTCAAGGGTTGCTGAAGTGCTTTGGAACTCGTGCATAGAAATCTGGAATTGGCAGATGCTGAAGGAAGATGCTGAGAAGTTGCCAAAATGAGTGTTGAGAGGTTCGGGGATCCTCACGACAAGTCCTGAATCTGCATATTAATTACATTGGCAGATTGCATTGGCTTTCGATAGCTTTGCAGACTTCTCAACAGGATTGAAGTACTAGTCTATAGGTTTGGAATGGCTCTCGATAGGTTTGAACACATCTCGACAGGTTGGTGAAGATCCTATCAACAGCTTGGGAGAATGTCTCGAGAGGTTGGATTGAACTTGTTGAAAGGATTCCAGGCTTATTTCTTCATTCTGCTTAGTTCCACGCTCATCCTCTCGACAGGTTATAGACAATCCTGTCGACGATTTATACAATCTTCAGTGAAGTGATCGACAGGTTGGCTCAATCCTTGCGAGACTAAATGTTGTTTCAGGTAAGTTACCAACAGGTTGCTTTGTACTGCTCGACAGGATGAGTAATACTGCTCGACAGGATGAGCGATAATTGACTGTAACCTCTCGACTTCATCTGCACCTTGAAGTATTCTCTCGACAGGATCCACGTCTATACTACCAATCTCTCGGTAGGTGCTAGAACCACTCGGTAGGTGCTGAAACCTCTCGAGATCTTTATCTTTTTAACTTAGTACCTCTCGACAGCTTCTTTTACCCATGTTCAACCTCTCGACAGCTTCACTCCTTGCTCCCAAAACTTCTCGACAGGTGTTGGGAATCTCTCCATAGCTTCAAGGAACCTCTCGGCAACTTATCTTCAGTGCTTCCACAGCTGGCAGACCTCTTGGGTGTGCTGTTCTTCCATGGTTCAGCACTTTGCAACCCCTTAGTAGGTTCAATCTTTCTTCCTTGCCTCTGGACTTGGTCTCAGGCCTTTCCAATTAGGTAGCACAATGCTTCTTGAGCTCTTTTATGTGGAAATCTGTATTAAGCTTGCAATTTATTGCTTAACTACAAAACATACTTAAAACACATTATTAGTTAGCTCAAGGGGGTTTAACAAAGGTCAGGTTAAGAGGTGAAAAATGATATTTCTCACTACGTAACACACCCCCAAACCTAAGCTTTTCTAGTCCCTGAGGAAAGGAGAAAGTAAAAACAATTAACCTACAAAATTAAATGCCACTTTCGTAGGGAACACAGGTGCATTTGGCACATGCACCAAGCCTTTTAAACCCCTAGGTGATCCCTAGTGGAGGAGTGAAGTCTCCTGAGGGTTTACAGTGAAGTTACCCACAAACTTTTCCTATACAGTCAGTTAATAACAGTGCAGCATATTAAAATAAAATTCAAGCAATCTAAAATTCATTCCACACCTTGTCCATTCAGTTTCATAGGATTCTTTGCAAAAACAAGATAGTTTAAAACTAAATTTCTGCTATAGTTCCTTCACAATCAATCAGCTCATGTCAAGGTATGTTATATGAAAATTAATGCAAAGTTTACCCTCAAATTGAGAATTTTGTTTTAGGGTATTACCTCCATCCATCCTAATTTCAGACCCAAAATTCATCAGGGCTATCTCTCTCAATAAAAATAGAAGGGTATATCAATTCACACAGCTCAAGAGCAGTTAGAACCCTCAAATAGAACTGCAAGCAGGAGCATAGGCATTGCTCTAATTCTTGAAATTTCTAACTCTTTTCACCATAGATTAAACAAATTCTTATCTCCACATGACAGCTCAATCAATTTTAGATCAGTAAGGACTTTTTATTGGGTTGTAATGTGGCTTATAGGTGATGTTTACAAAGAATAAAAGGGTGGACTGGAATTCAAAAGTGAGAAATCAGTTAAGTAAGGAGGTAACATGTACACCTTCATTTCAGCATAATTCCATCTATTTCTTGAATTTTCAGATTTGAAGTGATCAGTTTCTAATCTTCTTTTCAATCTGTCAATGAAATGACTTCTCTTCCATATTCTTTTATTTTTCTTTTCTTTTTATAGGAAAATTTTTTTTTTCTGCATTTTTTTTCTTTTTTATAGGCTGGAATGCAACCATTGTTCCTCTGATACACAATTGCCATCAATGTGTTTTCTTTTTCTTTCACCAAATGTTGAACCAGCTCCACCTTCTTCAACTTCTTCTCCTTTACCATCTGAAATCTCAGAGTGAGGGTCAGGCTGAATCCGGTCACTGAGGTTTTGGGTTCAAATTTTCTAGTTGTTGTCAAAGAAAACTAAGATTTTTAAGGCTCAAAAGGTGTGTATCAAGGGCAGTTCAGAGGGTAAGGATATTTTAAGCTCAAACTGTCCAAAGGATGACCTTACTTCATGTCCTCAATACCATGCATGAATGTTCTCAAGCTATTTCAATTCGAATTTTCCTAACTTCTAGTGAGTAGAGCTAGGTCCATTCAGTCTTTAGAGTAGAAGAAATTACCAAGACACTTTTCAAGAAAATGTTTTCTCAGGCCAAAATCTCACTGGATATGGTCTTTCATTAGACTTCTGGGGTATATCCTCACAATTTCCTCTCATTTCAGGTTCACTACGCATTCATTGTTTTTGAAAATTCTTAACATTTGCTTCATGAAGATGTTAGAACTATAGCATGTTCTAGTTTTTTAATTTCCTCTCTTTGAAAAGGTGTGAAATTATTTTATTTCCTCAATTTCTGTTGAAAACCTTGCTGCACTACCATTAACTTTCCATTGGCAAGCAGCCACACCCCCAAACCTATGAGGAGCAGTGTCCTCACTGCTTGAAAGACAGGGAAATGTGCAGCAAGAGAAAAAGATAAACAGAGAAACAAGGACAGAAAAATACACAACTAAAGTGCAGCTTAAGAAAGAACAACAATATAAACAAAAGAGATAAGACTAAAGTAAAATTTCTATATTAACACAAAAATATGCAAAATGTAAGGGAAAGTGTTCTACAAGAAATGAGGTAAAGATATCCTAACTGTACAACTCTAATCATCTGACTCTTCTGCAACCTCAGGTGGATCTTTGAGTCTTTTACCCTTTGCTTCCTTGCTAGTAGCAGCAGTGGATTGGGACCTCGTGGAGGAAGATTTTCTAGCCCTGGAGGTGGATTTCTTTGGAGGGGTGGCTTAGGCTTGGAAGGGGGTTCCTTGAGCTCGATGCCCGGCTTGACTTTGCTCGGCTCTTGTGGGGGAGGGGCTGTTGCCAAGGGAGGTGCATCATGGTTCAATTCTCTGGAGAGAGCCTCAGCTAACTCCCTGTCAGTCTTCGCAGTTAAATCCTTTTGCATGGCTACAATAGTCAGCCCATACTCTTGCATTTTGTCCTATGTTACTCTCAGTTGTGCCTATAGGGCCTTTATCACATCCTCCTGGCCCTCAGCTCTAGTCTTCTCCTTGTTGTATTGCACCATAATTTCCTGCCAACCCTTCTTTATCTCTTTCTTCTCCAGCTTGTAAGTCACTTGTAGGAATTTGATATGATGAAGTAGAGGCTGCCTCACAGTGGTTCCCAGGTCAGCCATGCCCCGAAGGACATCTCTCTGAATATAAGCATTGGCTTGCATGGCCTTGAGAAGAGTAAGGTAGGGAGGAGGGGAATTAAAAGAGGCAAGTAGCATGGACTGATCAGCAGGGGAAGTAGGGTCAACCAGTTGTGGAGGGGTGATGGAGGATTGCATGGGTGGGATGGAAGTAGAGGGAATGGCAACCTCGGGGTCAGGGTCAAGGTCAGTTTCAGTGGAGGCAGTAGTAAAGGTAGGGAGAGGAACTGTAGGGATAGGTTCGGTTAATTGTAAGGGTTGTGGAGAAATGAAGGGAGTGGTGAGATGGATGGGTAAAGGGCTAGCAGGCTTTTGGGATGGTTAGGTTAAAATATGTAAAGTGGAATTTATGGCTAGCACAGTGGAGGGAATAGAGGCTTGGTTTTGGAGGGTGGAGTTCATGGTATGGAGTGTGGCCTCAATTGATGATTGGGTTTGGTTATTGGCCATCACTTGGGATTGGAGGGAAAGTAAGAGGATTAGGATATGAGGTAAGGGGTCAGGTGGGACAGTGGTTGTGGGTTCGATTGGTGGGATTGGTGAGGTAAATGAGTGGGTAGGTTGTGGAGTGGTAGGATGTGGAGAATCTTGTAAGGGAGTGTAGTCATGCCCAATATTATCCACAATGGATTTATCAATGATGAAAAACCCTCAGTGGTCAACTGGTCTTGGGTGTGTGGAGGTGAGATTGGAAAAGTGGAATCAAAGTCAAAGGGAACAGATAGAGGGGAAGAAGTGGCTGGGCCAGTTGATGAAGTCGGTGTAGGGCTCACAGGTGGGTTAGTTAATATGGATGGGCTGGCTAAAATGGTGAGGGAAGGTAAGGTAGGGATTGGGTCTATGATAAAAGGGATGGATAGAGGTATTGATGTGGTGATGGTGGAGAAGGAGGCTAAGGTGTTGGGGGGTATGGAGGTTGGAATGAAAGTTAGGGCAACTGAGATGGAAGGCAAAAGAAATGAGGTGGGTGATTGAGAGGCTGATGGGATGGGAAAACTAAGGCTATCAGCTAGAATGGAGGGCATGACTGCAGGTGCTGGGGGAATCAAAGGAGCAGCTGCAGAGCTGGCCACTTGAGGTGCCTCCCATTCAGGACTCTCCACAGATTTGCTTTTACTTTTCCCAAACATAGTCCTACTGGCGGACCAGGCCTTCTTCGCAAATACTTTAAGGGTCACCTTCTCCACTTCCTCCCCCTCCTTAAAAACAAATTCTTTTCTCTTAAGCAGGGCAGTAATGAGCTCGCTGTAAGGGAGCCCTGGTAGGGCTTGGGCCCTCTTACACTTGTCATTCACATCCACCATTGCTTCCAAGACTAGCCAGGCAGCATTTAAAAATTGGTCCTTTGAGAAGGCATATAGGGCATTCACTATTGGCACTCTCCTCTCTTGTTGGTTCCCACTCACATAGATATTTTCCTCAATATTGCATCAAAGAAGAGCATGTTGGGGTATAAATATCGTCTGATGATTGAGTCCCTAGATCCCACAATGCCTTGAAGGAGGTGCTTGGCCATTACTTTGAAAGAGACATTCTCAGGCAGCCAGGTCATAAACTGGATCAAAAACAGAAGGGACCCCCAATGCTATCCCTATATCTCTGTAATCCACCACCATCTCCATATGATCAATTAAAATTACAAGGCAAGGCTCAATTGAATCTGGCTTAGTTTATTTCCTGAGATTCTAATACCACAACTTAACCAGTCTTGGGTAAGAGTTTTCATTCAATGGGCTCATCATGGGTGCCAGGCCATTCTTCACCAAATAAGTCAAAGTACCCTAACACTCCTCAACCTTAGAGAATTAGGGGTGTCAACAATGGTTTCAGGGATTAGATCTAATTTATCCACAAATTCATTGGGTGTGGATCTGAGTGAAGGGGCTTCAGGCACCAATTCAGGGTTAGTTTCAACCTTAAGAATTGCAGGCTCAAGGGTAGGTTGTGTCTCAGGGGCCTCCTCCACAATATTTGTACTGATTTGGGCCCTCTTAGATCTCTTGAATTTCTTAGATTGAGTAGTTTTGTCAACTTCCTCCATGACAAGCTTCCTTTTGGCAGGTGGGGTTTCCTTAGGCTTTGTGGTTTGCCAACTAGACTTCCTAGTTGCTTTGGTGGTAGATTTAGAAGGCACGTTGAAAAGACTCGCTAATGTATCCTCTTGACCCGCCATTACTCAATTGACACAGTATCAATCACCACTAATGCAATAGCAATTACCTCAAAAACTTCTTGAATTCTCAAACAACCCAAACAAAGTACAGATTAAATTGCCAAGCTTGGAAATCATAGAGAGGAGCTGAGAAGAAGCTTAGCAGCAGAAACCTAGGGTTTCACAGATCTTAAAATGTAAAGCACTAAACGAGCTGAAACCAGGTGCGAAGTGTAGCTTTTGATTGATTGAGGCAAATGGGAAAATATCCAAGAAGTTGTTGTAACGGTCAGTGAGATAGAGAGAGAAAAAGCAAAATGGAAAAAATTGCAAGAGCAAACTTAAAGCGCAAAGAGAAGCTGTCGAATGGTAAAAATGGAGTTGTCGTTAAGTTTAAACCAGTGGAAAATGATTCTCGACAGGATTGGGGCAAGTTGTCGATAGGTTGATGCAACCTGTCGACAAGTGCAAAGTGACAGATCCTCATGAGAGGTCCACATAATCCTGTTGAAGAGTTCAAAAATACAGAATCCATCTTTTCGAGCGACAGGTTCTTTGAAATCAATAAGTAATCCTCTTGATAGGTTCTAGACTCCAGAAAAATTACTTCGAGAGGTTCTGAGAACCTCTCGATAGGTACTCTGAACCTGTCGAGAACTCAACTAAAAATCTTCAGAACCTATCGGAATGCTCCTGGATCCTATCGACAACCATTTTTACACCTTCAAAACCTGTCGAGAAGTAGTTCACACTTCTCGACAGCTTCTAGATCTTGTCGAAAAGCAGACTAGAAATTCCCAAAACTTGTCGACATGTTCATAGAACCTATCGACAGGTTGTATTTCAGTTTAAACATGCTTTTAATCCATTCTCAGTCCATTCTTTAACATATCTGACACTCCAACTCAAGTTACTTCACCAATTCTGACTTATTTCCTACTTGGGGTACTAACCTACATGGAAAATTAATGTACAATGGCACAAAGAACTGAAATAAAAATAGAAAAATAAATAACTAAAGACATAATTTATTATACATAGTATACATTTGTTGGAACTTAATCATGTCATGGAGGTTCATGATAGCGAATGGTCGACACAGGCTCCACGACATTCTTGAAAACATCACCAACATTGTCACAAAGATTATTACAATGCAGCAATTCAGGCAAAGCCTCTTTCACAAGCTCATCAACAACATCAATTAAAAAGCAATCCTCATTATTCAAGTGAGGCTGATTTGTTGCCTTGTAAACATTCAATTTAACCTTCATGTTGCCAAAATACACCTCTATTTCTCTTGATCTATACTGAATACAAGCATTGGCACTAGTCAAGAAGGGTCTACCCAAAATTACAGGAATAGAGGAGGTGCACTTGCTTGGCTCCATGTCGAGAACCAGAAAATCTTTTGGATAGAAAAATTTGTCAACTCCAACTAGCACATCCTCTATCATTCCCACAGGCTTCCTTTCAGATCTGTCTGCTAGTTGTAGCACCACATGTGTGGGCTTCAATTCTCCCAGACCTAACTTCTCATAAATAGGATATGGAAGTAGATTTACACTAGCTCTCAGATCTAATAGGGCCTTCTTAATTGTATGATCCCCGATGATGCAAGGGACTGTGGGAACTTTAGGGTCTTACAGCTTGGTTGGGGTTGTAATGGACAACACTTGGTTCATTTTCTCAGCATAAAAGGCCTTCTTGGGTAAGTATATCCTAGACTGTCTTTTGTGGGTGTACAATTCTTTCAGAAGCTTTGCATAGGCTGGAACTTGCTTGATTGCATCAATTCAAAGTAAGTTAATCTATACTTGTTTGAAAGTTTCTATCATCTCCTCAACCTTAGCATTCACCTTGTCAAAAGGAGAAGCTGCTTTCATTGCATTGGAAAATGGCAAATGGGGAACTGTCCTCCCATTTGCAGCCTTAGCAAGTTCATCAAAATTTTCTTTATTTGTGTTTTTAATTTTTTGTAGGGGCACATCACCCCCTTTATTTTGCATTTGCTGCTCTTGCTGTAACTTTTCAGGGGTTGTATCTTCATTTTCTGCACTTGACTCATCAGACTCATTACCAATTTGGTTATTCACCAAGTTCCCACTCCTTAAGGTGGTGACAAATTTGACTTCTTCATGGGAAGAAGTCTCACCAACCATGTATTGCCCCTTTGGATTGTTCATGGGCTGACTAGGCAGTCTTCCTTCCTCCCTCCTAGCCAAAGAATTAGATAGCTAACCAAGGTGGTCCTTTATCTTCTTAATGCTTTGACTGTGGGAGTTAACAGTTTGAGATAAAGAGCCCAAATTCTGCAGTGATGCCAGAACTTGCTCTTCAAATGTGAGGGACCTAGGGGGTGCTGGGGCTGGTTCACTTTGAAGCACAGGCTGCACTATTGGCTGAGCCATAGGTTGTTGGTATTGAGGCCTTGGAAAATAATTTTGTGGGTATGGCTGAGCATTCCTATAGGCATGAATTGTTGTGGCTTTTGCTGGTTTTGAAAATTGTCTTGTCTCCACCTCAAGTTGGGGTGGCTTCTCCACTGATAACTAGTAGTAGGCTGTTGTCCATAGGACTGAGCAGCATTCACATGCTCCATCATAAGATTTGAAAATTGGGTAGCTAAAGGACATTCCTCAAGGGAGTGAGTGGGAGACTGGCATATGATACATGCCTCCTCCACTTTGGCAACCATTGGAGACTGCCTTGCTCCCATCATTTTCTCCAACTGTTGGGTCAAGCTATCCACTTTCCTTTCCAACTCATTATATCCACTCACCTCATACATCTTTCCTCTCGTAGTATTTTCTTTCACCAACCTAGGGGTCTCAAAACTTATTGCCAAAGTTTCCCTTTGCATAGAGTTTTCACTGATGATATCAAATAACTCCCAATCCTCATCAACAGTTTTGTGGAGGTATGTGCAACCACAAGAAGAATCAACCATATCCCTGCTTTAGGATCGATTCCTTGAAAAAAACATTGGACAAGTTGCCATTCAGGAATCTGATGATGGGGACATTTCTTGAGGAGTTCTTTAAATCTCTCTCAGGCTTGGTGAAAATCTTTAATTGGGGCTTGAGCAAATTAGATAATGCTCTTCCTCAACTGACTTGTTTTAGACATGGGAAAAAACTTGGCCAAAAATTAACATTGAAGATCCTTCCAGGACTGAATACTATTGGTTGGGAGCATTGACAACCAAGTTTTGGCTCTATCCTTTAGTGAAAAAGGAAAGAGTCTAAACCTAGTTGCTTCCTCCCCCAAACCTATAATATTGAAGGTAGTACACAGTCCTAAAAATTCATCAATATGCTTATATTGGCCGTCTTTGCTCAGGTCATGGTATGAGGGTAACATCTGGATGATAGAAGACTTGATCTCATAGTTTCCTTCAACAGCAGGGAATTGAATGCAGAAGGGGGAATTGTAAACCCCTGGTGCATTGAATTCCTTTAATGTTCTAGGTTGTTCACCCATTGCAGAATTATCAGCCACAGAAGTGTGTACAGGAAGCTTAGGTCTGAGCAGTCTTTCAACTTCAAGATCTAAGGGAGCAATGTCAGGATTAAGAGATCTCCTCCCAAGCATACACACCACATAAATCAAATATAAAACAGAAAATCACAGCACAAAAATTAGTAAAATAATCATAAGACAGACAACTACAAAACTGCAGATCTACTAAACTACAGATCTAAGAATATAAACAGAGTTAAGAGATGCAAACTTAAGCAAGGCATGTTATTCCAAGTAATATAGAGATCCTCTTAGCTCCACAGATCTAGATCTGAAACAGAGTAAAACTACACAAAGACTAAAGAAGCAATTAATCAAACACTTAACAGTCAATGAAAAATCTAAATCTAAAAATGAGAAAACTTAGATCTACCACTTTTAAAAAACACAGATCCTCGGCAGCGGCGCCAAAAACTTGTTGTGCAGCCCACCTTGTGATTATTAAAGAATTAAAATCAGCCAATTAAAAGGCAAAAATCATAGAGAAAAGGAATCAAGGTGAGCAGCCAGTCCTGCAAGATTCAGAGTTGTTGTAGCAAGTTTTAAAAGGTAAGTAAGGGTATGTCCACAGGTAAATGTGTTCTAAAGGATGGTAAATCTCCATATCCATAGTAGATCTGGCACTCTATCCTAATTTAAACTAAACTAAAGAAGGAATGAGGAGAGGTTTTATGGGTTTATCACTTTAACTACAGACTACAAAATTATATGCTATTGATCCAGATCTAGTCCAACATAGAGAATAAAGGAGATATAGAAGAGATGAAAAATTCAAAAGGTGAGAACAACAGCTAGGGGTATTGGTCTCTCACTGAAAATCAAAGGAATCAAAAGGCCTTGGATAGATCTGATTTGCTACAATCCTCCATCTGCCTGCAAGCTCCCCATTTTTGGCAGATGCAAGGTATAAGGATCTAATCTCAACCAAAGAATTAAAGCAATCCTAAAGCTATGATCTGTCTACTTTAATGGTCACAGGCCATCCTAGAGATTGTTCTACTTCAAGGATCTTGATTAGAACAGGAAAGACATTACAGATGCCACAGATGTCAAGCTACCAGCTCCCCATTTTCGGCTGGCATCAGTAGGAGTATCCAATCCAGGGAAATCAAATACAAAAAAGTGAAATGTAAATCAGAATAAGCTTTAAACTCTATAATTATATTATAAGCTTACAATACTATTATGCCCAGATCTACAATTTGTGCAATATACAATCTATTACAAGCCTCTGAATCTCTCAATTTATAGCTTAAGACCTTACCCTAACTACTGAGAAGAGTTTAGCCACTCATGATTGGCTAAAGAGAGAATGGGAGAAGAAGGAAGGAGGGAAAATTTGGAGGGAAAAATAGATCTCGCTCTAGGCTCTGGTTCTCTCCAAGTCTGGATGTTTGGTTTATATTTTCTTTAAGCTTTTATACTCTCCTCCTCTATCCTCAGATCCATTTCAGCCAATCAGAGCTCAAGAGAATAATTCTGTCATTCTGGGCAGATGATGTGGCCGATTTCTCTTCTAGAAGCTCTCTTCCCATTAGCTCTCAACTGGCGAGTACACGTGAAGTAGTTAGGGT
This sequence comes from Chloranthus sessilifolius, assembly GCA_021018995.1. Classification (NCBI taxonomy): domain Eukaryota; kingdom Viridiplantae; phylum Streptophyta; class Magnoliopsida; order Chloranthales; family Chloranthaceae; genus Chloranthus; species Chloranthus sessilifolius. The sequence goes on from CM037585.1 coordinate 94,337,828, forward strand.
TTCCATGTGTGCCTAAATATGTACCAAAAATACCCCAGGGGTCACTGAAGTGCTTTGAAACTAATGCACAAAAATCTAGAATTGGTAGATGCTGAGAAGTTGCCAAAATTAGTGTCGAGAGGTTCAGGGATCCTCTCGACAGGTTCTAAATCTGCATTATAATCACATTGACAAGTTGCATTGGCTTTTGACAGCTTTACAGTCTTCTCAACAGGATTAAAGTACTAGTCGACAGGTTTGGAATGTCTCTCGATAGGTTTGAACACATCTCGACAGGTTGATGAATATCTTATCGACAGCTTGGGAGAACGTCTCAAGAGGTTGGTTTATACTTGTCGAAAGGATTACAGGCTTATTTCTTCATTCTGCTTAGTTCCACGCTTATCCTCTTGATAGGTTATAGACAATCCTATCGACGGTTTATACAATCTTCAGTGAAGTGCTCGACAGGTTGGCTCAATCCTCGAGAGACTAAATGTTGCTTCAGGTAAGTTACCGATAGGTTGCTTTGTACTGCTCAACAAGTTCAGTTGAACCTCACGATAAGTGATTGGAACCTCTCAACTTCATCTGCACCTTGAAGTATCCTCTCGACAGGATCCACGTCTATACTTCCAACCTCTCGGTAGGTGCTGGAACCCCTCGAGATCTTTATCTTTTCAGCTTAGTACCTCTCGACAACTTCTTTTACCTATGTTCAACCTCTCGACTGCTTCACTCCTTGCTCTCAGAACTTCTCAACAAGTGCTGGGAAGCTCTCGATAGCTTCAAGGAACCTCTCGGCAGCTTATTTTCAGTGCTTCCACAGCTGGCACATCTCTTGGGTGTGTTGCTCTTCCATGGTTCTGCACTTAGCAACCCCTCAGTAGGTTTAATCTTTCTTCCTTGCCTCTGGACTTGGTCTCAGGCCTTTCCAATTAGGAAGCACAGTGCTTCTTGGGCTCTTTTAAGTGGAAATCTGTATTAAGCTTGCAATTTATTGCTTAACTACAAAACATACTTAAAACACATTATTAGTTAGCTCAAAGGTTCAACAAAGGTCAGGTTAAGAGGTGAAAAATGATAATTTTCACTATGTAACACCAGGAAGTATGGATCAAAATGCTGGAAAATCGGTACGTATCAAACGATAAGTATCGATATCAGTGCGTACCGGACGATACATTGAATGTATCGTTTGGTACTTTACATAGTAATGACCGATGCGGTACATTCAATGTACCGTATCATTCACCACCGATACTGATACGTATCGGTATCGGACGAAATTTTGATCCATGCCTGGGAGCAAATAGTCATGAAATTGTATTGTTAGAATTGGGCCATTGATGGCAACAGTTTAGATGCCACTATTATAGACATGCCATCTATAAGTTACTAAGTTTTTAATATCATTTACTGGTTCGCTAGGGGTAGGATGAGTTTTAAATAAAATAAAATTAAAATATAATAATTTAGCTATTAATAATGTATTGATATTTTACATGCTATATAATAATAATAATAATAATAATAATAATAATAATAAATGTACACAAGATGCAGATATGAAGCACTGGTAGAGCATCTATCATTTTTGTAAGAGGCTCAGGTTTGAATCCTGGAGCCAACAGTTAGGAACTGGGAACATGAGTCGCGGTGAGAGCAACTTGACCTTTGAAATATGAAGCACAAGCAACTAAAATGATATTAATAATGATCCATATTCAGCTATATATAACTCACTTTACAGTGACTATTTGATAAACTATTAAGGGTTTCAAAATTTATTTATGAACAATATGGCTTTTTAATCTAATAGAGCATGAAAAAAATTGATATTACTGACTCGTCTAGATAAATGATAATTCTCACTAGGTTGAGCTCATTTACTAATAGGCATGGATTTCAGATGAGATTCAGCTCATAAGGCTCAAGATTCTTCTACTTTCATGTCATTTTGTAGGTGAGATTTCTCAGTTCTGTTACATTGCTTACATTTCTTCTAGAATATAATTTTTAAATCTAATTATGCAATTTAAAAATGGTCCCCTTCTATGAAATGGTTCTTCTACAAGAGTGGTTGAAAGCGATACAAAGCTGAGATCTGTGTTATTTTTTCAGGGCAGTTAATGTGTTGTTAATGTATGTGTATTTCTTGATCTCAAATTTGGTCCTCTTCTATGAATTGCTAGATAAACAAGAGAAGTTGGCCCTTACACATAGTTTAAAAGAGAGACTTGGTATTTGGGAACCTGAGCCATGTGAAAACACCATCAAAGCCATCTGATTTGAAGATCTTTAATGCAATAGATTGACACAAAACACGATCCTTAATTATATGATTCAATCAGATGTCTTATATGGTATTTTCACTTGCCAGAGTACCCAAAATACCAAGTTTCTCTTTTAAACTATGTACAAGTGCCAACTTATTTTGATTCTTAATTTTGGTTTGTAATTTATACTTAATTTTTTTTGTTTTGGTCACTTCATTTGTAGCCCGCAGATCTTTCGTTCCAAACCATCACTGGGTTACACTTGATATTTTGTGGGCCGCAAATAACATGGAATTGCAAGCTACTATAGACACTAATCGTGAGGTGGGGAATATTTTTTTTTTAATGTAAAAAAAAAAAAAAAAAAAACACCTACGCCTGATATTTGTTGCTATTTTTTTTAATATCTATATTTTTTTCAGGTGTATAGCTTTGTAAGATTAGCAGAACTTTACTATGCTGGTAGTCATAGGATGGATATCAAAGGACCAGCTAGAGGACGGAAATACAAGAAGGTGTGTAGGCCGTACTATAGTAACAAAACCTTATTTCTATTTTTTAAAATTTAGAAAAATGCCAATTTTTTTACAAAGTATTTCTTTTGTCTACTCTTTTTAGGAAAATAAAATGGCTCTTTTCCAACTTGCCAGCAAATTTTTACCCATGATAGACGAGGTTCGTTGGTTTCCACTAAGCTTTTTGTGGTATCGACTTGTATAGTATGGAAACCCAACTCACAAATATTTATAATTATACTTTTTATTTTTCTTTAGGTTTGTAAATTATTGCTAGAGAAGACTAAGTGCACCATAGGTGCCAAGGTTGAGAACAACAAATTCTGTGGATATGTGCACTTCAGATGGGTAGATGAATTGGTGAAATATAAATTTTTTTTGTATAAGAATTACATTGTATCACCAGGGCAAATTGTAATATGTTTTGTGAATACTGGATATCTTCAGTGTACATCTAACAATTTTTCAAGTAGGGTACATTTATTTTCAATCCAAGATTCTTCCTTCTCAACTCAAGTTTCATATGCTTAAACCGTCGACTACTTTAAATTGGACAATGGAGCTTTTTTCGTCCCAATCTTTTGATATAAAATAAATTATCGTTCTTCTTATGCTAAATATAAAATAGAATAATTTGTTTTTTATATTATTGTAGGTTGTGGATGTGTAATGTTCGGCAGTAAAACGATTGCCCAAAATTGTCGTTCTTGTGCTAAATACAAAATAGAATAATCAGTTTTTTATATTATTTGCAGGTTATGGATGTGTACTGCTAGGCAATATGATGCTTGGAAAAAAAAATAGTATTAAAAAAAAAAAAAATTCATTGAAGACGGCCAAAAGTTTTCTCCAATAATAGAGTGAAACTTATTGGAGACAGCTTGTAGCCGTCTTAATAACATAGGAAAATTTATTGGAGAGCCATCTCCAATAGTAGAAGATTGTTATTGCGGATGGCTGAAAGCTGTTTCCCGCATGCGTTGATATGACAATGGAGACAGCTTATGGCGGTCTCTAATAAGCTCAAATATTGAGGATGACCAAAAGCTAATTCCAATGTTTGGTCTCTAAAGACATTGGAGACGGGGCTATTGGAGACTACATGGAAGCCATCTCCAATACTATTGGAGATGGCCAAAAGCCGTCTCCAATAAACATGTTTTTTGTAGTGTATGCTTGAATTTTTTTGATTTTCTATGAAAAATATGTGAACTGAGATGAATGTGAAGGTAGGATGACCTTACATGTGATCTCCATGATCATGCCTGACCATCCTATGGTCCAAATTGGCAAGGCTTGGACTATGTCCAATGCTAGTCTGGGACACTTTATAAAAGAGCTAGAAATTTTGATTTTTCTTAGAATTTCACGTGATTGTTTATTTTGAACTTTGAAGTTATGGATGTGTGGTATAAGATGTGGTGTGGGTGATCATGATGATCTCACATCACAATCCTACCATCCATGATGGAAGATTTAATGGTCATAGGCTCATCACTTGATGGTGTTGATCGAAGAGCCAAGAGTTGAGTGCATGTGCCTTATTGATGGCTTAGCATAACTCCTCAATCCTTGATCATACCTTAGATGATCATATGATCCAAGAGATTTTTAAAAATATCAAATTTCTCTTTTAATCATGATCAAAATTGTGTGGTCTTAGATCAATTCGATTTGTCTTAGCCAATTTTCATATATTAGGCTTTTGAGATTAAATGGTTAGTTTATTTGAAAAGATTAGAACATGTGCAAGAGTTTGAATGGTTTTGACTTGATTGATAGAATACTTGCTTTTCTCAGATTCTTAAATTGTTTGATCACTTTTTTTATCATTTAAAATCGATGATGCTAGATGCATGTGTTAGAAATGATAAGTATAGGGAATTGTAGGCCTTGCTTATTTGCTATAATATTAAAGAAAATGTTTACATTTCATGGTTATGTTTGATTGATTATTTGATTTAGAATTCAGATTTTTAAATTTATTTTGATCATTGTTTTGATCATATAAAATCAATGGTGCTAGTTGATGTGTTAGAAATGATAAGCATAGGGTATTGTAGTTTATTTCTTGCTTATTTGCTACAATATTATAGAAAATCTTTACATTTCATGACCATGATTGATTAATTATTTGGCTTAAAATTCTGATTTTTAAATTATTTGATCACTGTTTTAATCATATGAAATCGATGGTCCTAGATGCATGTGTTAGAAATCATAAGCATAGGGTATTGTAGTTTATGCATTGCTTATTTGCTGTAGTGTTATAGAAAATGTTTACATTTCATGGCTATGATTGATTGATTATTTAGTTTAAAATTCATATTTTTAAATTATTTAATCATTGTTTTGATCATATAGAATCAATGGTGTTGATTCCATGAGTTAAAAATGATAGCATAAGATACCATAGACTATGCCTTGGTTACTTTTGAATCATCATAGAACAAGATAGATTGCTATTTTGAATGGTCTAGATTGATTAAAATTTTGATGAGTTTCCAGATTTTAGAAACTCGTGATCATTATTTTGGTCATGCACAATCAATGGGGATTGGTCTATGATATTAAATAATGCTTGGAAATTAACAAATTCTAGACCATAGGAAAAATTATTATCTTAACTTGTTGATTTGGTGATCTAATGGTCACAACAAAATAATTTTTGAGAAGTTCTCTGAAATATTGGCTTTTATAGAAATATAATGAGTTAGAATTTGATTTGATCGGATGGCCCCCCCTAAAGTCTAGATCGAATTTTATAGGTATAGAATTTCATGTGTGATTGTTTGCTATTAGGTAGTGCTATAACTAAAACATGTAATTAGATCAATAGGCTAGACTTAAAAAGGATCATGGATGATCTGTGAGTGATCTGGAGTATCCCCAGATCAGATCAGAAAAACTGATGGTGTATGATTGCCCACAAGGTGGACCCCATCAAGAGCCAAAATTTAAAGGCCTTAAGAGCCAAAACAGGAAACTCACTGAGATGAGTATAAAAATGTTATAATTAGATTAAAGAAAAATCTAAAAAACATTAATTAGTTAAATAAATGGGTTCCCAATAATCCAGTCAAAAATCATATCTTATTTCCCTATAGTTTGACCTACACGGAGTTAGGAGTAATTGGCCGTAGATCTCTCTTGTTTGCACCAAAAATTTGTGCCTCAGAAAGCTTGTGATTTCATATGCAAGGGCCCCTTTGATAAATCCGCGAAAATTTTGAGTCAATATTTGACTTCTTCCCCAATACTATTTGAAATTTTATAGGAAGTCCCCATCTGAATTGATGGCTAGAAATTCTGGAAATTTGGGATATAGAACTGTGTCAAGTGGCACACCACTTCTAACCAGAATTGACCCCTAATCAGACGGACTTGATTCCATCATGATTTATGGACTTTTGACCTTAACAATATCGAAATAAAATTTAACTAATTGTTAAATATTTCGAACAAGCTATCAAGCGTCAGATTTCGATATCATCATCCTAAGGTATACACCCGACATCGAAGACCATCGAAACTGGTCTGATGACCCTTTATAGAGAAAACAGATCTTTATAATCTGACGGCCATAATCAACCCTGATCAGATTTTAGAGTGCCACCACCGGTGAAAGATGTGGTTATCAGTGCTTTTCCCTCTGATTTTGAAATCAATGCTAAATCAAAGAATGAACCTTTTGGAGGCCCAAAAGTCCGATTGCTAAAATTAACTAAGTTAGACTAATTGACCCAATGCCCGGTCCATGGGCCAGTAAATTGTAAGTCTAAGATAAAATGATAAATTTATGACCCAGCCCAAAACATCTTTTGAAAAATTGATAGTAGCACCCTTCGAAAATTATTGATACCCACTCGTAGCCCCGGACTTCGTAAGAAGCCAGTATACTAGATTTGGACCTAGTGAAGGCCCAAGAGACCTAGGGAATGATCCATGAATCTCTAAGTTGTAAACTTAGATGAGATAAAGCCCGATGGCCAATCCCAATATCTTACATGGGCTGTACTGCTGGCATCCTTACGCTTAGCAAGAATCATAGATGAATAAGTGGACCACCTTAGTAACCTTAAGCTATTGGATCCCAGGCCTAACTTGATTACTTCTAGGACCTTCCATTAAAGAGGTATGGACACGATGTCCTCACCTAAATTTATAATTACCACTTATACCTGCACAAACACTTTAGTCAAATTTTTTAAGAGATAAAATGGAACTGGTTAAGTGATCTGTCACATAATTTACCATTTTATCTTCCTTAACTTAGTGATGCTAAACCCTAGTTTGCTACTAATAAGATGTTAATGTGCATAAATTAAGGACAGACAGCAGAATATAGCCAAAGTGCTAATCTTGATCAAAATGAACTAAAAAAGCAGTAAGAAACATGATTGTACGTAGATATAGTCTGACCCCAATCCATAAGCCAAAAGAAAGAAGAATTACGATTCATCGTATAACTAATCATAATCTCGATGGAGCGAAAGAAGAAAAAAAAAAAAGAGAAATCGTGTTTACAATTCTTCAGAAGACATTGAAGACTGAAGGACACAAAGTAAAAAAATACGATTGATTGAATTGAGAAATCGTACGGTGAAGAAGAGAACAATCGTAATTATGATTGTATGAAATTGAAGCTTCCGCTATTGCTGATCACGTGAGAACTACATGCCCATGCACAGAATTAGAAGACCACTTAAATTAGAAGTCTGGCAATCCACAGATCTGAGAAGATTGGTGAAGATATAAGAGAAGAATCAAGAAGATCTCTGCTACTGAAATAAGGAGGAAAGCCTTGGGTGCATCTACTATTCAAAGCAGGAAGAATTAGGATTAAAAGTTAAAGTTATATTAGGAATCTTCTATTCTTAGTAGTTTTCTTTTGTTAGAATTCGAATAATATAGACCGACCCCTTATGATCTATAAATAAGAGGGCTCGTGTAACACCCTAGAGATTTTAGACCCGATTTCTCCAAGTATGTACTAGTACTCGAGACCAAAAATAATTTACGCCCGATTATCAAGATAAACCAAGTCGTTAATGAGAATTGGGTACCTTTGGAATATGACCTAAATATTATATTTTGTAACTAGTACACATACACCTTGAGGGCACTACTGGTAAAGGGTTTAACTATTATACGTGAGGTCATGAGATTGAGGCATGTTAGGTTTAGTGAGACCTTAATTTTTTGTTTGTTTTGTGTGAGATCTTACATTAGACCTTACTATATTCTTGGGTTCAATGTTAATTAGGCCCATACACCGAATCAGTTGTGTCGATTACACACCAGATCAACACCCTAACTAAAAGATAAAATTCTCACGCATAAATTGCATGGAATTCACAATCAAAGATTGAGAAACTTACTCATTTCTCCTTTCTCTCTCTTTGGTTCTATTTTGAAGAATCTCCAAACCAATTCCAAATTTAGAACCGCTAGCCATTCGAGATGACCGGATTCTCTCTCAAACAAACCTCCGCAATAATCCTTCAATGAAGTAGAATCACCGTTGTGTCGACACCGTAGCGCTGTGCGATTGCCAAAATCATACTATCAAGGGATCATGTAGTAGAGCGCGTAAATGACGATAACTTTGTCAACGAAGACCGGACACTTCGGATGCAAAGAATTCACAAAGGTGAATGTCTTAACTCTATCGCGTATACCTCGATTTCATAAATTTGGGATCGATTATCAAGAATCTGGGCCACATGCAATGAGATTCTGAAGATCAAACACGTGAGGGGAATTGTAGCCAAATTCGTTTAATTATGATGTTGTCGGACGTTGCATGTGCATGAGATTATGGTAGAAAGTCATGAATTAACGTTGTAACATGGAATTAGGTTAGATTACATGTTCCAAATGTGAGTGATACAATGAAAAGTAGATTTTCGGAATTAGAAGAAAGAACCAAAAGAGGGGTGAGTTCATCAGGCTCGCTGTGACGAGTGCTACATGGATTTCAGGCCATTTTGGTACTATGAAAACTCGCCGCAATGAGGTAGTGTGTGCCACATGGTATCTGTACACCTCGCCGCAGTGACACTGTAGCTCGCTGCAGTAAGATACCTTGCTTTTGTGAGCATGGGTTTCAGGTCTTTAACGCCAAATAAGACCTTATTTTATGTCAAGTACGATTCGGTAACACTTAGAATATGTATGATATGTGATCTAAGGTAAATGCAAGGAACCATTGAGGGGAATTTCACTTTGATTTGTACAATTTTGTTTGCAATTTTTCAACTTTATGGTAGGAAAGATTCTCGATGTTCGATTATATGTTCTCTCAATTCATGGTTTCTTATGTAATTATCAAATGAAATTAAATGTTTTCAGCAATATACTATATGCGTATATTGAAACTATTTAAAAGCTTAAGTTTTGGTTTTCCGCACATGATCATTCACTTTGTACCATGACATAATTATGCATTCAACTCGCTAGATTCCAAAATTCTGATTTGTGTACATGTGATTCCAATTTCTAGAATTATGATCTGTGTATATGTGATTGATATGATTAATACTGAAATCATGTGCAACGAGAGGAGTGGAGCCTCCATGAGAGGGGTGGAGTCCACGAGGTTATGACCCTGTGTCCGCTACAGACTACTCAGTTCCCTCTACGGGATGCCTTGTCATGAGACTTATTCTGAATTTACGTTAGTTGTAAGGGGAGTGGAGTCTCCGAGAGAGGGGTGGAGTCCCCGGGGTACGTCCCTGTGTCTGCTATGGACTACTCTGTTCCTGTTACGTGATACTTATACTAATGAACTTCGATATGATATGCTCTCAATTTTCTGTTATGTGATATGACCTGCTCCGATTCTCTGCTATCCAATATGATGTGTTTCAATTCACTGTTATGTGATATGATATATTCGATTTTCTGCTATCAATACTCCTGCCTTTTCTATGTTTGTTTCCATCGATATGCTGAGTTCTGTTTCGATTTGCATTGTTTCCATACGTTATCCGCATCATGACATGATATGTTTTATAATCATGAGTTTAAATGCTTTGTTATGTTCCAATGTAATTGATATGATATTGATTTGAAACTATTTTACTTATGCGTCAATACTATGAAATAGAATGATGAAGTATGATTTAGCCTTGTTTCCTCCCTACTGAGCTTGGACTGTAGCTCATTCCTCGACTATACGTCACAGCTGCAGGTGAAGGTCTTGAAAGGGATCCAAAATAAGAAGAGGATCCTAATTACAATCTGAAAGAAGAGGAAGAGCCACCAGAGGAGTTCTTCCCTTAGCTTGTTTTCTTTGGATCTTCGTGGAGTGCGAATTGTTTTGTTTCTTTTGATACTCGATATAGTATAATATTTAGACTCATGTACAATTTTGTATAATTTTATACACTTTTTGGGTGAGGTCGACCTTCACCGGTGGATTGTATAGTTAGTTATTTTGTTAAGATGGAATGATGGAAATCCCTTGTTAGTTTATGATGCCATATGTGTTGCCTTATAGCTCTGCATTTGCATCTGCGCACTTTGCTTTCGCATTTAAGTAAACTTACCAAAGATCTATGGCCCGATCTTTCCAATCCATTATTCCAGGGAAGTTTGAGTTGTCACAAAAAGGAATAAAGCACCTCGATACCAATAATGACTATAATTTAGATCGTGTGTATGATCTGATGGCACGGATTTTGGGGTAAGGAAATTCAGGCTGTCACAGGTTCTATCAGAGCCTAAGCTGTAAGTCTCATAGGGATCTAGAGCTATGCCTTAGGTTCATAGCGTATGGCATTAACTTTCGTCATTCCTTAGGCTAGGTTATTGTGGTCACCTGAGTTAAGCCTTTGCTTGATTATAACAGGCCAACATGCCTCTAAGAAGAGGGAGACCAAGGACCATACACACCAGAGGTGCGACAAGTTGCGTAGGAGTAGCCACAGGATCAAATGCAACCCCCATAGACAAAAACAACAAAAATCATGCCTTGGAGATAGAGAATAATGTCGGTATTACCATTAGAGTAGGGGAAAATCTTGGGAACAACTAGCAATTATTAGCAACCATGGTGAATACCATGGCAGTCCCTGCAGAAAGACATCAACCATTAGGTTTTCAGGAGTTCAGGAGGATGAGGCCTCCTAGCTTCTATGGGCAGAACGATCCTATAGAAGCAGAGAAGTGGTTAAATCAGATTGAGAAAGTCCTCCAAAGAGTCAGATGCACTAAGGAAGAGAAGGTGAGTTAGGCCTCCTTCAAACTAGAGGGTGAAGCGGACCCATGGTGGAAGTCCGTTGAAAGAACTCGAGCACTAGGAATGCCCTGGACATGGGCAGCCTTCACCGAAGTCTTTAATGAGAAATACTTCCCAGAACTTGAGAGATATCAAATGGAAATCCAAATTAAAACTTTAGAGCAAGGATAAATGATTGTACATGAATACGAGTCTGAATTCACTCAACTATCATGGTTCACACTGTTATTAGTGGCAACCAAACTCATGAAGGCCCAAAAGTTCGAACGTGGAAGCCAGTGATCAGAGAGAATTTCACTATTTGAAACAACCACATATGCTCAGGTTATGTGATTAGCCCTCATCACAGAGAGAGATGTTGACAACATATTTAAGAGAAGAGATGAACAGGCAAGAAGTAGGAAAAGTTAGATGCAAGCACATAGTTCAGAACAGGCCAGAAAAAGGAGAAGATACTTGATGCCACCACCATCTCAGCTTACTCCAATGGCAGGGCCCCCAAGGACTTTCAACACATCGAACCCGACAACAACGGGTGTATCAAGAGCACAATCAATAGCTTCTCGTACTGCCTCCTCCACACCGATCGATACATGCACAAAGTGCGGAAAGTCACATAAAATAGAGGAGTGCTAAAGGACTACGAGAGCATGTTTTAAATGTGGAAAGATGGGGCACCGAATTAGGGATAGCCCTAAGATGAAAATAGTTGCAGCAACAACACCTAATCTGAGATCTCCATGGCCTACGAGACAAGGCCGAGCTGATGCGGTATCGGTACAAGATGTCGAGACGAACAATGATGTAATCTAAAGTATGATCCATATGGATTGCCAATTTATTTTTTCGTATTTTAGATGAAGAAGGTGCATAAAATAAAATAGTCTTTGAAATTCCGTTACTTGGTAATGCTAGAATGTTTTTGAGTACTCACCACCTAATTACTTATGTGCATGAAACCTAGGTACTGTCCATGTGTATCAAAGGTGTGACATTCATTTTTGTAAAGCGCGAGTGTTGATAGTCCTAGGGTCTACCCACTCTTTTGTAACACCTCAGTTTATGATGGTATTAAGCATCATTCCCAAGCCATTAGAGGTTATTATGTCAGTTTCAGTTCCAACCAAAAATTTAGTGAGCACGGATATAGTGTGTTCATCAATCATCATTGCTATCAATGGTCATGAGACCATCGTCGATCTGATTTTATTAGAGATGCAAGGATTCGATGTAATCCCTGGCATGAACTAGTTATCTACCCATCACACAAATGCCGATTGTCTTTGAAAGATAATTACCTTGACACTTAAGAAGGGCAAACCAGTTAGATTCCACAGTATACCACTGACCATTACACCTTCTATATCAGCTATGCGAGAAGAGCGATTGATAAACGATGTTTGTAGTGGGTACCTTGCATTCATCTAGGGTCAATGTCAAAAAGAAGAGAAAGTTAAAATTTTTGATATCCCTATTGCTTGCGATTTTCCTGATGTATTTGCTGACGAATTACTCGATTTGCCGCCAGACGAAGAGGTCGAATTCACAGTAGATTTAGCTCTAGGCACAGAACCAATATCGAAAGCGCCTTATTGTATGACACCAGCTGAGTTAAAAGAACTCAAGAAGCAGTTGCAAGAATTTCTTGACAAGGGTTTATTAGGTTGAGTGTTTCACTATGTGGAGCACTTGTGTTGTTTGTTAAGAAGGACGGTTCTATGCGTCTATGTATTGATTATAGGCAGTTTAATAAACAAACGATAAAGAACTGCTACCTGCTCCCAAGGATCGATGACCTTTTTGATCAATTACAAGGAGCGAGATTCTTCTCCAAGATCCACTTAAGGTCGGGTTACCATCAAATGAAGGTGAAAGTTGAAGACATAACAAAAACTGCCTTCCGCACGAGATACGACCACTATGAGTTCCTAGTGATGTCATTCGGGCTAACGAATGCACCTGCATCTTTCATGGACCTTATGAATCGGGTGTTCAAGCCTTACTTAGATCAATGTGTGGTTGTCTTTATAGATGACATCCTCATCTATTCAAAGACGAGAGAAGAACATGACTAGCACTTATGTCTAGCACTCTAGACACTTCAAGACTACTAGTTATATGCAAAGCTCAATGAGTGTGAATTTTAGCCGAAGCAAGTGAGCTTTTTGGGACACGTCATCTCAGAAGTTGGTATCATAGTGGACCCAAGAAAAGTAGAGGTTGTGGTGAAGTGGGAGCAACCAAGAATAATGGACGAGATAAGAAGATTTCTAGGACTAGTCGGTTACTACAGAAGGTTTGTTGAGGGATTTTCAAAGATTGTTGGACCACTCACCCAACTCAATAGAAAGAATGCCAAATTTGAGTGGACTATGTTGTGTGAATGAAGTTTGCAAGAGCTCAAAAGAAGATTGACCTCCACACCAGTATTCGCTATACCATCAGGCAGTGGAGGGTTCGTAGTGTTCAGCGACGTATTCCATAGTGGATTAGGCTACGTGTTAAACCAGCATGAGAGAGTCATTGCATATGGCTCAAGGCAGCTGAAAGACCATAAGAAGAACTATCGCATAAAAGACCTAGAACTAGCAGTGGTCATTTTTGCCGTGAAGATCTAGAGGCACTATCTCTACGGTGAAACATCTAAAATATTTATCGATCACAAAAGCCTCAAGTATCTCCTCACTCAAAAAGAGTTGAATCTGAGGCAGAGAAGACGGATGGCATATACTTGAGGACATAGCTTCAAGTGGCACCACATTTGAAGTGAAAGATTCTAGAGCTTGGATAGCTAATATTAAGATATGATCAACAATCTTCGATAGGATCATAGAACTCCAAATGATCGATGTGGAGTTCATGGCTATCCGACAAGGAGTACTAAGTGGAAACCAGCCAGACTTCTTTATCAAGGATGATGGGTCCTTATTATTCGAAGATCGGTTATGCGCATTGATCGATGTCGACCTGAGACATGAAATACTAGATGAAGCCCACAAGTCGATGTATGCTATTTATCCGGGCAGCATAAAAATGTATCAGGACCTCAAGAAGAATTTTTGGTGGAAAGGGTTAAAGAGAGATGTCACAGAATACGAAGCAAAATACTTGATTTGCTAGCAAGTGAAGGTCGACCATAGACACCCTTTAGATCTATTATAGTCACTGCCAATTCCAGAGTGGTAATGGGAAAATATTTCCATAGATTATATACTTGGGCTCCCGAGAACACAGAAAGGGTACAACACCATTTGGGGGATCGTGGATCGATTAACCAAGTCATCTCACTTCCTACCCTATAGTATGTGGTATACAGCTAGCAAGCTTGTAGAATTATACTTGAAAAAAATAGTCATATTACATGGCATACCTGCTAGCATCGTGTTAGACAGGGACCCCTTGTATACATCACAGTTCTAGAAACGGTTCCAAGAAGGAATGGGTTCAAAGTTAGAATTCAACTCGGCATTCCACCCGAAGACCGATGGTCAAACTGAGAGGGTGAATCAGGTGATTGAAGATATGCGTAGGGATTGATGCTAGATTTCAAAGGATCATGGGACAAACATTTACCCTTGATCGAATTCGCATACAACAATAGTTACAAGGCAAGCATCGAAATGACTCCTTTCGAAGCACTTTATGACCGTCGATGTAAATCTCTGCTCAGCTGGGAAGAGGTCGAAGAACATGTATTGTTGATCTCGGAACTCATTGAAAGCACGAATGAGACCGTCTAAATTATTTGTGAATGATTAAAAGTAACTCAGAGCCTGCAGAAAGGTTATGCTGATCTCTAGAGGACCAGTGTTGAATTTCAAGTGCACTCGATTAGATTTGATGTTATTACCCTTCTAATCATTTATATGCAACACTAACACTCACATTTTTGTCAGAATGGAGATCACGTGTTCATAAAAATCTCGCTGACTAAGGGCATGATGCGATGCGGGAAATGTGGGAAGCAAAGTCCATGTTACATCGAACCTTTTAAAGTTTTGGGTCGAGTTGGCGAAGTGGCGTATTGAATTGCCTTACCTCCGCCACTATCCAATGTGCACGATGTATTCCACGTGTCGATGTTGCAGAAATACGTAAGAGACCCATCATGTGTGTTGGACTACAAGCCGATAGAAGTCCATGAGGGCTTAACACTGATTGAGGAACCGATGAAAATATTGGATCGCAAGGAGCAAATATTGAGGAAAAAATAGATTCCGCTTGTCCCAGTCTAATGGCGAAATCACTCTACCACTAAAGCGATGTGGGAGAGTGAAGCTAAAATCCGCAATCAATACTCGCGCTTGTTCGACTCAGGTTAGCCACTTTTCAGTGTACTGGTATACTAAGGATCGATCATGTCCTATGACTGTGTATGTACTGACTACATTGTAAAGAATGTATGTACATAGGTGATAATAACTACAAATTTTAGAAATTCTATACAATATTACATAAAGGTAAAGATCTAGTACTAATCGTAACTTCAGCGAACCGAAACACAACAAAAAACATAACCTTGAACTCTATACGCCTCACCACAGTGAGATTGGAGCTCATTGCAGGAAGAGCTTCAGACCACACTTCGCCGTGACGAGAACTTATGGTCGTCGTGGCTACTGATGAGATTTAAAAGGGGGCCGAAAACCCCCATCTCTGTCAATTCCGCAATTTTGAAAATGTAGTGCCCTCTCTCATTCCCTCTTCCGCGAAGAATAAGAGTTGTTTTGTTTGAAAAATGCATCTTCCCACGCTAAATCCGCTAAATCTTCAAGGATCGGCGTGCATGCGACTTCATCAACCTGATTTGTCTCCGAGTTGAGCTTCGCACCATGGTAAAAACCCTCGAATCTTCTCCATTTAAATTTAATTCCTATTTTCACGGCTACCAAGAAGAAAGTCCCAACTAAGCTCCTTATCGTATGGCCAAAACTGTCCAAGATTTGTAAGGGAAAAGCCCCATTGAGTTCGTATCCTCCACCGACCCAAGAACAACCCATAAATTAGTGGGGTGTAAAGGCCTTTGAATCGGAGTGGTCCTTTGACCAAGATATTTTTGTTAATGATGGCACGACCGTCTGGTCCTTAAATTACCTTAGACGAGCCAAATTGGAGCCGTTACTTCAACCCGTCCATCCACATTTATACCCTCGTCTTGTTAAACTCTTTTTTTAAAACCTCAAACGAGGAGAAACCGAGGGAAACATGACAACATAAATAGATGGACTAACCTTCCACATCAATCATTATGACATTGCTGATTCTATGGGTTGTCGCATGAATTAGGATAATAGCCAGGGCCTACAACAACCTCGCCCCAAGGACGTGAAATTCCATAACATCATTGCTAAGTTGACGGGTGGTCCTCAACCTTTCAGCCAATTTGTAACAAGAACCCAACTACTGGTCGGAATGTGGTTTTTAGATGTGGTGTTTTGGAGCAACCTATATCGCCTCCAACACAAAAGAGAAAGACGGGACAGCCTCCTTCAAGCTTTGTTTGCCGTGCATGAGACCCGGTGGCTCAATGCACCATGTGTTGTCTGGGAGGGCATCATCTATGCTAGCGAGAAAATGTTGAGTACCAACCCCAACCTTTAACTTCCATACCTTACAACGGTCTCATCTCCCGACTTCTCGAGGGTCATGATGATGACGAAAATGAGGAACCGTATGAGGTGTCATCGGACGAAGAGATAAGGACTGACAACATTCAGAAGTATACTAAGAGTAAATGTAGTTTGACCTAAAAAGGTGCTAGCTTAGCCTCTGAAACTGACAATTTCAACATGGGGCGGAGGGTTCCCAATAAGAAAATTCAGAACAGCCCGCACCTGGAGCCGCACCCTAGATGCCAGCTCAGCTCTAGCTGCCACCTGTACAACAAGGAAACGTCCTACGTTGTCTGAATTCACTAGGTAAATGGAGGTGTTAAAACAACATAATTGTAGACAGTTGGAGGTCTTGCACCAAGATAACCATTTGTTGCATCGACGACTAGATTTTCACGATGAAATCCTAACGCGACTGATAGAGAAAGCCTATTCAACCAGCTACACTCCGTTCGTGGTTCATACACGGGTATACTTTAGAGTATAATTTGAATGCAGCAGGTCCAGGAGCCGATCCATCTACTTCTGGAGCTGGGCATCGCGATAAACAGCCAGCGGAGCAGCCTGGTGAGCATACGGATCAATGATGGATCCGGTCATAGTTCATTAATTTTCTTAGTAGCTGAATTGTCAATTTATAGCAGCTTGCTAATGAGAAATTTTTAATGTTCATAAATTTTCAATACAAATTTCTACTCGTGCACTGTAGATATAAATGACATCGATGAAGTGAAATAGTTGTGTTAATTGTTGAATCGATAATTAGAATTTCGGTCATAAGGTAAGGTCACTTTAGTGATGACTTCAAATTTGGGATAGATTCAAACTGATTAAGACCTTAGTATTGTCTATACCCAACCCGTGGTCCATCTTCGTAAATGTCTTTTAACGACATGATCTACATCACTTCTAAGCATACAATCTGGAAATGTCTCCTATTCCCAAATACCGTCGTCAATTTCAGAGGATGAAAATTTCATTAAGGAGGGGAGGATGTAACACCTTAGAGATTTCAAATTCGATTTCTCCGAGTATGTACTAGTACTCGAGACTGGAAATAATTTATGCCCGATAATCAAGATAAACCGAGTCGTTAATGAGAATTGGGTACCTTTGAAATAGGACCTGAATATTATATTGTGCAACTAGTACATATACACCTTGAGAGCATTACTGGTAAAGGGTTTAACTATTATACATGAGGTCATGAAATCGAGGCATGTTAGCTTCAAAAAGACCTTAAATTTTTCCCTATTTTGTGTGAGATCTTACATTAGACCTTACTATATTTTTGGGTTCTATATTAATTAAACCCGTACACCGAATCAGTTGTGCCATTTACACACCGGATCAACACCCTAACTAAAAGATACAATTTTCACGCATAAACTGAATGGAATTCACAATCGAAGATTTAGACTTCCTCGTTTCTCCTTTCTCTTTCTCTTTGGTTCTATTTTGAACCGCAAGCCATTCAAGGTGACCGCGATCTATCACGAAGAAACCTTCACGATAATCCTTCAACGAAGTCGAATCGTCATTGTGTTGACACGGCCACACTGTGCGATTGTCGAAATCCTATGATCAAGGGATCAGGCAGTAAAGCGCGTAAATGATGATAACTTCGTCAACAAAGACTGGAGACTTTGCAAGCGAAGAATCCGTAAAGGTGAATGTCTTAACTATATCATGTAAACTTCAATTTCATAAATTGGGGATCGATTATCAAGAATCTGGGCCACATGCAATGAGATTCCAATGATCGGATGTGTGAGATTACACGATGTGTGAGGGGAATTGTAGCTGAATTCCTCCAATTTTGATTTTTTCGGACGTTGCATGCACATGAGATCATGGTAGAAAGTCATGAATTAATGTTGTAACATGGAATTAGGTGAGATTACTGATCGTCTTAAAATATGACCTTGCAAGTGCACGAGGTCAGATGTACTTGGGCGGGTACAAGGGTGTCGAACCACAGGGATTTGTTGTTTATCTCTTATTTGATTCCATTTTATGAAGCATTTTATAACATTTATTTCTTAATAAATGAAATAAAATCTAAATAGTTTTAGAAGTAAGGAAAGAGAAAGTGGAATGGAATCCCTTTTGGATTCCAGACGTGTAAGTTAAACAATTCTCATTTTCTCTCTATTATGAATCTCTGGTACCCCCGCTCCTGGCTACAAGCTCAGTTACTGCGTATGTGACTTAGGCGAACCTAATCACAAGTTAGAAGGACCTAATCATTATAGAACTATTGCATGAATAAATAAAACTACCCTATAAGGCCTAGTCCGTCAGTGAATATCCTATCTAGGTTAACCCAATCCCTACAAGGCCACTGAATTAAACTAAATCAAATTACAGTGTTACTATCACATTCTCGATCTAACCGGAACCTCGAAAATGCAATCGTACCATAACGAAATTCACAATTAGAAAAAGAAAATAGAAATTCATTAAGATACTCTTCCAGAATACCGAAGAGATCCAACCCAAGGCTTCTACGCACGCATCATTCTAGAAGTCTCCATCATCGCTGATGCAGGCTCTGGATGATGATTACATTCAATCTCCCTCCATTCCAGAACTAATCCTAAACGAATACTAGGGAAACTCATGTCAGAGCCCTCTAGAAAGATTCTAGCATGCGAGTTCCCTCAAACTAAGCCCTACGGTCCTTATTTATAGATTACAAGGACCTAGAACAGATATACATGGCAAAGATTCATAAATCCTAAAAATCCTCCAAGGAAGATGAGTTTCGAAGGAAATCCACATGATTTGGAGCTATCCTGATTATTTAGAAGAGATTTTTGGAGAGGATCTTGGAGTTTAGGCATCATCAATAGTTGTGCCGACCTGATTTCTCATGTAAAAACTCTGTTACGATCGGTCATTGTTGGAGAACCGACCGGTCGGCTTTACTTTCCCTCCCCAGGTAGGAGACGACCCATGGGGCTTTGACTTGTTCTAATTTCTAAACTAATTGAATCAAGCGAGACTGGTCGAGCTTTGCATTTCTGAAGCCTCCTAAAGTTCTAACCGGCCAAAGGGGATGCTTCGACCGGTCCATTTAGGACCTTTTCTCTTCTTCTAAGGACCTCCTCTGCTACGCTATACCGAATGATCAAAATTGAAGTTTCAACCACTCCAATTAACCATTTGAAGCGCTTAGCGACATTATTGGACATAACCGAGATGGAGCAAGTTGCAAAAGCCTAATATGCTGGGAACAATTTCTGTTTCTTGAGATAATTGAAGATGGTTAATGTTCGAGTTTCATTCTGAATATAACAGCTCTGTAAGTAAGAGGGTGCTCGACCCATACTTAAAGATAGGCGGGAAGCAAATACACGAAGATCCACCGTTTGTGTCCAATCCCATGACTCATTGACTGCCCCATTTGATTGGGCACGGGTGCCCCTACGTGAAACGGGGTTTGAGGTCTTTAGGCAAACCCAATGGTCCCGAACTTAATTTAGCACAACTACTCGAGCACGGCTAATAGATGTCGCACCACTTTTTGGGAGTACGTGCTACTTTTTTTTATAATGTGCCCCAGATCAATATGACCTAGAGCATCCAACTTCAAATAACACTGAATAGATCCGGCCTTAATTGGGTGCCTACCGAAGGAGACACCCAATCCTGGTCTCTGCCAATAATGATCTAACAAATCTTTTAACTATGCGTAAGCATGAACCCATTAGGGCGATAAGAAACAAAGGCGATGAAAGTCCCGACCGAGATCCCATTCGGGTATAATTTATTGGAACAAACGACCATCCTACGGATACCCAGATGCATGGCATATACTTATAGGGATATCGTGCCAAAACATGTTTTAAGCCTGCGGAAAAATAACGGAAAAGAATCCTTCTGCATGCATGTTTATGCATAGTTGATTGATATGTAGTTTCATTTTCAGCAGGTTGGTCTCAACAAATAATTGACCTTTTTATGAGGAATCTGAAGCTTAAGACACTTATGTTCATATGAATCTAAAAGACAAAGCACTTACCTAAAAGATTTAGCATTGGAATCAACCTGATCGTAACATTGACCGCTTGATCAGGGTTGACACTGCTGATCCTACTTTAAAGTAGGATCCAAAGATCCAAGGCAAGCCTTAGAGTTAGGACATTAATTTAGCACAGCTGCGTTGCCGATAAAATATTGACATTTTACCGCATTGAAACACACATGTGCGTAGCTGTGCGTGAAAAGTTCAATGAAAACACAAATTTATTTTTTTCTTTTTCAAAATGATTTTGTTTCTTCTTTTTTTTTTTTTTGAATAAACTGGATGTCGATGGTGAGATGCTTCATCTGATCTGTCCATCCTGGAGAGGTTGCCTGCTTCGAGGCTTTGGACCATTTGATGTTCCTTCACATCTCGAGAAAATGTCAGTCTCTTTTTTATTTATATAGGTAACAATCCAAATCGTAATTATAATATATATATAATTTTTGGATTTTTATTTTCAGAGATTTTTTTTGTTCTTTTTCTTCATTTTTGAAATGGGAGTACGATGCTATAAATATGTGCATGGAAAGAGTACATATATATTATTTGTTTTTGGATTTTTCTAGATTTATTGTTTTTGTTTTTTTTCCAATTTTGTAAAGGGGAAGCAAGGCGATACACCGATTATTTTTTGGGATGTGGTGTAAACAGTATACAAGTTTATAAAGGAAATTTGTTATCTTACAAAAAAATGTTGTTCCTACTCTCTTTGATTGATGTATTTCTTTCGAGATGGAAAGTGCATAGTATGGGTAGGAAGATGGAAAAGGAAATCCATTATCTTTGACCAAAGTGACCTCCTTGCCTTGTGGTGTTGCACACAGTGTGAGCCTGAGAATGTGAAAGGGAAATCTATTATCTTTGACAAAAGAGGTCTCCTTACCTCATGGTGGTGCATACAGTGTGGGCCTAAAAATGGGAAAGGGAAATCTATTATCTTAGATAAAAGTGGTCTCTTTTCCTTGTGGTGGTGTACACAGTGTAGGCCTAAAAAAAATGAGAAAGGGAAATCTAGTTTCTTTGACAAAAGTGGTCTCCTTGCCTCATGCTGGTGCACACAGTGTGTGCTTGAAATTGGGAAAGGAAAATCTATTATCTTTGACAAAAGTGGTCTCCTTGCCTTGTGGTGGTGCACAGTGTGGGCCTAAAAACAAATGAGAAAGCAAAATCTATTTTCTTTAACAAAAGTGGTCTCCTTGCCTCGTGGGGGTGCACATAGTGTGGGCCTGAAAATGGGAAAGGAAAATCTATTATCTTTGATAAAAGTGGCCTCCTTGCCTTGTGGTGGTGCACAAAGTGTGGGCCTGAAAATGGGAAAGAGAAATCTATTATCTTTGATAAAAGTGGCTTCCTTGCCTTGTGGTGGTGCACACAGTGTGGGCCTGAAAATGGGAAAGGAAAATCTATTATCTTTGACAAAAAGTGGCCTCTTTGCCCTATTTCCCCTCTTTCCTTCTGTCTTCTTTTCCTCCCCCTCTTTTATTTTTTATATTTATTATCATTTTGGTTTTATGCCTTAATCCTAGGGTGAGATGATGGGTCCCCTTTTGAGCATGGTCGAATCCTCTTACGCGGGTGGATCTGGATGAGGCTCAACCGTTTTACCAAGGGCGAAAAATCTATCCCTTTGGATTGAATCGACCTTTTCTCCTTACCCTGGGTCATACGTTTGACGGTTCAATTTTCTAAAGACATACTTGGCTAGGACCCGGCTTGATTTAGCATGAGCGGCCCAGTCAGAAATCAGGTAGCACTAGAGGGCGATCGAAGGATTTCCTATCATCTTTTTCTTTTTTTTTTCGTCCCTTTTTTCCTTATTTTTTAGCCTTCTTACTCACAATGCCCAAGGGGGGTTTTTTTCATGCCCGTTATTGCCCTCTTTTTACCCATAGCGCCCTCTTAGGTTTTCAGTAGTCCGTGGGTTTGTGTTTTTACCCCAGACGCCCTTTCAGGTTTTCACCTCGTCTACACAAGCTCGCTCTTTTTACCCGTAGCACGCTTTCGGGTTTTCACCACATCCATCTTGCTTTGAGCTTGTATATATTTTATTATTTTTCTTTTTCATTTTTCGAAAGTCATGGCATGGACGTCGACTCCGTCATAGCCGACTAGATGGAGTTCTTGTGTCATCTCGCAACTTGGCTCGTGCTAACTTAATAGATACTGTGACTGCTCGTGAGCCTTAAAGAGGGCTTTTTACTCGAGATGTACCATGGCCATGGGTAAGGTTAAGATTTTTTTAAAGGTACTTTGGGTTGAAAATATTTCCTTGATTGGGTTTCAGCTACCTTAATACACTTCTTCCTTGGTAAATTTTTACTATACATGCCCCATGATTTTTCTTTTTTGATTTTTTATTTTTTTTTTGCAAACAATATTTTTTTTTTGGGGTTTTGTTTTTCCATTTTTTTTTTTTTGGGGGGGGGGTGGTAACTCTTGTCTCTCTTTTTTGGTATATGTATACAGGGGAGATAAAGAGAAAGGCTAATGGCTTAAAGGGTGTAGCAAAGGGTGTGATCATTTAGGGATGCTTTTTGGATACTTGGCTTTGAAATGATAGCCGCTTTTTGAGGGGTCTTTAAGCAATCACATATCTGAGTTATCAACACTTACCTTACTGTCGGAGACTATGAGTAGAACCGTCAGACATATCCAGCGTTGATGGGCTTTGGAATGTGATCTCCATCCATGGTCGTGAGGCTGATCGCATATCCCAGGAGCACTTCTCAAATGAAATAAGGTCCTTTCCAGTTAGGCTTGAATTTCCCTCTCGAATCGGTGTGGAGGGATGGGAAGATTTTCTTAAGTACTGTCTCCTACCTTCAGATCTCGACAGCGAACACGTTTGTTGTAAGGCGTAGATTCACCCTTGATAGACTTGGGTATGACACAAGGCTAGGAGCCTTTTCTCGTCTAGTAGGTTCAGCTACTCAAAGAAGGACCTTTCCCTTTCTGCTTCAGATAGGCCTGATTCCATTAGGATATAGAGCAAAGGTACTTCAACTTCTACTGGCAACACAACCTCAGTTCCATACAGAAGGGAGAATGGTGTTGCCCCTGTAGCGGTATGGATCGATGTTCTATAGGCCCATAATGCAAACTGCAACATCTCGCTCCAATCTCAATAGGTGATGACCATTTTCTCAAGGATGCGGGCAACTGTCTTATTAGCAGCTTCCACAGCTCCATTGGTTTGCTGTCGATAAGGCAATGAGCGATGGTGCTTGATCTTATACTGCTCGTAGAAGGCCCTGATGCGTTTGTTTGCGAAGTTCGTGCTATTCGCGAAGTTCGCAGAAGGCAGACAACATTATTCTTGATGAATTTCTCGACATGGCCAGCCGTGATCTTGGTGTAGGACGCCGCCTTTACCCATTTGGTAAAGTATTCAATGGCAACGAGGATGAACTAATGTCCATTGGAAGCTTTTGAATTGACCTTTTCGACGAGTTCGAGGCCCCAAGTAGCAAATGGCCATGGTGTGGTCATGCTATGTAGATCGATAGTAAGAGCATGTATCAGGCTAGAGTGTTCTTGGCATTTGTAGCGCTTCTGAACCTGGTTGCAACAGTCAGTCTCCATAGTGGTCCAGAAGTATCCTTGTCATAGGATCTTCTTGGCTAGCATTTGTGAATTGATGTGGGCACCGCATACTCCCTCATCGATGTCCTTCATGATGTTGGCTGCCTCGCTCTTAGTAAGGCATCTGAGCAAGATGTTGTTGTATGATCACTTATAGAGACACTCGCCACAATGATGTAGTTCATCGCCAACTGTTGGATGGTCTGCCTGCCCATTCTGGACGTATCCTCAGGGAAAGTTCAAGTTTTAAGGAAGTTTTTGATGTCTAAGAACCATAGTGGCTCATCATCAGGCTTTATGGGTTCCTCAATCTGGAGGCAGAAGGTCGGCTCATTCCTTTGCTCAATAATGATTGGCTTCATCTTGACACCATGTGTGATTTCTACCATCGAAGATAAAGTTCCTAACGCGTTGGTGAAGCGATTCCTTATTCATGGGACATATGAGAATGTAACATCCTTGAAGCACACTATCAGATCCTGGAGGTGCTCATGGTAGGGAATTAGCTTCTCATCCTTCATCTTCCAATCGCCGTGTGTTTGGCACATGATTAACTGTGAGTCGCAAAAACTATGAGGTGAGTTATATTTAGGTCCAAAGCTACTTGTAGGCCAGCTGCGTAGGCCTCGTACTTGGCCATGTTGTTGGTGTAGGGAAATTAAATTTGATAGAAATTGGTACGTGGGATCCTTTTGGTGAGATTAGAATAGCGTCGACTCCCTGGATCTCAGCCTTTGATGCCCCGTCAAAGTGCATTACCTAGTATTCTTCCGTCTAGGTCATATCATCCTTTGTCAGAAATAAGATATCTTCATCTAGGAACTCGATTCTCAAAGGTTCATAGTTGGGTAAGGGATTCTTGGCTATATGATCAGTGAGTGCATGCCCCTAGATTGACTTCTCAGTGATGTATGTGATGCCAAATTCGGATAATAAGAGCAGCCAATGTGTGGTTCGCCCAGTGAGAGCCAACTTTTCGAACAAGTATTTTAACAGATCCATGCATGCTAAGAGTAGAATAGCTTAACTTAGCAAGTAGTGGCAAAGCCTTTGGGTGGCCCATACGAGAGCCAAACATGCTTTCTCCAGAGGAGAATAGTGTGTCTCGTAATCGGTGAACTTCTTGCTAAGATAGTAGATGGCCTGTTCCCTTCTTCCTGTTTCATCATGCTGCCCTAGGACTCATCTCATCAAAACCTCTGTCGTGGAGAGATACATTAAGAGTGCTCTCCCTAGCTCGGGTGGTACTAGGACTGGCAGGTTGAGAAGATATCCCTTGATCTTATCAAATGCTGCTTGATAGTCGTCATTCCATTCAATAGGCGAATCTTTTTTCAGTAGCTTGAAAATCAGCATGCAGATAGGAGTGAGTTGTACGATGAACCGACTGATATACTGTATCCTACCCAAGAACCCTCTAACCTCTTTCTTGGTAGATACTGGTTGCATTTCTGTGAAAGCTTTTACCTTGACTGGGTCAACCTCCATGCCTCTCTACTGACAATGAAGCCCAACAAATTTCTTAACATGGCTCCAAATGTGCATTTCTGAGAATTTAGACACAACCGATATTTTCTCAGCCTCTTAAACAGCTTCTGGAGGTTTATCCAATGGTCGCTTCGCTCGGGTGATTTAGTGATCATGTTGTCGACATACACCTTGATTTCTTTATGCATCATGTCATGAAACAGTGCCTTCATTGCTCTTTGATACGTTGCTCTGGCATTTTTTAGCCCAAATGGCATGACTCGATAGCAGAAAGTTTTCCGAGTGATAAACGCTGTCTTCTCTCGATCTGCCTCTACCATCCTAATCTTATTATATCCAGAGAATCCATCCATGAACCAGAGCATCCTGTGCCTAGCCGTGTTATCAACCAAGATGTAGATGCGTGGCAATGGGAAGTCATCTTTCGAGCTCGCCTTGTTCATGTTTCTGAAATCAATGCACATGAGAACCTTTCCATCCTTCTTCGATAACGGGACAATGTTAGCTAGCCACTGTGAGTATTTTGAGACCATGAGAAATCCTACGTCGTATTGATTGATGACCTTGTCCTTCAATTTCAGAATCCATTCTGGTTGTAGTTGTCTCAACTTCTGCTTGACTGACTTGATATTAGGATAAATGGCAACTCATGCTCGACCAAATTGGTGTCTAGACCAGGCATGTCCTCGTAGGACCATGCGAAGACATCTTGGTATAACCGAAGGAAGTTGATCATGCTTTTTCTTTCCTCAGGAGGCAACGACGTTCCGATCTTGGTTATTCATGGAGTCTTCTCGGTCCCTAGATTGATGTCTTCTATTTCTTCAACAATAGGGTTAGGTGTTAAGGTATTTTATGTGCTTGCTACTGACTTTATTGGAGACAGTGATAAGAATGGGGTTAGTGAAAATGAATCAAAGGTGGATTGAAAACTACAGAGCAGCAAGCCTAAAAATACACAGTCCTGCAAGATACAGGGCCTGTTGTAGCAAGTTTTAATAAGTGTTTTTCTCATAGGGAAAGTTGATCTAAATATCCAAGGGAGCTATCTTTAGTAGGCCCTCCAGATCTGGCTACAGATATGGAAATCCTAAATGGAAGGGGATTTAAGGTCACTGTTATTTAAATCCTAAGGTTACCTGATGCCTAAACTACAGAAATGGTTGGGAAGAATGGTGGAGTGTGAGAAAATAAATATAAAAGGGTGAGAAGTAAGCTACTAGGTACAGATCTGATGGGTCTTATAACTCAGACTCAGATCTGCTGCTATAGAAATCCTGTCCAATGGCTACATTATTACCAAAGAGGAGAAAGGATCCAACTCACCCCTGTGCCATGATCTAATCCCTTATGGCTATAACCCGTCTACTTAAATGGTCACAGACTATCCAATAGGGGAACCACAGTCTAAAGATGGGTCAGAACAAGTTTATCATTGTAGACACTACTTCATTTAGGCTACCAGCTCAAGAATCCATAGGAATCTCAACCTCTAAAGTTTTGTGCGTGGGGCTAGGCCTGCAATGTGCACTAGCCTGGACTCACAGAACCAGCAAGAGTTTGAGTACTAGCTTTTACGCTTAGCTGTTCACTGCTTTAGAAAGACAACAGTGATCCAGTCATAAGCCTACAATCTCTACAGCCAGATCAGATCTGCCATCTGATGGTGGGTCTATACAAATACAGGGGAGTGTATCTCTACACAATCTCTCACAACGCTACAAGCACAAGTGCAGAGAAGAAGGATCTGTCTTAGATTTGTGGATTGGCCTCACCCTAGGGATATAATCTGTCTACTTAAATGGTCACAGACTATCCACAGAGGCTATCCTCCTCACAGAAGTCTAAGACAGAACAAGAACATTGCTACCGCCACCATGTTCACATGGCTACCAACTCAAGCTTCCATGGGGATCCAGATTTAGTGGATCCTGTGGTGGGGCATAGGCCTGCAATGTGCCTAACCTTGACACACAGGTCACTTGGATCTAAACAAACCCCTAAAAACAATCCTCCATTGCTTACAATATAACTTAGCAATAGAGGATCTCAAGGCAGCAACCTTGTACAGAACAACTCACAAAACACCAATCCCATATATGCATAAAATCCTATTATAAAAATCCATTAAATCAATTCCAAATAGACATACAAAGACATAGCCAGCAAGTGCTGGGCTATGGAGAGAAGAAAAAGGGAAAAAGAAACTGCCTAAACCCTAACCTTATCCTACTACAATTCTACAGTTGGTTTCAAGAAGGAGTACAGAAGATCAGTCCCTTAAACCTAAACTACGCTTAGGCTTATATAGTAGTCATCTCTCTCAGAATTAGGGTTAGGAAAACCCTAATTTATCAATGCTATCATGGCCCATTTATGTTCCTTGGATGCCTCGGGGCTTGCGCATGGAGATTGGAGCATTGGAGTGCATTGCCCTAGTTGCTAGAAGTTCCCAGATTGCCCCTGCAGAAGTGGGGGAGAAGTTAAGAACCCAAGCCTCACTAGGTAGAAAGGCTTTCCAGGTCTTATCGCGTGATAGAATTGGTGTCGCGAGATTGATTTGACTTGAAGCTCTTACCGTCATGGGATTGGTACTTTGGTCATCTCGGGGATGCTATGGTCATCGCAGGATTGCTCTTTCCATTTGAATGGTGAGAGAATTGCGCGCGCAGTTCGTTCCTTGGTGAATCCTACGGGGATCCTCGCGAAGAAGCAAGGTGCATGGACTTCTGGATCGTGCGAGCAGTTCCCTGAAGGTCTGTATCCGGCGGCCACTATCCGACAGCTGCGCGCAGGAATACCTGGAGCTCTCTCTCCTTAGTGAATCGCGCGAATATTAACGGCTCCTCTTTTGAGCTGCGTGAGACTGCGCGAATGCTTTACTAGCGCTTATGACTGAGCCTCACGAGAACCGCATGAAGTCTACTTTTCAATTCCTTCTATCATCAAACCGCACGAGAACGGTGCGAAGACTGCGTGACAAGTTGGTGTGCTCCCCTTAGAAGCCTTTGACAACTACACAAAGCATTCTTTCTGGTTCAATTGAGCCCTGCGACATCTGCGCGAGGCATTATTCTTGACTTGTTTCTACTTTGCTGTGCCTATGTTGCAGTCATTTCTTTGTCTTGGTTCAACCTTCTTTCTTCTGAGGAACTTCTGGGTCAACAGTAGGCTTCATGGCATGGTTAGGGGCTTATTTGCAGCTTTTGCTTATTACCTACAAAATTATCTTAACAGTCATTTATTAAATGACTAAGGGTCTAACAGAGATTAAGTTAAGGGGTGAAAAGTGGTACTTTTCAGGTCTTAACACACCCCCAAACCTAATCTTTGCTAGTCCCTTAGCAAAGCTTTAACTAATTAAATGCCACTTTCGTAGGGATCACGGGTACATTTAGCATATGTATCAAGCCTTTTAAACCCCTAGGTGATCCCTAGTAGAGGAGTGAAGTCTCCTGAGGGTTTTCAGTGAAGATACCTACAAACTTCACCATTAGAACAGTTAAGTATAGTGCAGTTAATGACAACACAAATTTCAATGTATAAAGCTTCATTTCACACCCATTCTTTAACACTTTGAGGGAACTGCAACAGTAATGCAGGCCATTCAAAACTTAAAATTTAGTAAGTGTTTGCATCACCACCATTAATTTTATATTAGAAATTCAATGTGTAAAAATTAGTACCCAGCTTGCCTTAAATTCAAAATTCGGGTTGGATACAGCCCCAATGAGGTTAAAATTCAGACCCAATTCTTACCAGGGCTATCTCTTAATATTGACAATCTAAGGGTGTTCACATTCAAAACAGCTAAAGAGCAGTTACAGACCCCAAATGCGCTAGCAAGCATGAGCATAGGCAAAACTTCTAATTTCTGACATCTTCATGACTTTTCACCGTAGATTAGACAACTCCTCATCTCCACATGATAGCTCATTTCACTTTGGATCTACAAGGTCTTTTTAAATGGGTTGTAATGTGGCTTATGGGTGAGGGATATAAAGAATTAAGGGGTAAAAAGGGAATCAAAATTAAGAAATCCGCAAGGTAGGGAATAATTCATGACTTCAAAACCTTCAATTCAGCAAAACTTCATCTTACTTGATATATTCCATAATCAAAGTGGCCAGCTTCTCCTCTGCTTTTCAATTTTCAGATGATGTTCTTCTCTAGACTTCTCTTTCTCTTTTTCTTTTTATTTTTATTCGATATTTTTATGATTTTTATGATGAACTGCCACACATATACCATTGATACACTGTTGTTCATAAGTTACTTTTCTTCACCTTCCACAGAATGTTTGACCACTCTCACTATCTTTAACTCCTTCTCCTTTACCTTCTGAATTCTCAGAGTGAGGGTGAGGTTGAATCAGGTCATAAGGTTAAGGTGCAAGTATTCTGGTGTTTGTTAAAGAAAAGTAGGATTTTTAAGGCTCAACTAGTGTATGCAAAAGGGCAGCTTTTAAAAGGTTAGATTTTTAGGCGCAAACTGTCCAATGAGGGCCTTGGATCATTTCCTTAGTATCATGAGTGTTGTCAATCAGTTTTGATTTGGAGGTGCCTAACTTCTAATGAAAAGGTTTTGATTCAATCAGTCCTCAGAGCAGAAATAATGCCAAAAACACTCTTCAAAAGAAAATGATGGGCCCAAATCTCACTAGATATGGTCCTCAAATTAACCCATGGGGTGTATTTTCATCTGTTTCTCTCCTCTTAGGTTCACTGAGTACTAACTGAAAATTTTTCTGATGTTAGCTTCATGGTGGTGTCAAGATTTTAACATTTTTAGTTTCGAAAAGTCTGCAAGAATATTTTAATTAATTTTCTTTTTTTACCAGTTTCCTCTTTGTATCAGGTTAGGTGGAAATTGACTTTATGCATCCCAGTTATACCACCATTATTGCACTAAATTTAACTATTCTATTTGCAGACCTACCCTGCCACACTCTCAAACCATGAGGAGTAGTATCCTCACTAGTTCAAAGGTGAGAGAGTGCAGTAAATTCTATACAGAACAAATAAACACACAAGAAGACAAATAGAAATACATAAGAGCAGCCAAATAGAACTAAGCAAAGATGGAAATCTGATCAGTATAGAACAAAAAGAAAAATTCATTATAATACAAAAAGATTACAAAAAGATTTATAAAAAGAGAAAAAATAAAAGCTTAAGAACAGACAAAATAGGGGGGAGGAGAGAACAGGGTTCAAGGGGGAGTCGGTGGTGGAGGGGTTGAGGAAGATGGTGGGGGAGGTGCAAGTGGTTCGATTTTTTTCTTCTTCTTCTCTCTCTTCTCCTTTTTCTTCTCCTCCTTGGCCAGGATCCTCTGGACCTCTTCATACTCATCCCAAAGAAATTGTAATGGGTCCGGCTCCTTAGGCGGTGGGGGGTCCAACCACATAGGATAGAATTTGTTTGGGAACTCGTTGGGTTTTTCATTCCCCATGGTTATGAGGAGGGCCGGACTGTTAGGGTTAGAAGAGAATGGATGAGATGAGGACGAAGTAACTTCGTATTTAAAATACTTGGACGGTGGAAAATGAATCGGCATATTAAAGTTTTGTCCGTTTCCAAGCTTGGCAATAAATTGTGAGTGTTCGGGGAATGATGAATCGCACAACTGATTAAGGGAAAAGAGAGCTCACACTAAATGATGTTCTAAATTTAGCCTTGGTATTTAAGGTGATCCCGTGTATTGCACAGCTGCACACTAGAAGATGTGGAACTTTGCTTTTCGCGCACTAAGGACTCCGCGAACAAGCTCTGACATGGCCCACGATTATGAAAATGAGGCCATTTTAATCCCTTGATCGAGATCAACACTCGATCTCTGTGCACCATTTGTGCTGAGGCCTATACTTGCACAATGTCATGCATCCACTCAGTTGCCATCTACATTTATCATTCACATGGATTCCTATTTCAAATGAGAATAGCCTCCCTAAATTCATCTCCCATGTTACTGACAAAAGTGAACAATATGAAGACTAAAAAAAATAAATAAATAAATAAACAAGCACACAGAACAGATATGGCATATAAATCAATATACTACAACAAGAAGAGAAATTCTATTAACTTGGAAAAACATGTAGAATTGTAATTACAATGAGAAGATTAGAAGGGAACAGAAAGAAGAGCCTAAGTACAATCGAGTCTAAGAGGAGGAAGAATCTGAATCCGAATCTGTAAACCAGTCCCAACCCAGCTTTTATGCATGTTTCCTAAGTGCAGCTTTGTCCTCTTTCTTGCGGGCTTGCTTCTCAGTTGGACTTATTTTCTTCCTAGCTTTGTTCACAGCTGGAGTCTTTTTCTTAGGCAGCCTTGGTTTCTTCGGTTGGGCTGGTGGTTTCTTCATGGTTGGAACCTTTGGTGCCCTCACCCTCATCTTTCTGGTTTTGGATTCAGGAGGGATCATAGGTGATTTTCCTTTGTTTGGCTCAGTGGTGGCTGCTGCATCCTTCCCTTTATCTTTGGGCTCAGGCTGGCCACGGGGTTTTGCCTCCTCAGACTAGGCAGCTGGCTCTTTACCAATTTTAATAAAGGCTGCTATGTAAGCAGTCCTCTTAGCAGTGACTTTCCTCTGTTTAGGATAAGTTTGCTCAGTTAGAGGTGTAGCAGGGGCCTTGGTAGGTGGAGGCTGCTTTGTAGGAGGTGATGAAGGAGGGGCAGTAGGGGCCTTCCATTTATCTGGTTGGATCTTTGGTTGTGCCTTCTCATACTGGGCAGTTGGCTCTGAAGTAGATTTAGGCTCAGGGTCTGGCATGCGGACAGAGAGTGGGGTGGGCTGCTGAGCTGCAGTTCTGATAGCAGCCAATGCAGCTTCCAATGAGGCTATCTAGATTTTGGCTTTGAGGAGGTCAGTCTGATGGATTTTCTTTTGGAGCTTGAGGATCTCCTGGGCATTGTTGAACCTCTTTTTGAAAAGTCTTGCTTTCATCTTCTCCGCAGCAGTGTTGGCTTTCTCTAGCTCCAGATTCAGCTGATGATAAGCAGCTATAGATTGGGCCTTCTGATAGGCCTCCAATATGTTAGTCCACCCAAGGGAGATGCCCAGTAATTGCTTTCTGTGGGCTTCCTTCATTTCATCAATCTGCTATAGTAGGGGGGTCTCAATGGACTGTCTAAGTTGGGCGATGCCCCTCAGGACATATCTCCTAAGGTAGGGACTGTCCCTCATGGCATGGAGGATGGTGAGGTAGGGAGGGATGTAAAAGGAGTATTTGGGTGCGATAGGAAGAGAGAAAGTGGAAGGAGCAAACTGTGATTGGTCTTGGGTGGAGGAAATTGGGTTAACAGTGGGTAAGTCTAGTGGTTGGGGGAGGGTAATAGGTTCTGGGTCTATTTGGGTCTGTTTGTCAGTGTATGTTGGAGGGGGTAGGATAAGAGGTGGGATGGAAAGTATGGGGGGAAAGAAAAATAGGGTAGGATCACTAGGAGTAGGGGGTGATGGGAGAGGGAAAATGGGAATGGTGAAAGATATGAAAGAGAATGGTGGGATTGTGGGGATTAAAGGGAGTGTTGGTGGTGGGGGGGGTTGAGAGTCAAGGCTGGAATCTTGGATGTGAGAGTCAGGGGAAAGGACCAGGGGGGTTGGAGTGGATTTTTGAGGGATGGGTGGGTTGGTTAATGTCTGGAGGGTGGAGTTGATGGATGTGAGTTCAGTCTGCATCTGGTCCTGGGTGTGTGTAGTGATGGATAATTTAGATTGGATGTCTTGGATTAGGGGGAGGATAAGAGTCAGTATGTCTAGGCTGAGAGGTTGAGTTTGTGTAGAAGAGGGCACAGGTTGAAAAGGTGAGGAAGGGGCATGATGAAAAGTGGAGGGAGGAGGAGATTGGAGTTCTGGGGAGTGATGTGGTGATGTAATTGGGGAGTCCGGGAGGGGGGTGTAGTGGCTGGGTATTGTGTCAAGGAAACTAGCCATAAAGGCTTGGAATCTTGTGGTTGTGTTAAGGTTTAAGTCTATGTCTGGGAATGGGGATGCGATACGCATGGCAGGAGTGGTGTCTGGGTCAATGTTAGGTGTGTCAGTGGTTTTCTTTCTTTTGTAGGAGATGAGTGGAGTGCTGTCGGGGTGTTGTGAAGATGAAGGGGGTATTGGGGCTGTGTATTGAGGTAAGGTAGGGGATGGGGAGGGGCTGACATGGGGGGTGGTGTCCTCCCAGGTACCAATCACAGGTGAAGGGGGAGTGGGCATGGATAATGAGGACAGAGGAGGGTGAGAGAGAGATGGAGTAAGAGATGTGGTCAGGATAGGGGATCCTGGAGTAAAAGGTGGGGGAGCTGAGGTGACTGTTGTAGCAGTGGTAATGACAGGCTCTGGGAGCACCTCTTTGGTAGCAGGGGTAGACCTTGGCACAGCTTCCTCAACAACTTACTTGGGAGGGGCCTGAGCCTCAGCTTTCTTCTTCTTCTAGGCCTCCATCAGGCTCCTGATGATTTCCCATTGCCTCTTGGCAAAAGTAGTAGGGGCAAGGGTGGTAGTCCCCTCTATTTTTGCTATCTTGTACCTCCCCTTTAGTAGCAGCTTGGTGATGACTCTGGCATAGGGGAGTGTGTGCGGCTTCTTATTCTACCCCAATTTCTCCACCAGGTACTTCATTGCCTCAAAGATCAACTAGGCTGCATGGAAGCCATGGCCCAGAGAGGAGTAGACTGCATCAGCAATAGGGGCTCTCCTCTCCTGCTGATGGCCTGAGCAATATATGTTCTTTCTTAGGACCTGGTCAATGAAGAGGAGTTCATACTCTAATTCTCTTCTTCTGATTGAATCCCCTGAGGCCTTTAATCCTCTAGTCAAAGCCCTTGCAAATGTATCAATTGAGGCACTCAGGGGGAGGCCATATCCACAGCTAGGGTCGAATGCGGCTGGGATGCCCAATACTTTTGCAATCACTTTGGGGCCAACTAATATTTCAAAGTCATCAATCAACACTAGCAAGCCTAGTTGTCCATCCTTGTCTTTTTTGACCCTGATGTGCTGATAAAACAGTTGTACTAGCCTAGGATAGGCTAGTGCTGGAATTTCTCTCATCAAGGTTGTCAGGCCAGCCTTGCTCATAAATTGAATGGCAGGGGCAGAGAGAGGCTCCTTCTCAAAGAATGGCAGGTCAAAAGCTATTTCAGGCTCTAAGGGGATTGATGCCATGAGCTTTGAAGAAGTAGAAAACTCAGAAGTTGGCTCCTCCACCTCCTCAACCACTTCCTTCTCTTTTTTAGGTGCCTTTGAAGTCTTGGCCTTCTTAGGAGTGGTCTCAACAGGGGCCTTATCCTTGCCCCTTTTCTTTGGTGCGCTCTTAGGGGCCATTACAACTTCTACCTTGAAAGATGAGAAAGGGAGATTGAGATCTGAGTGCCTACCCTAAAATTCTAGGGTTTGGTTCAATCTGTCGGACAGGGCACTGCAAGATCTCTGAGCAGAGGGCAATAGATGGGGGTGATGCTAGGAACAAATCTGTAGATTCCTGGTGTGAATGATAGGTTGTAGAGTGGATGCTGGAGGAGAGAGGTAGAAGAGTGCCGAAAGCTAGGGTTTCGTAGGGTGAAGAAGGAAGAGAGTATTGTAAATGGAGACAAGCGCGGGGTTGAAATAGTTATCGCAAAGCTTGACGCGCTGTAGAATATCTGGTCGCGGGATTGGAAGTGAAACCTAGCGAAGGTGCTATTCAACTTGGATTGGGCTACAATCTCCCAGGTTGACCTTGGAGCGCATGACAACATGTGAAGAGTTCATGTGAATTGCGCGAGAGGCTCCCAAGTTCACTTTGAATCTCATGACAACCTTTGAATCTCGCGACAGATACTAAAGTATTCCTTTTGGATTACGCAAGAGTCTTTCAGGCTTTCTGCTGAACCTCGCGACAGCTAGTGAAATGATCTATTTGGATCGCGCGAGATGTTCTCAGGTGTATTTGAATCTCGTGACAGCTATTGAATAGTTCTATGTGAACTGCGCGAGAGTCTCTCAGGCCTCCTTTTGAACCCAGCGACAGCAATGTAGTAAACAGAGAGCATGTGCTCTCTGTTCTGCCAATTCCATTTGTGTTGTGGCTGGATTCATGGCATGATTCTCCACCATGGGTACCCCCAGACACATTAAAATCAACCATTCAAGCAAGGACAACAAAAATCACCCTCCCACATTATGCATTCAAGCATAAACAATCAATCCAAGAGCAGTAATCATCAAACCAAGCATAAAAAATTCAAACTAGACATGCCCAGATTCAAGTGGGGCTACTAAAATTTCCTAGAGAACTTGAACAAAAGAAAGCAAGACAAATCTAACAAAACCAAAGTACATATGATACAATATTGACACACCTGTGGATCAGTTTAATGAAGGATCCCCTTGAAAGTGAATGGTGTCCATGGGTTCAGCAGGTTTTTGAAACAAGGCTTAAGCCTCTGACCATTCACCTTCAGGGTTTTCCCAGACTTGGGATCCTTGATTTCCACAGCACCAGATGGGGAAACACTCATGACAATGTAGGGACCTTCCCATCTGGATTTTAGTTTGTCAGGAAAAAATTTAAGTTTGGAGTTAAATAACCAAACCTTGTCACCAGCCATGAAGCTCTTTCTCAACAGACCCTTGTCAAAGAAAGCTTTGAACCTTTCCTTGTAGATCCGAGCATTGGCATATGCATCCATTCATAGCTCATCCAATTCTGACAGCTGCAGCAACCTGTGATGACCAGCAGAAGTTAGGTCTAGATTTAAATGTTTAATGGCCTAATAGGCCCTGTGTTCTAACTCTACTGGGAGATGACAAGCCTTGCCATAAATCAGTCTGAAAGGGGACATCCCAATGGGAGTCTTATAGGCAGTCCTATAAGCCCACAGTGCATCACTAAGTTTTTCAGCCCAGTCCTTTCGGTCAGTCGCCACAGTCTTCTCAAGGATGTGCTTGATCTCTCTATTAGAAATTTCAACTTGCCCACCGGTTTGTGGGTGGTAGGGAGTAGCAATCCTATGTGTGACAGCATATTTCTTGAGCAAGCTCTCGAAATTTCTATTGCAGAAATGGCCACCCCCATCACTGATAATGGCCCTAGGGGTGCCAAATCTCGAGAAGATATTCAACTTTATAAACTTGAGGACAACCTGATTATCATTAGTTCTTGTGACAATGGCTTCTACCCATTTTGAAACATAATCCACTGCCACTACGATGAAATGATAACCATTTGAAGGAGGAAAGGGGCCCATGAAGTCAATACCCCAAACATCAAACAGCTCCACAACAAGGATGGGCTGCAAAGGCATTGAGTTTCTTTTAGACAACCCTCCTAATTTTTGCCATCTTTCACAGGTCCTGCAATGTGTATTGGCATCTCTGACTAAAGAAGGCCAATAGAACCCATACTGTAATATTTTGTCAGCTATTTTTCTTCCACTAAAGTGGCCTCCACAGGCATATTTATGGCACATGGCCAGAATACTCGGGACATCACTTTCTGGAACACATTTTCGGATGATTTGGTCTGCACAATACTTGTATAAGCAAGGTTCCTCTTAGAAAAAGAACTTGACCTGTGAGAAAAACAGGTCTTTGTCCATTTTGGTTCAATGGGCAGGAATCTTGCCTATAACTAGATAATTGACTATCTGTGCATACCAAGGAACCAAGGATTGGATGGTAAACAATTGCTCATCTAAGAAGACATCATGTGTAGGAACATCAATACATTTCTCCAACACAATTCTGGACAAGTGGTCAGCCACTACATTTTCTACACCCTTTTTGTCCTTGATTTCAATGTCAAACTCCTGCAATAGGAGTATCCATCTAATCAGCCTGGGCTTAGCATCCTTCTTGGACAGTAGGTACTTCAATGCTGAGTGGTCTGTGAAAATTATAGTTTTAGACCCAAGTAGGTAAGGTCTAAATTTGTCCACAACAAAAACCACTGCCAGAAGCTCTTTCTCAGTATTGGCGTAATTCAGCTGAGCTTCAGCAAGTGATTTGCTGAGATAGGCAATGACCACAGGTAGCTTATCTTTTCTCTGACCCAAAACAAAACCTATTGCCAAGTCGGATGCATCACACATCAACTCAAAGGTAGTGTATAGTCCGGTGTTTGGAGTATAGGGGCAGAGGTGAGGCAAATCTTCAAAGTTTTAAAAGCCTCAAGACATTCAGCAGAAAAGTCAAAGGGCACATCTTGGCAGAGCAGGTGGCACAATGTTTTAGCAATTTTGCTGAAGTCTTTGATAAACCTCCTATAGAATCCAGCATGTCCAAGGAAAGATTTGATTTGTTTGACTGTTCTTGGAGGGGACAAATTTGCAATGAGGTTAACTTTGGCCTTGTCTACCTCAATTCCATCTTTAGAGACTACATGGCCCAACACAATACCTTGTGTTACCATGAAGTGGCTCTTTTCCCAACTTAAGACCAAATTGGTCTCCTCACATCTTTGCAAGACCAGGTGGAGGTGTTACAGACATTGGCCAAAACTGTCCCCATAGATAAAGAAATCATCCATAAAAATTTCTAAGAATTTGTCAATCATATCAGAAAATATGGCATACATACACCTCTGAAAGGTGGCTGGGGCATTACACAGCCCAAAAGGCATCCTTCTGTAAGCAAAGGTGCCAAAAGGACAAGTAAATGTAGTTTTCTCTTGATCAAGAGGGTGCACAGGGATATGGTTGTACCCTAAGTACCCATCAAGAAAATAGTAAAAAGCATTCCCAGCAGACTTATCCAAAATTTGATCATTAAAGGGGAGAGGGAAGTGGTCTTTTCTGGTCTTAGAGTTGAGCTTTCGATAATCGATGTAAACTCTCCAGCCAGTGGTCTCCCTGAGTGGTCTCAGCTCTCTAGACTCAGTTGTGATAACTGTTGTGCCAGATTTCATAGGCACCACCTGGATAGGTGCCACCCATTCAGAATAAAAAATGGGGTGAATCACCCCAACATCTAGCAATTTAATGATTTCTTTTAGGACCACTTCCTACATGTGAGGATTCAATTTCCTCTATATTTCCCTGGAGGGTGTTGAGCCCTCCTCTAGATGGATCCTGTGCATACAGATTGATGCATCTATCCCTCCTAGATCTGCAATGGTCCAGTCAATTGCCATTTTGTGCTTCCTCAAGACTGTTAGTAATTCTTCCTCTTGCTCATTGGTAAGAGAAGAGATAATTACAGGAAGTTTTTCATCTTTCTCAAGGAAAGCATATTTTAATGTTTCTGGAAGCTTCTTGAGTTCCAGATTAGGGACTTATTGGATGGATGGCAGGATTGGTGGTTTGTTGGTTTGAGGAAGGGGTAGCAATGTTGGTTTCCAAAAGGAATGCTGCACTAAGCCCATAGAAGACTTCAATGTGGGCATGTCTTCGGGCATTACAGCTGGGCTTCCTTCCTCTACCATGTTCCAAACTTCAGTTAAACTTGTGACAATGTTGCCCCACTCCAGCAGAGTGGGCAGTTCTTCTTCAACAACTTCTTCTAGTACATCCACTGCAAAGCATTCTTCATTGTCCAGCTAAGGTTACTTTGCACTGTTGTACATATTAAGCTCAACCTTCATATGTCCGAAAGTTACCTCCATGATCTCAGACCTGCATTGAATGCATGTATTGGCAGTGGCGAAGAATGGTCTGCCCAAAATAACAGGTATCGGGGATGTACTCATGTTGCAGCCCATGTCCAAAACAAGGAAGTCTGCAGGGTAAAAGAACTTGTCCACCCCCACTAAGACATCCTCTACCACTCCCATGGGTCTCCTTTCAGACTTGTTAGCCATTAACAACACAATGGGGGTGGGTTTTAGCTCCCCCATGGCAGCAGGGTAACACTGGCTCCAAGGTCTAGAAGGGCCCTTCCAATTGTGTGGTCTCCAATTATGCAGGGAATAGTGGGTATCCCTGGGTCTTGTAACTTCTCTGGCATTGTCATGTTTAATACAGAAATAACTGTATTAGTTGCAAAGACCTTTTGGACAAATGGCCTCTAGCTTTCCACTGCTGAGTACAAAGGTCTTTCAGAAATTTGGCATAGGTTGGGACCTGTCGAATTACATCAAGCATGGGCAAATTAATTTTTACCTGCTTAAAGGTCTCCATCATTTCCTCTATCTGTGCATTCCTCCTATCAAAAGGGGCAGGGCCACTCAAAGCTTGGGGAAATGGCAACTGAGGTACTGCTGGTTCCTCAGCTACAAGCCTATGACTGAACTTTTGTTTTTTTTCTTTTTTCATCTTTTATTTCCTACTGAGGCTCAACTACAGCCTCTTTATTTTTCCCTTGTTGCAGGATAGCAGGCAACTCGACTCTGTGCTCTGACAAAGTCCTTCTCACTTTCACTCGACAGTTCTTTGGGAATGACCTCTCCTTGTTCCTTTCCCACAGTTTGTCTACCTTTGATTAGGGTTGTGATGGCATTAGCTCCCTCAAAACTTGAGGAGCCTTCTCCAATCGAATATTAGCCCTTAGGGTTGGCCACTAGCTGGCTTGGTAACCTAACCTCTTCTTTTTTGGCCAAGGCATTGGATGTTTGGCCAAGCTGTTCTTCTATTTTCTTGATGCTTTGACTGTGAGAAGTCATAGTCTGAGTCAAGACTCCAAGGCTTTGCAATGAGGTCAAAACTTTATCCTCGAAAGAAGCATTTCGGGGCTGAGGTGGGAGAACTAACAATTGATTTTGCTGCTGGGGCTGCTGCTGATTCTGGAAATTTGACCTTGTGGCATATCCCTGGTTAAATTACTGTTGTGGCCTTTGAGGTAAGGCCAATATCTGCTGTGGATGCATATAATTGTCTTGTCTCCACCTCAAATTTGGGTGGTCTCTCCATTGGTAACCAGCATTTTGGCGCTGGTATTCAAATGGCTATTTGTTGTAGCTACCAGATTGTTGCTGGCCAAATGATTGGGCAGTAGGAGCTTGTTCCATCACATACTCAGAATATTGCCCTACAGATGGGCACTCTTCCACTATGTGTTGTGGAGATTGGCATATCAGACATGCCTCCATCACTTGTTCAGCCAATCTGGGCTGCACCACAGTTAATAGTTTATTAAACTTATCAGAAAGATTGGCCATCTGCATTCTCAGGTCATTGTTTCCACTAACTTCATACATCTTTCCTTTGGTAGTTTCAACAAGCCCCAGGTTAGGAGAAGGCTCTTGAACAGTTCTTGATGAGGACACCTTTTGGAAAGCATTCTCACTGATGACCACGAATAAGTCCCATGCCTCATCAGCTATTTTATGCATGTACGTTCCATCACAAGAGCCATCTACCATGTCTCTACTTTTCTCATCGATCCCATTATATAAGCTTTGGACAAGCTGCCAGTCAGGGATATTGTGGTGGGGACATTGTTTGAGCATCTCCTTAAATCTGTCCTGGGATTGGTTAAAATCCTCAGTTGGGGATTGGGCAAAAGGAAATATAGCTTTCCTCAACTGGCTGAATTTTGTCTCTGGGAAGAATTTGGTCAGAAATCTTGTCTGGAGGTCTTTCCAAGAAGTGATCTTTGTTGTTTGGAAGGAGCTAACCAGGTCTTGTCCCGCCCTTTAGGGAGAAAGGAATGAGCCTTAACCTAGTGGCTTTTGGTCCCAAACCAGCAATGGAGAATATTGTGCACAGGGCCAATAAATGGTCAATGTGCTTGTAAGGGTCTTCCTTGCTAAGCCCATGAAAAGAGGGAAGCATTTGGATGATGGAGGTTTTAATCTCATAGTTTTCCTGAACATCTGGGAATTGAATGTTGAATGGAGAATTATAATCTTCAGGAGCATTCAATTCCTTCAATGTTCTGGGTTACTCTTCACCCATAACTGCTGTCTCAATTTCAGTAGGGGGCTCAACTGTGGTGTGTCTGAGCCTTCTTGATCTTCTATCTCAGGGTTAGGAGGCTCTAATGTAGGACTGAGGGATCTCCTTCCTAACATGCAGACACACCAACAACAGGGAAGACTACTCGCAGACACATTGCACTTAACTAAATTACAACTATCCTAATCAACTGCTATGGAATTTTCAAAGGAGAAATAGACTGAGTTTTAGAGGGCTAGAGAAGTGCAAATAGAGGTAGCTAGACTCCCAGTGCAATTCTACTCTCCTTCTCTGCTACTGTCCAGATCTGCAAGAAAAATTCCAAAATGTAAATCAGCAGTATCAATTATTCACAAGTACAACTACCACGAGGGTGACCCGGGTTCGATCCTCGACAGCGGTGCCAAAAACTTGTTAAGGTATTTTATGTGCTTACTACTGACTTTATTAGAGACAGTAATAAGAATGGGGTTAGTGAAAATGAATCAAAGGTGGATTGAAAACTCCAGAGCAGCAAGCCTAAAAATACAAAGTCCTGCAAGATACAAGGCTTGTTGTAGCAAGTTTTAATAAGTAAGAGTTTGTCCCACAGGGAAAGTTGATCTAAAGCTCCAAAGGAGCTATCTTTAGTAGGCCCTCTAGATCTGGCTACAGATCTGGCAATCCTAAATGGAAGGGGATTTAAGGTCACTATTATATAAACCCTAAGGTAACCTAATGCCTAAACTACAGAAATGGTTGGGAAGAATGGTGGAGTGTGAGAAAATAAATATAAAAGGGTAAGAAATAAGCTACTAAAGAATAAAGAAAATAAAAATCTAGGGTCTGCTAATAGATCAAGATTTCCCGGCAACGGCGCCAAAAACTTGTTAAGGTATTTTATGTGCTTGCTACTAACTTTCTTGGAGACTGATAAGAATGGGGTTAGTGAAAATGAATCAAAGGTGGATTGAAAACTACAGAGCAGCAAGCCTAAAAATACACAGTCCTGCAAGATACAGGGCATGTTGTAGCAAGGTTTAATAAGTAAGAGTTTGTCTCACAGGGAAAGTTGATCTAAAGCTCCAAGGGAGCTATCTTTAGTAGGCCCTCAAGATCTGGCTACAGATCTGGCAATCCTAAATGGAAGGAGATTTAAGGTCACTATTATTTAAATCCTAAGGTAACCTAATGCCTAAACTACAGAAATGGTTGGAAAGAATGGTGGAGTGTGAGAAAATAAATATAAAAGGGTGAGAAGTAAGCTACTAGGTACAGATCAAATGGGTCTTATAACTCAGACTCAGATCTGCTGCTATAGAAATCCTGTCCAATGGCTACATTATCACCAAAGAGGAGAAATGATCCAACTCACCCCTGTGCCATGATCCAATCCCTTATGGCTATAACCTGTCCACTTAAACGGTCACAGACTATCCAATAGGGGAACCACAGTCCGGAGATGGGTCATAACAAGTTTATCATTGTAGGCATTACTTCATCCAGGCTACCAGCTCAAGAATCAATAGGAACCTCAACCTCTAAAGTTCTGTGTGTGGGGCTAGGCCTGCAATGTGCACTAGCCTGGACACACAGAACCAGCAACAGTTTCAGTACTAGCTTTTACGCTTAGCTATTCACGGCTTTAGAAAGACAGAAGTGATCCAGTCACAAGCCTACAATCTCTACAGCCAGATCAGATCTGCCATCTGATGGTGGGTCTATATAAATATAGGGGAGTTTGTCTCTGCACAATCTCTCACAAGGCTATAAGCACAAGTGCAGAGAAGAAGGATCTGTCTTAGATCTGTGGATTGGCCTCACCCTAGGGCTATAATCTGTCCACTTAAATGATCACAGACTATCCACAGAGGCTATCCTCCTCACAGAAGTCTAAGACAAAACAAGAACATTGCTACCGCCACCATGTTCACAAGGCTACCAGCTCAAGCTCCCATGGGGATTCCGATTTAGAGGATCCTGTGGTGGGGCATAAGCCTGCAATGTGCCTAACCTGGGCACGCAAGTCACTTGGATCTAAATAAAATCTTAAAAACAATCCTCCATTGCATACAATATAACTTAGCAATGGAGGATCTCAAGACAACAGCCTTGTACAGAACAACTCACAAAATACCAATCCCATATATGCATAAAATCCTATTATAAAAATCCATTAAATCTATTCCAAATAGACATACAAAGACATAGCCATCAAGTGCTAGGCTATGGAGAGAAGAAAAAAGGGAAAAAGAAATTACCTAAATCCTAACCTTAGCCTACTGCAATTCTACTATTGGTTTCAAGAAGGAGTACAAAAGACCAGTCCCTTAAACCTAAACTAGGCTTAGGCTTATATAGCAATCAGCTCTCTCAGAATTAGGGTTAGGAAAACCCTAATTTATCAATGCTATTGTGGCCCATTTCTGTTCCTTGGATGTCTCGAGGCATGTGCACAGAGATTAGAGCATTGGAGTGCGTGCCCTAGTTGCTAAAAGGTCCCAGATTGCCCCTACAGAAGTGGGGGAGAAGTTAAGAACTCGAGCCTCACTAGGTAGAAAGGCTTTCTAGGTCTTATCATGTGATAGAATTGGCATCGCAGGGTTGATTTGACTTGAACCTCTTGCTGTCGCGAGATTGGTAATTTGGTCATCGCGGGGATGCTCTGGTCGTCGCGAGATTGATCTTTCTATTTGAATGGCGCAGGAATTACGCGCGCAGTTAGTTCCTTGGTGAATCCCGTGGGGATCCTCGTGAAGAAGCAAGGTGCATGGGCTTCTAGATCGCGCGAGTAGTTCCCTAAAGGTCTGTGTCCCGCGGCCACTGTGCGACAGCTGCACGCAGGAATACCTAGAGCTCTCTGTCCTTAGTGAATCGCGCGAAGATTAACGGCTCCTCTTTTG
This sequence comes from Chloranthus sessilifolius, assembly GCA_021018995.1. NCBI lineage: Eukaryota > Viridiplantae > Streptophyta > Magnoliopsida > Chloranthales > Chloranthaceae > Chloranthus > Chloranthus sessilifolius. Next base: position 94,382,246 of record CM037585.1, read on the forward strand.
AGCTGCACGAGTGCTTCACGATCACTTATGACTAAGCCTCGCGAGAACCATGTGAAGTCTACTTTTCAATTCCTTTTGTTATCAAACCATGTGAGAACCGCGCGAAGACTATGTGACGAGTTTGTGTGCTCCCTTCAGAAGCCCGCGACAACTGCGCGAAGCGTTCTTTCTGGTTCAATTGAGCCCTGCGACATCTGCGTGAGGCATTCTTCTTAACTTGTTTTTGCTTTGCTGTGCCTATGCTGCAGCCAATTCTCTGTCCTAGTTCAACCTTCTTTCTTCTGAGGAACTTCTGGGTCAACAGTAGGCTTCATGGCATGGTTAGGGGCTTATTTGTAGCTTCTACTTATTACCTATAAAATTGTCTTAACAATCATTTATTAAATGACTAAGGGTCTAACAAAGATTAAGTTAATGGGTGAAAAGTGGTACTTTTTAGGTCTTAACAGTAGGACCGTGCTCAAAGTCAGTAAACCGCTTAAGGAGTTCATTGGGGAGCTCCTCAGTAGGGATCACCTCGTCAAGACTCGTGACTCCAACCTCTTCTTGTATTTTTATCGGAAAGGGGTCAATTCCACGTGGGACGGGTTTTTCGATCAAGGCATCATTTTCTTTGATTTTATTAGGAATTTTAAAAGATAATCTTTTTAGATTTTGTATTTTTTCTATGTTTTTGGGATTTTTGTTTTCTCCAGAAATGGGCCCTTGGTAAAGCGAGTCCCTATATATACACGGTATTGCCTGCCAAGGGCTCATCTCAGTTTTTACAGGTTGTTTTTTTTAGGAAACGAGTGCTGAAATCTAGGCCACTTGTCACTTCAAGAGTTTGGGTCATAGACACCCTATTCCATACCCGTGGTGTCGCTCCTTTACTTGTTTGGATGGAAGAGGGTGTCTGGTATGATTCCTCGGAGTCAACTTCCATCATGTTGATACCAGATTCGTCTGAGATTCTGTCCTTAACCGCTAGCAAAGTCCTATGGTGATTTACCATAGGGGGAGATTGGGCAGGTACGAAAAACTCTTGCTCGAAAAGGGGCATGGTGGCTAAATCTATTTCCAAGTTGGGAGGGAAAATTTAGGGATTGGTGGGGTGGACAGGTACTGCTGGTTTATGTTGGGTTAACTATGTTGCCCCATTTTGATCAATCTTCACGGTCCCTACACTCATGAAGGTATCCTGAATGTGAGGTCTAGGACGAGTTTCCTCTTCTAGGGTCATCCCCTTGGCTTTTACTGCAGCAGTGGCTCGGGCCTTTTCCTTAGCCTCTCGGACTTCTTCCTTTGTGCGCTTGTAACCTAGCCCAAATCTGACCTGCTGTCTGTCTTTAGCCTTAACTGGCTCTTTCCTTCCTTGTAATCGGGTCCCAGTCGCTTTCCTTTCTAATAGCCCCATTTCTAGGGCATTGCCACAACAGCAACCATTCCCCCTCTGATTTTTAAGGTGATACTTTTTGAGGGCTCAAGGACCACCGCTGACACCTCATACTCAAAACTTTGGAGGTCCGTATCTTTCATCGTGTGTGGTACGTCTAGCATCATGGGGTTCAAAATGTTGTGGGTGGCCTTTTCTCCTTCATTGTGCCCCTCACCTATGATGATGATGATCTTCTGCCCAGACACAAATTTAAGCTTCTGATGTAATGTGGACGGTATTGCCCCAACCTCATGTAACCAGGGGCGTCCCAATAACTAGTTGAAAGAAGAAGTAATATCCATTACTTGAAAAGGTATGAAAAAGGTCATTAGCCCGATCACGAGTTCAAGATCAACTTCTCCAATTATTTCCCTTCTTGTATTATCAAACCCTCTAATGCTTGTTTTCGTCGGCCTTAACATACAAGGGTCCACGGCTATTTTAGTGGCAGTTCTCAGGGGGCACACATTTAGAGCGGATTCATTATCAATCAATACCAGTGGATCACCATGTTCCCAGCCTCTAAAGTGATGTTGAGGGATTTAGAATGATTATTTCCTTCCTCTGGTAAATCTGCATCCGAAAAGGAGATGGCATTAGGAGTCATCACCTGCCTGATTATCTGCCCAACCTCATGTGGGCTCATTGGGAGGGATACATGTGCATTCTATAATGCCCCCATCAAAGCTTGAAAGTGATGTAGGGATGTCATTAATAAATCTCAAACTGTGATATGAGCCGACATTCTCCTTAACGGAGTTTCAAGTATGTGCTCTCGGCTTATTTTTTCAAAAGGGTTTACTGCGTATCCTTCTTCCCCTTTGGCTGGGTTGATGCTGGTTTTGGTGTGTCTGACTACTTGGATATCTTCCCAGACCTGGTGAAAAAGTCAACTACCCCCTCCTAGCTGCTGCTGGTATTGACGTCTGTCTGTCCGTAACTGAGCGGGACTTGATGTGGATCATAAGTTAGTCCCGGGATCTGGAATGGGATGACCACCGGTATTTGATGTGCTCGTACCGATGGCTTAAACAAGGTGTACAATAGTTAGTTAACTTCCAGAAGGGTGGAAAAAGTGGGTCAAGTGGGGTTGGTGAGGATTATGGATGGTTGTACTGGGGGTGATGTGATAGGGGTGGGCCATTAATGATTAATGGGTGATGGAGGGGGAATGGGGCGCATAATCAGCCATTGGGTAATTGGTGGAGGATGTTGCGTATGGTTGATAAGAGTTAATTTGGATATAGTTGATGGGTGTTGGTGCTGGGAAAAATGCCCTAAGATCTAAGGGTTCTATTTGTGGTACGAGGTTGGGAAAGTAATCTACCAGATTTAGCGGTTCAATTACACCAATACTTCTATCTTCCAAGTCTCTCTATAGCGGTGCCACAAAATTTTCTTGGCCGCAGATGTAATTCGATGGGTCAAAATTTTCATCACCCTCTTCTACCATGCCGATAATGGGTCTTGGACCTACCCCTCCGGGAGGGAGTGGGGGTAGAGGTGCCTAATGTATGTTGGCATGTTGGGTGGCTTGGAGCAGTGTCAGGGGGATGATTTTACTGGCCTCGATCAGATCTTGTATTGCGTGCATCAATGGGAAGGAGCGATCGGTTGGGTGACCTAGTCCCTGGTGGAAGTTACAATGGGTGTTGGGGTCATAGTTCCTTGGGATGGGATTTGGCAGAGGTCGCGGTTGGAGGGCTATGACCAACCCTTTTTCGATCAATAAGGGCAGCAGGACATTAAATGATTACACCAAAGGTGTGAAAACTTAGTCAAAGTGGACCTTTCTCCGTTCTAAGGTCATCTGTGCCCCTTGCCCATTCCTGGTTCTCTGTATATGCTCACTCCAGATTAGAGCTGGTTGGGCGGCCTTGAATTAAAATGGGGTTATACTGGTGTTGGGCTGTGTATTTGGGACATTCTACAGATCTGCCCCAATTCTTCTATCATTTCTCTGCTCAGAGAATCTCTTAACCCCACTGGCTGCACCAGATACATTCTTGCTCAAATGCCCTTCTCTGATTATGTCCTCGTAATGATTGGCATTCTTTACCAACTCAGCAAAGCTAGATAGCTATTGGTAGACTAGGATGTCTGAGATAATTGGCAAGGTATTTTTTGAGATCATCTCAATCTACTCGTCGTTAGGTATTTTGTTTCTTACCTGAGCTGCTAGTGCTCTCTAATACCCAAGGTAATCGCTGAAGGTCTCATTAGGGTTCTAGTTTAACCGAGCCAGATCTGATTTGTGAGGTTCAATATCTATGTTGTAGACATATTGCTCTTGGAATAAATGCGTCAGATATTTCCATGTTTTATCATGGATGGTTCTAGGGAAGTAAACCACCTCAAGGTCGGGCCCGTAAGAATTTTCTATAAGACTTTTATAAGCAAATGTTTATCCCCCCATATTGGCACATGTCCTCTTGTTATTCATTAAAAAGTACCACTTTTCACCTCGTAACATAGCCTTTGCTAAACCTTGAAGCAAACTAATAACCATTTGTTAAGTGTGTTTTGTAGTTAGCAATAAAATGTGTAGTTTAATACAAACTCCTTGCTTTTTAGCCCAAAAGAGAGAGAATGCACTCAAAGATGACTGCTGAGACAAAGCCTGATGGAACACCTTGGTAGTGCTCACCATGGTGACTCATTGTTGCTAATCATCATTGACCAAAGCCTAGTAGATGAATGAAGTTAGCTAAGAAAGGTGGAGCCTGTGACAGCAGCAAGTGCAATGCACTAGATCAGTAAAAGATAGACCTCGCAGAGTTGAGGAGCTTCCTCGCGAAGCTAAAGATGCAATGGAAGTGGCCCTCGCACAGATGCACTGCGCAGTTACGAGGACAGCTAAAATGACCTCACAAAGATCTCGCAGGTTAAAACTCTCAGAATTTACCCTCGCGAAGCTCTCGCGGAGATCAAGCCTTAAAACAACCGTGCGAAGAACCAGCGAGTCCATATGTACACTGAATAGAATGCCACCTCGCATAGTTCTCGCGTAGCCCTAGATGAGAGAGACGCCCAAAATTATCTTCGCAAAGATCTTGTGCACTTTGAAGCCTTACCATCGACTATGCGAGCGCAGGAGCATAACTGTGTCCATACTTAGTGAGAGAGAGAGAGCTTCTGAAGCTCTACTGCATGAGTACTTAGCGAGAAAGAGCTTCTGAAGCTCTACTGCACGAGAAGTCTAGGCACTCTAGATAATCTCTGCGACAGCATTGCAATGCAAAGGAACTGCACGACGAACTAAAGATTCACTGTGCGAGTAAGCACTTCCCACCAGCCAAAGGCAACTCCGCGAAGGCAAAGTAGCTACACGAATGAGCTAAAAGCAGACACCAGTGCCGCAAAGCATGGGCTCTCCACTTCTCAGTTTTAACTGAAGGACTTTTTAGGAATTTCCCAAGGCTAGGGCACACTTCTCGAGGCATAGATTTCGAGGTGCATATCTCTAAGCATCTAAGGGTTGAAAGAGTGCCACGTCTGATAGAAAAATTAGGGTTAATCTCTTTAGAGCCAAGGCCGTTTTGACAGAGTACATAAGTTATACTTAAAGTTTATTTTCATCTTTCCTTCATCCTCTGTCTGCTGAGAGCTCCAGCAGGCTAGGGTTAGGGTTTGATCACCTCTTTTTCTTATTTTTCTTCTCCCTTAGCTCAGCACTTGCTGGCTAATCCTCCTATAAAGTACCACTTTTCACCTCTTAACTTAGCCTTTGCTGGACCTTGAAGCAGACTAATAACCATTTGTTAAGTATGTTTTGTAGTTAGCAATAAAATGTGTAGCTTAATATAAACTCCTTACCTTTTGGCCCAAAAGAGAGAGAGAATGCACTCAAAGATGATAGCTGAGATAAAGCCTGATGGAACACCTTGGTAGTGCTCAATGAACAGCAGCAAGTGAAATGCACCAGAGTAGCAAAAGATAGACCTCGCAGAGTCTAGAATCTTCCTCGCAAAGCTAAAGATGCAGTGGAAGAGGCCCTCGCACAGATGCGCCACGCAGTCAGGAGGACAGCTGAAATGACCTCGCGAAGATCTCGCAAGTTAAAACTCTCAGAATTTTCCCTCGTCAAGCTCTCACTGGGATCAAGCCTCAAAGCAACCACATGAAAAACCCAGTGAGTCCATATGTACACTGAACAGAATGTCACCTTGCGTAGTTCTCGCATAGCCCAGGATGAGAGAGACGCCTAGAATTCTCTTCACACAGATCTTGCTCACTCTGAAGCCTTACCATTCACTACGCGAGTGTAGGAGCATAACTGTGCGAGTACTTAGCGAGAGAGAGCTTTTGAAGCTCTACTGTGCGAGTACTCAGCGAGAAAGAGCTTCTGAAGCACTACTATGCGAGAAGTCTAGGCACTCTAGATAATTTCCACGATAGCATTGCAACGCAAAGGAACTGCACGATGAACTAAAGATTCATTGCCCGAGCAAGCACATTCCACCAGGCAAAGGCAACTCCGTGAAGGCAAAGTAGCTATGTGAATGAGCTAAAAGAAGACACCAGCCCCGCAAAGCATGGGCTCTCCACTTCTGAGTTTTAACTGCAGGACTTTTTGGGAATTCCCAAGGCTAGGGCACACTTCTCTAGGTGCAAATTTTGAGGCGCATATCTCCAGGCATCCAAAGGTTGAAACAGTGCCACGTCTACTGAAAAAATTACGGTTAATCTCTTTAAAGCCAAGGCCGTTTTGATAAAGTATATAAGCTATACTAAGAGTTTATTATTTTCATCTTTCCTTCATCCTCGGTCCGCTAAGAGCTCCAGCAGGCTAGGGTTAGGGTTTGATCACCTCTTTTTCCTATGTTTCTTCTCTCTTAGCTCAACACTTGCTAACTAATCCCCCTGTAAGCAGCTAGGTTTAGTTTTATTTCCATCTTGTAATAGATTTTGTATACATTGGGATCATGGATGAGCAGTTGTGTATAGGCTACAGCCAAGAGACTGTTTATTGTAAGTTTTGCTGTTATCAATGAACTGCTGTTTTAATGCTTAATCAAGTCTATAAATCATATGGTTTCTTTAGATGTCTATAGGATTCATGTATTTGGGACTAGCCAATTCAGTTTCTACTAAATCTATTATTTGCCATCTGATTTCCGTTGGTTTGATAAACACATGGAAAGCAATGCTGGATCTGTAGTGAGATCTGGGGAGCTCAGAGGCCTGCGGACCAGGGTGATTGCAATAGTTTACATATTCTTTCTCAGACCTCTGAAGTATGGTAGACCAATGGGATACCCTGTGACCATTATAGTGGATAGAGTATAGCCCTAAGGTTGTGTCCAATCACACGTTTGAGGATTCTTTTCCCCTGCACATGAGCTTCTAGAGCCTTTTGAGGAGTTTTGTACAGTAACTGGCTTCCCTCTGTCTTACCTAATTGACATCAGATGTTAGATCTGGTCTCTTTGTAGTAATTGTAGTTTGAGGCTGAGTCATTAGAGGCCTTTTGTAATAATGACCATCTGAATCTAAAGCCTTATTCAACCTGTTGCATGGTCCTTTTTGTGGACATCAAGTACCGCTGGGCTTGGCAAAGCACTTAGGATCTTATGGGTTGGAATACCTATGGATGTTAGCCAGATCTGTGTGCAGGTTTGGGCAGCTTGTAGCACTGGCATTACATAGTGCTGCAATAGTATTCATGGCTAGAGGTGGTCAAGTGGCTGGGGAAATCATCAGTCCACTCTTCTGGAATAGCCTTGCGAATTTCTGGTTTAACTAATGGGATTTGACAGACTCTATCGGATACCTTATGACCATTATAGTGGACAGAGTATAGCCCTAAGAGCACCCCAAATGGCATGGGTTAAACTAGGAGCTTAGACCTAGTTGAGGCTATTAATAGCGTCTCAGTGAGGACCACTGCAGAGACAGACTAAATCTGAGTTACATTATTGCTTCATTAACTCTAGCTCAACCTGCTTACTTCTCACCAATTTTTATATTTTATTTTGACACACTCCATCACCATCTTCTGTTTAACCATTTCTTTAGGATAGGGCAGCACTTTATTTCCCTTCTTTATTTTTAATTTAGTATAGTCGTGACACCCAACTCCCTTCCTTTAGGATTGTCAGATCTGTAGCCAGAACTGGAGGCCTACTATTATAGCCTATTTTGGGTTCTAGATCAATATCTTTGTGGGATAAACTCTTATCAAAACTTGCTAAAATAGACCCTGTATCATATAGGACTATGTATTTCAGACTTGCTGTGCTGACCCATCTCCAATTCCCCAGTCTTGATTTATTCTCTCCACTGTTCTTAATAAAATAGTAGCAAGAGTCTCGAAACACGAATAACACCCCGCAGTAGGACTTAAGGTGTGCGATAGGGTTGCCAATGCCATTACATTTATCAAAGATCGGTATTTTGAATTTTGTGGGCAAGGGGACTTCTGCAAATAAACACAAGTCTGAGAAGTCCATGGCATGGATTTTGGCTCCACCCATTTTTAACAGCTACTTCTGGATTTTTTCCATCTGTTCTTTCAGCTGCTCTGCTTCTTTGGTTGGTAGGGTCGACTTTTCTGCAGGTGGCCTCCACTCACTGTAGGCTGCCAGGGGTTTGGCAATCATGAGGGGAGGGTTGAAACTTGTGAACCCTCCTTCATAGGCCCCATTGTTCCTGATCTCATCTCCTCGTACTGTGGGTCTATATAGGGTGGAAGAGGGGTGAGATCATCCTATTGGTTTTGGGTGGGTTGGACAGGTGCCGGGTGGGACCATTATACATGGGGAAATCTTTGGTGATGAGTTTCTGAGGTAAAGGGGTGGATGAGTGATGGATTTTGGGTGGGTGCTTAATGAGGCAACTGGGTTTGATGAGTATGTTGTGAATTGGGTTGGGGAATGAGAGGATGGGTAAGTTGGGAATAGTTGATGGTATGGGGTGGGTACATATTGAATTGGGTACGAGGGTTGGGGATGAGTGAGGCCTAAGCCATGTTGGGAGATGAGCTGAGGTAGGTGCATTATCTGGGACGAAAATGGGGCCCGTTGGGTGTATGGGAGGTAATGGGAGGATGTAGGGAGATGTGTGGATGTGATTCCAATGTTTATGCTTTGATGGGCTTGGGTATAGGGTAACAAACTTTGATGAGTTTGGTCCATTGGGCCTTGAATGGGCCTTGTTGATGCAAGCCCATTGGGCCTTGATGGGTCTGGCCCACTGGGCCTTGATTGGTCTTGCCAATTAGGCCTTGATGGGTCTGGCCCACTGGGCTTGATGGTCTAACCCATTGGGCCTTGATGGGTTTGGCCCACATGGCCTTGATGGGTTTGGCCCATTGGGCCTTGAAGGGTGTGGATGATGGGGACTTAGGCCCTTGGGCCTTGGTGGGTTTGAGGTAATGAAGCATGGAGGCTTGGGAATGTGTATGATGGGTTGAAAGATGTGTGGTGAGAATGAGGAGGGATGTTTTAGGAAGCTTTCCAACTAGTGTAAGCTCGAGAAATTGGGCATGGCCCCAGTAAAATTGGGCATGACCTAGGTAGATAGAGGGGTATGTGGTGGATTTGAGAAATTTGGTGTGGTATGGGCAAAGGTGGGTGGATCGGGTATATGTTGGGAAGATGAAGGATGGGGTATGCTGGAAAAGGCAGAAAAGTGGGTCGGGTTTTGAAATGATGTGAATGGAAGTGTGGTCGATTGGGCATGGACATGGGGGGGAGGGGGAAAGGGCATGGTTTGGGAAAATGATGGGGAATGGGGTATTGGATTTCGGGTGTTTTGAGTGGTGGTGGATGGGAAAATGGGTGCACTAAAGGGTCTAGTGACGAAAAATGTGGATTGGGTGAGAGGGATGGATGTGAACATCTCTTCTAATGGGAATGAGTCGGGGAATGCGGCAGGGATGAGTCGGGATTGGCGTATGCCGGATTCACTGCCCACGACATGGCTTGCTGACGGGTGGGATACGGATGCCTCGGATGGGGTCCGTAAAGTTTCCTCCTTCCCCTACGGGATGACGGAGGGTAAGGTGATGCCGTTGTACCGGCATCGCAACTCTCTTTTTTTGATTTTATGGTTTATTTAATTTTTTTGAAAATTTTGTAAATAAATTTTTATGATGAAGAATTTCGGGGCCCTTGAATTCCCGTTTCAGGTGTTGTTTGTATCTTAAATAAATCTTGCAGTAGGATCCCCATGCGCTTCGAAAGAATAAAAAGGGAATCCTTTTATCTATTGAAGACACGAGAATAAACGGAAACAACCTGATCCTCTAGTGCGAGTCAGTAAGAAGTTACCCTCTTTTCATCGGAGGGGGCATATTGGGTGTTGAAGGGTGCGGGACCTAATATAGGTGCTAAATCACTAAGCGGGGAACTCAAGGATGTGAAAAAGGCCTCAGATTTCGAGCTGCATTGCTCAATGTATGCTTGGCGTGTGTATTACACGCGCCAAACAAAATCTAGTCAATCTAAGCTTGGCATGTGTATTACATGCGCCAAAGCAAATATGAGAAATCTAAGCTTGGCATGTGTAATATACACGCCAATGCAAATCTGGGAAAAAGTGGCTTGGCATGTATTTTACATACACCAGGCATAAAAAATGGGGGCAAATAATCTTGACAGCAGACCTGCAAGCTCGAATTCAGTCTATTTTTTTTTTTTTCTGGAATCGATGCTTTCAGGGACTTATTTCATAGTTGTGATTGGTCTCTCCTCACCGAATCTACGGATACAGGGCTGATTTAGGACTACTAACGCTCTCCCCCAAGGGTTTTAGGCTTCGTAACTGAATAGGTTACTCACCCGATATACCTCCGGTCCAAGCGCCTTCTCAGATACTAGATGGGATGGTTCTTTTTCGGATCATCACCATTAGAGGCTGCCGCTGTACTTAGAATCGGGTATTTGTATATTTACCTAAAATTCCCAACCATTGAAAATCTACCCCTATAAAACTTCAATTAAGTCCCCCCTTTTTGGTTTAATTTAAACTTTAAATTTCAAGGGAGTTTTCTTTAAGGTCAAAAAACGGGTGGTGATGGTCCAGTGCTGCCTCTACGGGCCGACATCCACTGATGAGATATGATTGCAGAAATGTAAAAGCTCACATAAGCCTGCCAACCAGCTAAGATGTGTAAAAGCGCAAGTAAGCCTGCCATTCAGCTAAGACATGTAAATGATGAAAAATAAAAGAATCGTAAGGACAATGCTCAAGTAGGCCCACCAATAAGCTAAGGCACGTAAATGACGGAAAAGTAAGGGTAAGTAAAAACAAGACTGAATCTTAGGGGTGAGTAAAAGAAGAGAAAAAAAGTGAAAACATAAAGAAACACAAGCAAATATTATTAAAAAAAAATAAAAAGGTCAAATTTCAAGGGGAAGCTCTACTATCTATTTCCCAACAAAGTCGCCATCTGTGCAACCGTGGGATTTTTGACGATCCCGTCGCGACGATGCGAACTCTCAAAAAAATATAGAGTCCCCACCTGGAGCTTTTGGTGTCCCGAGAAACCACAAATTAATATTGAATGTACTGAAGTGCTAAATATGACTCTGATTCACCGGTCTACGCCAAAGGCTCTTGGGTAGGGGCTTCGGTTATCGATCGGGAAGGTATTAGGAACCCGACCAACCCGCTCTAAAGCGGTCTCTACTTATGGCCAAAATCAAATTAAAAAAGAAAGTGCACTTCCTCTTTCCCTAGGGCACTTTGACCCTATTTGTGCCCCTCGGCAACTGCCAAGATTTCGGTGGCATAACGACACATGTTCAAGGGTAGAGCAAAAACTAAGAAGGTAGAGGAGTAGAGGGGAGAGCCAGAGTTCTCGGGCCCCTATATCACCACCGTGGACCTTTGCATAGGTGTGCTTTGATGAGCTTCCGACAGCTTGAATGATGGGAGAAGGAGTTCTAACCTCTAGAGCTTGATAGCGAAGGGATAGGAGAGGGGGGCTAAAGGGTATCTCTCACCTAAAGTAGAAGGTTTTTGATGGAATATGGGGTCTAAAGGGGATTTTAGGATTCTAGAATTTGTGTGATAAAAGGGGCACCAAAGGGAGGAAAGCTTTCTCTTAATCTTTTCTCTCTTTGGAATTTTTTTTTCAAGCCTTTGTAAAGGGAGGGGTGCCTCTCTATTTATAGGAAAAAGGGAGCTTAGGGGTGTACTTAAGTGCTAATTAGGGTTAGCAATTAGGCAATCTTCTAATCTAAGGTTTCCTAGGATTTTAAGAGCTAGAAAATGTGGGCAAAGCTCTTCAATGGTAGATGATAGGGTGAGGTTTCAAATGACTAGAAGGTTGCAAATAGGGTAATAGTTGGTGCAATAGTCCTAATGAAACCCATCCTAAACCTTGAGATGATCAACAAGTCAAACCCCAAAAGTGAAATTCGAGCAAAAACCCACAGTTACTGTAGCTAAGTATGGCGTGTGAAATTCAAGCATAGCTACAGTGCTTGGAAGTTCAAAGCCCACGGGGGATTAGCCATGCTTGGTGTGTGTAATAGACACGCAAGCCATTTCTGGGAAGAAATGGCCTGACGTGTGTATTATACATGCCAAGTATGCATATATCCCTGTGAAGTTCTCACATGATTCAATGCATATCTCGCGAGGTTCAGTTGATGCTTATTTTCGTGTCCAAACTTTGGATCTCCGTAACTTTTGATGTACAACTTGGATCAGGGCGATTCGTAGCTTGTTGGAAAGCTAAGAACCTCTAATTTTCAATGGTATAAGATTCAGTCTCAGTAGAGATCCTGGCTAGGCTTTATCCATCTCTCTCTAACCATTGGCCGAGAAGGTTATTTAAGGGTACGAAGGGGTTTCTAATGGTTGGAGTTGGTTCCTACAGGTCCAGGGAGGGTTCTAAAGGATCTTGGGTGATTCCTAAGGGTCTGATTGAGAGCTCAGAAGTGCGCTTCTCTCGAAGTATGTTTCCATTAGACCTTGGGTCAAATTTGGGTGTCTACAAATGGGTAGGTATTTTTAGGCTCAAACTATTCAAATGAGGGTCTTAAATCATATCCGTAGTGTCACGAGTTCTGCCAAATAGTTTCAATTTGGGGTGCATAACTTTTAGTAAAAGGATGTTGATTCAATCATTCCTTAGAGCCAAAAAATTTGTCAAAACACTCTTCCAAAGAAAGTTTGATAGGCCCAAATCTCACTAGGTATGGTCTTGAAGTAAACTCATGGGATATATCCTCACATTTTTCTCTCCTTTCTTGTTCACTAAGTACTAATTGTGAAAAAGATTTCTTGAAGTTTGCTTCTTGGAAGTTTTAGATCTTCAAAAGATTTCAGTTTTAAAATGTCTACTAAACAATTTGAATTTCCACTTTCTAAAATGGGTAGGTGGGAATTTACTTTATTGCTTTTAATTTTACTAATAATGTTGCACTAAAATTAACTATTTTATTGGACCACCCTGCCATACCTCCAAACTTAAAATAAATATTGTCCTCAATGTTTCAACAGAGAGTGTATTTAGGGGCAGCAAGGTTAGGAAAGGAAGAACAAAATGATGCAGAAAAGAATGAGAAAATTACACTAACAAAATGATTATACTCACAGAAAAAGAGAATTGATAACAAAATATTATACAAAAGGGAGGACTTTGTACAAAATGACAACTGGACAAGAAATAAACAAATACAATAAACTCCTAAAACCATCTTAATCTGAATCAAGATATATGTGGTCCTCTACTCTTCTTTTCCTTTCTTGGCATTTTCAACCTTGGCAGCACCAACTCTAGTCTTTGAAGCAGTCGGTTTCTTTTGTTTGGTGCTGCCCCTTTGTGGTTGAGGATCCTAAATTTTAATGCCTTTAGCTCTTGGTTGAGGCTTATCATCTTGAACACCTAGAGAAAGGAGAGTGGCTGATAATGAATAAACCAACTTTACATATTGATCAGCATGTTGTTCATATAATCGATATACAGTTATAGCTGTGTCATGTTTCTCTTGCATTACAAACTTCTCCAGTTGATGAGCTAGCTTTATGATTCCAACTGTTTCCAAGAGGCTACCTTAATCAAGGCCAGTTGATCCTCAAAAACTTTTTAGTACCCTATTTCTTACAAAATTGATCAGCAGACACATATCCCTAGAAATATATGGGTTGGCATGCATGAGAGCAGTGAGGGTTGGTGCTAGAGGATCTTGGCTTGGGTCAGTGTTGTCGAACTCCCCTGGTGCTGTTTATTGTGTGGTAGAAACAAATTTGAAGACAAAGTAAAACAAACGAATGGATTCAGCACAACCAAAGTAATCCTAGACCTGCAAGATACAGGGCCTATTGCAGCAAGTTTTGATAAGTAAGAGTTTGTCCCACAGAGAAATTGATCTAGAATCCAAAATGGGCTATAATAGTAGGCCTCCAGATCTGGTTACAGATCTGACAATCCTAAAGAATGGGAGCTGGGTGTCATGACTACACTAAATTAATCCTAACAAAAGAGAAATAAAATGTAGCCCTATCCTAAAGAAAGGATTAAGAAGTAGATGGTGATGGTATGTGTCAAAATAAAATATAAAAATTGGTAAGAAGTAAGCAGGTTAAGTTCAGAGTTAAAGAAATAATGTAACTCATATTTAGTCTGTCTCTGCAGTGCTTCTTGTTGACACGCTATCAAAAGCCACAACAAGGTAGAAGTGTCCAACTTAACACATGCCATTTGGGGTCCTCTTAAGGCTATAGGTTGTCCACTCAAATGGTCACAACCTATCCTATAGAGTTTGTCAAATCCCATTGATCAAGCCAGAAGTTGCTAATCTAATCCAAAGGAGTGGGCTGATCATTTCCCCAACCACTGGACCAGACCAGGCCATGAATACTATTGCAGCACTATATAATGTCAGTGCTACAAGCTCCCAAGATCTGTGCATAGACCTGGCTGACATCCATAGGTATTCCAACCCATAAAATCTTAAGTGTTTTGCCAAGGCCAACGGCTCACTGGTGCCCACAAAAGGACCATGTAATAGGTTGAATAGGGCTCTAAATTCAGCTGGTCATTGTTAACAAAAGGCCTGTAATAGGTTGAATAGGAGTCAATTCCTGTACAAATCTCCTCACAAGGCTCTAAAAGCTCATGTGTAGGGGAGAAGAATCTTTCTCAAACATGTAGTTGAACACCACCTTAGGGCTATACTCTGTCCACTCAAATGGTCACAGGGTATTCCATTGGTCTGTCCATACCACTGAGGTCTGTGAAAGAGCATGAAAAATTCTACAACCACCATGATCCACAGGCCTCCGAGCTCCCCAGATCTCACTACAGATCCAGCATTGCTTTCCATGAGGCTATCAAACCAAGGGAAATCAGATAAACAATAAATCTACTAAAAACTGAATGGGCTTGTGCCAAATACATGGATCCTATAGACATCTAGAGAAACCATAAGAACTTTAGATTCAATTAATCATTAAAATAACAATCCATTAATAACAGCGAAACTTATAATGAACTGCCTCTAGGCTGCAGCCTGTGCACAACTGCTCATAAAAAATCCTCATGTATATAAAACCTATTACAAACTAAAATAAACTAAACTTAACTGCTTACAAGGGGATTAGCCAGCAAGTGTTGGGCTAGGAGAGAAGAAAAATGGTGAAAAGAGGTTATCAAACCCTAACCCTAGCCTGCTGGAGCTGTCAGCCGACAGAGGATGAAAAGAAGGGTCGATACCAAAACTAAACTCTAAGTGTAGCTTATATACTCTGTCCATACGGCCTTGGCTCTGAAGAGATTAACCCTAATTTTTCCAACAGACATGGCACTATTACAACTCTTGAATGCCTTAAGAGGTGAGCCTCGAAATCAGTGCCTCAGGATGTGCGCCCTAGCCTTGGGAAATTCCTAAAAGGTCCTTGAATTAAAACTGAGAAATGGGGAGCCCGTGCTTCGCGGGGCTGGCATATGCATTCATTCATTCGCACAATTACAGAGCCTTCGTAGAGCAGCTTCTAGTTGGTGAGAAGTGCTCACTCGTGCAGTGAATCTTCAATTAATTGAGCAGTCCCTTTGCGCTGCAATGCTGTCGCGGATATGATCTGGAGTGCCTAGACTTCTCGCGTAGTAGAGCTTCAGAAGCTCTCTCTTGCTGGGTACTCACGCAGGTATGCTCCTGCGCTTGCATAGTAATTGGTAAGGCTTCAGAGTGTGTGAAATCTGCACGAGGAGAATTCTGGGCGTCTCTCTCATCCAGGGCCACGCACGAACTCCATGAGATAAAATTTTGTTCGGTACAGACATGGACTCGCTATGTTCTTCGCACGGCTGCTTTAAGGCTTGATCTCCGTGAGAGCTTTACGACCACAAATTTTGAGGATTTTAATTAGTGAGATCTTCACGATGTCTTTATAGCTCTCCTCTTGACTACGCATCCAATCTATACGAGGGCATCTTCCACTGCATCCTTAGCTTCGTGAGAGAGCTTCGCGAGGGAGCTTCTCAACTCTGCGAGATCTGTCTTTCTATGCTCTAATGCATTGCACTTGCTGCTATTGCAGTTTCTCCATTCTCAGCCAACTTCATCCATCTACTAGGCTTTTGGTCAATGATGACCAGCAAATGAGTCACCATGGTAAGCACTACCGGGGTGTTCCATTAGGCTTTGGGTTAGCTGTCATCTTTGCATGTCTTCTTCCTCTTCTTTGGGCCAATAAGGATGGATTTTTTATTAAGTTGCACAGATTATTGCTAAATATAAAACACACTTAACAAATGATTATTAGTCTGCTTCAAGGTCTATCAAAGGCTAGGTTAAGAGGTAAAAAGTGATACTTTTCAGTGAATAACACACCTCCAAACCTAATCTTTGCTAGTCCCTGAGCAAAGGAAAATTTAAAATAACTATTCTAAGAATTTAAATTCCACTTTCGTAGGGAGCACTGTCACATTTAGCATATGTAGCAAGTCTTTTAAACCCCTAAATGATCCCTAGTGGAGGAGTGAAGTTTCCTAAGGGTTTTCAGTGAAGATATCCACAAACTTCTCAATAAAACAGTTAACAGAAGTGTAAAATTATCAAGTTAGCTGTCAAGAAACAGAGAATTAGTTCACCTTTGATTCAACAAAAGAAAATAAATGAGGAATTTGAACATATGATTATGCACAGACATTTACTCATCACAGCTTTTACATAGATGCACATAAATTCCAATTAGCTCACAGCAGGGGAAAACATCACATGTAGGTCAGTACTAAGTTCATCATTAATTCAAAAATTAGGTTATAGGTCATGCCCAATACATTCAACATCTGACCCAATGCTTACTAGGGCATACTTCTCACAAGGAACTTTGAGGGTTTCCATTTTCTCTCAAGCTCAAGAGCAGTTACAGGCTCCAAATGGGTCTATAAGCATGAGCATAAGCATAGCATCTAAGTTCTGGCATCATTGGTTAATCCTTATCATAGATTGGACAGCTCTTTGTCTCCACATGACAACTCATTCAACTTTGGATCACAAGGGCTTTTAACTAGGTTGTAATGTGGCTTATGGGATAGGTTATAGAGAATGGGTGGTTGAAAAGGGATTCAAAATTGAGAAATCAGTAGGTGAAGGAGGTGATTCATGACTTCACCTTCTTTAGTTGAACACCTTTCCTTGTCTTTAAAATTATTCAGACTTGAAGTGGCCAGCTTCTTCTCTTATTTTTAATTTTTCAATTAACTTTTCCTCTTATTTCTTCTCTTATTCCTCTTCATGATTATTTTTCTTTCTTTTTGGATACAGTTTTATTTTCCTGACTTGCCACCTCTCTCCTTAGCTGCTACACTGCTAAGTTTTAAGTATCCCTTCTCCATTCAGCCAATGTTGACCTTATCTTGTCCATCTTCAACTCCTTCTCCTTTACCTTCTGATTTCTTAGAGTGAGGATAGGTTTGAATTAAGTCCATAGGTTCAGGTACAAGTACTCATGTGTATTTTGAAGAATATTGGAAATTAAGGCTCAAAAAGTGTGTGCATAAGGATAGTTAATTAAGGTTTGGTCTATTTAAGCCCAAACTGTCCAAGAGAAGGCCTTGATCCTTTCCTAAGTGTCGTGAGTATTATCAGTTGTTTCAACTTGGAGGTGCCTAACTTCTAGTGAGGGAACAGGCTCAGCCAGTTCTTAAGGCTAGAAGAATTACCTCAGTTACTCCTCAAAGAAAGGAAATTTTTTTGTAGGCCCAAATCTCACTAGTTATGGTCTTCCATTGAGCTCTTAGGCATGTCCTTGCCTTTTTTTCTCTTTAATGATTCACTAAGTACTGATACAGGTGAGTTTTCTTGGTGTTCACATCATGGAAATGCCAAAATTTAAAAGCTTGTGATGCCTCAAGGTCTGTAAATTTTTTTTTTTATTTATTCTTAAGTGAACATGAATCCATTTCTATCTTACTCACTTGATTCTGTTGCACTTAGGTTAGCTGCTTTATTGGCAGAGCCTACCACACCCCAAAACCTATGAGGAGCAGTGTCCTCACTCATTCAAAGTTATATGTGAATGTGCAGCAGGCTCAAGACAGAGATTTAAAAAAAAATGGCACAGTAGGAAACAGACAACACCAAACAAACAACAAATAAACAAACAAACAGAAATAAGATAGTGAACAAAACATTATAACATCTAAAGTATGTACAAAGTAAGGAAAAGAAAAGTATAAAATTCACAAACTACTGCCTAACTAAATATATGTGCACAATTTAATCATCAGAGTCCTTGGCCTCAGCAGGTGGTTCCTGGATTCCTTTCCCCTTTGCTTGCTTCAAAGTGGTAGCCTTAGACAGTCGTCTTTTGGAAGTAAATTTCCTAGGCTTGGCTGTGCTATGGTTGTTGGTGATATAAGGTCAGGTAAGGGTAGTGGGCATGTGATGGGCAGTGATGTCTGGGTTGAAGGTGGAGCTGGCATGGAGGTAGAGGTAATGGTTGAGGAGGTGAGTGTTGTGTTGGCTGGCACAAGTGAGGTGGAGGTTACAGCAGCATCAGTAGTAGCAGCTGCAGTAGTAGCTACTTCATGAATGGTGGGGCTGCTTCTCTCAGTTACTCCTCCCTCTTCTTCTTCTTCTTCTCCATCATGCTGCCACTGATTCCCCACTATTTCTTCCCACTCTGTTTTGGGTACAGTGCCACAGTCTCCTCCTCCCTTTTAAATGGGTCCCCCACTTTAGGAATGTAGTAATCAATCTACAGTAGAGAAGGGCAAGAGGTTTCTTCATTATTTTCACCTTCTCGCATAAATCTTTAATCCCCTCAAAAAATAACTTGGTAGCATCCAAGTAGTGGTTTCTGTGAAATGAGAAGAGGGCATCAGCTATGGGGTATCTCCTCTTTTGCTCATGACCAGAGCAATACACATATTTCTGCAACACAACATCCATTAGCTTGAGGTTGGGGTGCAAATCCCTCTTTCTGATTGAGTCACCTGAGGAGTGATCCCTCAGTTAACTCCCTGGCTATCTCAGTAATGGTGGCCGTCAAAGGAGGACCCAAAGCCCCATTTAGGGTTATACCTGGCTGGTATCCCTAGTATCTTTACAATGTCTGCCTTGTTGAACAGCATCTCAAAATTATCAATTAAAGCCAGCAGTGTTGGGTTCCCATTGTCGCCAATTTTTAACTTCATATTCTGATAAAATAATCTTACTAATCTTGGAAAAACTAACTGCATGGAGGGCCTCATAGGGGCAGCAGAGATGCCTTTGTTAGATATTCAATGGAGGCAGAAGTCTCTGGTAGCTCCTCAAAATAGGCTTTGTCAAAAATGGTTTCAGCCTCCAGCTGAATTGCTTGCATAAAGTCAGAAGGGACACTGAAGCATTCAGGACTCGCTTCCTCCTCAACCTGAAGGACCTCAAGGGCCACAGCTTTGCCCTTTTTCTGTTTCTTCTTTCATGTTTTAAGGCTCTTAGGCAGTGGGTGCTCTCGGCCCCTCTTCCTTAGGGCAGATTTCTACTTTTCTTTTAGAATGGTGGGCTCAACAACAGGTGAGGGTACCTCAAAGGTCTCCAATGTGGAGGCCTCTGCAATCCTTACGGATTTTCTAGTGGCCACAAGGCTACCACTGGTAGATGGGTTCAGCATCGCAGCAAGGGTATCTAAAAATTTTAAACCCATGGCCATAGGTGCTCAGATTATCAAAATTTGGGCTCACAACTCTGAGAAAATGCCAATCACACTGAGTAAGCACAGAAGCTTTAAATTTTCCCCTTCTCCTCTTCTTTTAAATAAATCAAACACAGGGTAGAGAAAGAAATGGAGATCGTAGCAGTTGAGAGCTAGGGTTCCACTAGTAATTGTGCATAGTGGCTCAAATCCCCCAAACTTTGCTCGAAGTTATCAGGAGTAGCTGGGGAACAATATGTTGAAAGGAAAATGCCTGAGATGGTGTGGATTACAAAGTAGAGAAGAAAGGAGAGGAAAGGGACATCAATTTTTGTGCTGGGAAACTAGGGCAGACAGAGGAAATGAAGAAAATGAGGGGCTTCACTGAGTTTATAGAGCAAATCCTGCGGTTCGCTGAGTTGGCAATAGGAGCTCGCGGAGTAAAATTCTCCCATAGTTGGCATTTAAAACCTTTAGACGTTCTATCATGCAGAAGAACAACCTGCCTTACATTAAAATTCGTGGAGCTGAATCAGTGGCTTTGGTGCGCAAGAGCTATTACCTTTCAGAATTATTACCATGCGCAGCCGTCGCGCAGAACACCATACATGGCATATTTTTACGCTCAGAGTGGGCTCGCGGAGCAGAAAGTAACTCCGTGAGGCACTTTTTCAGCCATATATTAGGTCTTTTAGCGTGCGAGCAGGCTAAGGGATGGCTCGTGCACCAAATTTAAGCCTTCTAGATCTGCGCGACAGTATTTCACCACAACCTTTACTCTGTTAGTGCATCCATGTTGTGGTGCATCTAACCACTGTGCATGAGCACCAACTCTTAGATAGGTACTTCATTTCAACCATAAAAAATATGTGCCCATTTTCACACATCAAATCATCAACATTGCAGACTCCTAAAAAAAAAAAAATTCAGCTCAACTTCATGCAAGTTATGATAAGGGTACCTCAACCATTCGTTAACAAACACACAGTAAAATCAGATGACAAATATGCACATTTATTCAATCGTAAAAATGCAAACACAAACAAAGCAATATAAGCAATTTAACATCACTCTAAACACACAACTGATAGATTGCTAAAGAACACAAAATAAAATAGCATTTTCAAAGATATTATACACTTATTACCAATCTTTTGCTCACGGGGCACTAGCTTCCTCCTGAGTAGAGGATGCATCACCAATCATAAGCTAACCTTTCAGATTTGTCAGGGGTTGACTAGGCAATTTTGATTCTTTCCTCCTATTCAGAGCATTACAAATCTGGCCTAGCTGGTCCTCAATCTTCTTGATGCTCTGTCCATGAGAATTGACAGTCTACACCAAGCTCGCCAAGTTTTGTATTTAAGCCAGCATCTGCTCTTCAAATGAAGAGGATTTGAGCTATTATGAGGGTAGGGCCAACTAGTTAGACGGTGGGGTAGGTAACAGAAAATTTTGCCTTGGTGGGTAACAGTCATTAAACTAGTGCTGGGGTCTGTAAGGAGCTACCATTTGCTGCTGCTGGGGTTGAGGATATGAATCTTGTCTCCACCTTAGATTTGGGTGGTTCCTCCAAGAATACCCAACAGGCTGCTGCCTAAAAGTTTGAGCAGCATTGGCTTTCTCCATAACAAAATCTGAAAACTGGGTGGTAGATGAACAATCATGAATAGAATGTGTGGGAGATTGGCATATCAGACATGCTTCCTCCACCTGTGTAACTACCCGAGGCTGCATCACAGTCATTAGTTTGTCAAATTTCAAGCTCAGGTTGTCTACCTTCCTCTCCAGATCGCTTGCACCTTCACTTTAAATATTCCACCTCTAGGGGTGGCCTCTTTTACCATCTTAGCTGGATTCTAGCTATCATTGCATGACAGAGACTCTTGCTGCATGGAATTTTCTCCTATTATGTCAAACAGCTCCCACGCTTCCTCAATTGTCTTGTGGAGGTAACTACCACCATAGGAAGCATCCACCATTTCCCTGCTCTTTGAATTAATTCCTTGATAAAATACTTGGACAAGCTGCCACATTGGAATTTGGTAGTGGGGGCATTATTTTAACATCTCCTGGAATCTTTCCCAAGATTAAAAAAAATCCTCCGTTGAGGACTAAGTGAATGATAAAATATTTATCCTCATCTAACTGGTTTTGTTCATGGGAAAGAATTTGGCCAGGAATTTGGTTTGAAGGTCACTCCATGACTGTATGCTGTTGGCTGGGAGTTTTGATAGCCATGTGCTGGTTTTGTCCTTTAGTGAGAAAGGAAAAGGCCTTAGTTATGTGGCCTCAGGTCCCAAGGCAGCAATATTGAAGGTAGTGTGAAGTGCTAAAAATTGGTCTATATGCTTGTAGGGATCTTCTTTACTAAGCCCATGAAACGAAGGCAACATATTGATGGTGGAGGATTTAATCTTATAATTCCCTTCAATAGAGGAGAATTGAATGTAGAAGGGAGAGGTGTACTCCCCTGGTGCATTGTACTCCTTTAATGTTCTCTGCCTCTCAGCCATGATAGCTGGTTCAGTTTCAATAGAAGGGCCCTTGGGATGCGTCTAGGTCTAAGGATCCTTTCAACCTCTAGATTTGGAAGTTCTAGCTCAGGGTTTAAAGACCTTCTACCATGCATATACTCACACCCACAGTAAGTACAGAAAATGCTCACAAGCACACATAAAGAATATTTCTAACCAAAATTAACAATTACATAGATTTACACTAAACAAACAACAGGGAAGTAAACATAAATGGACTAAGATTTAGGGGAAAGTAAGTGCAAACAGAGCTAGCTTCACTCCAACTGCAGCTCTAGCTTTTCCCTTCTTCTGCTGTCCATTACTGCAAAATTCCATACAGAATTAGTAGCACTTTTATTCTAGTTTAGGTACAACTATAAAGAAGTTGAAAATCTAAATTATAGTATAACTCAGGTCTACTAAAAAGATCAATATCCCCGGCAACGGCATCAAAAACTTGTTGTCGGACTCCCCTGGTGTTGTGTATTGTGTGGTAGAAACAAATTTGAAGACAAAGTAAAATTAAAGAATGGATTCAGCACAACCAAAGTAATCCTAGACCTGTAAGATACAGGGCCTATTGCAACAAGTTTTGATAAGTAAGAGTTTGTCCCACAGAGAAATTGATCTAGAACCCAAAATGGGCTATAATAGTAGGCCTCCAGATCTGGCTATAGATCTGACAATCCTAAAGAAAGGGAGTTGGGTGTCACGACTACACTAAATTAATCCTAACAACAGAGAAATAAAATGTATCCCATTCCTAAAGAACGGGTTAAGAAGAAGATGGTGATGGTGTGTGTCAAAATAAAATATAAAAATTGGTGAGAAGTAAGCAGGTTAAGTTCAGAGTTAAAGCAGTAATGTAACTCACATGCAGTCTGTCTCTGCAGTGCTCCTTGCTGAGGCTATCAAAAGCCTCAACAAGGTAGAAGTTTCCAACTTAACCCATGTTATTTGGGGTGCTCTTAAGGCTATAGGCTGTCCACTCAAATGGTCACAGCCTATCTTATAGAGTCTGTCAAATTCCATTGATCAAGCCAGAAGTTGCTAATCTAATCCAGAGGAGTGGACTGATCATTTCCCCAACCACTGGACCAGACCAGGCCATGAGTACTATTGCAGCACTCTGTAATGCCAGTGCTACAAGCTCCCTAGATCTGGCTGACATCCATAGGTATTTAATCCCATAATATCCTAAGTGCTTTGCCAAAGTCAATGGCTCACTGGTGCCCACAAAAAGGACCACGTAACAAGTTGAATAAGGCTCTAAATTCAGCTGGTCATACATACAAAGGCTCAATGACTCAAATTTCAAGTCAAGAATTCTACTACAGAGACATCAAATCTAACATCTGATATCGGTTAGGTAAAATAGAGGGGAGCCAGTTTATGTACAAATCTCCTCACAAGGCTCTAGAAGCTCATGTGCAGGGGAGAAGAATCTTTCTCAAACATGTGGCTGGACACCACCTTAGGGCTACACTCTGTCCACTCAAATGGTCACAGGGTATCCCATTGGTCTGTCCATACCATAGAGGTCTGTGAAAGAGCATGAAAACTGCTACAACCACCATGGTCCACAGGCCTCCGAGCTCTCCAGATCTCACTACAAATCCAGCATTGCTTTCCATGGGGCTATCAAACCAAGGGAAATCAGATGGTAAATAATAAATCTACTAAAAACTGAATGGGCTTGTCCCAAATATGTGGGTCCTATAGACATCTAAAGAAACTATAGGATCTTTACATTTAATAATCATTAAAATAACAATCCATTAATAACAGTGAAACTTACAATGAACTTCCTCCAGGCTACAGCTTGTACACAACTGCTCATCAAAAATCCCAATATATACAAAACCTATTACAAACTGAAATAAACTAAACCTAACTGCTTACAGGGAGATTAGCTAGCAAGTGATGGGCTAAGGGAGAAGAAAAATGGGAAAAAGAGGTGATCAAACCCTAACCCTACCCTGCTGGAGCTCTCAGCCGACAAAGGATGAAAAGAAGGGACGATACCAGAACTAAACTCTAAGTGTAGCTTATATACTCTGTCCATACGGCCTTGGCTGTGAAGAGATTAACCCTAATTTTTCTAGTAGATGTGGCACTATTACAACCTTTGAATGCCTTGAGATGTGCGCCAAAAAATTCGTGCCTCGAGACATGTGCCCTATCCTTGGGAAATTCCTAAAAGGTCCTTGAGTTTAAATTGAGAAGTGGGGAGCCCATGCTTCACGGGGCTATCGTATGCATTCATTCATTCACATAGTTGCAGAGCCTTCGCGGAGTAGCTTCTGATTGGTCGGAAGTGGTCACTCGTGCAGTGAATCTTTAGTTAATCGCGCAGTTCCTTTGCGCTACAATGCTGTCACAGAGATGATCTAGAGTGCCTAGAATTCTCGCGCAGTAGAGCTTTAAAAGCTCTCTCTCACTGGGTACTTGCGCAGGTATGCTCCTGCGCTCGTGTAGTAATTGGTAAGGCTTCAGAGTGTGCGAGATCTGCGTGAGGAGAATTTTGGGCGTCTCCCTCTTTCAGGGCCATGCATAAACTCCGCGAGGTGACATTTTGTTCAGTACACACATGGACTTGCTATATTCTTCGCGCGGCTGCTTTAAGGCTTGATCTCTGCAAGAGATTTGTGACCACAAATTTTGAGGATTTTAATCCGCGAGATCTTCGCAATGTCTTTACAGCTCTCCTCTTGACTGCACGTCCTATCTCTGTGAGGGCATCTTCCACTATATCCTTAACTTCATGAGGGAGCTTATCAACTCTGCGAGATCTGTCTTTCTATGCTCTGATGCATTGCACTTGCTGCTGTTACAGTTTCTCCATTCTCAGCCAACTTGATCCATCTGCTAGGCTATTGGTCAATGATTACCAGCAAATGAGTCACCATGGTGAGCGCTACCAGGGTATTCCATTAGGCTTTGGCTCAGCTGTCATCTTTGCATGTCTTCTTCCTCTTCTTTAGGCCAATAAGGATGGATTTTGTATTAAGTTGCATAGATTATTGCTAACTATAAAACACACTTAACAAATGATTATTAGTCTGCTTTAAGGTCTATCAAAGGCTAGGTTAAGAGGTGAAAAGTGATACTTTTCAGTAAATAATAGTCAGCCGGAACAATGGTCCAGTGATATGGATCATTAGTAGAGAGGGAGCTAATAGCAGGCTCAGTAGTAGGGCAGAGTGATTTGGAAGAAATGGATGGCTGGGAAGGGATCAGCTTCACCTCGGGGACTTCAGTTTTGGTAGAGGTGGAAGATGTGGAAGGGGGAACCAAAAATAATTCTTCAAGCTCAAAATCTGTTTGGGTGGCAACGTCAATTCTTGCCACAACTGTAGAAGAGTTCTGAAATTGAGGACGGGTAGGGAGAGGGGTGGGGTGTTGGGTTGTGGGTATGAAAGATTGAAGTGTTGAGTGGATGGAAGCAAGACTGTCTTGGATTGAGGATTGGCTTTCTGTGGAGGTGAGGATTTGAGATTGAAGGGAGTTTAAGAGAAATGATTTAGGTTGGAGGGTCTGGGAGGACAGGGGTAATAGGTTGAGTGGAAATTGGTTTAAAGGGTGAAGTGGGTGCATGGTTAAATGGAAAGTGGTGTGGGGAGTCAGGCAGAGGGGTGTACTCATGCCTAATGTCCCCCACAATGGAGTCCATTAGGGTTGAGTAACCCTCTGTGGTGAATTGCTCAGAGTTGTTATAAAATGGGTTTTGGATAGGGGAAAGTGGAGGGGAATGGGAAAGGGAAGGACTGGGGTCAGTGGGTTCAATGGCTATAGCCATTTGCCCATAGTCAGGATGGATAAATGGAGAATGTCCTTCAGGTGTTGGATTTGGTATTGGTGGAGGTATGGCAGTGGATGGGGTTAAGTTAGTGACTGCTTCGGATTTGGTTTTCTTTCGGTAAGTACTTTTGATTGTGGGTTTAGGAATGTTGTGGGGGACAGGTAAGGATGGCGGAGGAGCTGATGCTGGAATGGAATCAAGGTTAGAAGATGGTTGCTTTGAGATGGCTATAGCGGTTTGTCCAGAAAGGGCTACTTCGGACTTCCTTGGGTTTCAGCAAGGTTGTTATTAGCCTATTGTAAGGTAAGCCTTAAATTACCTGCCTCTTTTTTACTTTACCATCAATATCACACATTCCCTCAAAAATTAACTTGGCAGCATTGAAAAAATTCCCCTTAGAGAAGGAGTACAATGCATCCACGATTGGATGCCTCCTCTCCTGTTGATGCCCAGCCACAAAAAGATTTTTCCTTAAGATAGTATCCATGAACAGTAAATTTGTTCTGAAATCACTTCTCATAACAGATTCTCCTGATGCAATCTTTCCTTGAGTTAAATGGTGGGCAATTTCTTTAAATGAAGCACTGATAGGGACCCCTAGGCTACAAGATGGATCATAGTTTGCAGCAATACTCAATGCATGTGATATATCAGTGGCATCCACAACTGCCTCAAAATCATCTATCAGAATCACTAGCACTTGGTCTCCCTCAGTTGGCCCTCCTCCTGACTCTTTCATCCTAATGTTTTGGTACCACAATTCCACTAATCTGGGATAGACAATCTCTTCCAAAGGCCTCAGTAGGGAATCCATGGAGGCCTTAGCCAAATACGATATGGCTTCTCTAGCCCATTCTTCTTTAGTGAAAAAGGATTTATCAAAGATGGTCTCAGGTACCAAGTTTAGTTTCTCCACAAAATCATTGAGAGTTGTGAAAGGGTCGAACTGAGGGGTAGCCCCCTTACCCTTCTTTTTCTTTGGCTTTAAAGCTTCAGGCTTGTGGGTGGCAGCTTTGGTTTTCTTGATTGAAGCTGATGAGTCACCCGAGGCTATAGATTTCCTTTTTGTTGGTTGAGCCACAGGAGCTGTGGATGATGCAATCCTCTTGGACTTTCTAAGTGGTGTAGGGGAACAGGTGTGGGAAGGACGAAGCAAATTGGTTAGGGTTTCTTTAAATTCGATAGCATCAGCTATTACAAAAACCCTAATTTCTTCTAATAAATCGAACCCTAGTTTTCCTAAAGCACTGCAAACTCTCAAAGCACTGATTGAATTTGACAAATCCACTAATCAACAAGATGATCTCAATCCAAGAGAAAATATTCAGAGAAACAAAATGGAATAAGAAGTAAATGATTGAGAACTTAACCAAACTAGGGTATTGCCAGGATAATCCACATGGATCTAAATCTAAAGATTCTTGGTGCCAAATGCGTGCCTTGAGTTGTTGATCAAACTAGCAGAGACATGGAATGAATGGTGTAGCAGAGAGTGAGTAGTAGAGGAGAGAAGAAGAAAACTGGAGCGGGCGATGAAGTGAGAGTTTAGCACAAAGAGGTAAAATGAGAAATGGTCCTCACAAGGAGCTTATAAGCTCATGACCCCAAGCCGTGAGAGGATGATGCTTCAGAAATATCATCTCGAGCATATGGTTTTAATTGCATGAACGTGTTGAGGCTTGGTATAGTCTTCAGAACAAATGTCTCGAGAGGATGTACTAAGTGTCTGATCCTCTCAAGAATTCAACAATGGCTTGGACAAACTTGTGGAATGCCTCACTCTTATGCAATAAGGCTCAATGATCCTTACGCTCTACAAATCCACTTAGCACTTTATAGCACATAAACACATACTTAATCAAGAGGAGACAGCTGGAATCATAGTAATGCATAAAATTTTAAACCACTCTAACACTTATGGTACAAATAGTACAAAGTTCTAGATGACAAATCAGTTGGGAGGTTCTTGAAGGCTAATGGTCTTAGAGGTTTCCACAACATTTTCAACACATGATTTGAGCCTCTGGCCATTGACCTTCATGATCCTTTCAGAGTTAGGGCCCATGATCTCAATAGCTCTAGATGGGGATGCATGTAACACAATAAATGGGCCATCCCATCTGACCCCAGCTTACCGGGAAAGAACTTTAATTTTGAATTAATAGCCATACCATTGCACCCTCAACAAATTCCTTCCTAAGAATGTTCTTTTCATACAAGGCTTTAGCTTTCTCCTTGTAAATCCTTGCATTTGCATAGGCATCAATTCTAAGTTCTTCTAGTTCATAAATTTATAGCTTCCTTTTGATACATGTAGAAGTTAGCTCCAAATTAAAAGCTTTAATGGCCTAATAGGCCCTATGTTCCAACTCTACTGGTAAATGACAAGCTTCGCCATATACAAGCCTAAAAGGGGAGAGCCTAATAGGGGTTTGATAGGCAGTCCAATTAGCCCACAATGCATCATGCAACTCTAGGGACCAATCCTTCCTATCTGTCATAACTATTTTCTCTAGGGTATGCTTGATCTCTCTGTTAGAAATCTCCACCTGCCCACAGGTCTGTGGGTAATATAGAGTAGCAATTTTGTGTGTAACAGAGTACTTTTTGAGTAAGCTCTCACAGTACTTGTTACAGAAATGACTCCCCCCGTCACTGATGATAGCTCTGGGGGTGCCAAACCTTGAGAAAATATGTTCTTTGAAAAATTTTAGGACGATTCTATGATCATTGGTTCTTGTGGCAATGGCTTCCACCCATTTGGAAACATAATTAAGAGCCACAAGAATAAAATTGAAACCCAAGGAAGGAGGGAAAGGAACCATAAAGTCTATCTCCCGGACATCAAATAATTTTACAACAAGGATGGGTTGCAATGGCATAGAATCTCTTTTTGATATGCTACCCAACCTTTGACATATCAAATAGGCTTTGCAGTGCTCAAATGCATCCTTGAATAAGGATGGCTAGTAAAATCCAGATTGGAGCACTTTAGCTATTATCTTTTTACCCCTAAAGTGACCTCCACAAGCATGCTCATGGCACATTATTAGAATACTGTGGAATTCACTATCAGGGACACATCTCCGCACTACTTGGTCTGCACTATATTTGTATAGGTAAGGATCCTCCCATATAAAATATTTGACTTAAGAGAAAATCAAGTCCTTGTCCATCATGGACCAATGTGGGGGGATCTTTCCAACAGCGAGGTAGTTCACTATGTTTGCAAACCAAGGCAGATTTAAGTTGATGGAAAACATTTGCTCATCAAGGAAGGAATCATTTAGTGGGATTGCAGCACAATCATCAAGCATAATCCTAGACAAGTGGGCAGCCACCACTTTCTCTATCCCCTTTTTATCCTTGATCTCAAGATCAAACGTTTGCAGGAGTAAGATCCATTTGATCAACCTGGGCTTTGCCTCTTTTTTGGACAAAAAATGCTTTAGGGCAGAGTAGTTAGTGAAAATCATAATTTTAGATCCTAATAAATAATTCAATTGAGCATTTGTCAGTGTCTTGCTTGTATAATAAACAACACTTGGTAGTTTCTCTCTTCTCTGCCATAAGACTGTACCAATGGCAAAGTCAGAGGCATCACACATTAATTCAAAAGGGATAGAATAATTCGGGGCTTGGATAACTAGGGCACAGGTTAAAAAATATTTTAATACCTCAAATGAACTCAAGCATGCAACATCAAACTCCAAAGGCACATCTGACACAACAAGTGGCATAATGGTTTGGAGATCTTACTAAAATCCTTGATAAACCTCCTATAAAAACCTGTATGACCTAAGATTGATCTAACCTATTTGATTGTTTTTGGTGGAGGTAGGTGTGAAAGCAGATCAATTTTTGCCCTATCAACCTCAATCCCCTTCTGGGACACTACATGGCCAAGAACAATTCCTTGGGTGACCATGAAGTGGCTCTTGTCCCAGCTCAACACCATAATGGTTTCTTCACATCTTTGGAGCACAAGGGATAGGTGGTGCAAACATTGACCAAAGTCATCCCCATAGACTGAAAAGTCATCCATAAAGATTTCCAAAAACTTATCCATCATGTTAGAAAACACAACAAACATGCATCTTTGGAAAGTAGCAGGAGCATTGCACAATCCAAGTGGCATCCTTCTGTTAGCAAAGGTGCCAAATGGACAGGTGAAGGTTGTGTTTTCCTGATCTTGAGGATACATGGATATCTGATTATAACAAAAATATCCATCAAGAAAATAGTAGTAAGCCCTTCCTGCCAACCTATCAAATATTTGGTCAATAAAGGGCAACGGGAAGTGGTCTTTCCTAGTCTTGGAGTTTAATTTTCTATAGTCAAACAAACTCTCCAACCAGTGATCTCTCGGGTTAGCATCAGCTCTCTACTCTCATTTGGAACTACAGTGATGCTAGATTCTTAAGGACCACCTGGATAGGTGATACCCATTCAGAATCTGAAATTGGATAAATCACTCCAGCATCAAGTAGTTTTATAATCTCTTTAATCATGACTTTTTGCATATGAGGATTTAATTTCCTTTGCATCTCCCTAAAGGTTTTGGAACCCTCTTCCAGGTGAATTATATACATACAAACTGATGGATCAATTCCTCCTAAGTCTACAATTTTCCATCTTATTACTTTTTTATGTCTCTTGAGGACACAAAGTACTTTCTCCTCTTGATACACAGTGAGAGAAGAGGATATAATTACTGGCAGTTTATTATTCTTTCCCAGGAAAGCATACTTGAGAGATTTTGGGAGCTATTTCAGCTCCATATCAGGTGGACTATCAATAGATGGCAGCGAAGGTGCCCTAGAGGGCTGAGGGAGGGGCAGCATAGTAGGTCTCCAAGTGGAATGTTGCACTGGCCCCACTGAAGAGTCCAAGGTATTTACTTCTTCAGCAAAATCAGTGGGGGCCTCCTTTTC
Organism: Chloranthus sessilifolius; assembly: GCA_021018995.1. Lineage (NCBI taxonomy): Eukaryota > Viridiplantae > Streptophyta > Magnoliopsida > Chloranthales > Chloranthaceae > Chloranthus > Chloranthus sessilifolius. The sequence goes on from CM037585.1 coordinate 94,412,996, forward strand.
AACATCCTCACTCTACAATTCTTCAAACTCATCGAACACCTCATCCCAGTCCAGCAGCTTGGGCAAGGTTTCTTCTACCAGCTCATCAATGACATCAACTACAAAACAGTTATCACTTTCAAATTGAAGTTGGTTGTCTGCAATATAAACATTGAACCTAATCTTCATGTTTCCAAAAGTGATTTCCATCACTCCTGACATGCACTGAATGCATGCATTGGTAGTGACCAAAAATGGCCTACCCAAAATTACAAGTATTAGGGTGGTGCACTTTGTAGGCTCCATGTCCAAGACTAAGAAATCTGTTGGGTGGAAAAACTTATCCACCCCTACCAGCACATCCTCTATAATTTCTACAGGCCTCCTCTTTGATCTGTCAACCAGCTGGAGTACCACAGGTGTGGGTTTTAACTCCCCCAAACCTAGCTTCTCATACACAAAGTATGGAAGTAGGTTAACACTGGCTCCCAAATCTAAGAGAGCACTACCTATAATATGATCACCTATAATGCAGGGAATTGTGGGTACCCGAAGGTCTTGGAGTTTGGCTTGGTTGCTATGGACAAAATTTGTGACACTTTTGTAGCAGTAAATTTTTTCTTAATGAGGTGGATCCTAGCTTTCCCCCTCTGCGTACATAAGTCCTTCAGAAACTTTGTATAGGCCGAGAGTTGCATTATAGCATCAAGCAAAGGTAAATTAATTTTTACTTACTTAAATGTATCCATCATTTCCTCCATCCTAGTATTCCCCTTGTCAAAAGGAGAAGGCCTTTTAAGAGCTGAAGGAAATGGCAGATGAGGTACCGCTGGTACCTTATCTGCTGCCCTAACATTCTCATCAATTTTTTTATTCTTTTTATTTTTTTCTTTCTGGTGGGGCTCAACAGCAGCCCCTCTATTCACCTCCTGCTGCTGCTCAATGACAGGCACCGAGTTCTCTCCTTCTACACTTATTTTTGTCCCAAAGACCACTTGGTTTTCTACCACTCTATGATCAGTCACATAATTTACTAATTTATCACCCTTAACTTAGTGATGCTAGACCATAGTTTGCTACTAATAAGCTGTTAATGTGCAGATATTAACGAAAACCAACAAATTAGAGTTAAAGTGTTAATATTCGTCAGATTGAACTCATAAAGCGGTAAAAAGATGATTCAGCATCTTCGCCTAAAAATAAATGGAAATTCATGTTTTACGATTTTGCAAAATAAACTGAAGAAAGAGAGAAATTATAATTTACGATTCTCTAAAGAAAGTCATTTAAAGTAAAGATGACAGAAGAAAAGAGAAGAATCGTAATCAAGAATCATTAGCTGGAAGCCTACTGAGAAAAGAAAATCGTGACTTATGATTTTCCAGAAAACAGAAAATAGAAAGAAAGAAAGAAGAAATTGTGATTTACGATTTACAGAAGGAAGGTCTTTCCAGTGCTACTGATCATGTGTGAGAATATACACTGCCATGCATATCTTCAGAAGTATTCTATAATTGGAAGGTTGACCAACGACGGATCTGAGAGATTGTAGAAGAAGATCTTAAAAGGACTATGTTGCTAAAGATTAAAGAACACTCTAGGAGTGCATCAACTAGTAAAAGCAAGGAAGAATAAAATTAGGAATTAGAGTTATAGTAGGATACTTGTATTTTTAGTAGTTTCTTTTATTAGGATTATAAATTTGTAAACCAACCCCTTATGATCTATAAATAAGAGGGCTTGGTATATGAATAAGCATCGAAGAAATTCTCATCATCAATTGATGACTGAGGTTAGGTTTTCTTCCGATAGAAAATTTAGAGTAGTTTTTTATTGCCTTGTAGATTAGATATCCGAGGTTTCTCAAGAATAATTGACGCCTGTAATTGGGAGCTGAAGATTAGATATCTGTAGTTTCTCAGAAGCAATGGACAACTATAGCTGAGGGGTGAAAGATATAATTTTTATTGCGTTCTAATTTAGAATTTATTGCTTTGTAAACATCTTCAAATTTTAATTTGAATTGATGACTCTGGTAGGAATTTGCAGATTAGTGTAATGGCTTTATTTTTCCATCTTCATGTTTTAGGAGATTATAGATTACATTAAATCTGTATTGATAGGATTTCAGTATTGATTGACGCCCAATGCTAGGAAACTTGATATATGGTGTAATGGTACTGTTTAATTTTATAAATATCTAATAACTGAATATTGTGATTGACGATAATAATCTGAAGTAGGAAGATTTAGGATTTATTTTTATGCAATTTAGATTTAAGAAAAATTCTGTATTCATATTTCTCCAGTAGTTGAGGAACTTAAAAGATAAATAAAAGTTAAAAAATAATATACAACTATCTTGGTGGGAACGATCCTATACTAGCTCTACAATTTCCATTGTGCGCTTGCAATAGATTAAGACTTAATTAGATACACATAGTAATCAATGATCAACTTTTTGGCGTCGCTGCCGAGGATAGTTTATATATTAATTTAGGAAAATGAGTATTTATCTTCCTCTTTTTATATTTCTTTAGACTTTATATTTTCTTTGATCACTTCTTAAATCATTTTGCAGGTTTATTCGGAGTTGACGAATTAAGGTTCCAATTTCTGCTAGCCACACATACTAGAAGCGCAGATTTGTTTTCTCTCCCTGTCCTTCTAAAATAAAAATCATATAAATCTAAAAACACAAAAAATTAATTATAGTTTGCTAGTATAATAGCTTCTAAAGATGCAAGGCCATGATGATATATTTTGGTCGAACTTTAATATGACTTACTCCTTAATGGAATTCCTTACTTCACCTATGTACCGAACTTTGTGGGATATAGAGCAAGCCTTTGCTTCTCAGTGGTGTCACATGGAAGATTCCTATAATTCTTAGTGGGACAATTCTTATGGTTTTCCACAGGTAATTCAACAAGAAATACCTTACTCATACCCACAACATGCTTCAAACTTTCAGCAGCCACAAGCCCCATACCAATCTTATATGCAACAACCATTTTCTCAGAATAATAACGATAGTAATACTCTGATGCATATCCTCTAAGATTTGTAACAACATGCACACCATCATTCTAGGGAATTAGGTCAGTTGTCTCAGATCTCCCAAAACTTACACTCTTGCACTCAGACTATCACAAATTTAGATACCCAAGACAATTAGCCTCACTGTGGGAAGAAAAAGTGAGTAACCAAATAATCTTGCAGACACCAACTCCCACAATTTAGGTTGTTCAGACCTTAAGAAGTGGTTGGACTGTTGATAATTGAGTGAAGATGCCTACGCCAGTAGATGTCTCTATGACCAGAGACGAGGAGAATAAAGCTAGAGAAGAAACCCACCCACAAGAAAAATAAAAAATAATTAGAAAATGAAAAATTGAAAATTATAGAAAAAATTGAGAGTGCACCCACCTCCGTAACTGACGTACCTTATGTACCAAAGTTATCGTTCCCTAATGCCTTTGGTGCACCCTCTCCTTTTGATAAAAACCTAAAAAAATTAGAAGAAATTGTTGAGATCTTCAAAGAAGTGAGGATCAATTTGCCTCTCTTAGAGGCCATCACACAAGTTCCAGCTTATGCGTGATTTTTGAAAGAGATGTGTACGTAAAAACAAAAACGGCAAAATAATATCTCACAAAAAGTTTTCTTAACTGAGCAAGTAAGCTTAGTCTTACAGGCTAAGACTCCGCCTAAGCTTAAAGATCCTAGAGTGCCCATGATTCTATGTATCATCGGAAATCATACAATAAACAAAGCACTCCTAGACCTGGGAGCTAGTGTGGATTTGCTACCATTCTCAGCCTACGAAAGCCTAGGACTTGGAGAAATGAGGCCTACATCGATAACTCTTCAGTTAGCCGACAGTTCGGAGAGGAGGCCAGTAGGAAACATTGAAGATGTAATGGTTGGGGTTGATAAATTTGTATTCGTTGTTGATTTTCTAGTATTGGACATGGAACCTAGTTCAAAATCTCCAACACAAATTCCCGTCATACACGGTAGACCATTTTTGGCCTGGCCAATGTTTGCATTAATTATAAAATCAGGGTGATGGAAGTTTCTATTGGGGATATGCGAATTCAGTTGAATGTCTTTTCAGCTGCCAACCAGATGGCTTCAATTGATGACGAGGAATGCCTTCAGTGTCGATGAAATTGAAGAACTGGTAGAAGAAGCATTACCCTTAATCTTATCTGAAGATGTGCTCCCAACTGCGTTATGGTATCCAGAATTGGAAGGAATCGAATCTCAATCCGAAAAAATGACTTATCTATTGAACTCTCTCTGCGATTCCCAATCACGAAGTTCGAAGCCATGGATAGAGCCTCTCCCCGATATTTCAAGTGAACCACTACCACCATCCACTGAAAAAGCACAAATTTTAGATTTGAAATTACTTCCCGACACCCTTAAGTATGCCTTCCTTGGGCCTAATAAGACTCTCCCAGTAATTATCTCCTTCGCTCATAACATGGAACAAGTGAGTAAATTATTGGCCACACTTGTAAAGTACAAACGTGCAATAGGGTGGACTGTCATGAACTTAAAAGGACTTGACCCCTCAATTTGCATGCATCGTATTCATTTGGAGGATAATGCCAAGACCTCACGAGAAAGTCAAAGACGGTTAAATCCAAATATGAGAGAAGTTGTTCAAAAGAAAATCGTGAAACTCCTTGACGCAAGTATCATTTACCCGATTTCTGATAGTGAGTAGGTTAGCCCCAATAAGTAGTCCCAAAGAAGTCTAGAATTACAGTTAAGGAAAATGCAGCCGGTGAGCTGGTTCCCTTATGCGAAACTACAGGTTGGCACGTATGTATTGACTATAGAAAACTTAACTCAATGACTCGTAAAGATCATTTTACATTGCCATTCATTGACCAAATTTTGGAAAAATTAGTGGGTTAAGAATATTTTTGCTTTCTGGACAGATATTTTGGGAACAATCAAATTTCTGTGTACCCAAAAGATCAAGAAAAGACTACCTTCATGTGTCCCTTTGGAACATTTCCATATTGTCGAATGCCCTTTGAGTTATGCAATGCACCAGCAACATTTCAAACATGCATGATGGCCATCTTTTCTGATATGATTGACAGGTTTTTGGAAGTATTCATGGATGATTTTTCAGTATTCGACCGAACCTTTGATTCTTGTCTTGATCACCTAGCCCTTGTCATAGAAAGATGTAAGGAGACCAATTTAGTGCTAAGTTGGGAGAAGAGTCATTTTATGGTTCAGGAAAGCATAGTTCTGGGGCACATTGTCTCAAAAAGAGGAATAGAAGTTGACAAGGCCAAAGTAGATGTAATATCAAATCTCCCACCACCTACTTCGATATGGCAGATTTGATCTTTCCTTAAACATGTCGGTTTCTATCGCCGTTTTATTAAAGATGTTTTGAAGATCTCATGACCTCTTGGCCACTTATTAGCTAACGATGTACCTTTTAATGCCTGTCTTGACGCATTTAATAAGCTTAAAGCACTTCTCTCATCTTCACCGATCATTCAATCACCTGACTATTCCTTGTCTTTTGAAGTAATGTGCAATGCTTCTGATTACGCAATAGGTGCCATCTTAGGACAGCAAAAAGACAAGATCCCTCACGTAATTTTTTACGTGAGCCGGACATTAATTGAAGCTCAGGTTAATTATACTACCATTGAGAAGGAGCTTCTTGCTGTCGTCTTTGCTTTGGATAAATTTCGATCATACCTATTGGGATCAATGATCGTCATCTCCTCGGACCACTCTGCACTGAAGTATTTATTGGTAAAAAAAAACGCCAAACCAATATTAATAAGATGGAATCTTCTTTTATAGGAATTTAATTTTGAGATCAAGGATAAGAAGGGAGTTGAAAATGTGGTGGTTGATAATCTCTTTAGAATTGAAATGCCTGAAACTACCAATACCGAATCTCTGAACGATACCTTCCCTGATGAGCAACTTTTTACCATTCAAGCCACCATACCATGGTATGCAAATATTGTCAATTATTTGGCCACAGGTAAGATCCCTCCAACTTGGTCCAAGCAGGATAAGTCTATTTTCTTTTCCAATGTCAAATACTATATCTGGGAGGACCCAAATTTATTTAAAATATGCCCTGACAAATAATTAGGAAATGTATCTCCGATAGTGACACCCACGTTATTCTAAAATTTTGTCATACTTACTCTTGTGGGGGCCACTACGGCAGGAAGAAAATAGCTGGCAAGGTACTACAATGCAGATTTTATTGGCCATCATTGCTTAAGGACACCCACCACTTTTGTCAAACCTGTGAATGCTGTCAGAAGTCAGAAGCCATGTCCCAAAGAAACATGATGCCCCTGCAACCGATTTCGGTTGCAGAACCCTTCGACATATGGGGCATAGATTTTATGGGCCCATTTCCACCTTCATTCGGATTCATATATATACTCGTAGCTATGGATTATATTTCGAAATGGGTCAAGGCAGCAACCACGAAGATAAATGATGACAAGGTGGTAGTCTCATTTATCAGAGAAAATATATTTGCTCAATTTGGAACCCCATGCGCTATTATAAGTGACAGGGTAGCTATTTTTGTAACAGGCATTTCAAAAGCTTGCTCAAGAAATACAGTGTTACGCATAAAATCGCGACCCCCTACCACCCGCAAACTAGTGGACAAGTTAAGGTTTCTAATAGAGAAATAAAGAAAATATTAGAAAGGACTATTCACCCTGATAGAAAAGACTAGTCCATAAGATTAAATGATGCTTTGTGGGCATACAGAACGGCTTATAAGACTCCCATTGATATGTCACCTTTCTGACTGGTGTATGGTAAAGCTTGTCAATTACCTGTGGAACTAGAACATCGAGCCCTTTGGGCTATCAAAGCACTCAATTTTGAGCTAACTGCATCACGTAAGCAACAAAAACTCGAACTCAATGAGCTCGAGGAAGTTCAAAATGATGCATATCAAAATGCTCGAATTTATAATAAGGCATTCCATGATAAACATATTCTGAGAAAGAGTTTTGAGCAGGGTCAACAAGTTTAACTCTATAATTTAAGGTTAAAGTTATTCCCAGGAAAATTATGAAATCATTGGGATGGTCCCTTCATAGTTATAGAAATATTCCCTCACGAGGCTGTCACTATCCGAGATCCCAAGGACGATCGAACTTTTACGGTTAATGGACAGAGACTTAAGCTGATGGAATCACTAGAATAAAAAGGGACGGTGACCACACTGGCACTAAAAGGCCTAGAATATCACTAAAAAACTCAGGGGCACTGTCGAGCTACGGACTCATCCGTAGCAAATGTATGTGTATTATATGTATAATAGTAAGGTACATCTTTATATTTTATAGTACAAAATCGTAGAGATTACGATTTCATGCAACCTGTGTATTCTCTCACAAAAAATCGTACTAATTACGATCTCTGAGAGAATGTCTTGTCTAGGTAACACAATGGTTATCAGAAAGGCACAACCTCCGATACCAAATGTTTCGCCTCGATTCATGTTACACAGACATGTCCCTTCGTATTTATTAGGACTACCAACTGATTCACACGATTCAATGAAAACCATAATGTCTATTTATGGAAACTCTTCGAATTCTCAGTTTTGAATGGTTATAAAAAGCAACTACCGCCTAGTCAATTCACTCCATCCCTCTCATTTTTTTTCAACCAACCATCTTGCCATGACGAAACCACTAAGTTGGTCAGAAATTTCTGAGGCATTTGAAAGGCTCCTCCGTCGAGAAGCTGATGAAATCTCTGCACTTTTGGAGGAAAGGAAGCAGCTGATCGATGAACTCATATCTCCCCGCCCCAAACCAAGAACCACAAAAGATACACCACCTCAATTTCCTAAGCGTCAAAAAGCTTCGCCATCTACACCTCCTCCATCTTCATAAGTTTTTCTTTTTCACTTCTATTGGCCACACCAATCTAGGAAGAGAATATTCATATTTTGGAGGGAATATCTTTTTGGGCTGCAAGATCTTTATCAACAAATATTTCCTCTCGGATGTTGGTGCCAGTGTCATGCATAAATTAGTGTGTCTAGATTTTTCCTATATTTATACACTTCAATGTATTTAGTTTTTAGTAGTTTCCCTTTTGATCTTTGTAAATAATCTATGTAATTTATGAAATTTTTTTTTGGCTAATTGACTAACTTTCATCTTTTTACTAACTGTATTACTAAGATTTTCTTTTTAATTTTTGATGCTCCGAGAATAAAGTTGTGGATATTTTCTCTTAAGTTTGGGGGAGGATATATATCTGGTAACTGATTTTTTTTTCGGTAAATAATCTGAGATATCAATAAATTTTTGGGTATTCCCTATTTTTGTGTCAATGAGGGCATTGTCTGATTTATGATTAGGGGATACACCTGTGTATAGAAAACTTTACCTTTTTTAAGTAAATTTTTTTTTATTAGTATTGTTTTTTGCAAAGAATTTTTCTCTGTTTCTTCTGAATTTTATTTTTTTTAGTTAATCATCATATAGGAGTTATGATAAAAAAAAATTATTTCTAGAAAACTTGCGATCCATTATGGTAGGAGTTCAGTAATCAGAATATAGAATAGTTTTTATTCATGTATAATCTCAGGAACACTGTATTAGAACGGATGTTTGAGACAATAGATTGATCTAAACTGCAATAGATTATAGTTTCAAAGTTTATATAAACCAGTGAGATCTAGATCCTTATTTTCTTTTCTTCGAGAGAAACTATTTTATTCAAGAAAATTTTCCTTGAACTTCTATACGCTTATATAAAATCTCATATTGTTGAATTTAGAATCAAAATAGTTTAGGAATATGATAATCTAATTTTTTATCTATAACTATCTATTAAATATATCAAAGCAACAAGGCATATATGCTAGTAAATCATGAAGATAATTTAAGGCCATTTTTTTATAAAGCAGAGCCAAAAAGTCAAAATCCCATAAATTTTTTATCTTTTGAACCCATATTAGAAGCTTAAACCAAATTTCTTTGTACCGAATTATAATAAACCCTTAGTCATATGTGCTACCTAAAGCTTGCAACCTTACCCTTACAATTTTATGAGAATTTAGAATGTAGAAGAAAAGGGAGAAGAGGGAGTGAAAGGAGTATGAGTTACAAAGACAACGAATATGCAGAAAAAGGGTACAGTTAAGAAAAAAATAGAAAAAATGGGATAAAAGAAGAATTGTAAATTATGATTCAAAAAAATAGAGAAGAAAAAAGCTTTCAAACAAAGATGAATTGAAGAATGCAACTCTTAAAAGAAGAAATGGGATTTACAAGAAAAAAAGAAAAAAAAATGGGAAGAAGTTATCCAACTTTTTGGATACATATTGAAGTATAAATAGAAGCTAAAGAAGATAGAAAAGAAGAAATAAATTCTCAAAAGAGAAAAATTTTGAATCCTTTTCTACCTTTCTTTGACACCTCAAAACCGAAAGCCCTATTACAAGCCAAAGGAAAGACCTTTCTGATTTATGATTTGCAGAAACATAAGCCTAGTAGAGATATAGATAATAGGTACTATGGATTGTACTGGTGTTCATATAAATAGAATAGATTATCCTTTTCTATGAGATTAAATTTTTTTTACAATTTATCTTTGACTGAAAATTTCTGAAATACTATTGTAAGAATCCAAGAAATTTCAATTTTTTTTTTAGAGTACGTCAGTAGTGAGTTTTTGAATGAAAGTATTTTCTAAAAACTGTAGTTTAGAAAAATTTACGAAGAATAAACTGTTCACTAATGCATATAATCCTGTTTATTATGAATTGAAATTGTTGGAGTTTTAATCAAGGATAACTATTATAATGGAAAGTATAGATGAAGGAACTATAAAATTTTGAAAATCATAATAACTGTATAATGATTAATCTAGTTGATTATATTAGTTAATGTAGCTAGTGTATAAGATTAGTTTAGATTTTAATTTTCTTTTGTTTTAAAATTTTAGTTTTGAAAATTTTTTGAAAAAAATTAAAAATATATATTTGAAGTTTATAGGTAACTTCACTGGAAACCTTCAGGAGACTACAACTCCTCCACTAGGGACCTTGGGGTTTAAAGGCTTGTTGCATTTGCTAAATGCAATCGTGCTCCCTGCGAAAGTGGCAATTTAAATTTTAGAATAAGATAGTTATTTTTCCTTGTTTGCTAGGGACTAGGAAAGCTTAAGTTTCGGGGTGTCATCAGTCACATAATTTACTAATTTATCACCCTTAACTTAGTGATGCTAGACCATAGTTTGCTACTAATAAGTTGTTGATGTGCAAATATTAAAGAAAATAAGCAAAATAGTGCATGAGAAGTCCAGAGCCCACTAGGGGGACTCATCTAAGCTTAGCGTGTATATTATCCACGCTAAGCCATTTCTGTAAAAAAAATGGCCTAGCGTGTATCATATACACGCTAGGCAACATTTCTCCAGAATGGGCTTAGTGTGTGTATTATACACACCAAGCATGCCCATCCCCTCGAGAGGCTCTGAACCTGTGGAGTGGTAAAAAAAGGTACAGTTTTGGGCCATATTCGGATTGCCATAACCTTGATGTATAACTTAGATTGAGGTGATTCTTGGCTTATTGGAAAGCTGGGAGCCTCTACTTTTTAATGGTATAAGATTCAGTCTCAGTAGAGGTCCCTACCAGCTCTGGTACATCACTCTCTAACCATTGCCCGGGAGGGTCAACTGTGGGTTCGAAGAGGTTGGGAGTAGTTCCTAAGGGTTTGGAAAGGTTCCTAAGGGTTAGGGAAGGTTCTTAAGGGTATGGGAGATGACATCGAAAGCTCTGAGGTGTGCCTCCTTCGAAGTATGTTTCGATCAAGCCTTGGGCCAAATTTGGGTGTCTACAGATGCCCCTCTTTGGTATTCGATCACTAATGATCGCTTGCCAAAGACAAGTTACATCCGAAGAGGCCCAAGGCTACACTAACAGGTCTGTCATATTCAAAACAAACCATAAACATCAAGTGGGTGACACGGTCAGTAAACGAAGCCCTGTATGTCGCGAAAAAAGTTTGTTCCTCAAGGCTATTGGTCCCCAAGCACTTAGCGTCATTACTGGGCCTAACTGAGGAGGAGCGAGTTGCGAAAGCCCAATAAGCTAGAAAAAATATCCGCTTCTCAAGATGATTGAAGATGTTTGATGTTCAAGTTTCATTCTGAATAAAACAACTCCGTAAGTGAGAGGGTGATTGACAATTCTTAAAGACAGGCGTGAGACAAATACAAGAAGGTCCACAGCGTGTGTCCAATCATACGAGGCATTGATTGCCCCATTTTGACCGGCCACCATTTTGATCGGCCATGGGTGCCCCTGCGCGAAGCAGGGTTCGAGGTCTATGGGTGAACCTATCAATCCCGAAGTTAATTTAGCACGACTACTCGAGCAGAGCGAATAGATGTCGCAATACTTTTTGGGAGTGCGTGCCCCTTTTAAAAGTTACAACTATTATATATATATATATACATTTATTTATTTTTTATGCATTTTTCCCATGTTTGTTTCGGGATGCCTAAATGACCCCAAACTATTTATTTTAGCGCAACATCCCGAGCAGATCAAATGGAAGTTGATGTGATTTGCGGGGGCCAGTGCACCTGCCACAGCCTAGGGTGGACTAAGTTAAGCGTGTCTAATATGCATGCCAGGCCAATCTTAGCCAGAATAAGCTTAACGTGTACATTATACACGCCAAGAAAAACCTGGCCAAAATAAGCTTAGCGTGTATATTATACACGGCAGGTCAAATATGGCCAGAAAAAGGATTGGCGTGTATATTATACACGCCAAGCAAGACTTGGGGGGGTTTTAAAATAGTCGAGCCTGAGCCAAAAGAGCATTTTTGAAAACCATCTTGCCCCCCTCATAAATGAACCGAGACCTCCTCCTAGGGCTTCCTTGAATCAATTGGAACCCCGTCATTTTGCCGGCATCTATCCTCACCGACCAAATGCACGTTCCCCGCCGGATGAAGGGTTCATTTTCTTTTGAAGTAATCATCCTTTTAACCCTATTTCTTTTGATTTTCCTTGAACCTCTTTCAATGTAGTTAGGATTTCTGCATCTTTATATGACATATGAATGATTTCTATTGCAAATGTGATTATTTATGATGCCATGATATTTATTTTAGATAAAAGTAAGATTAGGTGATGCCTTATTTCTCCTTTTCTCTTCTTTTATTGAATTTAGGGCCCTCTTTTTTTTATCTGCGCCATGTTGTGTCTACGCATGTTTTGTTTTTTTTGAAAGCATCCTTTCTTGTAGTTCATGTGCATCGGGAATCCCGATGAAAACTTTGTAAAATCGTGGAAGAAAGAGTTTCTCTCTCCCTATATATTTTTTTGAACCGTGGGGGACGCGCTCTGGGCTCTCCCTCCCTTCTTGATGATGTTTTTGTTTGCTTTGAAATGATGATAATTATGATTGATGACAGATGAACCGTGCATACTTACCTTCTTTTGGCTTGTAATGATGGGTTCCTTTTTACTGACATTCCCCTTATGTGTGTTACCTGTGTCCCTTTCAGAATGTCGAGTGAAGAAGAGCAAGGGCACGAGGAGGGGCCTGAGGTGACTTATGGTCCCCAGGGTGAGCAGTTCATTATAGTGCAGTGCTCTTCTCGGGTTTGGTACGAGATGCATGGCAAGATAGGCTGTACCGGTCTTCTCCATCAGTAATATGCCCATATCTCAAATTTTGGGATTGCCGGCAAGGTAAGAGAAATGAGTTTTTACCGCTTTATCTTTTGTGGAAGCCTTTGTTGCCCCAGGATCTGATATATTTTTCTCTCCTTCTTACAGTCTTTACCCGCAATCATGTTCCATGCAAGCTGGTTCGACCTCCAATGCCTTTACGTCCTCCTCCCCTCGGTCATGAAATTCCTTCTAGCAGAAGCCAACTTTGGGGATTTTCTTTTGTGCCCCGCCATGAGGGGCGATTCGGCCTATCAGAAAGCCCTGAAAAAGTGATTCCAGCTCGAGACCATGACATTCCACATGTCGGTGGCTGAGTTGACAATTACACCTGTTGATTGGTCAATGATTACGGGGATCAGGATAGGGGGCATACCGATGACCGGCCTTCGCATACTAGGTCGGTATGTAGTTGTTCAATTGATTAGGGATCACCCCTCCTCTCGAGATATGAGCGGTTCTGACATTAAGTTATCCTGGCTGGCTGACCTTTTTAATGAAGAGGAGTTGGTGGATCAAAACCAACCCGACATGGACATCATCATTCAGCCCGTGCGCGCCTTGATGCTTGCTCGTATCTCACTCCTCTTCTTCCTGGGAAAAACACTTTTTGCAAATGCTAGTGGGGGCTAGGTCTCATTGTCCCTTCTTATTCTTATGAGAAATTAGGAAAACTTGCACCAGTACGACTGGGGTGGGGCTGGGCATGCCATGTTGATGTCCGGCTTGGCTCAAGCCTCAGTTGGGGATTTGGGTTCCGTAGTGGGTTTCTGACCTGTGATAGAGGTAGCTCCTGACTCTCCCATTTCTGTTGGTTTATTAGCTAGTCATTCATTTAATCCTTGATGTATATTTTATGTTTTAGGTTTGGGGTTACTTACATTTTCATCCTGGCCGCCCCCTCCTTTCTTCGGACGAGTAAACTTATCCCCTCATTAGCAGCTGGCACAAGAATCACCGTAGGGCTATTGGAATGAAACATTTAGATTTGGGCCAGAGGTCCGAATTTGATTTACTGATCTCGGAACAGGTATGGTTACCTCCCTCTTCCCTTTCTCATAGCTTCTTCTTTGATGCTGCTTGTTTGACTGATAGGACACTCTTTGTCTGGACAGGTCAACTATGACCCTTATGTTCGTTCTCCCTTCTGGGATCGAGCTGCCGTGGGTCCACCTCACCTTTTCGTCGGCCGTCATGTTATATTCTTCTATGGCGTGTGGGTCCGAGCCTAATACTTGGGGGAGAGGGTGGTCCATCAGTACCAGGACTACTTTATCGTGTCGCAGGGTCCTCTTGAGGACATCATGACCCCTAAGGGTACCATTGAGGGGCTCTTAGCTGGACTCCTCCATCATGGGGTCCCTATTGATGATCTTCTCCTGCCTGGGGGGTATCAGATGTGGTACGAGTCCTTGCCCTACCGGTCCCTACTTCAACATTTTATACATGGGGCCAAATTTTTGGCCTTTGGTGATCCACAATCTCAGGAAATTCCCCTTCTCCTTTATGCATGTTCCTGATGGTTTAGATTTGATCTCACTTTGACTAACTGGACCTTGCTTCTTTCTGCAGATTGACGGGGGAGACAACTCTGATGATGATGATGTAGCGGCGGGTCCTCCCGAGGCTCCAGCTGCTGGTCCCTCAGATCCCTCTGGTGTGGGTGCCTTTGGGAGTTTGACTATAGAAACCAAGGGGACCTTCAAACGCTTTGACGATGCCCTGCTTACTAGCCTGTGTGCGAAAGTGACTGAGCGGGCCCACATATCTACTAAAGAGATCTGCGTTCCTCCTCCTTAGCTGGTCCTAGGAGTGAATTTTTTTTTTCTGTGTACTTCTTTTTCAAGGGAAAGCTTGCTTTCATGCTTATGGTTCTGGTAGCTAACCTCTCCTTTTCCTTTTATAGCAGAACTATGAGTTGGTTGTAAATTAGGTTAAGTATTATCACAATATTGCCGAACTTCAAGATGTAGAAGTGGTGAGTGCTTTTCTGACTGGCTTTGATTATTGCTTTGATGCTCTTACTTCTACTCAAACTGACTTTTCGATATGATATTTACAGCGTGTGTTGTTCGTCTTTCGAGACTCTTACTGCTATTTTATTAAGAACAATGGAGAGAATAAATCAAGAGTGGAGAATTGGAGATGGGTCAGCACAGCAAGTCTGAAATACACACAATCCTGCAAGATATAGGGTCTATTGTAGTAAGTTTTGATAAGTGTTGTTGATTCTAAGTGTGCATGATTTATTTGTATTTTGAAAACCAATTTGAAAATGATGAATTATACTGAATTGGGAAAACTAAAAAGAATAAAGAAATATCAGCACAGAGAGAAGTTAATTAGCTTGCAAGATCAGGGCCAATTGTAGCAAGTTCTAAATATAAGTGAGTAAAAGATCGTCCATAGGGAATTGATTTAAAATGTAAGATAAACTTCCAGATCTGAGCTACCAGATCTGACCTCTAATCCTATCTACAAAGCAAATAAGGTAAGAGTTTGAATTTGTCATATTAACTAAATTATCTACAAGTAAAATTTTAACTAAGTGATCCAGATCTGAGTGGGGGAATTGGATGCAAAATTAATAAGAATGGAGAACTAATAGCTAACTCAAGCTTAGTAATTGATTACAGAATGAGAAATAGTGTAACTCTATTGAAAAAGAATCAAATCTTCATCTGGCTACTAGCTCAGATGTAAGAGAAAATAATCCAATTCAAGGCTTAAGATTGAATTGAATTTATGGCTATGATCTGTCCACTGTCATGGACACAGATCATCCAATAGTTTTCTTCTTCAATTCAAAGTCTTGATTCAGAACAAAGGCACCACTACAAATTCTGTAAGAACCAGGTTACAAACACAGATTCCCACAGGGATAGTGAATTAAGAGAAATTACTTAAAAACAACCAATCTAATGGAGTCTAATGAGTGAGGAGATCACAATGAACCCTCAACATGAATCCGATTGAGAACGTACCGATGAAAGTAACCTTTTCAAATCCACCATTACAATTACAGAGCACAACTTACAACAGCTCTCAGATTTGTAGTCTTGAATGCAATTCTCATTTGAATTTACACAAGTATCTCACAGTTTTCAGTTACAGACAAAAGCTAGGCTATTACAGAGGTTTCAGACAAGCTATCTTGATCTGAATTGGAAATGGGGTAGCAGGAATGAAACTCAAATTCTGGATACCCAAATTGGGTGAATAGTTCATCTATTTATAGTTTTCCCCAAGTCCATTTCAGATGTGCATTAACCAATCAGAATTGGTTAGATCCATATCAACCAATAGGAGTCGAGCACAAGGATCTAGATCTGTTCTGGCCAATCAAAACTGCTTGATCTGGTTCAGCCAATCAGGAGACAGAGGCATCAATTCTGTTATGCAATTCAAAAATCTGTTTGAGCTTCTAGAAGTTCCCGCCAAGTAATTTCATCTTTGGGTGCTCACATGGGTTGGAATATGCCTCTGATTCATGCTTCAAATCTTCTAGAATGCCCCTGGGTTTTTAATTACGTTGGGGCACGTGCAGAGTTTACTAAATTGCCCTTGCAGCTACTGGGAATCTTCAAAATACCATTTCGCATAGTTTGGAGACCTTTTTGAAGGGAAAAATGACTTCTGGAGCTCTATTCGCATAGATCTGGTGCAGTTCGCAAGGAGTTTCTTTCTTTTTGAATAGATCTTCAGCAAGTTTGGTTCTTTTCGAATAGATCAGGTGCTCTTCGAGAATCAAACCTAGAGCTTTAGTTTTATTCGCAATGTTCAGGTTCTTTTCGAATAGATGAGGGATCATTTCGAATAGTTCAAGGATCCTTTCGAAAAGCATTCTGTAATGCATTCTTCTTTTCAAGTAGCTCCAAACTTATTTCCAGGTTGAAACCAGGCTTTTATCCTCTTTAGTCTAGGCATTTTGATAGCCAATGAGGTTGTCCTTTCTCCTTCTTCCTCCAGATCAAAATAGGCCATCCTCTTTTTGGGACTTTTAAGCTGCTTTCAGGGTTAAGCCTGCCTTTGTTGTTAGCTGTAAAACAAATACTAAAAACATTTATTTAGTTCTCTCAGGGATCTATCAAGTCCTAGATTAAGGGGTGGAAAATGGTGTTTTCCAGTTCGCAACACACCCCCAAACCTAAGCTTTGCTAGTCCCTGAGCAAAGACAAAATTAAAAACAGAATGAAAAGCCACTTTTGTAGGGACCACAGTTGCATTTAGCATATGCAATAAGCCTTTTAAACCCCTAGGTGATCTCTAGTGGAGGAGTGAAGTCTCCTGAGGGTTTTCAGTGAAGGTACCCACAAACTTCTCCAATAAATTAGTTAATATCAATGCAGCTCTAGCTGCACTTTCATCCAATCGATTATTCACACCGTGATACCAAGTCAGAAGAAGATTCTCAAGAAAATATCAGTTCAAAACTAAAATTCTGCTGTAATTCCTTTTACCATTCACTCAATTTGGGTCAAAAAGTTTTTTACAAGAAAAATTAATGAACAGCTTGCCTTCTATTTGAGAATCCATCTTTGATGTTACCCCAAATAAGTTGATTTCAAACCCAACTCTCACCAGGGTTTTCACTCAACATGCAAGTAGGAGGGTTGTACTATTTCACACAGCTCAAGAGCAGTTACAGCCCTCAAATAGGACTGTAAGCAGGAGCATTGGCATTGCTTTTCAGTTCTGAATTTACTGCTCTTTTCACCATAGTTTAGACAAATCCTTATCTCCATGTGACAACTCAATCCATCATTGATCAGTAAGGACTTTAACTTGGGTTGTAATGTGGCTTATGGGTAAAATTTTTCAAGAATAAAAGGGTTGGAATGGAGTTCAAAATTTAGAAGTCAGTCAAGGTAAGGAAGTGATAGACACACCTTCTTCAATTCATCACAATTTCATTTTCTTCTTTGAATTTTCAGAGCCAAAGTGGCCATATTTTTCTCTTTCTTTTTCAAACTTCCAATGACTTTTCCTTTTCCCTTTATTTATTTATTAATTTTTTTTTTAAAGCAACATTAACTGAAATGCCACATTTCTTCTGCTGATACATCATTGCCTTCAATTATTTTTCTTTTTACCATACTGATACCCAACTCTCCTTTCTTCAGCTTCCTTTCCTTTACCTTCTGAATTCTCAGAGTGGGGGTTAGGCTAAATGAGGTTGATGAGGTTGGTTGATGAGGTTTCAAAGAAATCTTAGATTTATAAAGCTCAAATGGTGCGTATCAAGGGCAGTTTCAAAAGGTGGGGCTTTTTAAAGTTCAAACTGTCCAAAAGGAGGCCTTACATCATGTCTTTAATATCATGATTGCTGTCAAGTTATTTCAATTTGGATATGTGTAACTTCTAGTGATAGTAAGCAGGTTCAAACATTCCCTAGAGTAGAAAAAATTGCCAATTCATACCTCCAAAGAATTCATTTTAGGTCCAAATCTCACTTGATGTGGTTTTCTATCAAATTTCTGAGGTATATCATTACTATTTTCTCTCTTTTTAGGTTTACTGAAACATCACTTCTCTTTTGGAAATTTTCTAACATTCACTTTATGACAGTAATAGAATTACATTAGAAATTTATTTTAAAAAGTTTTAACTTCCTCATTTTTCAAAAACAAACAGGTGTGAAATCACTTCAATTTCAAAAATTCTGTTGATCATAGGCTGCATTGATGTTAACTCAACTATTGGCAATTCTGCCACACCCCCAAACCTATGAGGATCAGTGTCCTCACTAGTTCAGAAGTGAATAAGCAAAAAGAAAAGAACAAAAACAAAAAGCACATTGACAGAGAAAAAAGAAATGCACAGTAATTGCAAATTAACAAAAGTCAACAGTAAACATTAATTACACACTACAGAAACAACAAGACAAAAAAATTTACAAGGTTGTCTAATAATTAGGGTCGAAATCTGTATCATAAGTTGGTTCAATGGGGTCAGAACTGGAATCACTGTTGGAGTCAGAACTTGATTCAGTATTGGAGTTTGAACTTGATTTAGCTTTCTCTTGGATTGTGGCTTGAAGTTCGGTGTACTCCTTAGATTTGATCTTTTTGGTGAGGCCAATATATTTTGCAAGTCTATCAGTCCTCAGTTTTTCTTGTGCCAGACTCTCTTGTAACATGGTAACTTTTTGCTGCTTACTCCTAACCATCTGAAATGTTTGGCTCAACAAGTCTTGAATCTTATTTCTCTCAAATTTCATAAACAGCTCCAGCTTTCGAATCTGGTCTTCATAAGGGGTCCTAATGTAAGCTTGAAGATATGCTAACCCCTTGAGGACATCGCGAAAGATGTAAGGGTTCTCTTCCATAGCCCTTTTGAGAGTGGCAAAGTGTGGAATGAGAATGGAGTGGTAGGGGACCAAATGTATCCCAGCAGTGGGGGTGGGAGAAGAGGAATCTAAAACTACTACCTCAGGGTCAGTTTGAGTAGCTTGATCAGAAATAGTGAGGATGGGTGGAGGGGAATCCAAAAGTACTACCTCAAGTTCTGTTTGGGTATCATGGTCAGAAATATTGAGGATGGGTGGATCTAAAAACACTACCTCAGGGTCTGTTTGGGTAGCATGGTCAAAAGTGGGAGGTCGTGGGACTGAGGTATTTAGTTGGGATGTGGAAGCTAAGGTTTGGAGAAAGGAATTTGTCACAGACTGGTTGTCTGTGTTGATCTGTAGCTGTGCTTGGATAGATTGAAGGAAGGTAAAGATTTGGCTAATTGTGTCAGGTGTGGGTGTGGTAGGCAGAGTAGGGACTGTTATGATTGATGTAGATGGTTGGGAGGTAATGGGTGAGATGACTGTAAAGGGGGAAGTAGCCAAATGAGTGAATTGAGGGGGATCAGGCATGAGGACAGAGTCATGCCCAATATTCTCCAAGATAGATCCCATCAAGGATGAATAGGCTTCAGTGGTGAATATCTCAGGTTCAGGAGTATGGGTAATTTCAGGTGTATGGGCAGAATGAGCTGGTGAATCTGAGAAGCTTTGAAGGAGAGGCGTGCTAGGAGAGTGGACAACAAAATCTGTGGCAATATCTTAGAAATTGTTTGGTGGTGTAAGTATGGCTGGAGGAGTTGGTGTAGATGTAGAATCTATAATTGGGATTATGGTGGTGATGAGTGATGGGACTGCTGGGATAGGTGATGGGATAGGTGCTGTGATAGGTGAGGTGGGCAAGATGATGGCTTCCTCAACAATAGGTACAACTAAAGAGCTGGTTACCTCAGCAATGGTGGTAGGTTCAATGGCAACTGCAGGTGCAATAGGTGCAGCTAAAGAGCTGGTCACCTCAAGTTCAGGTATAGTAGCCTCCTGGCCTTGCTCAGCTTCTTCCCTCATTTTATTCAGCATGGTTTGGCTTGTAGTCCAAGCCCTCTTCCCAAAAGCATGAGGGGGGATAATCTCAAATGGCTCTTGCTCATCAATGTCGAATTTGGCCCTTAGTAGGGCTGTGATCAACCTTCCAAATGGTATTCCAGCTATTTTCTGTTCCTTCTTCATCTTGGCACTGATGCCAGCCATGGCTTCAAAAATTAGCATAGGAGCATTGAAGAATTGCCCTTTAGAAAAATGAAAGAGGGCCTCCAAAATGGGTGTCCTTCTTTCCTGACTGTGCCCAGTGACATAAAAACACCCTCTCAAAATGGAATCCATCAATAAACATTGGGGTGCTAAATCTCTCCTCATGATGGACTGCCCACTTCCAACTATGCCTTTGGTGAGATGGGCAGCCACATCTCTAAAAGTAGCTATCTCTGGTACAGCTAAAGGACCAGCACGATCATATTGAAATGGTATCCCCAAGGCATTTCCAATGTCTTCATAAGTGACTGTTAAATCACAATCATCAATGAAAATTACAAGCGCTATGCATCAAAGATCCTTCTCTACTTTCACCATATTTTGGTACCATAATCGCACCATTCTTGGATAAATTTTCTCTGGAAGAGGGGTTAGAATGTTGCTCAGTGAAGCATTTCTAATGTAGTTCAATGATAGCTTGCATTTAGGTTTGTTCAAGAAAAAATTCTCATCAACAATAAGCTTTGGAATCAGCTTCTGAGCTTCAATGAAAGGGTTTGGCAGTACCAAATGCATAGGAAGAGGAGGAAGCTCAGGCTCAGGACTAGGGTCAACTGTTGGGATGGGTTCCTCACGTCTAACCTTCTTTCCTTTCTCAATCTTATCAGCCTTATCCATTGACAGTTTCCTCTTGGCTGAAGTTTTGGCTTTTCCTTTGGTGGAGGGTTTACTAACTTTCTTGGCAGAAGACCTAGGGAACATCGCAGCCAGCAATTTTTTAGCCTTCCCCATTTTAACAATTTCTAAACACTTCTTCAAATAGTTCCTCCTTTTAACAACAATTAACTACCAACTCTCTGGAATCCCAGACAATGTATGTTTACAGAAAAAAAATCAAATTTTGAAAGCACAGACAGAGCATATCGGGAGAAAAATACCAAAACCTAGGGTTTGCTCAAAATCTCTGACCGCTTGATCAAATCCACCAAAACCAGAGGCAAAATGTTCTTCTTTTCAAGCTTAATCAGTGGCAAAGAAATGCAGGCAATTCGTTCTGAGCTCCCGAAGAACGTAGAGATGGAAAAAAATGGGTTTTTCGCGACACAAGACGGGCTGGAATGTTGTTGAATATGAAAACCTTGCTTCGAATGGGTTTAAAGATGCTTAAATTGATTTCGCAAAGCCTTATTGAAGTTTTTGAAAAGTTCAAAAAAGTCCTTTTCACAAAGAAGAATGGCATCAGTACCATTCAAAAAATAAAAAGCTCTAGACACAACTATTTGAAAAGCAAAAAGCTCCAGAAACAACTATTCGAAAAGCAAAAAGCTCCAGACACAACTATTCGAAAAGCATATTCATTCTTTTCGAACAGTTGTGGTTACAAGTTCAGATCCTTTTCGAAAAGAAGATTGTACTTTTTGAAATGAACTTTTCTTTACGAAATGATTGCAGAACTTTTCAAAAATTATGAACAAAAGTTCTGAAGTACAGAACTCAAATTTAACCACAAAACTTTCAGAACTTATGATTCCTCCAAGAAAATTTAACTAAAACCTGACTAAAACAGAGAAAAAACAATTATAAAACTATTCAAAAATCACAGAACAGAGACAGTTACAATACATATGATACAGTTGTGTGACATCAGATTTGTGGAGGCTCTTGATGATAGATGGTCATCACAGGCTCCAGAATATTTTCAATGCATGGTTTGAGCCTCTAACCATTTACTTTCAAGGTTCTCCCATCAGTTGGGTCCATAATTTCAACAGCTCCAGATGGAGATGCTTGAATGACAGTATATGGCCCTTCCCATCTAGATCTCAGCTTTCCTAGAAAAAACTTAAGTTTTGAATTGAATAACCATACCTTGGTGCCAGCTGTGAATTCTTTTCTCAGCAGATTTTTGTCATAGAAAGCCTTAACTTTTTCTTTGTAAGATCTTGCATTGGTGTATGCATCCATCCTCAGCTCTTCCAACTCAGAGAGCTGCAGTTTCTTAAATTTCTCCAAAGCAAAAACAACTGCCAGCAGCTCTTTCTCAGTTGTTGTGTAATTGAGCTGTGCATCAATCATTGATCTACTAGCATAAGCTATGACATGAGGCAGCTTATCCTTTCCCTGCCCAAGAACAACTCCCAAAGTATAATCTGATGCATCCCACATCAGCTCAAAAGGCAGTGAATAATCTGGAGACTGTAATATTGGAGCTGAACTCAAACAATTTTGTAAGAATTCAAATGCCTTAAGGCATTCATCATTGAAAACAAAAGGGACATCTTGGCACAATAAATGACAAAGAGGCTTGGATATTTTACTGAAGTCCTTAATGAACCTCCTGTAAAATCCAGCATGCCCCAAAAAACTTCTAATTTGCTTAACAGTTTTGGGTGGAGGTAAATGTGCAATTAAATCAATTTTTGCTCTGTCCACCTCAATGCCCTTATGGGAGACAACATGACCAAGGACAATGCCTTGCGTGACCATGAAATGGCACTTCTCCCAGCTCAAAACTAAATTAGTTTCCTCACATCTCTGTAACACCAAGCTGAGATGACGTAAACACTGGGCAAAACTATCTCCATATATTGAAAAGTCATCCATAAAAATCTCCATAAATTGGTCAATCATATCAGAGAAAATGGAGTACATACATCTTTAAAAAGTAGCAGGAGCATTACAAAGACCAAAAGGCATCCTCCTATAAGCAAAAGTGCCGAAGGGGCAAGTGAATGTGGTCTTTTCCTGATCTTGTGGATATACAGGAATCTTGTTGTAACCAGAGTAACCATCAAGAAAACAGTAATAAGCTTTTCCTGCTAACTTATCTAAAATCTGATCAATGAATGGAAGAGGGAAATGGTCCTTTCTGGTCATTGTGTTTAGCTTTTTGTAATCAATACAGACCCTCCAACCAATTGTTTGTCTGGTTGAAATGAGCTCACCAGAATCTGAGGTTACAACAGTGATCCCAGATTTCTTAGGTACCACTTGTGTAGATGCCACCCAAGCTAAATCTGAGATGTGGTAAATGACCCCAGCATCCAACAACTTAACAACCTCCTTCATGACCACTTCTTGTATATGAGGGTTCAGCCTCCTTTGCATTTTTCTAGAAGGCTTTGCATCTTCTTCCAAGTGAATTTTATGCATGCAAACAGTTGGACTGATTCCTCCCAAATCAGCAATAGTCCAGCCAATTGCCCTCTTATGCTGTTTCAATACAATCAACAACTCTTTCTCCTGCTCCTCAGTGAGGGAGGAAGAAATAATCACAGGCAATGTTTTATGGTATCCTAAAAACACATATTTCAAATTTTTTGGCAACTGTTTCAGCTCTACATCAGGTGGGCTGAGAAAAGAAGGTAACAAAGGTACCTTGGCTGTTTGTGGAAGGGAAAAAACAACAGGTTTCCATGAAGAAAACCTTGTTGTTTCCACATGAGTTTCTTACACAGCTCTGACCTCCTCAGACTTTGAGGCACAAACTGTCTCTTCCACAACATTTCTCCAAACATCTTCCCAATCTGTGGTTAAATCTTTACACTGCAAGAACTGTGGTAAAGTTTCTTCTACCAGTTCATCCAACAAATCAACAAGAAAGCATTCCTTAGAACTGAATTGAGGCTGGGTAACTGCATTGTAAACATTTAACTTTGCCTTCATATTTCCAGAAGACACTTCCATAATACTAAACCTGCCTTGAATGCAAGCCTTGGCTGTAGCCAGGAATGGTCTCCCCAAAATGACAGGGATGGAAGTTTTGCTTTTTGTGGGTTCCATATCCAGTACCAGAAAATCAGCAGGGTAGAAAAACTTATCTACTCCTACCAACACATCCTCAATTACCCCAACTGGCTTTCTTTCAGATCTATCTGCTAATTGTAACATCACATGAGTGGGTTTTAATTCTCCCAAACCGAGTTTCTCATATACAGAATATGGAAGCAGGTTGACACTAGCACCCAAATCTAATAAAGCCTTTTCAATGGTATGTTCCCCAATAATGCCAGGGATTGTGGGGATTCCAGGATCTTGGAGTTTAGGAGGTCTGGCAATGGACAAAACCTATTTAACTCTTTCCACAGCAAAGACCTTCTTGGATAATTGGATCCTAGATTGTCTTTTATGTGTGCAAATGTCCTTCAAAAATTTTGCATAGGCTGGGACTTGCTTGATTGCATCAAGCAAAGGAAGATTTATCTTGACTTACTTGAAAGTCTTCATCATTTCGTCTATTTTTGTATTTCCTTTATCAAAAGGAGATGTTGATTTCATGGCATGGGGAAATGGTAAATGAGGAACTAGTCCTTCATTTACAGCTTTAGAATCATCACCAGAATATTTTTTATTTTTCTGAGGTACATCAAGACTCTAATGCTAACATCATGTCGCTTCCCTGTGCATGTTCCTACTAGCTTTCCTTATTTTTTTCTTCTTCTTTTTCTGTATCCACATTATTATTTACAACTCTTCCACTTCTCAAAGTAGTGATTGCTTTTACTTCTTCATGTGAAACAGAAGCCTCTCCAACCATGAACTATCCTTTGGGATTGTTCAAGGGTTGACTGGGTAACCTACCTTCCTCTCTTTTGGCCAAAGCATTTGAAAG
Organism: Chloranthus sessilifolius; assembly: GCA_021018995.1. Lineage (NCBI taxonomy): Eukaryota > Viridiplantae > Streptophyta > Magnoliopsida > Chloranthales > Chloranthaceae > Chloranthus > Chloranthus sessilifolius. The sequence continues at coordinate 94,437,868 of CM037585.1, forward strand.
TTGACCCAATGTATCTTCAATCTTCTTTATACTCTGACTGTGAAAGTTTACAGTCTGAGTTAAAGATCCTAAATTCTGGAGTGAGGCTAGAACTTGGTCTTCAAAAGAAGGGGATCGGGAAGGAGGCTGAGCAGTGACCGATTGGTGCATAGGGTGTGCCATCTATTGTGGAATGGGCTACTGAAAATTAGGCTTGGAATAAAAATTCTGCTGGTAAGGCTGAGCAGTTTTGAAAGGTATTTGATTCTTTGGTTGCTGCTGTTGTCGCGTTTGATAATTGCCCTGGCTCCACCTTAAATTGGGGTGCCCTCTCCATGCATATTCATTAGATTGCATCTGTCCAAACGATTGGGCAGCATGAGCTTGCTCCACCACTAGATCTGGGAACAGTGGTGCAGCTGGACATTGATCAGACGAATGAGTAGGGGACTGGCATATCAGACATGCCTCCTCCACCCTTGCAACCATTGGATTTTTAAGTGAGTCCATCAATCAATTAAACTTTGTGGTTAGATTATCCATCTTCCTTTCTAACTCATTCACCTCATAAATCTTTCCCTTGGTAGTCTACTCTTTATTCAACCGAGCAGGATTCTCAATGTCTCTTGACAAAGATTCCTGTTGAGTTAAATTTTCACCAATAACTTCAAATAGGTCCCAGACCTCCTCAACTATTTTTTACAAATAGGTGCCTCCACAGTTGCCTTAAAAGTTCCTTAAACCTTTCCCATGCTTCATGAAAAGTTTCAGTTGAGTGTTGAGAAAAAGAAATAATGCTTTGTCTCAACTGGCTGGTCTTAGACATAGGGAAGTATTTGGCTAAAAATTGACATTGCATATCATTCCAAGAAGTAATATTGTTTGGTGGTGGCAACATGGACAGCCATGCTCTAGCTTTGTCCTTTAATGAAAAAGGAAAGAGCTTAAGCTTGGTTGCCTCTGGACCAAGTCCAACTATGTTGAATGTGGTACAAAGAGACAAGAATTCATCCACATGCTTGTATGGATCTTCCTTACTCAAACCATAGAAGGAAGGAAGCATTTGGATAGTTGATGATTTGATTTCATAATTTCCTTCAACAGTAGGAAATTGAATGCAAAATGGGGAATTATATGCACCAGGTGCAAAGTAATCCCTCAAAAGTCTAGGTTGCTTACCCATAGTAGCAGTCTCAGCAAAATTCTGTGATGTTTGTCTGGTTCTTAGTAGCCTTTCAACTTCTAAATTCAGAGGGACAATCTTAGGATTGAGATTCCTCCTACCAAACATACAACACAGAAATAGAGAAAAAAAATTATGCAAAGCAAACCTTCAAAACTAAGTAGATTCCAAGCTCAAATTTAACTGCACAGATTTAAACAACAGAACAATTAGCACTGATGTAAAAATAAAATTAAAAAAACATAGGTCTACCAATTTTAAAATCTATTCCCCGACAACGGCGCCAAAAACTTGTTGTTGATTCTAAGTGTGCATGATTTATTTGTATTTTGAAAACCGATTTGAAAATGATGAAAAAATCTGAATTTGGAAAACTAAAAAGAATAAAGAAATATCAGCACAGAGAGAAGTTAATTAGCCTGCAAGATCAGGGCCAACTGTAGCAAGTTTTAAATGTAAGTGAGTAAATGATCGTCCACAGGGAATTGATTTAAAATGTAAGATAAACCTCTAGATCTGAGCTACCAGATCTGACCTCTAATCCTATCTACAAAGCAAATAAGGTAAGAGTTTGAATTTGTCATATTAACTAAATTATCTACAAGTAAAATTTCAACTAAGTGATCCAGATCTGAGTGGGGGAATTGGATGCAAAATTAATAAAAATGGAGAACTAACAGCTACCTCAAGCTTAGTAATTGATTACAGAATGAGAAATAGTGTAACTCTGTTGAAAAAGTATCAAATCTTCATCTGGCTACTAGCTCAGATGTAAGAGAAAATAATCCAATTCAAGGCTTAGGATTGAATTGAATTTATGGCTATGATCTGTCCACTGTCATGGACACAGATCATCCAATAGTTTTCTTCTTCAATTCAAAGTCTTGATTCAGAACAAAGGCACCACTACAAATGCTGTAAGAACCAGGTTACAAACACAGATTCCCACAGGGATAGTGAATTAAGGGAAATTACTTAAAAACAGCCAATCTAAAGGAGTCTAATGAGTGAGGAGATCACAATGAACCCTCAACATGAATCCGATTGAGAATGTACTGATGAAAGTAACCTTTTCAAATCCACCATTACAATTACAGAGCACAGCTTACAACAGCTCTCAAATTTGTAGTCTTGAATACAATTCTCATTTGAATTTACATAAGTATCTCATAGTTCTCAGTTACAGACAAAAGCTAGGCTATTATAGAGGTTTCAGACAAGCTATCTTGATCTGAATTGGAAATGGGGCAGCAGGAATGAAACTCAAATTCTGGATACCCAAATTGGGCGAATAGTTCATCTATTTATAGTTTTCCCCAAGTCCATTTCAAATGTGCATTAACCAATCAGAATTGGTTAGATCCATATCAGCCAATAGGAGTCGAGCACAAGGATCCAGATCTATTCTGGCCAATCAGAACTGCTTGATCTGGTTCAGCCAATCAGGAGACAGAGGCATCAATTTTGTTATGTAATTCAAAAATCTGTTTGAGCTTCTAGAAGTTCTCGCCAAGTAATTTCATCTTTGGGTGCTCACATGGGTTGGAATATGCCTCTGGTTCATGCTTCAAATCTTTTAGAATGCCCTTGGGTTTTTAATTACATTGGGGCACGTGCAGAGATTACTAAATTGCCCTTGCAGCTGCTGGGAATCTTCAGAATACCATTTCACATAGTTTAGAGACCTTTTCGAAGGGAAAAATGACTTCTGGAGCTCTATTTGCATAGATCTGGTGTAGTTCGCAAGGAGTTTCTTTCTTTTCTAATTGATCTTCATCAAGTTTGGTTCTTTTCGAATATATCAGGTGCTCTTCGATAATCAAACCTGGAGCTTTAGTTTTATTCACAATGTTCAAGTTCTTTTCGAATAGATCAGGGATCATTTCGAATAGTTCAAGGATCCTTTCGAAAAGCATTCTGTAATGCATTCTTCTTTTCGAGTAGCTCCAAACTTATTTCCAGGTTGAAACCAGGCTTTTGTCCTCTTTAGTCTAGGCATTTTAATAGCCAATGAGGTTGTCCTTTCTCCTTCTTCCTCTAGATCAAAATAGGTCATCCTCTTTTTGACACTTTTAAGCTGCTTTCAAGGTTAAGCCTACCTTTGTTGTTAGCTGTAAAACATACACTAAAAATACTTATTTAGTTCTCTCAGGGATCTATCAAGGCCCAGATTAAGGGGTGGAAAATGGTGTTTTCCAGTTCGCAACAATAAGTAAGAGTCTGTCCCACAGAGAAAATGATAAAGAAACCAAATTAGGCAATAATAGTAGGCCTCCAGATCTGGCTACAAATCTGACAATCCTAAAGGGAGTTGGGTGTCACAACTATCCTAAATTAACACTAAAAAGGGAAATAGAGTGCAGCCTTATCCTAAAGGAATGGTTAAAAGGAAGATGGTGGTAGTGTGTGCCAAAATAAAATACAAATATTGGTGAGAAGTAAGCAGGTTGAGCTAGAGTTAATGATACAATAATGTAACTCAGATTTAGTCTGTCTCTACAGTGGTCCTTACTGAGACGCTACTAATAGGCTCAACAAGGTAAAAGCTCCCAGTTTAACCCATGCCATTTGGGGCGCTCTTAGGGCTATACTCTGTCCACTATAATGGTCACAGGGTATCCGATAGAGTCTGTCAAATCCCATAATATAAACCAGAATTTTGTTAGTCTAATCCTAAAGAGTGGACTGATCATTTCCTCAGCCACTGGACCAACTCTAGCCATGAATACTATTGCAAAACTATGTAATGCCAATGCTACAAGCTCCCCAGACCTGCGCACAGATCTGGCTGACATCCGTAGGTATTTTAACCCACCCATATGATCCTGAGTGCTTTGCCAAGCCCAACGGTACTTGATGCCCATAAAAAGGACCATGCAACATGTTAATAAGGCTTTAGATTTAGTTGGTAATTTGCTACAAGAGGCCTACAATGACTCAGCCTCAAACTACAATTACTACAAAGAGACCAGATCTAACATCTGATGTCGATTAGGTAAGACAGAGGGGAGCCAGTTACTGTACAAACCTCCTCACAAGGCTCTAGAAACTCATGTGCAGGGGAAAAGAATCCTCCTCAAACATGTGACTGGACACATCCTTAGGGCTATCCTCTGTCCACTACAATGGTCACAGGGTATCCCATGGGTCCGTGCATACCTCAGAGGTCTCAGAAAGAACATGTAAACTGCTGTAACCACCATGGTCCGCAGGCCTCCAAGCTCCCCAGATCTCACTACAGATCCAGCATTGCTTTCCATGTATCTATCAAACCAAGGGAAATCAGATGGTAAATAATAGATCTACTAGAAACTGAATGGGCTAGTCCAAAATACATGGATCCTATAGACATCTAAAGAAACCATAAGATCTATAGACTTGATTAAGCATTAAAATAGCAGTTCATTGATAACAGTAAAACTTACAATGAACTATCTCTTGGCTGCAGCCTATACACAACTGCTCATCCATGATCCCAATATATATAAAATATATTACAAGACTGAAAGAAAACTAAACCTAGCTGCTTATAGGGGGATTAGTTAGCAAGTGCTGAGCTAAAAGAGAAGAAAATAAGAAAAAGAGGTGATCAAACCCTAACCCTAGCCTGCTGGAGCTCTCAGCCAATAGAGGATGAAGGAAAGATGAAAATAATAAACTCTAAGTACAACTTATATACTCTGTCAAAATGGCCTTGGCTCTAAAGAGATTAACCTTAATTTTTCCAGCAGACGTGGCACTGTTACAACCCTTGAATTCCTGGATATATGCACCTCAAAATCTGCACCTTGGGAAGTATGCCCTAGCCTTGAGAAATTCCCAAAAAGTCCTTCAATTAAAACTGAGAAGTGGAGAGCCCGTGCTTCGCGGGGCTGGTATCTACTTTTAGCTCATTCGTGCAACTGCTTTGCCTTTGTGGAGTTACCTTTGGCTGGTGGGATGTGCTTGCTCATGCAGTGAATCTTTAGTTCATCGCACAGTTCCTTTGCGCTATAATGTTGTCGTGGAGATTATTTGGAGTGCCTAGACTTCTCACGCAGTAGAGCTTTAGAAGCTCTTTCTCTCGCTAAGTACTCACATAGTTATGCTCCTGCGCTCGCATAGTCAATGGTACGGCTTCAGAGTGTGTGCGATCTGTGTTAAGAGAATTCTGGGCATCTCTCTCATCCAAGGATATGCGAGAACTACGCGAGGTGATAGTCTGTTCAGTGTACATATGGACTCGCTGGGTTCTTCGCGCGGTTGCTTTAAGGCTTGATCTCTGCAAGAGCTTCGCGAGGGCAAATTCAGAGAGTTTGAACCTGTGAGATCTTCGTGAGGTCATTTCAGCTGTCCTCCTGACTGCCCGACGTATCTACGCGAGGGCCTCTTCCACTGCATCTTTAGCTTCTTGAGGAAGCTCCTCAACTCTGTGAGGTCTATCTTTTGCTGCTCTGGTGCATTGCACTTGCTACTGTCACAGTCTCCTCCTTTCTCAACTAACTTCATTCATCTGCTAGACTTTGGTCAATGATGATCATCAACAATGAGTCACCATCGTGAGCACTACCAAGGTGTTCCATCAGGCTTTATCTCAGCTGTCATCTTTGAGTGCATTCTCTCTCTCTTTTAGGCTAAAAAGCAAGGAGTTTTTATTAAGCTGCACATTTTATTACTAACTACAAAACACACTTAACAAATGGTTATTAGTCTACTTCAAGGTCTAGCAGATGCTAAGTTAAGAGGTGAAAAGTGGTAATTTTCAATGAATAACACACCCCTAAACCTAATCTTTGCTAGTCCCTGAGCAAAGGAAAAATTAAAACAACTACTCTAAGAATTGAAATGCCACTTTCGTAGGGAGCATGAATACATTTAGCATATGGACCAAGCCTTTTAAATCCCTAGGTGATCCCTAGTGGAGGAGTGAAGTCTCCTGAGTGTTTTCAATAAAGATACCCACAAACATCTCAATGAAACAGTTAACAAAGGTGCAACATTATCAAGTCAGCTGTCAAAAAACAGAGCGTCAATTCACATTTAATTTAATAAAAATGTGAGAAATTTGGATATGAAAAGCACAGACATTTAATCATCCAACCTCTACCTGAGTGCACAACATTTCCAATTAGCTCACAATAAGGGGGACAACACATGTATATTAGCACTGAGCTCATCATTAATTCAAAAATTAGGTTATAGGCCATGCCCAATACATTCAACATCAGACCCAATGCTCACCAGGGCATACTCTCACAAGGGACCTTGAGGGTTTCATTTTCTCTCAAGCTCAAGAGTAGTTACAGCCCCCAAATGGGTCTGTAAGCATGAGCATAGGCAAAGCACCTAAGTCCTGACATCATTGGTAGGTCCTCACCATAGATTGGACAACTCCTTGTCTCCACATGACTGCTCATTTAACTTTAGATCACAAGGTCTTTAGCTGGGTTGTGATGTGGCTTATTAAGTAGGTTAAAAGAATGGAAGGTTGAAAAGGGATTCAAAATTGAGAAATTAGTAAGTGAAGGAGGTGATTCTTGACTTCACCTCTTTTTAGTTCAGTACCTTTTTATTTTCTTTCAAATTTTTCATACTTGAAGTGGCCAGCTTCTCCTCTTCATTTTGATTTTTCCAATGAACTTATCCTCTTGACTCCTCTCTCAGTCCTCTTCATTATTGTTTTTCTTTCTTTTCTTGCATTTTTCTTTCTATTTTTGTTTTTATTTCTGTGTTTGTGACTTGCCACCTCTTTCCTCAGCTGCTACACTGCTCAACTTTAGGTATCTCTTCTCCATTCACCCAAGGTTGACCCTATCTTGTCCATCTTCAGCTCCTCCTTTACCTTTTGAATTTTCAGAGTGAGGGTAGGTTTGAGTCAGGTCCATAGGTTCAGGTGCAATTCTCAGGTGTATTTTGAAGAAAATTGGAAATTAAGGCTCAACAAGTGTGTGCACAAGGGGCAGTTGATTAGGATTTGGTTTGTTTAAGCTTAAACTATCCAAGAGAAGGCCTTGATCCTTTCCTAGGTTTCATGAGTGTTGTCAGTTGTTTTAACTTCGAGGTGCCTAACTTCTAGTGAGGGCATTGCCTCAGCCAGTCCTTAGAGCTAGAAGAATTGTCTCAGTCACTCCTCGAAGGAAGGAAAAAAAATTTTTGTAGGCCCAACTCTCACTAATTTTGGTCTTCCATTAAATTTATAAGTATGTCCTTACATTTTTCTCTCTTTAATGATTCACTCAGTACTGATACAACTGAGTATACTTGGTGTTCACATAACGGAAAAGTTTAAATTTAAAAGCTTGTAATGCCTAAAGGTCTGTAAAATTTTAAATTTCTCATTTTTCTAATGATTCTTAGGTGAATATGGTTTTGTTTCTGTCTTACTCACTTGAATCTACTAAACTTAGGTTAACTATTTCATTGGCAGAACCTGCCACACCCCCAAAACTATGAGGAGCAGTGTCCTCACTAATTCAAAGGACAATGGTTGTACAGTAGTGAACAAACAGAGATATATATATAACACTACACTAAAATAGAGAAAATCATGAAATGAACACTCAACACTTTAACAAACACCCAAATAGATAAACAAAAATGAAATAAAGTAATACGTACACAGAAGTAACAAAAGGAAAGTTCATTATATTAGAAAATGTATTTACATCAGACTACTCCTAACTCTAAACATGTGTAAGCATCAAGCATCTAAGTGTCAGCTGGTTCATCCTTAATTTTAACTCATTTTCCTTTGACTTTCTTTTGCTCTACAGGTGGTGGGGGTGCTCTACCAGTTGCTACAGCTAGTTGCCTCTCAAGGATTTCAGCCTTTTGTTCAGCCAATTTAGGTTGGGCAATAAGGAGTGCCCTGATCTCCTTGGAGGCCTTTCTCTTCTCTAAACCATCAGCTTTCAACTGTGCTGTTGCAGCAGCCAATTTTTCTTGTTCAGCATTGTGCTTCTCTTTTGCAGCCAAACTCTCTTGGACTTTGTATAGACGCAACATTGATTTCCAGCCCTTTCCTATGTCCGTGAGCAACTGTTCGGTATCCCATTTCAGGCACTGAATATGTGCTTCATAGGACGTTCTAAGAGTAGTCATTCCTTTAATAACATCCCTTTTGATGTAAGGATAGGATTGCATTACATGAAGGAGGGTGGAGTATGGAAGACTGGAAAAAGAAGAGGCAAGAATTAAGGGGAGGTCCTCACGTGATGGAGGGCCAGCTAAGAATGAAAGGTCGGTGGGTTGGGGAATGGTGTGTGGAGTCTCAGGGTGGGGCTCCAGATCAGAGTCTGTCTGTATTGACTTGGAGGAGATGGGTATTAGGTCATCCACATCTGTCATAGCATCAGAGGTAGCTATAGCAGGTGGGCTCTCTGGAAAAGGCTCATCCTCAGTTTGGGTAATGGCATCAGTGAAATTGGAAAGGGGTGGAGCAGGTAAAGTTTGGGCGGTAGGGATAGTTAGTGAATGTGATGGTTGGGGTAAAGTGGCTAAGGTTGATTGGATGGCTTGTAGGCTGGTTTCTATGTAGGTCTAGTTTTGGAGGGTGGAGGTTATGAAATTAATATATGTTTCTACGGATGATTGGGTTTGGGTATTGGACAACATTTGTGATTAGAGGCACAGTAGGAGGTGTAAGATTTGGGGAAGAGGTCTGGTATGGTATTGGGTGTGGGTTGGATAGGTGAAACTGGTTGGAAGGGAGATGTGGGTCTATGAGTGAAAGTAGAAGCCTGTGGTGGTGTCTGATGGGGAGGGGTAAAGTGTGGGGGGGGGAGGTGAGTCGGGGAGAGGGGTATACTCTAGGTTGATGTCTCCTAGGATAGTAGACATCATAGTGGAAAATTCCTCTCCTGAAAATGGCTCACTATCATGGGATAAGGGACTGGATTGGTCTACAGGCTCACTAGGGATAGGTATAAAAGGTGGGGAAGTCTCACTGGGCTGCTGGGGGGTGTCAAAGGTATGAGGTTCTGGTACATAGGTTGTGGGTATTGGATCTGGAATGAAGGTGGTATTAGGGATTGGAATGGTTTGGGAAATGTAGGTGGGATGGGGTGCTATGGGGGTTGTGCCTTTTGTGAGTTTTCTTTTCTTAGTGTAGGCAACTTTTACAGGGGGGTGGTATGGGCTGGAAAAGGGGGTAAGGGTGTAATAGTCGGTAGGGTGGTAATGGTTAATATGGTTGGTGGAAAGATTGAGGTGGTTAATGCTGTGGTGATTGGGGAGATAGGCTCAGGTACTGTGCCTATGGGGGGTTGTGATGTGTGGATGAAGGGTGAAGGTGGTAGGGAAATGGGTGTAGATAAAGTATAGGGAGAGGGGGTTGGTGCTGGCAATGAGGTTGGTGGCCTGGCTGGCCCAACAGAGGCTGCTGCCTCAGCAGCGGCAGCAACAGTAGCAGCAACCACTTCCTGAATGGTGGGGGCTACTTCTCTCAATAATTCCTTCCTCTCCTCCCTCTTTCTCATCATTGTGTCACTGATACCCCATTGTTTCTTTCCACTATTTTTGGGGTTCAGGGTCACTGTCTCCTCCTCCCTTTTGAAGGAGTATTTTCCATCTTTTAGCAGTACAGTAATCAACCTGCAGTAGGGAAGGGCATGCGATTTCTTGTTAACCTTCACTTTCTCACACAAATCCTTAATCCTTTCAAACACTAACTTGGCTGCATCTAAGTAGTGGTTTCTATGAAATGAGAGAAGGGCATCAGCTGTGGGGTACCTCCTCTCTTGCTCATGACCTGAGCAATACACATTTTTCCTCATCACCCCATCCATGAATTTGAGATTGGGGTGCAGATCTCTCTTCATGATTGAGTCCCCTGAGGCCATGATTCCTCCAGTTAGTTCCCTGGCTATCTTTGTAATGGTGGCAGTCAGGGAGGGTCCCAAGCCAAACTTAGGGTCATACTCAGCTGGTATCCCTAGTACCCTTGCAATATCAAACTGGTTAAACATCATTTTAAAATTATCAATCAGTACCAGCAGTGATGGGTTCCCATCATCACCAGTCTTAAACCTCATATTCTAATAAAACAATCTGACTAATCTTGGGAACACCAACTGCATAAGGGGCCTCAACAGGGGCAGCAGAGATGCATTGGTCAGATACTCAATGGAGGCAGAGGTCTCTGGTAGCTCCTCAAAGTAGGCTTTATCAAAAATGGTTTCAGCCTCCAGTAGAATTGCCAACACAAACTCAGAAGGGACCTTGAGGTGTTCAGTAGTCTCTTCTTCCTCAACCTCATAGGCCACAGTCTTGCCCTTTATCGATTTCTTCTTTGAAATTTTAGGGCTCTCAACAGGTGGGCGCTCTCTGGCCCTCTTCTTTGGGGTAGATATCTTCTTTTCTTTCAAAATTATAGGGTCAGCACCAGGTCAGGGAACCTCAGAGGTCTCCAATGTGGAGGCCTCTACAATCCTTACGGATTTCCTAGTGGCCACAGGGCTGCCACTAGGAGTAGGGCCTAGCATAGCCGCCAATGTATTGAAGAATTTTGAACTCTTAGCCATGGGAGAAATCAGGGTTTTCGCTGAGTTTATAAAGCAACTCCTACAGTTTTCAGAGTTGGCAACAAGTCCTCGTGGAGTAGATTTCTCGTGCAGTTGGTTTTGATGTCCGCGATACGTTATGTTACGCAGCAGAGCATCTGACACCTAGTGAATTTTGCGGCGTTGACAATAGTGGCATAGGTGCGCGAGACCTCATTTTGCTTCAGAACTATACTACACGTGGTGCTCGCGCAGACCAACACAACACACACTTCACGCATAGATTGAGCTCGCAGAGTAAAAGGTAGCTCTACGAGGTATATTTTTAGCCAATGCTCTATTGTTCTAGCGCGCAAGGAAGCCAAAGGATGGCTCGCGCAGCATATTTAAGCACCTCAACTCAGCGAGCTATCATTCTTGCACATCCCTTACTCTATTAGCCCAGTACAGCACATTGGTTGGTGCATCCATGTTATTGTGCATCCAACCACTGTGCCTGAGCACCAAGGGACAGACAGGTACTTCATTTCACTCATTTAAAATAGATGCCCATTTGCAATCAGCAGTTCATCAACATTGCAGAATCCTAAAATAGTTTTTCAGCTCAATCTTCATGCAAATTTTGATAAGGGCACCTCAACCATTCTTCAACAAACACAGTTCTAATTCAGATGAAACATAGACACATGTATTCACCCAAAACAATTCAAATAGAAATAATGCAAAACAAACAATTAAGCAACACATGAAAAACTCGACTAACAGAAGCCTAAAGAACAGAAATTAACATAAAAATTTCATACATATGATATAATTACTACCAATATTTGGCTCACTGGGCACTAGCTTCCTCCTGAGAAGAGGATGCATCAGCAATCATAAAGTGACCTTTCAGGTTTATCAGGGGCTAACTAGGCAATTTTCTTCCTCCCTCCTGTTCAGAGCATTACAGATCTGACCAACTGGTCCTTAATCTTCTTAATGCTCTGTCCATGAGAATTGACAGTCTGCACCAAGTTTCCCAAATTATGCATTGAAGCCAGCATCTGCTCTTCAAATGAAGAGGATCTGGACTGTTGAGGGGGCAGAGCCAACTGGTTAGACTGTGGGGTAGGTAACTGGAAATTTTACCTTGGTGGGTAACCTTCATTAAACTGGTGTTGGTGTCTGTAAGGAGCTACCATCAGCTGCTGCTGGGGTTGAGGATATGAGTCTCATCTCCACCTCAGATTTGGGTGGTTCCTCCAAGAATACCCAGCAGGCTGCTACCCAAAGGTTTGAGCAGCATTGGCATGCTCCATAACAAAATCTAAAAATTGGTTAGCAGATGGACAATCATGAATAGAATATGTGGGGGATTGGCATATCAGACATGCTTCCTCCACCTGTGCTACCATCCGAGGCTGCATCATACGCATCAATTTTTTAAACTTCAAGCTCAGGTTGTCCACCTTCCTCTGTATATCACCTTGCACCTTTACTTCATATATTCTAACTCTAGGGGTGGCCTCTTTCCCCATCTTAGCTGGAATCTGACTGTCATTGCGTGGCAGACTCCTGCTGCATGGAATTTTCTCCTATTACGTCAAATAGCTCCCATGCTTCCTCAGCTATCTTGTGGAGGTAGATACCACCACAGGAAGCATCCACCATATCCCTGCTCATGGCATTCATTCCTTGATAAAACACTTGGATAGCCTGCCACATTGGGATTTGATAGTGGGGGCATTATTTTAACATCTCCTAGAATATTTCCCAAGCTTCATTAAAGCTCTCAGTTGAGGACTGAGTGAATGACAAAATATTTGTCCTCATCTGGCTTGTTTTGTTCATGGGAAAAAATTTTACCAGGAATTTTGTTTAAAGGTCACTCTATGACTGTATGTTATTGACTGGGAGCTTTGATAGCTATGTGTTGGCTTTATCCTTTAATGAAAAAGGAAAAAGCCTCAGTTTGGTGGCATCAGGCCCCAAGCCAGCAATGTTGAAGGTAGTGCAAAGTGCTAAAAACTGGTCAATATGCTTGTAGGGATCTTCTTTACTCAGCCCATGAAATGAAAGTAGCATACTGATGGTGGAGGATTTAATTTCATAGTTCCCCTCAACAGAGTGAAATTGAATGTAAAAGGGAGAGGTGTACTCTCCAGGTGCATTGTATTCTTTTAATGTCCTCTGCCTCTCAGCCATGGTAGCTGGTTCAGTCTCAATAACAAGGTTTTGCATAGTGTGTCTAGGTCTAAGGATCCTTTCCACCTCCGGATTTGGGGGTTCCAAGTCAGGTTTTATGGACCTTCTACCGAGCATACACTCACCAACAGTAATGAAAATGCTTAGAAGCACACAGAAAGAATTTCAAACAAAAAAAGTAATAACTACACAAATTTACACTAAATAAAATAACAGGGGATTCAACATAAATGGCATGAGATTTAGGGGAAAGAAAGTGCAAGCAGAGCTAGCTAGACTCCTCTTGCAGCTCTAGCTTTTCCCTTCTTCTGCTATCCATTTCTATAAAATTTCATAAATAATCAGTAGTACTTTAATTCTAGATTAAACACAACTACAAAGAATTTGTTAGTCTAAATTATAGTACAACTCAGGTCTACTAAAAAGATCAAGATCCTCGACAACGGCGCCAAAAACTTATTGTTCATCTTTCGAGACTCTTATTGCTATTTTATTAAGAATAGTGGAGAGAATAAATCAAGAGTGGGGACTTGGAGATGGGTCAGCATAACAAGTCTGAAATACACACAGTCCTACAAGATATAGGGTCTATTGTAGCATGTTTTGATAAGTAAGAGTTTGTCCCACAGAGAAAATGATCAAGAACCTAAATTGGGTAATAATAGTAGGCCTCCAGATCTGACAATCCTATAGGAAGGGAGTTGGGTGTCACGACTACAATAAATTAATACCAAAGAAGGGAAATAAATTGCAGCCCTATCCTAAAGAAATGGTTAAAAGGAAGATGATGGTAGTGTGTGCCAAAATAAAATACAAAAATTGGTGGGAAGTAAGCAGGTTGAGCTAGAGTTAATGATGCAATAATGTAACTCAGATTTAGTCTGTCTCTATAGTGGTCCTTGCTAAGACACTATTAATAGCCTCAACAAGGTATAAGCTCTCAGTTTAACCCATGCCATTTGGGGCACTCTTAGGGCTATACTCTGTCCACTATAAAGGTCACAAGGAATCCGATAGAGTTTGTCAAATCCCATTAGTTAAACCAGAAATTCGCTAGTTTAATCCAGAAGAGTGGACTGATCATTTTCCCAGCCACTGAACCAGCTCTAGCCATGAATACTATTGCAGCATTATGTAAAGCCAATGCTACAAGCTCCCCAGACCTGCACACAGATCTGGCTGACATTCATAGGTATTCCTACCCATAAGATCCTAAGTGCTTTGCCAAGCCCAGTAGTACTTGATGCCCACAAAACGGACCATGCAACAGGTAGAATAAGGCTTTAGATTCAGCTGGTCATTACTATAAAAGTCCTGCAATGACTCAGCCTCAAACAACAATTACTTTAAAGAGACCAGATCTAACATCTGATGTCGATTAGGTAAGACAGAGGGGAGCCAGTTGCTGTACAAACGTCCTCACAAGGCTCTAGAAGCTCATGTGTAGGGAAAAAGAATCCTCTTCAAACATGTGATTGGACACATCCTTAGGGCTATACTCGATCCACTACAATGGTCACAGGGTATCCCATTGGTCTATCCATACCTCAGAGGTTTGAGAAAGAACATCTAAACGGTTGCAACCACCATGGTCTGTAGGCCTCCGAGCTCCCCAGATCTCACTACAGACCCATCATTACTTTCCATGTGTCTATCAAACCAAGGGAAATCAGATGGTAAACAATAGATCTACTAAAAATAGAATGAGCTAGTCCCAAATACATGGATCCTATAGACATCTAAAGAAACCATGAGATCTAGAGGCTTGATTAAGCATTAAAATCGTAGTTCATTGATAACAGCAAAACTTACAATGAACTGTCTCCTAGTTGCAGCCTATACACAACTGCTCATCCACAATCCCAATGTATACAAAATCCATTACAAGACTGAAACAAAACTAAACCTAGCTACATACAAGGGGATTAGCCAGCATGTGCTAAGCTAAGAGAGAAGAAAAATAGGAAAAAGAGGTGATTAAACCCTAACCCTAGCTTGCTGGAGCTCTCAACCGACAGAGGATAAAGGAAAGATGAAAATAATAAACTGTAAGTACAACTTATATACTCTGTTACAACCATTGAATGCCTGGAGATATGTGCCTCAAAATTTGCACCTCGAGAAGTGTGCCCTAGCCTTGGGAAATTCCTAAAAAGTCCTTCAATTAAAACTGAGAAGTGGAGAGCCTGTGCTTCGCGGGGCTGGTATTCGCTTTTAGCTCATTGACGCAGCTACTTTGCCTTCGCGGAGTTGCCTTTTACTGGTGGGAAGTGCTTGCTCACACAATGAATCTTCAGTTCGTCATGCAGTTCCTTTGCACTGCAATGCTATCAGGGAGATTATCTGGAGTGCCTAGACTTCTCGCACAGTAGAGCTTCAGAAGCTCTTTCTCTCGCTAAGTACTCACACAGTTATGCTCCTGCGCTCATGTAGTCAATAGTAAGGCTTCAGAGTGCACGAGATCTGCGCGAAGAGAATTCTGGGCATCTCTCTCATCCAGGGCTACGCAAGAACTACGCGAGGTGACATTCTGTTCAGTGTACATATGGACTCGCTGGGTTCTTCGTGCGATTGCTTTGAGGCTTGTTCTCCATGAGAGCTTCGCGAGGGAAAATTCTGAGAGTTTTAACCTGTGAGATCTTAGCGAGGTTATTTCAGCTGTCCTCCTCACTGCACAGTGTATCTACGCGACGGCCTCTTCCACTACATCTTTAGCTTCGCGAGGAAGCTCTTCAACTCTACGAGGTCTATCTTTTGCTGCTCTGGTGCATTGCACTTGCTGCTGTCATAGTCTCCTCCTTTCTCAGCTAACTTCATTCATCTGCTGGACTTTTATCAATGATGATCAGCAATAATGAGTCACCATGGTGAGCACTACCAAGGTGTTCCATTAGGCTTTCTCTCAGTTGTCATCTTTGAGTGCATTCTCTCTCTCTTTTGGGCCAAAAAGCAAGGAGTTTGTATTAAGCTGTATATTTTATTGCTAACTACAAAACACACTTAACAAATGGTTATTAGTCTGCTTCAAGGTCTAGCAAAGGCTAACTTAAGAGGTGAAAAGCGCTACTTTTCAGTGAATAACATCGTGCTCGTGAGAAGGAGTCGCGCTCATTGCTTTGTAGGATATCTCAGGCGTGGCCTTGGGTGGGGGAGGTTCAGACATACCATAGCACCTCACGTCGATGGAAGAAGTCCAAAGACGCTACTAAGGATTAGGCCCTTTTATTTTTTATGAACATTTGAGATTTTTAGGATATAGTTTCATTTATTTTGGGAAAATGTAATGGATGATGTGAGAACATTCTTTGGATGGTCTTTCAATTTTTTAGAATGAATGGTAGTGCCTTCCTTTTTGAATGCCTATTCTTTCCCCATTTTCTTGTTGTGGTATACTGGATCATTTGTAGGGTGGACTCTAATTTTCGGACAATAACCTTTGGGCCAAGCACATGGTCAATATTTGTCAAAACTTCCTTGCTTGTGTGGATCTTTCCTGAAAGGGAAATTGTGTAATAATTAGCCTATAATGTATCTTAGCATTGATCTGGGTTTTTTTTAGGCAAAATAGTGGGAAATGTAGGTGGGCTGGCTTAGGGGACTAGCAAAAATAACCTCCCCAACCTTCCCTTCTTCCTCTTGAGGACATTACTGGCCTGGCGTGTGTAATATACATGCTAGACAAATATGGGGACAGAATGGCTTAGCGTGTATATTACACACGCTAAGCATACCTGGAGAAATAATTGGCTTAGCGTGTATAATATACACGCTAGGCAAAACCTAGGAAATTTTGCTCTAGCGTGAGTATTATACACGCTAAGTGCTTTCTAAGGAAAGTGGGTCCTTTTAAGCCCGAGAGTGCACTTATTTCCTCCTCTTTTGAGTTGGGCTTTGTTCTTTTTGCTACCCTTTTTCTTTTTGCTTGCCCAAGAGTGGGTCCATCATCCTACATTGAATTGTATCTTTGAAACATCTTTGTATGACCATGCACCCACTTTCCGACCCTGCTTCACATGGGAGGTTCGGGACCACTATACTTTCCTCTTGGGGGGTGGGGCCCAGTTTTCTAAAGAAGTGGTTTGAGAGTTTAAATGAGAGCAAGCTTGCGGGTTTGGATAAGCTTTCATTAGCATGTCTCCTGTCCTTCATTGAAGTCCCTCCACTTTGGGATCTGATTCGTGCGGCGGTCTCTCTTTGGGAAGTGGATATCCATGTCCTCCATTTCGGGAACCGTGAGTTGACTACTACACTTGAGGAACTTGGCAACCTATCAGGTTTGAACCTGCGCAGGAGCCTTGCCAGAGTAGTGTTGAAACTCGGCTATGCTAAAGCCGTCCATATGACTTTGGGTTTAAAGAAAATTGATTATGAGGAAAGTCATGCTGGTGGGCCCACCAGGTGTTCAATGAAATTCTTGAGAGAACTTTTTGATGAGGAGAGCCTGCAAAAATTGTCGGTTAGGAACATTCATAACGTAAAGGCTTTTCCTCTTTGTCTTATCTCTGAGATCTTTTTCTATACTGGGGGAGACAGCTTCTCGCTCGCCCTTTACGATGTCCTAGTGGAATTGGAGAGAGGTCATTCCGTGATGCACAAGGTGTTGGCAGAGCTTTATCATTTTCTTGTTGCTTTTGCCCTGGGAAAAGTAGAGTGCCTTAGGGGATGTCCTATTCTGTTCCAGATTTGGCTTGGGGAGCACCTTATTCTTTTAGACATGTGCCCTGTTTCTATGCTGCTCGTGGAGAGACTGCTCGCTGCTTTTTGGGTTGACACTATATGCTGCTACCGGGGAATGTGTAGGAGCTGAAGCTTTGGCTGTCTGAGGCTGAATTGGTGTGGAGGCTTCCTTGGTTAGACCGGTCCTTCCCATTAGTTTGTTCTAGAGATTACGAGGGCATCGTTCTTCTTAGTTTGACCAACAGTACTGACTACTTCCCATTCCGGGTGCTGCACCAGTTTGGTTGCTCTCAGCAGGTTCCCTGTGGGACGAAACCATCCCTATGTGATATGATTTTCTCTTAGGGATCCTCTGGGGACTTGGATAGGATAGTCACTCTCTAGGAAACTCGTCCGTCGATGCACATGTGCGATCTGGAGTAGGGGAGTTTGATTTTGAGAGGCCTTTCACTTGTCAGTTGGACCAGGCAGAGAGTAGTGATGTGGGGGACCTCGGCCGAAGAAGGAGTTAATGCTTCAGACCCGTATTGAGCTACTAGTAGACGAGAAGCGAATTCTGCATGAGCATTTAGAGAAATAAAAAGTTAGAACAGAGGCGGCAAAAGCTAGAGTGGATGTAGCTGAGTGTGAGCTCCTTCGTCTAGAAGGGGCCTTGGGTGACGCTCTTGGTGCTACTGACACTTCCCAGAAATGCTAAAGGAGTCTTCATGGCCACTGGATGACAGAGCGAGATGTCTGGGAGGATGTTTTATGTGAAAAGATCTGTGCCTTAAAGTGCAAGTTGCTTCGTTCAGTTCATCCTGAACATATCTTTTTGTATAGATCAAAACCATAGAAGGGGGCCTAAGAGGCCCTTGTTCATATACATCTTTTTAGGTATAGATATTTTCTTCATGTTTTTGTTGTTTTCACATTTTTGTAAAAAGGAAAAAGGGAATCTAGACATCACACAGATTATTTTTTGGAGATGTGGTATAAGCAAACTAAAGGCTTGTAAATGAAAAAGGGAAATCTATTATCTTACAAAAAGTATCATTTCTTTTTTCTTTTGATTGGTGGATTTTTTTTGGGTGTTTGAACTTTTTGAGATGGAAAGAACATAGTAGGGACATATAAATGGGAAAGGAAGATTTATTATCTTTTGCAAAGGTGGCTTCCTTTCCCAGTGGTGTTGCACATAGTGTGGGTGCAAAAATGGGAAAGGAAAATTTATTATCTTTTATAAAAGACGGCCTTCTTGTCCCGTGGTGGTGCACACAGTGTGGTCATGAACATGGGAAAGGGAAATCTATTATCTTTGACAAAAGTGACCTCCTTGCCCTGCTTTTCTCTCTCTTTTTTTGGTTTGATGCCGTAATCATAGGATGATATGATGGTCTCTCTTTTGAGCATAGTCGAACCTCCCACGTGGTCGGATCCGGGTGAGGTTCAGTGATTCTACCAAGGCTGGAACATCCATCTCTTTTGGATTGAATCAACCTTGTCTCTTTACCTCGGGTCATACGTTTGATGGTGTGGTTTGTGAAGACATTCTTGGTCGTGACTCAGATTGGACTAACATGAGCAACCTCGTTGAAACTAGATAGCCTAGAGATGTGACCGAAGGATTCTTCCTCTCAACCTCTTTACTCAAAACACCTAAGACAAGTGTGTTGTGCCCATTATCGCCCTCCTTTTACCCATAGTGCCGCTTCGGGTTTTCACTAGGTCCATGGATTTGCATTTTTACCCTAGTTGCCCTTTCGGGTTTTCACCTGATCCGCACAAACTCGCTCTTTTTACCCGTAATGCCCTTTCGAGTTTTCACCACGTCCATCCTGCTTTGAGTTTGTATAGTTTATTTATTTTCTTCTTTTTCAAAGACTACATCATGGACGTTGATTCCGTCATAGCCGGCTGGATGAAATTCATTTGTCGTCTCACAACTTGGCTTGTGTTGACTTTGATAGATACTGTGACTGCTCGTAGACCTTAAAGAGGGCTTTCTTTAGGGATGTATCTTGGTCATGGGTAAGGTTAGGAATTTTGAAGGTATTCTGGGTTTAAAAGTTTTTTTTCGAGAGGGTTCCAGTTGCCATAATACACTTCTTCCTTGGGGAATTTTGACTATACATGCCCCACTTTTTCTTTTCTATATATATATATATTTTCTTCTTCCCTTTTTCTTTGTTTTTTTGATATTTTTTTTTCGGATTTTTGAGGGTAACTCTCTCTCTATTTTTTTTTTAGGTATATACACACATTTTTCCTTTTTCTAGGAGGGGGTACGAAAGAAAGGCCAATGGCACAAATTGGTTAGCAAAAGGATATGCGTATTCAGGGATGCTATTTTTTTTTGGGGGTACCTGGCTTTGGAATGATGGCCTCTTTTAAGGGGCCCTTGAGCAGTCACTTATCCATCTTATGAATACTTATCGTGCTATGGGAGACTAAGAGTAGAATCGTCAGATGTATCAAGCGTTGATGGGCTCAGGAAAGTGATATCCATCTAAGGTGGCGAGGTGGATTGCGTTTCCCTGGAGTATTTCTCGGATGACGTAAGGTCCCTCCTAGTTGGGCCTGAATATTCCTCTCGGATCGGTGTGGAGAGATGGGAAGATCTTCTTGAGTACAGTGTCTCCCACCTTCAAATCTCAACTACGAACCTGTTTGTTGTAAGTGTGTGCGATTCACCCCTGATAAACCTAGGTATATCACAGGGCGAGGCGCCTTTGCTCGTCTAGCAGGTTCAATTGTTCAAAGCGGGACCACTCTCTTTCTGCCTCGAGTAAGCTTGATTTTAGGGGGATACAAAGTGAAGGTACTTTAACCTTGACTAGCAGGACAGCCTTAGTTCCATACATAAGGGAGAATGGTGTTGCCCCTGTAGCATACGGATCAACGTTCGAAATGCCCATAGTACAAATGGTAACATTTCACTCCAATCTCGATAGGTGATGACCATCTTTTCAAGTATGTGGATAACTGTCGTGTTCGCAGCTTCTATGGCCCAATTATTTTGGGGCCGATACAATGACGAGTGATGATGTTTGATCTGGTACTGCTCGCAGAAGGCTCTTATGCGCTTATTTGCAATGTTGGTACCATTGTTCGTGATGATATCTTTGCCATGCCAAATCAGCAAACAATATTATTCTTGATGAATTTTTCAACATGACTGGCTGTAATGTTCGTATATGAAGCTGCCTCTAGCCATTTGGTGAAGTACTCGATGGCGATAAGGATGAACTAATGTCCGTTGGAAGCTTTCGGATTAACCTTTCCGATGACGTCGAGGCCCCATCTGACTAATGGCCAAGGAGTGGTCATGCTATGTAGATCTATGGGTGGAGCATGTATTAGAGTGGAGTGTTCTTGACATTTTAGCACCTCTGAATGTGCTTGCAACAATCATATTCTATTGTGGTCCAGAAGTATCCTTGTCATAGGATTTTCTTAGCGAGCATGTGTCTATTGATGTGGGCACCGCATACTCCTTCATGGATTTCCTTCATTATGTTGGCTTCTTCACCTTCCATAAGGCATCTGAGCAAGATGTTGTTATAGGATCGCTTGTAGAGGCATTCACCACAGATAATGTAGTTTGCTACTAAACATTGGATAGTACGCTCGTCCGTCCTAGATGTACCTTTAGGGAAAGTTTGAGTTTCGAGGAAGCTCTTGATGTTTGAGAACCACGGAGGCTCATCATCAAGCTTTTAGGGTTCCTCAATTAGGAGGCAGAAGGCCTACTCATTCCTCTGTTCAATCATGATCGGCTTCATCTCGACACCATAAGGGATTTCTATCATTGTTGCCAAAGTTGCTAACGCGTCGGCAAAACGATTTCTTACTCGTGGGACATAGGAGAATATGATATCTTCGAAGCATGCTATCAGATCCTCGAGGTGCTCGTGATAGGGGATCAACTTCTCATCCTTTATCTTCCAATCTCTGTTGACCTATCATATTATCAGTTGTGAATCGCCAAATACCATGAGATGAGTTACGCACAGATCAAGAGCAGCCTATAGGCCAGCTGTACAGGCTTCATACTCGGCCATGTTATTAATGCAGGGGAAGTTAAGCTTGATGGAGATTGGTACGTGTGATCCCTTCGATAAAATCAGAATACCGTCAACTCCTTGACCTTTAAAATTTGCTGCCCCGTCAAAGTGTATTACCCAAGACTCCTTGGTCTCTGCCGTATCATCCTCCATCATAAACAAAATATCCCCATCTGGGAACTCAATTTTCAAAGGCTCGTAATCAGGGAAAGGATTTTTGACAAGATGATCAGCGAGTGCTTGGCCCTTGATTGACTTCTGAGTGACATATGTGATGTCGAATTCAGATAACAAAAGCTGCTAGTGATCATTCACATAATTCACCACTTTATCA
Source organism: Chloranthus sessilifolius (assembly GCA_021018995.1). Taxonomy (NCBI): domain Eukaryota; kingdom Viridiplantae; phylum Streptophyta; class Magnoliopsida; order Chloranthales; family Chloranthaceae; genus Chloranthus; species Chloranthus sessilifolius. The sequence continues at coordinate 94,459,753 of CM037585.1, forward strand.
CCCTTAACTTAGTGATGCTAAGACTTAGTTTGGTACTAATGAGGTTCTGATGTGCAGATATTAAAGATAAGTTGTAAAAGAGAGCCTAAATGATAATCTTTGTTAAAGTGAACTCAAAAAGCAGTAAGAGAGACGATTAAGCGTAAAGACTATTTGCTGCTACTAAAAGATAGAAAATCATAATTAACAATTTTGCACTACTGCTGAAGTAAAAAGAAATAAGAAATCATAATTTTACGATTCTTTAGAAAAAATGATTCTTCAGAAGCGACAAAAGAGTAAAGACGATAAAGAAGAAAAAGCGATTGTTTGTTATAGAAAATCGTCAAGACAGGACAACTAAAGAAAAGCGAGAGAATAGAAAATCGTGATTTACAATTTTCTAGAAAAGAGAAGAATAGATAATCGTTATCTATGATTATAGAAGCTTTCCTGCAGCTATATTTGTTGCAGCTGATCATATGTGAGAGTTATCACCGCCATTTATAGAATTAGAAGAATTCTATAATTAGAAGTCTAGTGAAGCACAGATCTGAGAAGATTAATGAAGAAGTATATTGAAGGACTTTCCTACTGCTAAATAAAGAACATTCCAGAACCATATCAGCCGATCAAACTAAAAAAAGAAGGAAAGATAAAATTTGAATTAGAATTATATTAGGATAGTTTTTATTTATTTTATTAGAATTAGAAGTCTTGTAAACCGACTCCTTATGATCTATAAATAAGAGAGCCCGGTGTAGGAATAATCATCGAAGAATTTAGCATTAGTTGACGACTGAGGTTGGATTTTCTTCTGATCAAAGTAGTGTAACATAGTTAGAGTAGTTTAGATATCCAAGCTTTCTCAAGAGTAATTGACCCCTATAATTGAGTGCTGAAGATTAGTGTAGAGATCTGTAGTTTCTCAGAAGGAATTGACGACTCCGAGTGAGGGGTGAAGGATATATTTTTACTTTATTTTTTTAGTTTAGAATTTATTGCTTTGTAAACATCTCCAAGTTTTGATTTGAATTGACGACTCAGGTCATAATTTGCAGGTTAGTGTAACAATTTTTTATTTTCCATCTTCAGATTTCTAGAGTTTGATTGACGCCCAAATTTTTGATTAATTATTGATTAGATTAAATCTGTTTTGATAGGATTTTAGTATTAATTTATGACCAATGCTAAGAAACTAGATATATAGTGTAATGGTACTATTTAAATTTATAAATATCTGATAGCTAAAGATTGGGATTGATGACCTCAATCTGAAGGAGGATTTAGATTTATTTTATGCATTTTAGTTAATAAAAATTCTTTTATTCATATTTCTCCAGTAGATTAGATCCTTAAAGATAAATAGAAGTTTTTAAGATAAGAATTTAATTAAGAGATATAGATTAGAGATAAAAAGATAAATTAACTTCCTCGTGGGAACGATCTTATGCTAGTTCTATGATTTCCATTGTGTGGTTGCAATAGGTTAAGACTTAGAACTTTAATTAATACATAAAAGAATATAGGCCAAGTTTTTGGTGTCGCTGCCGGGGAAACATAATTTATCTATTATTTCTATTTTTATCTACTATTTTTATTATCTTAGAAACCAATATTTATCTTTCTCTTTTTATATTTTTTTATATTTTTATTTTTCTTTCATCACTTCTTATTCTTTTGTAGGTTTATTTAGAGTATCAGATCAAATTTTCAACACTTCTGAGGGCCCCAGAAATTAGAAACTCGGATTTATTTCTCCCCCTGCTTGCTAAAATAAAAATTAGAAAATACTAAAAAATAAAACTAGCTCTTCTAACTAAAGTGTTTTGTCGCTAACTTCATTGATAAAGACAAACAACGGTCAGAACATTACTAAGACCAAGAGGGAGTGCTATGCCTTGACACCTCATGCACCCCCCTCATGGATCCAAATACCCCGACATGCCGGTAACAAGGATTTTAAAACCACGCCCAAATATTTCAATCACTTCCATTATTCCACGGGCTGATGAATGACAACCCTTATTTGCATTTAAGACAGTTTATAGAAGTGTGCAACATTATTCGAATCACAAATTTGCTAGATACATTTGTTCGTTTGAGAGAGTTTCATATTCTCTTAGAGATAAAGCATTGAAGTGGATACATTCTTTGCCTTAGAATTCGTTCAGTAATTGGGAGGACTTGGAATGAGGATTTCTCATGGAGTACTTCCCAATGCACAGAATGAATCAAATCCAGTATCTTATAAGAACTTTTAAATAATATCCTGATGAATCTCTTCAAGAGGGGTGGATGCGCCTTAACAACCTTTTGTATTCGTGTCCTGACCATGAGATCCCGAAATGGCAAATAGTCCTCACTTTCTATGAAGGTCTGAATGACGTAACACGGTACATAATTGATGTTTACTGTGGAGTGATGTTCTATATGCTGTCTGCGGAGACTGCATGGGAATTCTTTAAGAACTTTAGAAAGGAAACAGTGCAATACCAAGCACTGGGTGAGAGTGAATTGGAGACAGCAAGGAGTATACCTCTTAGGCAGAGAGGATTATACAAATTAAAGTCAATGATGAATTGTTTTCCAAAATTAAAACTTTGGAAGACAAAAATTTAATCTCTGTTGGGTGTAAAATCACACCCAACATCTCAACAAGGAGAAGCCTAGGAACCTAACCACGGCTTGACTCAGAGAATTCGTCCACAACCTCCTATAATTTGCCCCATGCAGACTCAAGACCATACAGACACAGAGGAAGCCCTGATGCAGATAGCCGATAGCTAACTGCAACATGGCAGGATTCAAATGAAACTACTCAATAATCTCCTAAAATCTATTACACGGTTAGACACTCAGGTAGAGCAATTAACCATTTTGGCTAACCTAGGAATGAGTAACTATTCTTTCTCACCGTCAGTTGGTACCCTAGGCGGAAATACTTTTACGGAAGGTACATAAACTCCCCTTAATCTTTACTGGGTTTCCCCTACACAATGTCGCGCTACCGACACATCCGTAGAAAAATCATGTAACATATGTATAATATTAGTAGTTTTAAAAGTAGTCTCTACAATTCATTGCATCACATCATAAAGAGTCTCTTTATTTTTAAATTCACTTGAAGAGTATTGGTTTATAATTTATTGTGAATAATGAGTCCAATTGTAGCGAGTACGATTTATAGAATCATAATCTCATGATTGTTATCTAGAATTGCAAAATGACAATTCTGGGGAACAAGAAAACCGGTGGTTAGTCTTATCAGTTACATTGGCAATCGACCTCATTTACACTTGTAGAAGAAACAGACATGCATGCATTCAATTTCGCCACTTGCCATCCACCCTAGTTTAGTAACGTACACCTTAGCATTTAAACTGAAGTGATGGTTCAAAGCCTACATTTTCCCTATAAATCCATACACATCCATAGACCAAACCCATTCCACAACCTTTATTCTTCCTCCGTCGTCAACCATAAAACCCCATGACGGAAGAGCATAAACCCAGTGATTCCAGCAAAATATTAAATAGAATTTTTGAAAAATTTAGAGCCAAACTCGTGGCTACACAACAGAAGGTAGAAGATCTGAAGGGTCGGCGACTTACTCGAGTTGCTGAATCATCCACCGAAACCACCCTTGACCTTAATCCTAACCCAAATCTGAACCTAGATTCGAAGAACCCATTTACCCCCACTTCCTAAACCTTATACTTTAACCACCCACCAAGAATGCATATTCCTATACAGTGAGGATGGTCTATTTTTTCCCGTGTTATCTCCCATCTCCTCCTTGTTTTCTTCGCCACCCATTTCCATTGCTCATAGTTCCCCCTTCCCAACTCTACGATCTCTTTGTAAAATCTTTGCAAGGGAGCAGTATAGGCTAAATGGGGGGCTGAGATGTGGTCATTTCCCCACTCTCCAACGCACTTCCATCTCCTCAACTTCTTCCTGTAACTGCATTATAGAGAGTGCAGTTGATGAACCAAGGGAGGGATTTTGAAGGGCAATGGGGAGTGTTTGACAGCTCTTGGAGTAGCAACTTTGATGAGGTGTGGATATTTTTTTCTAAAGAAGAGGAGGGGAGGCGACCCTACAAAGGCATGGATTTGCATTTTGTAGGAAGAAAGGATGTCAAGACTCTGTTTGAAGGTGGTTAGGAGCCGAAGACCAATCTTTATCGAAGACCTTTTCTCTCGGACGTTGCTGTCAGTATCACAGTTTAGTGTTTGTCTAGTTTTTCCTAAGATTTTCGTTGAAGTAATTAGTTTTCTTTCTTTTTGTACTTAGTTCATATATATATGAGAAAAAAAATTTATGTTCCTATATTCCTAGCAGTGTTACTAACATCTAACATTTTATTTTTTTAATTTAGTTCCATATAATCGGAAGTGTTTTTCTCCTAAGTTTGGGGGAATTTTTTTTTTTTATTTCTTGGAGATCTTAAACCCGGTACATGTGTAGAAAATAAGGTAATCATTTTTATTGTATGTCCCCAATTTTGCATAATGAGGACATTGCCCTATTTAAGTTTTGGGGGGAATACGCCATTTGTGTATTATAGTAGTAGTTAAAAGTTTTAGTAAAAATTTCAATTTTTTTCAATTTTTTTGTTTTAAATATAATATTTTTTTAGTTAATCATTATATGTGATTTACGATGAGAAAATATGAAAATCCAAAATTCTTAGCAATCCATCATAGTAGTAGTTCAAAATATCAAAATAAAAATAGTTACAATTCAAAGTAAAATACCTTTAGAACACTATATCAGATGAATGCTTGAAACTATACGATTATTCTGAACTGCAAAAACATTTTAGATTATAGTTTCAAAATTATATTACTAGTGAACTTTTGGGCTATATTTTCTCTTTTCTTTTGAGAGAGACTATTTTTATTCATGTAATAAAATTCCTTAAACTTCACTATTATTGTTGTTAAAATAAAATCTCATATTGCTGAAATTAGAATCAAGGTATTATGAAAATATGATTATTTGTTTGTTTAGAATTGTCTAATAAATATATCAAAGCAATGAGACCTTCATCTTAGTAAATCGTGAAAATGACCAAAGACCATCTTTTGATAAACCAGAGCCAAAAATCCCAAAAAATTTGACCTTTTGAACCCATATTGGAGGCTTAAAATCAGAATTTTTTTGTACCATGATTATATAAACCTTTAACCATATGTACTGCCCAAAGCTTTCTACCTTTAACCCTTACAATTTCTGAGAGTTTAGAATGTAAAAGAAGGGAAGAAGAGGGAGTCAAAGGAGTATGAAAGTAACAGATAAAGGATCTGCTAAAAAAAGGATACAACTGAGAAGAAATACAATTGTATGAAAATATGGGAAAAGAAAAAAAAATGGAATATCATAGAAAGACGTTTTTCTAGAGAAAAAAAAAAGAAAAATAAAGAAAAGAAAAATGGGATTTACAATAGATAATAAAAATGGGAAGAAGTTATCCAACTTTTTGGATACTTACTGAAACTGGGAAAAAAAATAGAATAGAAGAAGATAGAGAAGGAAGAGCTAAATTCTCATAAATACTTTTAAATCCTCTTTACTTTTTTTTCTTTGAAACCTTCTAAATCCAAAGCCCCATTACAAGCCGAAGGAAAGACCTTGTCATTTATGATTTGCAAGAATATGAGTCTAGTAGTGATTTATAAATTAGATACTATAAATAAATGAAGAAGTTTTATGAACAGAATTGATTATCCTTTCTATGAGATTTATTAGTTAATTGTCCTATGAAATTCATATAGATATAATATTGTGAGAACACATAATTTCAATTATTTTTTAGAGTATGCCAAAGAAAAAAAAATAAGTGAGTGTTTGAATGAAAATATTTTCTAAAAATTGCAGTTTAAAAAAATCTATGATAAATAAACTTTTCACTGATATACACACACTCCATGCGATACTGAATTGAAATTGTTGAGTTATGATAGAGGATAATTACGATCATGGAAAGTTGAGGATAAAATATTTGAATTTTTTTATATAAACATATAATGAATGATTGAGTATTTAGTATATAAAACTAGTTTATTTTTTGAATTTTAGTTTTGAAAAATAATATAGAAAAAGAAAATCCAAAAATATATTTAAAGTTTGTAGGTAACCTTTTCTAAAAACCTTAGGAGACTACAACTTACACTAGGGATCACTTAGGGGTTTAAAGGCTTGTTGCATCTGCTAAATGCAATCGTGCTCCCTACGAAAGTGGCATTAAAATTTTTAGTTTAAGATATTTTATGTTTCCTTGTTTGCTAGGGATTTGCAAAACTTAAGTTTGGAGTGTGATCATTCACATAATTTACCACTTTATCACCCTTAACTTAGTGATGCTAGGACTTAGTTTGATACTAATGAGTTACTAATGTGCAGATATTAAAGATAAGCAGTAAAAAAGAGACTAAATGATAATCATTGTTAAAGTACACTCAAAAAGCAGTAAGAAAGATAAATAAGCGTAAAGACAATTCACTACTACTGAAAGATAGAAAATCGTAATTAACGATTTTACGCTACTGTTGAAGTAAAAAGAAATAAGAAATCGTAATTTTATGATTCTTCAGAAGCGACAAAAGAGCAAAGATGATAAAAAAGAAAAAGCGATTGTTTGTTATAGAAAATCGTCAAGACAGAACAGCAAAAGAAAAGCTAGAGATTAGAAAATTGGGATTTACAAATTTCTAGAAAACAAAAGAATAGATAATCGTTATCTATGATTATAGAAGCTTTCCTGTTACTATATTTGCTATTGTTGATCATATGTGAGAGTGTTGCATTATTTTAATTGGTGTGAAAGTGTGCTTATGTTATTGTGTGGTGGAAATCAATTGAAAATAAAGTAATATAAAAGAATGGATTGAGCACAATCAAAGTAATCCAAGACCTGCAAGATTCAGGGTCTATTCTAGCAAGTTTTGATACGTAAGAGTTTGTCCCACAGAGAAAATGATCAAGAGCCCAAATTGGGCACTGATAGTAGGCCTCTAGATCTGACAACAGATCTGACAATACTAAGAGAAGGGAGTTTGGGGTCACGACTATACTAAGTTTACACAAAAAGGGAAAATAAAGTGTAGGCCTATCCTAAATAAAGGGTTGAGAAGAAGATGGTGGTAGTGAGTGTCAAAACAAAATACAAAAATTATGAGAAGTAAGCAGGTTAAGCTAGAGTTAATGACACAGTAATGAAACTCAGATTTAGTCTGTCTCTGCAGTGCTCCTTGTTGAGACACTATTAAAAGCCTCAATAAGGTATAAGCTCCCAATTTAACCCATGCCATTTGGGGCGGTCTTAGGGCTATACTCTGTCCACTATAAAAGTCATAGGGTATCGAATAGAGTCCGTCAAATCCCATTAGTTAAATCAGAAATTCGCTAATCTAATCCAGAAGACTAGACTGATCATTTCCACAGCCACTAGACCAGCTCTAGCCGTGAATACTACTACAACACTATGTATTGCGAGTACTACAAGCTCCCCAGATTTGCGCAAATACCTGGCGGACATCCATAGGTATTCCAACCCATAAGATCCTAAGTGCTTTGCTAAGGCATACTGCTCACTAGTGCCCACAAAAAAGGCCATGTAACAGGTTGAATAAGGCCTTTAGCTCAGCTGGTCATTGCTATAAACATCCTGCAATAACTCAGCTTTAAGCTATAATTCCTTCAAGAGATCAGATCTAACATCTGATATCGATTAGGAAGAATAGAGGGGAGCTAGCTACTATACAAACCTCCTCACAAGGCTCTAAAAGCTCATGTGCAGGGGAGAAGAATCCTTCTCAAACATGTGGATGGACACAACCTTAGGGCTATACTCTGTCCACTTGAATGGTCACAGGGTATCCCATTGGTCTGTCCATCCTACAGAGGCCTTAGAAAAAACATAAAAACATCTGCAACCACCATGGTCTACTGGCCCCTGAGCTCCCTGGATCTCACTATAGATCCAGCATTACTTTCCATGTGTCTATCAAACTAAGGAAAATCAAATGGTAAATAAAAGACCTACTGGAAACTAAATGGGCTAGTCCCAAATACATGGATCCTATAGACATCTAAAGAAACCATAAGATCTATAGATTTGATTAAGTATCAAAACAACAGTTCATTGATAATAGAAAAACTTACAATGAATTGTCTCCTGGCTGCAGCCCATACACAACTGCTGATCCAAGATCCCAATGTATACAAAAATCTATTACAAAATTGAAATAAAACTAAACGTAGCTGCTTATAAGGAGATTAGCCAGCAAGTGTTGAGCTAAGAGAGGAGAAAAAAATAGGAAACAGAGGTGATCAAACCCTAACCCTAGCCTGCTAGAGCTCTCAGCCGACAGAGGATGAAGGAAAGATAAAAATAATAAACTCTAAGTACAGCTTATATACTCTCTGAAAACAACCTTGGCTCTTAAGTGGTTAACCCTAATTTCTTCAGTAGATGTGGCACTGTTACAACCCTTGAATGCATCAATACGTGTGCCTCAAAATTTATACCTCGAGAAGTGTGCCCTAGCCTTGGGAAATTCCTAAAAGGTTCTTGAATAAAACTGAGAAGTTGAGAGCTCGTGCTTCGCGGGGCTAGTAGCTGCTTTTAGCTCATTCGCGCAGTTGCTTTGCCTTCACGAAGTTGGCTTTAGCTGATGGGAAAGGCTCATTCGCGCAATAGAACTTTTAGTGAATCACACAGTTGCTTCGCATCATAGTGTTGTCACGGAGATAATTTGGAGCGCCAAGATTTCTCGCGCAGTAGAGCTTCAGAAGCTCTTTCTCGCTAAGTACTCTTGCAGGTGACCTCCTGCGCTCGCGTAGTAACTTGTAAGGCTCTAAGGTGTGCGAGATCTGCGTGAGAGAAACTCTGGGCGTCTCTCTCATCCAGGGCCACGCGAGAACTCCGCGAGGTGGCTTTTGGTTCTTTGTGCATATGAGCTCACAGTGTTCTGCGCGCAGCTGCTTTGGGGCTCGATCTTCGCGAGGGCAGATTCTGAGAGTTTTAAGCCGCGAGATCTTCGCGATGGATTTACAACTCACCTCTTGATTGCACGCCTTATATCCATAAGGGCCTCTTCCACTGCATCTTTAGCTTTGCGAGGAAGCTCCTCAACTCTACGAAGTCCATCTTTTGCTGCTCTAGTGCATTGCACTTGCTGCTGTCACAATCTCCTCCCTTCTCAGCTAATCTTCATTCATCTACTAGATTGGTCAATGATGATTAGCAACAGTGAGTCACCATGGTGAGCATTGCCAAGGTATTCCATCAGGCTTTGGCTCAGCTATCATCTTTGCTTGTATTCTCTCTCTCTCTTTTGGGCTAAAAAGCAAGGATTTTACATTAAGCTGTACATTTTATTACCAACTGCAAAACATACTTAACACATGTATATTAGTGGGCTTCAAGGTCCATCAAAGGCTAGGTTAAGAGGTGAAAAGTGGTACTTTTCAGTGAATAACACACCCCTAAACCTAATCTTTGTTAGTCCCTGAGAAAAGGAAAAATTAAAACAACTATTCTAAGAAATAGAAAAGCCACTTTCGTAGGGAGCATGGATACATTTAGCATATGTACCAAGCCTTTTAAACCCCTAGGTGATTCCTAGTGGAGGAGTGAGGTCTCCTGAGGGTTTTCAGGGAAGATACCCACAAACTTCTCAATGAAACAGTTAACAAAGGTGCAATATTATCAGGTCAGCTGTCAAGAAACAGAGCATCAGTTCACCATTGATTCAAATAAAAATGAGAGGAATTTAGATATGAAAAGCATAGACATTTAATCATCACAAACTCTACCTAAGTGCACAACATTTCCATTTAGCTCACAATAAGGGGGCCAACACATGTATGTCAGCACTAAGCTCATCATTAATTCAAAAATGAGGTTGTAGGATATGCCCAATACATTCAACATAGACCCACTGCTCAACAGGGCATACTCTCACAAGGGACCTTGAGGGTTTCATTTTCTCTCAAGCTCAAGAGCAGTTACAGCCCTCAAATGGGTCTGTACGCATGAGCATAGGCAAAGCACTTAAACCTGGCATCATTGGCATATTCTCACCATAGATTGGACAACTCCTTGTCTCGACACGACAGCTCCTTCACTTTAGATCACAAGGTATTTTAACTGGGTTGTGATGTGGCCTATGAAGTAGGTTATAAAGAATGTAAGGTTGGAAAGGGGTTCAAGATTTGAGAAATCAGTAGATGAAGGAGGTGATTCATGACTTCACCCCTTTGTAGTTCAGTACCTTTCATTTTCTTTCAAATATTTCAGCCTTGAAGTGGCCAGTTTCTCCTCTTCATTCTGATTTTTCCAATAAACTTATCCTCTTGATTCCTCTCTCACTCCTCTTCATTATTGTTTTTATTTCTTTTCTTATATTTTTCTTTCTGTTTTTGTTTTTATTTTTGTGACTTGCCACCTCTTCCCTCAGCTACAACACTTCTCTACTTTAGGTATCTCTTCTCCATTCACCCAATATTACCCTATCTTGCCCATCTTCAGCTCCTTCTGCTTTAACTTCTGAGTTCTCAGAGTGAGGGTAGGTTTGAATTAGGTCCATAAGTTCAGGTACAAGTACTCGAGTATATTTTGCAGAAAATTGGGAGTTAAGGCTCAACAGGTGTGTGCTGAAGGGCAGTTGAAGGATTTGGCATGTTTAAGCTCAAACTGTCCAAGAGAAGGCCTTGATCCTTTCCTAGGTTTCATGAGTCCTGTCAGTTGCTTCAACTTGGAGGTGTCTAACTTCTAGTGAGGGCATTGCCTCAGCCAGTCCTTGGAGCCAGAAAAATTACCTCAGTCACTCCTCGAAGGAAGGAAATTTTTTTTTGTAGGCCCAACTCTCACTGGTTATGGTCTTCTATTAAACTTTTAAGTATGTCCTTACCTTTTTCTCTCTTTAATGATTCACTCAGTACTGATACAGGTGAGCTTACTTGGTGTTCACATCAAGGAAAAGTTAAAACTTAAAAGATTGTAATGCCTAAAAGTTTGCAAAAGTTTTAAATTTCTCATTTTTTTTAATGATTCTTAGGTGAGCATGGTTCTGTTTCTATCCTGCTCACTTGCATCTGCTGCACTTAGGTTAACTATTTCATTGGCAGAGCTTGCCACACCCCCAAACCTATGAGGAGCAGTGTCCTCACTGATTCGAAGGTGAGATGTGCAGTAAGCATAAAACGTAAAAACTAACAAAATAGAAACTACAAAAAGAGAAAAAGAGCACACAATTCATTAACAGACACATAAACAAACAAACAAAAATGAAACAAAGAACAAGTACACAGAAGTAACAAAAAGACATTGCATTATATTAGAAAATGTATGTACAACACACTACTAACTCAAAACATGTGCAAACATCAATAATCTAAGGATCAACTGGCTCTTTCTTAATTTTAACCCTCTTCCCTTTGTCTTTCTTTTGCTGTACAGTTGGTGGTGGGGGGACTCTCCCAGTTGAGGCAGCTAGTTGCCTCTCAAGGATTTCAGCTTTCTGTTCAGCCAATAAGGAGTGCCCTGATCTCCTTGGGAGCATTCAACCTTTTCTCTAAGGCATCAGCTCTCAATTTTTCTGTTGCAGCAGCCATTTTTCTTATTCAGCATTGAGCTTTTCTTTTGCAGCTAAACTTTCTTGGGCTTTGTAAAGACGCAACGTATTCCTCCAGCCCTTCCCAATGTCCCTTAGCAGTTGCTCGGTATCTCATTTCATGCGTTGAATTGGTGCTTCATAGGATGTCTTAAGAGTAGTCATTCCTTTAATAACATCCCACTTGAAGTAAGGATGGGAGTGCATTGCAAGAAGGAGGGTGGAGTATAGAGGGCTGGGAAAAGAAGAGGCAAGAACCAACGGGAGGTCCTCACTTGAAGAAGGACTAGCCGAGAATGACAGGTGGGGTGCTTAGAAATGGTGTGTGGAGGCTCAGGGTGGGGATCCAGATCAGAGTCCATTTGGATGGATTTGTAGGAGATGGGTATTAGATCATCCACATCAGTCATAGCATCAGAGGTAGCTATAGTAGGTGGGCCCTCTAGAATAGGTGCATCCTAAGTTTGGGTAATGGCATCAGTGAAAGTGGAAAGGGGTGGAGAAGGTAAAGGATGGGACGTATGGATAGTTGGCGACTGTGATGGTTGAGGTAAATGGGCCAAGGTTGATTAGATGGCTTGGAGGCTGGATTTTAAGTAGGCCTAGTGCTGGAGTGTGGGGGTTATGGAGTTAATATATATTTCTATGGATGATTGGGTTTGGGTATTGGACAACATTTGGGACTGGAGGGACAGTAGGAGATGCAGGATTTGGGGTAGTAAATTAGGTATGGGTGTGGGTTGGAGAGGTGAAACTGGTTGGAATGGAGATGTGGGCCTATGGGTGAAGGTAGTGGCCCTTGGTGGTGTATGATGTGGAGGGTCAATGTGAGGGCGGTGTGGGGAGTCTGGGAGAGGGGTATACTCAAGGTTGATGCCCTCTAGAATAGTGGACATCATAGTGGAAAAGCCTCCCCCTGTTAGTGACTCATGGGAAGTGAGAAATGGAATAGGCTGGTCTATGGGTTGGAATGGGTCAAGGAAAAATGTGGGGGAGGTGTCAAAAAGCTGATGATGGGTTTCAAAGGTGTAGGTTTCAAGTTCAGAAGGTGTGGATGATCTGGTATGACTATGGTTTCAGCGGTAGGAATAGGTTGGGAAAGATAAGTGGGCTGGGGTTGTGTGTGAGTCTTGCCTTCGAATAATTTTCTCTTTTTGGTGTAGGCATATTTCACAGGAGGGCTGGTATGGGCTGGAAAAATAGGTAAGGGTGTGGGTAGGGTGGCCATGGTGAATGTGGGTTGTAGTGGCTCAGGTAAGGGTATTGGGCTTGTGTGGGGTTGGGATGGTTGGGTTGAGGAGGGAGGTGGTGTTAAGGGGGTTGGAACTGGGGTGGGGATAGGGGGTATGGAAAGGGTGGTAAGTGTTGTGCTAGCTAGGAAAAGTGATGGAGAGGGTGTAGCAGCAGCAGTAGCTGTTGCTTCAGCAATGGTGGGGGCTGCTTCTCTCAAGAATTCCTTCTTCTTCTTCCTCTTTTCCATCATTGTGCCACTGATACCCCACTGCTTCTTTCCACTCTGTTTGGGGTTCAGTGGCACTATCTCCTCCTCTCTTTTGAAGGGGTATTTCCCATCCTTCAACAGTGCAGTAATCAACCTGCAATAGGGAAGGGCATGTGGTTTCTTCTGTACTTTCACCTTCTCACACAGGTCCTTAATCCCTTCAAACACTAACTTGGAAGCATCCAAGTAGTGGTTTCTGTGAAATGAAAGGAGGGCATCAACTATGGGGGGCCTCTTCTTTTGCTCGTGACCCGAGCAATAATCATTCTTCCTCAATATTGCATCCATGAGCCTCATATTAGGGTGCAGATCTCTCTTCCTGATCAAATCCTCTGAAACCATGATCCATCCAGTAAGTTCCCTGGCTATTTCTATAATGGTGGAAGTCAGGGGAGGTCCCAAGCCAAACTTAGGGTCATACCCAGCCGGTATCCCTAGTACCCTTGCAATGTCAGACTAGTTAAACAACATTTCAAAATTATCGATCAGTACCTGTTGAGAACTGGAAAATAGCATTTTCCACCCCTTAACCTGGGTCTTGATAGACCTTTGAGAGAACTAAATAAGTGTTTGAAGTATTTGTTTTACAGCTAACAATAAAGGTAGGCTTAACCCTGAAAGCAGCTTAAAAGTGTCAAAAAGATGATGATCCATTTTGATCTAGAGGAAGAAAGAGAAGGGATAGCCCCACTGGCTGTCCAATTGCCTAAACTAAAGAGGACAAAGGCCTAGTTTCAACCCAGAAAGAGGTTTAGAGCAACTCGAAAAGAAGAATGCATTAAGAATGCTTTTCAAAGAGCACCTGATCTATTCGAAAAGAATCTGAACTCTACGAAAAGAACTAAAAGCTCCAGGTTTGGTTCTTGAAGAGCACCTGATCTATTCGAAAAGAACCAAACTTGCTGAAGATCTATTCGAAAAGAAGGAAACGCTTTGCGAACTGCACTAGAACTGTGCGAATAGAGCTTCAGAAGTTACAGTACCTCTTGAAAAGGTCCCCAAACTATGAGAAATGGTATTCTGAAGATTCTCAACATCCGCAAGGGCAATTCAGTAATCTCTGCACGTGCCCCAATGCATTAGAAAACCTAGGGACATTCTGGAAGATTGGAAGCATGAACCAGAGGCATATTCCACCCCATGTGAACACCCAAAGATGAAATTACTTGGCGGGAACTTCTAGGAGTTCCAACAGATTTTTGAATTTCCTAACAGAATTGATTCCTCTGTTTCCTAATTGACTGAACCAGATCAAGTAGTTCTGATTGGCCAGAACAGATCTGGATCCTGGTGCTCGACTCCTATTGGCTATCTAACCAATTCTGATTGGTTGATGCACATCTGAGATGGACTTAGGGAAAACTATAAATAGATGAACTATTTGCCCAATTTGGGTATCCAGATTTTGAGTCTCATTTTTGCTGCCCCATTTCTAATTCAGATAGCTGTCTGAAACCTCTGTAATAGCCTAGCTTCTGTTTGTAACTGAGAGCTGTGAGATACTTATGTAATTCAAGTGAGAATTGTATTCAAGACTACAAATCCGAGAGTTGTTTAAGCTGCGCTATGTAATTATAATGGTGGATTTGAAAAGGTTGCTTTCAACAGTACGTTCTCAATCGGATTCATGTTGAGGGTTCCTTGTGATCTCCTTACTCATTAGAACTCCTTTAGATTTACTATTTTTAAAGCAATTTCCCTTAATTCATTATCCCTGTAAGAATTTGCGTTGGTAACCTAATCTCTTACAGCATTTGTAGTGGTGTTCATGTTCTGAATCAAGAATTCGGATTGAAGACTATTGGATGATCTGTGTCCATGATAGTGGACAGATCATAGCCATATGTTCAACTCAATCGTAATCCTTGAGTTAGATTATTTTTCTCTTACATCTGAGCTGGTAGCCAGATGAAGATGTGGATACTTTCTCGACTGTGCTACACTAGTTCTCATTCTGTAATCAGCTACTAAGCTTAAGTCAACTATTATTTCTCCATTTTTATTAATTTTACATCCAATTCCCCCAACTCGGATCTGGATCACTTAGTTTAAATTCTACTTTTAGATAATTTAGTTAATGTGACAAATTCAACCTCTCATCTTATTCGCTTTGTAGATAGGATTAGAGGCCAGTTCTGGTAGCTTAGATATGGAGGTTTACCATTCATTTTAAATCAATTCCCTGTGGACGATCTTTTACTCACTTACATTTAAAACTTGCTACAATTGACCCTGACCTTACAGGTTAATTAACTTCTCTCTGTGCTGATATTTCTTATTCTTTTTAATTTTCCAGATTCAGTATAATTTATCATTTGCAAATCTGTTTTCAAAATACAAATAAATCATGTACACTTAGAACAGCAACAGTACCAGCAGTGCTGGGTTCCCATCATCACCAGTCTTCAATCTCATATTCTGATAAAACAATCTGACTAATCTTGGGAACACCAGCTGCATTGAGGGTCTCAACAGTGGCAGTTGAGTTGCCTAAGTCAAATATTCAATGGAGGAAGAGGTCACTGGTAGGTCTTCAAAATAGGCTTTGCCAAAAATAGTCTCAGCCTCTTGCGGGATTGCTTATACAAAGTCATTGAGGACCCTGAGGTATTCATTACTTAATTCCTCCTCAACCTCAGGGGTCGCAACCTTGCCCTTTTTCTGCTTCTTCTTTGATTTTTCAGGGCTCATAACAGGTTGGAGCTCTCTAGCCCTCTTCTTTGGAGCATATTTCTTATTTTCTTTTAAGATTGAGGGGGCAACATCAGGTGCGAGCACCTCAGAGGTCTCCAATGTGGAGACCTCAGCAATCCTCAGGGTTCAACATAGCCGCCAATGCATTAATGAATTTTAAATTCTTGTCCATAGGTGCTGCAGATCTCAAAATCAGGGTTCATAAACCTCAAAGAATGTAGATTACTCTAAATAGGCACCAAAATAACCCAATTTGTCTTCTCTCTCCCAAATTTACTAAAGCAATCAAAGCACAGAGGGAGAGTTGTAGGGCTTACCCAATGCGAGCTAGGGTTCCACTTAGAAGTGTGTGCAGTGGCTCAAATCCCCCCAAGCCATGCTCGAAGTAACCAGGAACAACCGTGGAGCAAAATGGTAAGGGGAAAAGCTTTTAGGTGGAGTGCTTAAGCTATGGAGAGGAAAACAGAGAATGATGGGAGCGCTTTTGGGCAGAGTGAGTTAGGGCAGAGGAAGAAAATGAAGCAAATGAGGGTTTTCAGTGAGTTTAAAGGGCAAATCTCGCAGTTTGCGGAGTTGGCTTATGGCTTTCGCGGAGTAGGATTGTCGCGCAGATGGCTTTTAAGTCCACGAAAGGCTCTGTCACTCAGCAGGGCATTTGACACTCAGTGAATTTCACAGAGTTGGCGGTAGTGGTGTCGCTGCGCGAGACATCCTTTTGCTTCAGAAATGTACTTCGCGCGGTGCTCGCACCAAACAATACACAAGGCATTCTTTGCACACAAATTCAGCTCGCGGAGTAGAAAGCAACTCCGTGAGGTACTTTTTCAATCAGTTCTTAGCTGTTCTAACACGCGAGGGAGCCAAAAGATGGCTTGCTTAGCAAAATCAAGCCTTCCAACTCAACGAGGGAGCATTTCTTGCACAACCTGTACTCTTTTAACTCAGTGCAGTGCATTGGTTGGTGTCACTTGTTGTCATGCACCCTTCCACTGTACATGAGCACCATGCAACAGACAGGTACTAAATTTTTCTTATTCAAAATTTATGGCCATTTTCAATCAACAATTCAGCTCAATCTCCATGCAAGTCATGATCAGAGTAATTCAGCCATTCATCAGCAAATACTCAGCCAATTCAGATGATACAAAGGCACATGTTTTCATTGACAAACAATTAAAAGACAAACAAAGCGAAATAATCAAACCACCATAACACACAAAACACAACCAACAAAATTCTAAAGAACATAATTCAACACAGAATTTTTCATACATATGATACAATTATTACCAGTACATGGCTCACTAGGCACTAGCTTCCTCCTGAGTAGAGGATGCCTTACCAATCATAAACTGACCTTTCGGATTTGTCAAGGGTTGACTAGGCAATTTTCCTTCCTCCCACTTGTTTAGAGCATTACAGATCTAACCAAGCTGGTCCTCAATCTTTTTTATGCTTTGTTCATGAGAATTGACAGTCTGAACCAGGCTCCTCAGATTTTTCATTGAAGCCATCATATGCTCTTCAAATGAAGAGGATCTGGGCTGTTGTGGGGGCAAAGCTAACTGGTTAGACTATGGGATAGGTTACAAGAAATTTTGCCTTGGTGGGTAACCCTGATTAAACTAGTGTTGGGGTCTGTAAGGAGCTACCATTTATTGCTACTGGGGTTGAAGATATGAGTCTTGTCTCCATCTCAGATTTGGGTGGTTCCTCCAAGAATACCCAGCAGGCTACTGCCCAAAGGTTTTCGCAGCATTGACTTGCTCCATAATAAAATCTAGATATTGATTGGCAGATAGACAATCATGAATAGAATGTGTGGGAGATTGGCATATCAGACATGCCTCCTCCACCTCTGCAACCATCATGGGCTGCATCACATTCATCAATTTGTCAAACTTTAAGCTCAGGATGTCCACCTTTCTCTCCAAATCACCTTGCACCTTTACTTCATATATTCCACCTCTCGGGGTGACCACTTTCACCATTTTAGCTGGAATTTGGATGTCATTGCATGACAGAGATTCCTACTACATGGAACTTTCCCCTATTATGTCAAACAGCTCCCATGCTTCCTCAGCTGTCTTGTGGAGGTAGCTACCACCACAAGAAGCATCCACCATATCCCAGCTCTCTGCATGAATTCCTTGATAAAATACTTGGACAAGCTGCCACATTGGGATTTGGTGGTGGGGGCATGGTTTTAACATCTCCTGGAATCTTTCCTAAGCTTCATTAAAGTTCTCAGTTGAGAATTGAGTGAATGACATAATTTTTGTCCTCATCTGTCTTGTTTTGTTCATAGGGAAATTTTTTGCCAGGAACTTGGTTTGAAGGTCACTCCAGGACTGTATGCTGTTGGCAGGGAGCTTTGATAGCCATGTGCTGGCTTTGTCGTTTAGTGAAAAAGGAAAAAGCCTAAATTTAGTGGCCTCAGGCCCCAAGCCAGCAATGTTGAAGGTAGTGCAAAGTGCTAAAAACTGGTCAATATGCTTGGAGGGATGTTCTTTACACAGCCCATGAAATGAAGGCAGCATACTGATGGTGGAGGATTTAATTTCATAGTTCCCCTCAACAGAGGGAAACTAAATGCAGAAGGGAGAGGTGTACTCCCCCGGTGCATTGTATTCCTTTAATGTCCTTTGCCTCTCAGCCATGGTGTCTGCTTCAGTCTCGACAACATAGCTCAGTGTGGTGTGTCTAGGTCTAAGGATCCTTTCCACCTCTAGTTTTGGGGATTCCAAGTCAGGGCCTAAGGACTTTCTCCCAAGCATACACTCACCAATTAGTAATGAAAATGCTTACAGGCACACAAAAAGAATTTCACACAATGAAGTGCAAGATAACAGGGGATTCAACATAAATGGCATGAGATTTAGGGGAAAGAAAGTGCAAAAAGAGTTAGCTACTCTCCACTTGCAGCTCTAGCTTTTCCCTACTTCTGCTATCCATTTCTGCAAAATTCCATAAAGAATCAGTAGTACTTTTATTCTAGATTAAACACAGCTACAAAGAATTTGTTAGTCTAAATTACAGTGCAACTCAGGTCTACTAAAAAGATTAAAATTCCCGACAGTGGTGCCAAAAACTTGTTGCATTATTTTACTTGGTGTGAAAGTGTGCTTATGTTATTGTGTGGTGGAAATCAATTGAAAACAAAGTAATATAAAAGAATGGATTCAGTACAACCAAAGTAATCCTAGATCTGCAAGATTCAGGGTCTATTGTAGTAACTTTTGATAAGTAAGAGTTTGCCCCATAGAGAAAATGATCAAGAGCCCAAATTGGGCACTGATAGTAGGCCTCCAAATTCTAACTACAAATCTGACTATCCTAAGAGAAGGGAGTTGTGTGTCACGACTACACTAAATTGACACAAAAAGGGAAAATAAAGTGCAGGCCTATCCTAAAGAAAGGGTTGAGAAGAAGATGGTGGTAGTGTGTGTCAAAACAAAATACAAAAATTATGAGAAGTAAGCAGGTTAAGCTAGAGTTAATGACACAGTAATGTAACTCAAATTTAGTCTGTGTCTGAAGTGCTCCTTGCAGAGACGCTATTAAAATTCTCAACAATGTATAAGCTCCCAATTTAACCCATGCCATTTGGGGCGCTCTTAGGGCTATACTCTGTCCACTATAATGGTCACAGGGTATCCAATAGAGTCTGTCAAATCCCATTAGTTAAACCAAAAATTTGCTAGTTTAATCCAGAAGAGTGGACTGATCATTTCCACAGCCACTAGACCAACTCTTGCCATGAATACTATTGCAGCCCTATGTAATACCAGTGCTACAAGCTCCCCAGATATGTGCACAGACCTGGCTGACATCCATAGGTATTCCAACCCATAAGATCCTAAGTGCTTTGCTAAGGCATACTGCTCACTAGTGCCTGTAAAAAGGACTATGCAACAGGTTGAATAAGGCCTTTACCTCAGCTGGTCATTGCTACAAATAGCCTGCAATCACTCAGCCTCAAGCTGTAATTACTACAAGAGATCAGATCTAACATCTGATATCGATTAGGTAGAATAGAGGGGAGCCAGCTACTTTACAAACCTCCTCACGAGGCTCTAGAAGCTCATGTGCAGGGGAGAAGAATCCTTCTCAAACATATGGATGGACACAACCTTAGGGCTATACTCTGTCCACTTGAATGGTCACAGGGTATCCCATCCCACAGAGGCCTGAGAAAGAACATGAAAACAGCGGCAACCACCATGGTCTGCAGGCCTCCGAGCTCCTTGGATCTCACTATAGATCCAAAATAGCTTTCCATGTGTCTATCAAACCAAGAAAAATCAGATGGTAAACAAAAGACCTACTAGAAACTTAATGGGCTAGTCCCAAATACATGGATCCTATAGACATCTAAAGAAACCATAAGATCTATAGATTTGATTAAGCATTAAAACAACAGTTCATTGATAACAGTAAAACTTACAATGAACTGTCTTCTGGCTACAGCCCATACACAACTGCTCGTCCAAGATCCTAATGTATACAAAAATCTATTACAAAACTAAAACAAAACTAAACCTAGCTGCTTACAGGGGGATTAGCCAGCAAGTGCTGAGCTAAGAGAGAAGCAAAAAATAGGAAAACAGAGGTGATCACACCCTAACCCTAGCCTGCTTGAGCTCTCAGTTGACAGAGGATGAAGGAAAGATGAAAATAATAAACTCTAAGTACAACTTATATACTCTCTGAAAATGGCGTTGGCTCTTAAGAGGTTAACCCTAATTTCTTCAGCAGACGTGGCACTATTACAACCCTTGAATGCCTCGAGACATGTGCCTCAAAATTTGTGCCTCAGGAACTGTGCCCTAGCCTTGGGAAATTTTGAAAAGATCCTTAAATAAAACTGAGAAGTTAGAAGCTCGTGCTTCGCGGGGCTAGGAGTTGCTTTTAGCTCATTCGCACAGTTGCTTTGCCTTCGCGGAGTTGGCTTTGGCTGATGGGAAGGGCTTATTCACGTAGTAGAACTTTTAGTGAATCACGCAGTTTCTTCGCATCGTAGTGTTGTCGCGAAGATAATCTGGAGCGCTAGGATTTCTTGCACAGTAGAGCTTCAGAAGCTCTTTCTCGCTAAGTACTCACGCAGGTGAGCTCCTACGCTCGCGTAGTAACTTGTAAGGCTCCAGGGTGCTCGAGATCTGCGCGAGAGGAACTCTGGGTGTCTCTCTCCTCCAGGGCCATGCAAGAACTCTGTGAGGTGACTTTTGGTTCTTTGTGCATATGAGCTCGCAGTGTTCTGCACGCAGCTACTTTGGGGCTCGATCTTCGCTAGAGCTTCGCGAGGGCAGATTTTTAGAGTTTTAAGTTGTGAGATCTTTGCGATGGCTTTACAACTTGCCTCTTGATTGCATGCCTTATCTCCACGAGGGCCTCTTCCACTACATCTTTAGCTTCGTGAGGAAGCTCCTCAACTCCGCGAAGTTCATCTTTTACTACTCTAGTGCATTGCACTTGTTGCTGTCACAGTCTCCTCCTTTCTCAGCTAATCTTCATTCATCTGCTAGATTGGTCAATGATGATCCGCAACAGTGAGTCACCATGGTGAGCACTACCAAGGTGTTCCATCAGGCTTTGGCTCAGCTGCCATCTTTGCTTGTATTCTCCCTCTCTCTTTTGGGCCAAAAAGCAAGGATTTTGCATTAAGCTGCATATTTTATTACCAACTGTAAAACATACTTAACACATGTTTATTAGTGGGCTTCAAGGTCCATCAAAGGCTAGGTTAAGAGGTGAAAAGTGGTTCTTTTCAATGAATAATAGAGAGTTATCATCGCCATATACAGAATTAGAAGAAATTTTATAATTAGAAGTCGGGTGAAGCACAGATCTGAGAAGATTAATGAAGAAGTATATTGAAGGACTTTGCTGCTGCTAAATAAAGAACATTTCAGAAGCATATAAGCTGATCAAACTAAAGAAAGAAGGAAAGATAAAATTAGAATTAGAATTATATTAAGATAGTTTTTATTGCTTTTATTAGAATTAGAAATCTTGTAAACCGACTCCTTATGATCTTTAAATAAGAGAGCCCGGTATAGGAATAATCATCGAAGAGTTCAGCATCAATTGACGACTGAAGTTAGATTTTTTTCTGATCAAAGTAGTGTAACATAGTTAGAGTAGTTTAGATATCCAAGGTTTCTCAAGAGCAATTAACGCCTGCAATTGAGTGCTGAAGATTAGTGTAGATATCTTTAGTTTCTCAGAAGGAATTGACGACTCTGGCTAAGGGGTGAAGGATATATTTTTATTCTATTTTTTTAGTGTAGAATTTATTGCTTTCTAAACAACTCCAATTTTTTATTTTAATTGATGACTCAGGTTTGAATTTGTAGATTAGTGTAACGGTTTTTTATTTCCCATCTTCAGTTTTCTAAAGTTTGATTGACGCCCAAATTTTTGGTTGATTGTTGATTAGATTAAATCTGTATTGATAGAATTTTAGTATTGATTGACGACCAATGCTAGGAAACTAGAAATATAGTGTAACGATGCTATTTAAATTTATAAATATCTGTGAGCTAATGATTGGGATTGATGACCTCAATCTGAAGCAGGAGGATTTAGATTTATTTTATGCATTTTAGTTAATAAAAATTCTTTTATTCATATTTCTCCTGCAGATTAGATCCTTAAAGATAAATAGAAGTTTTTGAGATAAAATTTAATTAAGAGATATAGATTTGAGATAAAGAGGTAAATTGTGACAGCCCAGATTTTGACACCCTGAAACCCGTGCCATCAGCATGACCCTCCAGGCCATGCCCCATAAGCCTGCATGGAACATTGGTATATCCAAGCATTAATAAAGCATAAGAACTGAATTAAACTAAATCTCATGTTCTATATATATAACCTTCAAAATAAATAACTCAAAAGATGGTTCTAGTGTCATGCCAATGCATGAGCAAAAGAACCCACCCGAACCATCAGTGACGATACTACAGTCACCCTGGATGGCTCGCTAAAAGAATATACCCTCTTTTAATTACACTTTCTTAGAAAAGGACTTGACATACCAAGCGGCACACTACTCTCTCAAAACTATATCAAAGTACGCACGGATCTCCTAGAAGAAGTCCTCAGGAGGGAGCTCCAAATCCTCTTCGAGTACGTAATCCAATTCCTCCAGATCTGCACCCCCAGAAGTAATAGCAGCTGCAAGCATGGGACCTGTAACGTATAATCTAAAGGGGTGAACTACATCCTAGCTCAATAGGGAAACAACTTAATGAACATATAAGTTAATCTCTCACATATATTCCATGATATTTAATAGCATGATGTATCAATAAATTTACTAGAAAAGCACTTCAAATGACTGAAAAGATGCACTGAATGTTACTGTTAGTTTGTATGTTTCATTTGCTCTCAACTTGCTCATAAAAGACAATGATTCGGCCAAAAGACTTAAATCATAACTTAAATATTCCCCGACTTACTATAGCGTCGGACGCCCGATGGAATACCCTCCATCGTCATCTAATCAGACTATTTTCTACTCTTTTCCATTCATTTAATACTACCCAGGTCCCTTTCTCATAGGCAACGGGGCTTAAGTCTCATAAATACATGCATACATCCCTGGGATGTGCAACTGGTGTACGGATTGGTCGTCGTACCGGTCACGGATATCCTGCCGAGTCAGTCATGGGTATCCCGCCACATCAATGAGTATTCTCCAAACCTTAAATATCAAAGTACACTACATATAGTTATTCACCATGATTGTGCTAAATATAATAGATTAGGCCTTATCAATCTCATTCACTTTGCTTATATGTTCACATACATCCCGGGGATGCAACTGGCTCAACACATCACACAGATGCTCATTATCACATTCACATCCCCTGGGGACATCACATACTTATTTTCTTTACTTTGTGTTCACACACACAAACTTAAGATTCACATTTATATGCATAAGTACTCATTCCTATATCACTACATAAATGTTCTTGCTATTAAAATGCATGTTCAAGGTATTCCCTACCTCACGCATATAATTCCTCAATTGTCAAGATCCAAGGTGTTTCCCATGCTTGCACTCACTTGCATAACCTATGGTACATCATAGCATAAGTAAAGCATCAAGAAAGATGCATAAAAAAAGGTACAAGACCCTCCTAGAACCCTAAAGTCAAAAATAAAAGCCAACAGAAACTGTCAAAATTGATTGATCGATCTTCAAAATTGATCGATCAAAATTACCCAAATCGATTAATCGATCCTAATCAATTAATTGAATTTCCAAAATTGATTGATCAATTTATCAAATCGATCAATCGGTTTTCCCATGCTCTGACTTTCCAGCCACTGGGAATGCTCTGACGATTAATCGATTTAAAATCGATTAATTGAAATCTACAAATTGATAGATTGATTTAAAATCGATCAATCGATCAATTAGTTTCGGGCATCTTTGCCCAACTAACTTTCAGGCCAAAATGGATTGATCGATTTTCCAAATCGATCAATCGATTTGGTTAGAAAAGCAACCCTTTACGAGCATTCCCTCCAGCTTTCTTCCTTACCATTTCCATTCTTTTTCTACTTCTTAACTCATCATTTATAACCATCTAAGGACCTCCTTACACTCATTAAAATTCTTAAAGAATTCATACCTTAAATCAATCTTTGGTTCAATGAATGGTTTGGCTCAAAGGCTAGGGCTCCTAGCTTCGATTCTACGAATTCTCCTACACGTTGTCGTCAGAATTTATAGCTCACGTGTGGCTTCAATCCGTCACTCCACCCAAATTCCCTTGCAATTACACTCTCTCTCTCTCTCTCTCTTTTCATTACTCTACACCAGCCCACATTGAAGAGAATTAACTTCTCTTAGTTATTATCCTCCTTTTAACCCTCTCTAGCTTTGGTGTAATGCACATACACCAAGGATAGGTGCACGTGATCTCTAATTTTGTTCCTTTCGCTTCAAATATGTGTTCATTCACATCAAGGCGACTTTACCCATAGTCATCATGTTGACTTTCACTTGGTCAAACCTATGACCAGTCGGGCACGCATCCTGAGGTCACTGTTCAATGCCAAAATTTTGGGGATGTTACATTCTCTCCACCTTGAGAATTTTTGTCCTCGAAAATGTACCCAAAGGTGCTTCGATGGCATACCCACACACATTAACAAATGGATTTTCATTTAATAACAAAAATCACACATCTTGCATGGAGACTTAGTAGAATTGCAACAATTAGAAGAATTAATATAAGCAAAAATAGTTGAAGGAATAAAATTGGATTTTGTATTCCATTGAGCGGTTACCCACACCCAAAAAGAAGTACAATCGCAAAGGAAACGGCATCCATGCCAGATAGTTCCATATATAACATTTCCACCATAATTACAATCCCCAAAAAATAATTACAATGGAAATAGGAAAACCACAAACTATCGATCAAGCAGTCCCATCCCCGGGCTGGTCCGCCTCGTCCGGCTCATGAGTACCAGAACCCCGATGCACCAGGAGTCCATGTCTGCGCTACTATGATACACTGCTTGTAATCAATGGGAAACATGAACTGCATCATCTGGTAGAGCAACGCCTCGTGGAAGTCCAGTCTGTGGTCCATGCGAGTGCTGGTCGCCTCCATCCGGCGCTGGTGCTCCAGCATCTGACAATTGTTCTCCGCCATGAAGGTGAGAACGTCATCAACGGTACTGGTCACTGGGGCTTGAGATGCCCGCCTCCGGTGAGCTCATGCATAAGCAGTAGGATTAGACTGTGCAGGAGCAGTAGGATTAGACTGTGCAGGAGCAGTAGGTGGTACAGAAGGATGCTCCTCAGGTGGTACTTGGTCATGAGGCAGCTCCCCCTCTGTGAGGTCCTATGGTGGTATAACAGGCTGCTCCCCCTCTCGCGTGTCTCGTGGTGGTGCATCGCCAGAGTAGGTATCGCTCTCATCGCGAGTCTTCGCCAACATCCTATAACTGCGGCCCCATGAAGCGATGGAGTAATGCTTCACGTGATTGGTGGCCTTATGCTCGGCGGGAGAAATCGCATACTCTGGGGTGTCAGAGTAGCATTCCAACATACTTGATATCAGCCGAGTGTAGGGCATATGCTCCTTGGGTTTCAACGGGCCCTTCATAATTTTTCCCTTAATATAAATCATCCCCTCAAAGACAGTCTTGGTAGCGTCAAACCAACGGCCACGAAATGTCGCATATAGGGCCTGTTGGACCAACTCTACCCTCTCTGTATTGTGGCGCATACGGTAAAGGTTATACTTGATTATTGAATCAAGCATCTACATGTAAGGAGGTAAGTCTACCCGCCTTATAGATTTACCGAAACCCTTGTTTTCCCTTATTAGTTCCATTCTAATTTCCTCATAATCAATGAGCTATGGGAAGGATGGAAAAAGTGTGGTCTCGAGCACGTGGTCTAGGTAGCACTCCAAAGACTCATGGACATGGCGTCGGTTGATTATGTACTTATGACCATCTATCTCGGTCGTAACGGTGTCGGCTATGTGGCCCTTTTGTAGGTTTTGATAAAATAACCACACGAGTCTATGGTAGTAGTACTCATGTAGCGGTTTCAAAAGATTACCGAGACCCGCTTTGAGAAGGTATTGTCGGGCCCATTAGCTTTCACCCTTGACGTCAGAATCGGTAAATAAGGCCTCGTCAATAATGTACTCATATTCCAATTGTTTTGCTGCCCACCATTCATTTGGTTGGGACAAATTTCCGGGTGGAGGGGGTGGGGGTGACGATTCGCGTGATGATGCGTCCGTCGAGTACGATGAATCTGATCCGGATGGTGATGATGATGATGAAGGTGTAGGAGGTGGTGGCATGGCGTTCTTACGCCTAACCGGTAGCATGGAGGTAGCTTGCTTAGAAGCTAACCTAGTTTTAAGTGGCATTATGGTCTAAAAGTGAGAAAACTAAAAAATCTAGGGTTGTGATAACTCAAATTGAAAGAAAAAATGACAAACTAGGGCTTACCGTGAGCGTTCCATCCGAACGGGTGTGATTCGATTTGAATCCGATCCTCCCAAAGCCCCTAAATCGTTGCAGGTTCGCTAGCCAAGAGAGGAGAAAAATGGCACCCAAAAGAAAAGAAAAAACTGAAATTCGAATGGGAAGAAAAATCCTAAATTTGGCCTATATAGGAAAAAATCGATTGATCGATTTTTGCAACTTAACATCAGTCTCGCAAAATCGATTATTCAATTTCAAAAATCAATTGATCGATTTTCAAAATTGATTAATCGATTTGGACTCGATTAATCAAAATTTTCTACTATTTATTTCCAGGTTTTTCATCTCACTGGCGTGTGTCAATCGCTCGATCGAATAAAATCGATTGATTGATTTCCAAAATTGATTAATCGATTTGGAAATTGATTAATCGGTTTTGACAGCAGTTTCCAAAAATTTTGCCTTTTATTTCCTTTCTCTCACTGTTGTCATTTTTGTCCGTCTGTCTATGGCTTTTAGGTAAGTCTCATGTCGACCTTTTGTTTATTCCTTAGCATCTTTTGGCCATCCATTTCTCATGATGTGATTCCCATTAACCATGTAATTGAATTGCACAACAGTAGATTTATGACTCACATTCGTTCCATTCATTTCTTAAATAAGTTGGCCTAAACGCTCAACTTTTAATTACGTAAATGGTCCCAACTTACGAGCATACATGCGAAGATACAATTTGGCTCTCAACTCTCGGTAAACAAATTCGAGTATTACTCTCTCACATTCGCCTCTTGTTCCCACGTAGCTTCTTCGGCCGGATGATTCTTCCATCGCACAAGCACTAAATGAATCACTTTCATGTGCAATACTTGCTCCTTTCGATCCAATATCTCCACTGGTTCCTCTATCATGCTCATATCATCGTGCATTTCTAAAGGTTGACCTCCCAAGATAGAGGAAGGGTCATTCACATATTTCCTGAGCATAGAGACATGGAAGACGTTGTGCACCCGATCAAATTATGGAGGTAATCAAACTTGATATGCAACCTCACCTACACGACCCAAAACCTCAAAGGGTCTAAGGTAACAGGGACTCAATTTGCCTCTCTTTCCAAATCTCATGACGCCTTTCATAGGCGATACCTTCCCAAGCACATGCTCGCCAACGGTGTAGTCGACACTCGTTCTCTTGATATCAGCATACCTTTTCTGCCTACTCTAAGCCAACTTAAGGCTTTCCCTGATCATACAAACAACGATCATGTTATCTTCAAGCAATTTCTGTCCCAAAACAAACTTTTCACCGGTTTCTTCCCAATTGATAGGCGATCTGCATCGCCTCCC
Source organism: Chloranthus sessilifolius (assembly GCA_021018995.1). NCBI lineage: Eukaryota > Viridiplantae > Streptophyta > Magnoliopsida > Chloranthales > Chloranthaceae > Chloranthus > Chloranthus sessilifolius. The sequence continues at coordinate 94,487,874 of CM037585.1, forward strand.
ATAAAGAGCTTCGTACGGTGCCATTCCAATGCTCGTTTGGAAGCTATTGTTGTATGCAAATTCGATCAACGGTATGTGTTGATCCCATAATCTATATAGTTCAAGCATACACGCTCGGAGCATGTCCTCTATCACTTGGTTCACCTACTCCATTTGTCCATCAGTCTGTGAATGGAAAGCTGAACTGAAGTCTAATCATGTACCCATGCCTTCCTGAAACTTCTTCCAAAGTGTTGAAGTATATAAGGGGTCATAATCAGAGACAATGCTACTAGAAATCCTGTGTAACCATACGATCTCCTTCATATACAACTCCGCGAGTCTTCCTGCTGTGTACATTGTGTTATAAGGCAAGAAGTGTGCTGACTTGGTTAGTCGGTCCACGACTACCCAAATGGAATTGTATCTTTTGGCTGTAGGTGGTAGTCCAACAATGAAGTCCATAGAGATTGACTCCCATTTCCACCCTGGTATGGGTAGAGGCTATAATAATCCAGCAGGATGCTTATGATCGACTTTCACTTGCTGACATGTCGAACACCGTGACACGTACTTTGCCACATCTTACTTCAAACCTCTTCACCAGTAATTCTTCCTCAAGTCTTAATACATTTTAGTGCTACCGGGGTGGATAGCATACTTCGACTTGTGAGCTTCATCAAGGATAGTTTGCCACAGATCGGCATCATCTAGAATACAAAGACGACCCTTGAACACTAAGGAACCATCTTCTTCTACTGAGAACTCTGGTCTGATGCCTTCAATCACATCTTGGCGAATCTTGGTTAACTCCGAGTCTCTCATCTATAGCTCGTGGATATGCTCAAAGATCGTAGGTCTCACTGATATGTTAGCCAAGAAAAATCTTGTAGCTTGTACCTCAATATTTGCATCATAAAATGACAAATCTTCAAACAATTTCTATCTATGCATTCCCACAATCAAATTAGCCAACTGAGCTGAACCCTTCCAACTCAAGGCATCGGCTACCACACTAGCCTTGCCTGGATGATACTGTATTGAGTAATCATAATCTTTGAGAAACTCAATCCATCTGTACTACCTCATATTCAACTCTTTCTGTGTAAATAGATACCTGAGGCTCTTCCGGTCGGTGAAAATATCAAAGGTCTCACCGTATAGATAGTCTCTCCAAATCTTCAATGAAAATATGACCGCTGCTAGTTCTAGGTCATGTGTCGAATACTTCTTCTCATGATCTTTTAGCTGTCTCGACCCCTAAGTTATCACCTTCTTGTGTTGGTTGAGCACGCAACCCAAATCATTATGTGAAGCATCACTGTATACCGCGAACCTCCACTGCCTGAAGGAATCGCTAACACTAGAGCTGAAGTAAGTCTCTTCTTGAGTTTTTTAAAAGTATTTTCACATGCTTCACTCCACTCAAATCTTACATCCTTCCTTGTAAGTCTCATAAGAGGTCCCGATATTTTAGAAAATCCTTCTATAAAATGTAGATAGTAGCCTGCTAGACCAAGAAAATTACGGATGCCTATTACCATCTTTGGTTGTTCCCAGTTTACCACTACTTCAATCTTCGTCGAGTCTACTGTGACGCCTTCCTTTGAGACTACATGTCCTAAAAAGCTAACCTCTTCCAACCAAAACTCGCACTTACTTAGTTTGGCATAGAGCTGATGTTCACATAAGGTTTGTAGAGCAACTGTCAAGTGTTCTTCATGCTCCTTCTTTGACTTGGAATATATCAGGATGTCGTCAACAAATACTACGACGCAAGAGTCACAGTGTGGTTTAAACACCCTATTCATCAAATCCATAAATGACGCCGGTGCATTTGTCAAGCCAAATGGCATCATTAAGAACTCATAATGTTCGTACCGTGTCTTAAATGTTGTCTTCTGAATGTCCTCTGCCCCCAGTTCGATCTTGAAAAAATGTGTTGCTCCTTGTAGCTGATCGAATAAATCATCAATTCTAGGCAATGGATATCGATTCTTGATGGTCAGTTTGTTTAATTTGCGATAGTCAATGCACAGTCGCATTGACCCATCTTTCTTCTGTACAAACAAGATCGGTGCTCCCCACGGAGACACACTAGGTCTTACAAATCCCTTATCCATAAGATCTTGCAATTGTGCTTTTAATTCCTTCAACTCAGCAGGAGCCATCCTATATGGTGCTTTAGAAACAGACTCCGTCCCAGGTGCCAAGTTGATAGCGAATTTCACTTCTCTATCTAGAGGCAACCTTAGTAATTCCTCTAAAAATATATTTTCAAACTCTTGCACAACTACTATCTCTGAGATAATGTTCTTCCCTTCCTCATCTTCCTTCAAGAATGCCAAGTAACCACTACATCCCTTTCTAATGAAATGCTCGGCCCTGACTGCAGAGATAAGTGGCATAAATGTCGATCTCTCTTCTCGAAATCAGAATGATCTCCTCATATTAGGTTGGTAGATGACAACCTTGTTCTTGCAATCTACCATCGTGCAATGCTGTGACAACCAATCCATGCCAAGGATCACATCGAATCCTTGCATGTCTAACAAAATCAAATTCGTCTGTAGTTCAAAGTCATCTCTGTCCCTGATGGTCACTATCACTGATTTACAAACCCTTTCCGTATTGATCGATTTCCTAGTCAAGATAGATACTGTTAAGATGAAATCCAATGTCTTTGGGTTGACCTTCATCTTCTTTGCAAAATGAGGAATAGTAAATGAGTGGGTACACCCCGAGTCTATCAACACTCTAGCCTCATAAGCTACATCACTTCTCCTTCCGTATAATTGTAAGGTACCTATATCATACATTTATATATACATAACACACTATATATATTAAAATTTATGGAAGAGAATTAGTGTATTCTACTTCTTATATGAATGCACCTTCTCTATATATAAATTTTAGGAAATTGAAGTTCTTGATTTAAAAGAAAATCTCACCTTGAATCACGTCGCTTGTATTACATGCTTCCTGAGCCATAACTGCGTAGGCTCTTCCTTGTATGACTAGTTTCCTCGCTTGTAGTGGTCGTGGCATTGAAACAGAAGTCGTCCTCCTTAGCCATCTCAGGGCAATCTCGAATGATGTGACCCACCTTTTCACATTTATAGCAACCCCGAGTACCCCTTCTGCACTCAACCATCTTTTAAGACTTGCCACACTTGGCACAAGTCTCCACTGTAGTCGACGCTGCTCGTGAGAAACCCTATGTGACTATTGCTCCTGTTGTCGTAGCAGGGCTCTCATATCTTATCGGCCTCCTCGATGTAAGCACTAGTAATCTTTAATAGTCGGTCTGCTGCATCAGTCTCACATACCCTTTTTGGAACGGTTGCCTCTGAATAGGTGTTACGAATCTTAGCTTTTTGTTCACCAGCTCGTAGTTTCCAACCTTATTCTGATCCGCTCTTCCTCTACCTGACTGATCCCTTCTCCAATATCTATCTTCATTGTCCTCTTCAATCACTAAGGCTTTGCTCATGACCTCTCCATAGGTCTTCAACTCAAACGCCGTCACTTTCCCCCTGATGTTCTGCCTCAAGCCGCATTGTAGTCATTTTGCTTTCATCAGGACCGTGACTAAAAAATTAGGAGCAAAGCGAGCAAGCCTCACAAACTCAACCCCATACTCTCTCACTGACATTCTTCCCTGCTCGAGCTGTAAAAATTTTACTTCCATCTAATTTCGTACAACTTCAGAGAAGTATTATTTGTTAAATTCTTCGACAAACTCATCCCACGTCCAGGGCAATCCTGGGGTCTCTTGATCCCTAGTCCTAGAAACGGACTTCCACCAAGGGCATGCCTCCCCATCAAGCATGTAAGCTGCCCATCTGACACTCTCGTCCTCCGTGGATGTGAGCATGCTAAACGCTATCTCCATCTCACTCAGCCAATTCTCCGCAACTATTGGCTCCGCTTGCCCTAAAAAGTTCGGAGGACGCATCCTCCTAAACTTTGTAAATACTGAGGGCACTGGCGGTGTAAGACCTACTGGAGGTGTAGGTGGCTAATGCTGCTCAGTAGTATTGTGAGTTGCCAGGGACGCTGCTTGTTGAGCCATGGCGACTGCCATGGTTTCCATAGTGTGCATCATCCTCTGATGCTCTTCTCTCTCTTCGTTTCTTTCTCTTACTCTTCCCTATTCCCTCTAATCCCTTCCCTCACAGTCTCTTTCTCGGCTCTCTTCATGGTCTTGGCTCTCTTCGCCACTACTTCCTGAAGCCCCTCTGTTTCTCATTGGAACTCTATTCGTAGCCGAGATGTAATCATCTCTACTATATAAATTTCTATCATGATCACCCTTGGGTCAGCCTCTTCCCCTAGGAGACATAACGGTCTACACATGAAACTAAAGTTTCATTAGCATATAGTCCCTATGCTCTGACCAAAATAAGAATTGTTATCATTTCTAAAAGAAACTGCTTTGATACCAACTGTGACAGCTCGAATTTCGACACCCTAAAACCCGTGCCATTAGCACGACCCTCAAGGCCATGCCCCATAAGCCTGCACAAAATATTGGTATATTCATGCAACAATAAAGCATAAGAATTGAATTGAACTAAATCTCATGTTCTATATATATAACCTTCAAAATAAATAACTCAAAAAATGGTTCTAGTCTCATGCCAACGCATGAGCGAAAGAACCCACCCGAACCATCAGTGATGATACTACAGTCACCCTGGATGGTTCGCCAAAAGAATATATCATCTTTTAATTATATTTTCTTAGAAAAGGGCTTGGCATACCAAGCTGCATAGTACTCTCTCAAAACTCTATCAAAGTACGCACGGATCTCCTAGAAGAATTCCTCAGGAGGGGGCTCCAAATCCTCTCCGGGTACGTAATCAAAACCCTCCGGATCTACGCCTCCAAATGCAGTAGCAGCCGCAAGCGCGAGACCTGTGACGTATATTCTGAAGGGGTGAGCTACATCCTAGCTCAATAGGGAAACAACTGAATGAACATATAAGTTAATCTCTCACATATATTCTATGATATTTAACAACATGATGTATCAATGAATTTACTAGAAAAGCAGTTCAAATGACTGAAAAGATTCACTGAATTTTACTATTACTTTACACATTTCATTTATTCTCAACTAGCTCATAAAAGACAATGATTCGACCTCAAGACTTAAATCATGACTTAAATATTCCTTGACTTACCATAGGTTGGGCGCCTGATGGAATACCCTCCATCATCGTCTAATCAGACCATTTTCTATTCTTTTCCATTCGTTTAATGCTATTCAAGTCCCTTTCTCATAGGCGACGAGGTTTAAGTCTCATAAATACATACATACATCTCTGGGATGTGCAACTGGTGTACGGATATCCTGTCGAGTCAGTCGTGGGTATCCCGCCAGGTCGGTGGGGTATTCTCTAAATTTTAAATATCAAAGTGCACTACATATAGTTATTCACCGTGATTGTGATAAAATATAGTAGATTAGGCCTTATCAATCTCATTCACTTTGCTTACATGTTCACATACATCCATGGGATGTAACTGGCTCAACGCATCACACAGATGCTCATTATCACATTTACATCCCCTAGGGATGTCACATACTTATTTACTTTACTTTGTATTCACACACACACACACTTAAAATTCACATTTATATGCATAAGTGCTCATTCCTATATCACTACATACATGCTCTTGCTATTAAAATACATGTTCAAGGCGTTCCCTACCTGACGCATATAATTCCTCAATTGTCAAGATCCAAGGCGTTTCCCATGCTTGCATTCACTTGCATAACCTATGGTACATCATAACATAAGCAAAGCATCAAGAAAGATACATAAAAGAAGGTACAAGACCCCCTAAAGCAAAACACAATAGCCAACAGAAACTGTCCAAATCGATTGATCGATCTCAAAAATTGATCGATCGAAATTCCCCAAATTGATTAATCGATCCCAATTGATTAATCAAATTTTCAAAATTGATTAATCGATTTCTCAAATTGATCAATTGGTTTTCCCAAGCTCTGACTTTCCAGCCACTGGGAATGCTCAGACAATTAATCGATTTAAAATCGATTAATCAAAATCTATAAATCGATTGATCCATTTAAAATCGATCAATTGGTTTCGGGCATCTTTGCCCAGCTAACTTCCAAGCCAAAATCAATTGATCGATTTGGAAAATCGATCAATCAATTTGGTCAGAACTGTAACCCTTTGCGGGCATTCCCTCTAGCTTTCTTCCTTACCATTTCCATTCTTTTTCTACTTCTCAACTCAACATTTTTAACCATCTAACCACAACCTTACATTCATTAAAGTTCTTAAGGAATTCATACCTTAAATTACTCTCTCTCTCTCTCTCTCTCTTCATTACTCTACCCAACCCACATTAAAGAGAAATAACTTCTCTTAGTTATTCTCCTCCTTTTAACCCTCTCTAACTTTGGTGTAAAGCACATACACCAAGGATAGGTGCACGTGATCTCTAATTTAGTTCCTTTTGCTTCAAATATGTGTTCATTCACATCAAGGTGACTTTACCCATAGTCAACATGTTGACTTTCACTTGGTCAAACCTACGACCAGTCGGGCATGCATCCCGAGGCCACTATTTAATACCAAAATTTTAGGGATTTTACATAAATTAACTTCCTTGTGAGAACGATCGTATGCTAGTATTATGATTTCCATTGTGCACTTGCAATAGGTTAAGACCTAGAACTGAAATTAATACATAAAAGAATACAGGCCAGCTAGTGTGCAGTTTGCCTAGTGAGAGTTGGCTTTTCGAATAAGTACTTTAACAAATCCATTTGCGTCAATAGTAGAATGGCTTCGGATAGCAAGTAATGTCGGAGCCTCTGTGTAGCCCATACAAGAGCCAGGCATGCTTTCTCTAAATGAGAATATCGTCTCTCGTAATCAATAAACTTTTTGCTAAGATAGTAGATGGTCTGCTCTCTTCTTCCTGTTTCATCATGCTGCCCTAGGACACATCCCATCGAAACTTCCATTGTAGAGAGATACATTAATAGTGGTCTCCCCAGCTTAGGTGGTACCAACACTGACGAGCTGAGAAGGTAACTCTTGATCTTATCAAATGCTGCATGACAGTCATCGTTCCATTCAACGGGTGAATCTTTTCTTAATAACTTAAAAATCGGTGTGCAGATAGGAGTTAGTTGTGCAAAGAACTGACTGATGTACTGTATTCTACCCAAAAATCCTCTGACTTCTTTCTTGGTAGATGGAGGTGACATTTCGAGGATGGCTTTTACTTTGACTGGGTCGACTTCAATGCCTCTTCTACTAACGATGAAGCCTAGTAATTTTCCTAACATAACACCGAACACGCATTTATGAGGATTCAGACACAACCTATATTTTCTCAACCTTTCAAACAGCTTTTGGAGGTTTATCAGATGGTCACTCCTCTCAAGTGACTTGCCGATCATGTCATCGACGTACACCTCAATTTCTCGGTGCATCATGTCATGAAATAGCATCGCCAAAGCTCTCTAATATGTTGCACCCACATTCTTCAACCCGAATGGTATGACTCGATAGTAGAAGGTTCTCCATGGAGTGATGAATGTTGTCTTCTCTCAGTCTACCTCTACCATCTTGATCTAATTATAACCAGAAAATCTATCCATGAATGAGAGCATCCCATGCCTAGTAGTATTATCGACCAAGATGTCGATGTGTGGCAATGGGAAGTCATCCTTCAGGCTCGCCTTGCTTAGGTTTCTGAAGTCGATGCACATGCGAACCTTTCCATCCCTCTTCAGTACGGGGACGATGTTGGCTAGCCATTGCAGGTATTTAGAGACCATAAGAAACGCCGCATCATGTTCTTTGATGACCTCATCCTTCACTTTCAGCATCCATTCTGGTCGGAGTCGCTTTAACTTCTGCTTGACTGGCTTGACATTTGGAAAAAGTGGAAACTCATGCTCGACAAATCGGTGTCTAAACTAAGCATATCCTCTTACAACCATGTGAAGACGTCTTTGTATGACCGATGGAAATCAATCATCCTTGTTCTTTCCTCGGGAGATAGCGATGTTCAGATCTTGGTGATTCTAGGAACCTCCCTAGTTCCTAGATTGATGTCCTCTGTTTCCTCAATGATAGGGGTAGGGCCATGCTCAAAGTGGCCAAATCGTTCAAGGAGCTCATTGGGGAGCTCCTCAATAGGCATTTCCTCATCCAGACTCATGACTCCTACCTCTTCTTGTATTTCTACAGGAAAGGAGTCGATTTCACATGGGATGGGCTCTTCGATCAAGGTATCATTTTCTTTAATTTTCTTAGGAATTTTAAAGGATAATTTTTTTGGGTTATTTCGCATTTCTTTTATTTTTTTAGATTTTTCTTTTTCTTCAAAAATGGGCCTTTGGCATGACGGGTCCCTATATACACATGGTATTGCCTGTAAAAGGCTCGCCTCACTTTTTACAGGTTATTTTCTTTTTAGAACACTGGTGTCATACTTGAAATCATTTGCTACTTCCAGAGTTTGAGGCACAGTCACCCAATTTCTTACCTGTGGTGCCGCTCCTTTACCTGCTCGGATGGAGGGAGCTGATTGATATATGTTTTCGAAGTCGGCCTCCATCATGTTGATCTTGGGCTCGTCTAGGACTCTGTCCTCAATTGTTAGCAAAGTCCTGTGGTGGTTAACCACAGGGGGGGATTGTGCGGGTATGGAAAACTCTTTCTCAAAAAGGGATAAAGCAGCTAAGTCTATTTCTAGGTTGGGAGGGATGATTTGGGGATTGGTAGGGTGGACAGGGGCCACTGGTTTGTGTGGGGTTAGCTGTGTTGCCCCATTCAGATCAATCTTCACAATCCCTACGCTTACTAAGGTACTCCGAATGTGAGGTCTAGGACGGGGCTCCTCCTCTAAGTTTATTCCCTTAGCTTTAGCAACGGCTAGGGTTCGTGCCTTCCCCTTGGCTTTTTGGACCTCTTCTTTGGTGGGTTTATAACCTAACTGAAATTTTACTTGTTGTCAGCCCTTGGCCTTAATCGGCTCTCTTCTACCCTGCAATCAGGGTCCTAGCCCTTTGCTTTTCTGGCAGCCCCATTTCTGGAGCATGGCCACAGCTGCGACCATTCCGCCTCTGGTTTTCAAGGTGATACTTTTCGGGATGGGCTCTTCAAAATTATGGAGGTTTGTATCTTCAGGTGTGTGTGGTACATCCAGCATTTTAGTGTTCTCGATGTTATGGGTGGCTTTTTCTCTTTCCTCATTCCTTCACCCATGAAAGTGATGATTTTTTGCCCAGCCACGAATCTAAGTTTCTGATACAATGTTGAAGGTATGGCCACGACCTCATGTAACCAAGGGCGTCCTAATAATAGGTCGAAGGAGGACTTGATATCCATCACTTGGAAAGGTATGGAAAAGGTCATTGGCCTAGTTTTTGTTGGCCTTAGCATGCAAGGATCCACCTCTATCTTGGTAGCTGTTCTCAGAGGGCACACTTTCAAAGCAGATCCATTATTGATCAATACCAATGGGATCACAATATTTCTAGTTTCTACAGTGATGTTGAGGGATTTGGAATGATTATTTCCCTCTTCTAATAAATCAGTATCTAAAAAAGAGATGGCATTGGAAGCCATCACCTGCCCGATTATTTGTCCGACCTCATTTGGGCTTACTTGGAGAGACACATGTGCATTTTTTAATGCCCCCATCAAAGCTTGGAAATGAAGTGGGGATGTCATTAACAGAACCCAAACTATGATATGGGCTGGTATTCTCCTTAGCTGGGTTTCAAGTATGTGCTTTTGGCTCATCTTCTCAAATGGGTTTACTGCGATAGTATCTTTCCTCCCTTCTGGTTTGGCTGGTGCTGGTACGTCTGATTGTTTAAAGATCCTTCCTGACCTGGTGATGAAATCTACTATCCCCTCTTTGCTACTGTCGACATTAGCATATGTTTGATCATAACTGAGCGAGACCCGATGAGGATCATAGGTTGGTCCCGAAATTTGAAATAGGGCGAAAGAGAGCATTTGAGATGCTTGTGCCAATGAATTGTGATGGGTGGGGATCACCTAGTTAACCTTTGTAAGAGATGGAAGGGTGGCGAAGGTGGGCCAAAGAGGGTTATTAGAGGTGGTGGATGACTGTGACTGTATCAGGGGTGATATGGCAGGGGTGGGCCACTTATAATTGATCGATGATGGAGGGGGATGGGGGACAAAATCGGCCATTGGGTAATTGGTGGGTGTCACCATGTATGATTGATAGGAATTGATTTGGACATAATTGATGGGAGTCGGGGATGGGAAATATACCCTAAGATCTAAGGGTTTTGCCTGTGGTGTGGGGTTAGGAAAATAATCACCCACATTCAAAGGCTCAATCACCTCAATGCTTCTATCTTCCCGGTCTCTCTATCGTGGTGCTATAAAATCCTCTTGAGCGCAGATATACTTCGATGGGTCCACTCCTCATCATTTTCTTCTACCATGCTGAAAGTGGGCCATGGGCTCGCTCCTCTTAGGGGGTGTGGCGATGGTGGCACTTGGTGTATATTTGCATGCTGGTTAGCTTGGGGAAGTGCAGGAGGGCTGATCTTATCGGCCTCGATCAAATCTTGTACTACGTGCTTCAATGAGAAGAAGTGATCAGTTGGGTGGCTTGGTCCTTGGTGGAAGTTACAATGGGTGTTGGGGTCATAATTTCTTGGGATTAGATTTGGCAGTGGTCGTGGTTGGATTGTTGTGACCAAACTCTTTTCTATTAATAAGGGAAACAAGATATTTAGTGATTGCCCCAAAGGTATAAAGACTCGATCAAAATGGGCTTTCCACTATTCTGGGGTCATCTGTGCCCCCTATCCATTTTCGATTCTCTGCATTGGCTCGCTTCTAGTTGCGGTTGGCTAGGCTACCCTAAATTGGAAAGCTAGTATTAGATCGCGTATTACCGACTGTTTGTACATCTGGCCCAGTTCTTCTGATATTCATCTGATCAATGAACCTCCAGATCCCACTGTTTATAGTTTATTCAAACGCCCCTCTCTTATCGCATCTTCGCAGTGATTGGCGTTCCTTACTAAATCAGCAAATTTTCACTGCTATTGGTATAACAAGAAGTCTGAGATGACCGGTAGGGTATTCTTTCATATCATTTCAATCTGCTCATCGTCGCCCCAAGTAATCAGTGAATGCTTCGTCGGGCTTATGCTTTAGTCGGGCTAGGTCAAATTTGCGAGGTTCAATGTCTATGTTGTTAACATATTGTTCTTGGAATAGGTGGGTCAAATCCTTCCAAGTTTTAATCATTGATGGCTCCAACGAAGTGAACCATCTTAAAGTCAGGCCCATAAGGCACTTTTGGAAGATCTTTATGAGCAGACATTCATTCCCTCCATATTGGCCCATGTTCCCGTAGTAGGACTTGAGATGTGCAATGGGGTTCCCCGTCCCATTATATTTGTTAAAGTTTGACACTTTGAATTTTAGGGGTAAGGGGACTTCGGATAATAGGCATAAATCGAAAAAGTCCATGGCGTAGATCTCAGCTGCTTGAATTCTTGTCTAGTTGTTCCTTCAGCTGCTCCAATTCTTTGGACGGTGGGGCCATTCTTTCAACTGGTGGCTTCCATTCGCTTTGTGCTGTTGGGGGGTTGGTGAAGGATTGACACACAGGTGTGCCCCTATATAGGCCCCGTTATTCCTTATATCGTCTTCCTCATATTATGGTCTTCATAAAATGGAGGAAGGGTGAGATTTTCCTATTGGTGTCGGGTGGTCTGTATGGGTGCTGGGTGGGGCCACTATACATGGGGGAACTTCTGTGGGGTGATAAGGTGAGTGGGGATCTGATTTAAGGTATGATGGGGCCATTGTGTTTGGAGGAATCCATGGGGATTAGTTTGAGTTGTAGGGGGTGGGTGAATTAGGGTTGGTGATCGGCATGAGACAGGTTCTCGTATTGGGCAGGGTACGAGGTTTGTGAGTGAGTGAGATATTGTGGAGGATGTGGGTATGGGGCTCCTAGTTTTGGGCCTTGTTGGGATTGGGTATAGGGTAAGGAGCTTGGATGGGTTTGGGCCTTGGGGGGTCTGGGTCATTGGGCCTTGATGGGTTTGGCCCATTGGGCCTTAGTGGGTCTAGTCCATTGGGCCTTGGTGCCAGTTCCAATGGTCCCATGGTTAGTAGGGGCTCTGAATGGTATGGATGATGGGGGTTTGGGCCATCGGGCCTTGGTGAGTTTGAGGTAAAGAATCATGGAGACTTGGGAGTGTGCATGACGGGTTGGGAGATATGTGGTGAGGATGAGGGGGGGTGTTTTGAGAGGCCTTCCAGCTTTCATAGGCTTGGACCATCTCATCCATCAGAGCCATTGGAGAGGGGGTGGATGGAGATGGTACATCTGAGGGATGGTGGGGTATGGACAAGATGGATGTGGCAAAAAAATTGGGCATGGCCTTGGTAAAATTGGGCATGACCTGGGTAGATGGGGGAATGTGTGGTGGACTTGGAAAAATGGGTGTGGTATCGGGTATATGTTGGGAGGATAAAAAATGGGGCATGATGGATGGGGTAAAATTGGGCATGACCTTGCCCAAAGGCATGCTGATCCTATTGAGCCCTTCCTGCTTGTTGAAACTTGGGCAGCGTAATGGCAAATTCTAGGATAGAGGAGAAGCAAAAGAAGGTAGAGGAATAGAGGGGAGAGTCGGAGATCTCGGGCCCTTGTAGCACTGATGTGGACCTTCCCGTTGATGCGTCTTGGATGAGCTTCCGATGACAAACCGGTTGATAGAATGGGTCTTGGCTTCTAAGGTTTGAAAGCTAGAAGGTAAAAGGGGTAGAGTAGGACCTAGTTCTAGCAAAGGCTTAGAGATTGATGGTGGAAAATGGAAACCAACGGGCAAGACTGAAATCTAGAAATCTGATTTTTGTGCTAGAAAGAGAAGTTGAAAACTCACTAATCTTTTTCTCTGTAGAATGTTTTCAAGCCCTTTGCAAGGGGGGGGGGTCTCTATTTATAGAGAAAGGGTAGGTTAAGGGGTACTTAAATGCTAATGTGATTAGCAATTAGGTAATCCTAATATCTAAGGTTTCCTTGGGTTTTGGGAGATTAGATAAGTTGGAAAGTGGATCAATGGTAGATGATAAGATGGGGGTTCAAATGACTAAAGGGTTGCAAATAGGATAAGTGAGGGCACAACAGTCCTAAAGAAACCTACCCTAAATATTGGGATGGTCAAAAAGTCAAATTCCAAAAGTAAAATTTGAGCAAAATCCAAACTTTATTGTAGCTAAGTCTGACGTGTGTATTATACACGCCAGGCATATGTACAGTGTCTGAGAAGTCCAAATCCCGCTGGGGGACCCATCTAAGCTTAGCGTGTATATTATCCACGCTAATCAATTTCTGTGAAAAAAATGGCCTAGCATGTATAATATACACACTAGGCAACATTTCTCCAAGAATGGCCTAGTGTGTGTATTATATATGTCAAGCATGCCCATCCCCTCGAGAGGCTCCGAACTTGTCGAGTCGTCCAAAAAGGTGAAATTTTGGGTCATATTCGGATTGCCGTAACTTTTGATGTACAACTCGGATTGAGGTGATTCTTAGTTTGTTGGAAAGATGGGAACCTTTACTTTTCAATGGTATAAGATTTAGTCTCTGTAGAGGTCCTTGCCAACTTTGGTACAGCGCTCTCTAACCATTGCCCAAGAGGGCCAACTGTGGGTTCGGGGAGGTTGGGGGTAATTCCTAAGGGTTTGAGAAGGTTCCTAAGGGTTAAGGAAGGTTCCTAAGGGTGTGGGAGATGCCATCGGAAGATTTGAGGTGTGCCTCCTTCGAAGTATGTTTCAATCGTGCCTTGATCCAAATTTGAGTGTCTACAGAGTTATAATAGGATACTTGTATTTTTAGTAGTTTCTTTTATTAGGATTAGAACTTTGTAAATCAACTCCTTATGATCTATAAATAAGAAGGCTTGATATAGGAATAAGCATCGAAGAAATTCTCATCATTAATTGACGACTGAGGTTGGGTTTTCTTCCGATAAAAAATTTAGAGTAGATTTTTATTGCTTTGTAGATTAGATATCCGAGGTTTCTCAAGAACAATTAACGCATATAATTGGGAGCTAAAGATTAGAGTAGATATCTGTAATTTATCATAAGCAATTGATGACTGCAACTGAGGGGTGAATGATATAATTTTTATTGCTTTCTAGTTTAAAATTTATTGCTTTGTAAACATCTTCAAGTTTTAATTTGAATTGACGACTCAGGTTGGAATTTGCATATTAGAATAATAGTTTTATTTTTCCATCTTCAATTTTCTAGAATTTGATTGACGCCAAGTTTTAGGAGTTTGTAGATTAGATTAAATCTGCATTGATAGGATTTTAGTATTGATTGACACCCAATGCTAGGAAACTTGATATATGGTATAATGGAACTGCTTAATTTAATAAATATCTGATAACTGAAGATTATGATTGAAAACCATAATCTGAAGTAGGAAGATTTAGGATTTGTTTATATGCAATTTTGATTTAAGAAAAATCCTTTATTCATATTTCTCCAGTAGTTTAGGAACTTAAAAGATAAATATAAGTTTTCATAGAACTAAATATAAAAAAATAATATATAACTATCTTTGTGGGATCGATCTTATACTAGCTCTAAAATTTCTATTGGGCGCTTGCAATAGTTTAAGACTTAATTAGATACACATAGTAATCTACAATCACTCTACCACTCCCCAAGGTAGTGATAGTTTTAGCTTCCTCATGAATTGAAGAAGCTTCACCTATCATGAATTGCCCCTTGGGATTGGTCAGTATTTGACTCGGGAGCTTGCCCTCTTCCCTTTTTGTCAGAGTATTTGAGAGTTGACCAAGGTGGCCCTCTGTTTTCTTGATACTCTGGCTATGGGAATTCACTGTTTATGATAAGGAGCTGAGGTTTTGTAATGAAGAAAAAACCTGCTCCTCAAAGGAGGAGGCTCTGGTTTGTGGTGGTGGTAAAGTTAGTTGACTTGGCTGTGCCACTGGCTGTGGGAATTGATGTCTTGGGAAATAATCTTGATGGTACTGCTGGTTAGGTCTATAGGGCAATGCCTGCTGCTATTGGGGTTGATGAAAATTGTCTTGTCTCCACCTCAAGTTAGGGTGGTTCCTCCAAGCAAACCCAGTAGGTTGGTATCCATAAGATTGGGCAGCATTGGCATGCTCCATTACTAAATTTGGGTATTGATCAGAAGAGGGACAGTCTAGAAGGGAGTGTGTAGCAGATTGGCATATCAGACATGCCACCTCAACTTGTGCAGCTGTTGGGGGTTGCACCACACTCAGTAATCTACCAAAATTTTGTGACAAACTGTCCACTTTCCTTTCTAGGTCATTGTATATATTAAGTTCATACAATTTCCCTTTTGAAGTGGGTTCCTTTACAGCTCTAGCAGCCAGCTCAATCTCATTTCTTGTCAGAGCCTCTTGCTGCATAGAGTTTTCACTTATAACATCAAATAAATCTCATGCTTCCTCATCAGTTTTGCTGAGAATATTGCACCACAAGATGCATCCACTATGTATCTACTTTTAGAAATTAACCCTTGGTAAAAGCTTTGAACAAGCTACCATTTGGGTATTTGGTGGTGTGGGCATTGTCTCAGCAGTTCTTTAAATGTTTCCCAAGATTCATGAAAGACATTAGTTGGGAACTGAGCAAAAGAAATAATGTTCTTCCTCAACTGGCTTGTCTTGCTCATTGGGAAGAATTTAGCCAAGAATTGACCTTGTGAGGCACTCATAGATGTAATGCTATTCTTTGGGAGCATGTTTAGCCAATGTGTAGCTTTATCCTTTAATGGAAAAGGAAACAATCTCAGCTTAGAGGCCTCATCTCCCTGACCAGCAATCTTAAAAGTTGTGCATAAAGACAAAAACTCATCTATATGCTTATAAGGGTCTTCTTTACTCAGCCCATGAAAAGATGGCAACATCTGAATGGTCTGAGGTTTGATTTCATAGTTACCCTCAGCTGTAGGGAATTGAATGCAAAAGGGGATGAATATGCCCCTAGTGCATAATAATCCCTAAGGGGTCTAGGCTGCTCCCCAATCTCAAATGTCTCTAAATGTTCAATAGGGGTGTGTGTTGCTGGCCTAGGTCTAAGGACCCTCTCAATTTCAAGATTCAATGGTACATCTCAAGATTGAGGGACCTTATTCCCATCATACAACACACAGCAGAGACAACTTACAACAAATAAAAAGACACTAAGCATTACTCCTGATTTAAAGATTACAGAAATGAAACTATAATAAGGGAGAAAGATATGAAAACTACGGCAGAGTCTTCTCCAACTGCAAGTTATTTTCTCCCCTATTTGCTACTGCTCCAAATCTGCAAAAAAAATAATTAAAAGACTACAGCAGTAATTTATTCAAACACAACAAAGACAACAAATAGATCTAAATCATAACATAAAGAAAAACTTAGATCTACAACTTAGATAAAAAACTCCCTGGCAATGACGCTAAAAACTTGTTGGTGTTTGCTTTTTGATGTTCTTTATTACAAAAGTGATCAAAGTTTGATAGAAACAAAGAAGGACAAAAACAAAACAAAGAGGAATAAAGATGGGATTAGGACACAAATGCAACCTGCAAGATACAGGGTTGCTATAGCAAGTTTTAGATTAAATAAGAGTTGTCCCACAGAGAATTATGTATCTAAAGGTAGTAAATCTCTAGATCAGCTACAGATCTAACAACTCTAAATCTAACTTATCTTAAACTAATAAAACAGAATAAAGAGAAGGTGTTTTGGGGTTTTGTCACTAACTAAAATAGAAATAGATCTAAAATCCAAAATAAAAGAAAGGAGTTTAAAGAAGAGTGAAAGTGGTTTGACAAAAATAAACAAGAAAATGGAGACGTAAGCAATTAGGAGATAATTTTTACTACAAAAAGTATTGTAAAATAGAGCAAGGGTTGGATCTGTCGGAATCCTTCATTTGGCTACAAGCACAAATGCAAGGAAGAAGAATCCAACTCAATCCTGAGATATGGATTAGTCTTAGGGCTATATCATGTCACAGGATATCCCATGGATATAATACAGTCGTGGGGGTTAAAGCTAAAACAATAAAATCATTGTACACACTATATCTGCAAAGCTACAAGCACATTCATCCATAGCTGCATAAAATCTATAAAAATCTAATGAAAATCATAAGATAATACTGATTAAATTAAACACTACAACCGGTTATACATTGCCAAAAAGAAGCTTACAATGATATGGCTCTCAAGTCTGCAATCTCTGTAAGCCTCCAGGCCTCTTCACATAGCTATTACAAAGCAATTTACGATTCAAATTAGCCCTAACTACTACTTAGGTTTAGCCAGTCATGATGAGTTAAGGAGAGAAGAAAATAAAAAAGAGAAAATGACCTAAACCCTAAAAATGAGCTCAGGCCTGCTATTGCTTTTTCGGCCTACCCAGTAGTCTTTTTTATAGGCATGCTTTGCTTAGTATATATGCACATCCAAAAAGTAACTTTATGCTCTAGCCAATTAGAGGGAAGAAGAATCAAAAAGGTTAGGCTTTACTGATGTCGCTAAATTTCAGCTAAGTATTGCCCAAATTTGTTAGGAAAGCAGTACACACTCGGACAAGTGTCCCATGTTCTGCAGAAGTTCCAAAAATGCCTCCAATGTCCATAGATATCTGCTAGCTCCCAAGCCTCGAGAGGATGAAATTCTTCTGAAGGCTTCTTAAGAGGATGGAATGCTAAAGTCTTGGTCTGCTCGAGAAGATGAACTGCTTCTGAAGGCTTGGTCTGCTCGAGACTACTCGAGAGGATAGCTTCTGCCTCTTGGTCGGGATGTCTAACTGCTACAACTCTCCTTTAGGCATGGGTCCCACTTTTCTCTCATAACAGGACTCAAGGGGTTCAAGGAATACTGAATAACCCATTTAGTGGGGACCACCATGGTTCAATCTCTATATTTTTCTCAGCTCTAGTGCTTGACTCTAATTCTTCTCTTTTCGGCATTTGTTAAATGGATTTTTACACCACTCTGCAGGTTATTGCTAACTACAAAACCACACTTAAAAATTAATTACTAAACAACTCTAGGATTTAGTAAAGCCTAGGTTAGGAGGTGGAAAGTTGCATAATTCAGTGATTAACACACCCGCTATTGCACCCCCTATTATAAACCACCACAAACCCATGTTGACATTTGAGGACCAGGTCCCAAACGAGCCCATGATAAATATGATGAGGGCTGACTCCCAAAATCCATCTCAATCAGTCTCCTCCATTAGAGCAAGTAAAGGTACGATGCCACAGGTGAGGAATTGGGCGCCAATGGCCCTAACTCTAGAAGCATCGAGTGGCCATAAATACTGTTCCAGCTTCCCAAAAAAAACAACCTATAAAATCGAGATTAGCCCTTGGCAAGTAATACCATGTGTATATAAAGACCTGCTTTGCCAAGGGCCCATCTCCGAGGAAAAAGCAAAATCTAAGAAAATAATCCAAAAAAATTGCCTTTTAAAATTCTCGATAAATAAAATGATGCCTTAATTAAAACATCCATTCCACGTGAAATCAACCCCTTTCTTGTAGAAATACAAGAAGAGGTAGGAGTCACGAGCCTAGATGAGGAGATCCCTATTGAGGAGCACCTCGATGAGTCCTTGAAGAAACATGGCTCTACCCCAGTCATGGCTCTACCCCAGTCATTGAAGAAACAAAGGACATCAACCTGGGTACAAAGGAGGTTCCTAGAATCACTAAGATCAGAACATCACTCTCTCCCAAGGAAAAATAAGCATGACTGATTTCCTTCGGTCATACCAAGACATCTTCGCATGGTCATACGAGAATATGCCTAGTTTGGATACCGATATTGTCCAGCATGAGCTGCCGCTATATCCAAATGTTAAGTCGGTCAAGCAGAGGTTGAGTGCCTCAGGCCAAAATGACTGCTGAAAGGGAGGGATGAGGTCATCAAATAGTATGATGCAGGGTTTTTCATAGTCTCCATATACCTGTAATGGTTGGCCAAAATTGTCCCTATACCAAGGAAAGATGGAAAGGTTCGCATGTGCATCGACTTTAGAAACCTGAACAGGGCAAGCCCGAAAGATGACTTCCCGTTGCCACACATCGATATCTTGGTCAATAACATTGCCAGGCATGGGATGCTCTCATTTATGGATGTATTCTCCTAGTATAATCAGATCAAAATGGTCGTAGCAGACTGAGAGAAGACAACATTCATTACTCCACGGGAAACTATTTGTTATCGAGTCATGTCATTCGGGTTGAAGAATGTTGGAGTGACGTACCAAAGGGTGATGATGGCACTCTTCCACGACGTGATGCACCGATAAATTGAGGTGTACATTGATGACATGATCGCCAAGTCACCAGAGAGGTGATCATATGATAAATATCCAAAAGTTGTTTAAGTGGCTGATAAAATGTAGGTTGTGCCCTAACCCTCATAAATGTGCATTCGGCGCCATATTAGGAAAACTACTAGGCTTCATCGTCAGCAGAAGAGGCATCGAGGTTGACCCGATCAAGGTAAAATCTATCATCAAAATGCCATCGCCATCTACCGAGAGAGAGGTCAGAGGCTTCTTAGGCCAGATACAGTACATCAGTCGATTCATCGCACATCTCACTCTTATCTGCATGCTGATCTTCAAGCTACTAAGAAAATATTCACCCGCTGAATGGAACAACGACTGTCAAGTAGTATTTCATAAGATCAACGGCTATCTTCTCAACTCACCAGTGTTAGTACCACCCGAACCAGGGAGACCACTCTTAATGTACCTCAACAATGAAAGTTTCAATGGGATACGTCCTAGGGCAACATGATGAGATAGGAGTTAAGTGGTGAAAAATGCACTTTTCACCCTATAACATGACCATTCATGGACCTGTGACCACACTAATAAGCCCCTATTGAGTGCATTTTTTAGATAGCAGGGAAATCTGGTAATAATGCAGCAAACCACTTAAGAATGCCCACAAAGAAGCCATCTCTCAGCAAAGGATGAACTCAGCAATAGTACACCCAAGGGTAGCACATCATTGAACTCTTGGAGCGCGTGGCTGCAGGAGGACAAGGTGAAGAAAGTGAAAATAGGTTGAAAACGTCCTATCGATGGGTCACCTGAAGAGTTCGATAGGAGCTGAAAGCAAAAAAAGGAAGGATTTGTACAATTGAGAGGGATTTGATAGGATCTGAAGGAAGAAAAAGGATGAATTCATGCGGATAGAACAGTTCGATAGGATCCAAGAACCTATCGAGCACCTGAAAGGAATGAAGAAACCATCCTATCGAAAGCCTACCTGAAGCGTAAAAGGAACATATCGAATGATGCTTGAACCTATCGAGATGAAAGTGCTGGAATAGAACCTATCGAATGGTGATTGAGTTTTTCGATAGGAGTAAGAGCAATCCTATCAAAAGGATAGCATGCAGAAAGGAACCTATCAAAATGGTTCTCCAACCTGTCGAAGAGTCCTTTCAACTTGTCGAATACTCCAAACTAAAGGCTGAGAAGGCTGGAACTCTAAGTGAAGGTTCATCCTATTTGAAGCTATCGAACAATTCTGAGCACCTGTCGAACGGAACTACAAGCTCACTTTTAACCTGTCGGAAGCTTCTCCAACCTATCAAAATCGTGTGTTGAACTTCTTAGAAACTTGGCACACGCTGAGACTTGGTGACCTGCTGCATGCAAACCGAGGCACTTTGGTGACCGGCGCGACATTCTAGAAGATGCCCTAGAAAGCCCTAACAGACCCACATGCTTTAACAGAGCTCTAACAAACTTTGACAACCTTCTAGAAGGGATTTTTAGCGAGAAAAATAGAGGAGAAAGCTATGTATAGAGATCTCCAAATGCCATTAGGGGGGATCAAAATTCTTAGCAATTTTCCAGAGATCAGAGCTTGCAGCGAGATTCCAGTTCCCTCCTTTAGCCCAACCACGGTTGGCTAAATCCCTAGGAGTTGTAAGGAGTGAGTTAGATCTGTAATTGGGTAAGGTGAAGAGTGTTGCTGGGGTTAATTGCAGCATAGACTACAGATCTGAGAGCATTCCATTGTAAGAGTGACCTTGTTTACAGTGTAAATGTTGTTTTTAATGTTTTAATTAGATCTAAAGATCCTTTGATTTCTTTTGGTGCTCGATCGGATTTGTGTAGAGAAGTTGCTTGATCAGCTCACGAACTTAACTTGTAGACCTCTTGGATATCATCTGAATTTCCAAGATCTGATATCCCTGTAACTTTCTACGTCTGTGACATGGAAATTGTAGCATCTGTAGTGGTTCTAATTGTTCTAATTGAGGATCTAGCTTTGTAGGAGATCTATAGGATGGTATGTGACCATTAAAGTGGACAGATCATAACCTTAAGGTAAATCTGAGCTCAGGCCTCAATTGGATTCATCTGCTGCAATCCATGGATTCGATAAAGCCTATAGGATGGTTTGTGACCATTAAAGTGGACAGATCATAGACTTAAGGCCACGTGGATCCTGTGATTTGAATTGGAATTTATACCCTGCAGCTGTGCCTGTGGCCAGCCGAGGGACTTTTGTGCTTTTGAACCCCTGTAATATGCTTAGCTCAACCTGATTGTAGTGAAAACAACCTCCAAGTTGTTCTTCTCCATCTTTTGAGTTTTTAAACCTTCCATCTGCAAGATCTGAGACTTCAAATTCAATCTAAGACAATCTGCATTTTAATTGTAGTTAGTTTAAGTGACAACCCTATCTTTCTCCCCTATCTTTCGCCCCTATCTTTTAACTAAAGTAGAGATAGCTAGGGTGCCAGATCTCTTACAGATCTGGAGATTTATCATATTTCTAACCAGCCTCCCTATGCACATTCCCTTACTTACCATTCTTTTAAAGCTTGCTACAATAGATCTCGAATACTTGCAGGTCTGTATGAGTATGTCTGCCTAGTTTTATTATTGATTTTAGACTCTCATTTGAGGGTAGGCAAACCTCCCAACAAGTTTTTGGCGTCGCTGTCGGGGAAGCAGTTTAGAAATTGATAGATCTAAGTTTTGATCAAAGATTTGTAGTTTTTGTTTGATTTTACTAACTGCATTTGTGAGTTTTGCTATTTTTTCAGTATTTTTGTGTCCAGTTCACCAGATCTGAGTACAGAGTGAGAGGAGAGCTATGTTAAAGGCTGCTCTATAGTTTGTATCCCTTCTCCCCTGTTTATTTTCAGATCTGTTGATTTTTAGATTAGTTAATCAATTATGTGTTCCTATTTGTTGTGTTGAGAATTTACTCTGCATTCAGTTGTTAGTGTTGTATGTTTGGTAGGAGAACTCTGCAACCTCAGATTATTCCACTAAATCCAGAGGTTGAAAGACTTCTCAGATCCAGACCAACTACAACCACAGCTGTTGAATTTGAATCTGTTGAAATGGGTGAGCAGCAACAGCCTTGAACTCTCAAGGAATTCAATGCACCAGGGGTCTGCAATTCCCCTTTCGGCATTCAGTTCCTTGCTGCTCAAGGAAACTATGAAATTAAATCTTCCATCATTCAGATGTTACCCTCATTTCATGGCCTGACCAAGGAGGATCCCTATAAGCATATAGATGGTTTCTTAGGACTGTGCACCACCTTCAACATCACAGGTTTGGGGGACCAGGATGAGATTCTTTCCTTTTTCATTAAAGGACAAAGCCAGAACCTGCTTATCTATGCTTCCACCTAACAGTATTTAATCCTGGAGTGATCTCCAATGTCAGTTTTTGGCTAAATTCTTTCCTATGTCAAAGACCAGCCAGTTGAGGAAGGGTATCATCTCTTTTACCCAAGATCCAACTGAAGACCTTTATCAATCTTGGGAGAGATTTAAGGAACTCCTCAAGAAATGCCCCCACCATCAAATCTCTGAATGGCAATTGGTTCAAAGCTTTTACCAGGGAATTGATTCAAAGAGCAGGGACATGGTAGATGCCTCTTGTGGAGGCACCTATCTCCATAAAACTGCTGAGGAGGCATGGGAGCTCTTTGACATCATCAGTGAGAACTCTATGCAAAGGGAAACCTTAGCAAGAGATCTAGAGCCTCCTAAATTGATGAAAGAGAACACCTCAAGAGGAAAGATATATGAAGTGAGTGTACCAAGTGATTTGGAAAGGAAAGTGGACATCCTGGTAGTGAAATTTGATAAGTTAATGGGAGCAATGCAGTCACCTGTGGCTGCTAGAGTGGAAGAGGCATGTGCTATATGCCAGTCCCCTGCTCACTCCCTAGATGAATGCCCATCAGCTGCCCAATTTCCTGATTTTGTAACAGAGCATGTGGCTGCAACTCAAGCCTATGGCCAGCAGCCTACTGCTGGGTATCAATGGAGAAACCACCCCAATCTGAGATGGAGACAAGATGGATACCCCAGCCAACAATAGCAGCATCCCCAGCAGCCCATGCCTTACAGAAATGCTCAGCCCTATCGAGAAGGTTATGCCTCAAGACCTCAATATCAGCAAACCATGGCCAAACCTATAGGTCCTCCTGTGTAGCAAGCTACACCTCCTCCACCTATGAGAACACCATCTTTTGAGGAACAAGTTCTATCTTCACTGCAGAACTTGAACACCTTAACCCAAACTGCGCACTCTCACAACCAGAGCATAAAAAAGATAGAGGACCAACTTGGCCAGATGTCTGATGCTCGGACTAGGAGAGAGGGAGGAAGGTTACCTAGCCAACAACAGGATAATCCACGAAGATAGTTTGTAGTCGGTGAAGTTTCCTCTACGTATGAGGAAGCCAAATCTGTGACAACCTTGAGGAGTGGTAGGCTAGTGGACAATCAAGTGGGCTGTGAACCTGTGAGGAGTTTGAAGGAAGAAAATGGAATGAGTTTTCCTAGAACACAACAAAGGCCACCAGTAATGGACCTGATAGAACCACCCAGTGTCAATAAAGCGGATGATATGGATCCTCAAGGAAAAGAAAAAATAAAAAAGAAAGAATCCTCTTTGGCTAAGACTGCAAATGAGGGAGCAATCCCCCAGTTGCCATTTCCCAAGGCATTGTAAGGACCCTCCCCTTTTGACAAAGGGCAAGGTAAAATTGAGGAAATGATGGAAACTTTTAAGCAAGTTAAAATTAACTTGCCTTTACTGGATGCCATCAAATAAGTCCCAGCCTACGCCAAATTTCTGAAGGAGTTATGCACCCATAAAAGATAGTCTAGGACATACATGTCCAAGAAAGTCTTTTCAGCAGAGAAGGTAAAACACATTCTGTCCATTGCAACTCCCACCAAACATCAGGACCTTGGAGTGCCCACTATCCTCTGCATCATTGGGGATCATAAAATTGAGAAGGCCCTATTGGATCTCAGAGCTAGTGTGAACTTGCTGCCCTATGCAGTCTATGAAAATTTGGGCTTGGGAGACTTGAAGCCCACACCTGTGGTTTTGCAACTGGCTGACAGGTCCGAAAGGAAGCCTGTGGGAGTCATTGAGGATGTCCTGGTAGGAGTTGACATGTTTTTTTACCCTGTTGACTTTGTGGTATTAGATATGGAGCCAAGGAAAGGTATTTCCTCCATCCCTGTGATTCTGGGCAGGCCCTTCTTGGCCACTGTCAATGCCTGCATTCAGTGCAGATTCGGAATCATGGAGGTCTCCTTTGGCAACATGAAAGTAAAGCTGCATGTGTACAACACCAGCTCTCAACCCCCTTTTGATGAAACCTATTTTTCCGTTGCAGGGCTAGAGGATGCTCTGCATGATAATCCTCAAAAGTTGCTGCAGAACAATGATTGGCCTATAGAGACAAGATTGCAACCAGGGGTTGAACAATTACTGAGGAATGGATCCAAGAAGGATGACAAGTTCGAGGAACATGGGGAGGCCGTTAACCTTCCAGATCCTCCTGATTAGCCCCTGCAGTTGAGTATATATCATATGTACCATATTTTGCTTCTGTTTTAGATTTTTTTTTTTTTTACTTTGCATTTCTAGTAGGATTCTTTTGCAATAAACATACCATGTTCTCTAGTGGGTCGACATTTAAAATTTGTCAGCTGCTCTAAAATATTGGGAGCTCATTCATAAAAGAATCCAATCATAGGGCCGCACAGCAATAGAGCCTGATAAGTGTTGAAGCTAAGGGTGCCTAGAAAGGTCTGGGTTCTGGAGCCTTCGATTGGCCAAATCTACCTTTCATTAGGTTTCTTGGTGATTTTGACAGGATATCTAATGGTTTTGATAGGCACTGGATGTTTCGATAGGTAAAACCAACCTCTCGACAGGTTAAATAAGGGCAAACAAAGATTTCGATAGGTGTTGGGTACATATCGGGCACCTATCGAAAAGATGTTGTCTCTGTCGTTTAAACCTATTGATAAGATGGTCTCACCTATCGAATTTCTTAAAAATCATCCCTTTTCAAAGCTTTGATGTTCAAGCTTTCGATAGGACGTATCAACCTATCGAAACCATTCCATTCATCCTATCGGAATTGCATTTTCACCTTAATATACCTGTCGATAGGTCATTTGTGCTTCATTCCTCACTCTCTGAAAAACCCTAGCTCTCTTCCTCATTTTTTGCCTCCCTCTTTCTCTACTAAATCCTCACGGAATCTTCTGCTGTTTAGTGTGCCATCTTGTCAATACATTTAGCGTGCGTAGAGGAGCATTTTGCCCCTGCTTTTGGAGAAATTGGAGCGGTGCATCGCTAGCTCTGTGAAACCCTAGGTACTTGGAGGTGAGTTGCCTTCCTACCATCACTCTATTATCTTTCTAAGTTATCCCATTCCAAGTTGGTGAGAAATTACTCTCTGAGATTGCAATGGATGAGCCTGAGGAAACGTTACCTAGCATACGCCAGAAATCAACTACATTCACCCCTAAATCCTCCAAGAAAACGCTACCTGCTACCAAACCACCTGTAAAGAGGAAGCTTGCTGAGGGGACACCCAAAAAGAGTCCTAAAGTTAAGAAAGCTAAAATAGTTGAAACTAAGGAACCTGTGGTAGAAACACCCTTAGAGAGAGCTACCCCTGACAGACCCATTGCTGTAGAGCCTCCGGCTATACTAACCACCCCCAATACATTTGTAGACAAGTTGAGCATTGTCCCTGAGACTGACTTTGATCTGGCATATTTTTCCAACATTGGTGCGTGCCGGGAAACACTGAGCTATTTTAAGAAACAAGGTTTGTTGCCCCTACTGTCGCCATTAAAGGAATCAGTGTATCCCAGGCTGGTGAAGTTATGGTAGCAAAATCTGAAGAAGAAGGTGGCACAGGGGATTGAGGATGTATTTGAGATTTCGATCGATGATTGGCAACTGACTATTGATCACAGAGACATAGGAATGGCTTTGGGAGTCCCATACCAATTTGACTCCAACCGCGCTGAGGGAGTACCTGTTGGAGCTACATTTAAGGATATGGCCAAGCAGCTAACCAATGGGATTGTGGGTTCTGGAGAATCACTGATGAGAAGAGACCTCCATCCTAGTCTCAGATTTGTGGATACCATCTTAAGAAAAAATGTCTATATTACAGGACATTTGCAGGAGAGAAGGTCCCCATTAGTGGATGCTTTATTTTATTGTTCCAAGGGGCAGTTCGTGAATGCACCTAAGTTGATCTTTGAAACTATGGTGGACATAAATGGCAAGGTGCTTAAAAGACAGGCTTTTGCTAAGGGAGGAGGCCTACCCTTCAGCAGACTCATCACCTGTCTGCTCAAAGCTGAAAAGTATAGGATTAAGGTGGCTGAGCCTGTGGAGAAAATGGCTCCCAAAGTTTTTGGAAAGAGGGCCTGGTCTACAAGTTTAACCCTGATTCAAAAGACCAAGCCGATTGAGGCAGAGAATGAGGTGCCCACTACCTCAGTAGCAGATCATGCTGCTAACATTCCCCCATCCACCATTCCTCCTACATCACCCACTTTTTCATCCACCTTACCTACACCATCACCTACACCTGGGATCCTAGAACTCCCCACCTTCTCCAAGCCTATCCCCACCATGTCTTCCCCACCCTCCCTCCAACCCCTCCACCACTTCCTATACATACACAGGGTTTGGACCAGTTCACTTCTACTGGTTTCAATGCCCTCATTTCTTCAATTGTGAAGGATGTTGCTCATGAGTACACCCCACTTCCTGACTCCCCCCACACCACTCCTCCTCATTTTACCCATGCCCCATCCTCTCCTTTCCATCCCATTCATTCACCCATCCCCTCTACTTCCACCCTGCCTAATACTTTCACCCAAATCCTCTCCCTCCTTCAGTCCATTCAGGCCCAAGTAGCCACTAACACTTACCACCAGGCCCTCATGAGCTCATGTCTCCAATCAATTTAATCCACCCTCACTCCCCCCACTTCAGTCTCCCAACTTTTTCCCACTTCTCCTCCCTCCCCTAATCCCTCACTTTTTCATTTCTCTCCTCCCTTTTCACGTATGGCCTCCCCCATCCCTACTGATATCCTTTTTGTAGAGTTCGCCGCTCCATCTTTACCCCCACCTTCCCCCCCAGCACCTGTTCTACCTTTATCCCCACCTGCACCTATTTTTGCAGTTGCTGAGATACCCACCACCCATTTCCCCTTTTCCTCCTCACCTATTTTTCAGGATGCCTCCACCCAAACTGATCAATGGGAGGATCTAGTTTTTTCCACCCCCTCCTCTTCATCCCCTCCACCCTTGTCCTTACCTCTTGTCCTTCGCCAATCCATGTACATACCCCACTACCTCACCCTCCTGTACGCAATGAGGGACAACCCTTACATTCACAGGGATGTCTTGAGAAGTATGGCTGCACTTCGGGCTTCCTTTGAAGCCCCTTATGAGGAGAGGGTTGCCAACATCGAATTAGAACACT
The DNA here is from genome assembly GCA_021018995.1 of Chloranthus sessilifolius. Lineage (NCBI taxonomy): Eukaryota > Viridiplantae > Streptophyta > Magnoliopsida > Chloranthales > Chloranthaceae > Chloranthus > Chloranthus sessilifolius. The sequence continues at coordinate 94,515,784 of CM037585.1, forward strand.
GAATCCAACTCCGCGATATCTCTCAAGGATGTTCTGAAATCCTGGTTCGATATGAGTCAGGAAAACAAGTGGCAACGGTTGAGAGTCTCATTGCCAAATATGAGAAGAAGAATTCTGAGCTCCTCAAGAAAAATTAGCCAATGCTCAGGAGATCATCAAGGCCACCAAGGAGCTCTCAGATGCTAATCTCCTCTATGCTGCCAAGAAGATTGATATTTTAGAGAAAAAGGTCGCGTCAGTGTTGTCTCAACCCTTTGAGCCTACCCCTCTTGCTACAGCACCTCCTACTGCGCCTCCCTCCCCTCCCCCATGTCCCCCCTCTACAACTATTCCTTTAGCGACCCCACCTTTGGATGTTCCCCCTCCAGCACCTCGTGCCTCGCAACCCCCTCCCACCCTACCTGTGGAGGTTCCCCCTCCCCCTCCTGCCGAAGTACCTCCACCAGACAAAACTATCCCTCCCAAACAGAAGCGAACTCCCTCCAAAAGAACCACCACTGCCAAGAGATCTACTTCTTCTACTGCCGCTATCAAAAAAAGAAAACAACCTACTGCCCCATCCAAAGCAGCTAAGCCCACCAGGTACTCCCCTCAATCTGACCCCCATGGCACCCTACACTCTAGGGATGAAAGAAGAAAGGCTGCTGCGGTTCTAGGACTGGACCCCATGGCCCTTTTCCCTTTCGATTCGGATTCTGATTCTGCCCCTGTTGTTGATCCTAAAGGCAAAAAGCCTGCTACCCATTCTGAGGAGGCACTCGCAAAACAACCTAAGCAATCCAAATCCAAGGGCAAAGCCCCTGTATCTATGCGGTAGCTAGCACCAAGCTGCATATAAATGTGGTCATTTGTTGTTTCAGTTTCTTTTTCATTTGTCTCTTGTATATATTTGACATTTTTGTTGTGTTATTCTATAGATATTTGTTTTTTCCCTGTCTCTCCCTTGATTCCATTTTCTCAACACAGTGAGGACACTGTTTGGTTTAGGTTTGGGGGTGTGGCATGTAGGCTAATAAACTAGTTAATTTTAATGTAGCCAAGTTAAAAAGGAATAATCAAAAAAAAAGAATGAATTCCCCTCATATTTGTTGTTAAGTAAACTTTAAATACCATTGGCAACAGAAGTAAGCTGAAGTTTTAACATTTTCTATGAAGAAAATGTCAAGAATTTCTAAAGAAAGTTTTTGATGTATAATAAACCAGCAACGAGAAGAGACTGTGAAGATACCCCCCAGATATTGGGATGGAAGGCCATACCCAGCCAGAATTGAGCCTGAAAACTTCTTTGGAGAGTGTCTTGGCAATTCATTCTGCTTTGAGAACTGACTGGACTTAATCTTGACCACTAAAAGTTAGGCAAATCTGAGTTGAAATAACTTGACAACACTTAGGACATTGAAGATGTGAAGTAAGGCCATACTTTGGACAGTTTGAACCTAAAAATTCCCCACCTTTGAACTGCCCTTGATGCACACCACTTGAGCCTTAAAAGCCCCAATTTTCTTCAATGAAAACCAGAAATTCTAAACCCAAAACCTCTTGACCTATTTCATTTCACCCTCAATCTGAGACATCAGGAAGTGGAAGGAGGAGAAAGGTTAGAGGAGCAAGGTCCTAAATCAGGTTGAAAGAAAGAAAAATGCAGTGGTGGTATTTGTGGTATTATGTTTTTGAAAAAAAAAAAAAAAAAAGAGAGAGTAGAAGAATGAGAAAGAGAAGTCATTTCATGGAAAAAACTAAAAGGAAGAGAAGAAGCTGGCCACTTTGGCTCTGAAAATTCAAGTAGATGAAATTGTTCTGAATTAAAGAAGGTGAAGTCATGAATCACCTCCTTACCTTTACTGATTTCTCAATTTTGAACTCTGTTTTGTTCCTCCACAAACCTCATCCCTCAGCCACATCACAACCCAATAAAAAGACCTTACTGATCTAAAAGTGGATTGAGATGTCATGTGGAGATGAGAATTTGCTTAACCTATGGTGTAACGTGCTGGAAAAGTCAGAAAATCAAGCAATGTCTATGCTCCTACTTGCAGTCCTATTTGAGGGTTGTAACTGCTCTTGAGCTGAGTGATATGATTTACTCCTCTTCTCTGTACTGATGAGTGAACAGCCCTGATGAGACTTGGGTCTGAAAATCCAGATTGAAGGGGGAAGTATCTAAGCAGGATCCTCAAATTGGTGGTGAGTTATGCATAAAATTTCGGAAGAAATTCCTGGACGCAAACTAAGTGATGATGGAGAGATTTCGGCAAACTTTCATATTTCCAAATGGATGTTTTCTTTTTGTTGAATTTCCATTAATGAATGGGCATGATGTGAATTTATTTTATGTGCTTAAACTCCGCTTTAACAGGTTGCACTATTATTAACTAAGTGTATTGGAGAAGTTTGTGGGTATCTTCACTGAAAACCCTCAGGTGACTTCACTCTTCCACGAGGGATCACCTAGGGAATTAAAAGGATTGGTGCATGTGCTAAATGCATCCGTGCTCCCTACAAAAGTGGCATTTTCTTTTTCTTTGAATTCTCCTTTGCTCAAGGACTAGCAAAGCTTAGGTTTGGGGGTGTGTTAAGTGGTGAAAAATGCCACTTTTCACCCTATAACCTGACCATTCATGGACTTGTGAGCACACTAATAAGCCCCTATTGAGTGCATTTTGTAGATAGCAGGAAAAGCTGGTAATAATGCAGCAAATCACTTAAAAATGCATACAAAGAAGCCATCTCTCAGCAAAGGACGAACTCAGCAATAGTACACCCAAGGGTAGCACACCATTGAACCCTTGGAGCATGTCGCTGCAGCAGGAAAAGGTGAAGAAAGTGAAAATAGGTTGAAAATGTCCTATCGATGGGTCACCTGAAGAGTTCGATAGGAGCTGAAAGCAAAGAAAGGAAGGATTCGTGCAGTTGAGAGGGATTCGATAGGATCAAAAGGCAGAAAAAGGATGAATTCGTGCGGATAGAACAGTTCGATAGGATCCAAGAACCTATCGAGCGGCTAAAAGGAATGAAGAAACCATCTTATCGAAAGCCTACCTGAAGCGTAAAAGGAACCTATTAAATGATGCTTGAACCTATCGAGATGAAATTGCTGGAACAGAACCTATCGAATGGTGATTAAGTCTTTCGATAGGAGTAAGAGCAATCCTATCGAAAGGATAGCATGCAGAAAGGAACCTATCGAAATGGTTCTCCAACCTGTCGAAGAGTCCTTTCAACCTGTCGAAGAGTCCAAACTAAAGGCTGAGAAGGCTGGAACTCTAAGTGAAGGTTCATCCTATTTGAACCTATCGAACAGTTCTGAGAACTTGTCGAAAGGAACTACAAGCTCACTTTTAACCTGTCGGAAGCTTCTCCAACCTGTCAAAATCGTGTGTTAAACTTCTCAGAAACTATGCTATGCACACGCTAAGAGTTGGTGACCTGCTACACGCAAACCGAGGCACTTTGGTGATCGATGTGAAGTTCTAGAAGATGCCCTAGAATGCCCTAACCGACCCACATGCTTTAACAGAGCTCTAACAAACTCTGACAACCTTCTAGAAGGGATTTTTGGCGGGAAAAATAGAGGAGAAAGCTATATATAGAGATCCCCAATTGCCATTGGGGGGGATCGAAATTCTGAGCAATTTTTCAGAGATCAGAGCTTGCAGCGAGATTCCATTTCCCTCCTTTAGCCCAACCATGGTTGGCTAAATCCCTAGGAGCAGCAAGGAGTGAGTTAGATCTGTAATTGGGTAAGGTTAAGAGTGTTGTTGGGGTTAATTACTGCACAGACTACAAATCTGAGAACATTCCATTGTATGAGTGACCTTGTTTGCAATGTAAATGTTTTAATTAGATCTAAAGCTCTTTTGATTTCTTTTGGTGCTCGATCGGATTTGTGTAGAGGAGTTGCTTGATCAGCTCACCAACTTAACTTGTAGACCTCTTGGATATCATCTGAATTCCCTGGATCTGATATCCCTGTAATTTCCTGCGTCTGTGACCTGGAAATTGCAGCATCTGTAGTGGTTCTAATTGTTCTAATTGAGGCTCTGGCTTTGTAGGAGATCTATAGGATGGTCTGTGACCATTAAAGTGGATAGATTATAACCTTAAGGTAAATCTGAGCTCAGGCTTTAATTGGATTTATCTGCTGGAATCCATGGATTTGATAAAGCCTATAGGATAGTCTGTGACCATTAAAGTGGACAGATCATAGCCTTAAGGCCAGGTGGATCCTGTGATTTGAAGTGGAATTTATACCCTACAGCTGTGCCTATGAACAGCCGAGGGACATGTGTGCTTTTGAACCCCTGTAATATGCTTATATCAACCTGATTGCAGTGAAAACAACCTCCAAGTTGTTCTTCTCCATCTTTTTAGTTTTTAAACCTTCCATCCGCAAGATCTGAGGCTCCAGATTTGATCTAAGACAATCTGCATTTTAATTGTAGTTAGTTTAAGTGACAACCCTATCCAAACCTCTCCCCTGTCTTTTAACTAAAGTAGAGATAGCTAGGGTGCCAGATCTCTTACAAATCTGGAGATTTTTCATATTTCTAACCAGCCTCCCTGTGGACATTCCCTTACTTACCATTCTTTTAAAGCTTGCTACAACAGATCCTGAATACTTGTAGGTCTGTATGAGTATGTCTGCCTAGTTTTATTGTTGATTTTAAACCCTCATTTGAGGGTAGGCAAACATCCCAAAAATAGGAAGAAGAGAGAAAGCCATCTACTGCCTGAGTAAGAAATTCACTGATTACGAGACACACTATTCTCATCTGGAGAAAGCATGGCTTATTCTTATATGGGCTACGTAGAGGCTCTGCCACTACTTACTATCTCAAGCCGTTCTACTCTTAGAGCGAATGGATCCGTTGAAGTACCTATTTGAAAAGTCAGCCCTCACTGGCCAAACTACACACTAACAACTTCTATTATCTGAATTTGACCTCACGTATGTTACTCAGATGTCAATCTAGGGGTAAGCACTTACTGATCATCTTGCCGAGAATCCCTCACCTGACTATGAACCTCTAAGGATCAAATTTTCAGATGGGGGCATCTTGTTCATGACAGAGGATGATACAATAGTGACAGAAGAGTCTTGGTAATGCACTTTGATGGGGTAGCAAATGTTGAAAGTTAAGGGGTCGGTGCGATCCTAATCTCACCAAAAGGATCTCATATATCAGTCTCCATCAAGCTCAATTTTCCCTGCACTAACAACATGGCCTAGTATGAAGCCTACATAGTAGGCCTACAGGCAGCCTTGGACCTAAACGTAACCCATCTCAGGGTGTTTGGTGACTCACAGTTGATCATATGCTAGACAAAGAGACATTGGAAGAAAAAGGATGAGAAGTTTATCCCATAGCATGAGCACCTCAAAGATTTGATAGCATGCTTCAATGATCTTACCTTCTCCTATGTCCCGTGAGCAAGAAATCACTTTGTCGATGCATTAGCAACGTTGGCATCAATGGTAGAAATCTCCTATGGCATCGAGATGAAGCCAGTCATGATCAAACAAAGGAATGAGCCAGCCTTTTGCCTCCTAATTGAGGGATCTGAAAATCATGATGATGAGCCTCCATGGTTCTCAGATATCAAGAATTTCCTCGAAACTCAAACTTTCCCAGAAGGTACGTCCAAGACAGACAGGCAGACCATCCAACAACTTGTAAGGAATTACGTCATCTGTAGTGAGTGCCTCTACAAGCGGACATATAACAATATCCTGCTCCGATGTCTAACTGAGGGTAAGGCAGCAAACATCATGAAAGAGATCAATGACTATCCATGAAGATCCTACGGCCAGGATATTTCTGGACCACCATGGAAATTGATTGTTGTAAGTACATACAGAAGTGCAATAAATGCCAAGAACACTCCAGTTTGATACATGCTCCTGCTATAGATCTACACAGCATGACCACTCCCTGGCCATTTGTCACTTGGGGCCTCGACGTAGTGGGAAATGTCCATCTGAAAGCATTAAATGGGCATCAATTTATCATAGTCGCCATCGAGTACCTCACAAAATGGGTAGAGGCGACATTCTATACAAATATCATGGCCATCATATCAAGAAATTAATCAAAAATAATATTGTATGTCGATTCGGTGTACCCAAGGATATCATCATGGACAATGGCACCAACTGTGCGAATAAGGGCATAAGAGCCTTCTGCGAGTAGTACAAAATAAAATATCATCGCTCATCACCATATCGGCCACAAACCAACGGAGCCGTGGAGGCGGCTAATAAAATAACATCCACATCGTTGAGAAAATGGTCGTCACCTATCAAGATTGGAGTGAAATGTTACCATTCATATTATGGGCCTACCAAACATCCATCCGTACCACTACAAGGGCAACACCGTTCTCCCTTGTGTATGGAACTGAAGTCGTCCTACCAGTCGAAATTGAAGTACCCTCACTCTGCATTCTCATTGAATCTGATCTACCAGAAGCCGAAAGAGAGAGGTCCCATTTTCAGCAACTGAACCTGCTAGATGAGAAAAGGCTCCTAGCATTGTGTGACACCCAAGCCTATCAAAGAAGGATCACATGTGCTTACAACAAGCGTGTTCACATCCAAGATTTAAAAATGGGTGACACAATACTCAAGAAAATCTTCCTTTCTCTCTACACTGATCCAAGAGGGAAATTCAAGCCTAACTAGGTGGGACCTTAGGTCATCCGAGAAGTGCTACCGGGATACTTGATCCGCCTCACAACCATGAACGGAGATCACTTTCCTGAGCCCATCAACACTGGATACGTACGCTGATTCTACTCTTAGACTTCATGGCAAGGTAAGTATTAATAAGATGGATATGTGACTGCTTAAGGACCCCATAAAAGAGGCCATTATTTTAAAGCCAAGTGGCCAAAAAGCGTCCCTGAACACTTATATCCTTACGACACCCGTTGAGCCATTGGCCTTTCTTTCATTAAAACCCCTCCCAGGAAAAGAAAATGTGTGTATATATACCAACAAAAGAGAGAAAAGAGTTACCATCAAAACCCAAAAAAATCAAAAAAGCAAAACCCCAAAAAAGGAGATTGTCTAAAAAGAAAAAATATATATACAAGAAAAGAGATAGAAATATTATGGGGCATGTACAATAAAAATCCCTTAAGGAAGAAGTGTATTACAGAACTGGAACCTAATCAAAGAAAACCTTTAAACCTAAGAATACCTCAAAATTCCTAACCTATCCCTCTCAACTTGTGGCCAAGATACATCCCTGAAGAAAGCCCTCTTTCAGGTCTACAGTAGTCACAGTATCCGTTGAGCCAGCGCAAGACAAGCTGAGAGACAAAAAGAACTCTATCCAGCCAACTATGACGAAGTCGACATCCATGCCATGGCCTTTTAAAAAATAAAGAAGAAAAGAAAAAAAAAATACAAGCTCAAAGTAAAAAGGACATGGTGAAAACTTGAAAGGGAGTCATGGGTAAAAAGGGCATTTGTGTGGACTAGGTGAAAACCTGAAAAGGCACCTGGGGTAAAAATGCAATACCCATGGACGTAGTGAAAATACAAAAGGGTGCTATGGCTAAAAAAGAGGGCAACAACGGGCATGGCGAAAATCCATCTTTGCCGCTGTGAGTAAAAATATTCCAAAAGAAAAGAAATAGAAAGAAAAAAGAAGAATCATCAGGTAATCTATTGGCTACATTTATGGGCTAGCTGGTCTCCAACTGGGCCGCTCATGTTAGATTAAATTGGCTCTTGACCAGAAATATCTTTAGACCACCCCGTCAAACGTATGACACGAGGTAAGGATAAAAAGGGTTAATTCTGTCCAAAGGGATGGACATTGAAACCTTGAAAAAAAAATAAAAATTTGAACCTCACTTGGGTCTGACCACATGAACGGGTTTGGCTATGCTCAAAATGAGACCCGTTACTTCTCCCTCATGCTTAAGGCATCAAAGAAACTCTTATATAAGATAATAAATTTCCTTTTTCCAGTGTCATGTCTACACTTTGCTTGCACCACAAAAAAGTAATCGGTGGCACCCCGTCTCTCCCTTTACAAGTTTGAAAACCAAAAAGAAGAAGACGATTCTTATATCAGATAATAAATTTTCCTTTTCCATTTTCATGTCTATACTTTGCCCACATCTCAAAAAGATAATCGGTGTGACACCATATTTTTCCCTCACTGTTAAAAAAAAGGGGGGGTGAGAAGAAAAGCAAAAAAGTAAAAATGTCTGGAAAAATCCAAAAATAGATATTCCTTATTTAAATGTCTGTGTACATATTTTCAGCATTGTACTTCCATCTCTAAATAAAGAAAAATAACAAAAAAGTCAAAAAACGAAAAATCTAAAAATATATATACATAAATCTTGAAAAATGAAAAATTATAGGTAAAAGTTTGCTTCTCCTTCTGTTATTTAGGATGCATATTTTTTACCTATATAAATAAAAAAGGGATTATCATTTTTTGGAGAATGTGCAAAAACATCAAACAGTCCAAAGCCTCGATGGGTTTTAATCTTATGTATAGTTTGGAGTGACACTTGTTAGAAATGTGTGAATTTGAATTAAAGCTAGATGCATGTTAGATGTTTTAATCCTATTGGTTTATCTAATTTGTGATGGATTTGTGTTTCTTTAAGGGTAAGTGTTTTGAAGCTATTGGTTTATCTAAGTTTGTAATGGATTTGTTTCTTTTAGGGGGGTATGTGTCTTGTTTTAATTAAGATGGATGGAGGGGGATTGTGAATGAGACACTTGCCACATTGTGACTAAGGGGCCTTCTGTCTATAAATAGGTACTTAAGGGCCTGGATTTTATTTTGAATTTTGATAATTTTAATCTTGCTTGGTGGACTTGTAATAAATCTTTGTTTCTTTAATTTTTAATTTTTCTTAATGTCTTTTCTTCCTTTTTATTTTGTATCCTGGGTGTTACGCCCTGAAGGAATTTATAATGGTGGTCCATTTGTTGTGGTATCGGGGTTGTTGGGATACGAAGTAGCACCTAAAGTGTTGTTGTGCTAAGGGAAGAGATGGAAGAGATAAAGGTGGAGGGAAGAACACCAAGGAAAAGAGTTGGATTAAAGTTTTCATGATCGATCCCAGTTTCTCCTTGGTGAGTTTTGTAGATTGACCTTTGTTTAGTCCTCCTTTGGGGGCTTTCTAATATGGCCTTCCATAGGTGTATTCCTCGGCTTTTGAGTGGCCTTCTGCGTGCCACTCTTTCTTTTTTGCCAGCTCGAGACTCTGCCATGTTATTGCTTGGTCGTGTAACTTGAAGAATTGCAGATTGGGCAATAGCTTGAATGACAGAAGAAGTGAAGATGATATTTGTGTTAGAACTTGCTCAGCTCATGCTTCCTCTTCGGGCCTCTCAGTCATCTCTTCCACTGATCACCCTCATTAGGGCGTGCATCGCCTAAATGTTCTGATTTTATTGTTTTAGTTGTAAATTCAGAGGGTATGTGTGACAACCCGGATTTCTTAACCCAAAATCCAGACCGTTGAATCACCTGTTAAGGTGATCCCTTACTGAACACTTGGTACATCCACACGAAGTAGAACAAAGCTGATCACTCTAATTCTATAGATAGAGTTATCATATAGTTATGGCAAATAGAACTTTTCCTTTTAAAAGAGTGCAATACTATGCGACAAAAGACAAAATGAAAAAATGATGATTCTGTCCTAATGTAAAACATAAGCTTGACAGAACCGAAGCAAACCATCAGTGATAAACAATCATCACCCAAACAGTGGTTCAAAATAACCATATACATATCTCAAAAACCCAATATTCTAAACTAAAATAAAAAGGTTGGACATACCAAGCCTTGTACAAAATCTCCACACAATATCTCTAAAAATCTCCAAAGGGAAGAAATCCTCCCCCAGAAGATCCGATTCCTCCTCTGGTATGTAATCAGGATCTTCTTCTCGACCAAAATCCTCAATGCCAATCTCAGTGTCTATACCTGTGACGTATAGTCAAAGGGTGAGCTAACATCTATGCTCAATAGAGGAATATCACTAACATGAATAACATATCTCAAAGCATAGATTTTGTGACTGAATTTAAAGCACATATCATGAAACTGAACTTTTAGCTTTTTCTTTGAGAAATTTTAAATAGCCGAACTAGAAATACGCACACACACATGATTGGTTCTTAGTTATCAAGTCCTTACTCAACTCATTTTCATATTCTTCACACGATTCGAACTAACTTAAAAAATCTCCCAAGCGTATATAGCATTGAGAGCCCCAGTAATACTGATGGGAATCCCCAAACCACCGTGTTCAATGAATAATTTACACGACTTCCAAGCTCTTGAGCTATATTAATAGGGTCACTTGAGCTACAATGACAAGCCCCTGATCTAAGTTAACATGGTCACTTGTACTAGAATGACCGTTGGCCGGTCCACATGTACAAATATCCCGCTGTACTAGATACATGATGGGGATTCATTTCACGAAAACTTTAAATCTTTATGCAATTCTAACTTATAGTTATTCACCGTGTATTTGATCAGTGTGATTAATTATAGTTAGGTTTTGAGTTTCACATGCTTGCTTATTAGATTCACATACACACTTACTTATCACACTTTCTACATTTGCTTATCATATTCACGTACATACGTACTTGTCACACTTATCACATTTAACACATTCTTTATTTTATTCACACATGCACACACATGCTTCTCACATTCACATCATCTATACAAATCATTTAGGAAGTCATGATATTGAATTCCCCTACCTTACATGAAATTCACATCCAAATCACGTAAGGAAGGAGCACTAATCTTCATGCGCTATTCCAATCATAGCCTACATATCAAGGTATTTAAAAGTCATTAACTAATGCTTAAAAGACCACACACACCAAATATTAAGAGAGTTCTCAAAGAAAAATCAGAAATTGCCTTAACTTGCTCAGTCGCGTGAGCGAATCATATGGCACTTCACAGTCGCGCGAGCTCGCTCAAGCGACTATTGTTTGCTTAACTCTCTTGAGCTCAAGGCCTAAGATAGTCGCGTGAGTGTGGTTGATGTCGCTCGAGCAACTTCTCCAGGTCTTTCTCAGTCACACGAGCGACTGTTCAACACACTTTTCATGGCTATTATGAATCTTCACTCACGCGAGCAACTCAAGGTCACGCGAGCGAGGCAAAAAGTCGCGCAAGTGACTTTCGAGATTTCGGGGTTTCTTCTTCAAATTGGATTTTCTTGCCCTTTCTCTTTACACCTAACTTCCATACACAATAAATACACAACTTCTAGGGCATTAATTGCCCCTATTTATGACTATTAATCAACAACAAACCACATAAGATTACAAGATCTTACCTCATTTACTTGGCATGGATATGGGATCAAATGAAGGCATCCCTTGAAGCCATCGGATGGTTTCGGAGTCCACGCTCCCGCAATCACTACCATGATTCTCCCCCTCGATTCCCTTGCGATATTTCAAGCTTCAAATAAGAAGATTAAGAGGGAGATAAACACTCCATTAAAGAGGAATGCCCCTCTTCATAACATGCACAAACCCTCTCTCTCTAGGTCACTCCTTGGATCTACGAGAACAGTGAGAGTGATTCCTACTCTGGATTTCATACGGGCTTGAGCCCAAAGCACCTACACTCTTCCAAGTTCTGTCTCTCTCTCTCTCTCTTCCTTCTCTCTTCTCTCCTTTCTAGGTTTTCAAAGCAAAGAAGGGAAAGAAACTTTAACCTTTTCTTATAACTTGGGTAGCTTCCTTGTGTAGCACAAACACCCCACTTGGTGTTTCACATCACAACTTGGTTCACTTGTGAAGTCTGTACATCTAACTTAGGTGTTCTCTCATTCCTAGACATACTAAATGATATCACTACATCCAGAATGGCACAATGCCCCGCACCAACACACGTGTCGAGTTGGTCAACATGGTTTCCTAAGTTTTGGGGTTGTTACATTCTCCCTAACTTATAAAATTTCCGTCCTCGAAAATTGATCACAGAACCTGCTTTACCTTTGACATACATATCAAACTCCTCATACATTCCTATGGCAGACAATGTAAAACCAATAGGTATACTCATATCGTATACACAGCACATGTATATATATATATATTTTTTTTTTTCTTTTTTTAGCCTGCAAGCACACATATATCTATTCACATCTACACTAGTCATGACACATATGGTCACGTGTAGATACATTCCTGCATAAGCACCTCATCACACCCATATTTAATGACCACAAGGCCATACACCTCTCATTACCCTTGAAAATCATCCCATTCACAACTAGTTTGTGATCAATTTAACCACGCGTGTATCCACAGGTCATGCACACATTGAATAAACATCATACACAAAGACATTCAAAAGTAGATTGAGGGTGGCTAATCAATCCATTTCGCATATAAAGGACATAGATAAACCACCTTCAACCAATCCTAAATTCACACATGTATAACTGTTAAAACCCATCACATTAAGCACACACACATCTATATATCACGCAATTCGTCTATAAAAACAGTCAAGCCCCATTGAATTAGCCTTGGCCAATTCATCACATACCTGCAAGAGATACCTAATTCTCATACAATATGTTTTACACACCTAAAGCACCATATCCATGTACATAAAAGCATAGACAAGTAATCATTCACACATCACAAGCGATAACGTTGTATTTACTATTGTAACTATCCATAACATCCCAAAATTTAAAATGTTTGCTATTTCATAACTATTTAAAGTGTAAACCCAATATCCAAATGAACTATTTTTAGTAATTACAACTTTCCATCGACGCAATCCAATAACAAGGCTTGCTAATTGTGCTGAACTCTTCCGACTTAATGCATCCGCCACAACATTTGCTTTACCTAGGTGATATGAAATAAGCAATTGTAATCTTTACGAAACTCGATCCATCTTCTCTACCTTATATTCAAATTCTTTTGTAAATAAGTACTAGAGGGTCTTATGATGAGTAAAAATCTCAAAGGTCTGTCCATATAGATAGTTTCTTCATATCTTAGTGCAAAAATCACCGTGGCAAGTTCAAGGTCATGTGTAGGATAATTCTTTTCATGATCCTTGAATTGTGTTGATCTATTGGCAATGATTTTCTGGTTCTGGTTTAGCACATAGTCTAACCCGCTATGTGACGCATCACTAAACACCACAAATCCTTCAAAGGCTTGAATGGCAAGCACCCAGTGTAAGAAAGTTTTTCCTTAATTCTTAAAACTTTTCACATGCCGTAGTCCACCAAACTTTTTTATTCTTCCTTGTCCCAGTGTTTTAACTAAAAGCTTAGAAAATCCTTCTACAAACCTTCTGTAGTACCAATCCAAACCTAGAAAACCTCTCACTTTTGTGACCATCTTAGGTTGTACCCATTGTACCACGACCTCTATCTTAATTGGATCTACTGTGATAAAAGCTTCAAAGACAACATGTCCCAAGAAGCTCACCTATTCTAACCAATATTCACATTTGCTAAGCTTGGCACATAGCTGGTGTTCTCGCAATGTCTGTAATGCAATTTATAGATGTTTTTCATGCTCTTCCTTTGTCTTTGAGTAGATAAGGATGTCATCCACAAATACTACCACATACATGTCAAGATGTGACTTGAACACCCTATTCATGAGATCCATGAAAGAAGCTGGCGATTAGTTAAGCCAAAAGGCATCACTAGAAATTCATAATGCCCATATTTGGTTCTGAACGCCGTCTTCTGAATATCTTCGGCCTTAACTTTCAACTGGTGATATCCGAATCTCAAATCAATCTTTGAAAAGAACCTTGCTCCTTGTAATTGATCAAACAGACCATCGATCCTTGGAAGCAGATATTGCTTCTTGATTATCAACTTATTCAACTAGCAATAATCGATGCGTAATTTCATCGACCCATCCTTCTTAACAAATACGACCGGTGCTCCACAGGGACAAACACTTGGTCTTATGAACCCTTTATCTAAGAGTTCCTGCAACTGCTCTTTCAACTCTTTTAACTCAGTTACAGCAACTGTTAAGTGGTGAAATATGCCACTTTTCACCCTTTAACCTGACCATTGATGGACCTGTGAACACACTACTAAGTCTCTATCAAGTGCATTTTGTAGACAACAATAAAAGAGGACATTAATGTAGAAAACCACTCAAGAATGCCCGAAAAGGGGCTATCTCTCAGCACAGGACAAACCTAGCAACAGCACACCAGAGGGTAGCACATCATTGAACCCTTGGAGCGCGTGGCAATAGCAGGGCAAGGCGAAGGAAGTGAAAACAGGCTGAAAACATCCTATCGATTGGTCACCTAAAGACTTCGATAGGAGCTTAAAGCAAAGAAAGGGAGAAGTCGTGCAGTTGAAGAGGTTTCGATAGGATCTGAAGGCAGAAGAAGGATGGATTCGTGTGGATAGAGAAGTTCGATAGGATCCAAGAACCTATCGAGCAGCTGAAAGGAGGGAAGAAACCATCCTATCGAAAGCCTACCTGAGGCGTCTAGGGAACCTGTCGAATGGTTTCCTGAACCTATCGAGATGAACACGCTAGAACAGAACCTATCAAAGGGTACTTCAGCCTTTCAATAGGAGTGAGAGCAACCCTATCAAAAAAATAGCATGTAGAGCGGAACCTATCAAAATGATTCTCCAACCTGTCGAAGAGTCCCTCCAACCTGTCGAATACTCCAAACCAAGGACTGAGAAGGCTAGAACTCTAAGCGAAGGCTCATCCTATCGGAACCTATCGAATAGTTCTGATAACCTAGTGAAAGGACCAAAAAGCTCTATTTGAACCTATCGAAAGCTTTCTGAACCTATCGAAATCGTGTGTAGAACGTCTCAGAAATTCAGCTATGCATATGTTGTGATTTGGTGACCTACTACACGCAACCCGAGGTACTTGGTGACCGGCACGACGGTTCCAGAATATACCCTAGGAAACCCTAACCGACCCACATGCTCTAACAGAACTCTAACAAACTCTGAGGACCTTATAGAAGGGATTTTTGGTGGGAAAAACATAAGAGAAAGCTATATATAGTGACCCCCAATTGCAATTGGGGGGGATTGAGGTCTGAGCTAAATTCTAGAGATTAGAGCTTGCAGAGAAATTCTGTTTCCCTCCTTTAGCCCAACCATAGTTGGCTAATTCCCCTGGAGTAGCGAGGAGAAAGATCAGATCTGTAATTGGGTGAGGTTAAGAGTGCTATTGTAGGTTCCTAGCTGCACAGACTACAGATCTGAGAGTATTCCATTATAGAGTGACTTTGATTGCAATGTTAATGCTAATTTTAATGCTTTAATTAGATGTAAAGTTCCTTTAGTTCCATTTGGTGATCGATCAGATTTGTGTAGAGAAGTCTGTATATCTGCTCACCCACTTAACTGGTAGACCTCTTGGATACCACCTGATCTCCCTGGATCTGATGCTCATGTGATTCCTTGAGTCTGTGACCTGGGAATTACAACATCTGTAGTGGTTTTAATTGTTCTAATTGATGCTCTAGCTTTGAAGGAGATCCCTAGGATGGCCTGTGACCATTAAAGTGGACAGATCATAACCTTAAGATGAATCTAAGCTCAGGCTCCAATTGGATTCATCTGCTGCAATCCATGGATTCGATAAAATCTATAGGATGGTCTATGACCATTAAAGTGGACATATCATAGCCTTAAGACCAGGTGGATCTTGTGATTTTGAGTGGAATTTATACCCTGCAGCTGTGCTTATAGCTAGTTGAGGGAATTGTGTGCTCTGAACTTCTGTAGAATGATTAATCGAATCTGATTTCAGTGAAAACCAACCTCCAAGTTACTCTTCTCCATTTTATGTTCTTTTTACCTCTTTCCCCTGCAAGATCTAAGATCCTAAACTCGATCCAAGTTAGTTTTTGTTCAATTTTAGCTTAGCTTAAGTGACAATCCATTTCAAACCTCTGCCCTGTCTTTTAGCTAAATTAGTAATAGTTAGGGTACTAGATCTAATTTAGATCTGGAGAGTTATCATATTTTTAAACTAGCCTCCCTGTGGACATTCCCTTATTCACCATTTTTGTAAAACTTCCAACAACAGATCCTGATTACTTGCAGGTTTGTGTGAGTGTGTCTGCCTAGTTTCATTGATGATTTTAGACCCTCATTTGAGGGTAGGCAAACACTCCAACAAATTTTTGGCACTGCTGCCGGGGAGGTATGTTTAGAAATTGATAGATCTAAGTTTTGATCGTAGATCTGTAGTTTTTGTTTAATTTTTACTAACTGCATTTGTAAGTTGTATTGTTTTTCAGTATTTTGTGTGCATTTCATCAGATCTAAGGCTACCAGTGAGAGGAGAATCGTGCTGGAGACTGCTCTGTAGTTTGCATCCCTCTACTCCCCTTTTATTTTTTAGATTTATTGATAATTTTTGTTAGAGTAGTTAGAAAATTTGGTTGATTCTGCTTGTTGTGTTGAGGATCGATTCTGCATTCAGAATCTGAGTGTTGTATGTTTGGTAGAAGAACTCTGCAACCTCAGATTATTCCACTAAATCCAGAGATTGAAAGACTTCTCAGATCCAGACCAACTACACTCACATCAGTTGTATTTGATTCTGTAGAAATGGGTGAGCAACGGCAGCCGAGAACCCTTAAGGAGTTTAATGCACCAGGGATCTATAATTCTCCCTTCTGCATTCAATTCCCATCTGCTTAGGGAAACTATGAGATAAAATCATCTATCATTCAAATGTTGCCCTCATTTCATGGCCTGACCAAAGAAGACCCCTACAAGCACATTGATGAGTTCTTAGGACTGTGCACTATATTTAATATCATAGGTTTGGGGGAGGAGGCCACCAGGATGAGACTCTTTCCTTTTTCATTGAAGGACAGAGCCAGGACCTGGTTGTCCTTGCTTCCACCCAATCGCATTCAGTCCTGGAGTGATCTCCAATGTCAATTTCTGGCCAAGTTCTTCCCTATGTGAAAAACCAACCAGTTGAGGAAGGGTATCATCCCTTTTACCCAAGATCCAACTGAAGATTTTCATCAATCCTGGGAGAGATTTAAGGAACTCTGAAAGAAATGCCCCCCCCATCAAATCCCTGAATGGCAATTGGTTCAAAGCTTTTATCAGGGAATTGATGCCAAAAGCAGAGATATGATTGATGCCTCCTGTGGTGGCACCTATCTCCATAAAACTGCTGAGGAGGCATGGGAGCTCTTTAACATTATTAGTGAGAACTCTATGCATAGGGAAACCGTAGCAAGAGATCAAGAGCCTCCTAAATTGGTGAAGGAGAATACCTCAAGAAGGAAGATATATGAAGTGAGTGTGCCAAGTGAGTTGGAAAGGAAAGTGGACAGCCTAACTCTGAAATTTGATAGGCTGATGGGAGCAATGCAGTCACCTGTGGCTGCTAGAGTGGAGGAGGCATGTGCCATATGCGAGTCCCTGCTCACCCCCTGGAAGAATGCCCATCTGCTGATCAGTTTCCTAATTTTAAAACAACATGGCTTCTTCTTTGGGTACCAATGGAGGAACCACCCCAATCTGAGGTGGCGACAAGATGCATACCCTAGCCAGCAGCAGCAGCCCCAGCTGCCCATGCCCTACAGAAATGCTCAGCCCTATCGAGAAGGCTATGCCCCAAGGCCTCAGTATCAGCAACCCATGGCCCAACCTGTAGCTCCTTCTATGCAGCAAGCTGCACCTTCTCCAACTGTGAGAACACCATCCTTTGAGGAACAAGTTCTATCTTCACTGTAGAGCTTGAACACCTTAACCCAAACTGTGCACTCTTACAACCAGAGCATAAAAAAGATAGAGGACCAACTTGGTCAGCTGTTTGATGCTCTGACTAGGAGAGAGGGAGGAAGGTTGCCTAGCCAACCACAGGACAATCCACAAAGGCAGTTTATAGTGGGTGAAGTTTCCTCCACCTATGAGAAAGCCAAATCTGTTACAACTTTGAGAAGTGGTAAGTTAGTGGACAACCAAGTGGACTGTGAGCCTGTGAGGAACTTGGAGGAAGAAAATGAAGTGATTTCTACCAGCACACAACAAAGACCACCAGTGGTGGGCTTGCAGGAACAATCAACTATGAATAAAGAGGATAATGAGGATCCTCAAAAAACTCAAAAAGAAAGAGGCCCCATTGGTTAAGGCTGCAGGTGAGGGAGCAATCCCACATTTGCCATTCCTAAGGCACTACAAGCACCTTCCCCTTTTGATAAAGGGCAAGTAAAAATTGAAGAAATGATGGAGACTTTCAAGCAAGTAAAGATCAATTTGCCTTTACTTGATGCCATTAAACAAGTCCCAGCCTATGCCAAGTTTTTAAAAGAACTATGTACCCATAAAAGATAATCCAAGATACACATATCCAAGAAAGTTTTTTTAGCAGAGAAAGTGAAACAAATTTTGTCGATTGCAACCCCAACCAAATTCCAAGACCTTGAAACCCCCACAATCCCCTGCATCATTGGGGATCACATCATTGATAAAGCCTTATTAGATCTGGGAGCCAGTGTAAATTTGCTTCCATATTCAGTATATGAGAAGCTGGGCTTAGGCAAATTGAAGCCCACACATGTGGTCCTCCGCTGGCTAACAGATCTAAAAGGAAACCTATGGGGATAATTGAGGATGTTTTGATTGGAGTTGACAAATTTTTCTATCCTGCTGACTTTTTGGTATTGGACATGGAACCAAGCAAATGTGTTTCTTCCATACCTGTGATTCTAGGCAGGCCCTTTTTGGCCATTGCCAATGCCTACATACAATGCAGGTATGGGATCATGGAAGTGTCATTTGGAAACATGAAGGTTAAGCTGAATGTGTATAAAAGTGGCTATCAACCCTCTCCTGAAGAGGCTTGCTTTTCCATTAATGCCCAAAAGAAAGTGATGCATGATAGTCCACATTGGCTGGTGTAGGACAATGTTTGGTTCATAGATGAAAAACTACACCCAAGGAATGGACACTGGCTGAGGAAAAGATCTATAAAAAGTGCCAAGTTTGATGAGCTTGAGGGGACTATGGACCTTCCAGACCCTCCAGATTAGCCCCTACAGACAGTATGTATCATATGTACCATACTTTGTTTTTGTTTTAGGTGTTTACTTTATTGTTAATTAATTTTTTTTATTATTTCTTACAACATGAAAAAAAGAAAAAAAAATTTAGGGAGAGAAACAAAATTGCCATGCTTAATACTAGGACATCATTTCAGTATTACTAGTTATCCTGAGATAACGGGAGCTTGGGCTGTGAAAACAAATCAGAGCAAAGATCAGAGATTTAACCCCTCGAGTGCTGAAATTTAAAGTACCTCGAAATGCAGCCTTATTTGGTTTTTAGAAGTTTTCGACAGGTCAAGTTCACCTTTCGATAGGTCACATGGTGATTTCGGCAGGATGTTCGATGGTTTCGATAGGCATTGCACTTCTCGACAGGTGAAATTAACTTTTCGATCGATTAAAAAGAGCAAAACGGAGATTTCGATAGGTTCTAGATACTAATCAGGAACCTATCGAAATGAAGACTCAGCTGTCGTTTAAACTGATCGAAAGGATAGTTCCACCTATCGGGATCCTATCAAATCATCTCCTTTCAAAGTTTTGTCTACTATGTTTTCGACAGGATGCATGAACCTATCGAAACCATCCAGTTCACCCGATCGGAATCGTATTCCACCCCTTATATACCTGTCAATTGGTCATTTGTACCTCATTCCATACCTTCTGCAAATCCCTAGCTCTTTTCCTCTCTCTTTCGCCTTCCTCTTTCTCCTCTAAATCCTATCCCTCTTTCAAACCATTCAGTCCCAATTAACTATCAACACTGACAACCAGACCCTCATGACCTCATGTCTCCAATCAATTCAATCCACCCTTACCCCATCCTATTCTGCTACTCAACCCCCTCACATATCCCCTCCTGCTTCCCCTATACTTACCCCACACCATGCGACTGCCCAGCCTGAGGACGTGGCCGCACCAGCTCTCCCCATACTTTCCTCACCACAAGCCACTCTACCGTCCTCCCTAAATTTATTGGCCTTCGTAGTAGCTGAATCCCCTCTACCTTTCACCACCCGTCCACCTATTTTCCAAGATGCCTCTAACCAAACTGATCACTGGGATGCTCTGCATCTTTCCACCCCCTCCTCTTCATCCACTACACCCTTATCCTTGCCCATTGTCCTTAGGCAATCCATGTACATACCCCCTTACCTCACCCTGCTGTATACCATGAGGGACAACCCTTACATCCACAGGGATGTCCTGAGAGGTATGGTTTCACTCTGAGCTTCCGTTGAGGCCCCTTATGAGGAGAGGATTGCCAACATCGAATTGGAACACCGAATTCAACTCCACGATATCTCTCAAGGGTGGTCGGAAATCTCGACTCGTTATGAGTCAACAAAACAATTGGCAGCTGCTGAGAGTCTCATTGCCAAATATGAGAAGAAGAATTTTGAGCTTCTCAAGAAAAAATTAGCCAATGCTCAGGAGATACTCAAGGCCACTAAAGAACTCTCTGATGCCAACCTGCTCTATGTTGCCAAACAAATTGGCATTTTGGAGAAAAAGGTTGCTTCCCTTACCTCTCATCCATTTCAACCTACCCCTCTTGCCACCGCACCTCCTCCTGCACCTCCTGCCACTCAACCCTGTCCCCCCTACAACTCAACCTCCTCCCACTCCCCCTGTGGATATGCACCCTCCTCCAGCCCAGGAGCCTCCCCCTCCAAAATCTAAAAGGGCTCCCCCAAGAAGAAAGTTACTACCAAAAGATTTGCTCCCTCTGCTCCCCCTGCCAAGAAAGGAAACAGGCCTGTTGCCCAGTCTAAAGCCAGACCTCCCACCCAGCCCCCAACCCAACCTGATACCTCTTTCACCTTACTATCAAAGGAGGGAAGAAGGAAAACTGCTGCGGCTGTTGGATTGGACGCCACTGCCCTTTTTCCGTCCGATTCAGATTCTGATTATGTTGTTGCTATTGACCCTAAAGGAAAACAACCTGCTGCCCAGTCTGAGGAGACACCAAAGAGGCCGTAACCGAGGGCTAAATCTAATGGCAAAGCTCCCTTATCCAAGGATGAGCTGAAAAACCTGGCTGACCTCTACGATTGGCCTGATGATACCTGCAAATAGCTATGGCAACTTGTTGTTTTAGTTTCTTCCTCCTTTTTCTCATGTATATATTTGGCATTGTAATACATTTTGTCTTCATGTAGTTTTTTTGTATGTCTCTTTTCCCCCCATGCCTCTCCCCTAATTTCATGCTGTCAACAGTGAGGACACTGTTTGGTTTAGGTTTGGGGGTATGGCATGTATGCCAATAAATTAATTACTTTTAGTACAACTAAGCTAAAAAGAAGTGTTTGGAATTAATTAGAGTAAATTCTCACTGGATTTTTTTTTAAGAAAACAACTATTTGAAACTGAAATAAGTCGTAGTCCAATAGACTTCATGAGGCAAATGTCAACGATTTGTGAAAAATAATTTTGATGTGCAGTAAACCTGAAATGAGAGGATATTGTGAAGACACACCCCTGAAAATTAGATGGAAGGCCATACCCAGTGAGATTTGGGCCTGAAAAATTTTCATTGAAGAGTGTTTTGACAATTTTTCTGCTCTAAGAATTGATTGGATCTAATTTTAATCACTAGAAGTTAGGCAATTCCAAGTTGAAACAGCTTGACAACATTCATGACATTTAGGACATGAAGTAAGGCCATCCCTTGGTCAGTTTGAGCTTAAAATGTCCCACCTTTGAACTGCCCTTGATGCCAACCACTTGAGCCTTAAAAGTCCCAATTTTCTTTGATGAAAACCATAAATTTTAGACCCAAAACCTTTCGACCTATTTCAGTTCACCCCCAATCTGAGAACTCAGGAAGAGAAAGGAAAAGCAAGGATTAGAGGAGCAAGGTGTTAAATTTGGTTGGAAGAAAGATAAACACAGTTGGTTGTATTTGTGGTATTCTAATTTAAAAAAATAATAATAATAATAATAAAATAAAATAAAAAATAGAGGAAAAGAATGAGAGAGAGAAGTCATTTCATTGAAAGATTGAAAGGAAGAGAAGAAGCTAGCCACTTTGGCTCTGAAAATTCAAGAAATAGATAGAATTGTGCAGAAATCAAGGTGTTGGCTAGACCACCTCCCTACCTTTACTGATTTCTCAATTTGAATTCCTTTTACCCTCTCATTCTTTTACAAACCTCATCCCTAAGCCACATTACAACCCAATAAAAAGACCTTACTGATCTGGAATGGATTGAGCTGTCATGTGGAGATAAGGATCTGTCTAATCTATGGTGAAAAGAGTTAGAAAAGTTCAGAAATTAGAGCAATGCCTATGCTCATGCTTTCAACCCTATTTGAGGACTGTAACTGCCTTGAGCTTTATGAAATTCTACACCCTTCATTGTTGTTGTGAGTTAACAGCCCTGGTGAGACTTGGGCCTGAAACCCAATTTGAGGGCGTAGTATCAAAATAGAATTCTCAAATGAAAGGTGAGCCATGCATCAATCTTCAGACACAATGCCTTGACATGAACCAATTGATGATGAAGGAATTACTACAAAACTTCATGTTTTAAGTTGGTGACTTTTTTGCTGAAAACCCTCTAGAACTGAAAAGACATGATGAGAATTTATTCTAGTTTACTGAAATTTTGTTGAGCAGGATGTACTATTATTAATTAACTTTATTGGGGAAGTTTGTGGGTACCTTCACGGAAAACCTTCAGGAGACTTCACTCCTCTACTAGGGATCACCTAGGGGTTTAAAAGGCTTGGCGCATATGCTAAACGCATCCGTGCTCCCTACGAAAGTGGCATTTTTATTTTCTTTTAATTCTCCTTTGCTCAGGGACTAGCAAAGCTTAGGTTTGGGGGTATGTTAAGTGGTGAAAAATGCCACTTTTCACCCTTTAACCTGACCATTGATAGACCTGTGAGCACACTAATAAGTCTCTGTCAAGTGCATTTTGTAGACAGCAAAAAAAGAGGACATTAATGCAAAAAACCACTCAAGAATGCCCAAAAAGGGGCTATCTCTCAGCACAGGACAAACCCAGCAACAGCACACCAGAGGGTAGCACATCTTTGGACCAATGGAGCGCGTGGCTACAGCAGGGCAAGGCAAAGAAAGTGAAAATAGGCTGAAAACATCCTATCGATTGGTCACCTAAAGACTTCGATAGGAGCTGAAAGCAAAGAAAGGGAGAAGTTGTGCAGTTGAAGAGGTTTCGATAGGATCTGAAGGCAGAAGAAGGATGGATTCGTGTGGATAGAGAAGTTCGATAGGATCCAAGAACCTATCGAGCAGTTGAAAGGAAGGAAGAAACCATCCTATCGAAAGCCTAACTGAGGCCTCAAGGGAACCTGTCGAATGGTTTCCTGAACCTATCGAGATGAAGACGCTGAAACAAAACCTATCGAAGGGTACTTGAGCCTTTCGATAGGAGTGAGAGCAACCCTATCGAAAGGATAGCATGCAGAGTGGAACCTATCAAAATGATTCTCCAACCTGTCGAAGAGTCCCTCCAACCTGTCGAATACTCCAAACCAAGGACTGAGAAGGCTAGAACTCTAAGCGAAGGCTCATCCTATCGGAACCTATCAAACAGTTCTGAGAGCCTAGCGAAAGGACCAAAAAACTCTATTTGAACCTATCGAAATCTTTCTGAACCTGTCAAAATCATGTGCAGAACGTCTCAGAAATTCAGTTGTGCATAGGTTGTGATTTGGTGACCTACTGCACGCAACCTGAGGCACTTGGTGACCGGCACGATGGTTTCAGAAGATGCCCTAGGAAACCCTAACCGACCCACGTGCCCTAACAGAACTCTAACAAACTCTGAGGACCTTATAGAAGGGATTTTTGGTGGGAAAAATAGAGGATAAAGCTATATATAGAGACCCCCAATAAGGAGCTTTTGACATTGGCTCCATGCTTGGAGCTAAGTCAATAGCGAACTCCACTTTCGTATCTGGTGGTAATCCTAGTAGTTCTTTAGGAAATACATCGACAAAATTACAAACTATCAAGATCTTGGCGATGTCATTCTTTTCCTCTCATTGTTCTTTCAGGAACGCGAGGTAGCCACTGCAACCATTTCTCATCAAATGATTGGCTCGTATTGTGAAGATGAACAGTGTAACTTTAGCTTTGTCACCGATAAATAGAAATGACTTCTCCTTCGATGGAATTTTTCGTAGGCAATCAACGCTTGCATAATAAGTGGATAGCCAATCCATGCCAAGAATTACATCGAACCCTTGCATTTCAAACAATATGAGATCTGCTATTATCTCTCGATCTGTAACTCGTACAATGATCGATCAATATAAGATATCCATGTTCACTGAATTTCTCATAGGAATCGATATGGATAAAATAATATCCAATGACTAGGGCATGATCTTCAATCTTTTCGCAAACTAAGGAGTTATAAACGACTGAGTAGACCCTGGGTCTATCAAGAATCGTTGCTCATAACAACAATAATCTCTTTCTCTATATAGTTGTAAAGTACCTACGTTATGTACTAAACTATTTTATATGCACGGTAGAATTTAACACTTAACGTAAGTAGGAATTCGTTATAAATTTAACACTCACTGAAAGGTAGAAATTTAAAAGATCATCTATGTCTATGCACCTTCATAAAAAAAAAATTTCACGAAGGAATTTTATTAACAATCGATAGAATATTTTACCTTGGATGATCTCATTATTTGTCTTAGCATCTTAGGCATTGACCGCATATGCACATCCTTGAACCGTAGGCCTCGTAAAATTTGTAGGCCTAGGTGTTGTGGCTGAAGATACTCCTTCCTTTCTTAATTTAGGGAAATCTCTAATTATGTGCCCCATCTTTCCACATTTGAAACATGTGCTTGTACCCCATTGACATTTCGAAGTCTTGTGTGGCTTCCCACAATGCGTACACTTCTCCAAAGGGGTAGATGAAGCAGCACATGAAAATCCCTGAGTAATTGATTCCCCTAACATGAAGGTAGGACCAGGCGGATGATAAGACCTCGTAGGTAGCAAAAAAGATGGCTTAAAATAATTACTTTGGTTTGGATGCCTTGGTGTTGGTGCTGTGAACCTTGGTTTGTTATTTGTAGGTTCATAGCCACCCGATCTTCCTTGATTCGTCTTTCCTTTGTTTTGTTGGTCTTGCCATTTGTACATGTCCTTAATATCTTTCTCAACAATGATTGCCTTGCCCATAACGGCCCCACAGATCTCCAATTCTAACATGGAAATCCTATCCCGTATGTTTTGCCTTAGACCGCACTCAAATTTATTTGCTCTTATCAGCTCGGTGGACACATACTCTGGGGCGAATCTTGATAATCTGGTGAACTCTGTACCATAGTCTTGTACGGACATAGTTCCTTACTCTAGGTCCATAAATCTAACCGCCAATTGGTTTATGACCTGTTTGGGAAAGTATTCCTTGTTGAATACCCTCACAAACTCCTCCCAGGTCCACATCTAATTGGGATTTTCTTGCTCTCTAATTCTTAGCACACTCTTCCACCATGGATCCGCATCGCCCTCTAATTGAAAGGAAGCCTAGCTTACCTTCTCTTCCTCTCTGCAGGGTAACCTCTGAAGAAGCTTTTCTATTTGGTTAAGCCATTTCTCGACTTCAAACGAATCATTTTGGCCATAGAAAATTGGAGTCCTTAATATTCTAAACTCCACAAAAGTTGGTTGTGTGGGTTTAGTAGGTAGTATTGGCGGTGGAGTTGGTGGTTGATGGTTATTGTTATTGTGTGTCATCATCAACACCGTCTACTGTGCTATTACATTGGCCACAACCTCCATAGCTTGAGCCATTTGCTCACTATCACTTCCCTCCCAATTTTCCTCCTCTGGAGGACCTCTATCACCAATCGGGATCCGATTTGTTCCTATGGAAATCCCTTCATTACCTCTTGTACTTCTAGTACGACCTCCTCTAAGTTGACCCCTAGCTAACATCTTAATTTGTTACATGAAGCAAAAGTTTCATTAACAGAGGTCCCTATACTCTGACAAAATCTCAAACTAAACACACATGTCTAGGTTTCGTCAAAAATTTCTAAAGCCAAAGATTTGATACCAACTGTGACAGCCCGAATTTCCTAACCTGAAATCCGGACCGTCGGATCACCCGTTAAGGTGATCGCTTACTTACTGAACACTTGGTACATCCACACGAAGTAGAACAAAGTTGATCACTCTAATTACGCAGATAGAGTCATCATATAGTTATGAAAAATAGAACATTTCCTTTTAAAAGAGTGCAATACTATGCGACAAAAGAAAAAATGACAAAATGACGGTTCTGGCCTTATGTAAAACATAAGCTTGACAGAACCGAAACGAACCACCGGTGATAAACAATCATCACCCAAATAGTGGTTCAAAATAACCATATATATGTCTTGAAAACTCAATATTCTAAACCAAAATAAAAATGCTGGACATACCAAGCCTTACATAATATCTCTACAAATCCCCTAAGGGAAGCAATCCTCTAACAGAAGATCTGATTCCTCCTCTGGTATGTAATTGGAATCTTCTTCTCAGCCAGAATCCTCAATGTCAATCTCAGCGTCTGTACCTGTTACGTATACTCGAAGGTGAGCTAACATCAAAGCTCAATAGAGGAATATCACTGACATGAGTAACATATCTCAAAGCATAGATCTTATGACTGACTTTAAAGCAGATATCATGAAACTGAACTTTTAGCTTCTTTTTTTTAAATTTTAAATAGCTGAACTAGAAATGTGCACACACACATGATTGCTTCTTAGTTATCAAGTCCTTACTTAACTCATTTTCATATTCTTCACATGATTCGATCTGACTTTAAAACATAACTTAAATAATCTCCCAAGCATATATAGCATTGGCAGCCCCAGTAATACCGATGGAAATCTTCGAACCACCGTCATTTAATGAACAATTTATACGATTGCCAAAAACGTTAGCTAAGTTAACAGAGTAACTTGAGCTACAATGACAAGCCCCTGATCTAAGTTATTAGGGTCACTTGTGTTAGAATGACCATTGGCAGGTCCACATGTATAGATATCCTACCATACCAGATACATGAGGGGGATTCATTTCAGAAAAACCTTAAATCTATGTGTAATTTTAACTTATAGTTATTCACTGTGTAGTTGATCAGTGTGATTAATTATAGTTAGATTTTGAGTTTCACTTGCTTGCTTATTATATTCACATACACACTTACTTATCACACTTTCCACATTTTCTTATCATATTCACATACATACTAACTTGTCACACTTATCACATTTAACACAGTCCTTATTTCGTTCACATGCACACACATGCTTATTGGCTTCACATCATCTATACAAATCATATAGGAAGTCATGATATTGAATTCCCCTACCTCACATGAAATTCACATCCAAATCACTTAAGGACAGAGCACGAATCTTCATGCGCTATTCCAGTCATAGCCTACATATCAAGGTATTTAAAGGTCATTAACTAATGCTTAAAAGACCACACACACCAAACATTAAGAGAGTTCTCGAAGAAAAATTAGAAATTTCCTTAACTTGCTCAGTAGCGAGCGCGAGCTCCAAGGTCTCGCGAGTGAGTCATATGGCACTTCAAGTTGCGCGGACTCGCTCATGCGATTGTGGTTTGCTTAACTCTCTTGAGCTCATGACCTGAGACAATCGCACTAGCGAGGCTGATGTCGCGCGAGCGACTTCTCCAGGTCTTTCTCAGTCGCGCGAGCGACTGTTCAACACACTTTTCACAACTATTTTGAAGCTTCACTCGCGCGAGCAACTGAAGATCGCATGAGCGAGGCAGAAAGTCGTGCAAGCGACTTTCAAGATTTTGAGGTTTCTTCCTCAAATTGGATTTTCTTTCTCTTTCTCATTACACCTAACTTCCACACAAAATAAATACATAACTTCTAGGGCATTAATTGCCCCTATTTATGACTATTAATCTACAACAAACCACCTAAGATTACAAGATCTTACCTGATTTACTTGGCATGGATTTGGGGTCTAATGAAGGCATCACTTAATGCCATCGGAAGGTTTCAGAGTCCATGCTCCCGCAGTCACTACCACAATTCTCCCCCTCGATTCCCTTACAATATTCCAAGCTTTAATTATGAATATTGAGAGGGAGATCAACACTCCATCAAAGAGGAATGCTCCTCTTCACCACATGCACAAACCCTCTCTCTCTAGGTCACTCCTTGGGTCTACGAGAATAGTGAGAGTGATTCCTACTATGGATTTCATACGGTCTTGAGCCCAAATCACATACACTCTTCCAAGTTCTCTCTCTCTCTCTTCCTTCTCTCTTCTCTCCTTTCTAGGTTTTCAAAGCAAAGAAGGGAAAGAAACTTTACCCTTTTCTTATAACTTGGGTAGCTTCCTTGTGAAGCACACCCACTTGGTGTTTCACGGCACAACTTGGTTCACTTGTGAACTCTATACATCTAACTTAGGTGTTCTCTCATTCCTACACATACTAAATGATAGCACTACATCCAGAATGGCACAATGCACTACATGATTTCCTAAGTTTTAGGGTTGTTACAGTATGCCCTCAATGTAATTTGTAATGATTTTCTCGTATTTATGAAAGTGGCTTTTTTGTCATCATTTATCTTTGCGGATTATTTTTAGTTTCATAGATTGGCTTAATCTAGTTTGATTTGGCTTAGTTTGGTCCATTCTTTTTGGGTTATTTTAGTTTGGTCATTGGTTAGTTTTGGGTGGGTTTTAGTTCATGGCTTAGTTTCTTTGCGCATGAATAATCGTCGTGCGCGTATGGGTGAGGGCCTTTTTCAATTTTCGGGGAATTTGCCTTAAGTTTTGGAGTGTTTAGAGTGGTTAGGTGTATATGTGAATTTTGTGTTCTTGGTTTTGTTCTATGTATAATTTTATAGTTTAGTCTCCAGCTGCTGCTAGTTTGGTATATTTTTTTCGTTATACCTGGGGAATTGCGTGCATGTGGAAGGGTGCATAATTCAATTACGCGCCAATTTATCTATGCATTATTGAAGGGTGGTCAGTGGATTAATTGTGTGTCGTATATTAAACATGTGTTTCGATTACAAGCCCCAGCGTGGGCGCGTGATTAAACGATCAGTAGTTATTTGGAGCAGACATTCAAGCACCGGATTGAATTCCACATGCAGTTCCTTGCATGTATTCTCGATTCTGTGCTAGGTGGGTAGTGCTAGATTGGATCGTCGCCACTCCGGTTTGGCGGGGGGTGAATTGTGTGTGGATGAGTTGGCACACATATTTGAATTTGTGCCCTAAGGTGAGCTCGTAATCGAGTTATGCGCCCGATGGCAGGCGTGCGATTGACCTGGTATCTATATATTCATGGGTTCATTTGAAATTTCTTCATTCCTTTCTTAACTTTTACCTTATTCGGTGATCCGAAGGCTGATTTGGATGTCTTTTCTTTCATTCTTCGTCATTTCTCGGGTTCTTCTTCCTGAGATGATCCCTGATAGTGACGTGCTTTGGAGGTGTCATGGTGGTCGAAGTGGGCATTATTAGAGGTGCCGTCGTGGTCGAGAATGGGAGCACAATGGATGGTATACATCCGTCATTGTTGTTAGATGGAGGAGGCAGAGGAGGTGGAGATGGCGGAAGGGAGGGAAGTCTTACAAATGGTTGGAAAGGTGTTACCCAATCAATCCTCCCCTCACTTTTTTGTTGCTTCTAATTAGACTCTCTCCCCCCCCACTGTGTATTGTGTCTGTTTTGGGTTCGTCAGTTTTCATTTTGGGTTGTAGGTTAGATTCTAGGTTTTTATTTTAGGTTGTATTTTCATGGGATATGCTCTCGATGACTCCTATAAAGATCGTTGTTATGAATGAAATTTTATTTATTTATATCATTTTCCTTCTTCCTTTTCTTGTTTTAATCTATTTTGATTTAATTCAATCAATGTGTGTGCGTGCGTGGTTAAGATATATGTATATGTATGTCTCAAGGCCTTGTCGGCTTTTTTTTTTGTTCGGGTTCAGTAATTACGCGTGCCTATGAGAGCGTGTAATCTAATTATGCGTAGAATCCACTGCGCATGATAATTGGGGAGAGGACAAATTATGCGCATTTTAAGGGGTGCATAACTTCATTACGCGCCTCTCAGCTAGTGTGCGATAGAAGGGTCAAGAAGGGTCATCCAAGCGGATGTGCAGGTGCATTTGGGTTACGTGTGTGGGTTAGGGCATGTGATTCTGATTGTGCACATAGTACTCGATGCTATTTCAATTTGCCATTTTGACAAAGCGGATGGGGCTTCCAATTAAGTGCCCTATTTTGTGAGTGTGAGTTGGAATGTGTGCGCGTTTCTGAATGCGAGATTTGCTTGCGCGTCCAAGCCTAGGCACGTGATCAGTCGAGGTCCTATATAAACCCAAGACTTCTCTCATTTCTCCATGCGTTCTGACTTTCTCAAATTTTCTTGCCTCCTAGCTCCCTTGTGCCTTGTTTCTCGTGTTTTTCGTGATATTTTGCAATCCATTTGTCAGATTTCGGCATCATTGATTGCGTGTTGTTCAGTTTTTCAAGTTTTTCGTCCTAAGATGGCTTCTGATGGTAGGGATCGACATTACCTAACTGCTTCAGATTTGGAACTTGGGGAGGCTTCGGAGGGTCAGATGCTCGAGGCTCTGCCCATGGAGGGAGAGGAGACTCCCATGATGGTTGGAGAGGGTGCTCCTGAGATGGTTGCCGAAGAGGATGCACCCGAGGCTGATGGAGGTGCTGACGTCGATGGTACTGAGGATGCTGCTCCGCCTCGTGCTCCACATCCGAATCACATCCCGTTGGAGGAGCTCTTCGCTAGGTACCAGGTAGGTGCCCGAGAACAAGATTTTCCTTCTTTATTTCCTTGGCACTTAGGTTATAAATTAGATTTCTAGGCTATGTAAGCCCATTTATTTTATGCAGAACCTGCACTTAATTATAGTGTGTGTGCATTCTTGCATCATACTTGTATATAGTTTTAGGTCACTTTTACTTTGTCGCTCTGTATTATTTTTCATGTTTTGCATGCTTATTGTAGATTTTTTTCATGATTACTGCATGTTTTCTCTCATTGTTGTCACATAGTTTGTCATTATCTGTATTGTTATCTTGTTTTCATGCTGTCACTTTAGTTGTTAATTTTTCATGTTTGTTATTATTATTTCGTTGTTGGTTTGTTTAATCATGGCCAGTTATTATCATTAGTGGTTTCTAGCTATTAGTATTTTTACATATATTTATATATATATTGTTTTATGTGTTTTTATATATTTTTGTCGTAGTTGTTTATTGTTATCAATATTAGTAACATTATTATTCTCATTATTCTAGCTTTTATTATTATCTTTATTGATTAGGCCTTATTATTACCAGTGGATCTAGACCAGGAGTGGTTCGAGTCGCCTGGTTTTCTGATACTTTTGCTAGCGGGTTTGTTCCTTCAAGGCATCACTCGGAGAAGAGAGAGGTATACCAGGAGCGTCCCGAGGCGATGGAACTCCGCGAGGTTGTGACTTTTTTTGGTGTCGTATTATTTTCTTCTTTGACTCAGGGGTTTGTGATGGGTCAATTTTTTACTCTTCTCTGGGACCTAGATCGAGTCCCTACGTACGCTTGGGGTGCGACAGCTTTGACGCATCACTATGAGCAGCTGTACCATAGAGGGAGAGGTGTCACCACTATCGGAGGCTTACCCCCCTTCCTTTAGGTGAGTTTTAGTTAGTCATTAGTTTTTATAGCATCTTTGGTGTCTTGTCTTCCTTTTAGCGATCATTTTGATGTTTGTTTTTTTTTTCTTAGTTTTGGGCATATGATCACTTCCCATTTTTATGCCCACGGGTCCCAACGGAGATTGCTTTCACTTTCCCGTGGATGCACATATGTCGAAGGGTGATTGGGCACCGCGACCAGACTTTTGACCGCCAGACCACACTAGGTCTCTTCGAGGACATGCACGCAAGGCAGGTATGTCTTCCTCGTGTTGCTATTTCATTTTGTTTTGAGTTTTAGGATTTATTGATAGCTTATTTTATTTATTTATAGCCATAGGTCATTTGGACGCCTTACGCAGCCGAGGAGGATGCTGAGCAGCCGGTGATTCAGTCTAGCCAGCCCTTCTTTGGAGTGGACATCTGGGTCCATTATTTCTAGAAGGTGGAGCATATCCACCTATCACGTGTAACACGGTAGTTGGGGACCCCTCAGGGAATCCCTTTAAAGGTTCATCACCTTGTGGTGAGGAGGATGACTAGTCCCCTTGGGCGGGACTTTGCGCTGAGGATGAGGCCTCAGATTAATGATTTTAGAGGCAGGGGGGCCAGGGTGTCAGGGGCACGAGGTGAAACGGATGCCCGAGAGTTTGCAAGGTTGTTCCAAGATATCAGCGGTGGCCGACTGACACCACGTCCTTTCCACGAGAGCGGTTCCTTTACTATTGGCGGTCCCTATCCTGCCTCGGCGTTGAGGGAGAGACTAGCCGTGTTAGAGCAGAGCCATCTCGACCCTGGCATTCGCGGAGCGATGGACACCCTTCACAGGGCGATGGAACATATGGGGAGTGTTCCTCGTCCTGACGAGGAGATGTTGAGGTCTCTGACGATCTCTATAGCTGATGTGAAGACAACAGAGGATTAGTTGAGGGCCTCATTGATAGAGGCTCGCCAAGCTCTGGTGAGTTGTTGGCATATTTCGTTTGTTGTATTTGGTCTAGGCTTTTTTGCTTCGATTAAGGAATTTATTTTGGCTTCAATTATTCAGGGTACGTTGGAGGCTGAGAGAGCCCGCCAAGCGCAGTACATCAAGCTACTCCGAGTGAGCAGGTGGCTACCTAGGAGGTGCATGCCAGCATGCACTCAGAGATTGAGCGGCTAGTACGTGTTGAGTGTTTGGTGTTTAGTTTATCATTAGTGCTTTGGTGTAGCTGATGTGTTTGTTGTTTATTATGTTCGCAGAGGATTGAGCTCGCCACCGCCAGGGTGTTTGCTCCACCTTTTGATCTGGAGTCAATCACATCCTCTAGTAGTGAGGACCCGAAGATGAGTCAACTTCAAGGCGAGTTAGACCATTGGGTGAGTATTTCTTTTGGTTTGTTTGTCTTGATTGATGTTCTATCCAAACATTGTGTTTGAATGTGTTCAGTGTTAGATGGCCGAGGATCTCTAGATGAGGGAGGTTGCAGCTACCTTATTACGCCTAGAGAGTCAAGTATAGTCTTTGTTTTAGCTTATATGTGCGTATGTTGTTTGCTTGTCTGGTTCATTGGTTTTATCTAACATGGTTGTTGTTGTTTGTCTTTGTGTCTCGTGTAGGTCATCCTTGACTCTGCTCCGGAGGCTCCTCCTAAGGAACCTACTCCTCCTGTCAAAGTACATTTGATTAGTGTAGTTTTGTTCTCAATTTTATGTATGTGACATCATCTAATGCATCTTCATTTGCTCTGTTGCAGCCTACAGTGGTGCCGCCTCCTCCACCTGCGCCGGTTGCCAATCCATTGTTTGTCACGACGGTCGAGTGTCTGTTACGTGAGCGGGCCGATTTGGTACTTTTCCTTTCTCTTTTTCAACATTCTCATCTTTTGCAGGTGCAACTGGTTCTTAGTTATGTATCTTTATGTAGGTTTTTCAGCTCGAGGAGTCTCGCTTGGAGATTGAGCGTGTTAGCGCCATCCTAGCAGTGAGACTATGTATGAGCACTGGTGATCCAAAGTGAGCTCGTGCAGACCTGCTCATCCGTCAGGGTGCCCATGCCACAGAGCTAGAGATCGCTCGCCAGACAGTGCAGGCGAAGATGCAGGCGATGACAGATCATCTATGGTACCGGCTGGCGAGAAGGGATCGGGGGATCCGTGTGATGGTCGATCATTTGGCTGAGTCGGGGTCTGTGGATACGGGCTCCTTGGTTGGCCATCCTCGTAATATGACCCACGAGCGTGTTAGGGACTACGATCATGAGGACACTGTCTTTCTTGATGTGATGTCAGAGGGTTCTTCACACTCGCAGTCTAGCCAGACTGCCAGTCAGGTGAGCGAGGGAGGTTCCGTTGTCGGGCCCTCCCCTCCTAGGGTAAGTCCACCTAATCTGAGAGCTTTGATTGAGTTCTCGGTGGATCAGACTCCTGATCCCGGAGTCGATGATACCAGGGATAGCGACGACCAGCCATCTCAGAGGCAGCAGAGGGAGTAGGGCATTTTTTTTAATGTATTTTTCATTCATTATATGTACAGGGGGTATGCCCCATTGATTTATGGAAAATAATTTTAAAATATATATATATAGAAGGATTTTTAGTTCAGGTGTACCTCTTGTCGCTTTTCCTTTTACCTTCCATGCTTTAGTGGTCCGCCCATGTGCTGTCATCTGTTATTGGGACTTAGATGCTTTTGAGCTAGCCCTGTAGCAGTTGAAGGTTGCTTATATATGTGCATGAAGACAAAGTCATCAATGATTTTATTTTCCCCTTTGCTAATTGTCAAAGGGGGAGGTGTCTTAAATCGAACCGGAGTTTGGTAATAGGAGTATCATTGTATCCCCTTTTTTTTTTGGTCTACTATTTTTTATTACAACGAAAGGAAAATAATGCAATAGTGTGATTCTCTCATTATATCCTTGAGCGGCGACCTTGTTGTTCTGCATCCAAATATGAACAAGTTGGGGCTTTAGTGTGATTCCCTCTTTTGAATAAAAATGCCCCAATGACTAGGCACAATGGAGCTTTCCTAGGGTTTGTGAGTATCTAAGTCTATGTGGAGCTATAAGTATCCTTGGTGAGTTGATTTCGAAGAAAGTTCCTAATGATATGTTGTCGTAGTAGAGGGGGACGCTTAGTTACATCGGTCGTGTATCGGATTTTACCTTTGACAATGGCTATCATATCACTTAGTCTTGGTAGGAATGATGTGAGTAGTAGGTAGAAGGTGATTGCATCAGTCATCATTCGTGAGATTTTAGTTTTATTCCTGAAAATATCCTAGGAAAGTTCTGACTCATCATCTGAAAGTGAAAAAAAAATAAAGGGGTGAAAAAGGGAGTAAGGCTCAGTGATGTGGGGACAACTTCCTACTTGGTAACTCTAAAAAGGGATAGGTAACAACCTTTTTCTCGAGTGGTATGGGGTGCCATAGTTGAGCTCTCAGTCATGTTTCAGTTCCATCAAAGTCTCGCATTCTATGGTTAGCAGGGGTTTGTCCTCCTCCCACCACCTTATGATGATATCTAGTAGTGTAAAGACATCGGGGATGCCCTCACAGTTTGCTTGGACTTTTCTAATAATATTACCAAGAATGTCCTCACCATTTACTTATGCTTCCCTGGGCTCATGGATTTGTTCATTCGTCGTATTGCTCTCACTCAGTTATGCTTCTTCTTTTCTCTCTTTAGTCTCTTGCTTTTGTCTCTCTCTTGAACCATTTTTCTTTTGAAAGCAGCCTGTTGATGTGCTATTTATGTTGTTCTACTTAAGTCTTAACCTATTACAAGCGCACAATAGAAATTATAATGCTAGTATAGGATCGTTCCCACTAGGAAGTGATTTATCTTTGTATTTCTATAAAAAAAAACTTATATTTATCTTTAAGATTCTAAACTACTTGAGATATATGAATAAAAGAATGGTTCTTAAATTAATTGCAGAAAATAAATTCTAATTTCTGAATAACAATCGATTGTTTTCTCTTTTGTATCGCACTTCACTTTGAACGTCTCTTTGGAAGAATCGTAAATTACGATTTCTTAATTCTTTGGTTTCGTTCAATCATAAAATACAATTTCTTGGCTTTAAACACATGTCGAATCATCTTTTATATTCAATCATTTTTCTTATTACTTTTTGAGTTCATTTTGACGAAGATTAACACTTTGGTTCTCTTTTACTGATTTTTCTTAATATTTGCACATCATAAACTTGTTAGTAGCAAATTGAGTTCTAGTAGCACTAAGTTAAGGGTGATAAAATGGTATATTTTGTGACTGATCACCCCCAAACTTAAACTTTTCTAGTCCCTAGCAAACAAGGAAAGAAATATTAATCTAAAAATTAAATGCCACTTTCGTAGGGAGCACAATTACATTTAGTAGATGCAAACCCCTAGGTGATCCCTAGTAGAGGAGTTGTAGTCTCCTGATGATTTTCAGTGAAGTTACCTACAAACTTCAAATGTTTTTAGATTTTTAAAAAAAATTTCAAAATTAAAATAAAAGGTTAAAAGTCTAAACTAATTTTGTACACTAGCTAGCTTAATCATCACAAGATTATTATGATTTTCAAAAGTTACAAACCTTTTATACTCTTACTTTCCATCATAGCAATTATCATTGATCAGACCTTAGCAATTTCAACTCTGTAAAGCATAGAGTATGTGCATACCAATGAACAATTTATTATTCATAAATTTTTCTAAACTACAGATTTAGAGAATTTTTTCGTCCAAATTCTCACTAGTGGCATACTCAAAAGGATATCAAAATTTTTGGGCTCCTTCAATGTGATATATATGATAAATTTGAAGGACAATTTACTGACAAGATAAATCTTATGGAATGGATAATCAATTCTACTCATATGATTTTTCATTTATTCATAATATCTATTGCAT
This sequence comes from Chloranthus sessilifolius, assembly GCA_021018995.1. Lineage (NCBI taxonomy): Eukaryota > Viridiplantae > Streptophyta > Magnoliopsida > Chloranthales > Chloranthaceae > Chloranthus > Chloranthus sessilifolius. Next base: position 94,552,463 of record CM037585.1, read on the forward strand.
ATATCTCTACTAGACTCTTACTTTTATAAATCGTAAATCATAAAGGTCTTTCCTTCGTCTTGTAATGGTGCTTTGGGTTAAGAGATTTCAAATAAAGGTAGATAGGATTCAAAGGTTTCTGAAAATTTAGTTCTTCCTTATCTATCTTCTTCTCTTCTTTTCTACTTTACTAATTATCCAAAAAGTTGGATAGTTCTTCCCATTTTCTTTTTCTATAAATCCCATTTCTTCTTCAATATCATTTTGATTTTCAGCTTTGGAAGCTCTTTGCTTCTCTTATCTTTTCTTAGAATTGTAATTACAAATTTTTTGTTTTTTACTCTTTTCTTTTCTCATATTTTCTTCTTTTTATTTCTCCTTAGTCGTACCCATGTTTGGCATATCCCTTATCTGGTTTCTTATACTCTTTTCACTCCCTCTTCTTCCCATCTTTTGCATTCTAAACTCTCAGAAATTGTAAGGGTTAAAGTTTGAAAGCTTTGGGTAGTATAAATGGTTAAAGGTTTATAAAATCATGGTACAAAAAAATTTAGTTAAAGCTTTTAATATGGGTTCAAAGGATAAATTCTTTTTTTTTGGAGATTTTGGCTTTTTGGCTTTGACTATAAAAGATAGCCTTTGATCATTTTCATAATTTACTAGTATGGATGTCATATTATTTTGATACATTTAATAGATAGTTCTAAAATAAAGAAATCATCATAATCACAGAATTTTTTATTCTAAGTTCAACAATATGAGATTGTATAAAAACAAGTCAAAAAGTTCAATAGAATTTAAGCTTGAATAGATAGAAGTCTCTCTCTGAATAGAAGAGGAGTTATGGCTCAAAAGCACACTGGTTTATATAAATTTGAAATTATAATCTAAATATTGCAGTTTAAATCAACTTATAATTTCAACATTCATTCTGATACAGTGTTCAAAAGGGCTAAAACATGAATTGTAACTGCTCTATTGTTGTAATTTTTGAACTTCTATTACGATAGATTGTTAGGTTGTTGATTTCATACTTTTTTCATTTTTTTTCATTCACAGGTGATGGTTAAATGGCAAAAATTCTAAACTAAGAACTACTAAAAACTGAAACAGAAACAAAATTTACTTCTGCAAAAATGCTAAAAGTAATGCAAAAAATGAAGTTTTATTTACAAAATTAAACTAATATATACATAAGTTGTATATCCCCCTGAACTTAAACTGGACAATGCCCTCATTGGCATAAAAAATTAGGGGGTTCGATAATATTTACCAAAATTGCTGACTGTGTTGTGAATGTACTAGGAAAAATCTGTTACCAAATATATACTTTCCCCCAAACTTGAGGAAATACCCTCGGCTTATTCTCAGAGTATCAATAATAAAAAATATGGAAACAATAAAAAGATTAATCAAAAGAAGATTTAACATATATTTTTATGGAATATTTACAATAGAAAGAAAGGTTGTTGTAAAAGCAGAAGTAGTTACATAAAAATTAAAATCCTAGGAAAAATCTAGACACACACTAATTACGACACTGGCCCCAATGTCCGAGAGGAAAAGGACGGTTTATGAAGATAGTGGGGGTGGCGAAGGGGGATGCGGTGTATGACTCTGCGAGTGCGGAGGTGCTTTAGGGGCTTTCGGGCTGGTGAAGAGAGAAAGGATCTCTTGAATTAGTCACGCCCTTTCTTCTAGGAGGGGCACTGATTTCTTCCTCATGGCGTCTGAGAAATAGCTCGAACGCTTCACTGATTTCAGTCCAACTCGGAGGTTTTCCCATGGCAAAGGTTTTGAGGATAGAAGTGGACAAAGAGAATGGAATTTTTAGTTTAGGGAAATGAAGGAATATTTATAGCCGATTTGGGGTAGAGATATGAAGAGTCACCATAAATGTGCATGATGGCTGGCGTTGAAGAAGGTTATTCGTTAGGTAGTGTCATTAATTTCCTGGTTGGATGCAGCTACACAACGTGAATCGAGGAAACACTTTGGTTATCGGCGATTGTGCCATTCCAATAGCAAAATTCACAGCCTTGGACAGGACATTCTCCCATCAATCGTAATCACTACGATTCACAACCAAAGAACTTAATTGGTATAAGACAACGTTCTTACTACGAATCTTTGTACCGACAAAATAATTATATGATATACCTAATTAATTTACACAATATTACTATGGATGAGTCGGTAGCTCAACATTGTTCGAAAGTATTTCAAACATACTCCGGGTCTTTCAGTGTCAATGTGGTCACTATCCATTTTTCTTCTTGTGTAATCATCAGTTTTAACCTTTGCCCATTGACCTTGAAAGGACAGCCGTCCTTGGGATCTCGGATAGTGACAACCCCGTGAGGGAATGTTTCTATAATGGTGTAGGGACTATTCCAACGACTTCGTAATTTTCCTGAGAATAACTTTAACCTCAAATTGTAGAGCCACACTTGTTGGCCAGGCCAAAAATTCTTTCACAGAATGTGCTTATCATGAAAAACTTTGGTCCTGGCCTTGTAAATTCGAACATTTTGATATACATCATTGCGAATTTCCTCTAGTTCATTGAGTTCAAGTTTTCAATGTTCCCCAAATGCATCCAGCTTGAAATTCAGTGCTTTGATGGCCCATAGTGCCCTCTGTTCTAATTCCACAAGTAAATGACTGGCTCTCCTGTATACTAACCTAATGGGAGACATGCCAATGGGTGTTTTATAGACCGTTCTATATGCCCACAGAGCATCATGCAATCTCATGGACCAATCTTTTCTATTAGGACGAACAGTTCTTTCTAATATCTTCTTTATTTTACACTTAGAAACCTCAACTTGTCCACTAGTTTATGGGTGGGAGGGGGTTGCAATTTTTGCATAACACCATATTTCTTGAGCAAGCTCTAGAAATACATGTTGCAAAAATGGTTTCCACCATCACTTATAATAGCTCGTGGGATTTCAAACCGTGCAAATATATTCTCCCTGATGAAAGAGATCACCACCTTATGGTCATTTGTTCTTGAGGCTGTTGCTTTTACCCATTTTGACATGTTGTCAATGGCTACAAGTATATACATGAATCCGAATGATGATGGAAAAGGGCCCATGAAATCTATGCCCCATATGTCAAAGGTTCTGCAACCAAAATAAGTTATAGGGGCATCATGTTCCGTCATGACATCGCTCCTAATTTCTGGCATCGCTCGCAGGCCTGACAAAAATATTGGTCGTCCTTAAATAACGATGGCTAATAAAATCCAGATTGTAGCACTTTGGCAGCCATCCAAAGCTGTCTTTTTACCACCGAAGTGGCCCCAATAGACATATGTATGACAGAATTGCAGGATATCATGGGCGTCACTATCAGGCCTACATTTCCTAATTATTTGGTCTGGGCATATCTTAAATAGGTCAAGATCCTCCCAAATATAATACTTAATATTAGAAAAGAAAGCATATTTGTCCTGCTTGGACCAGGTTGGAGGAATCTTACCTATAGCTAAATAATTCACGATGTTTGCATACCGTGGTACTATAGCGTGGATGGCAAAAAGTTACTCATCTAAAAAGGTGTCCTATAGAGATTCTCTACTAATGGTTTCAGGCATTTCAATTCTGGACAGATGATCAGCCACCACATTCTCTACTCCCTTTTTATCTTTGATTTCGAAGTTGAATCCTGTAAAAGTAAGATCCACCTGATCAGTCTAGGCTTGGCATCTTCTTTAGTCAATAGATATTTCAATATAGAATGATGAGAGAAAATGATGATCTTTGATCCCAATAGGTATTGTCAAAATTTGTCTAACCCAAATATAACAGTAAGAAGCTCTTTCTCGGTGGTGGTGTAGTTCACCTGAGCTTCAATGAAGGTACGGCTCGCATAATAAATTACGTGACGAATTTTGTCTTTCCACCGTGTTGTTAGATTTACCTTGTGCTTATTAAGATGCCAAAAATAGTAAACAAAAAGGAAAATTACCGTAAAAGGAATTTGCACACAAAGATAAAACACAATACTGAAAGAATCGAGAGTTTTTGTAGCAAGTTTTAAAAGATAAGTCAGGGTTGTCCACAGGGAAAAGTGATCTAAATGTGGGTAAATCCCCAGATCTATTACAGATCTGGCTATTCCTATCTATCCTAAAGGGAAATAAAAAATAGGAAAAGAGTTTTGGTTTTAAGGTTGTCACTTTAAACTAAAAATAATAGAAAATTAAATCTAATTATGAACAATTTAAAGGATGATCCAGAAGTGAGCAGAAAAAATTTAGCAAAGGTTTTGATGAAATAAAATCAAATGTGAGGAATTAACAGTCTGGGATTAGTCTCACTGACAAATTGATTGGTTAAATAGCAGTGCAAAGGATGGATCTATAGCCATCCTTCATTTGGCTACAAGCACAAATGCAAGGTAAAATAATCCAATTTAGACCAAAGGCTTAAATTGATCTTAAGGCTATGATCTATCCACTTCAATGGTCACAGATCATCCTAGGGATTTCATTCAATCCAAAGGCTTCAATTAGAACAAGAAAACAACTACAGATGTTGTGGTTACAAGGCTACAAGCTCAGGCATCCGCAGCAGCATAAAACCTAGGAAAATTTGATGGAAATCAAAAGATCTATAGATTAAAGGAACTTTAAAACCAACAATCCACTGATTCAAAATAGCTTACAATAAACTGTTCACAGATTTGCAGTCTCAGCATCATCTAATCCACTTACAAATCTCTCACACCTCTCAATTTACAAATCAAACCTTACCGAAGCTGCTAGAAGAGTTTAGCCAACCATGGTTGGGCTAAAGAGAGAATGGAGAAGAGGGGAGAAGAATATTAGAATTGGCGGGAAAGAAGGGATTCAAAATTTTGCTCAAACTCCCGATATCTCTCTACTATATTTTCCCCCCTATTTATATATTTCCCCCAATTCTTAGATCTGTTTCAGCCAATCTGAGCAGAGGAAACAATTCTGTTAGGATGCTTGCTGATGTGGCTACATTTCCTCCACTCATCTCCCATGAATTCTATCAGAATTGGTGACGCACACGTGAGGTAGTTAGGAAGGTTCTCATTTGTGCCCAAGAATTTCCAAAAATACCCTCAACACGCTCTCGATACGTGCATCAAAGCACTGACTTATTTGCATTCTTAACTGACACATGGGAAGTTCCAAGAGTGCACCGAAGAGGGGCATCAGTAGACACTCCCATTTTGCCCTCTCGAAATATACATATTTGTTTGGTCAACCTTTGAGCTCATAATCGTGATATGGGACCATATGCTGAAACAATAGTATATGGCTGAACACAGGCTGAAATAATTGCTTTGTGGCTCAGGTCCTAGTGTAGGATGATTATATACTGAAATAATAGTATATAGGCGGAATGCACACTGAAACAATAGTCTTGCATTTCATACTAGAAACCAGACCCGGACAACCCGAATTAAGCGCCTAAAACCTCGCGCGTAATTCGATTGCACGCCAAACTACAAGCACAGAATCAGTCCCTTCTCAGACCAAACTTCCTTCCCCCAGACCAACTTGAGAGTTGATCACATGCCTGACACCCCTGACACCAGACGTGCAATCGGATTCAGCGCCACATCTCCGCCGCGCAATTAGCCTACGCCCGGCCTAGCCTCATTGTCCTTGACCACTAAGTTTTCTCGATTAAATGCTTCGAGAGTGGCGCTTAATTAGATTACGCACCCCTAAATGGGTATGCAATTAGTTCTAATATTATTAGGACTAGGAAACTCGCTGAGCAAGTCAGCCGGTCGCTCACTGAGTCGGTGACCAACTCAAAGCGATTAAGTTTCGAGAAACTGGTGCATAATTCATTTAAACGCCTAGAAAAGGGCGCGTAATTGAAGGAAAAATTATAAAAGTTTTTTAAAATTTTTTGAAAAAAGACAACACACAGAGGCTGGCAGAATTTTCGACAGAGAACAGATTTTTTTGGGATTCTGAAACCAGAGAACTCCGAGGACAAGCCCATAGAGCAACCTAGCCATGATTTCAAAATTCAAGCTTCGAATCTCCAAGGTTTCTTTTCGCAGCCCCGGTCCTAGGTAAAAAAAAAAAAAAAACCTTAGTTTTAGACCTAGGATTTTTCTCTTAGTTTTAGTTATAGCTTTTAATTTTCAGTCTGACACCGTAGCACCCTTTTCAGACCGCAAATATAATAATATCTAGTTCTAATTCTCTGAATTCAGAACCAGTCCTTAATCTGACGGTCTAATTTACCGACCCTAGGTCTTAATTTCGTTATAAAATCATAATCTACAGTCCTATCATTAATTTCTAGTTCTAATTCTCTGAATTCAGAACCAGTCCTTAATCAAATTGTCTGATTTTCTGATTTGGAACCCAAATTTAGTCCTAAAATTTAGATTTTAATTTTAATTCTCTATTTTCATATCTCCAAAAATTTTACATATTAATTTTAGTTTCTATAATTCTAGTTCTCAATTTAATTCATAATTATCACTCCAAAATCGACTCCGAAAAATAAAAAATTACTATGTTATCATCACGAATCCAATTTATCTTTAATCTCAGCCACCCCGATTTGCCCAAGGGAGCTTACGAAGGGTACTCGGGAATGAGGCCAATCCTCTTTAGCATAGCAGGCCCAAAACCCCTTTTTCCTTTGGATTTTAGAAATAATTAATTGCTTTTTCTTTTTTTTTTAGTATAATTAATTAGTAGATTTATTTTATTCTAGCATATTTAATTAATTGAGTGCATTAGATTTTAGTATGATTGATTAATTTCTTTAAATTAGACTTTAATTGACTAATTTCCTTGCTTTGAATCAGATTTAATATGATTAACTTCATTGCTTTAATTAGATTTTTAGTGTAGTTAATTCACTGCTTTAATTAGAATTTTAATCAAATTTATTTATTTATTTTAATTAGATTTTTATAAAATCAGTTTATTTGTTTTAATTAGATTTTAATAAAATTAATTCCATTGCTTAAATTAGAATTTTAGTAAAAATTAGTTTTCTTATTTCAATTATAATTCTGATAAGACTGTTATAGTTGCTTTAGTTAAAATTTCAATACCATTAGAATACGTGATTTAACTAGAATTTCAATACAATTAGCATACTTGCCCAATTCGAATTCTAGTACAATTAGTATGTTTGAATTAATTAGAGTTTCAATAAAACTATTACATGTGCACTCCTAGTACAATTAGGAAACCTAATTAATTAGACTTCTAATGGAATTAGGAGACTAAAATTAATCAGACTTTTAATAGTGTTAGGACATTAAATCAATTAGAATTCTAATAAGATTAGGAAACTAAATTAATTAGACTCCTAATATAATTATAATATTAGAATTGATCCACTCACTCTAATAAATTCACGGCTAAACTTAAAATAGAATCAGGGAAATCTAAACTGATCAGAACTATAATAGTAATGGGAAATAAAAGAAAAATTAAACTATCTAAATTATAAGAAAAGACACTGCTGCTTACGTTCGCAGGCAAATGATTCAATAAAGAAGTAACCCACACCTACTCTCAAGCATAATCATTGACGTGTTATAGCATCGATAAATATCTGCAGTTGACGATCGCACAAACTACGAACCTTCCTAGAAAACCCTTTACTTTCAACATTCCAAACACCGAATCGCTAGAGTCCACTTGGACTGAATTGGAGCCACTGATTCAACGGGGACCAAGAGGAACCTAGAAAAAGCGCGCACCAACAGACTGGCGATCACGGTGGGACACTTTTGCAAACTCTTTTTCTAGATAGTTAGTTTTCATCTTATCTCCCTATTTTTTCCTTTCCATCGCGTCAATTAGATTCCCTTATATATATATATATATATATGAGTCTTCGTCAAAGACTAGAGATGTCTGGTATACAAAGAGTGAGTTCAGGATACCCACCATTGTGGGGATATCATGACAACCCCACGTACGAAGAAGAACTATTTCACAATTCCAGCTCACGACAACCTAAGATTAACATGGCTGGAAAATAAGAAAATCCCTTCTCTACCCTACACACTGGTAATAGTCATAATGAGAGAGATGGTAACATCGGACAAAACCTTACCACTCAATAGATCGTAGAACTCAGTATTCAAAGAATACAAAGAGGAGATGATGACTCCAAGGAATTGCTTTGAGGGTTGGCCGCCGCATACGAAAGCATTAGATCATGACAATTTTTAGAAGAATAAGAGCGACAAGAAAGGCCGCCTCCTACCTCGAGCACGGTGTCAACCCGCGCCACACCATTGAGACAACCTGCCCATATATTCTTCAATGATGACTCTTTAGACAGGGTTTGCTCACGGGTCTAAAAGAAAGGCCGCCTCCTACCTCGAGCACGGTGTCAACCCGCGCCACACCATTGAGACAACCTGCCCATATATTCTTCAATGATGACTCTTTAGACAGGGTTTGCTCACGGGTCTAAAAGACAGCACCATTAAAATCGATGATCTCCGAAAAATGCTCAATGAGTACATGGCCAAAAGAGAGCGCCCCTATCACTCATTCGGATTCGAAAAATTCTGTCGGGACGTCGAGTTTAATTTACCAATAGGATTTAAGCCACAAAAATATACGAAATATAACAACACGGGAAATCCGAATTATCACTTGGCCCTCTTTTGTATTGATTGTCGACCCATACATGATAATGTTGTTTCGATTCCCTAGTGTGCTGATTATTGTGTGGTGAAAATAAATTAAAATCAAAGTAAAATAAAAGAATGGATTCAACACAACTGAAGCAATCCTAGACCTGCAAGATACAAGGCCTATTATAGCAAGTTTTGATAAATAAGAGTTTGTCCCACAAGGAAATTGATCTAGAATTCAAAATAGGCTATAATAGTAGGCCTCTAGATCTGACAATCCTAAAGAAAGGGAGTTGGGTGTCACGACTACACTAAATTAACCCTAACAAAAGAGAAATCAAATGTAGCCCTATCCTAAAGAAAGGGTTAAGAAGAAAATTGTGATTGTGTATGCCAAAATAAAATATAAAAAATGGTGAGAAGTAAGCAGGTTAAGTTTAGAGTTAAAGCAGTAATGTAACTCAGATTTAGTCTATCTCTGCAGTGTTCCTTGCTGAGATGCTATCAAAAGCCTCAACAAGGTAGAAGTATCCAACCTAACCCATGACATTTGGGGTGCTCTTAAGGCTATAGGCTGTCCACTCAAATGGCCATAGCATATCCTATACAGTATGTCAAATCCCATTGATCAAGCTAAAAATTGCTAATCTAATCCAGAGGAGTGGATCGATCATTTCCCCAACTACTGGACCAGTTCAGGCCATGAATACTATTGCAGCACTATATAATACCAGTGCTACAAGCTCCCCAGATCTACACACAGATCTGGTTGACATCCATAGGTATTCCAACCCATAAAATCCTAAGTGCTTTGTCAAGGCCAACGGCTCACTGTGCCCACAAAAAGGACCATGTAACAGGTTGAATAATGCTCTAGATTTAGCTGGTCATTACTACAAAAAGCCTGCAATGACTCAGTCTCAAGCTATAATTACTACAGAGAAATCAGATCTAACATCTAATATCGGTTAGGTAAAACAGAGGGGAGCCAGTTCCTGTACAAACCTCCTAACAAGGCTCTAGAAGCTCATGTGCAGGAGAGAAGAATCCTTCTCAAACATGTGGCTGGACACCACCTTAGGGCTATACTTTGTCCACTCAAATGATCACAAGGCATCCCATTGGTCTGTCCATACCATAGAGGTCTGAGAAAAAGCATGTAAACTGCTGTAACTAACATGGTCTATAGGCCTCCGAGCTCCCCAGATCTCACTACAGATCCAGCATTGCTTTCTATGGGGTTATCAAACCAAGGAAAATCAGATGGTAAATAATAGATCTACTAGAAACTGAATGGGCTCGTCCCAAATACATGGATCCTAAAGACATCTAAGGAGACCATAAGATCTTTAGATTCATTTAGTCATTAAAACAACAATCCATTAATAAAAGTAAAACTTACAATGAACTACCTCTAGACTACACCCTATATACAACTACTCATCACAAATCCCAACGTATATAAAACCTATTACAAAACTGAAATAAAAATAAACCTAGCTGCTTACAAGAGGCTGAAACAGCAAATGCTGGGCTAAGAGGGAAGAAAAATGAAAAAAAAAGATGATTAAACCCTAACCCTAGCCCAGCCTACTAGAGCTCTCAGCCGACAGAGGATGAAGGAAGGATTGATGATTAAAACTACACTCTAAGTATAGCTTATATACTCTGTCCATAAGGCCTTCACTCTGAAGAGATTAACCCTAATTTTTCCAGTAGACGTGGCACTGTTACGACCCTTAAATGCCTTGAGATGTGCACCTCGAGATCCTTGCCTCGAGAAGTGTACCCTACCCTTGGGAAATTTCCAAAAGGTCCTTGTGTCAAAACTGAGAAGTGGAGAGCCCGTGCTTCATGGGGCTGGCATATGCATTAATTCATTCACTCAGTTGCAAAGCCTTTGCAGAGTAGCCTTTGGCTGGTGGGAAGTACTCACTCACGCATTAAATCTTCGCTAATCACATAGCCTTTATACGAATGTCATATGAGATGATCTGGGTGCCTAGATTTCTTGCACAAGAAAGCTTCGTAAGCTTCTCTCTCACTTAATACTGCAAGAGTATGTTCCTCGTGTAGTAACCGGTAAGGCTTCAAGAGTGTGAGCTCGTGGGAGAGAATTGGCGCCTCTTCTTGACTCTAGTGTGCATGATTTATTTGTGTTTTAAAAACAGACTTACAGATGATGAATTTACTAAAAGAATACAAAAATATCAGCACAGAGAGACCTCAATTAGCCTGCAAGATCAGGGCCAATTGTAGCAAGTTTCAAAATATAAGTGAGTAAAAGATCATCCACAGGGAATTGATTTTAAAATGCAAGATAAACCTCCAGATCTGGCCACTTATCCTATCTACAAAGCACATAAGATGGGAGGTTGAATTTGTCACATTAACTAAATGATAAAAGTAAAAGTTAAACTACATGATCCAGATCTGAGTTGGGGAGATTTTGATGTAAACTTATAAAAATGGAGAAATAATATCTAACTTTGATTTGGTCCTTGAAACATAATGAGAATGACTGCAGATCAAATGAGAGATGATCCAATCTTCATCTGGCTACAAGCACAGATGTAAGAGAAATAAATCTAACTCAAGGATTAGATTTAGGCTTATGGCTATGGTATGTCCACTTCAATGGCTACAGACCATCCAATAGTCTTTAATCTAAACCCTTATTTCAGAACAAGAAATATCACTACAAATGGTGTGAGAGATTAGGTTACAAACACTAATTCCCACAGGGTTAATGAATCAAGTGAAATTGCATGAAAAACAGTAAATCTAAAGGAGTCTAGTGCAATAAGGAGATCAGAGGGAACCCTTAACACGAATCCAATTGAGAACGTACGGTTTACAGCAACCTTTTCAAATTTACCATTACAATTCTGAGCGGCTTAAACAACTCTCAGATTTGTAGTCTTGAATACAATTCTCTTTTGAATTACAGAGGTATCTCACAGCTCTCAATTGCAAGTAAAAGTTAGGCTATTACAAGGGTTTCAGACAAGCTAGCTGATTTGGAAATGGGGGAATAGAAATGAAACTCAAAATCTGGATACCCAAATTGGGCAAATCGTTCTTCTATTTATAGTTTTCCCTAAGTCCATTTCAGATGTGCATCAACCAATCAGAATTGGTTAGATCCATATCAGCCAATAGGAGTCGAGCACAAGGATCCAGATCTGTTCTGGCCAATCAGAATTGCTCGATCTGGTTCAGCCAATCAGGCGACAGAAGCATCAATTCTGTTATGCAATTTGAAAATCTGTTAGAGCTTTTAGAAGTTCCTGCCAAGTGATTTCTTCTTTGGGTGTTCACATGGGGTGGAATATGCCTTTGGTTTGTGCTCAGAATCTTCTAGAATGTTCCTGGTTTGTATTTGCATTGGGGCACGTGCAAAAGATTACTGAATTACCCTTGCAGATGCTAAGAATCTTCAAAAAGTCATTTCGCAAAGGCTGGGGGACTTTTCGCAGAGTTTTGTGCCTTCTGAAGTTCATTTCGCAAAGATCTGATGCTGTTTGCTAGGAGTTCTCTTCTTTTTGAATAGGTCTGAAATCCTTTCGAAGAGTTCAAGTGCTTTTCGAAAGCTAAACCTGGAGCTTTTGGTTCCTTTTGCAAAGTTAAGCTTCTTTTCGACGAGTTCAGAAACTTTTCGAATAGTTCAAATTCTTTACGAAAAGTTCTCTGTACTGCTTTCTTCTGTTCGAATTGCTCCACACTTCTTTTCTAGGTTGAGACCAGGTCTTTACCTCTTTAGTTCAGGCATTTTGACAGCTCGTGAGGTTGTCCTTTCTCCTTCTTCCTCCAGATCCAGATGGGTCATCATCTTTTTGGCACTTTTAAGCTACTTTCAAGGTTAAGCCTGTCTTTATTGTTAGCTGCAAAACAAACACTTAAAACACTTATTTAGTTCTCTCAAGGGTCTATTAAGGCCCAGATTAAGGGGTGGAAAATGGTATTTTCTAGTTCTCAACACACCCCCAAACCTAAGCTTTGCTAGTCCCTGAGCAAAGACAATTAAAAACAAAGTAAAAAGTCACTTTTGTAGGGAGCACAGTTGCATTTAGCGTATGCAACAAGCCTTTTAAACCCCTAGGTGATCCCTAGTGGAGGAGTGAAGTCTCCTGAGGGTTTTCAGTGAAGGTACCACAAACTTCTTCAATAAATCAGTTAAGATCAATGCAGTTCTGTTAAAACAGACTTTCATCCAATCAGATTATTCACACCTGCATCAGTCAAGTTATAAGAGGATTCTAAGAAAAACATCAGTTAAAAACTGAAATTCTGCTGTAATTCTTTTACCATTCACTCGATTTGTGTAAAAAAGTTTTTAAGAGAAAAATTAATGAAAAGTGTGCCTTCTATTTGAGAATTCAGTTTTGATGTTACCCCAATGAGTTGATTTCAAACCCAACTCTCTCCAGAATTTTCACTCAACATGCAAGTAAGAGGGTTGTACTATTTCACACGGCTCAAGAGCGATTCTGACCCTCAAATAGGACCTGTAAGCATGAGCATAGGCATTGCTTTTAGTTCGAATTCGCTCTTTTCACCATAGATTACATAAATCCTTATCTCCATGTGACAGCTCAATCCATCATTGATCAGCAAGGACTTTACTTGGGTTGTAATGTGGCTTATGGGTGAAATTTATCAAGAGTAAAGGGGTGGAATGGAGTTCAAAATTGAGGAGTCAGTCAAGGTAAGGAGGTGATAGACACACCTTCTTCAATTCAGCCCAATTTCATCTTCTTCTTTGAATTTTCAGAGCCAAAGTGGCCATCTTTTTCTCTTTCTTTTTCAAACTTCCAATGAAATGCCTTCTCCTTTTCTTTTTTTTTTTTCTTTTTTTTTTTTCAAAGTAACATTGACTGGAATGCCACATTTCTTCTGCTGATACATCATTGCCTTCAATTATTATTCTTCTTCATTTATCAAACTGTTACTCAATTCTCCTTTCTTCAGCTTCCTTCCCTTTATCTTCTTACTTCTCAGAGTGAGGGTTAGGCTAAATGAGGTTGATGAGGTTTCAAAGAAATCTTAGATTTATAAAGCTCAAATGGTGTGTATCAAGGGCAGTTTCAAAAGGTGGGGCTTTCTAAGGTTCAAACTATCCAAAAGGAGGCCTTACATCATGTCTTCAATACCATGATTGCTGTCAAGTTATTCCAATTTGAATATGTGTAATTTCTAGTGAAAATAAGCAGGTTCAAACAGTCCTAAGAGCAAAAAAAATTGCCAATTCATACCTCCAAAGAATACATTTCTGCAGGCCTAAATCTCACTGGGTGTGGTTTTCTATCAAATTCCTGAAGTATATCATCACTGTTTTCTCTCTTTTTACGTTTACTACAACATCAATTTTCTTTTGGAAATTTTCTGACATTCACTTCATGAAAGTATTTGAATTACACTAGAAATAAATTTTAAAAGCAAGATTTTAACTTCCTCATTTTCAAAACAACAGGTGTGAAATTACTTCATTTTCAAAAATAAAATTCTGCTGATCATAAGTTGCATTGATGTTAACTCAATTATTGATATTTCTGCCACACCCCCAAACCTATAGTGAGCAGGGTCCGCACTGGTCCGAAGCAAAGAAAAGAAACAATCAAGCAGAAATCATAATGATAAGAAGAATGAACATAAATGCACAGTAATTACAGAGTAACACAAGAAAAACCAGAATTTTATATTACAAACTCATAACACAGATAAGTACAATGTGATCTAATAATTGGGGTCAAAATCTGTATCATAAATTGGTTCAATGGGATCAGAACTGGAGTCACTGTCAGAGTTAGAACTAGAGTCAGTATTGGAGTATGAACTCGATTTAGCCTTCTCCTGGATTGTGTTTTGCAGCTCAGTGTATTCCTCTGATTTGATATTTTTGGTGAGGCCAATGTACTTTTCACGTCTGGTAGTCCTCAATTTTTCCTGTTCAAGCTGTGCTTGCAACATGGTCACCTTGTGTTGCTCACTCCTAACCATCTGAAAAGTTTGACCCAACAGGTCCTGCATTTTCTCTCTCTCAAATTTCATGAACAACTCTAATTTTCGAATTGGGTTTTCATAAGGGGTTCTAATGTAAGCTTGCAAATCAGCTAACCCTTTGATGACATCACGACAAATATATGGATTCTCTTCCATAGCCTTTTTGAGGGCAGCAAATCTGGGAATGGGAATGGAATGGTAGGGGACCAAAGGTATCCCAGCAGTGGGAGTGGAGAAGAGGAATCCAACAGAATAATCTCAGGATCTGTCTGATTGGCTTGATCAGAGAAAGTGAGGAGAGGTGAAGGGGACTCAACAAGAGCTACCTCAGGTTATGTTTGGGTAGCATGGCAAGTAACAGTGATGGTGGGTGGATCAACAAATACTACCTCAGGGTCGGTTTGGGTAGCATGGCTATCAATAGCAGGTACAGTGGCTGAGGTAGTTGTGTGGGATGAGGAGGCTAAGGTTTGGAGAAGGGCATTTGTCACAGACTGATTGTCTGTGTTAATCTGTAGTTGTGCTTGAATGGATTGGAGAAAGGTAAGTATTTGGCTAATTGACTCAGGTGTGGGTGTGGTATGCAGAGTAGGGGCTGGTATAACTGAAGTAGATGGTTGAGGTGCAATGGGTGAAATGGTTGTAAAAGGTGAAGTAGCCAAATGAGTGAAATGAGGAGGGGCATGTATAGGTACAGATTCAAGCCCAATGTTTTCCAAAATAGACCCCATCAATGATGAATAGGCCTCTGTAGTGAACATCTCAGGTTCAGGGGTATGAGTTACTTCGGGTGTATGAGCTGAATGAGCAGGTGAACCTGAGAAGCTTTGGAGAAGAGGAGTGCTAGGAGATTGTTCAATAAAATCTGTGGCCATGTCTTGGACATTATTGGGAGAAATTGGTGGTGTGAGTATGGTGAGTGGTTGGTGTAGAGGGGAGTCTGCAATTGGGAAGTGGTGGTTATGGGAGATGGGACTGCTGGAATGGGTGAAGTGGCAGGAGCTGGGCTAGGTGAGGAGGGTAAGATGACAACTTCTTCAAGAATGGGTGCAGCTGAAGAGCTGGTCACCACATGAAGGACAGCTTGTTCAATGTCAGCTGTCGGGACAGGTTCAGATTCTTTAGCAACGGCAGTGGCTGTATGGGAGGTTCAGTAGAGCAGGTTCGATGCAGTGCAGTACGGCAGTTCCGTGGCATTGCAGTGCAGCTCACCTTCCTCTCTCATTACATTGCTCAGAATTGCTTGTAGTCCAAGCCTTTTCCCCAAAAGTATGAGGAGATATAACTTCAAATGGCTCCTGCTCATCAATGTCAAACTTAGCTCTTAGTAGGGTTGTGATCAGCCTACCAAATGGTATACCAGCTAATTTCTGCTCTTTTTTCAACTTGGCACTAATATCAGCCATGACTTCAAAAATCAACATAGGGGCATTGAAAAATTGTCCCTTAGAAAAATGAAAGAGAGCCTCTAAAATTGGTGTCCTTCTTTCCTGGTTGTGCCCCGGGACATAAAAACTTCCCCTCAAAATTGAATCCATCAGTAAAAATTGAGGTGCTAGGTCTCTCCTCATTATGGATTGTCCAGTTCCAACTATCCCTTGGGTTAAATGTGCAGCCATTTCTCTGAAAGAGGCTGCTTCTGGCGCAGCCAATGGACCAGCTGGATCATATTGAAAAGGTATCCCAAAGCATTCCCAATGTCTTCATATGTGACAGTTAAATCACAATCATCAATAAAAATAACAAGAGTAGGGACATCAGCATCCTTCTCTGTCACTTTTACCAAGTTTTAGTACCATAATCTCACCATTCGCGAATAAATTTTCTCTGGCAGAGGGGTAAGGATATTGCTCAGTGAGGCATCCCTAATGTATTTCAAAGATAGATGACATTCCAGTTTGTTGGAGAAAAAGTTCTCATCAACAATAAGCTCAGGAATCAGCTTCTGAGCTTCAATGAATGGATTTGGGAGTACCAAATGCATAGGCAGAGGAGGAAGCTCAGGCTCAGGACTAGCAGCAGCTGTTCGGATGGGTTCCTCATGTCTAACCTTCTTCCCTTTCTCAATCCTATCAGCTTTATCCATTGATAGTTTCCTTTTGGCTGAGGTTTTGGTTTTTCCTTTTGGGGTGGGTTTGCTAATTTTCTTAGCAGAAGATTTGGGGAACATGGCAGTCAGTGATTTTTCAGCTTTCCCCATTTAAAATCTTTGTTTAAATCTCCCAAAATGAAAGCTTATATCAATTTCTAACTTAGCAAAACAGAAACAAAGGAAATGCACAAAGAAATACCGAAATCTAGGGTTTTAATTGAACTTGATGACCGCTTGATGAAATCCGCTAGAATCAGAAGCAAAAAGTCCCCCTCTTCAAGCTTAATCCGTTGAACAAATATGAAGCAAATTGAGGCTGAACTTGGAAAGCGCGCAAGGATGGAAACGAAATGGGTTTTCTGTGAAAGAAGATGCTCTGGAGGGCTTTTGAAACTGAAACCTATTCTTCGAAAGGGTTTAAATATGTTCAAAATTATTTTCGCAAAGTAATTTTTAAGTTTTCAAAAAGTTCAAAACAGTCCTTTTTACAAAAGAGAATGGCATCAATACCATTCGAAAAGCAAATAGCTTCAGAAACAACTTTTCGAAAAGCAAATAGCTTCAGGAAAAACTATTCGAAAAGCACATCATTGCTTTTGAGCAGTTCATTACAGATCCAGATCCTTTTCGAAAAGCAGATTAAACTTTGCGAAAAGACAATTTTTACTTTGCGAATTATTTTTTCACATATTTAAACTTCTCGAAAAGAGAAAAAACATGACTAAAAACAGAGAAAAAGAAAGTTATGCAAAAACTACAGAATAAAAACATATTGTACAGTTGTATACCATCAGATTTGGGGAGGTTCTTGATGATAGATGATCAGCACAGGCTCCAGGGTATTTTCAATGCATGGTTTGAGCCTCTGACCATTTACATTCAGGGTTCTCCCATCACTTGGATCCAAAATTTCAACAGCCCCAGAAGGAGTTGTATGAATGACAGTATATGGCCCTTCCCATCTGGATCTCAGCTTCCCAGGAAAAAACTTAAGTTTTGAGTTGAATAACCATACCTTGGAGCCAGTTATGAATTTTTTTCTTAGCAGATTTTTATCATAGAACGCTTTAACTTTCTCTTTGTAAGATCTTGAATTGGTGTATGCATCCATTCTCAGCTCCTCCAACTCAAGAGGCTGCATAGCTTCGTGATTACCAAAGAATAGTCAGATCCATGTTCAATGTTTTAATAGCCCAAAAGGCTTTATATTCTAACTCCACTGGTAAATGGCATGCTTTGCCATAGACCAATCTGAATGGGGACATACCAATTGGGGTTTTGTAAGCTGTCCTGTATGCCCACAATGCATCATTCAGTTTAAAAGACCAATCCTTTCTGTCTTTCCTCACATTTTTTTCCAGTATATGTTTGATTTCTCTATTGGAAATCTCCACTTGTCCACTGGTCTGTGGATGATATGGAGTAGCTACTCTATGAGTCACAGAGTATTTTTTCAATAAAGCTTCGAAATGCTTATTACAAAAATGGCTTCCCCCATCACTGATAATAGCTCTGGGGGAACCAAACCTGGAAAAGATGTTATCCTTTAAAAATTTCAGAACCACTCTATGATCATTGGTTCGAGTAGCTGTGGCTTCAACCCATTTGGATACATAATCTACAGCTACTAAGATGAAATTACAACCATTTGAAGGAGGAAAGGGGCCCATGAAATATATCCCCCAAATATTAAACAATTCAACTACCAAAATAGGTTGTAATGGCATTGAGTTTCTCTTAGAAATGCTGCCCAATTTCTGGCAGTTCTGGCAAGTCTTACAATGCTGCAGAGCATCTTTGAAAAGTGTAGGCCAATAAAATTTGCACTGCAAAACCTTTGCAGCAGTTTTATTTCCACTAAAATGACCTCCACAAGCCTGCTCATGACACATAGAAAGTATCTGATGAAAGTCTTCTTCAGAGACACATCTTCTTATTATTTGGTCTGCACAAATCTTGAACAGATAAGGATCCTCCTAAATATAATGTTTAACCTTTGAGAAGAAAAGATCTTTATCCATTTTATTCCAATGTTGAGAAATTCTTTCAGTAGCAAAAAATTTGACTATGTTTGCAAACCAAAGGGTGTGTATACTGATAACAAAAAGTTACTCATCAGGGAAAGATTCATTGATAGGTAGCCTATCAATCTCAGCAGTTATAATTCAAGACAGGTGGTCAGCCACCACATTTTCCACACCCTTTTTATCTTTAATCTGTAAATCAAACTCCTGTAATAGGAGGATCCACCTGATTAATCTTGGTTTGGTATCCTTCTTAGACAGAAGGTATTTCAAGGCTGAGTGGTCAGTGAACACCACAATTTGTGAACCCAAAACATATGACCTGAATTTCTCCAAAGCAAAAACTATTGCCAATAGCTCCTTCTCAGTTGTTGTGTAATTGAGTTGTGCATCAATCATTGATCTACTGGCATAAGCTATGACATGAGGCAGCTTATCCTTTCTCTGCCCAAGAACAGCTCCCAAAGCATAATCTGATGCATCACACATAAGCTCAAAAGGCAGTGAATAATCTGGAGATTGTAATACTGGAGCTGAACTCAAACAATTTTTTAAGAATTCAAATGCCTTCAAACATTCATTGTTGAAAACAAAAGGGACATCTTGACATAATAAATGACAAAGAGGCTTGGAAATTTTACTGAAGTCCTTAATGAACCTTCCAGAAAATCCAAAGATGCCCGTAAAACTTCTGATTTGTTTAACAGTTTTAGGAGGTGGCAAATGTGCAATTAAATCAATTTTAGCTCTGTCCACCTTAATACCCTTGTGGGGGACAACATGGCCAAGGACAATGCCTTGGGTGACCATGAAATGGCTCTTCTCCCAGCTCAAAACTAGATTGGTTTCTTCACATCTCTGTAACACCAAGTTGAGATGATGTAAACACTGGGCAAAACTGTCTCCATATATTGAAAATTCATCCATAAAAATCTCCATAAATTGGTCAATCATGTCAGAGAAAATAGAGTACATGCATCTTTGAAAGGTAGCAGGAGCATTACAAAGACCAAAAGGCATTCTCCTATAGGCAAAAGTGCCAAAAGGGCAAGTGAATGTGGTTTTTTCCTGATCTTGTGGGTACACAGGAATCTGGTTGTAACCAGAGTAACCATCAAGAAAACAGTAATAGGCTTTTCCTGCTAGCTTATCTAAAATTTGATCAATGAATGGGAGAGGGAAATGGTCTTTTCCGGTCATTGAGTTTAATTTTCTGTAATCAATACAGACCCTCCAACCAGTTGTTTGTCTAGTTGCCATAAGCTCACCAAAATCTGAGGTTACAACAGTGATCCCAGATTTCTTAGGTACCACCTATGTAGGTGCCACCCAAGCTGAATCTGAAATGGGGTAATTGACCCCTACATCCAGCAACTTAACAACCTCTTTCATGACCACTTCTTGCATATGAGGGTTCAACCTCCTCTGCATTTCCCTAGAAGGCTTTGCATCTTCTTCCAAATGGATTTTATGCATACAAACAGTTGGATTGATTCCTCCTAAATCAGCAATAGTCCAGCCAATTGCCCTCTTATGCTGTTTCAATACAATCAACAGCTCTTCCTCCTGCTCCTTTGTGAGGGAGGAAGAAATAATCGCAGGCAATGATTTATGGTCTCCTAAAAACACATATTTCAAATTTTCTGGCAACTGCTTTAGTTCTACATTAGGTGGGCTGAGAAAACAAGGTAGCAAAGGTACCTTAGCTGTTTGTGGAAGAGGAAGAATAACAGGTTTCCATGAAGAGAAACTTGCTGATTGATTATGAGTTCCTTATACAACATTTGCTTCCTCAGACTTTGAGGTACAGATCGTTTCTTCCATAGCATTTTTCCAAGCATTTTTCAAGTCTGTGGTGAAATCTTCACACTGCAAAAACTGTGGTAGAGTCTCTTCCATCAGTTCATCCAACAAATCAACAAGAAAACATTCCTCAGAACTGAATTGAGGCTGTGTGACTGCATTATAAACATTTAATTTCACCTTCATATTTCCAAAAGAGACTTCCATAATACCAGACCTGCATTGAATGCAAGCATTGGCTGTAGCCAGAAATGGTCTTCCCAAAATGACAGGGATGGAAGTTTTGCTTTTTGTAGGTTCCATGTCCAATACCAGAAAATCAGCAGGGTAGACAAACTTATCTACCCCTACCAACACATCCTCAATCATCCCAACTGGCTTTCTTTCAGATCTGTCTGCTAGTTGTAACACCACATGAGTGGGTTTTAATTCTCCCAAACCTAGTTTCTCATATACAGAATATGGAAGTAGGTTGACACTAGCACCCAAATCTAATAAAGCCTTTTCAATGGTATGTTCCCCAATAATGCAAGGGATTGTGGGGGTTCCAGGATCTTGAAGTTTAGGAGGTGTGTAATGGACAAAACCTGATTAACTTTTTCCACAGCAAAGACTTTCTTGGATAATTGTATCCTAGATTGTCTTTTGTGAGTGCAAATATCTTTCAAAATTTTTGCATATGCTGGGATTTGTTTGATTGCATCAAGCAAAGGTAGATTGATCTTGACTTGCTTGAAAGTCTCCATCATTTCCTCTATTTTTGTGTTTCCTTTATCAAAAGGAGAAGCTGATTTCATGGCATGAGGAAATGGTAAATGAGGAACTAGTCCTTCATTTACAACTCTAGAATCATCATTAGCATATTTTTGATTTTTCTGTTTTTCATTTTTTTGATTTTTTTGAGGTATATCAGCACCCCCAATGCTAACATTATGTCGCTCCGCATATCTCTATGATTTCCTCAATTTTTTCTTCTTCCTTATCAAGACCCATTTGTTATTTACAATTCTTCCACTTCTCAAAGTAGTGATAGTTTTTACTTTCATGTGAAATAGAAGCCTCCAACCATGAACTGCCCTTTGGGATTGTTCAAAGGTTGGTGGGTAGCCTTCCTTCCTCTCTTTGGCCAAAGTATTTGAAAGTTGACCCAATGTTTCTTCAATCTTCTTTATGCTCCTGAAAGTTCATACGAGTTAAAGATCCTAAATTCGGAGGAAATTTAGAACTTGATCTTCAAAAGAAGGATCTCGAAGGGGTTTGACCGAGCAGATTGTCAGCATGTGTTGTTGTGGAATGGGTCATAAAAATTTGGCTTGGTATAAAATTCTCACGATAAGGCCGTGTGCGCTTTTGAAAGGCATTTGGTTCTTTGGTTGTCATATTGCAGATTGATAATTCTGCTCCACCTCAAATTGGGGTGCCTTCCATGGATATTCATTTGATCGCATCTGCCCAAATGATTGGGCAACATGAGCTTGCTTCCACCAATAAATCTGGGAACCGTGGTGCACCGACATTGGTCAAGTGAATGAGTAGGGACCGGCATATCGTATATGCCTCCTCTACTCTTGCAACCATTGGATTTTTAAGTGAGTCCATCAATCTATCAAACTTTGTGGTTAAATTATCCATCTTTCTTTCCAACTCATTCACCTCATAAATCTTTCCTTTGGTGGTTTTGATTGTTCACCCAGCAGATTCTCAATGTCTCTTGACAAAGATTCCTGTTGAGTTGAATTTTCACCAATTACTTCAAATAAGTCCCAAACCTCCTCAACTATTTTTTGCAAATAGGTACCTCCACAGGAAGCATCTACCATATTCTAGCCCTTTTGACCAATTCCTTGATAGAAGCTTTGAACAAGCTGCCATCGGGGAATTTGATGATGAGGACATTGCCTTAAAAGTTCCTTAAACCTTTCCCATGCTTCATGGAAAGTTTCAGTTGAGTTTTGTGAGAAGGAAATAATACTTTGTCTCAATTGGCTTGTTTTAGACATAGGGAAGTATTTGGCTAAAAATTGACACTGCAAATCATTCCAAGAAGTGATACTATTTGGTGCCAACATAGACAGCCATGCTCTAGGTTTGTCCTTTAATGAAAAAGGAAAGAGCCTAAGCTTAGTTGCCTCTGGACCCAGTCCAGCTATGTTGAATGTGGTTCAAAGAGACAAAAATTCATCCACATGGTTATATGGATCTTCCTTACTCAAACCATAGATGGAAGGAAGTATTTGGATAGTTGATAATTTGATCTCATAATTTCCTTCAACAGTAGGAAATTGAATGCGAAATGGAGAATTATAAGCACCAGGTGCAAAGTAATCCCTCAAAAGTCGAGGTTCTTCACCCATAGTAACTGTTTCAACAGAATTCTGTGTTGTTTGTCTGGTTCGTAGTAGCCTTTCTACTTCCAAATTTAGCGGGACTATCTTAGGGCTGAGAGTCCTCCTACCAAACATACAACACAGAACAGAGAATCAAATTATGCACATCAAATCTTCAGAATTCCTTTTAAAATAGATTCCACGCATCACAATGTATATGAATAGCTGCACAGATTTAAACAATGGAATAGTTTAGCACTGAGATAAAATAGAAACAAAATAAAAACTTAAGTCTACCTATTTTAAAACAAATTTCAAGAACGTGCCAAAAACTTGTTGTCAATTCTAGTGTGCATGATTTATTTGTGTTTTGAAACAGACTTTGACAGAGGATGAATTTACTAAAAGAATAAGAAATATCAAGACAGAGAGAAGTGAATTAGCCTGCAAGATCAGGGCCAATTGTAGCAAGTTTTAAAATATAAATGAGTAAAAGATCGTCCACAGGGAATTGATTTTAAAATGCAAGATAAACCTCCAGATCTGGCCTCTTATCCTATCTACAAAGCACATAAGATGGGAGGTTGAATTTGTCACATTAACTGAATGATAAAAGTAAAAGTTAAACTGAATGATCCAGATCTGAGTTGGGGGGATTTTGATGTAAACTTATAAAAATGGAGAAATAATATTTAACTTTGATTTGGTCCTTGAAACACAATGAGAATGACTGCATATCAAATGAGAGATGATCCAATCTTCATCTGGCTACAAGCACATATGTAAGAGAAATAAATCTAACTCAAGGATTAGATTTAGGCTTATGGCTATGGTATGTCCACTTCAATGGCCACAGACCATCCAATAGTCTTTAATCTAAACCCTTATTTCAGAACAAGAAATATCACTACAAATGGTGTGAGAGATTAGGTTACAATCACTAATTCCCACAGGGTTAATGAATCAAGGGAAATTGCATGAAAAACAGTAAATCTAAAGGAGTCTAGTGCAATAAGGAGATCAGAGGGAACCCTTAACACAGCTCTCAATTGAGAACGTACGGTTTACAGCAACCTTTTCAAATTCACCATTACAATTACAGAGCACAACTTAAACATCTCTCAGATTTGTAGTCTTGAATACAATTCTCTTTTGAATTACAGAGGTATCTCACAGCTCTCAATTGCAAGTAAAAGTTAGGCTATTACAAGGGTTTCAGACAAGCTAGCTGATTTGGAAATGGGGGAATAGAAATGAAACTCAAAATCTGGATACCCAAATTGGGCAAATCATTCTTTTATTTATAGTTTTCCCTAAGTCCATTTCAGAAGTGCATCAACCAATCATAATTGGTTAGATCCATATCAGTCAATAGGAGTCGAGCACAAGGATCCAGATCTGTTCTGGCCAATCAGAATTGCTCGATCTGGTTCAGCCAATCAGGCAACAGAAGCATCAATTCTGTTATGCAATTTGAAAATCTGTTAGAGCTTCTAGAAGTTCCTGCCAAGTGATTTCTTCTTTGGGTGTTCACATGGGGTGGAATATGCCTTTGGTTCGTGCTCAGAATCTTCTAGAATGTTCCTGGTTTGTATCTGCATTGGGGCGCATGCAAAAGATTACTGAATTACCCTTGCAGATGCTAAGAATCTTCAAAAAATCATTTCGCAAAGTCTGGGAGACTTTTCACAGAGTTATGTGCCTTCTGAAGTTCATTTCGCAAAGCTCTGATGCTGTTCGCTAGGAGTTCTCTTCTTTTCAAATAGGTCTAAAATCCTTTCGAAGAGTTCAAGTGCTTTTCGAAAGCTAAACCTGGAGCTTTTGGCTCGTTTCGCAAAGTTAAGCTTCTTTTCGACGAGTTTAGAAACTTTTCGAATGGTTCAAATTCTTTACAAAAAGTTCTCTGTACTGCTTTCTTCTGTTCGAATTGCTCCACACTTCTTTTCTAGGTTGAGACCAGGTCTTTGCCTCTTCAGTTCAGGCATTTTGACAGCTCGTGAGGTTGTCCTTTCTCCTTCTTCCTCCAGATCCAGATGGGTCATCATCTTTTTGGCACTTTTAAGCTACTTTCAAGGTTAAGCCTGTCTTTATTGTTAGCTGTAAAACAAACACTTAAAATACTTATTTAGTTCTCTCAAGGGTCTATCAAGGCCCAGATTAAGGGGTGGAAAATGGTATTTTCCAGTTCTCAACAGTCTCTCTCTTATAGGGCTACACAAGAACTCTGTGAGGTAACATTTTGTTTAGTATATATATGTACTCGCTATGTTCTGCACGCGGCTGCTTTAAGGCTTGATCTCCGTGAGAACTTTGCGATGGCAAATTCTTAGAATTTTAAACTGCGAGATCTTCGCGATGTCTTTACATCTCTCCTCTTGACTGCATGCCCCATCTGCACGAGGGCATCTTCCACTGCATCCTTAGCTTCGTGAGGAAGCTCCTTAACTCTGCGAGATCAGCCTTTTGATACTTGAATGCATTGCACTTGCTGCTATTGCAGTTAGCTCCATTCTCAGCTAACTTCATCCATCTGCTAGACTTTGGTCAATGATGACCAGCAAGTGAGTCACCATGATGAGCACTACCAAGGTGTTACATTGGGCTTTGGCTCAGCTATCATCCTTGCATGTATTCTCTCTCTTCTTTGGACCAAAAAGTAAGGATTTTGTATTAAGCTGCACAGATTATTACTAACTACAAAACACACTTAACACATGATTATTAGTGTGCTTCAAAGTTCATCAAAGGCTAGGTTAAATGGTGAAAGGTGGTACTTTTCAGTGAATAACAGATAATCACAGACTTCTCATTCACTATTTTCAACGCTCATTAGAAGGAGAAGCTTTAGACTGGTTTGTGGGACTCCCGCTTTATAAGATAGAAACCTTCGATTAATTAGACGGCCAATTCCTAGACCAATACAAACACTTGATCCAAGAGACAGTCAGTCTCAGTGACCTAGTGGCAGCCAAGCAAGGACCTGATGAAGAATTTATCGACTTCGTCGCCAGATGGAGAAAACTCGCTATTAGGACCGTCACCTCAATGAAAGAAAAAGATTCTGTGGACAATATCATTGATAACACTAGAGAATCGTTAAAGAGCGCACTTGTCATAAGTGATTGCCCCAACTTCATTGCACTCCACTCCCGGGCATCCCGAACTAGCACGACACATTAAAGGCAGAGACCTTGCACTATCCATAGTCACATCGAAAGTAGGCTTTTCCAATGAATCAAAATTGAAAAATAAAAAGAAAGCCTTAGGAACCGAACAAGTTAACATCGTTGTCAACCAAGGACAAAACTCTAATAACGGGAACTTCCAACCGTGAAACTTCGAACAAAATCAAAATCAACAACGGCATACCAACAAAAACCAAGGGGCTAATCAATAAAGATACGCAAACCAAAACCAAGGCAAGAATCAGAATCAAGGCCAATACCAGAACAGAAACCAATACCCTAACACCTATCATAACCAAAACTTGATAGAGAATTGATCGGCCCATGAGTCGAATTATAATAACGTACCCCCACCGTAGAACTTTAACCCAGCCAGAGGCCCCTACCAGCCGAGGTGGGAACACTATCCCACTTTATCGAATATGATTCCCAACATCTTCCGTCTCCTTAACACCCAGAATCTCCTCCGATTTCGACAGGAAAAACCCTGCCCATGGCCGACAAATCTAGACTATCGTAAATATTATGCCTTCCATCGATACGCAGGACACAACCTAGAAGACTGTTGGGTCCTTAGGGACATAATTTATGATATGAATGACCAAAGTTAGATTGATTGGGAACCGCTTAGGAATCCTAACCCTAATAATAGCCACCCCAATAAAATTTAGGGATCGTTAATAACCCCATGCCCAACCATAACCAAATGACACCGGCTCAGGACACCACTGTAGACCTCCCCGATCGATCCCCCTTCCAACCTTCCACCTTAATCACTCGCATTCAACCCTCTGTAGCTTCTGCCACACTGGCGAGAGCTCCTTCACCCCGCATCCCTCGGCCGTAATCACTCACATTGCCCCCACTAAATCCACCTCCTTATCCAAAATTCACTCCGATACGAGTCCATTCCTTTAAGGCAAGGAGACCATTCCTCCGTAGTCACCCACTAGATCCTCCAACCCCTCCAAATCCTGAACCAATGCCATTATTGCTCCCTTTGTCCGATTCTGAACCAAAGTATGGAGATCACGTCCTCTAAACATTAGCTCAGATCGCTGCATGGGTAGAAAGTGTTACCCAAAAAACTCTAAGCCAAGACAATGAAATAACCACCGAGCGTTCATTGAATCTAAAAGAAAGCGATCCAAAGGAAAATCTTGACCCATGTGAGACGTTGCTGTCTACGTTCCTAGAAGAGGGAAGATTACACGTAGTACCTCCCACCTTAGAGCGGCACCATTCAGGTATGCATTCCAACCTCGAATTTCACCTAGTTTACAAATACATCTATGCCATGTCGCACTGGGTTCAGTAAACAACTGACTTGCCTGATTCTTAAATCTGAACCAATTATTCGCCTTCGCCTTTCTCTCGAAATAAGGATTTAACGAACGCACAACCACCAGAGGAGAGTGTGAGAGAAAGAGAAGTTAGCTTGCCTCCCCTGCCACATATCATCCCTCCACCAATTCTTGTACCTCAACCATTCACACAACTTGCACCTAAGGCCCATCGGCCAGGCAAAGAAACTACACTCGTGCCAGGGCAAGATTACGACCTTCTGCTACACCTCCAGTAGATCCCGGCCTAGATATCCATACTAGAGCTCATCAAGAAATCACCTGACCATCACCGGTTATTGATAAGGACACTTGAAGATATGTAAGTGGATGAGGATACGACCCTAGATGACCTTCATCAAAGCACTTTAGTCATGGCGCAACCTCCAGCGCACGCTTTTATAGATGTAGACATGCCTAAAGAGTCACTCCATGGGAGTGCGACTCCCATATATCTTACGATCATAATTAGAAGATTCTCCATACCACACACACCCGTTGACATGGGAGAAGGACTCAACATCTGCCCTCTCACCATATTAAAGATGCTCGAATACATAAAACAGGATGTCAGGCTCTCCGCACTGTCACTCATAGCTTATGATGGGTCGTGTCACTTTGTCAAAGGAACTATCAAGCTATAGGTTTGCCTCGGACCTGTAACGAAAGATGTTACCTTCCATGTTTCAGATTCTGCTAGTACGTATAATCTAATTTTAGGAAGAATATGGCTGGAGTCAATGAAGGCCATCGCATCCACATACCATCAATGCATCAAATTCCCATGCGAGGACTCCATCGTCCGTATATATGCTGATACACCCCTCTAGGAGATGGATACTAATTTCGCGGTGAGCATACCAACTGCTGACGATTATGTGTTGAACACGAGTCATATTCAAAAGACTCGAATCCCTGATGAGACAACCGTTGCAAAAGTCCGTCCCCCTACCCCTCCTAGCTTTCCCCCAATGTGTCAACAAAAATAATGAGAAGAGAGGTTGGCTCAGACCTCGCCAAACTCTATGCCATTAACCCTACCACGCCAAAAGGTTGGGACCTTATGTTCCAACTTAGATACGTTCCCCACACCAGGGTCGGTAAAAATAAGCAAGGTAGTGTAGGACTCGTTGTCCCGACACAAATACGTAAACACATAGAATCAGACGGATAGAAAGCCGACTATTCCCCTACCTCACCAAAATGATCCCTATATGACCACTTCGCCTATGGGACCACTGAGAAAGCAGATGTGCCAAAACATAAGGAAGTGTCCTTCACTAGATCCCAAGAAGCGAAAATTGAGCAAATGACTGAAGCATTTAACGATTTAACCAATTTAAATGACCATATTGATAAACTGCTTGAAGGAGTCAGGCCCATGTTTAACACTGAGGAATTTGCAGAAGAGAGGAGAGAAGAACCTCCAAGACTTGACCAACAAGTAGAAGATTGGCAGTCCACTGAGGACGAAGATTTTCACAAAGCAACCTTGCAAGATAGTGAATAGCACTTACGTTTAACATGGGAGGAAGATGATGCTCCACCAGAAAATACTAACTCGTATAGCATCCACCTCGTCTTTAGCCTTGAGGGATGGGAATGCCCTTGGGACTCCCCTTGCATCGCTTACCCATACCAACCCCGTTGTGGGGCATGCACCAACATATTAGAGCACTTCTCTAGTTGGACCTGACACTCTACGATAGAAGGATCGAATCACTCCAACCTCGTGACCACCGACGTAAGTAATAACCTACCAACTCAGCTACCAACACAAGAAGCAAAAAATCCCAACGGTCATCTGATGGACCTAAGGGAAACACTTGCATCGCCCTTGTAAGATTTGAAGAGGAACCTAAACTAGACACTTCTACATCCCCAGATTCGCCGTAACTTCAAATATTTTTGAAATCTCTAGAGGAGGAATGGCAACCTCCCCTGAGTGATGACGAGGACTACTAGATGAACCTCTCGACACTCTAGTTAGCGGAGCAAGCCCATCTAGGACTTCAAGCACTATCAGATCATGAAGGTGAGTTCGATATCATCTTCGACTCTAACCTAGAAGGATGGGAATGTCCTTGAGAATCCCCCTGCAGTCTCCACCATTTACAACCTTGCTGTTGAGCATGCGCACTCATCTTAACGTATTATGAAGATCAAGGAAAAGAAATCGCTACCCTTGAGGATCCTTTGGGGGATTCCCCTTTACGGAATGAATAACATTATTACAACCCAGAGGATGATAGTTCAATTGACTATCTTCAGAGCTTCTTCGAAGAATAGGCGACCAATGTGGCAGAATAAATCCAAACGTTAGTGCCGTGTTCACCAACCTCACTCATTCAAAAGATTTCATCAGATGAGGACTCCACATAAAAAAAAATGCCAAATTCATAACAAGTCCACATTTCCCGAAGAATCGCTCGAATAGCTCCAGCAGCAGTCTCGCTCCCTCAACTAGAGGAAGCAATTCTCCTGGTGCCCCTGGAGGCGACCGACCCTGTACCATATTTCTGAATACAAAATCCAAAAAATTAAAAGAACCTCAGAAAAGAAAGGGAACTCTTCATCTCGAACCAAATTTGTGGCCAACAAGGAGACTTTTCTCCTAAGGCTTCTATCCCATTCCCCGCACTAGGGCGTAAAGCATCCCAGCTAAACAACAAGCCAGTGATCATACCAAACGAGATACTTCATGACTTTGAGAGAAGAATCAGTAGTCTTGACCTTCACTTTACCAAAGATCTCGCAGTCATAGATTGTTCTAATGAAGGGTTACCTTTCGCAAACTCAGATCCCCAGTGTAACAATTTCGTAGTATACGAACATACTGAGGATGAAGAAAGAGCACCAATTGCCCAGGAGGCACTAGACTTCCAATAGGTTATCAAGCGTTTCGATGAGTGAACCCAAGCTACTGCAGAACCCATGAAATAACTTAACTTTGGCACTGAAGAGAAACCCAAGAAGCTACTGATTAGCGCAACGCTCAACTCCAATGAATGCAGACAAATTGCATGAGTCCTGCTAGAACACCTTGATTCCTTTGCATGGTCCTATGAGGACATGCCCAGTTTAGACCCAAGTTTAGTAGAACATCGCCTCGTCTTAGAACCTGATGAAAAGCCTGTTAAGTGGAAACTCCACAGGATGCACTCACAAACCGCCCTTCAAGTTAAAGAGGAAGTTGACAAGTTACACAAAGCCAAATTTATCCGTGTCATTCTTTACCCTAAGTGGGTCGCCAACATAGCACCTGTCGCCAAAAAAGGCGGTAGAGTACGGGTTTGCATCGAATTCCGAAATCTCAACAAGGCATGCCTAAAAGATGACTTCCCACTTCCACGCATTGACACTCTAGTCGACAACACCGCGGGACATGAGATGCTATCATTTATGGACGGTTTCTCTGGATACAATCAGATCAAATTAGCAGAGTCCGACCAAGAGAAGACTTCGTTCACCATACCATGGGGGACATACTGTACGTCATTATGCCTTTTGGGCTCAAGAACGCAGGAGCCACATATCAACATGTCATGATGGCTATCTTTCACGACATGATGTATAGGTGTGTAGAACTCTACATTGATGACATATTAGTGAAATCCCAAATGCGAGTAGGACATGTTGTAGTACTCCAACTGGTACTACAAAGAGCTAAGAAATATCAGCTAAAAATAAACCGAAAGAAATGTGTCTTCGAGGTCACTTCTGGAAAATTACTCGGTTTCATAGTTAGTAAGCGAGGGATCGAAGTTGACCTTGCAAAGGTCAGAGGAATCCTCGAGATGTCACTTCCTAGTAATATTAAAGAGTTACGAGGCCTGATAGGAAGATTGCAATTCATCAGGAGATTTATCTCCCAGCATTTGGACAGATGCGATCCTTTCTACAGACTACTTAAAGGAGGAACTGAGTACAAATGGGATGATCAGTGTCAGAAAGCCTTCGACAATATCAAGAAATATCTCCTTAACCCGCCGATACTATCGCCACCAGTCACTGGAAGACACCTAATTCTATACCTCTCAGCGAACAATAAAGTAATGGGAGTAATTCTGAGACAATATGAAGAAGACGTTAAGAGAGAGAAGGCAATCTACTACCTCAGTAGGACAATGGTTGAATACAAATTAAAATACACTTCAATGGAGAAGACTTGCCTCACCTTGGTGTGGGCCTCTACTAAATTACGACACTACTTTGGAGTATATAAAATACTAGTACTAGCTCGAATGGACCCTCTAAAGTACGTATTCGAAAAGCCTGCAACATCAAGAAAGATCGCTCGCTGGCATATGCTATTGCAAGAATTCGACATCACTTACGTTACGCAGAAATTGATTAAAGGACCCATACATGCAAATTTTCCCGATGAGGACCTATTTACAATTCATAATGAAGAGTCCGATAAGACCTCATGGATCCTTTACTTTGACAACACTCTAAATCATAAAGGAAAAAGGCATCGGGATAGTCCTCCTGAGTCCAGAAGGAGTTGTCATACCTAAAGCTTTTGAACTAGATTTCCCTGTCACTAACAATGTCGCAGAATACGAAGCTTTTATAGCTGGACTACGAGCAACACTACAATTAGGTGTTAAACAGTTAAAAACCATCGGTAATGCCAAACTAGTAATTTCACAAGTCATAGGAGAATGGAAAACTAAGGAAAGGAGACTAATGGCATACCTAGAAACTACTCAATATTTAGTACAGAAATTTGAAAGAATCTCCTTCATGCACATCCCTAGATTAGAAAACAAGCTTGCAAAATCCTTAACCACTCTAGCCTCGATCATCCAAATACCTATCGGACAAAATACCAAGACCTTCTTCATTGAAAAGCTGACAGTACTCGCCCACGAGGTAGCATGGACCGTCAAGAGAGAATTACCCATCCTCCCCACAAGTACAGGATCGTAAGAAGCACTCACTTCAGAAAAGCATGTCACGACAGAAATCAAAATCGCTATGTTCAAATTTGAAAAATCACCGATCGACGATGGACTACCATGGTATTTCGACATCTGGAACTTTTTGAAATATCAATACGTACCTCAATACACCATGAAAATCGAACGAAAGACTATAAGGAACTGATGCACTCAATTCTGCATACTTGGCGAAACATTATACAAAGAGGCCTTCACTAAAGGAGTACTACAAGGATGTGTCACAACTGCCATAGGAAAATACATTATCCAAGAAACACACGCCAGTGCCTGCACACCCAATCCGGTAGACAGAGACTCACCAATCAAGTTACACGACAAGGTTACTTTTGGCTGACAATGATCAGAGACTACCACCTCTACGTCCAATCCTACAAGCAATGCCAAGAACACGCCGCACTCATCAAAGCTCCGTCAGTTACATTGACTACTATGACCTTGCCATGGTCATTTTTTATGTGGGCCTTCGATATCATTGGACCTTTAACAGACACCGTTGAGAACACTCACAAGCATGCGTTCATACTTATAGTGACTGAATACTACACCAAATGGGAAAAAGTTGAATCCTATGTCAGAATCATCGCTTCAACACTCGTAAGGTTTATTATTCGAAATATCATCATCAGATTTAGAGTACTCAGGATGTTTGTCACTGACAACGGACCAGAGTTCATCGCGGAGAAGATGGAGAAGTTATGTAAGAAGTATGGCATTAATCTATGGCACTCATCACCGTTCTACCCTCAAGGCAATGGACAGGCAGAAGATACGAACAAAACACTGATTCGAATCCTGAAATGTACAGTAGAAATAAGTAATGGAGCAGACTGGCCTGAATGACTACTAGAAGCACTCTGGGTCTATAGGACCTTTATTCGTACGACCACTGGCCAAACTCCTTACTTCCTTACCTATAGGATGGAGGCAGTCCTACCATATGAGATACAATTACCATCCTTATGGATTCAACTTGATGATGAGCTATCCTTAGACGAGAGGAGAATTGCCCTACTCACGCAGCTAGAGTAGCTCGATGAAACACGTCTAAGGGCAGCTGATCACGCTCAGGTATATCAGAGGAGAGTGGCTAGGGCTTACGATAAGAAAGCCCTCGACAAACCTTTAATATTGGAGAATTAGTCTTGAAGAAAATTATGCCTTCCAAACATACCCATCCAAAAGGAAAACTGAAACCGAACTGGGAAGGTTCGTATATCATAATAGCCGCATACCCTGGAAATGCCTACAAACTGGCAAACCAAGAAGGGTAAGAACTCCCTAGCCCTTGGAACGCCATGTACCTTAGAAAATACTACCCTTAGCCCTGTGATCATTATATCCCGTGGTTAAATACTTATACTTATCACCCCCATAGTTGTCATGATACATTCACTGGTCGTACACCTTTAATTCTCAGAATATCCTTAAGACCTCTGATTTATCACCCACCTTTTCTCACTTGGGCAATCTGATTAAAGGACTAGTGACCTATCTAACCTCTTTCAAAAGCATAAGTAACACTCGATCCTCATTTCTCTTCTCCTACCATTGGAGATGTTAGAGTAAAAAAAAAATTAAGATATTAGGTTCAATCAAAACACATCATTCTTGTGCTAGCAAGATGCTTTCAAAAAAATATACATATAAAAAATTGAGTCAAAGCATTATGATGAATGAACAGGTCAATGTGCTCATGGAAGCATAAGCAGACCGTGAGGACATCCCTGGTAACGTTACTAGAAGTGTATAAGTAAGCTGCGACGGCATCCCTGATGTCCCCATACTACTAGATGTTGTCGTAAGGTGGTGGGAGGAGTACAAACTCCTGCTAATCATAGAATGTGAGATTTTTTATTGCACCGAAACATGACGAAGAAGCTCGATCATGGCATCTCGTATCCCTCAGAGAAAAAGATTGTTACCCACCCCTTTTGGAAAGTATTAGATACAAACTATTCCCCATATCACAGATCCTTACCCCCCTCTTCTATTTTTATTTTCAGACGATAAATCAAAAGCCTTATAGGATGCTCCTAGAAATGAAACTGAAAACTGATGACTAATGCCATCACCTACTATACCTATCATACTTCTCCCTAATAACCACAAGATAGGATGACCACCACCCTAAGATAGACCCCTGGATACAACTGACCTAATCAAAAAATATATATATAAAAAAGGCGTGACCTCCCTGGTTCAATGATAGCACCGGTCAACTTTTCTTCAAAACTAACTCACCAAATACCCATGACTACTTATAGACCCAAAGTGCTCATCTCAAGACCCTTAAAAGCTCCATTGCATCTTGACGCTGGGGCATTTTTTTGGATTAGAAGAAGAATCATATGAGAAGCGTCGGCTTGTCCACCAAGAAGATGAAGAACAACAGAGTTGCCATCGGAAAAGTGCTACCAAAGCTATCATACTACCAATCATACCACGCTCCTACACTAGGGCATTTTTATTTTTTATTGTTTTGTTATTATTTCTATCATAGCTATTTGCTTTCCCTATTGCATTACTTTTATTTCAAAAAAGAAGAAAATGAAAAAAAAAAGAAAAAAAAAGAAAGAAAAAAAACCTATATTCATCTTTTGCTACCAGACCCTAGTCTGAGATGCTCACCCCCCTTGACAACTAGCGAGGGGGCGAACAAAACTACTGATAATCTTACTCTCACATGTGTAGATACGCAAGCAACCTTCAACCATCACCGGGCCAGCTCAGGAAGCATCCAAGTCCCAATGACGGTCGATGGTGTTAAAGCGACTAAAAAGTAAAAGTAAACGCAAGAGGTAACTAAAAGAAAAGAAGCCAATCAGGTACATCTAAGCCAAAAATCTCTCTATATATATCAAAATCTTTTCATTACTTTTTACACTTATCACCAGGGGCATCCCCCCTATATGTATACAACTCGCACACTCACAGAAAAAAAATACATACACACACACCTAGTCCCTATGCTGCCACTGGGATGGCCGAGCACTGCTATCCCCAGTATCATCAGCTCAGAGGTCTTTAGACTGGTCCTCTGAAAATACAATCCCCGCACCTGGAGTGCTTGGAACCTCTAGACGATGAGGCCCTACTTCAGAACCCCCCTCACTCACCTGACTACCAGCTCGCCTTGATTGAGAACGAGGAGGATACCCCACAAGAATATCACGAATGGCCGAATCCCTACGAGCATCATCCCTAACAAGATCATGTGACGTATGACGAGACTGCCCAGCCGTGGAACTAGTAGCCCTTGACTCCGAGCCATGAAGCTGACTAACCAACCTACGTACCCCTCACTCAATCCTTGTCAGACGATACTGCAACCGATCTAGGATCACCTGCATCTCTGCCTGCATCGTCTGATGTGCCGCCTCTAATGCCTTGGTCTGAGACCTTTGTGTGACCATCATCTCAATGACTAGGTCCTCGCGACTCTGCATCTCCTCGAGGATCCATCTCACCTTGGGAGTGGTGCGCGCTCGCACCACCTCTAGGTGTCCCTCCTCAAGTTGATGAACTTGCATAACCACACCAAATCAAAAGAAAACTAAAATATACATGAACAAAACAAGAAACTTTGAAAAGGAAGGAATTATACCAGATCCAACCTCTCCTCCAGAAGTCACCCAACCATCTCAACAGTCACTGGATCAGTAGGAGGCACGGAAGGAACAATGAACATAGGCGGCTGCAACGAGAATAAACAAATACATCAGAAGAATACTATAGTGACAAATAAACTACTAACACAATAACTTAAACATACTTGAGTAGGGATAGGAACAAACTCCTGAGGGGGGGCCTCGGGACCGGAGTCCAGAATAGCCAGCATAAAGAATCAAACAAACCAACACAAGACATGTCAGAACCAAAATAAAGATGAAATAACCTAAACAGAACTATGCCACATCAAAAAATATACCTGATTCTCTGGGCACAAAGAGGCAGCAGTCGCCTCACTTGCCCGAAGATCCTCGACAACCCGACGCTGAAATACTGCATGATATTAGTAAGTTACAAAAAAAAGCAAAACAGTAAAACCTAACGAGCTGCTATAATTATACAAAGAAGATAAAAGATTGAATGGAACTTACCCAATAATCTAGCTCGGCTCGAAGCTGAGCCATCGCTGGATCCTCCGGACTGGAGGAAGCAACTAAAGATGGATCAAATGCTAGAATGGGACCTCTAGCAGCATGCTCAGCTCTCTAAGAATAACAATAAACACATCAGTCGACAAGCTCACAATCCTAATAATGCTAAATTATATTTACAAAGATGCTTACCAATCAATCAATCTTTGATCGAAGGCTGACCTCCACCACTCGGCGTCCTGCTGCTGACTGTTTAATAAATCGATCATCGCTACCTGATGGGCAACCTCACTCTCCCTCTGAGTCTGTCAAAAATAAAATAAAATGAGACACCACAACCATCTCAGAATGACCAGGAAACCAAGTCCACATAAAAAACAACAACCATAAATTAACTCACCAGGAGCTGTCGAGTCTCCAGTAGCCGAGCCCCACACTCATCCTCCGCTGCCCTAGCCTGAGCAACCGAGGAGGCTAACGAGTGCAGCATCTCCTCATCCGGACGAGGAGCACACCCCATCCCCTCCATCACCCTATGGAGAGCATCTAAAGCCTCCCACACCCTCGCAGTGAGGTGGCCCTGCTCCAATGCAGCCAACCTCTCCCTCAAAGTTGATGTCGACTCTGGTCCACTGATCAAGAAAGAGCCACTCCCATGGAAGGATGTGTGAAGAGGCGCCCGCCACCCAATGCACTAAACCATTGCACATACTCTCGAGTGTCCGCCTCGTGATGCTCCCCTGTAGCCCTGGTTCCCCAGCTCTAAAGTCCGCTACCTGAAGCGCCATCCACTCCATAAAATTCTGGCTAGGAGGGTCGGTCATCCTCTTCGCCACTCTGTGGCGAATCTCTAGAGGGACTCCCTGAGCAAGCCCCAACTATTGTACCACTCGAGATGTGTGGATCCTCTCCACCTTCTCAACGCAATGAACCCATATGTCCACATCAAAGAAGGCCCGGCCAGACTGAATCACTGGCATGCCGGCATCCTCCTCATCCGCATACGGCCGCCAAATCACCTACAACCAAGCAAACGAACTGATCCCACAATGAAGACTCATATACTAAAAGACCGAAATGAAAAAATGTATGCATGACAATCTATACCTACCCCGCATGCATATCCTCAAAGAGACCGTGCACGGTCTGAAGATCCGAAGACCAATGGCGACCCCCTCAATGCCTCCCTCCACACATGCATCCGCAGAAACATGAATGTCACTTCCAACGGAACTCCCGGATGAAGAAAAGCGAAATGATCATACGCCCAAAACTGAAAAGAAAAAAAAACAACAACAATGACACACAAAAAGAAACATTGAGATCATCACTATGGCCAAACAAATAACCAAACTAAAGACATCACAATGCCAATAACTAAAACTCACCTGAATGAATGGAAGGAAACCTCCTATCGACGTGATGCCCTGTCCCTGATGGTAAAGCTGCTCATAGAGATGCGCCAATGCAGTCACACCCCACGCATAGGTGGGAACTAGATTCAAGTCCCCGAAAACCATAAAAAATAACTCAGTGATGCATTCAAAAGCTTAAAACCCTTGGGGGAGCGCACTAGCGAGTTATACCGGACTCAATCCTTTAGGCATCGGGGAAGAGAGAATCGATCACCAAAAAATAGATCAGTTCCTGGAAGCCTAGCTTCCACAAAACCAAAAAAAGAGACTCATTTCGGGTGTTGGTGGATACTGTAAAAAACCCTAGAGTATCTGTTTTTGGTTGGCGCATGTATTAGTTACGCCAGCACAAAAAGCTGGAATTTATAACTGGCGCAAGTAATAGTTGCGCCAGCTTTAAACTCCACTTTTTTACCTTGGCGCAACTAATAGTTGTGCCAGTGTAAAAGAGCTCCCCTACAACCCGGGCGCAAGTATTAGTTACGCCAGGTCTGCTTACAGCACTCCAGCCCAAATCTGTGGCCTTCTTCACCTCCCGAGTCCCCCGATTAGTGTGCTTAGTGCCTTGTTTGGGCCCCGCCATCTCCGACACCCAATACGCCCCCGCCGGTCAAGAGAAGGCAACTTCTTTTTGGCTCATTTTGGGGGATCGGGTTTTTTACCTCGATTTCCGTGCCTTCAATAGATCGAAGGTTCTCCTTAAATTCTTTTGAAGTGCCTCAGAATCATAGCCGCGGGTCTTGAATTAAGGTACGAGAGCCACCTGAGAAGGGAATTCCAAGGCCTCGTAACCTTTGTTTTTCAAAACTCTTTAAAAAAATTCACAAAAAAAAAAAATAATAAATAATTAAAACCCAAAAAGAAATAGATAGTCTGTGGTGCCGGCACAATGGCATCAGCTTGCCCTCCATCATCCCATAGGGAAAGAAGGAAGAGGATTTTTGGGCCTTATCCAAGGCACCCTTACCTGACCCGCTCCCAAAGAATGTCGTGGGTAGTGAACCCAGCCTATGCCCATCCCGACTCATCCCCGCCACATTCTCCAACCCACTCCCATTCGGGAGAAGTTTTTTCCACCATCCCCCTCACCCAACCCCCTTTTACCGTTACTAGCCCATTTGGCGCCCCCATTTTCCCAACCGCTACCCCCCAAAATATCCAAAATCCAACCCCCCATTCTCCATCTTTTGCCCAAGCCATGCAAGTCCAACTCATCTCCCATCCACATCCATGCAAAACTCAAACCCATTTTCCCAATCCACATCCATGCCCCAATTCCCATCATCCCCCTATAGACTCGATCCACCCACATTCACATACACCACTTCCACCCTATCCAACCCCCCGCCAAATCCCCCATCCATCCGGGTCATGCCCATTTTTACCGGGGCCATGCCCAACTTTCCTCATCCCTCCTCATCATGCCCCCCATCATCCCAAAACATACCCAATACATCCCCTCATCCACCCCATACCCCCCCATCTACCATGGTCATGCTCGATAATACCGGGGCCATGCCCAATTTTTTCGCCACCTCCGCCCCATCTATACCCAATCACCCCTTACACCCACCATCCACATCCGATCCTCCTTCCATGGCTATGATGGAGGAGATGTTCCAAGTCTATTCCATGTGGAAGGCTTCTCAAAACACCCCCTCTCCTCTACACCCCATGCCCATGAACCCATCCCATACACTAGCCAATCTTCATGCCTCACTCCCCCATGACCCCCATCAACCCCCCATAATCCACACCACCCAAACCCCCATTACCCACTTACCCCAAGGCCCTATGGTCCAATCTCCAAACTCCCACATACCCCAAGGCCCATTGGCCTAAACCCCCTTTTTCCACATATCCCAGGACCCCATGACCCAATACCCCATGGCCCAAACCCATCAAGGCCCACTGGGCCAGACCCACCAAGGGCCCATGGCCCAGACCCATCAAGGGCCCATAGGCCAGACCCACCAATGCCCCATGGTCTAGACCCATCAAGGCCCATTGGGCCAAACCCATCAAGGCCCATTGGGCTAGACCCATCAAGGGCCCATGGCCCAAACCCATCAAGGCCCCATGGCCCTGACACATTAAGGCCCATTGGGCCAGACCCACCAAGGGCCCATGGCCCAAACCCAAAGATCCCATGCCCAGACCCATCAAGGCCCATTGGGCCAGACCTACCAAGGGCCCATGGCCCAGACACATCAAGGCC
This sequence comes from Chloranthus sessilifolius, assembly GCA_021018995.1. NCBI lineage: Eukaryota > Viridiplantae > Streptophyta > Magnoliopsida > Chloranthales > Chloranthaceae > Chloranthus > Chloranthus sessilifolius. The sequence goes on from CM037585.1 coordinate 94,592,544, forward strand.
CTTTGGGCCAGACCCATCAAGGGCCCTTAGCCCAAACCTACCCAGGCCCATTGGCCCAGACCGATCAAGGGCCCGTGGCCCAGACCTACCAAGGGTACATGGCCCAAACCTATTACTGGCCCATGACCCAAAATGACCAAGGGTTCATGGCCCAAACCCGAAACCCCAACTCATACCTTCCACAATACCCCTAACATTTAACCCAACCTTCACAGCCGGGTCAAACCCATGCCATACCTCAAACCCAATTCTTCCATGACCCCACACCCCAATGCAATCTCCAAACCTTCCCCCATACCCAATGGCCCTATCAGGCCCCACCTCAAAACTAAATTCCCATCACCCAACAAAACTTTCTGCACCCCCAATGGGCTCACGCAACCCCCACTCATGTCATTCCCATCCAACCCATGCAACAACAACAGGAGGATCCCGCCCTCGCTGCGTACTATGCCGACTAGCAGTATGAAGAGGACGAGATTAGGAATAGCGGGGCCTATGCTGGGGCTTTGACCAGCCTCAACCCTCCTCCCATAATTACCCATCCCCTGGTAGCCCAGAGCAAGTCCCAGCCAGCTGTTGAAAAAATGGCCTCGATATCCAAAGAATCAGAACAGTTAAGGGACCAACTAGACAAGATCCAGAAACAATTGTTAAAAATGGGTGGTGCTGAAATCCATGCCACGGATTTCATAGATTTATGTCTGTTTGCCGAGGTCCCCCTACCCCCTAAATTTAAAATGCCAATATTCGGCAAGTACAATGGCACAGGAAACCCGATTGCACACCTCAAGTCCTATTGTGGGGACATGTGCCAGTACGGGGGGACGAGAGACTGCTAATAAAAGTCGTTCAAAAAAGCTTGACCGAACCAGCCCTAAGGTGGTTCACATCTCTTGAACCATCCATGACGAAGATATGGAAGGATTTGACGCATTTGTTTCAGGAACAGTATGTCTATAATACTGATATTAAGCCGCGCAAGTCTGATTTGTCCCATTTAAAACAGAATCCCAACGAGACCTTTGGCGACTATTTGGGGCGTTGGAAAGCACTGGCAGCTCAAGTTTGAAATAAAATACCGGACGATGAGCAGATAGAGATGATTTCAAAGAACACTCTACCAGTGATTTCTGATTTTCTTGTATATCAACGGCAGTCTAGTTTTGCTGATTTTGTGAGGAATGCTAACCACTGTGAGGATGCCATCAGGGAAGGGAAGTTGAGTAAGAATGCTTCAGGGGGCCCTAGCGGGGTTAGGAGTTTTACTGAGCAGAAGAACGAAAGGAGGACAGGGGCAGAGGTGCAAAATGTTGCGAACACTCGGCCCAATAATAACAATGTAGCCCCGTTCAAATTCCAAGCAGTGCAACTAGCTCCCGTCAGGACAGGGCCAGTACAAAGAGCAGGAGATGGGCAAGGAATGCAAATGACCCCGGAGAGGAGAGCCCGTTATGATCGAGTCTTTACGCCCTTAGGGCAATCCCTGAGTGTACTTTTGCCATTATTAATTGAAAAGGGTTTAATAACTGTTCTCCAACCACGACCTCCTCCCAATCCGATTCCATATAATTTTGACCCTAATACTCATTGCAATTTTCATCAGGGTCCGAGTCACCCGACTGATCGCTGCTTCCCATTGAAGCATGTGATTCAGCACTTAATCGATGCTGGAAAGATCATTCCCCCTGCACCCGCCCAAGCGAACCAGCATGCGAATATCCATCAGGTGCCTTTACCACCACACCCTACCGGAATAGCAGGTCCTAGGTCCACCACTGTTGGGTTGATTAAACCCCTGAATCTGACAGATTATTTTCCTACCCCTACACCAACAGTTGAACCCCTAGATTTTAGGGCCTATTTCCCACCATCCACTCCTATTAACTACGTACAAATGAATGCGTATCAACCATATTCCACCACCCCCATCCATTACCCAATAAACCAACAAACCCCTGATCCCCCACCACCAATAAATTACCAATGGCCTACTCCCACCCCATTATCGTCAGCTCAATCACATGCAAACTCTACCACCCCTGTCAATTCCCTCATGGCCCATCAAACCCCCAACCCTCCGCCTGCACCCATCAATTATCAATGGCTTGCACCAACACCATTACCCCTGGTGCAACCACCATTAAACCTCACCACCCCTACCTGGCCAAATTTTTCTACCCCCCCATCCATCACGGAGGAAAGCCATGTCTTACCTACCCTTCCAGAGCCATCAGTACATGCACTCCAGACACCAATAGCCATACCATTCCAGCACTCAGGACCAACCTATGATCCACATCAGGTCCAGCTGAGCTATGAGCAAACCAATGCTAACGCCGGCAGCAGTAGCAGAGAGGGAGCCGTCTACTTTGTTACCAAGTCGGGGAAGATCTCGAGATTGCCTAAGATAGCGACAGCAGTAGCAGCACAAGCCCAACCCATGGGGAAGAAAAAGAGCACTGTGAATCCGTTTGAGAAGATGAGTCGAGAACGTATACTGGAGACTCAGCTGAAAAGAATGCTGGCCCATATTACTGTATGGGATTTATTGATGACATCCCCACTCCATTTCCAAGCATTAATGGGGGCATTGAAAAATGCTCATGTATCACTTCAAGTTAGCCCGGATGAAGTTGGGCAGATAATTGGTCAAGTGATGGCTCCTAATGCCATATCTTTTTCAGATGCAGAGCTGCTAGAAGAGGGAAATAGTCATTCTAAACCTCTCAACATCACTGTAGAATTCGGGAACATGATAATTCCCTTGGTTTTAATTGACAATGGATCTGCATTGAATGTGTTCCCATTGAGAACTGCCACCAAAATTGGGGTGGACCCCTGCATGTTGAGGCCAACAAGGACAAGTACTCGAGGTTTTGATAACACAAGGCGGGAGATCATGGGAGAAGTTGACCTTGAGCTCGTAATCGGGCCCGTGACCTTTTCCATACCATACCAAGTGATGGATATCAAATCCTCTTTTAATCTACTGATAGGACACCCATGGTTGCATGAGGTTGGGGCGATACCTTCTACCCTCTATCAAAAATTGAAATTCATATCAGGACAGAAGGTGATCATCATCATTGGTGAAGGGCACGATGAGAAAGACAAGGCCACCCACATCATTGAAAATCTTAAGGTAGTGGATGTGCCACATACTGTGGAAGACACTGACTTGCACAGTTTTGAATATGAGGTGTCAGATGTAGGCCCAGAACCCCCTAGAAACATCACTTCAGCAACCAACAGCGGAATGGAAGTAGCGGTGGCTATGCTCCAAAAGTGGGGCTATCAGAAAGGAAGGGGTCTGGGACCCAAATTATAAGGCAGAAGAGAGCCTGTTGTGGCTAAGGGACAGAAAGTAAGATTCGGGCTAGGATACAAGCCTACAGAGCAAGAGGTCCGAGAGGCCAAAGAGAAAGCCAGGGTGGCCGTGGCTGCAAGAGCATGAGGAATCAACATAGAAGAGAAACCTTGCCCTAGGCCGCACATAAGGGATTCTTTTGTTAGTGAAGGGGTCCTAAAGATCGATCGAAATGGGGCAACCCATTTGACCCCACACAAACCCATAGCCCCAGTCCATCCCACCAATCCCCAGATCTCCCTTCCCAGCTTGGAGATAGATTTGGTCGCGTTATCCCTTTTCGAGGAACGACGGTCGGTACCTGAACAAGCCCCCTTGTGGTGAATCACCATAAAATCAAGTTATTTTTTTAGGACATGATCTCAGACGAAATGGGGATCAATATGATGGAGGCTGACTCCAATGAGCCATATCAGTCAGCACCCTCCATCCTAACAGGTAAAGAAGCGGCCCTTTAAGTACGCAACTGGGCATCCTTGCCCCAAACCCTAGAAGCAGGGAGTGGTATAACATTTGGCACCCGTTTCCCAAAAAAATGAAACCTATAAAAAGTGAGAGGAGCCCTTGGCAGGCAATACCTTGTATACACACAAACCCGCCTTGCCAAGGGTCCGTCTCAGAAGAAAACAAAAATCTCAAATACATGGAAAAAATACAAAATCTCAGAAACACGAAAAAAACACAAAATCTCAAAAACATTGGAAAAATCCAAAGTCCAAAAATATTGTCATTTAAAATTCCAAAAAATGTCTGACAAAAGGATGCCTCAATCAAAATGCCCGTCCCACGTGAAATCGACCCCTTCCCTGTAGAAATATAAAAAGAGGTAGGGATCACGAGTCTGGACGAGGATGTCCCCTTCGAAGAACTCCCCAATGAGCTCCTTGACCGATTTGTCGACTTTGAGTATGGCTCTACCCCCATTATCGAAGAGACCGAAGATGTCAATCTAGGAACTGAGGAGGTTCCCAGGATAACCAAAATTGGAACGTCACTGTCTCCTGAGGAAAGAAAAAGCATGATCGAATTCCTTCGGTCATACCAAGACATCTTTGCCTGATCGTACGAGGACATGCCTGGTCTAGATACTGATTTGGTCGAGCATGAGTTGCCTCTCTACCCTGATATGAAGCTATTGTGGAATTCCAGTGTGCTGATTTATGGTGTAAAAATCAGGAGAAAACAGAGATGGATTCAACACATCTAAAATATCCTAAACCTGTAAGATACAGGATCTGTTGTAGCAAGCTTTAAAAGAATGATAAGTAAGGGAAGGCCCACAGGGAGGCTGGTTAGAAATATGATAAATCTACAGATCTGTAAGAGATCTAGCACCCTAGCTAACTCTACTTTAGTTAAAAGACAGGGGAGATTTGGATAGGGTTGTCACTTAAACTAACTACAATTAAAATGCAGATTGTCTTAGATTGAATCTGGAGCCTCAGATCGTGCAGATGGAAGGTTTAAAAACTCAAAAGATGGAGAAGAACAGCTTGGAGGTTGTTTTCACTGTAATCAGGTTGATCTAATCATATTACAGGGGTTCAAAAGCACACAAGTCCCTCGGCTGGCCACAGGCACAGCTGCAGGTTATAAATTCCACTTCAAATCATAGGATTCACCTGACCTTAAGGCTATGATCTGTCCACTTTAATGGTCACAGACCATCCTGTAGGCTTTATCGAATCCATGGATTACAGCACATGAATCCAATTGAGGCCTGAGCTCAGATTTACCTTGAGGTTATGATCTGTCCACTTTAATGGTCACCGACCATCCTATAGATCTCCTATAAAGCCAGAGTCTCAATTAGAACAATTAGAACCACTACAGATGTTTTAATTTCTAGGTCACAAACGCAAGAAATTACAGGGATATCAAATCCAGGGAATTCAGATGATATCCAAGAGGTCTACCAGTTAAGTGGGTGAGCTGATCAAGCAACTCCTCTACACAAATCCGATCGAGCACCAAAAGGAATCAAAAGAGCTTTAGATCTAATTAAAACATTGAAAACAACATTTACATTGCAAACAAGGTCACTCTAACAATGGAATGCTCTCAGATTTGTAGTCTGTACAGCAATTAACCCCAGCAACACTCTTAACCTTACCCAATTACAGATCTAACTCACTCCTTACTACTCCTAGGGATTTAGCCAACCATGGTTGGGCTAAAGGAGGGAAATGGAATCTCGCTGCAAGCTCTGATCTCTGGAAAATTACTCAAAATTTTGATCCTCCCCAATGGCAATTGGGGATCTCTATATATAACTTTCTCCTCTCTTTTTCCCACCAAAAATCCCTTCTTGAAGGTCGTCAGAGTTTGTTAGAGCTCTGTTAAAGCACATGGGTCGGTTAGGGCTTTCTAGGGCATCTTCTAGATGTCGTGTCGATCACCAAAGTGCTTCAGTTTACGTGCAGCAGGTCACCAAGTCTCAGCGTGTGCATAGCATAGTTTCGGAGAAGTTCAACACACGATTTCTACAGGTTGGAGATGCTTATGATAGGTTAAAGTGAGCTTGTAGTTCCTTTCGACATGGTCTCAAAATTATTCGATAGGTTCAAATAGGATGAACCTTCACTTAGAGTTCCAGCCTTCTCAGCCTTTAGTTTGGAGTGTTTGACAGGTTGAAAGGACTCTTCAACAGGTTGGAGAACCATTTCGATAGGTTCCTTTCTGCATGCTATCCCTTCGATAGGATTGCTCTTACTCCTATCGAAAGACTCAATCACCATTCGATAGGTTCTGTTCCAGCACTTTCATCTCGATAGGTTCAAGCATAATTTGATAGGTTACTTTTACACTTCAGGTAGGCTTTCGATAGGATAGTTTCTTCATTCCTTTCAGCGGCTCGATAGGTTCTTGGATCCTATCGAATTGTTCTATCAGTAAGAATTCATCCTTTTTTTGCCTTCTGATCCTATCGAATCCCTCTCAACTGCATGAATCCTTCCTTTCTTTGCTTTCAGCTCCTATCGAACTCTTCAGGTGACCCATCGATAGGACGTTTTCAACCTATTTTCACTTTCTTCACCCTGTCCTGCTGCAACTACGCGCTCCAAGGGTTCAATGATGTGCTACCCTTGGGTGTACTATTGCTGAGTTCGTCCTTTGTTGAGAGATGGCTTCTTTATGGGCATTCTTAAGTGGTTTGCTACATTATTATCAGCTTTCCCTGCTATTTGCAAAATGCACTCAACATGGGCTTATTAGTGTGCTCACAGTTCCATGAATGGTCAGGTTATAGGGTGAAAAGTGGCACTTTTCACCACTTAACACACCCCCAAACCTAAGCTTTGCTAGTCCCTGGGCAAAGGAGAATTCAAAGAAAAAGGAAATGCCACTTTCATAGGGAGTACAGATGCATTTAGCACATGCACCAAGCCTTTTAAACCCCAGGGTGATCCCTAGTGGAGGAGTGAAGTCTCCTGAGGGTTTTCAGTGAAGATACCCACAAACTTCTCCAATACACTTAGTTAATAATAGTGCAACCTATTAAAGCAGAGTTTAAGCACATAAAATAAATTCACATCATGACCATTCATTAAAGGAAATTCAACAGAAAGAAAATATCCATTTGGAAATATGAAAGTTTGCTGAAATCTCTCCATCATCACTCAGTTTGTGTCCAGGCATTTCTTTTGAAATTTTATGCATAACTCACCATCAATTTGAGGATCCTGCTTAGATACTTCCCCCTTAAATTTGGATTTTCAGACCCAAGTCTCATCAGGGCTGTTCACTCATCAGTACGGGGAAGAGGGGTAAATCATATCACTCAGCTCATGAGCAGTTACAACCCTCAAATAGGACTGCAAGCAGGAGCATAGGCATTGCTTGAATTTTTGACTTTTCGAGCTCGTTACACCATAGGTTAAGTAAATTCTTATGTCCACATGACAGCTCAATCCACTTTCAGATCAGTAAGGTCTTTTTATTGGGTTGTGATGTGGCTTAGGGATGAGGTTTGTGGAGGAACAAAGCAGAGTTCAAAATTGAGAAATCAGTAAAGGTAAGGAGGTGATTCATGACTTCACCTTCTTTAATTTAGAACAATTTCATCTACTTCTTGAATTTTCGGAGCCAAAGTGGCCAGCTTCTTCTCTTCCTTTCTATTTTTTCAATGAAATGACTTCTCTTTCTCATTCTTCTGCTCTCTCTTTTTTTTTTTTTTTTTTTTTCCAAAAACATAATACCGCAAATACCACCACTGCATTTTTCTTTCTTTCAACCTGATTTAGGACCTTTCTCCTCTAACCTTTCTCCTCCTTCCTCTTCCTAATTTCTCAAATTGAGGGTGAAATGAAATAGGTCAAGTGGTTTTGGGTTTAGAATTTCTGGTTTTCATCGAAGAAAATTTGGGCTTTTAAGGCTCAAGTGGTGTGCATCAAGGGCAGTTCAAAGGTGGGAAATTTTTAGATTCAAATTGTCCAAAGGATGGCCTTACTTCACATCTTCAATGTCCTGAGTGCTGTCAAGTTGTTTCAACTCGGATTTGCCTAACTTCTAGTGATCAGGATTAAGTCCAGTCAGTTCTCAAAGCAGAATGAATTGCCAATACACTCTTTAAAGAAGTTTTCAGGCCCAATTCTCACTGGGTATGGCCTTCCATCCCAATATCCGGGGAGTATCTTCACAGTCTATTCTCGTTGCTGGTTTATCACACATAAAAAACTTTATTAAAAAATTCTTGACATTTTCTTCATAAAAAATGTTAAAACTTCAGCTTACTTCAGCTGCCAATGGTTTTTAAAGTTTCCTTAACAACAAATATGAGGGGAATTCATTCTTTTTTTTTATTATTCCTTTTTAACTTGGCTGCACTAAAATTAACTAGTTTATTGGCCTACATGCCACACCCCCAAACCTAAATTAAATAGTGTCCTCACTATTTTGAGAGAATGGGTTTAGTTGGGCAGACATTCAGAGAAAATTAATAGAACAAGAAATGAATAGAGAAACAACAAGTGAAATGAACAAAACATTTTATTATAAATAATCTAAAAACTGACATGTGGACAACATCTCCTTTGGGGAAAAAAAAAAACGTCCCTCCAGGCGCAGGGATATCCTCAGTCGGGGTCGGGTGGAAGAGGAACTGCAAGCCAGGGGGGGAAGAAAAGAAAAAAGAGTGGGATCAGGGGGCTGGGGGTGGGGTGGTGGACGATGATGAGGATGACGGGGGGGAAGCAGCCGGTGACTCGGTCTTCTCCCTCTTTAGGTTTTTCTTTTTCTCCTTGGCGAGGATTCTCTGGACCTCGTCATATTTATCACAGAGAAATTGAAGAGGATCAGGCTCGACTGGTGGAGGTGGTGGTGGCCAGACTGCGAAGAACTTGATAGGCAAATCTTGAGGTTTGTCGTCTGCCATGAGTGGGGCCTGGAAGATCTAGGCAGGTTAGGGTGGAATGGATGTGTAAGGATTGGGCAAAGCGAATATTTAAGGTGCATGGGTGTCGGAATATGAAACGATGCAATAAAAGTGGCACAGTCTTCCAGGCGTGGGAATTGGAAATGAAGGGTGGGAATACCGGGAGTGGTGGTGGTTGTGTGGGAAATAGAGCGTGGACTGCATGATGGGCTAAATTTAGGAGGGAAGATAAATTAAGGGGGCATGCGCCATAAATGCTGAAGCACTAGGAGAGGTTTAGGTATTTAGGAAATGCACAGGTGAGGACCACCTGATCGATATGTGTGTGGAAAAAGATTTCGATAGGACGACGAGAATGGTGGCGATAGGTCAAGGTGTCCTATCGAAAACTTGGCAGTCAAAACTTACAAAAGGTACAATTTTGTTAGGATCTCGATAGGTGGAACCTTTCATTCGATAGGTTGAAATTCAATGCGATTCATCATTTCGATAGGTTCCGATAGGTATCCAGAGCCTATCGAAAAAATTTCTGTTGCCTTATTTAACCTATCGAGGGGTTGGTTTCACCTATCGTCAAAGCTCTGTGCCCCTCGAAAACGTCCAGAATCCTATCGAAATCATCAGCCGTCTTATCGAAAGGGTTCTAAAAACCAAGAGTTTTATATTTGAGTGTAGTGGTCAGACCCAGCACCCAAAAAATTGTCCTGCTAGGCGAGCCAGCGCTTTATTGATACAAATAAAACACATATTTTATATATGATACAAGCAAAAATCTGCTATTAATCTGGAGGGTCTTGAAGATCAATGCTCTCCTCAGGCTCACAAATCTTGTCCACACAATTTGAGCCTCTGGCCATTGACCTTCATGACTCTACCATCTGTAGGGTCCCGGACTTCAACAGCTTCAGATGGGGAAACATGTACAACTATGAAGGGTCCATCCCATCTAGACTGTAACTTTCCTAGAAAGAATTTTAATCTAGAATTGAACATCCACAGCTTATCATTGGGTTTGAATTCTTTCCGTAGCAAATGTCTATCGTGGAAGGCTTTGGTCTTCTCTTTGTAGGTCTGAGCATTGGCGTAGGCTTCCAATCTGAGCTCCTCCAGCTCAGGTATCTGCAGTTTTCTGTGTATACCAACAGAGTTGAAATCAGAATTTATTATTTTAATAGCCTAGTATGCTTTGTGTTCCAATTCAACAAGAAAATAGCATACCTTTCCATAAACTAGTCTGAATGGGGACATACCTATGGGGGTCTTATAGGCAGTCCTATAAGCCCATAGGGAATCTGTCAATTTCATCGACCAGTCCCTCCTATCACTTCTCACAGTCTTCTCTAAAATGTGTTTGATTTCTCTGTTAGAAATCTCTACTTGTCCACTGGTTTATGGGTGGTAGGGGGTGGCTACCCTGTGGGTCACAGAGTACTTTTCCAATAGCTTATCAAAAGGTTTATTACTGAAGTGGCTTCCCCCATCGCTGATGATGGCTTTGGGGATGCCAAACCTGGAGAAGATGTTATCTTTGCAGAATCTAATGACAACTTTGTGGTCGTTTGTCCTTGTAGTTGTGGCTTCTATCCATTTGGACACGTAATTCATAGCTACAAGGATGAAATTATATCCACTGGAGGGGGGAAATGGTCCCATAAAATCAATACCCCAGACATCAAACAATTCGACCACCAGTATGGGCTGCAAAGGCATGGAATTCCTCTTAGTAATACTTCCCATCTGTTGGCATCGAGGACAAGCTTTGCAATATTGTCGAACATCTCTAAACAGAGTAGGCCAATAGAACCACTCTGCAGCACCTTCGCAGCAGTCTTGTTACCACTGAAGTGGCCCCCACAAGCCTGTTCATGACTCATGGTTAAAATGTGGTGGAACTCTGTTTTCGGTACACATCTTCGAATTACTTGGTCTGAACAATGCTTAAAAAGGTAAGGATCCTCCCATATATAGTGTTTGATCTGGGAGAAAAACAAGTTTCTATCATTCTTGTTCCAATTTGGAGGGATCCTTTTCACAGCAAGGTAGTTCACGATATTAGCAAACAAAGGCATATTGATCTCCACGACAAACAGCTGCTCATCTGGAAAAGAATCATTGATGGGCAGGCTCTCTGTTTCTGCAACTTAGATCCTTGATAGATGATCAACAACCACATTCTCCACTCCCTTCTTGTCTTTAATCTCCAAATGGAATTCCTGCAAAAGGAGAATCCATCTGATTAATCGTGCTTTGGCGTCCTTCTTAGACAAGAGGTATTTCAAGGCTGAGTGGTTAGTGAACACAGTGATTTTGGAGCCCAACACATAAGATCTGAATTTTTCTAAAGCAAAGACAATGGCTAACAGCTCCTCAGTCGTGGTGTAATTCAATTGAGCATCAACCAATGATTTACTAGCATATGCCACCACAGATGGTGCCTTGTCTCTTCTTTGTCCCAAAACAGCCCCCATAGAAAAGTTTGATGCATCACACATCAGCTCAAATGGTAAAGAGAAATCAGGGGCTTGTAGAATAGGGGTTGTAGTCAAACAAGTTTTCAGCTGCTCAAAAGCAACCAGGCAGTCATCATTGAACTCAAAGGGTACCTCTTGGCATAACAAGTGGCACTGAGGTTTGGTGGTTTTTCTGAAGTCCTTAATGAATCGCCTATAAAACCCAGCATGGCCCAGAAAAGACCTGAGTTGTTTGACAGTTTTGGGAGGGGGCAGATGGGAAATTAAGTCAATCTTAGCCTGATCAACCTCTATTCCCTTGTGGGCGACCACATGTCCAAGGATAGTGCCTTGAGTCACCATAAAATGACTCTTTTCCCAACTTAGGACCACGTTGGTCTCCTCATACAACTTCTGTACAGAAGTGAGATGGTGCAGGCATTGGCCAAAATCATCTCCATAAATGGAGAAATCATCCATCAAGATCTCAAAAAATTTATCAATCACGTCAGAAAAAATGGCATACATGCATCTTTGAAAAGTGGTAGGTGCATTACACAGCCCAAATGGAATCCTCCTGTATGCAAAGGTCCCAAATGGGCCAGTGCATGTGGTTTTTTCCTGATCTTGGGGGTAGACAGGGATTTGATTGTACCCTGAATATCCATAAAGGAAACAGTAATATGCCTTGCCTGCCAGCTTGTCCAAGATTTGGTCTATGAAGGGCAATGGGAAGTGGTCCTTGCTAGTTTTGCTCATTGAGCTTTATGTAATCGATGCATACTCTCCAACCAGTGGTCTGTCTAGTTGGGATCAGCTCTCCTGAATCAGCTTCAATAACTGTGATGCCAGATATCTTGGGCACTACCTGGGTAGGTGCCACCCATTGGGAATCGAAGATAGGGTATATGATGCCGACATCGAGGAGTTTTACTACCTCTTTCATCACAACTTCCTGCATGTGAGGGTTGAGTTTCCTCTGCATCTCTCGAGAAGGTTTGGCACCTTTCTCAAGATGAATCTTATGCATGCACACAGCAGGATTAATCCCCCCTAAGTCTGCAATGGTCCATCCTATTGCCTTCCTATGCCTTTTTAGCACACCAAGTAGTTCTCTTTCCTGCTCAATGGTGAGGGAAGACGAGATTATCACAGGTAATTTTATTGTTGTCTCCTAAAAAGGCATATTTCAAATTTTTTGGGAGTTGCTTTAACTCCACCTCTGGGGGGCTGATGAGGGAGGGCAATAGGGGTGTCTTGGAGGGGGGTGGAAGAGGCAGCAAAGCAGGCTTCCATGGATGGAGCTTTACTGGTTCTGCTCCGGAAGAGACAAGTTGCACATGCTCAATTTCAGAGGTGAAAGTCATTTCTACCTCTGGTTCCTTCCATACATCAGCTATCTCGTTAGACCATTCCTTACCATGCAACAACATATTCACATTTTCTTGCACAACCTCATCTATTATGTCGAGAGAAAAACAATCCTCGTCAGGATGAGGTTGATTGGCTGCGTTGTAGACATTCAACTTGACCTTCATATTTCCAAATGATACTTCCATTATTCCAGACTTGCATTGAATACAAGCGTTAGCTGGGGCCAAAAAGGGTCTACCTAGGATCACAGGTATGGAGGTGGCATTCCTTCCTGGTTCCATATCCAGCACCAAAAAGTCAGCAGGATAAAAGAATTTGTTAACTCCCCCCAAAACATCCTCGATTATCCCCACAGGTTTCCTTTCAAATCTGTCGGCCAACTGTATAACAACATGTGTGGGCTTTAATTTGCCTAGGCCCATCTTCTCATATACTGAATATGGAAGCAAATTTACACTAGCTCCCAGATCTAATAGGGCTTTGTCAATGGTATGGTCTTGAATGATGTAGGGGATGGTGGGGAGTCCAGGGTCTTGAAGTTTGGGGGGAGTTGCAATGGATAGGACATGCTTGACTTTTTCTACTGAAAAGACTTTCTTGGATAGGTGTATCCTGGACTGTCTTTTATGGGTGCATAGGTCTTTTATAAATTTGGCATAGGCTGGGACTTGTTTAATGGCATCAAGTAAAGGCAGATTGATATTTACTTGTTTGAAAGTCTCCATCATTTCCTCAATTTTTCCATGCCCTTTGTCAAAAGGGGAGGGTCCTTGCAATGCCTTGGGAAATGGAAAGTGTGGGGGTGCTCCCTCACTTGTAGCCTTAGCCAATGGGGCTTCTTTCTTTTTTATTTTTTCTTCTCCTTGAGGATCCATATCATCCTCTTTATTGACACTAGGTGGTTCTGTCAGGTCCACCACTGGTAACCTTTGTTGTGTTCTTGGAAAAGTCATTCCATTCTCTTCCTTCAAACTTCTCATAGGTTCACAGTCCACTTGATTGTCCACTAGCCTACCACTCCTCAAAGTTGTCCCAGATTTGGCTTCCTCATAGGTGGAGGAAACTTCATCCACTACAAACTATCTTCGTGGATTATCCTGTGGTTGGCTAGGTAACCTTCCTCCTTCTCTCCTAGTCAGAGCATCAGACAACTGACCAAGCTGGTCCTCTATCTTTTTGATGCTTTGGTTGTGAGAGTGCATAGTTTGAGTTAAGGTGTTCAAGTTTTGTAATGAAGATAGAACTTATTCCTCAAAAGATGGTGTTCTCACAACTGGAGTAGGTGCAGCTTGTTGCACAGGAGGAGCTACAGGTTGGGCCATGGTTTGCTGATATTGAGGTCTTGGGGCATAACCTTCTCGATAGGGTTGAGCATTTCTGTAGGGCATGGGCTGCTAGGGCTACTGCTGCTGCTGACTGGGGTATCCATCTTGTCTCCACCTCAAATTAGGGTGATTTCTCAATTGATACCCAGCAGCAGGCTGCTACCCATAGGCTTGAGTTTCAGCCACATGCTTTGTTACAAAATCAGGAAATTAGATAGCTGATGGGCATTCATCTAGAGAGTGAGCAGGGGACTGGCATATAGCACATGCCTCCTCGACTCTAGCAGCCACAGGTGACTGCATTGCTCCCATCAGCCTATCAAATTTTAGAGTTAAGCTGTCCACTTTTCTTTCCAGCTCACTTGGCACACTAACTTCATATATCTTTCCTCTTGAGGTGTTCTCTTTCATCAATTTAGGAGGGTCTAGATCTCTTGCTAAGGTTTCCCTTTACATAGAGTTCTCACTGATGATGTCAAAGAGCTCCCATGCCTCCTCAGCAGTTTTATGGAGGTAGGTGCCAGCACTGGAGGCATCTATCATATCTCTGCTCTTCGAATCAATTCCCAGATAAAAGCTTTGAACCAATTGCCATTCAGGGATTTGATGGTGGGGGCATTTCTTGAGGAGTTCCTTAAATCTCTCCCAGGATTGATGAAAGTCTTCAGTTGGATCTTGGGTAAAAGAGATGATACCCTTCCTCAACTAACTGGTCTTTGACATAGGAAAGAATTTGGCTAAGAACTGACATTGGAGATCACTCCAGGACTGAATACTATTAGGTGGAAGCAGAGACAACCAGGTCCTGGCTCTGTCCTTTAATGAAAAAGGAAAGAGTCTCATCCTGGTGGCCTCCTCCCCCAAACGTGCGATGTTGAAGGTGGTGCACAGTTCCTAAGAATTCATCTATATGCTTATGGGGATCCTCCTTGGTCAGGCCATGAAATGAGGGTAACATCTGAATGATGGAAGATTTAATTTCATAGTATCCTTGAGCAGCAGGGAACTGAATGCAGAAGGGGGAATTGTAGATCCATGGTGCATTGAATTCCTTGAGAGGTCGAGGCTGCTGCTGCTTACCCATTTTGACAAATTCAATTTCAACAGCTGTGGATGTAGTTGGTCTAGATCTGAGAAGTCTTTCAACCTCTGGATTTAGTGGAATAATCTGATGTTGCAGAGTTCTCCTACCAAACATACAACACTCACAACTGAATGCAGAGTAAATTTTCAACACAACAAATAGGAACACACAATTGATTAACTAATCTAAAAATCAACAGATCTGAAAATAAACAGGGGAGAAGGGATGCAAACTACAGAGTAGCCTTCAACACAGCTCTCCTCTCCCTCTGTACTTAGATATGGTGAATTGGATACAAAAATACTTAAAAAATAGCAAAAGTCACAAATGCATTTAGTAAAATCAAACAAAAATACAAATCTATGATCAAAACTTAGATCTATCAATTTCTAAACTACTTCCCCGACAGTGGCGCCAAAAACTTGTTGTGGAATTCCAGTGTGCTGATTTATGGTGTAAAAATTAGGAGAAAACAGAGATGGATTTAGCACATCTAAAATATCCTAGACCTACAAGATACAGGATCTGTTGCAGCAAGCTTTAAAAGAATGGCAAGGTAAGGGAATGTCCACAGGGAGGCTGGTTAGAAATATGATAAATCTTTAGATCTATAAGAGATCTGGCACCCTAGCTATCTCTACTTTAGTTAAAAGATAGGGGAGAGGTTTGGATAGGGTTGTCATTTAAACTAACTACAATTAACATGCAGATTGTCTTAGATCAAATCTGGAGCCTCATATCTTGCAGATGGGAAGCTAAAAAACTCAAAAGATGGAGAAGAACAGCTTGGAGGTTGTTTTCACTGCAATCAGGTTGAGCTAAGCATATTATAGGGGTTAAAAAGCACACAAGTCCCTCGGCTGGCCACAGGCACAGCTGTAGGGTATAAATTCCACTTCAAATCACAGGATTCACTTGACCTTAAGGCTATGATCTGTCCACTTTAATGGTCACAAACCATCCTATAGGCTTTATCGAATCCATGGATTGCAGCAGATGAATCCAATTGAGGCCTGAGCTCAGATTTACCTTAAGGTTATGATCTGTCCACTTTAATGGTCACAGACCATCCTATAGATCTCCTACAAAGCCAGAGCCTCAATTAGAACAATTAAAACCACTATAGATGCTGCAATTTCTAGGTCACAGATGCAAGAAATTATAGGGATATCAGATCCAGGGAATTCAGATGATATCCAAGAGGTCTACCAGTTAAGTGGGTGAGCTGATCAAGTAACTCCTCTACACAAATCCAATTGAGCACCAAAAGGAATCAAAAGAGCTTTAGATCTAATTAAAACATTAAAAACAACATTTGCATTGCAAACAAGGTCACTCTTACAATGGAATGCTCTCAGATCTATAGTTTGTGCAGCAATTAACCCCAGCAACACTCTTAACCTTACCCAATTACAGATCTAACTCACTCCTTGCTGCTCCTAGGGATTTAGCCAACCATGGCTGGGCTAAAGGAGGGAAATGGAATCTCGCTGCAAGCTCTCATCTCTTGAAAATTGCTCAGAATTTTGATCCTCCCCAATGGCAATTGGGGATCTCTATATATAGCTTTCTCCTCTATTTTTCCTGCCAAAAATCCCTTCTAGAAGGTCGTCAGAGTTTGTTAGAGCTCTGTTAAAGCACGTGGGTTGGTTAAGGCTCTCTAGGGCATCTTCTAGAACCTCACACCGATCACCAAAGTGCCTCGATTTGCATGCAACAGGTCACCAAGTCTCAGCGTGTGCATAGCATAGTTTCTGAGAAGTTCAACACACGATTTTGACAGGTCGAAGAAGCTTTCGACAGGTAAAAGTGAGCTTATAGTTCCTTTCGACAGGTTCTCAGAACTGTTTGATAGGTTCAAATAGGATGAACCTTCACTTAGAGTTCCAGCCTTCTCAGCCTTTAGTTTGGAGTATTCGACAGGTTGAAAGGACTCTTCGACGGGTTGGAGAACCATTTCGATAGGTTCCTTTCCACATGCTATCCCTTCGATAGGATTGCTCTTACTCCTATCGAAAGACTCAATCACCATTCGATAGGTTCGTTTCCAGCACTTTCATCTCAATAGGTTCAAGCATCATTCGATAGGTTCCTTTTATGCTTCAGGTAGGCTTTCGATAGGATGGTTTCTTCATTCCTTTCAGCTGCTCGATAGGTTCTTGGATCCTATCCAACTGTTCTATCCGCACGAATTCATCTTTTTTCTGCCTTCTGTTCCTATCGAATCCCTCTCAACTGCATGAATCCTTCCTTTCTTTGCTTTCAGCTCTTATCGAGCTCTTCAGGTGACCCATCGATAGGACGTTTTCAACCTATTTTCACATTCTTCACCTTGTCCTTCTGTAGCCATGCGCTCCAATGGTTCAATGATGTGCTACCCTTAGGTGTATTATTACTGAGTTTGTCCTTTGCTGAGAGATGGCTTCTTTGTGGGCATTCTTAAGTGGTTTGCTGCATTATTACCAGCATTCCCTGCTATATAAAAAATTCACTCAATAGGGGCTTATTAGTGTGCTCACAGGTCCATGAATGGTCAGGTTATAGGGTGAAAAGTGGCATTTTTCTTCACTTAACAGAAGCCAGTAAAGTAGAAGCTGAGACGTCTTCGACCCGAATGGATGCTGAAAGTCAAAGACAAGGTCATCAAGCAGTATGATGCGGGGTTTCACATGGTATCCAAATACCAGCAGTGGCTAGCCATTATCATGCCTGTATCGAAGAAAGAAGGAAAGGTTCGCATGTGCATCGATTTTCGTAATTTGAACAGAGCGAGCCCAAAGGACGATTTCCCACTACCACACATCGACATCTTGGTCGATAACATTGCTAAACACGGGATGCTTTCTTTTATGGATGGATTCTCAGGATATAATTAGATCAAAATGGTAGAGATTGATCACGAGAAGATAACATTCATTACCCCCATGGGAACCTTTTGCTATCGAGTCATGCCATTCGGGCTGAAGAATGCCGGTGCAACATACCAGAGAGCTATGACTGCACTATTTCATGACATGATGCATCGAGAGATTAAAGTGTATGTCGACGACATGATAGCCAAGTCACCGGAGCGAAGCGACCATCTGGTAAAACCTTCAGAAGTTGTTTGAAAGGTTGAGAAAGTACTGACTACGTCTAAATCCACAGAAGTGCGCATTTGGTGCTATGTCAGGTAAACTATTAGGATTCATCGTCAGCAGATGGGGGATCGAGGTCGACCCAATCAAAGTTAAAGCCATCACTGAAATGCAACCGCCTTCTACCAAGAAAGAGGTTAGAGGGTTTCTGGGTAGAATACAGTATATCAGTCGGTTCATTGCACAGCTAACTCCAATCTACTCGCCAATCTTCAAGTTACTAAGGAAGAATTCGCCCGTTGAATGGAACGACGATTGTCAAGCAGCGTTAGAAAAAATAAAAAGCTACCTCCTTAATCCACCTATTTTGGTACCACCTGAGCCAGGGAGACCACTCTTGATGTATCTCTCCACGACGGAAGTTTCGATGGGATGTGTCTTGGGGTAGCACGATGAAACGGGAAGAAGAGAGCAGGCCATTTACTATCTGAGCAAGAAGTTTACTGATTACGAGACGCGCTACTCTCATTTGGAGAAAGCATGCCTAGCTCTTGTATGGGCTACTCAAAGGCTCCGCCACTACTTACTATCCCAGGCCGTTCTGCTCTTAGCCCGAATGGACCCGTTGAAATACCTATTTGAAAAGCCAGCTCTCACTGGACGAATTGCAGGATGGCAACTTTTATTATCTGAATTCGACATCACGTATGTCATTCAGAAGTCGATCAAGGGGCAGGCGCTTGCTGATCATCTTGCCGACAATCCTTTACCTGATTATGAGCCTTTGACGATCGAGTTCCCAGATGAAGATATCATGTTCATGATGGAAGATGATACAAAAGAAGCAGAAGAATCATGGGTAATGCACTTTGACAGGGCAGCAAATGTCGAGGGCCAAGGAGTTGGTGTCATCCTGATTTCACCGAAAGGATCCCATGTACCAGTCTCTATCAAACTCAACTTCCCTTGTACTAACAATATGGCTGAGTACAAGGATTGCGCCGCTGGTCTGCAGGCAGCTCTCGATCTGAATGTAACTCACCTTCGAGTATTTGGCGATTCACAGTTAATCATATGTCAGACGAATGATGACTGGAAGACGAAAGACAAGAAACTTATCCCCTATCATGAACACCTCGAGGATCTGATAGCTTGCTTCCAAGATGTGACTTTCTCATACATCCCCCGAATAAGGAATCACTTTGTCGGTGCATTAGCAACTTTGGCGTCAATGATTGACATCCCCTATGGTGTTGAGATGAAGCCGATCGTGATCGAGCAGAGGAATGAGCCAACCTTTAGCCTTCAGATTGAGGATCCTACAAATCCTGATGATCAGCCACCTTGGTTCTCAGATATCAAGATTTTCCTTGAGACCCTAACTTTCCCAGAGGGTACATCCAAGACAGACCGACGAACCATTCAACGTTTAGCGACAGGTTACATCATTTGCGAGGAATGCCTTTATAAGCGATCCTACAATAACATCTTACTCAGGTGCCTTACTAAAAGTAAAGCGGTCAATATTATGAAAGAAATCCATGAGGGAGTATGCGCAGCCCACGTCAGCAGTCACATGCTCGCTAAGAAAATCCTACGACAGGGATACTTTTGGACCACCATGGAATCGAATTGTTGCAAACATGTTCAAAAATGCTACAAATGTCAAGAACACTCCAGTCTGATACACGTTCCTGCCATTGATCTTCACTGCATGACCACTCCTTGGCCATTTGCTACCTGGGGCCTTGACGTTGTCAGAATGATTAATCCCAAAGCATCAAACGAACATCGGTTCATCCTTGTCGCCATTGAATACTTCACCAAGTGGGTAGAAGAGGCGTCATATGCCAACATCACAGTCAGTCATGTTGAGAAGTTTCTCAAGAACAATATTGTGTGCCGATTTTGAGTACCCAAAGATATCATCACGGACAACGGCACAAACTTTGCGAATAAGCGCATTTGAGACTTCTGTGAGCAATACAAGATCAAGCACCATCGCTCATCCCCTTATCGGCCTCAAACTAATGGAGTCGTGGAAGCCACAAATAAGACGGTCGCCTGCATCCTTGAGAAAATGGTCATCACTTATCGAGACTAGAGCAAAATGCTACCATTTGCTTTGTGAGCCTACCGAATGTCGATCCGTACCGCTACAGGGGCAACACCATTCTCCCTTATGTATGGAACCGAGGCTGTCCTCCCAGTAGAGGTTGAAGTACCCTCACTCCGAATCCTCATGGAATTAGGCTTACCCGAAGCAGAGAGAGAGAGATCCCGCTTTGAACAATTAAACTTATTGGACGAGAAGAGACTCCTAGCCTTATGTCACACTTAAGTTTACCAGGGGAGAATCACACGCGCTTATAATAAACGTGTCCGCGATCAAGATCTAAAGGTAGGAGACGCTGTGCTGAAGAAGATCTTCCCATCCCTCCATGCCGATCCAAGAGGAAAGTTTAAGCCGAACTGGGAAGGACCATATGTAATTCGAGAAGTGCTACCAGGATACTCCATCTGCCTCACCACCATGGATGGAAATCATCTGCCTGAGCCCATCAACGCTGGACACGTCCGATGGTTCTACTCTTAGTCCATCACGATAAGGTAAGTGTTGGTGAAACAGATACGTGACTAGAACCACCCGAAAGAGGCCATCATTTCAAGCACAGTAGCCCAAAAACATCCCTAAAAATAATGATATCCTTTGCTACCCCATTTGAGCCTGGGCCTTTCTTTTAATAAATCCATTCCCCCAAAAAAAATATATGTGTACATATACCAAAAAAAAAAAAGAGAGAAAGATGAAGTAGAGTTACTATCAAAATCCAAAAAAATCAAAAAAGTAAAACCTCAAAAAGAGATTGCCTAAAATAAAGCAAAAAGAATAAAAAATGTAGAAGAATCACGGGGCATGTAGAGTAAAACCCCCAAGGAAGAAAGTATGTTGAGAAAACTGAAGCCATATCAAGGAAACCCTTTTAGCCCAACATACCATCAAATCCTAACCTAACCCATGGCCAAGTTACACCCTGAAGGAAGCCCTCTTTGTAGGTTTGCAAGCAGTCATAATATATGTTAAGTCAACATGAGCCGAGTCGTGAGACGACACCAGAACCCCATCTAGCCGGCTATGACGGAATCAAGGTCTATGTCGTGGCTGTTGAAAAGAATAAAAAAAAAAATAATAATAAAATAAAATTACAAGCTCAAAGCAAGATAGACATGGTGAAAACCCGAAAGGGCGCTACGGGTAAAAACAGCGAGCTTGTGCGGACCAGGTGAAAACTCGAAAGGGCGCTTGGGGTAAGAGAGCTAAACCCATGGATGTGGTGAAAATTCGAAAGGGCGCCACAAGTAAAAAAGGAGATAAAAAAAAAATAAAGAAAAAGAAGAGAAAAAAAAATTGAAAAGGATGGGTTGGAATGATTGATTGATGTTTGAGGAACCCTTTTGTCACTCTTCCTGTACCCTCTTGTCTGACTGGGCCGCTCATGCTAGTTCAAATCGAGTCCCGACCAGAATTGTCTTTGTGAAACCTGCACCGTCAAATGTATGACCCGAGGCAAGGAGAAAGGTTTAACTCAATTCAAAGGGATCAACGTTCTGGCCTTGGTAAAAGCTGGAAACTCACTCAGGTCCGACTACATTAAAGAGCTCGACTATGCTCAAAATGGGACCCGTTACTCCGTCTCACTATCAAGGCATCAAAAATAAAAAAAGAAGAAAAGCCAAAAACAAAAAATCAAGAAAAATCCAAACACCAAAAAATGTGTATATATTTATACTCATTTTCATGTGCATATTTCCAGCATCATATTTCAATCTCAAAAATGAAGAAAAATAACAAAAAATCTCCAAAAACAAAATTCCAGAAAATATATATTGAAAATGAAAAAGTGTAGGTAGAAATCTACTTTTTCTTTATATGTATAAACAAAAAAGGGACTGACGTTTTCTCGAGAATGTGCAGGAACATCACACGGTCTAAAGCCTCGAAGCGGGCAACTTCTCAGCGATGGACAAATCAGATAAAGCATCTCACCACTGACGTCAGGTCTAAAAAAAAATAAAAAAAAAAATGATGATGAAAATCATTTTGAAAAGAAAAAGAAATCTATGTTTTCATGCTACACACAGCTATGCACTCGCATATTTTCGATGCTGTAAAATGTCAATATCTTACGGTAACGCAGCTGTGCAAAATTAATGTCTTAGGTCTAAGGTTCGCCTTGGATCCATGGATCCTATTTCAAAATAGGAGCGACGGTATCAATTTTGGTCAAACAGTCAATGCTTGGATCGGATTGATTCCACCGCTAAATCTTCGCCTTGATCATTCCATATTTCGGTTTCAGGTGAACTTGAGTATGTTGGCTTTAGTTTTGTTACAAACTATTACGGAGGCACGGGCTCTTGGTATGCGTTGTCTGGGCGTGTGCCTCTCGGGGTTCGAGGTCCAGATAATGTTTTTTTTTTCTTAAATGAAAAAAAGCAATCTTTAAAAAAAAAAAAAAGAGAAAAAGAATAAATCTGGGCTTCCCCACAGAGCGACGCACATGCGTGCGTGTTCTGATGTGGTAAAATGTCAATGTTTTATCAGCAACACCACTGTTCTATAATAACGTCCTAAGTCTAAGGCATGCCTTGGATTCTGAATCCTACTTCAAGGAGCAACGACGTCGGTCCCGGTCAAACAATCGATGTTTCGATCGAGTCGACTCCACTGCTAAATTTTTTAAGCCAAACGCTGTCTTTGGGTTCATATGAACTTAAGTGTCTTAAGCTTCAGATTCTCCGTTGGAAAAAGGTCCATCGTTGGTTGAGACCAACCTGTTGAGAATGAGAATATGTGTCAATCAAACTATGTGCAACCATGCATTCTGAAGGGATCATTTCCCTTTTTATTTTCTGCAGGCTTAAAACCTGTATGGCCAGCGGTATCAATGTAAAGTGTACGCCATGCCTCTGGGTATCCGTATGATGGTTGTTTCTCCCCGTAAATTGTACCTGGGCGGGTCTGGGTCGGGGCTTCCATCGCCTTTATTGTTGCTTATTGCCCCTAATGGGTGCATGGTTATGAATAGTTAATTGATGTTTATGATCATTATCGGCAGAAGCTAAGATTGAATGCCCCCTTTTGAGTGACACCAAATGTTTGATTGGATTTGTTCAAGGTAGTTGAAGCTGAATACTCTAGCTTTTTTTTATCCAGGGCACATTTTCAAAAATGGCATGCACTCCTAAAAAGCGTTGTGGCATCTATTCACTTCGCTCGGGTTGTCATGCTAAATAAACTTTGGGATCGATGGGTTCGCCCAAAGTTCTCGAACCTTGCTTTCAGCAGAGGCACCCGTGAATAATCCAATGAGGTTGTCAAATGCCTTGTAGGATTGGACGCAAACTGTGGAGCCTTGCGTATGTTTACTTTGCGCCTATCTTTGAATGTGGGTCGATCACCCCTCTTACTTATGAAATTGTTGTATTCAGAATAAATCTCGAACATCAATCACCTTCAAATCATCTCGAGAAGCGAGCATTTTTCTCGACTAACGGGCTTTCGCAACTCAAGAGGCGAACGTTTTCCCAGCTATTGGGCTTTTGCAACTTATTCTCCATTGGTTATGCCCAGTAATGTCGCTAAGCACTTGGAAACCGATTACCTCGAGAAACGAATGATTAACCTGGCACTCCAAGGCTTTTATTTTCTCACCGTGTTACTCACCTGATGTTTAAAGTTCGTTCTGAATACAGTGGACCCGTCAGTAATGCCTTAGGCCTCTTCGAATGTCTCTTTTCTTTGGCATACGATCACTAGTGATCGGATACCAAAGAGGGGCATCTGTAGACACCCAAATTTAGCTCAAGGCCCGATCGAAACACCTTTCGAGAGAGGTGCAATTCAGAGCTTTTGATGGCATGTATGGAACCCTTAGGAATCACCCTAGATCCCTTAGGAACCTACCCCGAACCTTTAAACACCAATCCTGACCCTTAGAACACATTCCGAACCCTAAACCTAACCTTCCCTGGCAATGGATGAAGTGTGGTGCACCAGGACTATCTGAGGTATTTTACTGATATCAAATTACATATCATTGGAAAGAGGATTTCTCTAGCTTTTCAACGAGCTAAGAATCGCCTCAATCGGAGTTATATATAAAAAGTTATGACCATTTGTAAATTGAGCTTTTTTGGAGGGATTTTTACCTGGCACAACTAATAGTTGCGCCAAGCCATTTTCCCCCTGGATTTGCCTAGTGCAACTAATAGTTGCACTAGGCATAAATGGGTCCCCCCACCCCTCTCGAGGCCAACTTCCATGCTACTGTTCAACACTGTTTTACTGTACATTTGCCTGGTGCAACTATTAGTTGCGCCAGGCATATGAATAGTAACTGTTAGGTTTTGCCCCGAATTTTGTGTTTGGGGTTTGACTTGTTGACCACCTTGACCTTTGGGATATGTTTTGATAGTTCTGTTGCACCCATTCACTACCTATTTACAACCCCTTAAGTGGCTTAAGGCCTCACCCCATCATCCACCATTAGAGGACCTTCCCATACATTTCAAGGCTCCAAAAAACCCTAGGAAACCTTAGATTGCCCATTACCTAATTGCTAATCCAATTAAGACTTTAACCCCTCACTAATCCTCCCTTCCTCTATAAATAGAGAGCCACCCCTCTTGCTTAAGGGTTGAGAATTTCTACCTAAGAGAGAAAGAGAGCTTAAAGTGAGAAGATCTTTCTCCCTTTGGTGCACACCCCCCATATAAATTCCAGAATTCACAAAACCCCTTTAGACCTTAGCATTTCATAGAAACCCCTTAGGTTAGGAGTGTGTGATCCCCTAGCCTCCCTTCCCTACCTCTTAGATTCAAGCCTTAAGAGTTAGAACCCCACTTTCTACCATACAAGGCCTTCAAGAGCTTATCAAAGCAAGTCACGCAAGGCTCTCCTATGGTGCTACAAGGGCCCAAGGGCTCCGGCTCTCCCCTTTCTTCTCCTATCTCCTTTTTCTCTCCCTACCCTCTCATTTTGTGCCGTTACGCTGCCGAATTTTTGGTAGGAACGGAGGGGCAAAAATAGGATTGGAGGCCCATTTGGGTAAGAGGGAACCATTTCCTTTTATTTTATTTTATTTTAATTTTAGCCATTAGTAGAGACCGTGTTAAGCGGGTTGATCGAGTGCCTAACACCTTCCCGATCGATAACCGAAGCCCCTACCCAAGAGCCTTTGTTGTGGACCGGATTTAGAGTTATATTTTTAGCACTTAGGTGCTCATAAAAATGAACTAGGTATCCCGGGACACCGAAAGCTCTGGGTGGCGACTCTATATTTTTCATTAGAGAGCACATCGTCGCAAAGGGATCGTCCTGATTCCCACGGTTGCACAGTGAAGTTACCCACAAACTTCATTATGAACATAGGTAAATCAAGTGCAAACATTAACAAGTTATATTTCAACAAATTCAGCTTCATTTCATACCTTACCCTTTCAAATTCAGGAGTTTTAAAATAGTAATTATAAACAATTTAATACCTAAATCCTTATTCAAATCATCACAACCAATCTGAAATCATTAAGAGAATAATATGTGCAAAAATAGTATATGGTGCATCATTAATTTGAGAAGCAGGTTCAAACAATGCCCACATAATTCCAATTTCAGACCCAATTTTCTCACAGGCATACTCTCACAACTGAATTCAAAGGTGTTCAATTTCACTCAAGCTCAAGAGCAGTTATAACCCTCAAATAGGATTGCAAGCATGAACATAGGTAGATGCTACTAATTCTTGAAATCCTCTAGTAATTCCACCATAGATTAGACAGTTCCTTATCTCCACATGACAGCTCAATCAATCTTTAGAGTAGTAAGGTCTTTTTATTGGGTTGTAATGTAGCTTATGGTTTGAGGTTGAAAGAATAAAAGGGTAAAAAGGATTCAAAATTGAGAAGTTAGCAAGGTAAGGAGGTGGCGAAAACACCTTCTTCATTTCAGCACCTCTTCATCTGCTTTGATATTTTCAGATTTTGAGGTGATCAGCTTCTTATCTTCTTCCAATTTTTCAAATGAAGTGACTTCTCTTTCTTTTTCTTTTGTTTTATTTTTCTGTTTTCGTCTTTTTTATATACTTTTCTTTGTATTCTTCTCAATTTTTTTTATAGGCTGGAATACCACAACTACACAACTGATACACATAACTGTTATCAAATGTCCTTTCTTCTTCTACACCCAAATCTTAAACCAGCTCTACCTTCTTCAACTCCTTCACCTTTACCTTCTGAAATCTCAAGATGAGGGTCAGGCTGCATCATGTCACTAAGGTTTTGGGTTCAAATTATCTAGTTTTTATCAAAGAAAGCTTGAATTTTTAAAGGCTCAAATGGTGTGTAGCAAGGGCAGTTCAAAGGTATGGAATTTTAGCTCAAACTGTACAAAGAGTGACCTTACATCATTTCTTCAGTGTCATAAGTTTTGTCAATTTGTTTTAACTTGGAGTGAATAACTTCTAGTGAGAAGAACTAGGTTCAATCAGTCCTTAGAGCAGGAAAAATTGCCAAAACACTCTCAAAGAAGTTTTTGCGGGCCCAACTCTCACTGGGTATGGTCTTCTTTTGAACTTATAAGGCATGTTCTTACCATTTTCTCTCCTTACACGGTTCATAATATACTGATTATGACAAAAAAAATTCTTGATGATCTCCTTCATGAAAGTGCTAAAATTTCAAAAGATTCTAGCATTAAACAATCTACCATACATTTCTAAATCTTCCATTTTCAAAATTGCTTAGTTTGAAATTTTTCTAAATTTAGCTTGATCCTACTAACACAACTGCACCTGTCTTAACTATCTCATAACTTTTCAACTTGACCCTGCCATACCCCCAAACCTATGAGGAACAGTGTCCTCATTGTTTCAGAGAAATAACATTGATAAACTGCAAGGTACAAGCATGCAAATATCACACAAAGCATGAAAAATGATAGGCATAAAACTAAAAAATAAAATTATTGCAAGAGACAATATATAAAAAAGAAAAAAAAAAATTGCATTGATGAGACAGATATATACAAGACAGAACAAACAAGACAATTACAAAATTTACAAGAGGACATGAAGAAAACTATACAAAACCATATCCTACAGTACATCCTAAACACTATCTAAATCTGAGCTAAGCTCAAAAGGTGGGTCCATGGCATATTTTTCTGCATATTGATTCTTCTCCTTCTTCACTGTATCAGCACCAACCTTGGATCTGGAAGCTGTCTTTCTTTTCTTAGTGCTACTTTGCTGCTCTTGGGTGGGCTCATTAATAGCCACTTCTGCTGATGAGGGTGGTTTCAAGACATTGAAGGTAGATTGAAGGGTGTCAGCAAGTCTGGCCAACATCTTTGCCTTCTCCTTTTCAACTTGGTATAGCTGTTAAGCTTGCATCACCATCTGCTCCAACCTCTTCTTTTTAATTTTGTGATCCAATTTTAACCTCTTGATTTGGTGAAGAAAAGGCTACTTGATTGCTGTGCTGATCTCAGCCATTCCCCTGATGACATCCCTCTTGATGTAAGGATTTTCATCCATGGCTCTGTGAAGGTTAGAAAATGGGGGCAAGGGGTGTAATGAAGCAGGGACTATGGCCCTCTCAGTGGGGTCATCAAGAAGATGGTAGGGAGTGGATGAAGATGATGGGATAGAAGGTGGGATGGTAGGTATCAGCTCCTCCTCTATGGGTATGTTGTCAGTTTGGGTATATGAAGATGAGGTGAAGGTTAAGTCTATTTGGGTAAAAGTAGATAGAAGGGTGACAGGGACCGATGCAATGGGTAAGTCCTCCAACTCAGCATCAGTCTGAGTGGAAGAGGTGAGGGTACAAGGCCAAGATGGGTAGGTTTTCTGGTTCAGGGTTTGTCTGAATGGATGTGGAGGTAAAGGTACAGGGCTGGAGGGGTAAATCTTCCACCTCAAAATCAGTTTGAGTATCAGTAGAGGTATAAGTAGGAGACATAGGAAGCAATTCTGCAGACTCAAAATCTGTCTGAGCAGCAGCAATGGAAGTAACTACTATAGGGGATAGCTTAGGAGATGAAGGTGGAGTGGGTATAGGAATGGATGTAAGGGCAGGAGTAATAGGAGGTTGGGTGGTTGAGGTAGAAGGGATTAAAGTGGATTGAATGGCATGTAGGCAAGTGGCCATATCAAACTGATTTGCAGTGTTTGTTTGCAGCTAGGCTTTAATGGATGTGAGAAGGGCAAAGATTTGAGCAAATGCATCTAGTAAGATTTGAGCTTGGGTAACAGGTGGAATGGATGGAATAGGCTGGAAAGGTGATGTAGAAACATGATGGAATTGGGTAGGTTGTGGAGAGTCTTGTAAGGGGGAGTATTCATGCCCAATAGCTTCCACAATGGAATCAATTAGGGATGAATGCCCCTTAAAGGTGAAATGCTCGAAATCCTGGGTGTGGATAGGAGAAGTGGAGGTAGTGGGGTCAGTATCAGAGGGTATAGATGTGAGTAGTGTTGCAAGCTCAGGGCTTATAGGTTCTACAATTGGGATGGATGGGCTTGATGTACTGGTTGATGGCTAGTTGGATTTCCTCTAGTATTGTGGTGGGTGTGGGTAAAGTCAATGGGTAAAGTCATAATGGTGGGTGTGGGTAAAGTCAATGGGTTAAAGGTAGGAGGAGCTGACATAGGGGTAATTGTGGTGACTATAGAAGGGATGGGTGTGGAGCTAGAAGGTATGGAGACAAACATGGATGGTATTAAAGTGGGTGAGGTGATACTGGTAGAGGTGACAACAGACATGGATGGTATTAAAGTGGGTGAGGTGATACTGGTAGAGATGACAATAGACATAGCAAGTACAAAGCTGACAATAGTAATATCAGCAGAGTTAGGCACAGGCACTGAGCTAACTGATGTAACTGCAGAGGTCACAAGTACAGCTCCTGAGCTGGGCACTTGAGGTGCTTCTTTCTCTTGACTTTCAACTTGCTTCTTCCTTTTCCCAATTAGAGTCATGCTGGCGGAACAAGCTTTCCTCCAAAACTCCTTTGGACTCAAAGTCTCAGTTGGCTCATCTTTCTTCTGCACATACTTTCCTTGTTTCAGCAGAGCAGTAATGAGTCTGCTATAAGGTAACCCTGGCACAACCTGTCTCTTCTTGATTTTGTCATGAACATTCACCATTCCTTCAAATATTAGCTGAGGGGCATTGAAAAATTGACCCTTGGAGTAAAAGTAGAGGGCATCAACTATTGGGTGTCTTCTTTCTTGCTAATGCCCAGTCACAAAGGCACTCTTCCTCGAAATAGAATCAAGAAAGAGCAACCTAGGGTCCAAATCCTTCCTCATCAAGGACTCCCAAGATCCAACTATGCCCTGAGTCCAATGGCAGGCCATATCTCTAAAGGAAACATTTTAGGGGCCCCTAATTTGCCAGCTGGATCAAATTGATATGGAATCCCCAACACCAATCCCATGTCCTTGTAATCCGATACTACTTCCCAATTGTCAACCAAAACCACAAGGACAAGGTCAGTTGCCCCCTGGCTACATCTTCTTCCTAATGTTTTGATACCATAATTTGACCAATCTGGGATATACCTTCTCTTTCAATGGGGTCAAAAGAGAGTTCAAGGAAGCCTTTTCGAAATAGGCCAAGGTCTCATTGCACTCCTTTTCCTTAGTAAAATAAGGTAGGTCAAAAACTGTGTCAAGAATCAGACCCAAGGTATCCACAAACTCATTTGGAGTTGTGAGAGGGTCAAACTCAGTCTCAGGCTCAGGTTCAGGCATTTCCTCAGTCACCTCTTCAATGATCTTAGTTTTCTTATATTTCTTGGATTTCTTAGGTTCGTCCATATTCAGCTTCCTTTTTGCAGGTGGGTCAACTTAAGAGTGTGAAGCTGCTAATCTACTAGATTTCCTAGTGGATTTGGGAGGAGATTGAAGAACATTGGTCAATGTATCTTCAAATTCAGCCATTAAAACCTAAAATCCTAACAACACCTCTCCATAATCTCAACACAACTCTCCTTCGCTTCAAATAACTTTCCACACAACAAAAGTGCCCCAAAAATACTGAGAATTCACAAAAATTAAGGTGATGAAGAACTTACCCAAAAACCTAGGGTTTCACAGCAATTTACATACAGAGCACCAAACCAGTAGAAAGTAGCTGCAAAATGTTGAGTTTCCAGAGCTGGTCCAATTGGAACAAGGGTAGAATAATTGAAATAGGAACCAGTGAGTTAGAGAAGAAAATGGTAAAGGAGGACTCGTGCGGAGAAAAAAAACAATTTAGCTCAAGGTATCGAATGCTCAAAATGAAACCTGCCGAAGGGTTTTAAAAGCACAAAATACGATTTCGACAGGATGGAAAGAGGCTTTCGATAGGTTGCGTCAACCTATCAAATAGTTAAAATCACATGAATCCAAACTGAAGGTCTCGAGAGGTACTTCAAACCTCTCGACAAGTACAAAGGCTCCAAAAAGTATTGTTCGAGAGGTTCATTAAACCTCTTGACAGGTAGGGATTTTTGTAGAAAGTAAGGTTCCGAGAGGTTCCTCAACCTCTCGACAGGTACAAAGAACCTGTCGAACCCTTATCAAATACCTTTAGTGCCTATCGAAGTACACTTCTAACCCCTCGACAAGTGTTAGTCTTTAATCCAAACTAAGTCCTCATCACTGTACTATCCTCCTTGGCAAAAATTATGAGTCCACCTCAACTCCCTCTCATTTCTCAAGCATTATAGACCTTCCTGACCTCATCAAAACTCAAATATTTTACAAAGTGAAAAGCTAACAAAAAATTGGAGATCTATACACATTAACAGAATTAAAACAACCAAAAACACACTAAATGACAATTTTTGTTACACAATGTAATTGTTGAAATTCATTCAAAATTTGGAGGTTCATGAAGGTTAATGGTCACAACAGGCTCTATTACATTTTCAACACAAATTTTTAGCCTTTGACCATTGACTTTAATGAAGCTTCCATCCTTGGGATCCATGATTTTAACAGCTCCAGATGGGGATACATACATCACAATATAAGGCCCATCTCATCTAGAATTCAACTTTCCTGAGAAAAACATCAACTTTAAATTAAAAAGCCATACCTTGTTACCTGCAGCAAACTCCTTCCTCAGTAGCT
Source organism: Chloranthus sessilifolius (assembly GCA_021018995.1). Classification (NCBI taxonomy): domain Eukaryota; kingdom Viridiplantae; phylum Streptophyta; class Magnoliopsida; order Chloranthales; family Chloranthaceae; genus Chloranthus; species Chloranthus sessilifolius. Next base: position 94,623,782 of record CM037585.1, read on the forward strand.
ATTTGTCATAGAAAGCTTTAGACTTTTCTTTGTAGATCCTTCCATTGGAGTAAGCATCCAGTCTGAGTTCTTCCAGTTCTGACAGCTGCAATCTCCTGTGTGTACTAGTAGCAGTTAGATCAAGATTCAATGCCTTGATAGCCCAGTAGGCCTTATGTTCTAACTCTACTGGCAAGTGGCAAGCTTTGCCATATACCAACCTAAAAGTATACATCCCTATTGGGGTCTTATAGGCAGTCCTATAAGCCCAAAGAGCATCCTGCAACTTCAGAGACTAGTCCTTCCTATCAGTCCTCATAGTTTTCTCTAGAATATATCTGATTTCTCTGTTAGAAATTTCCACTTGCCCACTGGTCTGTGGGTGGTATGGAGTAGCTATTCTATGTATAACAGAATATTTTTTAAGCAAGCTTTCAAAGTATCTGTTGCAGAAAATGACTCCCCCCACCACTAATTATAGCTCTAGGCGTATCAAATTTAGAGAAAATGTTGTCCTTCAAAAACTTGAGGACAACTTTGTGATCATTGGTTCTTGTGGAAATGGCTTCAACCCATTTGGACACATAGTCAACTACCACAAGAATAAAATTATGCCCATAAGAAGGAGGAAAAGGTCCCACAAAGTCTATTCCCCAAATATCAAATAATTATATCACAAGTATGGGCTATAAAGGCATGGAATCTCTCTTGGAAATACTTCCCATTTTCTGACATTTTTCACAAGCTTTGCAATGCTCCAATGCATCCTTGAATAATGATGGCCAGTAAAATCCACATTGGAGTACTTTTGCAGCAATTTTTTTTCCACTGAAATGACCTCCACAGGCCTGCTCATGGCACATTGTTAGTATACTATAGAATTCATTTTTAGGCACACATCTCCTCACCACCTGGTCTGAACAGCTCTTGTAAAGGTAAGGATCCTCCCACAGAAAATGTTTGATCTAAGAGAAAAATAGATCTTTATCCATTTTAGTCCAATGTGGGGGAATCCTACCAACTACCAAATAGTTCACTATGTTAGCAAACCAGGGTACACTCATGTTGACAGTAAAAAGTTGCTCATCCGAAAAAGAATCATTCACAGGAAATTCAGAAAACTCAACAGTTAAGATCCTAGACTGGTGGTCTGCAACCACATTTCCCACACCCTTTTTGTCTTTAATCTCAAGATCAAACTCCTGCAGCAGGAGGATCCATCTGATTAATCTGGGTTTGGCTTCTTTTTTAGAAAAAAGGTACTTTAGAGCTGAATGGTCTATGAACACAATAATTTTAGATCCTAAAACATAAGATTTAAACTTCTCAAAAGCAAAGAGAACTGCTAACAGCTCTTTCTTAGTGGTGGTAAGTTCAGCTGAGCATCAAGCAATGTCTTGTTGGCATAAGAAATTACACTAGGTAGTTTATCCTTTCTCTACCCAAAAACTGTGCCAATTGCAAAATCAGAAGCATCACACATCAGCTCAAAGGGTAGGGAATAATCAGGAGCGTGTATGATGGTGCAGAACTCAAACATTTTTTTAACAACTCAAAAGTAGCGAGACATTCATCAGTGAACACAAATGCTACCTCTTGACAAAACAGGTGACAAAGAGGTTTGAAAATTTTACTAAAATTCTTGATGAATCTCTTATAAAAACCAGCATGCCCCAAGAAGGATCTGACCTGTTTAACAGTTTTAGGTGGGGGCAGATGTGCAAGCAAATCGATTTTAGCCTAATCAACATCTATGCCTCTGTGGGAAAAAATATGACCAAGGACAATGCCTTGATTGACCATGAAGTGACGCTTTTTCCCAACTTAAGACCAATTTGGTCTCTCCACATCTCTGCAGCACTAAGCTGAGATCATGTAGGCACTGGCTAAAACTATCCCCAAAGACAGAGAAGTCATCCATAAATATCTCTAAAAACTGATCAATCATATCCGAGAAGATAGCATACATACACCTTTGGAAAGTTACATAGTCCAAATGGGGCATTACATAGTCCAAATGGCATCCTCCTATAAGCAAAGGTGCCAAATGGACATGTGAAAGTTATTTTCTCCTGGCCTTGTGGATACAAAAGAATCTGGTTATACCCAAAGTATCCATCAAGAAAGCAATAAAAAGCTTTGCCTGCCAACTTGTCCAAAATCTGGTCTATGAAGGGCAGTGGAAAGTGGTCTTTTCTAGTTTTAGAATTGAGCTTTCAATAATCAATACAAACTCTCCAACTAGTGATTTCCCTGGTTAGAATTAGCTCACCAGAATCAGATTTAACAACAACGATTCTAGATTTTTTAGGTACCACCTGAGTAGGTGCCACCCATTCAGAATCTGAAATGGGATAGATGACTCCTGCATCTAACAATTTGACTACCTCTTTCATCACTACTTCTTGTATGTGAGGGTTTAATTTCCTCTGCATCTCTCTAGAGGGTTTGGAACCCTCCTCCAAGTGGATCTTATGCATACAAATAGTAGGACAGATTCCTCTCATACCAGCAATAGTCCATCCTATTGCCTTCCTATGCATTTTAAGCACACACAACAGTTCTGCCTGCTCCCAATTAGGGAAGATGAAATGATCACAGGCAACTTCCGATTTAATCCCAAAAATACATATTTCAAATATTTGGGAAGTTGTTTCAGTTCCAATTCAGGTGGGCTTATGACTGAAGGCAGCAAAGGTGCCTTAGAAGGTGAGGGAAGAGGCAGCATAACTGGTTTCCAATGAGGATGCTTTGCTGCCCCCACTTCAAAATTTAAGGTTTTCACCTCTTCAATCACATGTGCGGGGGCCGTCTCTTCCACAATTTAATTCCACACTTCTTCAAAAATATCAAACATTTCATCATAATACAGCAGCTTGAGTAAAGTTTCCTCCACAAGCTCATCAAGCAAACCAATCATGAAATAATCCTCACTATCCAAGTGAGGTTGATTTGCTACACTGTAAACATTCAATTTCACTTTCATATTATCAAAAGATACCATCATTATCCCTGATCTACATTGTATACAAGCATTGGAAGTGGCCACGAATGGCCTGCCGAAAATTACAAGAATAGAGGTACTGCACTTGCTAGGTTTCATGTCCAGAACCAGGAAATCTGCTGGATAAAAGAACTTGTCAACCCCAACCAGCACATCTTCAATAATTCCCACTAGCGTTCTTTCAGATCTGTCAGCCAACTATAATCCATATGTGTGGGCTTCAATTCTCCCGAACCTAAGTTCTCATATACGGAATATGGAAGTAAGTTCACATTGGCTCCCATATCTAACAATGCCTTCTCAATGGTATGATCCCCAATAATGCAGGGGATAGTGGGAATTCCAGGATCTTAAAATTTTATTAGGATTGCAATGGACAAAACCTAGTTTACTTTCTCAAGAGAAAAGACTTTCTTTGATAGATGAATCCTAGATTATCTTTTATGTGTGCATCTATCTTTTAAAAATTTGGCATAGGCTAGAACTTGCTTGAGGGCATCAAGTAAAGGCAAATTAATCTTTACTTGTTTAAAAGTTTCCATCATTTTCTTAACTTTAGCATTCCCCTTATCAAAAGGAGAAGGTGCTTGAAGAGCATGAGGAAATGGCAAATGAGGGACTGGTGTCTCATCTGCAGCCTTAGCCTTTTCATCATTTTTTTCCATTTTTATTTTCAATTTTTTATTGAGACTCATCAACAACCCCTTTTATTTTGCACATGTTGCTCCTACTGCATACTTTCAAGGACTAGTATCTCTTATTCTGCACTCCTATGGGTCTCAACATCAACCTTGTTATCCACCAGCCTACCACTTCTCAAAGTGGTGATGGCTTTAGCTTCTTCATGATGTGAAGAAGACTCTCCCACCATATACTGCCCTTTTGGATTATTCAACGGCTGACTTGACAGTCTACCTTCGTCTCTCCTAGTCAAAGTATTAGGTAGCTGACAAAGGTGATCCTCTATCTTTTTAATGCTTTGGCTATGGGAGTTTATAGTTTGAGACAAAGAGCTCAGGTTCTGTAATGAAGTCAAAACTTGCTCCTCAAATGAAGGTGCTCTAGCAGGTGGTGGGGCTGGTGCAGTTTGATGACTAGGCTGTGCCATTGGTTGTTGATACTAAGGCCTAGGGAAAAAATTCTGCTGGTAAGGTTGAGCAGGTCTATAGAGCATTGGTTGTTGCTGCTGCTAGGTTAGAAAATTTTCTTGCCTCCATATAAAATTGGGGTGGTTTCTCCATGGATACCCAGTTGTTTGCTGCTGTCTATAAGACTGAGCAGCATTAGCATGCTCCATGACCAACTCAGGAAATTGAGCAGCTGAGGGACAGTTCTCAATTGAGTGTGAGGGAGATTGGCATATCCGACATGCGTCCTTCACTTTTGCAGCCATTGGAGACTGCATGACCCCCATCAATTTATCAAACTTTTGGGTGAAACTATCAACCTTTCTTTCTATGTCATTATATCCATTGACCTCATACATTCTTCCTCTTGATGTGCTCTCTTTCATGAATTTAGTTGGAGTCTCAATGCCCCTAGACAGAGTCCCCTGCTGCAATGAATTCTCACTTATAACCTCAAACAATTCTCAGGCTTCATCAGCTATCTTGTGGACATAAGTACCCCCACATGAGGCATCCACCATATTTCTGCTTTTTGGATCTACTCTTTGGTAAAAACTTTGAACAAGTTGCCACTGAGGAATTTGATGATGTGGACATTGCCTTAACAGCTCCTTAAACCTTTCCCAAGCCTCATGGAAGCTTTCAGTTGAGAATTAAGTAAAATAAATTATGCTCTTCCTCAGCTGACTTGTTCTAGACATGGGAAAGAATTTTGCCAAGAATTGACACTGAAGATCATTCCAAGAAGTTATGTTGTTGGCTAGGAGTATGGATAACTAGGCCCTGGCTTTGTCCTTTAGTGAAAAAGGAAAGAGCCTAAGTTTGGTTGCTTCCTCCCCAAAACCAGTAATGTGGAATGTACAGAAAGTAAGAAATTCATCAATATGTTTATATGGGTCCTCTTTACTCAACCCATGGAAAGAAGGCAACATTTGAATTGTTGAGGACTTGATCTCATAATTTCCCTCCACAGCAGGAAATTGTATACAAAAAGGAAAACTATATGCACCAAATGCATAATATTCTCTCAACAATCTAGGCTGCTCACCCATTTCAACAACCTCACTTTCAGCAGGTGTATGTATAGTTTGTCTATATCTAAGAATCCTCTCAACTTCAAGATTTAAAGGCAAAATCTTAAGCTTAAGAGTTCATCTTCCAAACATACAACACACACAAACACAATGTACATAACACAAAATTACAGCACAAATCACAGCAAACAAATATAAATACAAAAACTATTACTACAGATCTAAAACAAATTCACATATCTAAAAATGTAAAAGAGTTAGGAATGCAAAATCAAGCACAGCTTGCTCCTCCTACTAGCACAATTCACCTCTTAGAACTACAGATCCAGATCTGTAAAAATTCAGAAAACTACAAAAAAAACTACAACAATAATTAATCAAACACAACACAGAAAAAAATAGATCTATACCTAACATAAAAGAAAAACTTAGATCTACCAATGCTAGATCTGCAAATCCCAGGCAGCGGCACCAAAAACTTGTTGTTAGATTTACCTTGTGCTTATTAAGATGCTCAAAATATTAAACAAAAAGGAAAATTACAGCAAAAGGAATTTGCACACAAAGATAAAACACAATCTGGCAAGAATCCAAGGTTGTTGTAGCAGGTTTTAAAAGGTAAGTCAGGGTTGTCCACAGGGAAAAGTGATCTAAATATTGATAAATCCCCAAATCTATTACAGATCTGGTTATTCCTATCTATCCTAAAGGGAAAGAAAAAAATAGGAAAAGAGTTTTGGTTTTATGGTTGTCACTTTAAACTAAAAACATCAGAAAATTAAATCTAATTATGAAAAATTTAAAGGAAGATCCAGAGGTGAGCAGAAGAAATTTAGCAAAGATTTTGATGAAATAAAATCAAATATGGGGAATTAACAACCTGGGATTAGTCTCACTGATAAATTGATTGGTTAAACCGCAGTGCAGAGGATGGATCTACAGCCATCCTTCATTTTGCTACAAGCACAAATGCAAGGTAAAATAATCAAATGTGAACTAGAGGCTTGAAATTGATCTTAAGGCTATGATTTGTCCACTTCAATGGTCACAGATCATCCTAGGGATTTCATTTAATCCAAAGGCTTCAATTATAACAAGAAAATCACTACAGATATTGTGGATGCAAGGCTACAAGCTCAGGCATCCACAGGAGCATAAAACCTAGGAAAATCTTATGGAAATCAAAAGATCTATAGATTAAATGAACTTTAAAACCAATAATCCACCGATTCAAAACAGCTTATAATAAATTGTTCTCAGATTTGTAGCCTCCGCATCATCCAATCCTCTTACAAAGCTCTCACACCTATCAATTTATAGATCAAACATTAACCAAGCTGTTAGAAAAGTTTAGCCAACCATGGTTGGGATAAAGAGAGATTGGAAAAGAGGGGAGAAGAAGATTAGAATTGGTGAGAAAGAAGGGATTTAAAATTTTGCTCAAACTCTCGATATCTCTCTGTTGTGTTTTCCCCCCTATTTATACATTTCCCCCAATTCTTAGATCTGTTTCAGCCAATCAGAGCAAAGGAAACAATTCTGTTAGGATGCTTGCTGATGTGGCTACATTTCCTCCACTCATTTCCCATGAATTTTGTCAGAATTGGTTAGACACACGTGAGGTAGTTAGGAAGGTTCTCATTCATGCCCAAGAAATTCCAAAAATACCCTCAGCACACCCCTAGACACGTGCATCAAAGCACTGACTGATTTGCATTCTTAACTGACACATGGGAAGTTCCAAACTCGCATCTCGAGAGGTTCAGAGGACCTTTCGATAGGTTCTACTTCAGTTTTAATCCAGTCGATAGGTTGGTTATAGCTCTTGATAGGTTCTGCTCTTCAATTCCACAGGTTCAACTGAACTGCTCAACATCTCCTCATGTTTCAGCCATCCTCTCGATAGGTTGGATCATCCGCTCAAGATTCAGCATAGCTCCAGGTATGCATTCGATAGGTTCCCTCCATATGCTCGGCAAGTTCTCTATCTGTTTACTAATCCTCTTGACAGGAGCTCGAGAAGTTAGCTGTAGTCTTAAAGCACCTCCTCAATAGGTTCAGGGAACCTCTCGACATGTAGATTTACATCATTCTTCACTTCGCAAGGATAGTTGGCTTCAGGTAACCTCTCGGGAGGTTCAAGTGAACTAGTTGATAGGATGCTTTTTTCAGTCTGAACTAATCGATAGGTTCAGAGGACCTCTCGATAGCTTAACTTCCCAGCCATAGATCCTCTTGACTAGTTCTTTCACTGCATCCAGGCCTCTCGATAGGTATAAGTAACCTCTTGACAGGTTGGTTTCTTTGCTCTACAGCTTGTGCATCACTTGAGGGATTTAACTTCAGCTATCTAGCACTCAGTGGGTTCATTCTTCATCAAATGCAGCTGCTTTGCTGCCATGTGTATCCAGCTAACATGATCTGTGGTGATTCTTCTCTGCTCCACCCATCCAACAGTGGCACTTTTGTATGGATTTCTATATTTTGACTACAATTTATTACTACTACAAAACAACATTCAAAACACTTAATTAATCTGCTCAAAGGTCCATAAAAGGTCAGGTTAGGAGGTAAAAAATGGTATTTTTCACTAATTAACACGCTATCCTAAGATGACACCTATTGTGTAATCTGAAGCATCACACATTACTTCAAAAGGTGAGTAGTTAGGCGATTGAATGATGGGTACGGATGAAAGAAGTGTCTTAATCTTGTTAAATGCGTCAAAACAGGCATCGTCAATGTTAAAGGGTACATCGTTTGCTAATAGATGGCATAGAGGTCTTGAGATTTTAGAGAAATCTTTAATAAAGCATAGATAGAAGTCAGCATAGCCCAGAAAGGATCGAATCTGCCATACTAAAGTTGGTGGCGAAAAGTTTGCTATTGTATTAATTTTAGCCATGTCAACCTCTATTCCTCTTTTGGAGACAATATGTCTCAAGACTATGCCTTCCTGAACCATAAAATGGCTCTTCTCCCAACTTAGAACCAAGTTAGTCTCTTCACATCTTTCAAATACGATGGCAAGGTGATCAAGACAAGAATCAAAAGTTTGGCCGAATACCGAGAAGTCATCCATAAATACTTCAAAAAACTTGTCTATCATATCGGAAAAGATAGCCATCATGCATCTTTGGAATGTTGCTGGTGCATTGCACAACCAAAAAGGCATGCGATGATAGGCAAACTTTTCAAAAGGACACTTGAAAGTGGTCTTTTCTTGATCTTCTGGATACACTGAAACTTGATTATACCCAGTGTATCTGTCTAAAAAGCAAAAATAGTCCTGACCCATAAGTTTTTTTAGAATTTGATTAATAGAGGGCAACAAAAAAAGATCTTTATGGGTCATTGAGTTGAGTTTTCGGTAGTCAATACATACGCGCCAACCTATAGTTTTGTATAAGGGTATCAGTTCACCAACTGCATTCTCTTTCATAGTAATCCTTGACTTCTTTGGGACTACCTAGATAGGGCTCACCCACTCACTATCGAAAATCGGGTAAATAATACCTGATTCTAGTAGTTTCATGATTTCCTATTGAACAATTTCCCTCATATTTGGATTCAATCATCCCTGACTTTCATGTGAAGTTTTGGCATTGTCCTCCCAATTGATACGATGCATACATATTGAGGGGTCAAGCCCTTTTAGGTCAGTGACAGTCCACCCAATTGCCCGTTTATACTTAGCAAGTATGGCCAACAGCTTAATCTCTTGTTCCTTATTAAGAGAAAAGGAAATGATTACTGGGAGAGTTTCATTCGACCCAAGGAAAGCATATTTAAGGGTGATGGGAAGTAGTTTCAGATCTAAAGTTGGTGATTTTTCAATGGATGGTTGTAGCGATTCGTTGGAAGTGTCGGGAAGAGGTTCTATCCATGGCTTCCAAGTTCGTGATTGGGACTCGCGAGAAGAGGTGCCCAGTAGATAAGTCACCTCCTCAGATTGGTGCTCGATTACTCCCAAGTCTGTATACCATAATGCAGTTCAGAGCGCATCCTTGGATAAGACTAGAGGTAAAGCTTCTTCTACCAATTCTTCAATTTCGTCTATGCTGAAGCATTCTTCATCATCAATTGAAGCAATCTAGTTGGCTGCTGAGAAGACATTTAATTGAATTTGCATATCTCCAAAAGAAACCTCCATCACCTCGGTTTTACATTTTATACAAGCATTTTTCATGGCCAAAAATGGTCTACCCAGTATGACAGGAATTTATGTCGGAGATTTTGAACTAGGTTCCATATCTAATACCAGGAAATCGATAGGGAAAATTTTTTTATCAACCCCAACCATTACATCTTCAATAATTCCTACTGGCCTCCTTTCTGATCTATCGGCTAACTGAAAAGTTACCGAAGTAGGCCTCATATCTTCAAGTCCCAATTTTTCATAGACAGAGTATGCTAGCAAATTTACCCTGGCTCCCAGATCTAGAAGCGCTTTGTTTATTGCATGATTTCCGATAATGCATGGAATCGTGGGCACTCCAGGATCCTTAAGCTTGGGCAGAATCCTAGCCTATAGGACTGAGCTTACCTACTTGGTTAAGAAAATTTTTTGCAAGATGTTATTTCACCATTTTTATTTCTGCGTACACATCTCTTTCAGAAATCTCTCATAGGCTCGGACTTGCTTGATTGCCTCCAAAAGCGGCAAGTTGTTCTTCACTTCCTTGAAGATTTATGTGATTTCTTCCAACTTTTTAAGGATTTTATCAAAAGGTGATGGTGCACCAAAAACATTTGGAAATGGTAAATTTGGTATATATGGTAGGTTAGTCGCAGATGTGGGTGCACTATCATTATTTTTTATTTTTTTTCATTTTCTAATTTTTTTAGTTATTCTTGTGGGAGAGTCTCTTCTTTGGCTTCATTCTCCTTGTTTCTGGTCGTAGGGACAATTACTGCTGTAGGCATCTCTATTCCATTATCAAGAGTTCAGCCACTCCTTAAGGTCTGGACATCTTGAATTATGGGAATTAATGTCTGCGAGCTCGCTTGGTTACTCTCTTTTTCCTCCCACGATGAGGCTATTTTCCTGATTTGGGTTTCTAGATTTGTAATGGACTGAGTACAAGAGGGTAAGTTTTGGGAAATATGAGACAACTGGGCTAATTCCCTAGAGTGATGGTGCGCAAGCTGTTGCAAGTCCTGGAGGACTTGGATTATAGTAGCATCATCGTTAGTTTTCTGAGGACATGGCTGTTGCAGAAAAGATTGGTATGGGATATGTGACTATTGAAAATTCAGAGAATATTGTGGGTATGTGTAAGATAATTCTTATTCAGTTACCCTTGGGAAGCCATAAGGGTTGTCCCACTTAGAATTATAAGAATTCTCAATGCTATCCCACTGAGAGGCAGAGGGCTGCTCTGTCTCAAATGTGGTTGGATACAAGGATGTAGTCGGGAAATCAATTGGGGAATAAGTCATATTAAGATTCGGCCAAAATATTTCATCACGGCCTTGCATCTTAGAAATTATTATAATTATCCCCATTTTATTATTATCCTCATTTTTATCCCCATTCGGACAAATTATTTATTATGATCCCCATTTTTTATCTTTTTAGCTTTATTTGATTTTTATTTTAGAAAGCAAGGGGAGAAAAAAATCTGAGCCTCTAGCTTCTCTGATCAGGGATGTTGAAACCTTAATTTGTTGGCTCCGAATAAGCCTGAAAAAGCTTAAGAAGTTATGAAGAAAATAAAAATATAAAGAAAAAAATAAAAAGAGAGAGATAAATATTTGTTTTCTAAAGCTAATACAAAATAAAATCCGCTTCCCTGGCAATGACGCAAAAAATATGATGTGCTATTTATGTTATTCTAATTAAGTCTTAACCTATTGCAAGCATACAATGGAAATTGTAATGCTAGTATAGGATCATTCCCAAGAAGAAGTGGTTTGTCTTTGTATTTCTATAAAAATATATATATATATATATATATTTATTTATTTTTAAGATTCTAAACTACTTGAGAAATATGATTAAAAGAATGGTTCTTAAACTAATTGCAAAAAATAAATCCTAATCTTCAAAATTCTGAATCCTGGTCGTCAATTAGTCTCCTTCTGTTTTTAGATAATTATGAAATTAAAAGTACCGTAACTCCGTATTGCAGTCTTCTAGAATTTGGGTGTCAATCAAAAACTAAAATCCTTCAACACAGATTTAATCTAATCTTTAATCTATCAAAGATTTGGGCGTCAATCAAACTCCAGAAAATCAAAGATGAAAAAGTAAAACCATTACACTAATCTGTAAATCTCAACCTGAGTCATCAATTCAAATCAAAACTTGGAGATGTTTACAAAGCAATAAATTGTAATAAAAATAAATCTAAACTAAAAAGTAAAGTAGAACCATCAAAAGGGTTGATCTTTCAGCTTTCTCAGTCTTGGTTGTCAGGCAAGACCTTAGAGAAATGTGGAGGATTTTACTTGATAAACCTACTCTATTTTGATCGGAAGAAAACTCAACCTCAGTTGTCAATTGATGCTGAGAAATTCTTCGAAAAGTTTTCCTATGCCGAGCCCTCTTATTTATAGATCATAAGGGATCAGTTTACAGTGATCTAATTATAATAAAAGAAATAAAAGATTCCTAATATAACTCTAATTCCTAATTTTAATCTTCCTTGCTTTCACTGGTTGATGCGCTTCTGAACTTTCTCCTTATTTTCAGCAACCGAGATCTTTAGGAGTTTTTCTTCAGCAATCTTCTTAGATCTGTGATTCACCAGACTTCTAATTCAAGAGGCCTTCTATTTTGGTGCATGGCGGTGTAGATTTTCAAATGATCAGTAGCAATGAGAAGCTTCATCTTATACAATCAAAAATAATGATTTCTTAACTTTTTTAGCTTTTTCTCCGGATGATTCTGAATAACGATCGATTGTTTTCTCTTTTATATCGCACTTCACTTTGAACGTTTCTTCTGAAAAATCATAAATTATGATTTCTTATTTCTTTGGTTTCATTCAATTGTAAAATATGATTTCTTGGCTTTAAACACATGTTGAATCATCTTTTACGTTCAATCATTTTTCTTATTGCTTTTGGAGTTCATTTTGATGAAGATTAACACTTTGGTTCTCTTTTATTGATTTTCCTTAATATCTGCACATCATCAACTTGTTAGTAGCAAAAGTGGGGTCTAGCAGTACTAAGTTCAAGTGATAAAATGGTATATTCTGTGACTGATCACCTGCAGATGCAAGAATATTGAGTGTTGATTAAACCTAACATCTTCATTTTTTTACTCTAATGTCTCCTCCAGTGGTGGGGAAAGGGTGAGAATTAGGTGTTACCTATGCTTTTAAAAGAAGTTGGGTATTCGACTGATCCTTTTGATCAAATTGCCTGAATAAAGGGGTGGACGATGAGTTAGAAGGTTTCATGAGATATTCTCAGGAATAATGACATTCGACAAGCAAATGACTTCTGATTACTACGAAGGTGGTATCTATGTTTGACTATAGGATGTGACAATCACGGTGCTAAGGATAGTATTTTCTAAGGTACATGGCATTCCACGGGTTAGGAGGTTCCTCCCCATCTTGGTTCACAAGCTTGTATGCATTTCTGGGGTACATGGCCGCTATAACATATGGTCCTTCTCAATTTGGCTTTAGTTGTCCTTTGGGGTGAGCATGCTTGGAGGGCATAATTTTCTTCAAGACTAACTCTCCAATTTAGAATGTTCACTCGAGGACTTTCTTTTTGAAGGCTCTGACCACTCTCCTTTGATACACTTGCGCTGTTCTAGCTGGGTGAGCAGAGGAACTCTCCTTTCATCTATGGACTGCTGATCATCAAGCTGAACTCATAGGGATGGCACTTATATTTTGTACAGTAAGACTGCTTCCATCCCATACGTGAGACGGTAAGGACTTTGGCCAATGGCCATGCGAATAGAGATCCTATAGGCCCAGAGTGTTTCAGGTAATCGCTCAGGCCAGTCAGCTCCATTGTTTCTCTCCATTATTCATTTCAAGATTTGAATCAATGTTTTATTTATGGGCTTTGCTTATCCATTCCCTTGAGGGTAGAAAGGCGACGAGTGTTGCAGGTCGATGTCGTATCTCTTGCATACTCTCTTCGTCTTCTCGACGATGAATTGTGGTCCATTGTCGATTACGATCATTCTGGGAACTCCAAACCTTGTAATGATATTCTGAATAATAAACTTCATTAGTGACAAAGTAGTGATTTTGGCATATGACTTAGCTTCTATCCATTTGGAGTAGTATTCGGTAGCAGTGAGTATGAAGGCATGCTTATGCATGCTCCCGATTGTGTCTATGAAAGGTCCGATAATGTCGAAGGCCCACATCAAAAATGGCCATGGGGTTCAGTGGAATTGATGGGGCTTTGATAAATGTTGCGTGCTCTTGACACTGCTTACAACATTGGACGTAGAGGTGGCAATCCCTTGCCATTGTAGGCCAGTAATAGCCTTGTCGTATGATTTAATCTGAGTCTCTGTCTACTAGCGTGGGTGCCGTAGGCACTTACGTGCACTTCTCAGATGATATATTATCCTTCGGCTACCATGACACACCGTAGCAAGACTCCTTTAGTGAAGGCTTCTTTGTACAAGACCTCTCCTCGATGCAGTACCTAGCACATTTGTTCCTTATCATCTTTCATTCGATCCTCATCACGTAGGGGGAATGTAGTGGTATTTCAAAAAGTTTCATATATTGTAGTGCCATGGTTGTCCATCGTCAGTTGGTGACTTCTTGAATCTAAACATTGCGATGACAACCTCTTTCTTCTTAAGACTTCCCATGGTGGATGCTTCTTCCTGCTTCATGGTCTTTGGAAGGATTGGTAATTTCAGTTTAATTTTCCATGCCCCTTCATGCATCGGCACGGTTAGTTTCTTGATGAAGAAGGATTTGATGCTTTGTTTGTCCAGTATCTGTATGATTGAGGCGAGTGTGGCGAGGGAGTTTGCCAGCTCATTCTCTAACCTTGGGATATGCTTAAAGGAAATTCTCTTAAACACCTTTATCAAGAACTGTATTGTTTCTAAGTATGCCATCAGTCTTCTTTCTTTTATCTTCTACTCTCTGATGACCTGTGATATCACAAGTTTGGTGTCACTGATGGTCTTCAACTATTTAACACCCAGTTGTAGTGTTGCTCGTAGTCCAACAATGAAGGCTTCATACTTTGCAACATTGATAGTGACTGGGAAGTCAAGTTGAAAGGCGGTATGACAACTCCTTCTGGGCTTAATAAAACTATCTCGATGCCTTTTCATTTTTTACTAAGGGCACCGTCAAAGTATAGGGTCTTCAAAGTTTTATCAGGCTCTTCTTCTTGTATTGATAGCAGGTCTTCATCTAGAAAGTCGATACGTACTAGGTCGTTGCCTGGGAGTGTAAGATTTGTGAGGTAATCGTCGATCGCTTGTCCTTTGATCAAATTTTGCGTGACGTAAGTGATGTCAAATTCTTATAGTAGCATATGCCATCGAGCGATATTTCTGGATATAGTTGGCTTCTCGAATATATACTTTAGGGGGTCCATGCGTGCGAGCACCATTACCTTGCGAGCCCCAAAGTAGTGTCATAATTTTGTTGAAGCCAATACAAGGGTCAAACAAGTTTTCTTTGTTGTAGTATATTTTTTCTTGTACTCGACCAACGTCCTACTAAGGTAGTAGATGGCTTTCTCCTTCTTCCCGTCTTCGTCATGCTATCCCAAGATGACCCCCATTGCTTTGTCATTGGCTAAGACGTAGAGGATCAAGGGTCTTCCAGGGATTGGTGGTTATAGTATCAGCAGGTTGAGGAGGTAATTCTTGATGTTGTGGAAAGTTTGTCGACACTGATCATCCCATAGATATTTGGCTCCTCCTTTGAGTAGTCTGTAGAAAGGGTCGCATTTGTATGAGTGCTAGGAGATGAATCTCCTGATGACTTGTAGTCTTCTTGTCAGGCCTCGTAATTCTTGGATGTTGCTGGGAGGTAGCATCACAAGGATGGCTCTGACATTCATCATTTCAACTTCGATTCCTCGCTTGCCAACTATAAATCCTAATAATTTTCCTGAGGTAACCTTGAACACGCATTTCTTTGGATTTGTCTTTAGCTGATACTTGTTAGATCGTTCTAGCACCAGTCGAAGGGCTTCAGCATGTCCTACTCGCATTTGAGACTTTACCAGTATATCATTGACATAGACTTCTACACACTTGTATATCATGTCATAAAATATAGCCATCATGGTCCATTGACACGTGGCTCTTGTATTTTTGAGGCCGAAAGGCATGACGACATAATAGTAGGTTCCCATAGCATAGTGAAGGAAGTCTTCTCTTGGTCGATTTCTGCTAATCTAATCTAGTTGTATTTGGAGAAGCCATCCATGAAGGACAACATCTCATGTCCAGCAGTGTTGTCGACCAAATGTTTTATGTGTGGGAGAGGGAAGTCATCTTTTTGGCATGCCTGGTTAAGGTTCTGGAAGTCAATGCAACCCGTACCCTGCCATCTTTCTTTATGACATGTACTATATTTACGACCCACTTAGGGTAGAGGACGACTCAGATGAATTTAGCTTTGTGCAGCTTGTCGACTTCTTCTTTGACTTGTAGTGAGGTTTGTGGATGCATTCTTCTCAATTTTCTCTTGACGGGTTTATCATTGGGTTCTAGGACTAAATGATGTTCTACCAAGCTCAGGTCCAGATTAGTCATGTCTTCGTAGGACCATGTGAAGGAGCTGAGGTGATCTTGAAGGACTTGGATAATCTATTGTCATTCCTTGGGTTAAGTGTTGCACTGATCAGGAGCTTCTTGGACTTATCCTCAATGCCAAAGTTGATTTCTTTTGTGGGTTTCACGGCAGCTTGAGTTTGCTCGTCGAAGCGTTTGATGACCCGTTGGAAGTCTTGTGTTTCCTCAGTAATTGGTCCTTATCCTTCATCATTGGTTAGTTCATAAACTACAAGATTACTATACTGGGGGATTAGTTTTGTGAAAGTTAACCCTTCATTGGTGCAATTGATAATCGTGACGTCCTCAGTGAGGTGCAAATCGAGGCTATTCATCCTCCTCTGGAAGTCGTAGAGTATCTCGTCGGGTATGATGGCTGGTTTGTTGTTCCGTGGGATGCTTTACGCTCTAGCGAGAGGAAAGTAGTAAGGTTGCATTGAGCAAAATCAAGGTGTGGCTCTGCTGTGTCGAAGGTAGCATCACGACTTTGTGCAAGTGTATCAGTTGCTTCTTCCTTATTTTTGTTGACGTAACCACTACTCATAGCGTTAAGAGAAAAGTCACCTTGTTAGTCGCTAGATGGGTCTAAGATGAAGGGCTCCCTCTCTTTTATGAAATTTTCTAATTTTGGATTTTATATTTTTAGATTATTAGGGGTTCTAGGGTTTACTATTTTTTCATTTTTGATAATAAGTATGGTACATGGTCAATTTCCTGAAGAGGAATCGATGGGGTTACTTCTTTTAGTTGAGGAAGCGTGACGACTATTGGAGTCGTTCGTACAAACCTTCGGATGATGTGGATCTATTCAGAATTTGGCATTTTTTTTATAGTCTTCCTCTGGCGTAATCCTCTAGATGAGCGACAAAGGCAGCGGTCTGATTGATGCTCCAGCGTCTTCCATGACCAGGATAGCGTCTTCTTCTACGTTGCTCAGATAGCCTTTGGCTTCTTCATCTTCTCGTGGGGGTGACCCTATCTACATATCTGCTGGTGCTATCGAAGGTCCTTCACCCTATACCTTACGATTTTCTAGAATGAAACATTATGCTTTGTAAATGAACGGGTCTAGATACAAGGGGCAGAGGCTAATTCTTAGGCATTTGAGGTTCAAAGAGCGCAATTCTTTGCGATGCGATAAGGAGGGAGCCTCTGTTTGTGGCCAAGGACTCATTATGAAGAGACATCTCTCGCATAGAGGATTTATTTGAAGGAATCCAAAGATATAAGGCCAGACACACTCCTCTCCAGGTCAGGGTCTTGGGTAAGGGGTAGTTGGTCTTAGGTCACTCTGGGTGTCATTTCTCGATTGCGGCTCTTTAGTAGTGTGGGAATTAGCTTCATCTTCTGGATCGAAGTCTTTTAATATGATGGTACATGCCTTGCAGCGGGGTTGCCAGTGCAGCAGTGTGAGAATTAGCTTCATCTCCCAAGGGCATTCCCATCATTCAGAATTGGGGTCTGGATCGCCATTGTTAGAGCTAGACTCGTCCTCTCTGCTTGACAGCCTTTAAAGGCCTTAGTCTAGTTGTTCTACTAACTCGAGTTGTCTTCATCATCACTCAGCAACAATTACCACTCTTCCTCTAGTGACCTCCAGAATAAGTGAAGTTGAGGGGATCCTGGAGATTGGAGAGTTCTAACTCTAATTCCTCTTTGATCTCTATAGCAGTATTGTGAGAACCTTCTGCCTTAGTTGTTCGAAAAATCACATCTAGGCTAGCTCTTTGGCATCCTTACATCATAAACGTGCACAGGCTATAGCAAGGTGATTTTGGGTAGGAGAATAGGCATGGGCATCACCAATTGTCGAGTATGTGTCGGTAGTCAACATCGTCGTCAGGATCTGAATTCTCATTCTGGGAGTGGTCACCTTCCCTGAACAATTTTAGACGGCCTGCTCTTAGGTGATCTTCTAGTTATCTGGCATGAAGATTCATCAATAGTCTTCCTCATCACATGACATCGACTGCCAGTCTTCTTCTGCTGATTCTCGAGGTTGGGATGACTGGAAGATCGAGGGGTTTTTGGTTCCAGTCCTTCTTCAATCCCTAGAGCTGCGATGCGAAAGTCTTCTTCATCAGTTGACTCTCAATCTTCTATGTGCGGCTTAGGTTCTGAGGGCTTCTGATTTTCTATAGTATCCAGTTCTTCAGTCCTGAATAGCGGCCTAATTCCCTCGAGTTGTCTATCTTGTCGTCATCTTGATTTAAATTTGTTAGGTCGGCAAAGGCTTCGACCATCTGTTCGATCTCCGTGATTTGGGGTTTGGTAAGGGGTTCCTCTCTCTTCGGCACATCGGCCTTCTCAGTAGTTTCGTACGCAAAATGCTTGTATAGCAACCACTTGGGCAAGGTTGGTAAGGGGTCAGCCTGTTTGTTGTCTGATTGGTAGCCTAACCCAGTGAGCTTACGAACCTTCTTGGGGACAATAGGGCCTATCCTCCCTTGGCTATTTTTGCCATGTCTGGTGTGTGGGGTGTATCCTAGCCGGTACATGAGGTCCCAACCCTTCGCTGCGGTTAGGTTTATGTCATATTGTCGTGTGAGGTCGAGACTTGTCTCTCTCTTGGTCAGTCTTTGTTGATGTGTTGGAGGAGACCCTGGGTAGCTAATTTTTTCTATTGATGTATCGTGGGGAGTTCCTGTCTTCTTTATGTAGCCGATAATTAGCATAAAATCATGGGTCGTCGAGATGCTTGTCGTGTAGTCAGTATCCATTTCTTTGAGGGGTGCATCAGCGTATATCATGATGATGGAGTCCTCGTGGGGGAACATGATGCACTTGTGATACGTGGATGGTACGACCTTCATGGATTCCAGCCATTTTCTTCCTAACATCAGATTGTAGGTACAAGAGGAGTCTGAGATGCAAAATATGACGTCCTTGGTTACCGGCTCGAGCAGGACTTGAAGCTTGGTAGTTCCTTTGATGAAACGCCGAGAGCCATATGTGATGATGGATAATGATGATGGTCTTATGTCGTGTTCCATATATTCGAGCGCCTTGAGATTCATTATAGGACAAATGTTGAGTCCTACGCCAGTATCAACTAGTTGGAAGCAGGAAAACATACCGGGGTTATGCCATTCCAGGGAGGGAGGTACTGTGTGTACTCTTCCTCTTCCAGGAAGGTAGATATCAGGGCTTCTTCGTGGCTTGGTTCCTCGTCCTGCTAGCCTACTTATGTGGTTGGCTCACTTCGAGGTGTTGTTTCAAGCTCTTGGTTGGTCATGTCATCGACCTGTGGCAAATCTTGAGCGGGGATGCTATTGTCTTCGAGTTTAGAGTCCTAGACGGGCAATGTGAGTGGAACAAGTTCTGGGTTCGGGGGAGTCCAAGGCTTTGGCGGTGATCTCTGAAGGTTAGGTCTTCATGTTCTGAAAGACTGAGCTCATATCCAAGTGAAATTCGAATATGGTGGGGGGTTTGGAGTTACAATTGGAGTGATCAAAGTTGAGGGATGTGGTCAAACGGCTAGAGGTCTCAGAGGTTCGATTTGACCAACTAGGGTGTCGGGGGGATTGATGTGGGTGATTAGAGGTGAAGGATGAACGAGGAGTCGGCTAGGAGATCCACGGTAGTAATGTGGGACACTGGTCCTTGGTTATGATTTGGCATGGGATTGGTGATGATCCCCAGGTTCTATGGGGATTGATTGTTATTGGGGTTAGAATTTAGGAGAGACTCCCAATCAATATGATTTCGATCGTTCATGTCATAAATCACATCCCGTAAGACCCAACAGTCTTTCAGGTTGTTACCTGCGAATCTATGGAATTCACAAAACTTATTATAGTCAAAGTGTGTTGGCGAGGGGTGTGGTCGCTCTGGTGGGAATCTGATCAGGTTTTGGTTACTAAGGAGGCAGAAGATGTTAGGAATAGTGTCGGGTAGTGGAGGGTAATGTTATCGCTTTGGTTGGTAAGGGCCCCTGGTTTGCTAATTGATGTTCTGGGGCAAGGGCACGTTGTTGTAATTCTGAGGGTTAGTTGTCCGGTTCTGAGCTATTTTCTGGTAAGTGTTCTAGTTAGGGTATTGGTTCCAATTCTGATATTGATTTTGGTTCGGATACCATTGTTGATTTTGATTTTGGTATTGGTTCTATCCAGAATTCCTTGGTTAATAGTTTCCATTTCTAGAGTTTTACCGCTGATTGATAACCACGTTGACTTGCTCGGAGCCGAAGACTTTCTTATTATTTTTCAGCTTCGAGTCATTGGAAGAGGTAACTTTTGATGCTATTATTGAAAAGGTAAGGTCTCCTCCCTTGATGTGTCATTGGATGCGATTAGCACGTAGGTAAAGGGTAACAAAGTTTGGGCCATCATTTATAATTAGGGCTCTTCGAAGAGGCTCCTTAACATTGTCAATGATGATATCAATGACATCTTTCTCCTTCATCTGGCTTCCAGTACAAGCTGCAAGTTTCCTCCAACGTGCCACGAAGTCTGTGAAGTCTTCTTCGGGCTCTTGCTTAATTGTCATCAAGTCGCTAAGACTGACCACCTCTTGTACCAAGTGCTTCTAATGGTCCAAGAATTGGTTGGCGAGATCTTTGAATATGTCAATTTTGTTAAGTGGTAATCTGTCGAACCAATCAAGGGCTTCTCCTTCTAACAATCTCAAGAAATAGTGGATTAGGAGCCCTTAGTTATCGCGAATGGGTAGACAATCATTGCAGAATAATGCCAAGTGGTGATTTGGATTCCCGGTGCCATTGTCCTTGCTGAACATTGGCAATTTGAACCCTGCAGGTAAGTTAAACTTGAGGTCCTGGCAAAAATTTTTGAATCCGAACGAGAATCCGTGGCACTCTCTCTTAGCCATGTAGTCATCAAGAATATTGGGGAGATCGTCTACTCTTATAATGGCATCTTTCCTAGTGGTCTGAGGATGGGGTCTACCTTATCGATTGTTGCTGATGAAGGTATGGGCAGTCTGCCTCAGCAAAGTCATATGAGGGGATGTGGTTTTTGGAGTTGGAGGCAGCCCTTCCTCTTGCCTTCACTGTTGCTCCTACTGCTCTCGTTGATCTCTGACGATCTCGCAAGCGGCCGCCATGCCTCGGAGTAACTCTTCGACTTTGTCTCCTCCCTTTTGTAGCTTTTGGACACTAAGTTCCACGAGTTGTTAGGCCGTGAAGTTTTACCCAATATTACTTCCTACCTGCTCATCACGGTTACTAGTGCTCGGGGGAGTGAAGGGGTTTCCTTCACTGCCGGCCATGTTAATTTTGGGGTGACATGGGGGCGAATCATAGGACGGTTCAGCGTCATATATGGGGTTGTCGTGGTACCCCCATAATGATGGGTTATCTCTAATGGTCAGGTTTATTCTACATATCCCTAACATTTCTAACCTTCAGTAGATGCTCATGCGCTCTCAAATAGCTCTCGATAGTGTGAGTGTGTGTTGCAAAGTGATAAAGCAAGAAAAGAAATAAAACAAAGCAGGAAAGCAAAACTAACTAAGGTAAGAAAATAAAGCTAAACTAGACAAAAACTAAAACTACTTTTGCAGAAAGTATCCCATCGCGATCTCAAGTCTATTGGTATGCACTTTTTCTGGGTTCCTTTTGGTCCCCAGAAGAAGTGCCCAATTCGGTCTGAGTGGACTCTGGCTAAGGGCAATAAAATAATAAACTATGAAATATTACATGTTGAAAGGAAGAGGTGAAGATTAAATAGAGAATACCTGGGTAATGTGATCGCCAACTATAAATGTTTATCGACGTTGCAACACGTCATTGATCACACGCGGGGAGATGCAGGCTGACTCCTTTACTGAATGTCGGCCGACCAATTCCATCAGCTATGGATAGCCTAAGGTCTATCTAGTCTAACTTCCTTGTCTTGCTCTAAGTCTAATTGATTTTATCTTCTGATCTTACTCTAAATTAACTGGCTATGAATCTCCTAATACTACTCTAACTTTAACTATTTTAGTTTCCTACTGCTGTTCTAATTAAAAAAAGGGGGTTGTGGCTCATTATTCTAAGGAGGATCGACCCCGTTCCTGGGTACCCTCCGTAAGCTCCATTGGGAAATCAGCTAGGCTAAGGGTGATTTTGAATGTTGAGAGTTAAAGGTTTAACTAGAATCAAATTAAGAATGAAGGACTCAGAACTAAGAACTGGGAGAAAAGTTAAGAACTAAGAAATTAAGAAACTGAGAACTAAGGAGTGAGAATTAGGAACTAAGAATTAAGAACCAAAAACTAAGAATTAAGAACTATAAACTAAGAATTATAAACTAAAAACTAAGAACTAAGAACTAGGGGAGTGATTACCTGAAGTTGAGCACTTCTTCCTCCCTGATTCTCCTTCTTCTGGCGTCACATAGAAGGAACCTCGGAATCGCTAAGAGGCCTAGGCCTCAGAGAGGAGCGATCCCTATGAAAATTGTTGTGTAGAATTGTGAGGTAGGGGTGTCTTTTTATAGCTAACAGTGTAATTATCCGCCCTGGGGCAGGTGCACAATTGGTCAGTCATATCAAATTGTGAGCCCTGTCTAGTGCATCTAATTAGATTGCCCGCCTGCCCTATCTGTGGCATGTAATCCAATTTGAGTCGGTCACAGACTCAGTGAGTGACCGGCTGACTGGCTCAGCCAGAGAATCCTAGTTCCAACTCGCTTGGAACTGATTGCGCGCCCTATGGAGAGTGCGTAATCAGGAAATTCAGGCGGTCATAGGATTTAGAGACCAGGTCCAACTAGGGACCAATTGCAAGCTGGTGGTGGGGCGTGCAATCTATTACGCGTCCTGTCCTAGGCACATAATCGGGTCTTCAGGCCATCTACAGGAGGTGGAGGTCTGGTCCAAGTGGGGCCAATTGCGTGCTGCAAGTGCAGGGCGTAATCGAATTGCGCACCCTTAGGAAGGCGCATGATTTGAGCCTTAGGGCGGTCCATTGGAAGAGCAACCTAGTCCAAGTCGGACCAATTGCATTCATGTATCAATGCATGCAATCGAATTATGCACCATGGAGGAGGTGCATGATTTGAGATCTTCCTCAGTCTGAATCGGGTCCCTCCCATAGGGCTATTGTTTCAGCTTGGGTCTCAACTATATACTATTATTTCAGTGTATAGTCCCTATGTTTAAGGTTTTTGAGCTTTTGAAGAGAGTGAGCCTCTTTCCAGAAGTAATGGGCATGTTCAAAGGTTGACAAAACATGTTTGTATACTTCGAAAGGGCAAAAATTGGGTGTCTACAGGGGGGCAGTGCATAGATGTGATGAGGGTGGCATCAGGTTAGCCATCCTGAAGCAGCCTGGCCTGAGATTTGGTTGGGGACCTCTCTTCCCTCTCCGGCTTCTGGCCCATTGTCCAGGTGACTTGCTTTTGCTTTTGCTCTTCCCGTCTTATATGCACATATTTGTTGTTTCTGACCCTTGGCTTTACTCATTTTTTTAAGTCTGGGGGTACATGCACTTCCGGCCAGGCCTTCAGCTCTTCTTTCTAGGGGCTCTCACCTTCCCCTTGATGAGCTGTTGGCACACTGATTGCAGTGGAGACCCGGGCAGAGCTTGGTTTGAGGTCATAGCTGAACCTGATGTTACCTGAGGAGGATTTCCACCTTTCTCTATCTCTTTTCTTTACGTCCTTTTGAGATTCTGGGGAAATATTTCACTAAGAAAACCTTTTTTTATGCAAAAATCAAAAGTAATATACACAGAGTGTGTGTACCCCCAAACTTAAATAGGACAATGTCCTCATTGTTCTCAAAATAGGGGATACTAAAAAAAATATATTGTAAAATTATAGCATACCTGGTGAGGTTCAAGATGTTCCAGTTTATCTTACTGACTTGGTGATGAGAGGTATGGTACAAGTGCCAATGATGGAGGTGTAGGAAAGGTTAGAAGTGAAGTGGGGCTGCTAGAAAATTCAACCTCTGAGTTGGACACCACATTAGTAGAGGTTGTATCAGGTTCTTCTTCTGGAACGAGTTCCTCATATAGCTTAGGCCCAACCTCCTTCTAGAGAGGATCAGTGCTCTCTTTCTCTGCTATCAACGCGTTATACTTTTCATTCAAAGACTACAACTCCTCTTCAACCTTTTCTTTTTCTTTCAAATCATTCTTAAGTTTGCAAATCACTGCAAACTTTTCTTTAGCTTCAACCCTTAGCTTTTCTGCTTCTGCCTTCAATCTATATGTTGTAATGATGTTATTGTTAATAATGGATTGTATCTGTTTCTTCTGGTCATCACAGATCTGAATTAAATATTCTTCGTCTCCTTGAAGCTTTAATAATTTCCCTTCTGCCAATGCAAGTTGATGAGTCTTTTCATCCAGCTAAATGTTAAGCGTATGCTGATATTCTAAATGAGCCATTTCCCTCTCAATAGGGTCTATAATTAAAGATCTGGCCCTTTCTGTCAGGTGTGTTGTTACTTCTTCATTCTTTTTCTCCTCTAGCTACCAAGTCTGCTTTTGTTCCTCCACTACTCTGTTCTATTCTTGTATTTGTACAATTTGATGAAGGAGGTGAGCAGTTTCCTTTTGTACTTCTTTTACTATTTCGTCTCTCCACTGGGCTTGATGATCTCTACGTGCCTGTTGCTTAAGATTTTCTGCCAATTCTCGACGTTCTTGTGCAGTTGGTAGTGAATCAAGGATTCTAGTTTTCATCATATGAATCTCTTCCATTAACCTTTGTACCAAACCTAGCAATGACAATAAATTTAGTGCATTTGTATTCTGCCACTATTCTAATTCTTGCAATCTCCTTTCCCAGTCAGGTTGCTCTCCTGAAGCTGTGAGAACTACTGTGGCAATAATGGGAGGAGATATTTCTTCATTTAGCAATTATATGCAGCCCACTAGTGGAGTTTCAAAACTTGGTCCTAGTTCGGCTGTCTAAATAATAGGAGTCTGCTCTGTAGTTGATGGAATCATGGGTGGAGGAGTAGACTCAGCGGGAATGATAATCAGGCTAGAACTAACCACTTCAGAGGTATGTTGTTCACCCATTAGAGGTCGGATTTCCTCTACTTTAGATTCAATTGGGCCCACAGGTTTTGCTTCAAATATAACTGGCATTGTGTCTGCCACAGGTAAAGATGACATGGTAGGCCCTGTTTGTGAGTCCACGGTTGAGTATTAAAGACTAGCTTGTTCTTCAGCATGCGCTGACACAACCATCATTTTCGGGTCAACCAGTCTCTCAAGCATTGGGGAGATATGCTCCAGTCTCCCTTGGAGTGGAGTAGAAGTACTAACTCCCTTTGTCACAACTGCCTCAATAGGAGCAGTGAATTCTATTATTATTCCAACACCAGGCTCTTCTTGGATAGAATCAGGTATCTTCTTTTTATTTTTAGAGTTCAAAGTTCTCCCATAGGCCATCGCTGTTAGGCCCTCCTCTAGTCTATCCAGAGTTTTTTCCTTGGGTTCAACTTTGTATCCCACATTCATCAGTAGAGTGGTAATTAGGCCTCCTAAAGGAAGGCTCAACTTATTCTTCTCATATATATCTTTGTTCAATTTTTCCCTCACGATGTTGATTACCTCCAAGAGGTAGGAGGGTAAATTGAACCAAAAGCGATTAGCCATCAGATATAAGGCTTCCATAAAGAGGGCTCTTCTCTGCATTCTATGACCGGAGGGATGGATTTTCTTTTGAATCAAGATGTCCAGGAAATGAAGTGATAAACTTCGGGCTTCCAGATCCTTCCGCAAGAAATATGACCTATCCTTTGGGGGTTCTCCTAGCAGTTCTATTGCCATTTGGACAAAATCCGGAAGGGTCTGGGGTGAAATTCTTAACATATTGGCTTCCGAATGATCAGGGGTGGGATTCTTAACATATTGGCTTCCGAATTATCGGGAGAAAATTCTGGTCTCTCTAGTGGTGCACTCAGAACACCATCAATCATTTTCTTTGTCAATTGAATTGAAAATCCATCAACAATTGTGGAGAGAATTGAAGATGGACCCTTGCTACTCTTGATCTTTCTTTTGTAAAATAGCTTCACCAGTCTAGGGTAGACTGGCGTCGTTCCAGGCTCTAGGATATAATTAAGCCTTGCATCTTTGAAATACTTAAGGGCGGCTTTACTGAAGTCTAATTTCTCCTAAAAAGCAATAACCACTGCAGCTTCAACTCCCACAAAATGATGTTTCATTGAGGTTGGGGGCCGATCCAATATTCTTTTGGTGGATGCTAGCTTAGTGCCTTTATATATTTGTTTACCCTTTTTAGGAGAAGATACAGTTTTGTTTCAATCTCCATTCTCTCTTTAGGTAATTCTCTAATAACTACCCTAGAAGAATTTGATATCTTTTTGGGTGGGGCTGCTGTAGCAGCCCGTGTAATATACTTTTGGAGTGGAGAATGATCATAAATATTACCTTCATCCTCTTCTTCTTCCCTCTGCCGCTTGTCCTTCAATCTCAACATGGTGCAATTTTTCACCTGCAATAATTCACAAAACCATTTTATTGCTCCAAAATAGATGCCAAACCAGAAAATTTTTTTAAAGAACCAACCAATTTGGAGTCATCATCGTTACCTTGTCAAACCCTAATCTTAAAAATTAGTAAGTTAAAATTATGGTAGGGTTTCAGATGAGATAAATGCACGCTCAAGGTAGGTGAAGAAAATGGTTGGGATAGCTACAGGGAATTTGATAAATTGAGGGAGAAGAGAAAGATTAGCTATAGATTTCAAAAATGGGGCCAACGTCTCTTCTCAAGAATATGTAGGCCCTAATTCTAGTGATGACCTACTGAACCGGTCATCACGGGCGTACGCAACCTATAGTCGTCGGTCGACTTTAGCTTTTCAGCTATCGTAACTTCAAACTCTCATATGGGTCAATTCTTAATCACTACAACTTAGTCGATGGAGCTATCAAGAATTATGAGTGCTCGTAAATCCATATGATTGCTTACAATAGTGTACATCAAGAAATGCATTACAATCAGTTGCATTATGCTGCATTCGTGCTACATCTCCTCACAAAATTCTTACTAAAAAAGAGATACTTTACATACATTACAAAGTTTTGCTACGAATGAGTCAATAACTTGACAGGTCCTTGAGGATTTCAAATTGGATTATGGGGAGTGGATGTCTCCCCCACAAATATTTGTCCTCTTGGATTACTAATTGGTTGCTTTGGAAATTGGTCACTTTCTCTCTTTGCCACTTGTGAAGCTAGCTAGCCAATCTAGCCCTCCAACTTCATGATGGATTGGGTATGCAAATGAAGTACTTGAGAGAATTGAGCGAGTTGAGATAAGTCTTTTGAATGTTAATGTGATTGTTGTTCCAAACCCCAAAGGATTTTAACAATTATGTCATCAGGTACAGTGCTCGATGGACCGAATTGTGGCTACACAGTCGGTATTTGAGGTCTCTGGTGGAAAACTTTGGCCAAGAGAAATTAGGGTTGTGCAACTGATGGTTCTAGTTGTGCCCCACTCGTGGAACCATAATTAAATCAGGGGTGAATCCTCCACGACGGGTTATATGTATTCTCGTAATCTCTCCTCTGGAAGGCCATAACTTGTTCTTTTTCCACCACATCTGAGTATGACGGCGCAACAGGGCTATCGGGTATGGCATAGGTTAAGTTCTAAGAAGATGAACAGGTTGCTGTAGATTTTTTCAGAGTGCTTGGTTTGGTAGTCATTAATGATGCTATTTGTTGCTCAAGTGCTGCAACCTTAGCACTAATGTCATCCTCCTCCTTTACTTTATCCTTGCTGACATTGTAAAGACCATCCCTTGAGAGCGTGGTGTGGTGAATCCATTTGGGTCAGATCTCAGCAAAGTTCATTTCTGCTTTGAATTGTTAGCCATTTTCTCAAATAAATTCTAGGATTACTGGCCATTTTGAGCCATGAAGGCTCCTCCACTTATGACATCAACTATAGACTGGTTAGTCTCAGTTAACCCTTGATAAAAACTTTGCGCAATAGACCAATTTGACACGTCATGATGAGGACATTTTCTCAGTAAATCCTTCATGCGTTCCCATCTCTCATGAAATAATTCTCCACAAGTAAATGCCTAAAGTCCTAGATTGCCTGGCCATTAGTTTTACCAATCAAAAAGCATTCGTTCAAAAATTTAGACTATAATCCTTCCCAAGTGGTAATACTTAGCCATGCCTTGGCTCTATCTTTGAGAGAAAGGGAAAACAACAGTAATTTAATGACCTCATCAATAGTTGCTGACAATTATAACATAGTGCAAAGTCCTATAAAATCCCTTAAGTGTTGATAGGGATCCTCTCGATGAAGCCCATAAAAATTGGGTAAAGCTTGAAGTGTGTTGAGCTTGATCTCATAATTTTGACCAGACGCTACTTTCGATACAACTATACAAGAGGGTACAATCAAAGTAACTACCCTAAAATGTGCCTGAATAAGGTGATTGTCAGCCACGGTTTAGGATTCTCCTATAGAAGATCGATTAGATCCTAAATTACGCAAGAGAGTTCTTTCAATTTCTGGGTCACACTCGAAGAATTCTAGAATTCGAGAGCGAGTATGATGCATACACCAAAAAAGTATATATTTTTATGTTTTTGATTTTATCTGATTTTTATTTTAGAAAGCAGGGAGAGAAGACAAATCTGAGCCTCTGGCTTCTATTGTTAGAAGAAGTGTTGAAACCTTTGATTCGCTGCTCCGAATAAACTTGCAAAAGATTAAGAAGTGATTAAAAAAATAAAATATAAAGAAAAATAAAAAGAGAGACAAATATTGGCTTTCAGAAATTTTTCGCTTCCCCGGTAACAGCGCTTGATCGGCTTACTATGTGTATCTAATTAAGTCTTAACCTATTGCAAGCGCACAATGGAAATTCTAGAACTAGTATAAGATCGTTCCTACGAGGAAAGATTAACTTCTAAAAGCTTCAATTTGTCTTTAAAGATTGCGAAATATTAATGAAAGAATGGTTTTTGTTGAAACTAAAGTGCAAGAAAATAAATCCTCATCTTCAAACTTCTAGATCCTGGTCGTCAATCAGTCTCCTTCTATTCTCAGATATTTATGAAATTAAAAGTACCGTTACACCGTATATCAAGTTTCCTAGCATTGGTCATCAATCAAAACTAGAATCCTATAAATACAGATTAAATCTAATCTTTAATCTACTAGAAATTTGGGCGTCAATCAAACTCCAGAAAATCAAAGATGGAAAAGTAAAACCGTTACACTAATCTGCAAATCTCAACCTGAGTCATCAATTCAAATTAAAATTTTAAGATGTTTACAAAGCAGTAAATCAATAAAATAAACCTAAACTAGAAAGTAAATAAAAATATATCTTTCACCCCTCATCTGTAGCCCTCAATTGCTTCTGAGAAACTACGGATATCTACACTTATCTTCCAGCTCTCAATCCTAATCATCAATTGTGATCAAGGAACCTTGGATAGCTAAACTACTCTAAACTAATCTACACTACTGATTGGAAGAAAATCCAACCTCAGTTGTCAATTGATGCTGAAATTCTTCGATGCTTATTCCTATGCTGAGCCCTCTTACTTATAGATCATAAGTGGTCGGTTTACAGAGATCTAATTCTAATAACAAAAACTACTTAAAATAAAAGTATCCTAATATAACTCTAATTCCTAATTTCCTTTATATCAGGTGTGAAATTATTTTATTCTTTCGATTTCTGTTAAAACCTTACTGCACTACCATTAACTATCCATTGGCAACCCTTGCCATACCCCAAAACCTATGAGGAGCAGTGTCCTCACTGCTTGAAAGATAAAGGGATGTGCAGTAGGAGAAAAAGCATAGACAAAAACATAAATACACAAACAAGATATGAACAAGTAGTTATGAGAACTAAGGAGAAGAAAACAAATAATAAAACAGAAAGAAAGCAAGAACATAACAGTAGATAGACTAAAAAGAAATTCTATTGAGAAGACAAACATATGTACAAGGTAGAGGAAAGTGACATACGAAGAAATTATGTGAAAATATGGGAACTAAGAATGCTAATCATCTTACTCCGTTGCTGCCTCAGGTGGATCTTGGAGTCCTTTACCCTTTGTTTGCTTTTGAGCAGCAGCAGTGGACTGGGACCTTGTGGATGAAGTTTTCCTAGTCCTGGGAGTGGTTTTCTTTATAGGGGTTGGCTGAGGCTTGGAAGGTTCCTTGAATTTGATGCCAGGCTTGACTTTGCTAGGCTC
This sequence comes from Chloranthus sessilifolius, assembly GCA_021018995.1. NCBI lineage: Eukaryota > Viridiplantae > Streptophyta > Magnoliopsida > Chloranthales > Chloranthaceae > Chloranthus > Chloranthus sessilifolius. The sequence continues at coordinate 94,653,842 of CM037585.1, forward strand.
TTGTGGTTGATGGGCTGGTTCCATGGGAGGTGCATTAGGGTTTAATTCTTTGGAAACAACCTCAGCTAACTCCCTGTTAGTCTTTTCAATTAAATTCTTTTGTAGAAATGCAATAGTCACCCCATAATCATAAGCTTTGTCTTATGCTACTCTTCGCTTTGCCTGTAGGGCCTTTATCACTTCCTCCTAGGCCTTAGCTCTATTCTTCTCCTGGTTATGCTGCACCATAATTTCCTGTCAACCCTTCTTTATAACTTTCTTATCCAGTTTGTATGTCACTTGTAGAAATTTGATGTGGTCAAGCATAGGCTGCCTTACAGTGGTTTTCAGGTCTCCATGCCTCTAAGAACATCTCTCTTGATATCGGCATTGGCTTGCATGGCTCGGAGGAGTGTATAGTAAGGAGGCATGGGATTAGAGGAAGCAGGTAAGATGGGCTGATTAGTAAGGGAAGTAGGGTCATCCAGCTGTGGAGGGGGAATGGATGATGGCATGGGCAGGGTAGAAGTAGGGAGAATGGGCTAGGGAAATTCAACCTCAAGTGGAAGGTCAGATTAGGTGGATTTATTGGTAAAGGTAGGGAGAGGAATTTCAGGGGAAGAGTTAGCCAAGATTAAGGGGGCGGGGGAAGTAGTGATGTGGATGGGTGAAGGGCTATCAGGCTGTTGGGATGGTTGGGTTAAAATTTGTAAAGTGGAATTGATGGTGAGCACAGTGGAGGGAATGGAGGCTTGGTTTTAGAGTGTGGAGTTCATGGCTTGGAGTGTGACCTCAATTGATGATTGGGTTTTGGGTGTTAGCCATCACATGAGATTGGAGGGAAAGCAGGAGGTTTAGGATGTGGGGTCAAGGATCAAGTGTGACAGGGGCTGGGGGTTGGATTGGTGGAATTGGTTGGAATGGGGGAGTGTGGGTGTGGGTAAAAGGTGGGGTGAGTGAATGGGTAGGTTGTGGAGAGGTGGGATGTGGAGAATCTTGTAGTGGGGTGCACTCATGCCCAATATTGTCCACAATGGACTTTATTAAAGATGAGTAACCCTCACTAGTGATCTGGAGGTGGGTATGTGGAGGGGAGATAGAAAAAGTGGGATAAAAGTCAAGGGGAATGGATGGAGAAGAAGTGGGTGAACCAGTTGGTGAAGCTGGTGCAGGGCTCCAAGGTGGAATGGCTAATATGGATGGGCTAGCTGGGATGGTGAGTGAGGGTAAGGTAGGGATTGGGTCAATGGTAAAAGGGGCAAATAGAGGTGTCGGTGTAGTGATGGTGGAAAGGCATGCTGAGGTTCTGGGAGGTAGGAAACTGGAATCGAGGGCAAAGGAAATGAGGTGGGTGGTAGAGAGGCTGATGGGATGGAGAAACTGGGGATATCAGCTGGAATCGAGGAAATGACTTCAGGTGCTGAGGGAATCAAAGGAGCAGCTACAGAGCTGACCACTTGAGGTGCCTCCCTTTCAGAACTCTTAGCAGATTTACTCTTGCTCTTCCCAATCAAAGTCCTACTAGCCTACCAAGCCCTCTTGCCAAACACTTTGGGCTTTACCATTTCCACTTTTTCATCCTCTTTTAAAACAAAGTTGCCTCTCTTGAACAAGACAGTGATGTGCCTGCTATAAGGGAGCCCTGGTAGGGCTTGGGCCTTCCTACACTTATCATTCACATCCACCATTGCTTCAAACACTAGCCAGACATCATTTAAAAACTGGCCCTTAGAGAAAAAGTATAGGGCATCCACTATTGGTGTTCTCCTCTCCTACTGATGTCCACTGACGTAGATATTCTTCCTCAAAATTACATTAATGAAATGCATGTTGGGCTAGAGATCTCTCCTCAATATTGACTCCCTAGACCACACAATGCCTTGAGTGAGGTGCCTGGCCATTGCTTTGAAAGCCCTAGTCTCAGGCTCAGGCAATCCATAGGATGGATAAAAAATAGAAGGGACTCCAAGAACGAACCCTATATCACTGTAATTGACCACAATCTCTTGTTGATCAACCACAATCTCCAAACAAGGATCAGTAGAACCTGGCATGGTCTTCTTCCTGAGGTTCTGATAACATAACTTGACTAGCCTAGGATATGATTTCTCTTACAAAGGGGTCATTAGCAGTGTCAAACCAGGCTGCACCAAATAGTCCATTGTGGACTTGCAATCCTCGTCCTTAGAGAAGTAGGGGGTGTCAACAATTGTCTCAGGGATCAAGCCTAAGGCATCCACAAATTCATTGGGAATGGCTCTGTTATCAGGAACTTCAAGCTCAGCCACAGGGCTATTCTCAGACTCATGAATTTCAGGCATAGGAATTTCTACCTCAGGGACCTCCTCAACAAGTTCTTCACTGGTTTGGGCCCTCTTTGATTTCTTAGCCTTCTTGAACTTCCCAATTTTCTCAGCTTGGTCCATGACCAGCTTTTTCTTTGCAGGTGGGGTTTCCTTAGGCTTTGTGGTTTGCCTACTGGATTTCCTAATAGCTTGGGTGATAGATTTAGAAGACACTTTGAAAAGATTAGCCACGGTATCTTCTTGATCAGTCATTATTTGATCAACACAATACCAATTCCCACTAATTCAATAGCAATCACCATAAAGACCTTTTGAATGCTCAAATGACCCAGACAAATTAAAAATTGAAATGCCAAGCTTAGAAATCAAAAAGAGGAGCTGAAAAGAAGCCTTACCAAGAGAAACTTAGGGTTTCTGAGATCACGCTGTGCACGACGCCAAATCAACTCAGGTTAGGTGCAAAATGTAGCCCTGAAGAAATTAAAACAATTAGAGTAGTGGCAAAGTGTTTAGAGTAGCAACTAGTGAGGTAGAGAGAGAAAAAGAAAAATGGAAAAATTGCCAAAGAAGACTTAAAGCTCAGAGAGAAGCTGTCGAATGGTAAAAGTGGAGTTATCGTTAGGTTAAAAAAAATGGGAAATGAGCTTTGACAAGATTGGGGCAAGGCGTCGACAGGTTGATTTATCCTGTCGAAAAGTGCAAAATGACAGATCCTCGCGAGAGGTTCACACAATCCTGTCAACTAGTTCAGGTAGACAGAAGCAATCTTTTTGAGAGGTCCATTACATCCTGTCGACAGGTCCCAAGGTTATAAAGAGGATCATTTCGAGCGGTTCGCAGAACCTCTCGATAGGTACTTTAAATCCAACATATAAACCTCTCGATAGGTATTCTGAACCTATCGAGAATTCAAGTAAGGCCATCTAAACCTGTCGAAACCTTTACAGATCCGCTCGACAATTACCCTTACAACTTCACCCGTCGAGACCTTCATTCACACCTCTCGACAGCTTCTAAATCTTGTCAAAATGTAAATTGGGAACTCTCAGAACCTGTCGACATGTTCATAGAACCTATCGACAGGTTGTATTTCAGTTTAAACAGGCTTGTAATCAGTTCCCAGTTCACTCCCTAACATATTTGATACTCCAACTCTGTTCTCTTAATAGCTTTGACTTATTTTTCTACCTGAGGTACTAATACACATGGAAAATATATGTATAATGCCACACAGAACTGAAACAAAAACATAAAAATCAGTAAAAAACATATAACGAAAACACATAAGTTATTATACATAGTATACATTTGTTGAAACTCAGTCATGTCATGGAGGTTCATGATAGCGAATGGTCAGTGCAGGCTCCACCACATTTTCAAAGACATCATCAAAATCGTCACAAAGATCATTACAATGTAGTAGCTTGGGTAAAGTGTCTTCCACAAGCTCATCTAATACATCAATTGAAAAATAGTGCTCATTATTCAAATGAGGTGGATGGGCTGCATCATACACATTCAACTTGACTTTCATGTTACCAAAGGTTACCTCCATTTCCCCTGATCTACATTATATACATGCATTTGCAGTGACCAAAAATAACCTGCCTAAGATCACGGGGATGGAGGTAGCACACTTGCTTGGCTCCATATCTAGCACCAGAAAATCAGCTGGGTAAAAGAATTTATCAACTCCAACTAGCACATCCTCTATAATCCCCACTGGTTTCCTCTTAGACCTGTTAGTTAATTGCAAGATCACATGTGTGGGCTTTAACTCTCCTAAGCCTAGCTTCTCATAAATTGAGTATGAAAGCAAATTCACACTAGCTCCCAGGTCTAGTAAAGACTTTTCAATGGTGTGATCCCCAATGATGTAGGAGATAGTGGAAACTTCAAGGTCTTGTAGCTTAGTTGGGGTTGCAATGGTTAGCACTTGATTCACTTTTTCAGCTAAAAAGACCTTAGATAAATGTATCCTTGGCTGCCTTTTATGGGTGCAAAGATCCTTTAAAAATTTGGCATAGGCTGACACTTGCTTTATTACATCAAGTAAAGGCAAGTTGATCTTCACTTGTTTAAAAGTCTCCATCATTTCCTCTACTTTAGCATTCCTCTTTTCAAAAGGAGAAGGTGCTTGAAGTGCCCTTGGAAATGGCAAGTGAGGGATTGCTCCTTTATTTGGTGCCTAAACTAATTCATCACTTTTCCTTTTGTTTTCACTTTTTTGTTGGGGAGCATCAACATCCCCCTTATTCAAGCTATGCTGTTTCTGCTGCATATCTTTTTTGGCTGTTTCTTTTTCTGCATTTTTCATAGGCTTAATACCAACTTGATTGTCAAATGTCCTCCCACTTCCCAAGGTAGTGACAGATTTAGCTTCTTCATGTGAAGAAGAAACTTCACCCACCACATAGTTCCTCTTTGGATTATCCATGGGTTGACTAGGCAACCTCCCCTCTTCTCTCTTTTTCAAGGCATTAGATAGCTGACCAAGGTGGTCTTCTATCTTTTTAATGCTTTGGCTGTAAGAGTGGATTGCTTGGGATAAAGAGCCCATGTTCTGTAATGAGGCCAAAACTTGCTCTTCAAAAGAGGGTGATCTAGAAGCTGGGGCTTGTGCAGTTTGTTGCACAGGTTGAGCCATGGTCTGCTTGTATTGAGGCCTTGGGATAAAATTTTGTCTATAGGTCTGGGGAGCAGGTTTATAAGGCATTGGCTGGTGTGGATAGAGCTGCTGTTGGAACTACTACTGCTGGTTTTGGACATTTTCTTGCCTCCACCTCAGATTAGGGTGGTTTCTCCAAGAGTAATCAGCATTTGGTTGCTGGCCAAAGGTCTGAGAGCCTGCACATGTTCCATCACTAGTTCTGGAAATTGAGCAGCAGAGGGACAATCTTGAATAGGATAAGCGGGAGATTGGCAGATGAGGCATGCCTCTTCCACATTGGCAGCCACTTTTCCCTGTTAGGGGGAAGTGACGACAACCAGGCCCTAGCTTTATCCTTTAATGAAAAAGGAAATAGCCTAAGCTTGGTTGCTTCTGGCCCCAGTCCTGTAATGTTGAAGGTAGTACACAAGGCAAGGAATTCATCAACATGTTTGTATGGGTCCTCTTTACTCAAACCATGGAAGGAAGGTAACATCTGGATGGTTGAAAATTTAATTTCATAATTTCCCTCTACAGTAGGGAATTGAATGCAAAAGGGAGAGTTATATGCACTAGGTGCATAATAATCTCTCAACAGCCTTGGTTGCTCACCCATTTCAACAGATTCAGGTGCAACAGATATAGGTGGGGTTTGTTTAGGCCTAAGAATTCTCTTAACCTCTGGATTGAATGACACAAGTTGAGGGTTGAGGGTTCTTCTCCCAAACATACACAACTCACAATCCCAAAGCACGATTACACAAAGTACAGCTCAAATTTAAAACGAACAGTCAGGAATTGCAATACAAGGAAAAACAACTATTAGATCTAAAAATTCACAAATCTAGAAATGTAAAAGTGTAAGGAAATGCAAACTCAGCCTAGCTTGCTTCTCCTTTTAGCAAAATTGCTCCTCTAAGCACAACTCCCAAATTTGCAAAAATTTAGAAAACTACACAAAAAATTACAGAAGCATTTGATCAAACACTAAACAGACAATTACAATTATAAAATCTAAAATGATAAAAACTTAGATCTACCAAATTTAGGCACACAGATCCCTGACAGCGGCGCCAAAAACTTTTTGTTCGGCTACCTTGTGCTTCAAAAAGGGGTTAAAATAAAAAAATTAAAGGTCTATGGACTGCACACCAAGGTAAGCCTACACAAAGCCTGCAAGTAAATAGGGCTGTTGTAACAAGTTTTAAAGAGTAAGTAAGGGTTTGTCCACAAGGAAATGTGTGCTAAAATTAAGTAAATCTCCAGATCGAAAACAGATCTGGCACTCTACCGTATACTACTCTAAACGAAAAATAGCAGAAGGAAGAGGAGAGGTTTTAAAGGGAACATTAAGCTAAACTACAAAAACAAAATAGAACTAATTGCAGAGATAAATTGGGATTAACCAAAGAGTTCAGATCTAGAAAATGAAGGGAAATGTGGTGAAAATAAAATAGAAAAATGGAGAAGATGAGCTCGGGATCTGGTCTCACTGCTACTTGGGTGATTTGACAGCATTATAAGGGTTCAATGTGTAGTAATCCCCCATCTGGCTACAAGCACAGCTACAGGGTAGAATACTCTGATCTCACTCAGAGAGTTAGATTGCTCTTAAGGCTATGATCTGTCTACTTTAATGGCCACAAACCATCCAATAGAGTCTGTCTATTCTAAGGCCTCTAGCAAAACATGATAACCACTACAAAGGCTGTGAATGTCAGGCGACAGGCACAAGCACCCACAGGAGTATCAGATCTAGGAAGATCAAATGGTCTTCAAGAGATCTACCAGTGAAGTGGGTGGGCTGGTCCCATCTACACAAATCCGATCGAGAATCAAATGAAACAAGATGATCTATAGATCTAACTAAGCAATAAAATCAACAATTCATTGAATAAAATAAGAAGTACAATGAAGTGGTCTTAGATTTGTAGTCTGTACAACAATTGACCCACAATAATGCTCTCAAGTTGTCCAAGTTACAGATCAACCTCACCCTTACTACTCAAAAGAGTTTAGCCAGTCATGATTGGCTAAAAGAGAGAATGGAAGAAGAAGGAAGAATGAATTAGAGCTCTGGTTTTCTCCCTTATTTTTGTGAATGGAATCCCTTCGGAAAGAACTCTCGTTTCTAGATTGTTCTTCTCTTTTTATACGTTCCTCCTCTGTCTCAGATCCGTTTTAGCCAATCAGAGCTCAAGTGAATAATTCGGTTATTCTGGGCTACTGATGTGACCGATTTCTCTTCTAAAAGCTCTTCTCCCATTGGTCCACAAGTAGCAAATGCATGTGAGGCCGTTAGGATTTCCAATCGTGCACAGTTGAATGCCAAAAATGTTCCCAGGGGTTGCTGACATGCTTTGGGATGTGTGCACACGCTTCTAACATTTGCAGCTGCTGAAGGACATGATGAGAAGTTGCCAAATTGAGTGTCGAGAGGTTCAGGGAACCTCTCGACAGGTTCTAAGTGTTCTTGCTCTTCATTTTGAGGAGATATCCATGCCTTTCGAAAGGATTGGATAGCTCTCGATAGGATCTAGCAACATCTCGAGATATTGATTTGCACTTATCGATAGGATTGATGACTAATCTAGAAAATCAATAGGCTACAAGCTCAGGCATCCACAGGGACATCTAATCTAGAAAATCAAATGACAATCCCAAGATTTATAGATCAAAATTAACTCTATAATTCACAATTTACTAATTCAATACAACTTACAATAACTGTGCTTAGATATGCAATCTGTACAACATCCAATCCATATACAAGGCCTTAAACCTCTCAATTTACAGCTCTCAACCTCACCCTAGCTACTGAAGGGGTTTAACCAACCATGATTGGCTAAGGAGAGAATGGGGGAGGAAGGAAGAGGGAAGGAATGTTGGAGATGGGAATTCGGATTTGGCCTTAGCTCTGTCAATTTCTAGATCGTAGCTCTGTAAATTTTTTAGACTTTTATAGTCTTCCCCTCTGTCCTCAGATCTGTTTCAGCCAATCAGAGCTCAAGGGAATAATTTTGTTATTCTGAGCTGCTGATGTGGCTGATTTTTCTTCCAGAAGCTCTCCACCCATTGGTCCAAAATGGATGAGTGCATGTAAAGTGTTTAGAGTTCCCACTTGTGCCCATATGCTTTCTAAAAATACCCCCAAGGATTGTTGACGTGCCTTGGAGTATGTGCACAAAGTACTGAAGTTGGAAACTGATATGAAAGAAACTGAGAAGTTCCAAATTTGAGTGTTGAGAGGTTCAGAGAATCTCTCGACAGGTTCTGAGTTCGATTGGCCTTTCATTCGACAGGTTGCATGTGGCTTTCGATAGGATTGGAGACTTCTCGACAGGTTTCATTTTCTAGTCAACAGGATTGACACAATCCTCATCTTTTGTCTAGGCTCCCTCAATCCTCTTGACAGGTTATAAAATAACCTGTCGACTTGTTGTACAGTCTTCATTTGAGTGCTCAATAAGTTGCTTCAATCCTCGCGAGAATGAGCACACCTTCAGGCAACTCATCGATAGGATGGTGTTGATTGCTCGTTAGGTTCTGGGAAACCCCTCGACAAGTAGTTAGAACCTCACGAGCCCCCCGTGCATATCCAGGTAAGGCTTTGACAGGTTGCACTGCTATACACCTCCAACCTCTCAACAAGTAAGCATACACTTTCAAAACCTCTCGATAGGTTAGTTCCTTCAGTCTCCACTACTCGACAGGTACTGGGAAGCTCTTGATAGCTTCACTCTAAGCATCCAAACCTTGTCGACAAGTCAAATTGGACCCCTCGATGGGTTATATCTTTTGTTTTCATAGCTGGCTCACTGCTCTGGGGTGCTGTTCTTCATCTGTCCAGCACTCAACACCTCTTGAGGGGTTCAACCTTCATTCACTGCAGCTACTCTTACTTCCATGTGTGCCCATGTGGACACATGTCATTTCCCATAGACTTCCAAGGCTTGTGAACTGCTTGATGGCTGGGCTTTTCGGTTGTATGAACACATAATGAGGCAGCAGGTCTATTCTTTGGCATTTTCATATGGATGTCTGCACTAAGACTATAATTTATTATTTATCTACAAAACACACTCAAAACGCTTTATTAGTCAACTCAAAGGCCCATCAAAGGTCAAGTTAGGAGGTGAAAAATGGTATTTTTCACTGCTTAACAATACGGTAGCAGCCCATAGTGGTGATGATTCGAAAAAGTTCTAGCTCACCTAGTACCTGAGAAAGTGCTTGCGCCAGAGGTGTATCGAGTGGGTAACCTTCTCATTACTTAGCCTAAAACCCGTGGGAAGTGAGTGTTAGTGGACCCGCATCGGCCTTGTATCCCTTATGTTCAGGGAGGAGAGACCTGATACAACTAAGCTGTTCAGTCCCTGGAAGCATAGCTTTCAGAAAACCAAAAAAAAAAGACTCATTTCAGGTTATTGTTCTTACAGTCAAAACCCCCCTGTTTTCCTAGCACAACTAATACCTGTGCCAAGCTAAAAGTTCACAGTTTTGCTTTGGCATCAGTAATACATGCGCTAGCTTAAAACCCTGAACATTTTGGCCTGGCGCATCTAATACTTGCGCCAGTTCAAAACTGAGCTTTTTTTGCCTGACACATATAATACTTGTGCCAAGCCTATTTTAGACAGTGCATCATGAGTCTCTGGCCTATCTCACCATCCTCCCGAAGTCCCCGATTAGTGGTTTTAGCACTTCTGTTTGGACCTGTAATTTTCGACACCCAATACGCCCTCGTTGGTCGAGAGAAGGTGACTTCTTTTTTACCTGCCCCGAGGGATCGAGTTATTTACATTGATTTCCATGCCTTTACTAGATCAAAGGGTTTCCCTTTGATTCTTTCGAAGTGCATCAGGGCCTTGCCGTGAGGCTTATTTAGGGTATGAAAGCCACCCGAGATGGGAATTCAAAGGTCCCAGAATCCTTAATCATTTCATTTATAAAGTTTTCAAAAAATTAAATAATTAAAAAACCGAGAAGGTAGTGATTTGTGGTGCCAGCACAACGACATCATCTTGCCCTCTGTCATCCCATAGGGGAAGAAGAAGGGAGCTTTACGGGCCTCACCCCAGACACCCATACCCTACCTGATACCGAGCCATGTCGTGGGCTGTGGATCCGGCATACGCCGATCCCAACTCATCCCCACCACATTCCCCGACTCACTCCCATACGGAGGAAATGTTCACTTCCGTCCCCCTCACCCAATCACCCTTCACCGTTACTGGCCCATTTGGCACCCCCATTTTTCCATCTACCACCTCCCAAAATATTCAAAGTTCAACCCCCCATTCCCCATTTTCCCAAGCCATGCCCTCATCCATGTCCATCCCTAACCCATCCCATATTCCATCCACACCCATTCAAAACCCGACCCAAATTTCCTCCACTACCACGCCCCATTTCCCATTTTCCCAACACGTACCTGATCCCCCAGCATCTACCCATGCCACATCCAATTTGCCCAATCCCCCATACATCCCTCCATTTACCCAGGTCATGCCCATTTTTACTAGGGTCATGACAAATTTTTCTCTCACATCCCCCACTTTCATACCCCATTTTTCATCATCCCGATATAGACTCGATCAACCCACATTCACTAATACCCCACCTAGTTTCTCCAACCCACCCCATATCCCTCCTCTTACCTGGGTCATGCCCAAATTTATCAGGGCCATGCCCAATTTACCCCCCACATCCATCCTATCTATACCCCAACATTCGATAGATACACCATCTCCATTTGATCCCTCTCCAATGGCCATGATGGAGGAGATGGTCCGAGCCTACACTAGTTGGAAAGCCTTCCAAAACAACCCCTCTCAACCACACCACACATCCAACTTCCAAAACAACCCCTCTCATCCACACCACACATCCATGGATCCATCCCATACCCTATCAAGCCTCCATGCCCTCATTCCCTCATGACCCATATGCCACAAGGCCCCCCATCAACCCCCCATCATTCATACCATCCAAGGGCCCATGACCCATATGCCACAAGGCCCAATGGCCAGGCCCATATTCCACAAGGCCCAATGGGCCAAAACCTTCAAGACCCAATAGGCCAAACCTAACATTCCCAAGGCCTTATGGTCCACCCTTCTCAAAGCCTCATGGCTCAAACCCGTCTAAGCTCTTTACCCTACACCCAAGCCCAGCAAGGCCCAAACCTTGAAGCCTCACACCCATACCCTTCACAATTCCTCCAAAATGTCACTCACCCACAACCCTCATACCCAGCTCAAACCCATGCATTGCATCAACCCCAATTCACCCATATCTCTACACCCCAAAGCCATCTCCAAACTTTCCCCCATACACAATGGCCCCATCAGGTCCCACCCCAAAATCCAACTTTCACTCATCCTATCACTCCACATAATTTCCCTCACGTACAATGGTCACACTCGACCCCCATTTAGTCCATACAGCACCAACAGGAGAATCCTACCCTCACTACACCATATGTAGACTAGCAGTATGAAGAGGATGAGATTAGGAATAGTGGGGCTTATACCAGGGCATTGACCAACATTAATCCTCCACCCATGGTCACCAACCCCCTAGTAGTACAATGTGAAGCAAGACCTACTACTGAGAAGATGGCTCCCATGTCTAAGGAATCAGAGTAGTTGAAAGAGCAGATAGACAAAATTCAGAAGCAGCTACTGAAGATGGGTAGAGCGGAAATCCACGCCACTAATTTTTCAAACTTGTGTTTATTCACTGAGGTCCCCTTACCCCCAAAATTTAAAATGTCAGTGTTTGATAAATATAATGGCATAGGCAATCCCATTGCACACCTCAAGTCCTATTGTGGGGACATGTGCCAATATGGGGGGGATGAAAGACTGCTCATCAAAATCTTTTAGAAAAGTTTAACCGGTCCGACTTTGAGGTGGTTCACATCCCTAGAACCATCTATGTTAATGACGCGGAAAGATCTGACTCATCTGTTCCAAGAGCAGTATGTCTACAATATAGACATTGAATCGCACAAGTTAGACTTGGCCCGATTAAAGCAGAATCCCAATGAAACCTTCAGTGATTATTTAGGGCATTGGAGAGCACTGATAGCTCAGGTGAGAAATAGAATACCTGATGATGAGCAGATAGAGATGATTTCAAAGAAAACCTTGCCCGTGATCTCAACTTCCTCATTTACCAACAACAGTTCATCTTTACTGATTTGGTGAGGAACATTAATCGTTGCGAGGATGCTATCAGAGAAGGGCTCCTGAGCAAGAATGTACCTGGTGGAGCCTGCGGGGTCAAAAGGTTTTCTGAGCAGAGAAATGAGAAAAGAGCAGGGGCAGAAGTCCAGAATATTGCCAACACCTGGCCAAACACCAATGTAACCCCGTTCCAATTCAAAGCCACACAGGTAGCTCTAGTCAGAACTGAGATGATGCAGAGAATCAGGAATGGGTAGGGGATGCAGATGACTCTAGAGCAGAGGAGAGCCCTCTATGACCAAGCTTTTATACCCCTAGGGCAATCTTTAAATGTACTTTTACCTTTATTAATAGAAAAAGGATTAGTCATGACCATTCAACCACGACCTCCTCTAAATCCCATCCCGAGGAACTATGACCCCAATACTCACTGTAATTTTCATCAGGGTCTGTGTCATCCAACTGATCGCTGCTTCCCATTAAAGTACACAATACAAGATTTAATTGAGGTCAAAAAAATCTTTCCCCCTGCACCTTCTCAAGTGAACTAACATGCAAACATTCACCAGGTTTCGTTGCCCCCGCAGCCTACCGGCGGAACAGGTCCGAGACCCACCATTGGGATGATAGAGGAAGAAGATGATGGAGAATTTGAATTTGACTCGTCAGATTACATTAGTGACTGGGAAAATTTTATGGCACCTTTGCAGAGGAACCATCAAGAGAGAAGTATTAGGGTGATTGAACCCTTAAATTTATCAGATTATTTCCTCAACCCTGCACCTCAAATCGAGCCCTTAGATCTTAGGGTATACTTTCTATTACCCATTCCGGTCAATTATGTAGAAATAAGTGCCTATCAACCATACACCGCCACCCCCACCAATTACCCAATAGCCAATCATGTCCCCTATCCCCCACCATCGCCTAATAGTTATCAATGGCCCACCCTTACCCCATTACCTCCGGCACAATTAGTCACAAGCCTCATCACCCCCACTTGGCCCAATTTTACCACCTGCCCTTCCTGAGCCATTAAAACAAGTGCATCAGATACCGGCAGTCACTCCGATTCAGATTTCAGGACCAACTTACAATCCTCATCAAGTCTCGCTTAGTTACGAATAGACATATGCCAAGGTCGACAGCAGCAGGGAAGGAGCAGTGGACTTTGTCACCAAGTTTGAGAAAATATCTAAGCAGTCAGTAGCACTAGAAGCAGCACAAGCCCAACCAGAGGGGAATAAAGATAGTGCAGTTAACCCATTTGAGAAAATGAGTCGAGAACACTTGAGGCACAATTAAGAAGAATGTCGGCTCATATCACAGTCTAGGATCTATTGATGACGTCCCCAGTTTATTTTCAAGCTTTGATGGGGGCATTAAAAAATGCACATGTATCTCTTCAGGTGAGCCCAGATGAAGTCAGGCAAATAATTAGACAAGTGATGGCTCCCAATGCCATTTCATTTTTGAATGCCGATTTACCAAAGGAGGGAAATAATCACTCAAATCCCATAATATTATAGAGGAATCCAGAAACATGATAATCCCAATCCCCTTGGTGTTAATTAATAATGGGTCCGCTCTAAATATATGCCCGTTGAGAACCGACATAAAAATTGGGGTTGATCCTTGCATGTTGAGAACTACGAGAACTAGTACCCAAGGTTTCGACAATACGAGAAGGGAGATAATGGGAGAAGTTGACCTTGAGCTAGTAATTGGGCCAATGACCTTTTCCATATTATTTCAGGTAATGGACATCAAATCCTTGCTCAATTTATTATTAGGGCACCCATGGTTACATGAAGTTGGAGCAATACCATTCATGTTGCATCAGAAGATCAAATTTGTGTTCGGATAAAAGATTATCACCATCATAGGTGAGGGACACAATGAGAAGGAAAAGGCCACCCACAGCATTGAGAACCCTAAAATACTGGATGTGCCACATACTAATGATGACACCGACCTCCACAGCTTTGAGTACGAGGTGGCAACAATTGTCCCAGAGCCCCCGGAAAGCATCGTTTCAAAAATCGACGGTGAAATGGGGCTACCAAAAAGGCTGAGGTTGGGACCCCGATTGTAAGGAAGGAAAGAACTAGTCATGGCCAAGGGTGTCCAGAAGGTCAGATTTGGGCTAGGTTAAGGGCCCACAGAGGAATAAATTCGTGAGGCTAGGAGAAAGCCCGAGTCACGGCAGCTGCAAGAGCCAGGGGAATACACCTAGAAGAGAAACCCCATCCTAGGCCTCACATCAGAGATACATTTATAAGTATCATGATTATAACGATCGATCAGAGCGGGGTGACCCAATTAACTCCACACAAACCCATAGCACCTATTCAACCCACGAAACCCCACATTATTCCCCCCAGCCTGGAAATAGACTTGGCTGTGTTGTCCCTCTTTGAAGAACGACATTCCATACTTGCACAATCTCCCCCTGTGGTAAACCACTGTTGGTAATCTCAGGTTACTGTTTATTGTTGGTGAGAGAACACTAGTGAAGAAAAATAAATCAAAAAGTGAAGAGATAGAAATTAGTTACAACAGCAAGTCTAAAATACATAGCCTGCAAGATACAAGGCTGTTGTAGTAAGTTTTGAGTAAGTAAGAGTTTGTGCCATAGAGAAATTGATCTAGTTACCTAAATGGACTATATTAGTAGGCCTCCAGATCTGGCAATCTTAGAGAAACGGAGTTGGGTGTCACAACTACACTAAACTAACACTAAAAGAAGAGAAAGAAAGTGTAGTCCTATCCTAAAGAAAGGGTTATGAAGAAGGTGGTGATGGTGTGTGATGAAATAAAGATAAAAATAATGGGAAGTAGGCAATTAAGCTAAGGTTATTTCAGCTATGTAACTCAGATTTAGAGACTTCTCTACAACAATTGTTTAGATGGATACAAGCATATCTGCAAGGAGGAAGAATCTACCTCCACTCTTATGGTTTGACCTGGTCTCTAAAGGCTATAACCTGTCCACTTTAATGGTCAGAAGCTATCCAATAGAGAGGATCAAACCACATGAGTTAAATCAGAAAACCAAACTGATCAAAGAGAATGGACTGGTCTTAAGGCTATAACCTGTCCACTTAAATGGTCATAGATTATCCAATAGATGTCCTCCAACCAATGGGTCAAATCAAACCATTAAAATCATTACAGACACAATGTTTGGCAGGCTACAAGCTCAGGCATCCATGGGAGCAAATAGCTTTTGAAAAATGAGTGGAAACCACAGTTGTTCAGAGGCTATTTGGGAACATAAATGCAGGTGGTCATTACTACAAAAGGCTTGCAATGACTCAGCTCACAAGTCTACAATCTCTGCAGAGAAATTAGATCTAACATCTGATGTTGGGCATGTACAATAGGGGGAGCTTGTTCCTGCAACAACCTCTCACAAGGCTATAAGCTCTAATGCAGAGGGAAAGAATCCCTCTCAGATCTATAGCTTAGAATCATCCTAGGGTTATAGTCTGTCCACTCAAATGGTCACAAGCAATCCACAGAGGATATCTAAATCACAAAGGTCTTAGATGGAACAAGAAAATTACTGCTACCACCATGGTTACAAGGCTATAAGCTTAAGCTTCCATGGGGTTTTCAAATCTGTAAAATCCTAAGTGTATGGCATAGATCAAACAATAGTATGGACAAATAGGAAAATAGTAAATTGAATAAGCATTAAAATAGGCATTTCATTGATTAAATAAATACTTATAATGAGATATCCTCAAGGCAACAACCTAGTGTAGAACAACCCTCAACATATCCCAATGATTATAAGACCCATTATAAAAACTGAGTTCAACTATACCAAATTGATTGCAGTGATCATAGCCAGTAAGTGCTTGGCTAAGGAAGAAGAAAAATGAAAAAAAAAGGTGATCTAACCCTAACCCTAATTTGCTAGAGCTCACAGATGAATGAGGTTGAAGGAGAGATATTTTCTAAGTTTAAATTATAGCTTATATATTCAGACATTGATGTCTTGGCTAAAAGGAGATTGAACCCTAATTTTATGGAAAGCGTGGCTTGGTTAGAACCCTTGGATGCCTCAAGATGTGTGCATAGAGATCAAGGTCTCGAGATGTGTGTCCTAGACCTAGGGAAATCCCCAAAAGGTCCCTGAGTATGGAATGAGAAGTGAAGAGCCTAAGCTTCGCAGGGCTGGCTTTGATTCTTTCATGCATTCACACAATTTGTAGAGTGCTCGCAAGGTGAAATTTGGCTTAGAAGGCTTATCGCTTGCGCAGAAGGATTTAACTTATCGCACAACTGCCTTGCTCTGAAATGCACTCGTGAGGAAGAATCTACAATGGTTTATCTCAGCTCGTGCAGTGGAGCTTCAGGTAATTCCTGTCGCGAGGGTCTCGCATAGAAGAATTTGGATCTTGCTCGGCTCCTTATGTAGTGAGCAGCACAGCTCGCGTAGTGAAAGTTTATGCTTTGACACGTGCGAGAGCTGCGTGAGAGAATTTTTGGAGCTCTTTATCCTCTTGAGCTATACGAGAGCTGTGTGAGTTTTCTTGAGTCTTTTGTGCAAATTGGTCTCGTGAGAATACGCGAATGGCTAATATGCAACTGATCCCCCCTAGAGCTTTGCGAGCCGGCTTTCTGAAGGTTTTAGTGCGCTAGTGCTTCGCGAGGTGTTGGAGTGTTTAGAGCCAATTGAAGCACGCGACTACTACACGAAGCAGTTCTCTGAGGTCAATCCTTCACTGAGTGTGTGAGTTCCTTGCTAGTTCACTTTGTGCTGTAGGTATTGACTTCGCGAGGTAGCTGTTGCAGATTTAAATAGTGCGAGGCAACACTCCTGACTGCGCGAGATAACACTTCTGCTCCTCTGCTGTAATGCAGATGTTGCTGTTGCAGCTTTCTCCACTCATATCCATTCTTCTCTCATCTGCTAGACTTCTTGCGTCCACCTTGGCATGCAAAATAGTCACCATGGAGTGTACCACCATGGTGTTCCATCTGTCCTTGCATTAGCTTCACATCTTGGCATGCATTCTTTCTCTTTTTGGCTTCAAACACTTGAACTTTGTACTAAGCTACAACTATTATTATTAACTACAAAACATACTAAACAGAGGATTATTGGACAGCTAAAAGGTGTAGTAAAGGCTATGTTAAGAGTTGAAAAGTGGTACTTTTCAGTGAATAACACACCAATCTTTGCTAGTCCTCGAGCAAAGCAAAATTTAAACAAGTACTCTAGGAATGTAAATGCCACTTTCGTAGGGAGCAAGAATGCATTTAGCTTATGCATCAAGCCTTTCAAACCCCAAGGTGATCCCTAGTGGAGGAATGAAGTCTCCTGAGGGTTTTCAGTAATGGTACACACAAACTTCTCAATAAAATAGTTAACAAAAGTGCACACATTATCAAATCAATTTTCAATAAACAGAGCATCAGTCCACCCTTGATTCTTTTCAAACTGTGAGGAGTTTAAACATATGAAATGCACAAACCATTTAATCATGAAAAACTCTTACATGCATGCACATCATTTCCAATCAGCTTACAACAAGAAAAATAGCAAGTGTATGTCAGTACTGTGCTCACCATCAATTCAAAAATTAGGTTTAGATAATGCCCAATACATTCAATATCAGACCTAATGCTTACTAAGACAGTCTCTCACAATTAAATTTGAGGGTTTTCATTTTCACACAAGCTCAAGAGTAGTTACAAACCCCAAATGGGTCTGCAAGCATGAGCATAGGTAAGACTCCTAAATTATGGCATCATTGACTATTTCTCACCTTAGATTGGACAACTCCTTATCTCCACATAACAGCTCATTCTAATTAGGATCACAAGGTCTTATGACTGGGTTATAATGTGGCTTGTGGGTGTAGGTTACAAAGAATAGAAGGGTGAAAATGATGTAAAATTGAGAAATCAGCAGGTGAAGGAGGTGATTCATGACTTCACCTTCTTGAATTCAACATATTTCATCTTCTTGGATATTTTTCAGACTTGAAGTAGCCAGCTTCTCCTCTTATTTTACTTTTTCTAATGAAATTTTCTCTTGACTTCTCTCTCTCCCTTTTCACTATTTTTTTATTTTTATTTTTATTTTTATTTATTTGTTCTTTTTATTTTTATTTTTCTGAAATGTCACCCTGTTCCCAGATGCTACACTGCTGTCCTCCTTTTGTATTTCTTCTCCATTCACCAAATGTTGACCATAGCTTGTCCATCTTCAACTTCTTCTCCTTTACCTTCTGAATTCTTAGAGTGGGGGTAGGGTTGAATCAGGTCTACAGGTTTAGGTGCAAATACTCAGGTGTATTTTGAAGAAAATTAGAAATTAAGGCTCAAAAGGTGTATGCACAAGGGCAGTTTACTAGGTTTGGTATCTTTAAGCTCAAACTGTCCAAGAGAAGGCCTTGATCCTTTCCTAAATGTCATGGGTATTGTCAGCTGCTTCAACTTGGAGATGCCTAACTTCTAGTGAGGAAATAAACTCAGCCAGTCCTTAGAGCAAGAAGAATTGCCAAAGACACTCCTCAATGAGAAAGAAAGAAAAAAATTTTAGGCCCAAATCTTACTAGGTATGGTCTTCCATTGAACTCATGGGCATGTTCTCACCTTTTTCTCTCCTTAATGGTTTACTAAGTGCTGACACAAATGAGTTTTCTTGGTGTTCACCTCATGACAATGTTAAATTTTAAAAGCTTTTAATGCCAAGGGGTCTGTAAAATTTAATTTTCCTCATTTTTATAATTTCATAGGTGAACTTAACTCTATCTCTATCTTACTCACTTGGTTTTGCTGCACTTAGGTTAACTACATCATTGGCATACCTTGCCACACCTCCAAACCTATGAAGAACAGTGTCTTCATTGATTCAGAGATAAAGAAATGTGCAACAGGGTATAATTAAAAATAATACGCACAAAACAAGGCAAGTAAAAATAACAAACAACAAAAATAATCACAATCAAATAAGACTCACACAATAGATACTCAAAAAGAACTTTCATATATAAAGCAGTGATTTGATAATTCTAATGAAAATAACTACAAAAGATTCTACAAAACATCCTAACTAATTACATATACACAGTTTAATTATCTGAATCTACATTTACTTGTTCTTGTAAACCTTTCCCTCTTTCTTTCTTGAGAGCAGCAGCAGTAGACTTGAATCTCTTTGAAGTAGTCTTTCTCTACTTGGTGCTGACTCTCTTTTTGAGAGTGGGTTCAGGCTTGGAGGCAGTTCCTTGATCTTGATTCCAGGCTTTAATTTTCTAGGCTCTTGGGGTTTAGGAGCAGTTTCCATAGGAGGTGCTGTTGCAGTGAAGAGAGAGGCAGCAGCAGCTGCTAAGTCTCTATCACCTATTTCAGATAAGGTCTACTGCAATGCTGCAGTAGTCCTGGCATAATCATCAGCTCTCTCCTCCACCAATCTCGGTGCCAACTACAAGTTCTTCACTACATCTTCAAGCCCTTTAGCTCTATGTTTCTCTTGTTGGTATTGTAATAATGTCTCCCTCCAACCATGCTTTATCCTCTTCTTTTCAATCTTGTGATCCAACTTGAGCATCTTTATCTGATTGAGAAGGGATAACTTGACTGTAGTTCTGAGGTCAGCCATGCCCCTTATGACATCCCTCTTGATGTAGGCATTTTCTTTCATGGCTCTAAGGAGGGTGGAGAATGGAGGCATGGGGTTGGAAGAGGCAGGTAGGATGGGCTGGTCAGCAAAGTCAACAAGGGTATGAGATAGTGTGAATGAAGATGATGGAATAGATGGACTAAGTAGGGTGGAGGTAGAGGGTATAGGCTGGGGGACTGCAGGTTCAGATTGGGTAAGGTCTATTATCTTAGGATAGATTTGGGAGGTAATTGAGGAAGTGGGGAGTAGGTCATCCACATATGTGGCAGCATCAACTGTTGCTACTGCAGGTGGGGTATGTTGGGGTTGTGGGTAGGTGAGTGCCAGAGATGGGTCAATAAGGGGTGGTTGTAGAGGCTCAGGTAAGGTAAGATCCACTACCTCAGGATCAGTTTGGGTTGAGGTAGTGGTAAATGTAAGTGGAGGGGCTTCCTGAATTGGTTCAATGTGGGTAGCAACAACTGATGTTGCTGCTAAGGTTAAGGGTTGGGGAGATGGGGGTGGTGTAGGTATATGGGTAGGTGGAGGGATAAATGGCTGTTGGGAATGTGAGGTTAAGGTTAACAAGGTGGACTGGATGTCTTATAAACTGATTTGGATGGTGGCCTGGTTTTGGAGGGTTGAGTGCATGGCTTGAAGGTTGGCCTCTATGGTTGTTTGGGTTTGGGTGTTAGCCAACATTTGGGTTTAAAGGGAAAGGAGGAGGTTAGGAATTTAGGGTAGGGGATCATGTCTGATAGGTACTGTGGGTTGGGTGGTTTGAATTGGTTGAAAGGGTGAAGTGGGTGCATGATGGAAATTAGTAGGTGGTGGGGAAGTATGGGTTGGGGTAAAATGATGTGGCTGTGGTGAATCTAGAAGAGGGGTGAACTCATAATTGATGTCCCCTATAATAGAGTCCATCATTGCCGAGTACTGCTCTGATGAGAAGGGGTCTTGGTCCTGATAAAGGGAAAATGGAAGGGATTAGCCAATAGGTTCAAGTGTGGTAGGTTTAATGTGTGCAGAGGCTTCAGTGGGCTGAGGTGAGGCTGTAGGGGAGCTGTGTGGGATGTCAGGGAGCTGAGGCTCACTCTCATCATAGTGGACTAAATTGGATGGTGTTGGTGTGGATGGTGGTATATCAGTGGCTGGGTCTGGTATGACTGTTGTTTCAGGGACAGGGATAGGCTGGAAGATATAGGTGGGTTGGGGCTCAGTGGGAGCTTTGGTTGGTCTCCTTTTTCTGTAGGTGACTTGGACAGGTGGGCTGCGTAAGTGGGCATAGGCTGAGTAAGAAAAATGGGTAGAATTGGCTCAGGGAGGGGTAATATAGCTGTGGAGGGTTGTGGGGTTGGTGTGCTGGTAGTAGTTGTAGATATTGGTATGGTCACAACAAGTATGGTGGGTGTAGGTGAGGTTGTGGTTGCCGAGGTAGTGGGTAAGGTAGAGATGGCTGACACAATAGCTGGCATGGGAATGGAGGTGAGTGTGGAAGTTGATTATGGTGGAATGGGGGGTGATGGGAATGGGATTGTGGGGATAGCGGAGCTGATAGCTGTAGGGGTAGAAATGGTGACTGCAGAGGTGGCAGCTCCCTCTCGGATTGTAGGGGCTGCTTGAGCTAGCAGCTCATCCTTCTTCTTCTTCTTCTTCTTCTCAATCAGTGTGCCACTGATCCCCCACTGTTTCTTCCCACATTTATTAGGGGCCAAGCTGAGTTTTTCTTCATTCATATGAAAGTGGTAGCCCACCAGCTTCAGTAGAGTTGTGATGAGCCTACAATAGGGCAAGGCATGGGGCTTCTGCTACCTCTTCACCTTCTCATGGATGTCTTTCATCCCTTCAAATATCAGCTTTACAACATCAATGTAATGGTTGCAGTAGAAGGAGTAGAGGGCATCATCTATTGGGGACCTCCTCTCTTGCTGGTGCCCAGAGCAGTACACAAATTTTCTTAAGACTCTATCCATAAACCTCAGACCTGGAAGCAAGTCTCTCTTCCTAATGGACACCTCTAATGCTATATTCCCTCCAGTGAGCTCTTTAGATATCTCAGGGATGGTTGCAGTCATAGGTGCACCCAAGCCACACTCTGGGTTGTATGTGGCTGGTATCCCAAGGATTTCAACAATTACTGCCTGGTTGAATAGCATCTCAAAATCATCAATCAACACCAGCAAAGTAGGGTTTCCGTCAACCCCTATCTTCACCCTGATGTTTTGGTATTATAACTGCACTAGCCTAGGGAACACTAGCTGTAATGGGGGCTTGAGCAGGGGCAAAAGAGAGGCCTTGGTGAGGAACTCAATGGAAGCAGCAATTTCTAGCTCTTCCTCAAAGAAAACCTTATCAAAGGCAGTCTTAACCTCAAGTTTGATGGCAGCCACAAACTCAGAGGGAGTTGTGAGTGACTCATCCTCTTGGTCTTCCTCCGGGGCAACTTCAGGGACTACTTCCTTACTCTTCTTTTACATTTTTTGTAATTTCTCAGGGCTCGTGGCAGTAGGGGGGTGGTCTCTAGCCCTCTTCTTAGGTGTTAATTTTTTCTTTGGAGTAGGGGCATCAGAGACCACAGACTTGGCCTTCTTCACAGGGGCAGCCCTATTTTTAATTTTTTCCACTTGGGGCTCAACAGGTGGTGTAGGCACATCAGAGGTCTCCACAGTGGAGGCCTCTGCAATCCTCACGGATTTCCTTGTGGTCACAGGACTGCCAGTAGGGGAAGGGTTCAACATGGTAGCCAAGGTATCAATAAACTTGGAACCTGTGGCAATGGCTATACAAATTCTTAAAATTAGGTCATGAAACACACAACTGGGTAGTTTATAATCCAATGAAATTTTTTCACAAAGAATTCTCCCTACTCAACACTAAAATAACAAACCAATCAATCCAAATGAGGGAGTGAGAACACTTGCCACAAAAGAGCTAGGGTTCCACTTTAAATGTTTCACAGTGGATCAAATTTAGCCAAACCAAGTGCAAAATGACCGGGGGTTGGTGTGGAACACAATGGTCGGAGAAGAGTGACTGTGCTGGAGTGATACGTGCAGTGAAGGAGATAGAAGGGAGAAGAAAGCTCGGTGGTGTGCAATGGAAGATAGGGCGAAGAGAAGAGAAATCAAAAAATGAAAAACTCATAGGGTATAAGTGGGTGAACTCGTGCCTCACGCGGTTCTCGCCAGGTACTCACGGGGCAAATTACTTCTCGTGCGCTAAAGTGAGATCTCACGAGAAATGCCTTTGCTGAGAAGAAAAAGGGCCTCGCTAGGTAATCATAGAGTTGAAGTTGAGTCTAACACACAAGAGGAATATTTGCAGACCTTGCACAGCTGAAGGCTTAATCTCGCGAGCAAAATGTATTCAGAGAGCAAAGAACTTTGCGAGGTAGATGATAGGGCAAGCTTCAGAAATTTTACTTGCAACGTTCTCGCGAGGTACAAAATGCAGGATATCCATTATCGCGTAGCTCAATGTCATGGAGAAGATAAAGCCTCGCGAGGCTCAATTTCTGCCTTTCTTCAAGCATTTCGCTCGCGAGGCTCTCGCGAAGCAGCAAAGCTCATTACAAAGCCTCGCGAGAAAGCCAAAAATAGCTCGCGAGTGTGAAATGGAGGCCATTGAGCCTTGCGACAAAGCTTAATCCACTCTCTCTCAGTGCTTGCACACTAGCATGTGCATCTACACTTTCATGCAACTTGCCATTGTGCCCCAACACCACATTTCTGCACAATTCATCTATTTCACCTCTGAATAACTCATGCCCATTACTAACCTATGTACAGAGTAAATATGCTAGCATTCAAATGATTTTAACTTACAACAGGTTCATGCACATTTAAATGACAGCAGGTCCATGCACATTTCAATCACAACATGAAACATGCTCATTAAATTCAGATGACCAAACATGCACATCAACAACAATAACAAAACAAGACAAAACAAAACATACACATCAATAGCAAAACATAGACAAAACATGACAGATTTATCAACAACACAAAAAATTCAACAAGTATGGTACACAGTCTACAGAGATGTGGATCACTAAGCAGTGGGAGGTTCATGAAGGTGGATGGTCTGAGGAGGCTCCACTGGATTTTCTACACAAACCTTCAGCCTTTGACCATTCACTTTCATGCTCTTCCCAGAAATGGGATCCAATATCTCAACAAACCCAGATGGGGAGGCATGGATGACAGTATAAGGTCCATCCCTCCTGGATTTTAACTTCCCTGAAAATAATTTTAATTTGGAGTTAAATAGTCAAACCTTGGTACCAGCCTTGAACTCCTTCCTTATCGGTCCCTTGTAAAAGAAAGCTTTGGATTTTTCCTTGTAAATCCTTGAGTTGGCATATGCATCCAATCATTCCTCAAGCTCTGACAGCTGCAGCTTCCTGTGCATTCCTGTAGGTGTTAGATCCAAATTCAATGTTTTAACAGGCCCAATAGGTTCTATGTTCAACTCCACTGGCAGGTGACAGGCCTTGCCATAAACCAGTTTGAAAGGGGACATGCCAATGGGAGTCTTATAGGCAGTCCTATAAGCCCACAGTGTATCACTAAGCTTCATAGCCCAGTCCTTCCTATCTGCCCTAACTGTCTTCTCTAGGATATGCTTAATCTCCCTATTTGAGATTTTAACCTGCCCACTAGTCTGGGGGTGGTAGGGAGTTGCAATCCTATGAGTAACAGAATATTACTTGAGCAAGATCTCAAAATTTTTGTTACAGAAGTGGTTGCCCCCATCACTAATGATGGCTCTAAGGGTGCCAAATCTTGAGAAGATATTATCTTTAATGAATTTGAGGACAACCTTTTGGTCATTAGTCCTTGTGGCAATAGCTTCAACCCACTTGGACAGATAGTCCACTGCCACAAGGATAAAACTATAACCATTTGAGGGAGGAAAGGGGCCCATAAAATCAATTCCCTAGATATCAAACAATTCTACAATAAGAATGGGCTGCAATGGCATTGAATTTCTTCTTGACAGGCCACCCATTTTCTGATATCTGACACAGGCCTTGCAGTGGGCATATGCATCCTTAAACAAGGAAGGCCAATAGAAGCCACACTACAATACCTTGGCTGCAGTTTTTCTCCCGCTGAAGTGACCCCCACATGCATTTTTATGGCACATGCTTAGAATAATGAGGAAGTCACCCTCAAGGACACATTTTCTTATAATTTGGTCTGCACAGTACTTGTATAGGCAGGGGTCCTCCCAGAAAAAGAACTTGACTTGTGAAAAGAACAAGTCTTTATTTTTGTTCCAATGGGAAGGGACCCTACCAACAGCCAAGTAATTTACAATGTTGGGAAACCAAGGCACAATGGACTAAGTAGCAAACAACTGCTCATTAGGGAACAATTCATTGACTGGTGCAGCTGCACATTCATCCAACAAAATTTTAGACAAGTTGTCAACCACCACATTCTCCACTCCCTTCTTATCCTTGATCTCAAGATCAAACTCTTGCAATAGGATGATCCATCTGATCAGCCTATGTTTAGCATCCTTTTTAGCCAATAGGTATTTTAGGGTTGAGTGATCAGTAAACACAACAATTTAGACCAAAGCAAGTAGGGTCTAAATTTATCCACAACAAAAATAATAGCTAGCAGCTCCTTCTCAGTTGTGGTATAGTTGAGCTGAGCCTCTGCTAATGCTTTGCTTGCATATTAAATCACTTATGGTAGCTTATCTTTCCTCTGTCCTAGGACATCACCTATTGCAAGGTTTAATGCATCGCACATTAGTTTACAGGAGAGTAAGTAATCTGAGGCCTGGATTATAGGAGCAGTGGTGAGACATTTTTTTAAGACCTCAAAGGCCTCAAGGCACTCAGCAGAAAATTCAAATTGCACATCCTAACACAACAGGTGGCATAGTGGCTTTGCAATTCTGCTGAAACCCTTAATCAACATCCTGTAGAATCCAGCATGTCCTAAAAAAGATCTGATTTGTTTGACAGTCCTGGGTGGGGGCAGGTGTGAGATCAGATCCACTTTAGCTTTGTCAACCTCTATACCTCTGTGGGAGACCATGTGGCCTAATACAATTCCCTGTGTTATCATGAAGTGGCTCTTTTCCCAGCTTAAGACCAAATTGGTATCTTCACACCTTTGTAAAACTAGGTCAAGGTGACTTAAGCACTAACCAAAGCTATCCCCATAGACTGAAAAATCATTCATAAAGATTTCAAGGAACTTGTCAATCATATCAGAGAAAATGGCATGCATGCACCTCTGAAATGTGGCTGGGGCATTGCACAGTCCAAAAGGCATCCTCTTATAAGCAAAGGTGTCAAAGGGACATGTGAAAGTCGTTTTCTCTTGATCTTGAAGATACACAGGGATTTGGTTATACCCTGAGTATCCATCATGAAAGTAATAAAATGCCTTCCCATCAAATTTGTCTAGAATTTGGTCAATGAAAGGGAGAGGAAAGTGGTCTTTCTTGGTCTAGGAGTTGAGTTTTCTATAATCTATGCAAACAATCTAGCCAGTTTTCTTCCTAACTGGCATCAACTCCCCAGAATCAAAAGTAATAACTGTTATGCCTAACTTTTTGGGTACCACCTGAATAGGTGACACCCACTCTGAATCTGAAATGGGGTAAATCACCCCTGCATCCAACAGTTTTACTATCTCTTTCAAGACCACCTCTTGCATGTGAGGATTAAGCTTCCTCTGCATCTCCCTAGAGGGTTTTGCACCCTCTTCTAGATAAATTTTGTGCATGCAAACTGAGGCATAAATTCTCCCAAGATCAACAATTATCCACCCCATTGTCTTTTTGTGCTTCTTGAGAACACTCAATAATTCCTCCTCCTACTCACTAGTGAAAGAGGAAGAGATAATCATTGGAAGCTTTTTGTTTTGTCCTAAGAAGGCATACTTTAATGTATATGGGAGCTGATTAAGCTTTAGATCAGGGAGACTTTCAATGGAAGGCAACAAAGGTGTCTTGGTGGTTTGAGGAAGAGGCATCAATGTAGGTTTCCAACTGGAATGCTGCACTAGGCTCACAGAAGACTCTATTTTTGTGTTATCTTTTGTCATGAGAGGTTGAGCCTCCTCCTCAACCTTACTCCAAATATTTTCCAGGTTCTCAGCCACATTATCCCAATCCAGCAAATTGGGTAATTCTCCTTCTACAAGGCCATCTAGTGCATCTATTGCACAATAGTCCTCAATGTCTATCTGAGGTTGCCTAGCAGCATTGTACACATTCAATTGGGCCTTCATATTTCCAAAGGTCACCTCTATCACCCCTGACCGGCATTGAACGCAAGCAGTGGTAGTGGCCAAGAATGGCCTACGAAGGATGACAGGAATTGGGGTTTTACTTTTGCAAGGGTCCATGTTCAAAAGTAGGAAATCAGCAGGATAGTAGAACTTGTCCACCCCCACCATAACATCCTCCACCACACCCACAGGTCTTCTCTTAGACCTACCAACAAATTGGAGCACAATTGATGTAGATTTTAGCTCCCCCAAACCCAGCTCCTCATATACAGAATATGGGAGCAGGTTCACACTGGCCCCCAAGTCCAAAAGGGCTCTACCAATGGTGTGATTTCCAATTATGTAGGGGATGGTAGGTACCCCTGGGTCTTGCAATTTCTCAGGTGTGGCTATGGACAGAACTGATTCCACATGTTCCACAGTAAAAAAATTTTTGGACAACTGCTCCCTTGCTTTTCTTTTTTGTGTACAAAGGTCCTTCAAGAATTTGGCATAGGCAGGGACCTGTTTTATAGCATCAAGCAAGGGCAAATTTATCTTGACTTGTTTAAAGGTCTCTATCAATTTCTCCATCTGAGTATTCCCCTTATCAAAAGGAGATGGGCCAACAAGTGCATGAGGAAATGGCAGCTGTGGGACTGCTGGTGCCACAGCTGCATGCCTAATAATACATGGTCAAATTTTTATTTTTTTCTCTTTTCTTCATTTATTACTTATTGTTGGAGCTCAACATCAGCCCCTTTATTTTCTCCTTATTGCTCCACAACAGGGGATAAATTCACTGATTCTTCTACACTCACATTTTTTTCTTTTTTACTCTCCAAGGTTTCCTCAGCTACACTGCCCACTAAATTGTCAACCACTCTGCCACTCCTCAGGGTAGTGATTGCATTAGCCTCCTCATGGGTAGAGGAGCCTTCTCTAATCATGAATTGCCCTTTAGGGTTGACCAAGGGTTGACTAGGCAACCTACCCTCCTCTCTTTTATTCAGAGCATTGTAGATTTGACCTAGCTGGTCTTCTATTTTTTTAATGCTTTGCTCATGAAAATTCACAGTTTGTGTTAAGTTTCTCAGATTTTGCATTGATGCCAGCATTTTCTCTTCAAAAGAAGAGGATCTAGGCTGTGATGGGGGCAAGACAAAATGGTTAGGCTGTGGGTTAAGGAACTAAAAATTCTATCTTGGTACATATCCCTGGTTAAATTGGTGCTGAGGTCTGTATGGAACTGCCAACTGCTGCTGCTGGGGCTATTGGTATGTATCTTTTCTCCACCTCAGATTTGGGTAGTTTCTCCATGTGTACCCAGCAAGTTGCTGCCCATATGCCTGGGTAGCATTGTCATGTTTCATAACTAATTTAAGGAACTAGTTGGCTGATAGACATTCTTAAAGTGAATGTGTGAGAGATTGGCATATCAGACATGCCTCTTCCACTTGTGCAGCCATCCTTGGCTGCATCACATTCATTAATTTATCAAACTTTAAGGTCAGATTGTCGACCTTCCTTTCTAATTCACTCTGCACCTTGACCTCATACATGCCACCTCTAGGAGTGGATTCTTTCACCAATTTAGCTGGGGTCTGGCTGTCACTTTGAGACGGTGACTCCTACTGCATGGAATTCTCACCTATAATTTCAAACAACTCCCATACCTCATCAGCTATCTTGTGGAGGTAACTACCCCCACATGAGGTATCCACCATGCCCCTACTTCTGGAATTAATTCCTTGGTAAAAGACTAGTACATGTTGCCACTGTGGAATTTGGTGGGGGAGACATTGTTTTAACATTTCTTAAAACCTCTCCAATGCCTCATAAAAATCTTCAGTTGATGACTGAGTAAATGAATGTTTGTTTGTCCTCATCTAAATAGTTTTATTCATGGGGAAGAATTTTGTCAGAAATTGGCTTTGGAGGTCACTCCATGTCTGGATGCTATTGGTTGGGAGCTTAGAGAGCTAGGTGCTGGCTTTATCCTTTAGGGAAAAAAGAAAAAGCCTAAGTTTGGTGGCTTCAGGTCCCAAGCCAGCAATGTCAAATGTGGTGCAAGGTGCCAAGAATTGATCAATGTGCTTGTAAAGATCTTTCTTACTGAGCCTATGAAAAGATGGCAGCATATTAATGGTGGGCTTAATTTCATAATTTCTCTCAACTGAAGGAAATTGAATGCAGAAGGAAGATGTGTAATCCCCAGGTGCATTATATTCCTTCAGAGTCCTTTGCCTCTCAGCCATCACAGCTGGCTCAGTTTCATCAATAGGGGCTAGTGTGGTGTTTCTCAGTCTAAGGACCCTCTCTACCTCAGGATTTGGAGGTTCTAAAGCAGGGTTAAGAGACCTTCTACCAAACATACACACAACAGCAAGTAAAGAAAATGCTCACAACACACTAAAAAAAAGTTTGCAAACAGAATTACAACTAAATAGGATTTACAACTAAACTATTGACAGAGAATTCAACACAAATGGACTAAGTTTTAGGGCAAAAGAAGTGCAAACAGAGCTAGCTAAACTCCAGTAGCAGCCCTAGCTTTTCCCTGCTGCTACTGTTAAATTATGTAAAAATTCCAACAAAAATTAGTAGTACTTTTTATTCAATTAAAGGCATAGCTACAAAAAAATTTCAAGACTATAATACAATACAACTCAGATCTACTAAAAAGATCAATATCCCCGGTAGCGGTGCCAAAAACTTGTTGGTGATCTCAGATTGCTATTTATTATTGGTGAGAGAACAGTGGTGAAGAAAAATAAATAAAAAAGTGAAGAGATGGAAATTGGTTACAACAGTAACTCTAAAGTACACAGCCTGCAAGATATAGGACTGTTGTAGCAAGTTTTGAGTAAGTAAGAGTTTCTCCCACAGAGAAATTGATCTAGAACCCAAAATGGGTTATATTAGTAGGCCTCTAGATCTGGCTACAAATCTGGCAATCCTAGAGAAAGGGAGTTGGGTGTCACAACTATACTAAACTAACACTAAAAGAAGAGAAAGAAAGTACAGTCCTATCCTAAAGAAAGGATTATGAAGAAGGTGGTGATGGTGTGTGATGAAATAAAGATAAAATTAATGGGAAGTAGGCAATTAAGCTAAGGTTATTTCAGCTATGTAACTCAGATTTAGAGACTTCTCTGTAGCAATCGTTCAAATGGCTATAAGCACATCTGCAAGGAGGATGAATCTAAGTCAACTCTTATGATTTGACCTGGTCTCTTAAGGCTATAACCTGTCCACTTCAATGGTCATAGGCTATCCAATAAAGAGGATCAAACCACATGAGTTAAGTAAGAAAACCAATCTGGTCCATGGGAATGGACTGATCTTAAGGCTATAACCTGTCCACTTAAATGGTCACAGATTATCCAATCAAACCATTAAAATCATTGCAAACATCATGTTTGCCAGGCTACAAGCTTAGGCATCCATGGGAGCAAATAGCTCTTGAAAAACTAGAGAAAACCACAGTTGTTCAGATGCTATTTGGGAACATAAATGCAGCTAGTCATTGCTACAAAAGGCTTGCGATGACTCAACTCACAAGTCTTCAATCTCTACAGAGAAACGAGATCTAACATCTGATGTTGGTCATGTACAACAGAGGGGAGCTTGTTTTTGCAACAACCTCTCACAAGGCTACAAGCTCAAGTGCAAAGGGAAAGAATTCCTCTGAGATCTGTGACTTAGAATCACCCTAAGGCTATAGTCTATCCACTCAAATGGTCACAGGCTATCCACAGAGGCTATCCAAATCACAGAGGTCTAAGACGGAACAAGAAAATTATTACTACCACCATGGTTACAGGGCTACAAGCTCAAGCTTCCATGGGGTTTTTAAATCTATAAAATCCTAAGTGTATGGCATAGATCAAACAATATTATAGACAAATAGGAAAATAACAGATTAAATAAGCATTAAAATAGACATTTCATTGATTAAACAAGCACTTATAATGGGATGTCCTCAAGGCAGCAGCCTTGTGCAAAACAGCCCTCATCAAATCCCAATGATTACAAGTCCTATTACAAAAATTGAGTTAAACTATACCTAATTGATTACAAAGATCATAGCCAAGAAGTGCTTGACTAAGAAAGAAGAAAAATTGAAAAAGAAGGTGATCTAACCATAACCCTAATCTGCTAGAGCTCACAGCTGACTGAGGTTGAAGGAGAGATGTTTTCTAAGTTTAAGTTACCGCTTATAAACTCAGTCATTGATGTCTTGGCCAAAAGGAGATTAAACACTAATTTATGGAATACGTGGCTTGGTTACAACCCTTGGATGCCTTGAGATGCTGTTGGAGTTTTTTTAGATGCTTGCTGCTAACTTTATTTAAAAACAGTGATAAGAATGTGTTAGTAAAAATAATTCAAAGGTCGGCAGAAAAACACAAAACAGCAAGTCTAAAAATACACAGTCTTGCAAGATATAGGGTCAATTGTAGCAAGTTTTGATAAGTAAGAGTTTGTCTAGCAGAGAAATTGATCTAGAACCTAAAATAGGTAATAATAGTAGGCCTCTAGATCTGGCTATAGTTCTGGCAATCCTAAAGAAAGGGAGTTGGGTGTCACGACTACACTAAATTAATCCTAAAAATAGAGAAATAGAATGTAGCCCTATCCTAAAGAAAGGGTTTAGAAGAAGATGGTGGTAGTGTGTGATAAAATAAAATATAAAAATTATGAGAAGTAAGTAGGTTGAGCTAGAGTTAAAGATATAGTAATGTAACTCAGATTTAGTTTGTCTCTGCAGTGATCCTTGCTGAGACGCCATTAATAGCCTCAACAAGGTATAAGCTCCCAGTTTAACCCATGCCATTTGGGGCGCTCTTAGGGCTATACTCTATCCACAATAATGGTCACAGGGTATCTGATAGAGTTTGTCAAATCTCATTAGTTAAACCAGAAATTCGCTAGTCTAATCTAGAAGAGTGGACTGAACATTTCCACAGCCACTAAACCAGCTCTAGCCATAAATTCTATTGCAACACTATGTAATGCCAGTGCTACAAGCTCCCCAGATTTACACATAGACCTGGCTGACATCCATAGGTATTCCAACCCATAAGATCCTAAGTGCTTTGCTAAGGCTTACTGCACACTAGTGCCCACAAAAATGACCATGCAACAGGTTGAATAAGGCCTTTAGCTCAGCTGGTCATTGCTAGAAATAGCCTGCAATGACTCAGCCTTAAGCTACAATTACTACAAGAGATAAGATCTAACATTTGATATCGATTAGGTAGAATAGAGGGGAGCCAGTTATTGTACAAACCTCCTCACAAGGCTCTAGAAGCTCATGTGTAGGAGAGAAGAATCCTTCTCAAACATGTAGATGGATCCAACCTTAGGGCTATACTCTGTCCGCTTGAATGGTCACAGGGTATCCCATTGGTCTGTCCATCCCATAGAGGCCTGAGAAAGAACATGAAAATTGCTGCAACCACCATGGTCTGCAAGCCTCTGAGCTTCCTGTCTGCAAGCCTCTGAGCTTCCTGGATCTCACTACAGATCCAACAGTGCTTTTCATGTATCTATCAAACCAAGGGAAATCAGATGGTAAACAATAGACCTACTAGAAACTGAATGGGCTAGTCCCAAATACATGAATCCTATAGACATCTAAAAAAACTATAAGATCTATAGATTTGATTAAGCATTAAAACAATAGTTCATGGATAACAGCAAAACTTACAATGAATTGTCTCCTGGCTGCAGCCCATACACAACTACTCATCCAAGATCCTAATGTATATAAAAATCTATTACAAGATTGAAATAAAGCTAGACCTAGCTACTTACAGGGGGATTAGCCAGCAAGTGCTGAGCTAAGAGAGAAGAGAAAGAGGTGATCAAACCCTAACCCTATCCTGCTAGAGCTCTCAGCCAGCAGAGGATGAAGGAAAGATCAAAATAATAAGCTCTAAGTATAGCTTATATACTCTGTCAAAACGACCTTAGCTCTAAAGAGATTAACCCTAATTTTTTCAGCAAGCGTGGAACTGTTATAACCCTTGAATGCCTCGAGATGTGCACTTCAAAATCTATGCCTCGAGAAGTGTGCCCTAGCCTTGGGAAATTCCTAAAAGGTCCTTGAGTTAAAACTGAGAAGTAGAGAGCCCGCGCTTCACAGAGTTGGCAACTATTTTAGTTCACTCGCGTAGTTGCTTCGCTTTTGTAGAACTGACTTTGGCTGATAGGAAGGGTTCATTTGCACAGTAAACCCTTAGTGAATTGTGCAGATGGCTCATGAGTCGTAGTGCTATCGTGGAGATGATCTGAAGAGCCAGGGTGTTTCGCACAGTAGAGCTTTAAGAGCTTTCTCTCACTAAGTACTTATGCAGGTGGGCTCCTGCACTCATGTAGTAACTTGTAAGGCTCCAGAGTGCATGAGATCTGTGCAAAGGGGAATTCTGGGCGTCTCTCTCTTCCAGGGTCACACGAGAACTCTGCGAGGTGACTTTTTATTCTCTATGCATATGGGCTCGCTGTGTTCCTCGCACTGCTACTTTGAGGCTTGATCTCTACGAGAGATTCGCGACCACAAATTTTGAAGATTTTATACCGCGAAATTTTCACGATGTCTTTACGGTTCTCTTCTTGACTGTGCGACGTATCTGTGTGAGAACTTCTTCCACTGCATCTTTAGCTTCGTGAGGAAGCTCCTAAACTCTAAGAGGTCTATTTCTTGACACTCTGCTACACTACACTTGCTACTGTTGCAGCATCATCCTTTCTCAGCTAACTTCAGTCATCTGCTAGACTTTAGGTTAATGATGATCAGCAATAGTGAGTCACCATGGTGAGCACTACCAAGGTGTTCCATTAGGCTTTGGCTCAACTATCATCTTTGCTTGTATTCTCTCTCTTTTGGGCCAAAAGGCAAGGAGTTTGTATTAAGCTGCACATTTTATTACTAACTGTAAAAGGTGAGTTAAGAGGTAAAAAGTGATACTTTTCAGTGAATAACACACCCCCAAACCTAATCTTTGCTGGTCCTTGAGCAAAGGAAAAAATTAAAATAACTACTCTAAGAATTGAAATGCCAATTTCGTAGGGAGCACAGATATATTTAGCATATGTACCAAGCCTTTTAAACCCCTAGGTGATTCCTAGTGGAGGAGTGAAGTCTCCTGAGGATTTTCAGTGAAGATACCCACAAACTTCTCAATGAAACAGTTAACAAAGGTGCAACATTCTCAGGTCAGCTGTCAAGAAACAGAACAGCAGTTCACCTTTGATTCAATAAAAATGTGAGGAATTTGGACATGAAAAGCACATACATCTAATCATCACAAACTCTACCTGAGTGCACAACATTTCCAATTAGCTCACAACAAGGGGGACAACATATGTATATCAGCACTGAGCTCATCATTAATTCAAAAATCAGGTTATAGGCCATGCCTAATATATTCAACATCAGACCCAAATGCTCACCAGGGCATACTCTCACAAGGGACCTTGAGTGTTTCATTTTCTCTCAAGCTCAAGAGCAGTTACAACCCCCAAATGGGTCTGTAAGCATGAGCATAGCCAAAGCACCTAAGTCCTGGCATTATTGGCATATCTTCATCATAGATTGGACAACTCCTTGTGTCTTCATGAGAGCTCATTTAACATTGGATCACAAGGTATTTAGCTAGGTTTTGATGTGGCTTATAAAGTGAGTTATAAAGAATGAAAGGTTGAAAAGGGATTTAAAATTGAGAAATCCGTAAGTGAAGGAGGTAATTCATGACTTCACCCATTTGTAGTTCAGTCCCTTTCATTTTCTTTCAAAATTTTCAGACTTGAAGTGGCTAGCTTCTCCTCTTCATTTTGATTTTCCCAATGAACTGTTCCTCTTGACTCCTCTTCATTATTGTTTTTCTTTCTTTTCTTATATTTTTCTTTCTATTTTTGTTTTTATTTTTGTGTTTGTGACTTGCCACCTCTTTTCTCAGCTGCTATACTACTCAACTTTAGATATCTCTTCTCCATTCACCCAATGTTGACCCTATCTTGTCCATCTTCAGCTCCTTCTCCTTTACCTTCTGAATTCTCAGAGTGAGGATAGGTTTGAGTCAGGCCCATAAGTTCAGATGTAAGTACTCAGGTGTATTTTGAAGAAAATTGGAAATTAAGGCTCAACAGGTATGTGCACAAGGGTAGTTGATTAGGATTTGGTCTGTTTAAGCTCAAATTGTCCAAGAGAAGGCCTTGATCCTTTCCTCGGTTTCATGAGTGTTGTTAGTTGTTTCAACTTGGAGGTGCCTAACTTCTAGTGAGGGCATTGCCTCAGCCAGTCCTTAGAGCTAGAAGAATTGCCTCAGCCAGTCCTTAGAGCTAGAAGAATTGCCTCAGTCACTCCTCAAAGGAAGGAATTTTTTTTTTTTTTGTAGGCCCAACTCTCACTGGTTATGGTCTTCCGTTGAACTTTTAAGTATGTCCTTATCTTTTTCTCTCTTTAATGATTTACCCAGTACTGATACAGCTGTGTTTACTTGTTGTTCACATCATGGAAAAGTTAAAATTTAAAAGCTTGTACTGCCTAAAGGTCTGTAAAATTTAAAATTTAAATTTCTCATATTTTTAATGATCCTTAGGTGAACATGGTTCTGTTTCTGTCTTACTTGAATCTACTGCACTTAGGTTAACTATTTCATTTGCAGAACCTGCCACTCCCCCAAACCTATGAGGAGCAGTGTCCTCACTAATTCAAAGTACAATGGGTGTGCAGCAGGTATAAAACCTAAAAATTAACAAAATAGAAATTACAAGAGAAAAAGAACACACAAAAACAAATAAGGAATTACGCACACGTATAAGCAAAATAGTGACAGATTATCGAGAAAAGAGATTTTATTATAGATATAAAAGCAAACAGATTACAAAAAGATAGAAAATTATAAACATAAGAACAATCTAAGCAAAATATTCTGTCAAATAAAATGGTTCTTCCTCCTGGCTCAGGGATATCCTCAACTTGTTGTGGAAAAGGAATTGTAAGCCAGGGGGAGGGAGATGAGGATCATGGAGCTGGGTGTTAAGCAGGTAGTGGGGGGTTTGAAGAAGATGGTGGGGGAGAGGCAGGTGGTTTGATTTTTTGCTTCTTCTTCTTTCCCTTCTCCTTTTTCTTCTCCTCCTTGGCCAGGATCATCTAAACCTCTTCGTACTCATCCCAAAGAAATTGAAGTGGGTCCGGCTCCTTAGGCGGTGGGGGGGTCCAACCACATTGGATAGAATTTGTTTGGGAGCTCAGTGGGTTTATCGTCTGCCATGGTTATGAGTAAGGAGGGACTACTAAGGTTAGAGGAGAATGGGTGAGATGAAAACGAACTTTCCCTGTGTTTAAAGTACTTGGACGGTGGAATACGGATGGGTACATTAACTTTCGTCTCTTTCCGAGCATGATAATAAATTGTGATTGTTCTAGGAATGATAAATCGCACAACCTATTTGGGGAATGAGAGCTCACAATAAATGGTGCTCTAATTTTGGCATTGGGAATTAAGGCAATCCCGCATTTCGCGGAGTTTCCTAAGTACTCGTGAATTCTCGCATAGTACAGATGTACCTCCTCGAGAAGGATAATCACTCAGAAACAAATAGCTCCGCGAGTACAAAAGCAAAAACATTGTGTGCCTCGCAAAGTTATTTCACGAAGTAGATGGTGGGATTGAGCATGCAAAGTCGTCTTTCATTTCTCGCGCAGCTTAGCTGTGGATCTCTGCGAAGAACATCCATTCAGAGGTTTAGAGGTCTCGCGCAATAGAATGTTTTGAAATTTATAATTCGCGCCCCTATGACTCCGTGAGAAAGTGATGAAATGGTCTGCGACCATGAAAATTAGGCCATTCAACCCCGCGAGAAATCAACAGTCAATCTCGTTACACCATTTGTGCTTAGGCCTGTGCTTACACAATGTCTTAGACCCATTCAGGGGCTATTAGCACCAACCCTTCACATGTATGCCTTTTCCTAATGATAATAACCTCCCTAATACTGGCACAGGCATAGCAAATATTCCAAATGATAAAGGACCTTGATGAAAACAGACTCTAAACAATTACAGTGCTAGTACTTTGCTCACACTTCAGCAAGAAGTATCATACATCTCCTATGTTACTAACAGAAATGAACAATGCTGAGACTAAAAGCTATAAAGGGATTTAAAATAAACAAGCACACAGAATATAACAGAACAAGCACACATAACAGATATGGCACACATAATACAAAGCTATGGATCACTGATTAGTGGGAGGTTCATGTAGGTGAATGGTCTGAGGAAGCTCCAATGATTGTTCTACACAAATCTTGAGCCTCTGACCATTTACTTTCGTGATTTGACCTGACTTTGGGTATAAGTTCTCCATAGCACGATGGGGAGGCTTTGATTACAGTAAAAGGTCCATCCCATCTGGATTTTAGTTTCCCTAGAAAGAATTTAAGTCTGGAGTCCTTCCTTAACAGCTTCTTGTCAAAGAATGCTTTTGATCTCTCCTTGTACATTCTAGCATTAGCATAGGCTTCTAGCCTCATTTCATCAAGTTCTGCCATTTGCAACTTCTTGTGAGAACCAGTAGCAGTTAGATCTACATTCATTACTTTGATAGCCCAATAGGCTCTATGCTCTAACTCCACAGGTAGGTGGCAGGCCTTTCCATACACCAGCCTAAATGGGGACATGCCAATAGGAGTCTTATAGGCAGTCCTATAAGGTCACAAAGCATCATTCAGCTTTGGTGCCCAATCCTTCCTATCAGTCCTCATAGTTTTCTCCAGAATATGCTTAATCTCCCTATTGAAAATTTCAACTTGCTCACTGGTCTGTGGGTGGTAGGGAGTTGCAATTCTATGTGTAACAGAATACCTTTTGAGCATGTTCTCGAAAGGTTTGCTACAGAAGTAGCTCCCCCCATCACTGATAATGGCAATGGGGATACTAAATCGTGAGAAGATATTGTCCTTCAAGAATTTAAGGACGACTGTGTGGTCATTAGTCTTTGTGGCAATGGCTTCTACCCATTTGGACACATAGTCCACTGCCACAAGTATGAAATTCAATCCCATAGATGAAGGAAAGGGGCCCATAAAATCAATGCCCCAGATGTTAAAAAGTTCTACAACTAGGATGGCCTATAATGGCATGGAGTCTCTCTTAGAAATTCCTCCCATCCTTTGACATCTCTCATAGGCCTTGCAATGCAAGTTTGCATCTCTGAACAAAGAAGGCCAATACAAACCACATTGGAGCACTTTTGCTGTAGCCTTTTTGCCACTGAAATGACCTCTACAGGCTTGCTCATGGCACATTGAAAGAATGTCGTGGAAGTCATTTTCAAGCACACATCTCCTAATGACCTGGTCTGCATAATGCCTGTAAAGGTATGGATCCTCCCACAGAAATTATCTAACCTGAGAGAAGAACAGGCCTTTGTCCACTTTAGACCAGTGTGGAGGGATCCTACCAGCAGCAAGAAAATTGATAATGTGTGTAAACCAGGGCACACTAGACTGCACAGTAAAATGCTGCTCATCGGGGAACCACTCATTAACAGGTGTTACTGCACATTCTTCCAAGATAATTTTAGAGAGGTGGCCAGCCACCACATTCTCAACTCCCTTCTTGTCTTTGATCTCAAGATTAAACTCTTGTAAGAGGAGAATCCATCTGACCAACTTAGGCTTTGCATCCTTCTTAGCCAATATGTATTTTAG
Source organism: Chloranthus sessilifolius (assembly GCA_021018995.1). Lineage (NCBI taxonomy): Eukaryota > Viridiplantae > Streptophyta > Magnoliopsida > Chloranthales > Chloranthaceae > Chloranthus > Chloranthus sessilifolius. Next base: position 94,692,562 of record CM037585.1, read on the forward strand.
GGCTGAGTGATCTATAAAAACTATCATCTTAGACCCCAACAAGTAGGGTATAAATTTTTCCACAACAAACACTACTACAAGTAACTCCTTCTTAGTTGTAGTGTAGTTCAACTGAGCTTCAGCTAGTGTTCTGCTAGCATAATAGATCACTACAGGCAGCTTATCTTTCCGCTGTCCTAAGACAGCACCTATGGCCAAGTCTGATGCATCATACATCAGCTGAAAGGAGAGTGAGTAATCTGGGGCCTAGATTACAGGGGTAGTGGTGAGGCACTTCTTCAAAGCCTCAAAGGCCTCAAAGCATTCAACAGAAAAAATAAATGGCACATCATGGCAGAGCAGGTGGCACAATGGTTTGGCAATCTTCCTGAAGTCCTTGATGAACCTCTTGTAGAATCCAGCATGTCCTAAAAAAGATCTAATTTGCTTGACAATCCTGGGTGGGGGCAGATGTGAAATTAGGTCCACCTTAGCCTAGTCAACCTCTATTCCCTGTGAGAAACCACATGGCCGAGTATAATACCTTGTGCCACCATAATGTGACTCGTTTCTCAGCTTAGGACTAAGTGGGTCTCCTCACATCTTTGCAAAACTTTTTCAAGGTGGAATAGACATTGGCTAAAGCTATCCCCAAACACAGAAAAATCATCCATGAAGATTTCTAGCAATTTGTCAATCATATAAAAAAAAATTGCATACATGCACCTCTGAAAAGTGCTTGGGTCATTACACAGTCCAAAAGGTATCCTTCTGCAAGCAAAGGTGCCAAAGGGACATGTGAAAGTAGTTTTCTCCTAGTCTTGAGGATCCATAGAGATTTGGTTATACCCTGAGTATCCATCAAGAAAACAATAGTATGCCTTCCCAGCCAACTTGTCTAGAATTTGGTCAATAAAAGGGAATCTTGTGCATGCAAACTGAGGCATCAATGCCTCCAAGGTCAGCTATTGTCCACCCAATTGCTTTCTTGTGCTTCATAAGGACATTAAGTAATTCCTCCTCCTTCTCACAAGCGAGAGAGGAGGAGATAATCATGGGAGGCTTGTTATCTTGCCCCAAGAAGATATATTTTAATGTGGTTGGGAGCTGCTTCAGCTCCAGCTTAGGGGGATATTCAATTGAAGGCAACAGAGGTGCCTTAGTGGCTTGAGGAAGGGGCAGTAATATGTGCTACACTAGGTCCACAGAAGACTCAGTGTTGGTGCTGTCTTCTGTCATGGGAATTGGGGCCTCCTTCTCAAACAGACTCCAAACACTTTCCATGCTTTCAATCAGATTATCTCAATCCAGTAGATTGGATAATTCTTCTTCTACTAGGCCATCAAGTACATCTACTACACAGTGGTCCTCAATGTCAATATGAGGCACTGTAGCAGTATGGCACACATTTAAATGGGCCTTCATATTCCCAAAGGTAACCTCCATTACCCCTGATTTGCATTGTATGCAAGCATTTGCAGTAGTCAAGAATGGTCTACCAAGGATAATAGGAATTGGGGTTTTGCTTTTGCAAGGGTCCATGTCTAAAACAAGAAAGTCAGCTGGATAATAGAATTTGTCCACCCCAACTAAGACATCCTCTACCACACCCACAGGTTTCCTCTCAGACCTGTCAGCCAGTTAGAGCACAACTGATGTAGGTTTAAGGTCCCCCAAATCGAGCTCCTCATACACTAAATAAGGGAGTAAGTTTACACTGGCCCTTAAATCTAAGAGGGCTTTTCCAATGGTGTGGTTTCTGATTATGCAGGGGATAGTAGGTACCCCTTGTAATTTTTCAGGTGTGGCGATAGACAGAACTGACTCAACATGCTCAACAATAAAAACTCTTTTAGATAATTGCACCATCGCTTTCCTCTTTTGAGTGCAGAGGTCCTTTAAACATTTAGCATAGGCAGGGACTTGCTTAATGGCATCAAGCAGGGGCAAATTGATCCGAACCTGTTTGAAAAATTCTAGCATTTCCTCCATCTGAGCATTCCCTTTATCAAGAGGGGTTGGGCTAGCAAGAGCTTGAGGAAATGGTAGTTGTGGCACGCTGGTGCCACTGCTGCTTGCCTACTGCCATCATGGTCATATTTTTTTCTTTTTCTTTTATCTTCATTTATTTCTTTATGTTGGGGCTCAAGGTCAGCCCCATTATTTTGCCCTAGCTGATCCACAGCAGGGGACAAAAGCCTCGGCTCCTTGACACTAACAATCCTTTCATTTTCAGTTTCATTTTCTACCACCTCCTCCTGTTCACTGCCCACTAAATTTTCAACCACCCTGCCACTCCTAAGGGAAGTTACGACATCAGCATACTCATGGTTAAAGGGTGTTTCTCCAAGCAAGAGCTGCCCTTTTGAATTAGATAGGGGTTGACTAGGCAATTTTCCTTCATCCCTCCTGTTCAGAGCATTATAGATCTGACCAAGCTGGTCTTCAATCTTTTTAATGCTCTGCCCATGAGAATTGATAGTCTGCACCAAGCTTCCTGTTGTCGCTCCAAGTGTGCCATAATTGTGTGCATTATGAATAAAGAATTAAAGAATTAAAGAATGCTAAGTTATATGGATGTTAACTTATGAAAGGAATATCGGCAGCACACTGGGGCTAACATTAGCCTGCAAGATCAGGGCCAATTGTAGCAAGTTTTAAAAGTAAGTATTTCAAGATCGTCCACAGAGAATTTGTCTAAAATGAGAGATAAACCTCCAGATCTGTGCTACCAGATCTGGCTCTATAATTATCTAGAAAGCAGATAAAGAGAGAGTGTTGGGTTTTGTCACGTTTAACTAAAAGCAAATAAAGAAAAGAACTAACTACGTGATCCAGATCCGAGTTGTGGAGGTGTTTAAAATAAATCAAATGCAGAAATAATAGCTTCATGTACTTTAGCCTCTGAATTTTAATGGAGAATCTGTAGTTCAACAGAGCAGATTCAATCTTCATCTGGCTACCAGCACAGATGTAAGAGAAATAAATCCGAATTAAGGAATAGGTTTAGACTTATGGCTGTGATCTGTCCACTTAAATGGTCACAGATCTGTCAGCTAGCTGTGGCCTATTCTTTAGTTCAGAACATGAACATCACTGTAAATGCTGCTTGAATTAGGTTACCAACGCTAATTCGCACAGGGATGATGAATTAAGGGAAGTTGGATGCGGATAAGTGAATCTAAAGAAGGCTAATGCACTAAGGTGATCATTCGGAACCCTCGACATGACTCCAATGGAGAAGACACAAATTACAGCAACCTTTTAAGATCCAACGTTACAATTACAGAGCACGGCTGCTTAGAGAGCCCTCGGACTTCGATCCGAGCTTCTCGAGAGAGCCCTCATTCGATCCTTGAATCCGAACTTGGAAGTACAAATCCTCACAATGGCTCTCAAAGGTAAACTACAAGAAGGATTACGGGGGGTTCTGAGATAAGCTATCGACCGGAATGAGGGAAACAGAGATGAAAACTCTAAAATCTGGATACCCAAATTGGGCAAATGGTTCGTCTATTTATAGTTTTCCTAAGCCTCAGATGTGTATCAACCAATCGTAATTGGATAGATCTGTATCAACCAATAGGAGTCGAGCACCGGGATCCAGATCTGCTCGCCAATCGAAATGCTTGATCCGTTCACCAATCGGAAACAGAGGCATCAATTTTGTTATGTAATTCAAAAATCTGTTTGAGCTTCTAGAAGTTCCCGCCAAGTAATTTCATCTTTGGGTGTTCACATGGGGTGGAATATGCCTTTGGTTCGTGCTTTCGAGAATCTTCGAAATGTCCTTGGGTTTTAAAACGCATTGCGCTGCGTGTTTCTGAAATACCCTTGGACGAGTCAGAATCCCGTAATGCCATTTCGCATAGTTTAAGGGCTTTTTCGAGTAGTTTGGCTCAAGCTCTCTTCGCAAAAGCATTTTGGCTTGGAGATCTTTTCAAAGCATTTTGGCTTCGTGGAGATCTTTTCGCAAAGGACTTCTCTTCTTTTCGCAGAGTGTTTTCTTCTTTCGCAAAGTTCATTCTTCTATTCGAGGAGTGTTTTCTTCTTTCGCAAAGTTCAAGGTTCTTTGCGAATAGTAGAAGTTCTTGCGAATTGACTTTTAGCTTCCATTCTTCTTTGCGAATGGATCCTTCTTCTTCTTCGTGTCTTTTCTTGCTCTTTTAGGACCTTTTTAGCCATTCTTTGAGGCTATTTCTTCACTCCTCTTTGAGTTTGACATGCCTTGTCACTTTTGATCATTTTAGGATGGTTTTCGGATTTGGACCTGTCTTTTTGGTTAGCTGCAATATGAACACTAAAGCACTTATTTAGTCCTCTCAAGGGTCTTTCAAGGCTCATGTTTAGGGGTGAAAAATGGTATTTTTCACTACTTATCACACCCAAACCTAAGCTTTGCTAGTCCCCGAGCAAAGAAACATAAAAACAAAGTAAAGAGCCACTTTTGTAGGAAGCACAGTGCATTTAGCATATGCAACAAGCCTTTTAAACCCCTAGGTGATCCCTAGAGGAGGAGTGAAGTCTCGAGGGTTTTGGTGAAGGTACCCACAAACTTCTCCATGAAAGCAGTTAACATCGGCAATATTATCAAATGAGCAATCAAGGAGCGGTTAGTTACTCTTGAATCAATGATGAAAAGAAAATTTGATTATTGTTTGCAGAATTTAAACATTTATAAACCTCATGAATGTTTCAATATTTCCAATCTGTGAACATCATAGAAAATCATACAAATGTGCCAAAGAAGAAGCTCATCCTATGGATAAAAATTAGGTTATAAGTCATACTTAAGGTGCTCAAGTTCCAACCCAAATACTCACGGGGTATACTCTCATCTGTGTTTTTGTTGAGGGTTCATTTTCACTCAAGCTCAAGAGCAGCTTACATCTCCCAAGCTGGATCTGTAAGCATGAGCATAGGCATGATTCTTAGGCAATGGCATCATTGACATCTCCTCACCATAGATTGGGTCACTCATCTCCACATGACTCACTCAACTTTGGATCACAAGGGCTTTTAATCTAGGTTTGTTTGTATGGCTTATGGAGATAAGTTTCAAGGAAAGGCAATTTGAACAGAGGTTTGAATTTGAGAACTCAGAAGTGCGGAGATGGTTCATGACTCCACCTTTTGAGTTTAGCTTCTTTCTTCTTCTTTCGAGATTCTCACATTCACAAAGGATCAGTTCTTTCTTTGATCTTGCATTTTTCAACATAAGGTCCCTTTTTTGCCTTTTTGCAACTTTTTCACATTGTTTGTCTCTTCTTTTCTCTCACCATATTGCCTGCTTTTTGAGGTATTTTCTCTTCATTTTCTTGATGTTGCCCGAAATGGTCCATCTTCAGTTCTTTCTCCTTTACCTCCTCGAATTCTCGAGTGAGGAAGGCTGAATTGGTTCCATAGGTTCAAAAAGTACTTTTGAGTATTTTGATGAAGAATTGTAGGATTCTGACTCAAATGGGGTACAAACAGGCAGATTTTTCTTGGTTGGTTCTGTTAGGTTCAAGTCTGTCAAAGAAGGCCTTGATCTTTTCCTCAGTTTCATGAGTGTTACTTGTTTTAATTTGGAGTTTCCTAACTTCTAGTGGATCTAATGCCTCACCAATCCTTTGAATCGGAAAAAATTGCCTCAGTCACTCTTCAATGGAGATGGAAAATATATGGGCTCAATTCTCACCGGTTATGGTTTTTCCTTGAGCTTTTAAGTATATCTTTACCTTTTCTCTTCCTTTTGACTTACTACGTCTTGATACCGGTATGTTTTATGGTGTAATCATCATGGAAATGTAGAATAACGCAAGGTTTAGAATGTCTAACTTTGGCAAAGGATCTTTAAATTGTCTAGTTGTCATGATTCTTAAGTAAACTAATACATTTCCTAATTACTTAGGTGATTTCGATGCCCTTAAGTTAACTATTCCCTAGGCAGACTTGTCGCCACACCCCAAACCTATGGGGAACAGTGTCCTCACTGGTTCAAAGGTGGTGGACAATTATTAGGGAAGACATAAACAACAATAATCCCGATTCACATGAGCACATCGAAATTTGGATAGAAAATAAAAGGAAAAAGGGGAAAGGGAGTAGGGGAGGGTTGTAAGTTTTCCAAATAGGGAGAACAAAAATGGTTAGGCACATTATATGAAAAAAATTGCAATAGAATAAAAAGCGAAAATAAGAAAATAAGAGACAATTGATGTAATTGGGCTTGTAAAGGTAGGTGGTGATTCTCTACTTCCTCATTCTTCTTAACATGGCACGACTTGTGGTCCGTGCTTTCTTGCCAAAGTTGTGAGGAGTGAGTACCTCAAAGGGCTCTTCCTATCAATGTCAAACTTGGCTCTTAAGAGGGTCAGAATGAGTCTTCCAAAGGGAGGCCAGAATCTTACATTCCTTTTTTACCTTGGCACTCACATCACCATTGCTTCAGATCGATGGGGGCATTGAAGAATTGCCCCTTAGAGAAGTGAAAGAGGGCTTCTAAGATGGGGTTCGCCTCTCTGGGTGTGCCCGATAACATAAAAACTCTCGGAGTATGGAATCCATCGAGATATTGCAGATCTCTTCTCACTATTGATTGCCCAACCCACCATGCCTGTCAAATGGGCAGCCATATCTCTGAAAGAGGCAACTTAGGAGCAGATCAAGGGTCCATCAGATTGAATTGAAAAGGTATCCCTAGGGCATGTCCAATGTCCTCTGATCCTGATTAAGTCACGATTGTCTATAAAATAACTAGGGTTGGCACATCAAGATGTTCCTCCGTGACTGTGGTGAGGTTCGATACACACTTTGTCATCCTTGGGGTAATGGAGTGAGGATGGTGCTTGAGGAAGCCTCCCCGAGATATCTTAAAGATAGCACTTAATCAGTTTGGAGGAGAAAAAGTTTCATCCACCAATAGCTGTATGAGCTCGGGCATCAATGAATGGGTTAGGCAAAACCAAAGGAATGGGTAATGGGGACACTGGACTGGGCTCGAGGCGCAGGTGGGCCTCCTCATGGCGATTTTTTTTTCTTTTTCAACCCTATCTCGCTTTGTCCATTGAAAGTTTTCTTGCAGACTTCTTGGCTTTGCCTTTGGCTTTTGGGGTGTTTTGCCTTCTTGGTCAAGATTTAGGGAACATGGCAAAGAAGAGATTTCTCGGTTTTTCCCATATTTAAAATGGCCTCAAATGTAGCTTAAGTACCAAGAATCAAGAAAGAATAAGAGTAGAAGCGATTACATGATCCGAGGGTTTCCTCTGTGTGAGTTTCTTTGCTCAAAAAAGATCAGCTTGTGATCTACACCTTTGATTTGACAAGAGAAAAGGCGCAGAGGATTAGAATAGATGGTGGAGTCTTTACCTTGCGAAATGTTTGTAAAGACTCCTCCACCAAATTTCATCAATGATGTCAACATGGAAACATTCCTGAGAATTGAGGTTGAGTAACGATTATACACATTCAATTTAACTTTCATATTTCCAAAAGACACCTCCATGATGCCGACTGCATTGAATGCATGCATTAGTCAGAGCTGTGAATGGTCTTCCCATAATGGGATGGCAAGTGGTACTTTTGGTTGGTTCCATGTCCAACACCAAAAAGTCATAGGTAGAAAACTTGTCTACTCCTACCAAAACATCTTCAATCAACCCCATAGGTTTCCTTTCAGATCTGTCATTCATTTGTAACACCACTTGAGTGGGTTTCAATTCTCCCAAACCTAGCTTCTCATAAACAGAAAGGCAGTTGACACTAGCACCAGATCTAGCAAGGCTTTCTCAATGGTGTGCTCCCCAATGATGCAGGGATTGTGGGGATTCAGGGTCTTGCATCTTAGGTGGTGTTGCAATTGATAGCACTTGGTTGATTTTCTCCACAAAGAAAGGCCTTCTTGGATAAATGTATCCTAGATTGCCTTTTGTGGGTGCACACCTCTTTGAGAAATTTTGCATAGCGGTGGACTCGCTTTGATTGCATCAAGGTAGGTAGATTAATTTTAACTTGCTTGAATGTCTCCATCATTTCCTCAATTTTTGTGTTTCCTTTGTCAAAAGGAGAAACTGACTTCATTGCATGGGGAAATGGGAGGTGAGGAACAAATTTCTCCTCCTCATCTTTTTCAACAATTTTGTTATTTTTTGTTTTTCATTTTTTGAATTTTCGATGTAAATCAATGCCATATTGCTATCCAAATTTGTTTTTACTTGTTTTGATCAGCGCTCAACAAGAGCCCTTATTTACTACAGCTGAAAATAATGAGAAACAACTCGTAGATTTTCTATTTGTGTTTTCTTCTTTTATTTTGTATTTGGTTTTGTAAAAAAATCGCATGCCTAAAAAGACAGAAATTATAATCAAAACAAACATTAAACACAGCAGAATGCTGGTTCTCAAGAATTTAAAAATAGAAAATGAATGCAAAGGAGAAGGATGCAAACTCAAGCAGATCTGCCCACTTTTGGTCCAGATGTTTTGTTGGACGGCCGCCCAGATCTCAAAACATCCAAAATCGCAAAGAAGACCTTATTCCAAAGATATTGACAAAAATAAAAGAAAAACTCAAAGCACGCCCAAATTTGACAAAAGACAAAAGAGTGGCAGCGCATTTATTCAAACAACTAGAAGGCAAAGAATGAAAACTTAGAAAAAAAATCATAAAGAAAATAGGTTTTCTATACAAAAGCTGCAGAGACATTTAATCAAGCACTTGGAATACAAAGTGCAGTTTAAAGCAAAAACTAAAATGAAAATCAAATCTATAAAATAAAAAAAAACTTAGGTCTACCAATTTTAGAACAAATTTCCCAAGAACCGCCAAAAACTTGTTGTCGCTCCAAGTGTGCCATAATTGTGTGCATTATGAATAAAGAATTAAAGAATTAAAGAATGCTAAGTTATATGGATGTTAACTTATGAAAGGAATATCGACACATTGGGGCTAACATTAGCCGCAAGATCAGGCCAATTGTAGCAAGTTTTAAAAGTAAGTATTTCAAGATCGCCCACGAGAATTTGTCTAAATGAGAGATAAACCTCAGATCTGCTACCAGATCCGGCTCTATAATTATCTAGAAAGCGGATAAAGAGAGAGTGTTGGGTTTGTCACGCTTTAACTAAAAGCAAATAAAGAAAAGAACTAACTACGTGATCCAGATCCGAGTTGTGGAGGTGTTTAAAATAAATCAAATGCGTAAATAATAGCTTCATGTACTTTAGCCTCGAATTTTAATGGAGAATCAGAAGTTCAAGAAAGCAGATTCAATCTTCATCCGCTACCAAAGATGATGTAAGAGAAATAAATCCGAATTAAGGAATAGGTTTAGACTTATGGCGTGATCATCCCACTTAAATGGTCACAGATCCGCTACGTGGCCTATTCTTTAGTTCGTAACATGAACATCATGTAAATGCCGCTTGAATTAGGTTACCAACGCTAATTCGCACAGGATGATGAATTAAGGGAAGTTGGATGCGATAAGTGAATCTAAAGAAGTCTAATGCACTAAGGTGATCATTCGTAACCCTCGACATGACTCCAATGGAGAAGACACAAATTACAAAGAACCTTTTAAAATCCAACGTTATAATTACAGAGCACGGCTTCTTAGAGAGCCCTCGACTTACTCTGAGCTTCTCGAGAGCCCTCGATTCTGATCTTGAATCCGAACTTGAAGTACAAATCCCTCACAATGGCTCTCAAAGGTAAACTACAAGAAGGGATTACGGGGGTTCGGATAAGCTATCCGACCGAATGAGGGAAACAGAGATGAAAACTCTAAAACTGGATACCCAAATTGGGCAAATGGTTCGTATTTATAGTTTTCCTACCGGATGTGTATCAACCAATCGAATTGGATAGATCTGTATCAACCAATAGGAGTCGAGCACCGTGTGATCCAGATCCGTTCGCCAATCGTAAATGCTTGATCCGGTTTAGCCAATCGTGAAACAGAGGCATCAATTTCGTTATGTAATTCAAAAATCTGTTTGAGCTTCTAGAAGTTCCCGCCAAGTAATTTCATCTTGGGTGTTCACATGGGGTGGAATATGCCTTTGGTTCGTGCTCGTAATCTTCCGTAATGTCCTTGGGTTTTAAAACGCATTGCGCGTGCAAAGTTTCGAAATACCTTGGACGAAATGCAAATCCCTGTAATGCCATTTCGCATAGTTTAAGGGCTTTTGAGTAGTTTGGCTCGAAGCTCTCTTCGCAAAAGCATTTTGGCTTCAGGAGATCTTTTCGCAAAGCATTTTGGCTTCAGGAGATCTTTTCGCAAAGGACTTCTCTTCTTTTCGCAGAGTGTTTTCTTCTTTTCGCAAAGTTCATTCTTCTATTCGAGGAGTGTTTTCTTCTTTTCGCAAAGTTCAAGGTTCTTTGCGAATAGTAGAAGTTCTTTGCGAATTGACTTTTAGCTTCCATTCTTCTTTGCGAATGGATCCTTCTTCTTCTTCAGGTCTTTTCTTGCTCTTTTAGGACCTTTTTAGCCATTGCTGAGGCTATTTCTTCACTCCCTCTTTGAGTTTGACATGCCTTGTCAGCTTTTTGATCATTTTAGGATGGTTTTCGGATTTGGACCTGTCTTTTTGGTTAGCTGCAATATGAACACTAAAGCACTTATTTAGTCCTCTCAAGGGTCTTTCAAGGCTCGTGTTTAGGGGTAAAAAATGGTATTTTTCACTACTTATCACTTCCCAAATTCTACATTGAAGCCATCATCTACTCTTCAAATTAAGAGGACTTGGGCTGTTGTGGGGGCAGAGTGAACTGGTTAGACTGTGGGGCATGTAAGAGGAAATTTTACCTTGGTGGGTAACCTTGAGCAAACTGGTGTTGAGGTCTGTAGGGAGTTACCATTTGCTGCTGCTGGGGTTGAGGATATGAGTCTTGTCTCCACCTCAGATTTTGGTGGTTCCTCCAAGAATACCCAACAGGATGCTGCCTAAAGGTTTGAGCTGCATTTGCATGCTCCATAATAAACTTTGGAAATTGGTTGGCGGATGGACAATCATGAATAGAATGTGTGGGGGATTGGCATATTAGACATGCCTCCAACTGTGCAACCATCCGAGGCCTCATCACCTTCATCAATTTATCAAACTTCGAGCTTAGGTTGTCCACCTACCTCTCCAGATGACCTTGCACCTTCAATTCATATATTCCACCTCTAGGGATGGCCTCTTCCACTATCTTAATTGGAATCTGACTGTCATTGAATGATAGAGACTCCTGCTGCATGGAATTCTCCCCTATTATGTCAAACAACTGTCAAGCTTCCTCAGCTGTCTTATGGAGGTACCACCACAGGAAGCATCCACCATATCCCTGCTCTTGGCATTAATTCTTTGATAAAACACTGGGACAAATTATCACATTAGGATTTGGTGGTGGGGGCATTATTTTAACATCTCCTGGAATCTTTCCCAAGCTTCATTAAAATTCTCAGTTGAGGACTGAGTGAATGACAAAATTTTTGTCCTCATTTGGTCATAGGGAAAAACTTTGCCAGGAACTTGGTTTGAAGGTCACTCCATGACTGTATGCTGTTGACTGGGAGCTTTGATAGCCACGTGCTGGCTTTGTCCTTTAATGAAAAAGGAAAAAGCCTCAATTTAGTGGCCTAAAGTCCTAAGCCAGTAATGTTGAAGGTAGTGTAAAGTGCTAAAAATTGGTCAATATGCTTGTAGGGATCTTCTTTACTCAGCCCATGAAATGAAGGCAACATACTGATGGTGGAGGATTTAATTTCATAGTTCCCCTCAACAGAGAGAAACTGAATGCAGAAGGGGGATGTGTACTCCCCAGGTGCATTGTAGTCTTTCAATGTCTTCTGCCTCTCAGCCATGGTAGCTGGTTCAATCTCGATTGCAGGGCTTTGTGTGGTGTGTCTAGGTCTAAGGATCCTTTCCACCTCTGGATTTGGGGGTTCCAAGTAAGGGTTTAAGGACCTTCTATCGAGCATACACTCGCCAACAGTAATGAAAATGATTACAAGCACACAGAAAGAATTTCAAACAAAAAAAAAAGTAATAACTACACAGGTTTACACTAAACAAAATAACAGGGGATTCAACATAAATAGCATGAGATTTAGGGGAAAGAAAATGCAAACAGAGCTAGCTACACTCCACTTGCAGCTCTAGCTTTTCCATTCTTCTGCTGTCCATTTCTGTAAAATTCCAGAAAGAATCAATAGTACTTTAATTCTAAATTAAACATAACTACAAAGAATTTGTTAGTCTACTAAAAAGAATTTCTAAGTTATAGCACAACTCAGGTCTACTAAAAAGATCAATATCTTTAGCAGCGGCGTCAAAAACTTGTTAGAGTTTTTTCAAATGCTTGCTGCTAACTTTATTTTAAAACAGTGATAAGAATGTGTTAGTAAAAATAATTCAAAAGTGGATTGAAAAATACAAAATAACAAGTCTAAAAATACACAGTCCTGCAAGATATTGGGTCCATTGTAGCAACTTTTGATGAGTAAGAGTTTGTCCCACAGAAAAAATGATCTAGAACCCAAAATGGGCTATAATAGTAGGCTTCCAGATCTGGCTACAGATCTGACAATCCTAAACAAAGGGAGTTGGGTGTCACGACTACACTAAATTAATCCTGAAAACAGAGAAATAGAATGTAGCCCTATCCTAAAGAAAAGGTTTAGAAGAAGATAGTGGTAGTGTGTGCCAAAATAAAATACAAAAATTATGAGAAGTAAGCAGGTTGAGCTAGAGTTAATGACACAGTAATATAACTCAGATTTAGTCTGTCTCTGTAGTGCTCCTTGCTGAGACATCATTAATAACCTCAACAAGGTATAAGCTCCCAATTTAACCCATGCCATTTGGGGCGCTCTTAGGGCTATACTCTGTCCATTATAATGGTCACAGGGTATTCGATAGAGTCTGTCAAATCTCATTAGTTAAACCAGAAATTTGCTAGTCTAATCTAGAAGAGTGGACTGATCATTTTCACAGCCACTAGACCAGCTCTAGCCATGAATACTATTGCAGTACTATGTAATGCCAGTGCTACAAGCTCCCCAGATTTGCGCACAGACCTGGCTGACATCTATAGGTATTCCAACCTATAAGATCCTAAGTGCTCTGCTAAGGCTTACTGCTCACTAGTGCCTACAAAAAAGACCATGCAACAGGTTGAATAAGGCCTTTAGCTCAGCTGGTCATTGCTACAAACAGCCTGCAATGACTCAGCCTCAAACTGTAATTACTACCAGAGATCAGATCTAACATCTGATATCGATTAGGTAGAACAGAGGGGAGCCAGTTACTGTACAAACCTCCTCATATGGCTCTAGAAGTTCATGTGCAGGGGAGAAGAATCCTTCTCAAACATGTTGATGGATACAACCTTAGGGCTATACTCTGTCAACTTGAATGGTCACAGGATATCCCATTGGTTTGTCTATCCCACAGAGGCATGAGAGAGAACATGAAAACTGTTGCAACCACCATAGTCTACAGTCCTCCGAGCTCCTTGGATCTCACTACAGATCCAACATTGCTTTCCATGTATCTTTCAAACCAAGAGAAATTAGAGGGTAAATAATAGACATACTAGAAACTGAATGGGCTAGTCCCAAATACATATATCCTATAGACATCTAAAGAAACCATAAGATCTATAGATTTGATTAAGCATTAAAATAGCAGTTAATTGATAACAGCAAAACTTACACTGAACTATTTCCTGGCTACAACCCATACACAACTGCTCATCTAAGATCCCAATGTATACAAAAATCTATTACAAGACTGAAATAAAGCTAGACCTAGCTGCTTACAGGGGAATTAGCCAGCAAGTGCTGAGCTAAGAGAGAAGAGAAAGAGGAAAAAGAGGTGATCAAACCCTAACCCTAGCCTGCTAGAGCTCTCAGCCGGCAGAGGATGAAAGAAAGATCAAAATAATAAGCTCTAAGTACAGCTTATATACTCTATCAAAATGCCCTTGGCTCTAAAGAGATTAACCCTTATTTTTCTAGCAGACATGGCACTATTACAACTCTTAAATGCCTCGAGATGTACACTTTAAAATTTGCACCTCAGGAAGTGTGCCCTAGCCTTGGGAAATTCCCAAAAGGTCCCTGAGTTAAAACTGAGAAGTGGAGAGCCTGCGCTTCACGGAGCTGGTACCTATTTTAGTTCACTCGCACAGTTGCTTCACTTTCGCGGAGCTGACTTTGGCTGATAGGAAGGGCTCATTCGCGCAGTAAATCTTTAGTGAATCATGCAGATGACTCATGAGTCACAGTGCTATCACGGAGATGATCTAGAGAGCCAGGGTGTTTCGCGCAGTAGAGCTTTAGGAGCTCTCTCTCGCTAAGTACTTGCGTAGGTGGGCTCCTGCGCTCACGTTGTACCTTGTAAGGCTCCAGAGTGTGTGAGATCTGTGCGAAGGGGAATTCTAGGCATCTCTCTCTTCCAGGGCCACGTGAGAACTCCGCGAGGTAACTTTTTATTCCTTATGCATATGGGCTTGCTGTGTTCCTCGCACGGCTGCTTTGAGGCTTGAGCTCTGCGACCATGATTTCTGAAGGTTTTACATTGCTAGATCTTCGCGATGTCTTTATAGCTATCTTCTTGACTGCGTAGCATATTTGTGCGAGAACTTCTTCCACTACATCTTTAGCTTCGTGAGGAAGCTCCTCAACTCTGTGAGGTTTGTTTCTTGACATTGCTGCACTACACTTGCTACTATTGCAGCATCCTCCTTTCTCAGCTAACTTCAGTCATCTGCTAGACTTTAGGTCAATGATGACCAGCAACAGTGAGTCACCATGGTGAGTACTACCAAGGTGTTCCATTAGGCTTTGGCTCAGCTGCCATCTTTGCTTGTATTCTCTCTCTCTTTTGGGCCAAAAGGTAAGAAGTTTATATTAAGTTGCACATTTTATTACTAACTGTAAAACATACTTAACAAATAATTATTAGTGGGCTTCAAGGTCCATCAAAGGCTAAGTTTAGAGGTGAAAAGTGATACTTTTCAGTGAATAACAAATGTGTGCATAGAGATCAGGGCCTCAGGATGTGTACCCTAGACTTGGGAAAATCCCCAAAAGGTCCCTGAGTATGGAATGAGAAATGAAGAGCCCGAGCTTCGCAGGGTTGGAGTTCATTCTTTCATGAATTTGCATAGTTTACAGAGTGCTCGCGAGGTGAAATTTGGCTTGGAAGGCTTATTGCTCACGTAGAAGGATTTGACTTGTCGCACAACTGCTTTGCTCTGAAATGTGCTTGTGAGGAAGAATTTGTAATGGTTTATCTTAGCTCGCGCAGTGGAGCTTCAGGTAATTCTTGTTACAAGGGTCTTGCGTAGAAGAATTAGGATCTTTCTCGGGTCCTTGTGTAGTGAGCAGCACAGCTCGTGCAGTGAAGGTTTATGCTTTGACGCGCACGAGAGGTATGTGAGAGAAATATTGGAGCTCTCTTTCCTCTTGAACTATGCAAGAGTTGCACGAGTTTGCTTAAGCCTTTTGTGCAAATTGGTCTCATGAGACTACGCGCGTGGCAAATATGAGACTTGATCCCTGCGAGAGCTTCACGAGTCGACTTTCTGAAGGTTTTAGTGAGCAGGTGCTTCGCGAGGTGTTGGAGTGTTTACGGCCAATTGAAGCGCGTGACTACTGCGCGAAGCAATTCTCTGAGGTCAATCCTTCACTGAGCGCACGAGTTCCTCGTGAGTTCACTTTGTGCTACAGGTATTGACTTTGCGAGGTAGCTACTGCAGATTTAAATAGCACAAGGCAGCACTCCTGACTACGCGAGACAACACTTCTGCTCCTCTGCTGCAATGCAGATGCTGCTGTTGCAGCTTTCTCCACTCATATCCATTCTTTTCTCATCTGCTAAACTTCTTAGGTCCACCTTGGCATGCAAAATAGTCACCATGGAGTGTACCACCATCGTGTTCCATCTGTCCTTGCATCAGCTTCACATCTTAGCATGCAGTCTCTCTCTTTTTGGATTCAAACACTTAAACTTTATACTAAGCTGTAGCTGTTATTATTAACTATAAAAAATACTAAATAGAGGATTATTGGACAGCTATAAGGTGTAGTAAAGGCTAGGTTAAGAGGTGAAAAGTGGTATTTTTCAGTGAATAACAACCACCACAGGACTCTACTGACGTTTGAGGATGAAATCTCAGATGAACCCGGGATCAACATGATGGAGGCTAACTCCAAAGCACCCTATCAGTCACCCCCCTCCATCGAAACAGGTAAAGGAGTGACATCCCAGGTATGCAATTGGGCGTCTCTGCTCCAAACTCTAGAAGCGATAGGTGGCCTGAAATTTGGCACCAGTTTTTCAAAAAAAAATAACCTATAAAAAGTGAGATAAGCCCTTGGCAGGTGATACTGTGTATATATAAAGACTCGCTTTTCTAGGGGCCCATTTCCGAAGAAAATAAAAATCCTAAAAACATAGAAAAAATACAAAACCCAAAAACATTGTCTTTTAAAATTCTGAATAAAGTTAAAGAAAATGATGCCTTAATCAAAAAGCCCCTCCCATGTGAAATCGGCCCCTTTCCTGTCGAAATACAAGAAGAGGCAGGAATCACGAGTCTGGATGAGGAAATCCCTATGAAGGAGCTCCCCAATGAGCTCCTTGAAAGGTTTGCTGACTTTGAGCATGACTCTACCCCGATTGTGGAAGAAACTGAGGACGTCAATCTAGGATCTGAGGAGCTTCCTCGAATTACAAAGATCAGAATGTCGTTGTCTCATGAAGAAAGATAAAGCATGATCAATTTCCTTCGATCATATCAAGATGTTTTTGCCTGATTGTATGAGAACATGCCTGGTTTGGACACCGATTTAGTTGAGCATGAGTTGCCGCTCTACCCTGAGATGAAGCCGATCAAGCAGAAGCTGAGACGTCTCCGACTCGAGTGGATGCTGAAAGTCAAAGATGAGGTTGTTAAGCAATATGGCGTGGGATTTCTAATGGTCTCTAAGTACCCTCAGTGGTTAGCCAACATTGTTTCAGGACTGAAGAAGGATGGAAAAGTCTGCATGTGCATTAATTTCAGAAACTTGAATAGGGTGAGCCCGAAGGACGATTTCCCGTTGCCACATATCGACATCTTGGTCGATAACACTGCTAAGCCCGGGATGCTTTCATTCATGGACAGATTCTTGGGATATAATCAGATCAAGATGGCAGAGGTTGACTGAGAGAAGATAGTGTTTATCACTCCATTGGAAACATTCTGCTATCGAGTCATGCCATTTGAGCTGAAGAATGCCGGTGTAACATACTAGAGAGCCATGACTGCACTGTTTCTCACAATGATGCACCGAGAAATTGAGGTGTATGCCAATGATATGATAGCCAAGTCACCAGAGCGAAGCGATCACTTGATAAACCTCTAGAAGTTATTTAAGAGGTTCAGAAAGTACAGGTTACCTCTGAATCCATAGATGTGCGCATTTGACACTATGTTCAAAAAATTATTAGGATTCATCATCAACAGGAGAGGTATCAAAATCGACCCAGTCAAGGTAAAATCCATCACGGAAATTCCACCATCGTCTACTAAGAAAGAGGTTAGAGGGTTCTTTGGCAGGATACAGTATATTAGTCGGTTCATTACACAACTCACTCCAATCTGCACTTCGATTTTCAAGTTACTTAGAAAAAATTCGTTCGTTGAATGGAACGACGACTGTAAAGCAGCATTCAACAAGATCAAGGGTTACCTTCTCAACCCACCAATTTTGGTATCACCCGAGCCGGGGAGGCCACTCTTAATGTACCTCTCCATGATGGAAGTTTCGATGGGATGTATCCTAGGGTAGCATGATGAAACAGGAATACGAGAGCAAACCATCTACTTTCTCAACAAGAAGTTCATTGACTATGAGACGCACTAATCTCATCTTGAGAAATCATGTGTAGCTCTCGTATGGGCTACATAGAGGCTCCGCCATTACTTGCTATCCTAAACTGTTCTACTCCTAGCCTGAATGGACCTGTTGAAATACTTGTTTGAAAAGCTAGCTCTCACCGAACGAATTGCATGGTGGCAGCTTTTATTGTCTAAGTTTGACATCATGTATGTCACTTAGAAGTCGATCAAGGGGCAAGCACTCGTTGATCATCTTTTCGATAATCCGTTGCCAGATTATGAGCCTTTGAGAATCGAGTTTTATGACGAAGACATCCTATTCATGACGGAGGATGATGCAAAAGAAGCAGAGGAACCTTGGGTAATGCACTTCGACGAGGCAACAAACGCCGAGGGTCAGGGAGTTGGCGCTATTCTAATTTTGTCGAAAGGATCACATGTACCAGTTTCCATCAAGCTCAACTTCCCATGCACGAATAACATGGCTGAGTATGAAGCATGTGCAGTCGCCTTACAGGCAACTCTTGATCTGAATGTAACTCACCTCCGAATATTTGGCAATTTTCAATTGATCATATGCCAGACGAATGAGGATTGGTAGATGAAGGATGATAAACTGATCCCCTACCATGAGCATCTCGAGGATTTAATAGCTTGCTTCAAGGATATGACATTCTCGTATATCCCAAACATAAGGAATCACTTTGCTGATGCATTAGCAACTTTGGCATCAATGGTAGAAATCCTGTATGGTGTCGAGATGAAATCGATCATGATTGAACGAAGGAACGAGCCGGCCTTCTGCCTACAAATTGAGGAATCTATAAAGCCTAGTATTGAGCCACCATGGTTCTCAGATATTAATAATTTCCTCGAGACTCGAACTTTTCCTAAGGATACATCCAAAACAGATCGGCGAACCTTTTAACGTTTAGCAACAAGCTACGTCATCTGCGGTGAAGACCTTTACAAGCGGTCTTACAATAATATTTTGCTCAGGTGCCTTACTAAGAGCGAAGCAATCAATATTATTAAGGAGATCCACGAGGGAGTATGTGGAGCCCATGTCAATGGGCACATGCTTGCAAAGAAGCTCCTACGGTAAGGATACTTTTGGACCACTATAGAATCAGATTGCTGTAAACACGTTCAAAAATGCTACAAGTGTCAGGAAGACTCTAGTCTCATACACGCTCCTGCCATCGATCTACATTGAATGACCACTCCTTGGCCCTTCGCCACCTGGGGCCTTGACATTGTTGGAATGATTAATCTGAAAGCCTCAAACGGACATTGGTTCATCCTGGTCGCTATCGAATACTTCACCAAATGGGTAGAGGCAGCATCCTACGCCAACATCACGACCCAGCACATTGAGAAATTCATCAAGAACAACATTGTGTGTCGGTTCGGCGTACCCAAGGATATCATCATGGACAATGACACGAACTTCACAAACAAGCGCATCAAAGCCTTCTGCGAGCTGTACAAGATCAAGCACCACCGCTCATCGCCTTACCGATCGCAAACCAATAGAGTCGTGGAAGCTGCAAATAAAATGGTCATCTACATCCTTGAGAAGATGGTCGTCACTTACCGAGACTGGAGTGAAATGTTACCATTCACATTATGGGCCTACAGAACATCGATCTGTACCATTTCAGGGGCAACACCATTCTCCCTGGTATATGGAATCGAGGTTGTCCTACCTGTAGAAGGTGAAGTACCCTCGCTCAGAATCCTCCTTGAATCAGACTTACCCGAAGCAGAAAGTGAGAGATCTCGCTTTGATCAGTTAAACTTACTGGACGAGAAAAGGCTCCTAGCCTTATGTCATACCCAAGTTTACCAGGGGCGAATCGCACGCGCTTACAATAAACATTTCCACGGTTGAGATCTGAAGGTAGGAGACACTGTGTTGAAGAAGATCTTCCCATCCCTCTACGCTGATCCGAGAGAGAAATTCAAGCCTAATTGGGAGGGACCTTACGTCAACAAGGAAGCACTTCTTGGATACGCCATCCGCCTCGCCACCATGGACGAAGATTATTTTCCTTAGCCCATCAATGGTGGATATGTCCGACAGTTCTACTCTTAGTCGCTCGCAACAAGGTAAGTATTGATGAGACCGATACGTGACTGCTTAAGAACCACACAAAAGAGGCCATCATTCAGAACCCAGTAGCCAAAAAACATCCCTAAAAAATGATATCCTTTACTATACCATTTGAGCCATGGCCTTTATTTCAATAAATCTCTCCCCGAAGAAAAAAAAGAGAGTGTGTATATACCAAGAAAAAAGAGGAGATGGAAATACTATAAAAAAAAAGAAAAAGAAGAAGATCTGAAGAGCAAAACATAAAAAAAAAAGAAGATTGCCAAAAATAAAGCAAAAGAACAAAAATAGAAAAAAAAAAGAAATTGAAAAATCATGGGACATGTACAGTAAAAATACCCAAAGGAAGAGTAGTATTGTGGCAAACTGGAACCATAGCAAGAAAACCTTTTCTAACCCCGCATACGTTCAAAATTCCTAACCTTAAAGCCCCCTTTAAAGGTTCACAAGCAGTCACAGTATCTATTAAGTCAACACAAGCCGATTTACGAGACGACATCAAAACTCCATCTAGCCGGCTATGACGAAACCGATGTCCATGACGTGGCCTTTTAAAAGAAAAAAAAGAAGAAAGAAAAATAATAAAATTAAAATATACAAGCTCAAAGCAAGATGGACGTGGTGAAAACCCGAAAGGGCGTTACGGGTAAAAAGAGAGAGTTTGTGCAAACCAGGTGAAAACCCGAAAGGGCAGCTGGGTTAAGAGAGCAAAACCCATGGACATGGTGAAAACCCGAAAGGGCGCCACAGGTAAAAAGAGGGCGATAATGGGCATGGCGAACCCACCTTGGGCGTTGTGAGTAAAAAAGGGATAAAAAAGAAAATTATTTGAAAAAAGAAAAGAATGATGATGAAATATTTGAATCCTTGGCTCACCCTCTCCTGCTACCCAATTTCCAACTGGGCCGCTCAGGTTAGCTCAAATAGGGCCCCAACCGGAAATGTCTTTGTAAAATCACTTTGTCAAATGTATGAACCGAGGTAAGGAGAAAAAGGTTAATTTAATTCAAAGGGATAGATTTTCTGGCCTTGGTAAAACTGCTGAAACTCACTCAGATCCAACCACGTAAGTGGGTTCGACCATGCTAAAAAGGGGGACCCAAGATCCCACCCCATGATTATTAAAGGCATCAAATAAAAAAAGGAACAAATAAAGGAAAGAGAGGGTGGGAAGGCCATTTTGTCAAAGATAATAGATTTCCCTTTCCCATTTTCATGCCCACACTATGTGCACCACCACAGGGCGGGAAGGCCATTTTGGCAAAGATAATAGATTTTCCTTTCTCATTTTCATGCCCACAGTATGTGCACCACCACAGGGCGGGAAGGCCATTTTGTCAAAGATAATAGATTTCCCTTTCCCATTTTCATGCCCACACTATGTGCACTACCACAGGGTGGGAAGGCCATTTTGCCAAAGATAATAGATTTTCCTTTCACATTTTTACGCCCATGCTGTGCACCTTCTATCTCAAAAAGGACCCATCTATCAAAAAGAACAAAAACGATTTTTGCTAATTTGATAGATTTCCCTTTTCATTTACAAACTGTATACTACTTACACCACATCCCAAAAAATAATCGATGAGATGTATGGCTTTCTTTCCTTTCCTTTTTACAAAAACATAGAAAAAGCAAAAACATAAACAAAATCTAAATACCTAAAAAATGTGTGTATCTGAATAAGGGGTTTCTTATGCCCCTTTCTCTAAGTCTGATATGTGCAAAAAGATATGTGCAGGAGGGAATCAACGGCCCAGGTCAAGCTTTAAGGCACGAATCTCGGCACGAAAATCATCCTCCCGAACAGGTCTCTCTATCATCTAGCAGCCATGAAGGCTCTATACCGCTTCCGGGAAGCATCGGTAGCCCCAAGAGCATCATTCAAGGCTCCTTCCGAACGAATGACCTCGCACTCAGCTGTACCAGCTCTGGCCTCCACCACCTCTACTCTAACCTTATATTTTTCCAATAGCTCTTGCAGGATCCTCTTCTCATCAGTCAGCAGCTCAATGCGGGCCCGAAGCACCGACTCATTCTTTAGCGAAGAACCTCCCAAATTGCTGCACTCTGCCTGATCCAGATGATCAGTAGCTGGCTGCTCAACCAATAGCCAAGCCTCATACTCTGGGGAGGATTGGACTGAATCTCCCTGCTCCAAATCACACATGAGTGTCAACTGACGCGTCTCTCAAAGAGTAGTTATCTTATCCATATCCCCAGAAGACCCCCGAGAAAATATCAAATCACATAAAAGGGGTTTTGCCTCACAAGGCACATGCTGAGAACAGCCTAACTGACGCAACACCCGAAATGGGAAGTAGAAGGTACTGCCAGTCAGTCCGAGGAGGGTAATGCCCTCATGGTCTCTAGAACAAACCACTGGGAAGGTCTGATCTAACCAAGGGAGTCTCCATACTAGCTCCGCATCAATGAGCCAAAGCTTCAACTCTGATATATCTCCATATGGAAGCATGAGCATCGGGCCACCTCACCATGAATGATGTAGAAGCATGGCACGGGTCCCAAAAGGGCAAGATGCTCCCCTAACCACACCTGGAGCAGAAGCGGACATCCCCTAACGCACCCCACGTTGCCCAAAGCAAAGGCATCAAGGAAATGGTAGAGTTCGGCTAAGACCAGATGCATCACTGACCGGCCCCCCTCCAATTCTGATAAGACATCGCAGAGAGAAAGAGAGAAGCTCTCTCCCCCAATGAAGAAAAGAACTTCAGAGATGAGACCAAGAGAAAAGGCCTTCACATTGAACACATTCTGGACTGGCAATTTTTGAAGGCTTTCATCACCAAAAAGTTCTTTTAGGAATTTTATTGAACACCTGGTGGGCCCTCCAATGAGACTTTTCTCATATTCAGATTTCTTCAAACCTAGAGTGAGGTGGATGGCTTTGGCATAGTCTGGCATTGGAAGTACTCTTGCAAGGCCTCTGTGGAGCTTCAAGCCTGACAAATTAAAGAGCTCTTCAAGTGTGGGAGATAGCTTAAGTTTCCCAAAACGGAACACATGGTCCTTTACATCCCAAAAAGAGGTCGTCGCATGAAGTAGGTCCCACCATGGAGGAACCTCAAGGAAAGACGAGAGGCGTGACAATCCAAGCCGATCCAGATCAATGAGCTCACTATCATTCAGGCTCTCAAGCCAATTTTTGAGAAAATTAGGCCCCAAGCCCAAAGAGGGGAGTAAATTGGTTCCAGACCCTCCATGTAAGGGAGGGTTGGAAAGCGGGTCCATTGACATACAAAGATTTTCCAAGGATATAAAATTCCATGTAGGACAATGGACCCACCCTTGGGAAAGCAAGGAGAGAAAAAGGCAGCAAAAAATAGCAAGTCAAATTAAAAAGAGAAGGAAAATGGGCTTTCTTTGGCTTAAAAGGGCCCATTGCCCCCAGGAAGCACTTGGTGCATGTATTACATGTGGCAGAGCATTTCTCCCAAGATTTGGCCTGGCACATGTAATACATGCGCCAGACCAATTTGGCCTCGTTACAATAAATGTGGGGTGTGGAGAGGGGAAGTTTTGGTCTTTGCTGGACCCCCCTAGCCAGCTCACCTGTGTTTCCTACTATGATCGTATAACACTTAAATATTTATGTGACACCCAATAAGCATTCATTTATTTGTGCAGGGAAAATCTACTTCAAAGATGGATAAAGAATTGAACAAAGCAGGTGGCCCAGGAGGCCCTCCTTTGGCCAAAAGAAAACCCATCCTGCAAACAATCAGATATACTACAAGGGAAAAAGAGCATACGATAAAACGAAAGAGCACTAACATCCCATAAAACTGAAAAACCATTCAAATAAAAATAAGTGTCATATCATCTATTACAAATTGATCAAAATTCCTGAAATATGGCTCAGAAGGTCTAAAAAATTCAAATCCAAAGGCTAAGCCTAATCCTTGCTGGCACCCTTTGACTTCTTACGCCGGCGTGAAGAACTCTGATAAGTCCGCATATCCCCCACTCGGACCCACGCGTGAGCCAGCCGACTGAGCAAGGAGCGTGATTCCTTTCCACGAGCGCGTTACAAATCACACTCAAAGTCATAAATTAGGATCGATCAAAAGATACAAATGGCAAGGCAGTAATAAAAATCGGTCGGCATGACACTCACTATTTCTGTACCCTGGAGATCGGCAATGTTACGGTAGTATTCTGCCTGGTTCACCGCTGACTCGTAATTCTGCACCAAGGGGAAAGACATCAGATACAGGAAAAACATGCATATCTCTAAAAAGAAGTAATCAAACAAGCAACAGAGAGAAACTTACCCCGGGAACCAATTCAGGAGGTGGAACTCGAATCGCTTTGATAGAAATACGGGCCTGTTTATCCACATTGGCACATAGATTCGAAAGAAAATCATCATCGAGGTGCCTAAAGGTCCCCTGGACCTCAGCAGGCGAGCTACCGGAAGCACCCATGCCAGAGGAGTTTGAGGGGCCTGCTCCTGAAGCTGCAGCAGCACCCGCCACCCCATCATCATCATTGGAATCACCTCCTTGGTCAAACTATGAAAAAGATAGGGATTCACTTAGTGGAAACAAAAATTGAATTAAAGCCAGATGGGAACCGATCTAAAAGGAAAAAGAAAACTATCTGGTACCGCGGACCCCCAAAGGCCAAAAAGTTGACACTAGGGACGAAGCATGAGAGAAGGAATCGCTAGGGCAAGGACTCATACCACAACCGATAAACCTTAAGAGCAAGGAGGTCATTGATGGGGACCCCATGACGAAGAAACGAGGCAACAAGCTCCTTAATCATACCCACTGACGACATAGCATCTGCTGGAGGAGCTAGTGGCACGACTCGTTGGCCTCAGTGTTGATGAACCACCTGCTCTCCCAAGTAGTAGGCCCTGGCCCATGCCCCATAGAAGAATATGATATGACGATCAACATAAAAGCGTGACGGGCCCATAACAGCCCGGTCCCAAAAGGGAGAGCCGATATAAGGGTCATGGATAACCTGTCCCGACAAAGGGAGCACCCCATCAGATAAACAAATAGCATGACTAAAGAAAACTCTAAGAAAGCAAGAAGGAGAAATAGTGATACCTGCTCCGGGATCATCAGGTCAAACTGGGATCTCAGGCCCATCTCTAAATGTTTCATGCCGACATCCTTGCGGCGAAGCTTGTTCCAATGACTCAGGAGCGGGTAGGTATATTCCTCAGAGTGAAGAAGGGGGCGGCCTAGCTGGAAGTGCAGATACCCCCAAGCCTGAAAGGAGCGATTTGCATACAGGAAGTGTCAGAAGAAAGAAATGACCAGCCAAATAAGCCAAGGAAAGCAAAAGAGTCAGTAGTTACCTCTAAGGCAGGCCAAAAGCCAACCACGGACTTCACTTCCCCAGTTGATACTCAAACTAGGCTAGATATCAACATGGCGTATCTGGCTCCACCCCAGTCATATCAGTGCACCTCGTCCCAATTGCCCATACTGCTCAGCAAGGACAAGGAGACCCGCCCGCCACTGGCATTCGTATAGAGGTTCGTGCCCAACAGTATGAGGAGCGCGATGTGAGCCAACATCAAAGCTCGCACGGGCTCAATGACGATGTCCGTGTCCGGTTGCCCCAAATCTACCAGCTCATGTAAATCAAATTGATCTGACAACCACGACATTTTAACTTCAGAGCCGTGTAGAAATGATGAGGTGGGATAATTTCCGA
This sequence comes from Chloranthus sessilifolius, assembly GCA_021018995.1. Lineage (NCBI taxonomy): Eukaryota > Viridiplantae > Streptophyta > Magnoliopsida > Chloranthales > Chloranthaceae > Chloranthus > Chloranthus sessilifolius. The sequence goes on from CM037585.1 coordinate 94,718,217, forward strand.
TCAGTTGAATCACCTCGTCTTGACTAGGCACACGAAGATTAGCCACCGGTTGACCCCCTATCCTAATGCCCGTAGTCAACAGTGGTCAAGGTCATCTCTGTCGTAGCCATGTGAAATGTCATGGTCTCAGGACAGAAGCGCTCGATTAGGGCCTTCAGATAGGCCGCATCGGAACGCATAGCAAGACATGTTAGGATGTCTCCAAAACCGGCTTGGGCGAGAAAGAGCTTCACCACCGGAGGGAGGTAGAGATAAAATTGCTAGAAGTCTAACCAACCTCCCTTGAACATGATAGGAGGCAAATCCTGCATCAAAGTTAAGAGGTGTCAGATCTTGAAGGTATGGCAAAATCGCTAGGAAAAAGAGATAGAGAACAACAACGAAGCTTATCCCTTTACCTTTCCAGCAATACCGAAGTTTGAAATATGAATGTGCTGCTAATGGAGGAGGCCAGTACGGGCGGCCTCACCCTGCATCTCGTACCATGGACCTGCAGGACCATAAACCTCTTCTGGCCCCTTTTCCTGTTCTTCCTCCTGCACGTATTCTTCTTCGTTTGACATTCTAGGGCAAACACAAGCAATCATATCAGGGAAGATCAATAATAGGAAACCATAGTGCTATAGGCCAATGGAAGGTAAGTATGCTCTTTCTTTTCTTTTATGTTCAAAAAATAAAATGAAAAAAAGCAAAATTCTTTCTTTTATGTTCAAAAAATAAAAAATTCATTCTTTTATGTACAAAAAATATATATAACAAAAAAAAAAAAATCATTCGTTTATGTTCAAAAAAAAAAAAGAAGAAAACAAAAACAAAAAATCCTTTCTTTTATGTTCAAAAAAAAAAAAAAAAAACCTTTCTTTTATGTTCAAAATAAAAACAAAACCAAAAAAATCCCCCTTTCTTTTTTATGAAAAATTCCCCTTTCTTTTATGTTCAAAATAAAGCAAAATACAAAAAATCCTCTTTCTTTTTACAAAAATAAAAACAAATACAAAAAAAATCCTCTTTCTTTTATGTACAAAAATAAAAACAAAATACAAAAAAAAATCCTTTCTTTTATGTACAAAAATAAAAAAACAAAATACAAAAAAAAAACTAAAAAATCCTTTCTTTATGTACAAATATGAAAAAAAAATCCTTTCTTTATGTGCAAAACAAAAAATAAAAGAAAACAAAAACAAAAATAAAACAAATGGATGTATGCTCTAATCCAAAGCACATAAAAACGGGGAAAAATAAGGCATCGTATGTGGAATAAACATCAAACCCATCATCAATAATAATGCTTACAAGAAAAATAACCCATTTATCATCTAGAGATGCAAAGATCATAACCACATTGCAAGAAAATTCAAGAAAAATCAAGTAAAATGGGTTTAAAGTGGTTACCTTTAAGAAAAAATGGGTCCTTGATCTAGTGTAGAGCGGGTGCTTAATTAACGCGAGAGGGCACCAGTAATGAAGCACGCTAGGGATCAATGATAGGAAACCCTAGGAAGAGGTTTCGTTTCAGTTTAGAGAGGGGGAAAGAGGAATTTTTTTGAAAATGCACTTTTTGCTCGGGCTCGGGCATCTTTAAAATGCCCCCAGTTTATGCTTGGCGCATGTAATATATACGCCAGGCATAATCTGGTCCCTTTTTGGCCTGGCACATGTATTACATGCGCCAAGTTAATCCTGGCCTTGGTTTTGGCTAGGTGTGGTTTATGCACTCCCGGTTGGTCCCCTTTCTTATGTTTTGTTGTTCTGTTGATGCACACCCCCCTTAAAGGCATTTCAATCTTCATTTGACTTGCCCGGGAAGCTGTGATAGAATAGGTGGATCGAGATTAGTGAGTATGCTCAAAGAATCTCGATCATAGATAGGATAAACTTAAAAACCAAAAAATTAACATTAAATGATAGCTTGAAAAATAAAAAAGAATTCACATAAAAAAACCAAAAAATTAACATAAAATGATAGCTTATAAAAATAAAAAAATTCACATAAAACGATAACTTGAAAAACCAAAAAATCACAGCTTAAAAACTAAAAAAATCACATAAGATGATAGCTTATAAAAATCAAAAAATCTTTCACAAAAAATGATAGAAAATAACATAAAAATTAAAAAATCTCTCACATAAAATGATAGAAAATAACAAAAAGTCTGCATAAAATGAAAAAGCAGCACACACTCCAAAAAAGCGTTGTGACATCTATTCTCTCCGCTCGAGAAGTCATGCTAAATTAACTTCGAGATCAATGGGTCTGCCCAAAGACCTCGAATTCTACTTCGCACATGGGCACCCATGACCGATCAGAAGCCTCACATGATTAGACACAAGCTGTGGACCTTTGCGTATTTGCTTCGCGCCTATCTTTAAGTGTGGGTCGATCACCCTCTTACTTACGAAGCTGTTATATTCATAATAAAACTCGAACATCAAACACCTTTAAATCATCTCTAGAAGCAGATGGTTTTTCCCAGAATATTGGGCTTTCACAACTCGCTCCATCTCGATTATGCCCAGTAATGTCGCTACGCGCTTGGGGACCGATTACCTTGAGAAACAAACATTTTTCTCGATATACAAGGCTTTCATTTTCTCACCATGTTACTCGCCTGATGTTTGAGTTTCGTTTCTAAATACAGCGGTGTAGACACCCCCATTTTGCCCTCTCGGAAGATACAAATCTATTCGGTCAACCATTGACCTTGCTCGTGACTTTTTCTAAACGGATTTAGCTTCTCTGGAAATTTCACAACCCTAATGTGGGGACCATATGCTAAAACAATAGTATATGGCTGAACACAGGCTGAAATAATAGCTCTATGGCTTAGACCCCTTGACCTTAATGTGGGAACCATATGCTGAAATAATAGTATATGGCTGAACACAGGCTGAAACAATAGCTCTGTGGCTTAGGCCCCACAACCCTAACGTGAGAACCATACGTTAAAACAATAGTATATGACTGAACACAAGATGAAACAATTGCTCTATTGCTCAGACCCCTTTAACCCTAATGTGGGAACCATGCATTGAAACAATAGTACATGACTGAACATAGGCTAAAACAATAGCTCTGTGGCTCAAATCTTAACGTAGGGAGACAATATACTGAAATAATAGTATATAGTCAAAATGCAGACTGAAACAATAGTCTGGCATTTTAGACCCGACCTGGACCCGAACAACCTCGAATTACATGCCTAAAACCATGCATGCAATTTGATTGCACGCAAACCCATAAATGTGCAATCAGTCCCTTTTTAGACCAAACTTCCTTTCTTTAGACCACCTCGAGACTCGATTATGCGCTCCACATGGCACGCATGATCGGATTGAGTGCTCCATCACAGGCGCGTAATTGGTCTACGCTCGACCTAGTCTTACAGTCCTTGACCTCCAAGATTCCACGATTAAGTGCTTAGAATGAAGTACTTAATCAGATTGCACACTCCAAACAAGGCGTTCAATTAGTCCTAATGTGATTAGAACTAGGGAACTCATCTAAGCGAGTCAATTGGTCGCTCACTGAGTCAGTGACTGACTCAAAGCGAATAAGCGCCGGTTAACAGGCGCGCAATTCAGTTAAACGCCTGAAACAGGGCGGGTAATTAGAAAAAAACCTATAAAAGACTTTTTTTAATTTCGCCCCAAAAGGAGGGCACACACAAAACAGAGCGAATACAGAGAGAAACACAACAACGACTTCGAGATTGGAGTTTCAAGCCCCACGCATCCAAGCTTCGAATTTTGAGATTCCTCTCTATAGCCTCGAGCTTAGGTAAAATTTAACTTTTAGTTTCCGACTCTAGTTTTTAGTTCTTAGATTTAGTTTTTTTTTATAGTTTTAACTATTAGCATTAAATTTTCAGTCTTAGACCGTAGCACCCTTTTTTTTAGACCACAATTTTTAATATCTGGTTCTAGTTCTTAGTTTCTAGAACCAGTCCTTAATCAGGCTACCTGATCGCCGACCCTAAACATTAATTTTGTCTTGAAATATCAATCTTCAGTCCTATTATTAATCTCTAGTTCTAGTTCTTAGTTTCTAGAACTAGTCCTTAATCACACAGTCTGATTTTCTGATTTCAGTCCCGAATACAGTCCTTAGATTTTAAATTTTAGTTTAATTCCTTAATTTAAGATTTCTAAAATTCCTACTTGTAGTTCAGTTCTTAATTTCTAGTTTCAATATTAAATTCATAATTATAACAAAAAATTATCAACTTCAAAAAATAAAAAAAGTACTATCTTATAATTCAAAATTTAATTTGCTTTAATCTCAGCCACCCGATTTGCCCAAGGGAGCTTACGGAGGGTACTCGGGAACGAGGCCAATCCTCCTTAGCATAGCGAGCCCAAAACTTCTTTTCTTCAATTATTTTAGTAAAATTAGTTCCTTTGTTTTAATTAAAATTTCAGTAAAATTAGTATAATTGCTTTACATAGAATTTCAGTAAAATTAGTAAAATTAGCATATTTGCTTTGATTAGAATTTTAGTACAATTAGTATACTTGCTTTAATTAGAGTTTCACTAGAATTTTCATTCCTAGCACGATTAGGAAACTAATTAATTAGACTTCTAATAAGATTAAAACATTTAAACTAATTAGATTTCTAATAAGATTAGAACATTTGAATTAATTTAACTCCTAGTAGGATTAGGAAACTTAATTAATTAGACTTTTAATAGGATTAAAATATTAAATCAATTAAACTTCTAGTAGCATTAAGAGACCTTTTAAAATCACAGTAGAATTAGGACACCTAATCACAATAGAATTCTAATAAAGGTAGGACGCTCAAAAGTAATTAGATTCTAAACTAGTTAGACTTCTAATAGTATTAGAATATTTAAACAAAGTAGACTCACATTAGGATTAGGATACTAGAATATTAGATTAATTCACCTCAATAGGTCCGCACAGTTAGACTCATAATAGAATTAGGAAACTAAAGCCAATTAGAATTACAATAATAAGGAAAGATGAAAACTAAACTATCTAAACCTCAAAGAAGAGCCAGTGCTGTTGACGTTGGCAGCCTAATGATTTAATAAAGAAGTAACCAACACACGCTCTAAAGCGTGATCATTTATGTGTTGCGGCATCATTAAATATCTACAACTAGCTATTGCAACAAACTAGGAATCTTCCTAGAATCCTCCTTTATTTTCAACATTCAAAACATCGCATTGCTAGAGTCCACTCAGGACATAATTGGGCCACTGATTCACGGGGATCGAAAGGAACCCAGAAAAAGCATGCACCAACAAGTAGACCCGTCAGTAATGCCTTGGGCCTCTTGTTAATACCTGAAAAATACCACTTTTCAACCATTAACTTAGCCTTTGATTAGACCCTTAGCCATCTAATAAATGCTTGTTAAGTGTTTTCTGTAGGTAATAAACAGCAAGGCAATAAGGCCATGAATCCTGCTAAGGAGCCTATTTTGGCACCAGAAGTCCCTCAGAAGAATGAACCATGAATCCAGACCATAGAAGAGCCTCACCAGGTTGACAAGGCTCCAGAGGATTCAGAAAAATACACTTCGCGCAGTCCTCGCGAAGTCCCAAGACTTCACAAACAAGTTCTCGCGCAGTAGAGTGACAGAAGAGCTTTAGAAGCCTTGAGTCGCGCAGCTCTCGCAAAGTTTAGAAGTTAAAGGTCACGCAGCTCCCGCGCAGTTTAAGAAGACCCCTCTCACCCTCGCGCGGTTCGCTCGAGCAATGAGGAGAGCTTCAGAATCTGCCTCATGAATTGTCGCCAGCGCGATAGCATGGGATGCAAATATCAAGAGAACCTGTCGCGCAGTTCAGAAAAGCCTCAATGCCTTGCGAGGATCCTTGCAAAGATCAATTAAGAAGTGAACTTCTCATGCAGTTCTCGTGCTATTTAGAAAGAAAGCAGTTTCGCAAAAGCCAAAATTAGCCTCGCGAAGTGAAGTGGAAAGCTCGCATAGTTCCCGCGCTATTCACAAAGCATCAAGAAGCTGCAACCACACGACGTCTGAAGCTTTAATGTTAAACTCAACCCAGCTTGAAAATTGCGGCTACCCTTGCGACAAATGCAGAATCATTGCGACTGGCGAGACTCTGAACTCAACTTCCATCATTACTGTGAAGATTTTCAAATTTCAAAGTTAGAGCATGCACTCCCGCGCTCAAATCTTCATGCACGCGCCCTGAGGCATCCAAGGATCATTATTCGGCCATGTGGCATCGTTAAAATTAGGATTTCCTAACCCTAAATGTGCCGCCACACCACTGCTATATAAACCTAAGCCTGGTTTTGGTTTAGGGGGAAAAAGAAAGGAAAGAAAGAAGAAGGAGACTTGGAGTTAGAATTTAGGAGAGGAACTCCTATCTCAGATTTTGTAATTTTCTTTTTCGTTCTTGTTCTTCCTGTAACTGTAAGTAGTTTTCTTTTTCTTCTTTTTCTTCTCTCCATGGCTCAACACTTGCTGGCCATGCCTTTGTATGTCTAATGAGGTTAGATTAATGGAGTTTTTGTAATAGGATTTGTACTCTTATGGGATTTGTGTATTTGTGAGCTATTCTATGTAAGGCTGCTGCCTTGTGATCCGCCATTGCTTTGGCTGTGATTCAAAGCAATGGCAGACTGATTCTAAGGATCCACTCAGATCCAAGTGACCTGTGTGTCTGGGCTGTCATGGTCCTATATAGCCATAGCCCCACCACAGGACCCAGTAGATACGAAATTCTCATGGGAGCCTGAGCTGGTAGCCTTGTGACCATGGTGGTAGCAGTAATTAACTTATTTTGGCTTGGGCTCCATGAGGAGGATAGCCTCTGGGATAGTTTGTGACCATTTAAGTGGACAGGCTATAGCCATAGGGTGAATCTAATCCGCCGATCCAAGATGGATCCTTCTTCCCCGAGCCTGAGCTGTTAAGCCTAGTAGGAGATTGTAGAGGCAGACTCTCCATATATTTGTATAGACCCGCCATCAGATGTTAGATCTGATCTAGTTATGGAGATTGTAGGCTTGTGACTGGACCATTGCAGCCCCACTCAAGAAATGGACAGCTAGATCTAAGGTGGTACTCAATCTCTTGCCGGTTCTATGTGTCTAGGCTATCATGGTCCTATACAGCCTTAGCCCCACACATAGGGCTTTAGAGGTTGAGGTTCCCTATGGATTCCCTGTGCTTGTAGCCTGGATGAAGTAGTGCCTACAATGATTAATTTGTTTTGACCCATCTCTGGACTGTAGTTCCCCTATGGGATAGTCTGTGACCATTTAAGTGGACAGGTTATAACCTTAAGGGATTGGATCATGGCACAGGGATGAGTTGAATTCTCTCTCCTCTTTGGTGATAATGTAGCCATTGGACAGGATTTCCTTAACATTAGATCTGAATTTGAGTTATAAAACTCCTCTGATCTAGACTCAATAACCTACTTCTCACCCTTTTATATTTATTTTCCCCAATCCATCCATCTTCTCAACCCTTTCTGTAGTTAACTCATTAGGCTATCTTTGAATACTTAGAATAAGTGACCTTAAACTCCCCTCCTTTTAGGACTGCCAGATCTGTAGTCAGATCTAGAGGGACTACTAGAGATGGCTCCTTTGGAGCTGTAGATCACCTTTCCATGTGGGACAAACTTACTTATCAAAACTTGCTACAAATGGACCCTGTATCTTGTAGGTCTAGGATTTCTCAGTTGTGCTGATTCCATCCCCTATTTTACTCTTTCTTTGATTTTAAATTGTTTTTACCACCAACAAACAAAAACAAGCACACTGAGACACCACAACAAGTTTTTGGCGCCGTTGCCGGGGACAGATGATCTATTAGTAGACCCTTAGTTTTTATATTTTTAATATTATTTGTAAATGTGAATAATTGATACTGCTAATATAATTTTGAATCTTTCTTGCAGATCTAGACAACAGCAGAGAAGGACATTGGACTGCATTTAGAGATTAGCTACCTCTATTTGCAATTCTCTAACCTTTAACACTCAGTCTAGTTTCTTTGAAAATTACATAGTAATTGTTTAATATAGTTGTAAATGTATGTCTTCTTAAATTAGCTGTAAATTTGTTAAAACAATTCTTTGAATCAAGTGCAATGTGCATGCAAGGAGTTGTCCCTGCTAGTGGTGGGTTTGCATGCTAGGTAGGCCTACTTTAGAGCCGTTCAACCCTGAGCTAGAAAGGGGTAGAAGACTGGGAAGGAACAGGCACACCATAGTAGAGCCCCCAACTGAATCTGAGACAGTATTCATGGGTGAAGAACAACCCAGAACTCTCAAGGAGTTGAATGCTCCGGATGACTATAACTCTCCATTCAGCATTCAATTCCCTGATGTTCAAGGGAATTATGAGATTAAAACTTCAATCATTCAGATGCTGCCCTCTTTCCATGGGCTCAGCAAGGAGGACCCTTATAAGCATATTGACCAATTTTTGGCCTTGTGCATCACTTTCAATATTGCTGGTTTGGGACCTGAGGCTACTAGGCTCAGGCTCTTTCCCTTCTCTCTGAAGGATAGGGCTAGTACCTGGTGGCTACTCTTCCCAACAATGGCATCACTACATGGAAAGACCTGCAGACCAAGTTCCTGACAAAGTTCTTCCTTGAGACCAAAACTAGCCAGTTAAGGAAGGAGATTCTTGCTTTTGCCCAATCCCCAACTGAGGACTTTAATCAAGCCTGGGATAGGTTTAAGGAAATGCTCAAACAATTCCCCCACCACAAGATCCCAGACTGGCAGCTTGTACAAAGCTTCTACAATGGGATTGATGAGAAAAATAGAGATATGGTTGATGCCTCTTGTGGTGGAATCTACATGCACAAGACTGCCGATGAGGCATGGGAATTGTTTGATGTAATTAGTGAAAATGCTTTTCAAAAACCATTCCTGGCAAGAACTAGTCAGGAGTCTGAGTCAAAAGTGGGGCCTGCTGCTTTGTCAAGAGGAAAAGTTTATGAGGTGTCTGGGAATAATGACCAATGCACAGATGGCTAACCTCTCGTGAAGTTTGACAAATTATCGATGATGCAACCTGTAAGGGCTGCTCAAGTGGTGGAGGCATGTCTGATATGCCACCCCACAAAGACACAAGAGAGGAATGTCCATCTCACAGGCAAGATATCCAATTAGTTTTGGAACATGTCTGCCAGACAATCTTATGGCCAAAGAATAACTGGTGGCTAACAGACATATATGGATACCAACACAAAAATGTTGGCTACCAATGGAGAGACCACCCAAATCTGAGGTGGAGGCAAGAAAACTATATGCAGCCCCAGCAGATGTTGGCCTTACCTCAAAGGCCACAGCAGCAGTTCAATCAAGGATATGCCCCTAGGTCCAATTTCCAGCACCAGCAGAAGCCCCACCAGCAATAAAATCAGTTGATCTTACCCCAACCTCAGCCAAGAAATACTTCTTTCGAGGACCAGGTCTTGACCTCACTACAAAACCTGGGGTCCTTGGCTCAGACTGTGAATTCTCATGGTCAGAGCATAAAGAAGTTGGAAGAGCAGCTAGGCCAACTATCGAATGCCTTAGCTAAAAGAGAAGGGGGGAGGTTACCCAGCCAGCCAGTGGTAAATCCCAAGGGCCAATTTTTGATTGGTGAAGGATCCTCAAACCCTGAGGGGTAGGGGGATCTTTCATTAAATTGATTCACAAATCTGTGCATTGTGTATGTTATGTATTTTAGTATGGTTCATTTTTTTTTTGTTTATAGGAATTTCTAGTGATCTCATCGGAGTCTGAATGTACATGACCTGAGAATTATTCTGCCTGCTTTGGTTCTTATTCCCTTTGAATTGATGATTTTGAGTAAATGAATGATGATTGTACTATTTTGATAATAAGAATGCTGTTTGAATATGATGTTTTGATTAAATGCTTTTGGAGTACTTACATGCTTAAATGTTGGGAACGCCTGAGGGAATTCCTTTTAGAATGACCGTGGGTGTCTCTGGAATAGAGAATGTGAGAGAATCCACCCACAAAACAAAGGAAAATGACAGACTAATGGGTGTGTGATCCTTATCACTGTTTTAGCTGTAGCGAGGTTCTGAAAAATAGACGTGGTTTCTTCTCGCGCAGTTCATAAGATGTCAGCCTGCTAAACTATCACGAGATTCAATACAATTGTGTAGACTCTCTCGCGCAATCCAAATGAAAGTCCAATCTTGCGACCCATTCATTTCTATCCAGCGAGCTGATATTTTCAAAGCGCGCCGAGCCCCGCGATTTATATAATCCAACCCCGCACTGCTTTCCTTTTTATTTTCTCTTTCTTCCCTAGCCAGTGAAACCCTAGCTCTGACTCCCATTAATCTCTCTCCTCCAGCATCCTTTCTACAGTCCATCATTCACCTTCAAATTCTAGGGATTTGCTCCTAAAGCCCCCTCCACCAGTTGCCCTCTGATCGGAGCTCTCACGATCTTTTGTGCATCTGATTGAACAGAACCCTAACTTTTAGGGTAAGCCTCAGCTCTCAACTTTTACTTTTCATTTTTCCAACTACATACTCTCAGAGGAGAAGTTCCATGGCCGCTAAGAGCGCACTTATGAAAAGAGCAAGGGATAAGGCTCCCATTGAGCCCACTCCTAAGAAAGCCAAGCCCTCTGAGGAGCCACAAAAAGGGAAGGAAGCGATTCAGGATGTGGCTATGCTAACACCTGACTACTCTACACCCTCTGAGCTCCTGACTCCCATTCCCTTGGAGCCTGAAGCCATTTTTGACCTCTATTTCTTTGAAACGGAGCCTCTGTCAGGCCCTGCCATTGAGTTTATCCGTAAAGCTGGTTTGACCCCACTGCTGCAAGTTATCCCTGCACTAGCCTACCCTAGACTAGTACAACTCTTTTACCAGCACATTAGGGCTAGACCAGACCATCGTGGACAGCCAGGCCTCCTAGTGTTAGTTGACAATTTTGAAATGTTACTCAACCCTGAGTTGATTGCTGAAGTAATGGGTATCCCTGCTGTCTTTAACCCCAACTGCGGATATGGCCCCCCTCTGTGTGCCCCTATTGATACCATTGCACAAGCCCTTACCAGAGGGTTGAAGGCCACAGGGGATTCCATCAGGAGAAGAGATCTGGACCCCAAACTCCTGTTCATTGATCAAGTTCTCCGAAAGAACATCTATTGTGCCGGCCATCAGCAGGAGAGGAGGATCCCAATTACTGATGCTCTCTATTCTTTCTCTCGGGGCCACGGATTCCATGCTGCCGGGTTGATGTTTGAGGCCATGAAGGATATTATGGTGAAGATAGGGCACAAAAAGAAGCTCCACACTCTCCCCTATGCAAAGCTCATCACCAAATTACTCTTGAGGGGAGGGTACAAGATACCAGTGGGGGAGTTAACTGTTGACCTCCCCCCTACCACTTTCGCAAAGCGACAATGGGGAATCAGCAGAAGTCTGATGGATCCCAGCAAGAAGAAGAAAGCTCAGACTGCTTTTGAGAAAGGAGAGGGGACTGCTGCTGCGAAGACCACCCCTGCTCCCAAAAAGGTGGTTAAAGCTCATGCTCCCAAGAAGGTGGTGCAAGCTCCGGTCACTTCTGCTTCTGCAGCATTACCTCCATCCACAACACCTACCCCTCCATCTGTTTCTTTGCCACTTCCATCTCTCCCTTTCCCTCTTTTATCTGCCTTTTCCATACCCGCTCCAGAATTCCCTGTGATTCGTTCCTGGGAGGACAGTGTTGACCCCTATGACATCCCCCTACCTTCTCCCACATTGCCTCAGTACACACCCCTAATTCCCCCACCATCTGAACTAAACCCTGACAGCCCTCCCTTGATAACCTATCTTAAAAAGAAAACCTCTCACACAACCCCTGCCATATCTTTACCTACCCCAACCACCTCTATCATTCCCACAGACACGCCACATATTGACCAACCCTTAGTCCAACCCCTCCCAACTACATCTCCACTCACAAATCTTGACTTTAACCTCGCCACTACTTCAGGCTATCAAGCCTTCATGACTACCTTGCTTGACACCCTACCAACACATGATATCCCTCTCCCAGATTCCCCACTTCCTTCCCCACCTCACTCACCAGACCCTCCATCTCCTCCTACAACATTCCACCATGCCCCTACTTCCCCTTTCCAACCTGTTGCCTCTTCTTCTCACACTCCACCCCAACCAAACTCAGACACACTTACCCATATCCTTTCCCTCATACATGACATTCAGATCCAACTATCCAACACAACACATACCCAAGACCAAATGCAGACTGACATCACCCACATCCAATCCACCCTTCAAACATTAACAAAACCACCCACCTCTGCACAACCACCTTCTACCCCACAAATCCAGTCCCCTTCCACTTCTGCCTCCACAGTACAACCAGACTTTCCCCCCCATTGACTTAACTCCAACCCTCCCTTTCCAAGACACCATACCCCGTCATTGCTTCCCCACTCTACCTATCCTTCCCCCACTCATATTACCTCCACCCCGATTTACCCACACCTTTACCCAAACAGACCCCATTCCCTTCCCATCCTCCTTTCCCAGTAACACCCCCACATTTTTCACCCAACCATTACCTTTCTGACCCTTCACCATTCCATTTTTCCCTTACCCAGAACCACCAACCTTCTGTGACCCCCCTTCATTTACTTTCCCACCACAGTCTTCCACCCCCCCTCTTATCCTACCCCCTCCTCATTCCACTAACCACTCCACACAAATTGACACAAAACCTTCTCCCCCCCTCCCTCATCTAGACATCCTCACTGCAGTCTCCACTTTACCTCCCCAGGACCAATCACCTTCTACTTCTTCCACCCCATTTCTACCAATCTGACCACGACACTCCTACTACACCCCTCCTTACTTCACCCTCCTCCATGCCATGAGGGACAATGCCTACATCAAGAGGGATGTTCTCAGGGGAATGGCCCAACTCAGACAATCCATTGAGTACCCTTTGCTGCAGGAGATGAGTGACCTGAAGCTTGCTCACAGGCAGAAGCTGCGAGATGTTTCAAAGGGGTGGGAGTCAATTTGGGAAACCCTCACTGCGACAAAGGCTGATGCAACTTACTATAAACTACAGGTGGAGATGGAGAAAGCCAATGCCGAGCTGGAGCACAAGAGAGCCCGGATGTTTGGAAAAAGGCTGAACAATGCTGAGGAGATCCACAGGCTCACTAAGGGGCTTTCTGATGCCAACCTCCTTTATGCTGAAAAATAGATTGAAATTTTATAAAAATGGATTGCATCTTTGAGAGGCCAACCAATTGAAGCCACCCCTCTTGCTACAGCACCCCCTGAGGCTCCTCCACCTCCTCCACCCCCTACTCAAGAACCTCCCCCACCTGCTGCTACAGTGCCTCCCCCTGCCAAATCTCCTACACCCAAGAGAAAGAGGACTCCTTCCAAGAAACCCACTCCCTCCAAAAGAGCCACTGCTGCCCAAAAAGGGAAAAAGCCTGCTCCTCCATCCCCACCACCAAAGGCCATCAGAGCTTCTGCTCAGGATGACCCCCATGGTTGATTGCTTTCTAAAGAAGAACACAAACAGGCTGCTGCAGCCCTTAGATTGGACCCCACTATTCTCTTTCCCTCTGATTCCGATTCTGACTCTGCCCCACTTGTGCATCCAAGTTCTAAAAATCCTATTGCTCCTCCTTCTTCTGACCCTGCTGAGCACACTTATCCTCAGCGAACGAAAGTTACTGCCAAAAGGACTACTCGCCCAGTTGCCTCTCTAAAAATTGGAAAAGAACAATCTGCCCAGTCTGAGGAGGAACCACCACTGAAAGATAAAGGCAAGAGCCTGCTTGTCCCTCCTGAGCCAGAAAAATCAAAATCTCCTCTTATTCCCCCTCAGACTCAGCACGGGCCGGCCTCAAAAGGGAAGAGTCCCAAAGGCAAAGGTCCTATCAAATCACCGGAGCAAACCACAGACAAATCTTCAGTGATCCCTCCTACACCAAAGACCAGAAAAATGAGGGTCAGGGCACCAACCAGGCCCAAAACTGACGCCCAACAAAAGGAAGAGCGGGCATGAAAGAAGAAAGAGGAAGAGGCTCTCCTTCAAGAGCATGCCAAGAGGATGGGTTGGGACCGGTTTTGATTCACGCTCTGATTAGCTTGTACCTAGGATTTTTGCTGTTTCTGCATTTTCTTTCTCTCCTTTTGTCTTTCATTTTGTACCTTTCTCTCTTATAATAGATCTTCTCCTTTTATCCTTACTATTTTCCCTTGTCTCTTGTCTGTTTGTTCCATGTTATGTCCTTTTATTATGCCCTTAATAAATTTGCCGCACACCCACCTTTGAACCAGTGAGGACACTGCTCCTCATAGGTTTGGGGGTGTGGCAGGCAGATCCTGCCAATGGAATAGTTAACCTAAGTGCAGCAGAATCCTGTAAGTAATATGGAAATGGGACCATGTTCACTAGAGAATCATGAAAAATAATAAAATTCAAATTTTTTTTCAGACTTTAGGCATTACAAACTTTTAAAATTTCACATTCCATGATGAGATCACCAAGGAAACTCACATGTATAAGCACTTAGTGAATCATTAGAGAGAGCTAAGGTAAGGACATACTTAAGAATTCAAAGGAAGACCATAACCAGTGAGATTTGGGCCTATACAAAGATTTTTTCTTTGAGGAGTGACTAAGGCAATTTCTTCTTGCTCTAAGGACTAGCTGAGTCACTGTGCTCACTAGAAGTTAGGCAACTCCAAATTCAAACAATTGACAACACTCATGAGACTTATGAAAGGGTCAAGGCCTTCTCTTGGACAGTTTGAGCCTAAACAGACCAACCTTAAGCAACTGCCCTTATCCATACCCCCTTTAAGCCTTAAATCCAAAATTTCTTCAAAAATACACCTGAGTACTTGCACCTGAACCTATGTATCTGATTTAACCTTACCCTCACTCTGAGAATTCAGAAGGTGAAGGAACAAGAGTTGAAGATGGACTAGCTATGGTCAACATTAGGTGAATAAAGAAGAAATACCTCAAATATTGGCAGTATGGTAACTGAGAAAATGGTGGCATTTCAGAAGAGCAAAAATAAAATAAAAAGAAGAAAAATGCATAAAAAAGAAATAAAAATAATAATGAAGAGGAGTAAGAGAGGAGTCAAGAGGGAACTTTCATTGGAAAAATCGAAATCAAGAAGAGAAACTGATCACTTTAAATCTGAAAACCTCAAAGAAGATGAAAGGAGCTGAATCAAAGAAGGTGAAGTCATGAATCACCTCCTTCACCTACTGATTTCTCAATTTTGAACCCCTTTTCAACCTTCCATTCTTTTTAACCCCACTCCATAAGCCACATTACAGCCCAGTTAAAGCCCTTGTGATCCAAAGTTGAGTGAGCTGTCATGTGGAGACAGAGAGTTGTTCAATCTATGGTGAGGATCTGTCAATGATGCCAGAACTTCAGAGCTAAGCCTATGCTCATGCTTACAGACCCATTTGGGGGATGTAACTGCTCTTGAGCTTGAGAGAAAATGAAACCCTCAACAGTTTTTCTTTATGAGAGTATGCCCTGGAGAGTTTTTGGTCTGATCTTGAATGCATTAGGTGTGACCTATAACCTAAATTTTGATCCAGTGATGAGCTCAGTGTTGACACTCCTGTGTAGTGTCTTTGGTGTAAACTGATTGGAAATGTTGTGCTTTCATGAGAAGCTTATACTGTTTAAATTTCTGTGCAGCCAATGTGTTTGAATTTTTTTATTTTTAATGATTCAAAGGTGAACTAACTCTGTTCCTTGACTGCTCATCTGATAAATTGCACTTTTGTTAACTACTTCATTGAAAAGTTTATGGGTGTCTTCACTGAAAACCCTCAGGAGACTTCACTCCTCCACTAGGGATCACCTAGGGGTTTAAAAGGCTTGGTACATATGCTAAATGTATCCGTGCTCCCTACGAAAGTGGCATTTAAATTCTATAGTTGATTTAGTGTAGCTTTGCTAAGGGACTAGCAAAGATTAGGTTTGGGGGTGTGTTAAGACCTGAAAAGTACCACTTTTCACCCCTTAACTTAGCCTTTGATTAGACCCTTAGCCATTTAATAAATGCTTGTTAAGTGTTTTCTGTAGGTTAGAAACAGCAGGGCAATAAGGCTATGAATCTTGCTAAGGAGCCTATTTTGGCACCAGAAGTCCCTTAGAAGAATGAACCATGAATCCAGACCATAGAAGAGCCTCGCGCAGCTGACAAAGCTCCAGAGGATTCAGAAAAATACACTTCGCGCAGTCCTCATGAAGTCCCAAGACTTCACAAACAAGTTACCACGCAGTAGAGTGATAGAAGAGCTTCAGAAGCCTTGAGTAGTGTAGCTCTCACAAAGTTTAGAAGTTAAAGGTCACGCAGCTCCCGCGCAGTTCAAGAAGATCCCTCTCACCCTCGCGCGGTTGCTCAGAATAGCTGAGGAGAGAGCTTCAGAATCCTGCCTCACACAGCTATCGCGCAGTAGCCGCGGGATGCAAATATCAAGAGAACCTGTCACGCAGTTCAGAAAAGCCTCAACGACTCGTGAGGATCCTCGTGAAGATCCATTAAGAAGTGAACTTCTTGCGCAGTTCTCGCGTTGTTCAGAAAGAAAGCAGTCTCACGAAAGCCAGAATTTGCCTCGCGAAGTGAAGTGGAAAGCTCGCGTAGTTCCCGCGCTATTCATAATTATCAATCCAACTGCGCGAAGCCCAACCCAGCGAGAGCTTAACTGTCTACCTCGTGGATCACATAAAGCATAAGAAGATGTTAAACTCAACCACGCGAAGACTAGAGCTACCACGCGACAAGTCTAGGAATCGACTGCAACCTGGCGAAGCTCTGAACTCTAACTTCCATCATTCTGCAGAGGACTTTTTGGGAATTTCCAAGGATTAGGGCACACACTCCCACGCTCAAATCTCTGTGCATGCGCCCCGAGGCATCCAAGGATCATTATTCGGCCACGTGGAATAGTTAAAATTAGGGTTTCCTAACCCTAATACGCCGCCACACCATTGCTATATAAACCTAAGCCTGGTTTAGGTTTAGGGGGAAAAAGAAAGGAAAGAAAGAAGAGGGAGACATGGAGTTAGAATTTAGGAGAGGAATTCCTATCTCAGATTTTGTAATTTTCTTTTTCGTTCTTGTTCTTCCTGTAACTGTAAGTAGTTTTCTTTTTCTTCTTTTTCTTCTCTCCATGGCTCAGCACTTGCTGGCCATGCCTTTGTATGTCTATTGAGGTTAGATTAATGGAGTTTTTGTAATAGGATTTGTACTCTTATGGGATTTGTGTATTTGTGAGCTGTTCTATGTAAGGTTGCTGCCTTGTGATCCGCCATTGCTTTGGTTGTGATTCAAAGCAATGGCGGACTGATTCTAAGGATCCACTCAGATCCAAGTGACCTGTGTGTCTTGGCTGTCACGGTCCTATACAGCCATAGCCCCACCACAGGACCCAGTAGATATGAAATTCTCATGGGAGCCTGAGCTGGTAGCCTTGTGACCATGGTGGTAGCAGTAATTAACTTATTTTGGCTTGGGCTCCGTGAGGAGGATAGCCTCTGGGATAGTCTGTGACCATTTAAGTGGACAGGCTATAGCCTTAGGGTGAATCCAATCTGCCGATCCAAGATGGATCCTTCTTCCCCGAGCCTGAGCTGTTAAGCCTAGTAGGAGATTGTGCAGAGGCAGACTCTCCATATATTTGTATAGACCCGCCATCAGATGTTAGATCTGATCTGGTTATGGAGATTGTAGGCTTGTGACTGGACCATTGCAGCCCCACTCAAGAAATGGACAGCTAGATCTAAGGTGGTACTCAATCTCTTGCTGGTTCTATGTGTCTGGGCTATCATGGTCCTATACAGCCTTAGCCCCACACATAGGGCTTTAGAGGTTGAGGTTCCCTATGGATTCCCTGAGCTTGTAGCCTGGATGAAGTAGTGCCTACAATGATTAATTTGTTTTGACCCATCTCTGGACTGTAGTTCCCCTATGGGGTAGTCTGTGACCATTTAAGTGGACAGGTTATAACCTTAAGGGATTGGATCATGGCACAGGGATGAGTTGAATTCTCTATCCTCTTTGGTGATAATGTAGCCATTGGACAGGATTTCCTTAACATCAGATCTAAATTTGAGTTATAAAACTCCTCTGATCTAGACTCTATAACCTACTTCTCGCCCTTTTATATTTATTTTCCACAATCCATCTATCTTCTCAACCCTTTCTGTAGTTAACTCAGTAGGCTATCTTAGAATACTTAGAATAAGTGACCTTAAACTCCCCTCCTTTTAGGACTGCCAGATCTGTAGTCAGATCTGGAGGGACTACTAGAGATGGCTCCTTTGGAGCTGTAGATCACCTTTCCCTGTGGGACAAACTCTTACTTATCAATACTTGCTACAAAGGAACCTTGTATCTTGCAGGTCTAGGATTTCTCAGTTGTGCTGATTCCATCCCCTATTTTACTCTTTCTTTGATTTTAAATTGTTTTTATCACCAACAAACAAAAACAAGCACACTGAGACACCACAACACCTCTTTGGATGTCTCTTGTCTTTGGCATTCGATCATTAGTGATCGGATACCAAAGAGGGGCATCGGTAGACACTCAAATTTGGCCCAAGGCCCGGTCGAAACACATTTCGAGAGAGGCATACTTCCGAGCTTTTGATGGCATGTATGATACCCTTAGGAACCTTCCCAAAACCTTAGGAGTCATCCTAAACCCTTCGAAATCATCCCAGATCCCTTAGAACTCACCTCGAATCTTTAGAAACCAATCCCGACCTTTAGAACCCCTTTCAAATCCTAAACCTAACCTTCCCAGAAAATGGTCAAGGAGTGGTACACCAGGACTAGTTGAGATCCTCAGCTATGATCAAATCATATACCATTGAAAAGTAGAAGTCTCTAGCTTCCTAAAAGCCAAGAATCACCCTAATAGGAGATGTACACAGAAAGATATGGCATTTCGAAGAATTAGGGTTTCGAGGTGGGGACCATTAGGGTTTTGGCACATATAATACATGCACCAAGCCATTTTTGGGAGGAAATGGCTTGGCACAAGTATTAGTTGCGCCAGCTTCAAGTGGCCACCCCCTCGGGTAGGCTACTTCCCAAATGGCCATTTTTCACTGTTTTACTGTTCCTAAGCTTGGTGCATCTATTAGTTGCGCCAGGCTTAGCTACAGTAATCCTAGCTTTGTGCTAGAATTTTAAGATTGGGGTTTGACTTGTCGACCATCTTGATGCCCTGGGTGTGTTTTGCTTATTCTGTTGCACCCTTCCTTAACCTATTTGCAACCTTTGAGTGACTTAAAGCACTAACCTATCATCCACCATTGGAGCTAATTTTCACACATTTCTAAGCTTTAGAAATCCTAGGAAACCTTAGATGGCTAGATTACCTAATTGATAATCCAAGTTAGCCTCTAAACACCCTCCTAACCTCTCCTTTTCCTATAAATAGAGAGGCACCCCCCCTTTACAATGGCTTCAAAATTTTCCTAAGAGAGAAAAATTAAGAAAGAGCTCCCTCTCCCTTTGGTGCCTCCTTTTGCATACAAATTCCAGAATTTCTAAACCATCTTTAGACCTCACCTTTCCTCAAAAATCCCCTAGTTAGATGAAGACTATCCTCTAGCCTTGCCTCTCTACCTCTTAGCTATCAAGCCCTAGGAGCTAGAACCTTTTTTCTAACCGTACAAGCCATCAGAAGCTCATTGAAGCAAGCCTACGCAAAGGTCAATAGTGGTGCAACAAGGGTCCGAGAGCTCCCACTCTTCCCTCTAGTCCTCTACCTTCTTTGTCCTTTATCTATCCTCGTGTTTGTGCCGTTATGCCGTCGAATTTTTGGTAGGAATGGAAGGGCACAAATAGCATATTGGTGCCCTATGACAAGAGAAAGGGCCTTTTTGTTTATTTTATTTTATTTTAGTTTTAGCCATAAGTAGAGACCACATTAAGCAGGTTGATTGGGTGCCTAACACCTTTCAGATCGATAACCGAAGCCCCTACCCAAGAGCCTTCGGCATAGTCTGGTGATTTAGAGTCATTTTTGGCACTTTGGTGCTTTTAAATTTGATTTTAGGTTTCCCGAGACACCAAAAGCTCCGGGTGGTGACTCTTTATTTTTTACTAATGCGCATCGATGTGACGGGATCGCTATGAATCCTATGGTTGCACACCCTTTTTTTTTACCTCCCCAAGAGATGCCTGTGAAAGATGCAAATATTTAGCAAGACCTGGATCACACGTAAGGGGCTCCCCTAGATTTGACTTTAACACCCCAATTCTCCATGGCTGTAGAGAGAGAGAGGAGGCATTAGTTGGGGCTTGGGCTGTTGGGTTATCTGTGAGAGAGAGAGAGGAGCTTGGGGTGCTACTACTGTGTGGAGGTTTCATTGGGTAGGAAGAGACGAAAGACAGGGAGAGAAAGAGATACATAGAGGGAGGAGGAAGAGAGAAAAGAGAGAGTTTGGGTTGCTAGGTTAACATGGAGAGAGAGAGATATATAGAGAGTGAGAGCTTATGGGTAAAATAGCAAGTGTCCAAAATAGATAGGACTTCTTAGGAAAGTGGATTTGCCTAAGGCAACAATAAAGTCAATGGGATTCGGATGGCACCTGAATTCCTATAATAATAATAATAATTATTATTATTAGCAAGAGAGAAAAGTCTCTATTTCTCGTTCACTCACATGGTGGGTGTGTGTCCATCTAACATCACACTTTTGTTTCTGGTCAGTGGGTCGTGTGGGGTTAGATTCATGGTCGGGTTTGGGCTCTGGCTCGGTTTGGTCTCGAGGTTTGAGTCATGTGCTACGTGCAAACGAGCATACACATATCTGCCCTATATAAGGGATTCACATTGGGATTCCTACGAGAAAATAGGGGGCCTGAGGCCATATCATTCTGGTCCAAGGTTTGACCAAGGCCAAACTAGTCAAAACAGTCGCGTTTTCGTTGAAAGTCAAACGATTCAATGTTTGTGGAAATCCGAGTTGTTACAGGAATACTTAGATTCAATTTTCACGCTCATTTCTGATTTAGGAGTTCAAGGGTACCCCTCGACATTCTATTTGCCAAGACCTTGGAAAGATAAGAGAAGTGGAAAAGAAAAAGATAAGGGTATGGCCCTTCTCACTTGTTTATTAGTAATACCACACAATTTTTCACGAATGAAAGCCATTGACTAATTTGAATTAGACGATGGAGATTGTTTTTTTTTTCCAATCTTCTTCATGATAGATCTTAAGATTATGGAGCTCCTATCAGATGGTCAGATGTTGATTCTATATGGCACAAATTCCCAAAAATTTGAGGCGGAGGAAGTTGGGTGGTCAATTGACCACCCAAACTTTCTAAACAATTGTTACTAAGCTTTAGGGATCCTAATATACATTAGTGGATTCTCATTCATCCAAAATTATATTGACCACTAAAAATTACCAAAAATCTTCAAACAACCTTTTCTATGGTATTTGTTTTCATAACAAATATTTCTTCATTGATTTTTTTAACTAAATCTTCACAATTTTGGCTTATTTTTAGGCTCCCCTCCCTCTATTTTGGTGTTGTACAGACTTATTTTGGGAGACATTTTTCTCGCAAGGGGCTCTACTATGTTGTAGAGCTACATACTCATATATATGGTATATATGCTCTAGTATAATTAATTAAAAAAAATAATAATTTATTGCACATAACAAGTTTGAACCGAGAACCTAACATTCACAAAGTACTAAGTCAACAACTAGAGCAATTCACTAAGATATGTTGTAACGGCTGCCTTATTTTAAACCCACATTGTTGGGTATGGACGCGGGTCAGGTCAGGTGTGTGCCTAACACGGGAAACAATGACCTAGTTCATTAGTAAAACTAAAATAGGTACCACTTACACTCAATTAGTGTGTAGTAACTATACACTTGAGTTTTATATTATTACATATATATATGTATAACTAGCGTATTGGAGTTACAGTAAATCTCAACTATATAATGAGTTTTGGTGTATCAGATTTATACCTGAGCCATGCACCACCCATACACCTACTAAAGTGTAGTAGGAATTACACTTAAATTTAGTACCCAACCATATATTTCCATTAGTGTATTAGCTTTACACTAAGCCCAACCTTATAAGGCTTATACATATAAACCATGTATTAGCTTATTGTTGTGTACTGCCACCTTAGCAATTATTATATGATTAAAATAATAGATTAATTGCACAAATTACAGCAATGTTGAATCAAGGCAAGCAGCCAGTCCTGCAAGAATTAGGGCTGTTGTAGCAAGTTTTAAAAGGTAAGTAAGGGTATGTCCACAGGGAAATGTGATTTAACTATGGTAAATCTCTAGATCTAGAGTAGATCTGGCACTCTATCCTAATTTAAACTAAAGTAAAGCAGGAAAGAGGAGAGGTTTTGGGTTTTTGTCATGTTTACTACAAACTATAAAAGTTAAATGCAAGTGATCCAGATCTAATCAAACACAGAGATAAGGGGAGATATAGAAGAGATGAAAAAAATTAAAAGGTGGAGAACAACAGCTAGGGGTATTGGTCTCTCACTGAAAATCAAAGGAATCAAAGGCAATGTAGAGAACTGATTTGCAATAGTCCTCTTTTCTGGCTCCAAACTTCCCAGGTTCCCCCGAATCCACCAATGGATCAAAGCAATCCTGAGGTTAGGATTTTCCCTTCTACTTGATACAGTCCTAAGTTTATGATCTGCCTTTCTACTGGATACAGTTCATCCCCGAGATTACTCCAACCTTTTGATCTACCTAGGTCCTCCCGGCAGAGGTGAGGTATAAGAATCCAATCTCCACCAATGGATCAAAGCAATCCTGAGGTTAGGCTCTACCCTTCGGCTGGATACAATCCTAAGTTTATGATCTACCCTTCTACTGGATACAGTTCATCCCCGAGATTACTCCAATCTATTAATCTTGATTGGAACAGGTAAATGTATTATTCACTAAAACGTACCACTTTTCACCTCTTAACCTAGCCTTTGCTGGACCTTGATGCTCACTAATAATCATTTATTAAGTGTGTTTTGTAGTTAGCAATAAACTATGCAGCTTAATACAAAATTCCTACTTTTTGGTCCAAAGAAGAGAAAGAAAACATCCAAAGATGAAAGCTGAGCCAAAGCCTAATGGAACACCCTGGTGTGCTCACCATGGTGACTCATTTGCTGGTCATCATTGACCAAAAGTTTAGCAGATGAAAGAAGTTAGTTGAGAATAGAGGAAGCTGCAATAGTAGTAAGTGCAAGGCATCAGAGGATCAAAAGAATAATCTCACAGAGTTGAGGAGCCCCCTCGTGGAGCTAAGGATGTAGTGGAAGCTGCCTCGCGCAGATGGGATGCGTAGTCAAGAGGAGAGCAGTAAAGACATCGTGAAGATCTCGCATCTTAAAACCCTCAGAATTTGTGCTTGCGAAGCTTTCACAGAGATCGAGCCTTAAAGCAGTTGCTCGTAGAACATAGTGAGTCCATATGCATAAAGAACAATTTGTCACCTCGCAGAGTTCTCACGAAGCCCTGGAAGAGAGAGATGCCCAGAATTTTCCTCGCGTAGCTCTCATGCACTCTGGAGCCTAACCAGTTACTACGCAAGCGCAGGAGCCTACCTGCGAGAGTATCCAGTGAGAGAGAACTTCTGAAGCTCTATTATGTGAGAAATCCAGGCATTTCCAAATCACCGCCGTGATAGCACTGCAGCACAAAGCAACTGCACGATCAACCGAGGATCTTCTGCGCGAGTGGACAAACCTCCTAAGCCAAATTCTCCTCTACGAAGGCAAAGCAACTACGCGAGTGAATTAATGCAGATCCTAACCCCGCGAAGGTCGGGTTCTCCACTTCTCAACCCTAACTCAAGGGCCTTTTTGGGAATTTCCTAAGGCTAGGGCATACTTCCCGAGGCATAAATTTTGAGATGCACATCTCAAAGCATTCAAGGGTTGTAACCGTGCCATGTTTGCTAGAAAAATTAGGGTTACTCTCTTCTGAGCCAAGGCCTTATGGATAGAGTATATAAGCTATACTTAAAGCTTAGTATTTTCATCTTTCCTTCATCCTCTGTCAGCTGAGAATTCTAGCAGGCTAGGGTTAGGGTTTGATCATCTTCTTTTTCTTATTTTTCTTCTCTCTTAGCCAAACATTGGCTGGCTAATCCTTTTGTAAGCAGCTAGGTTTAGTTTTATTTCAATTTTGTGATAGGCCTTGTATACATTGGGATCTTTTGGATGAGCAGTTGTGTACAGGCTGCAACCTTGAGACAGTTCATTATATGCTTTGTTTTTATCAATGGATTGTTGTTTTAATGACTAGTCGAATCTATAGTTCTTGTGGTTTCCTTAGATGTGTATAGGATCCATGCTTTGGGACTAGCCCCTTCAGTTTTTAGTAGATTTATTGTTTACCATCCGATTTCCCTTGGTTCAATAGCCCCATGGATAGCAAGCCGGATCTGTAGCCAAATCTGGAGAGCTCGTAGCCTTGGGACTTCATGGTGGCAGCAATAATTTACATGTTCTTTCTCAGATCTTCGTGGTATGGACAGACCTATCGGATACCCTGTGACCATTTGAGTGGACAGAGTATAACCCTAGGGTGGTGTCCAACCACATGTCTGAGAAGGATTCTTCTCCCCCGCACATGAGCCTTTAGAGCCTTGTGAGGAGGTTTGTATAGGAATTGGCTCCCCTCTATTTTACTTGATCGATATCAAATGTCAGATCTGATTTCTCTGTAGTAATTGTAGCTTGAGGCTGAGTCATTGCAAGCCTTTTGTAGCAATGACCAACTGAATCTAAATCTTTATTCAACCTATTGCTGGTCCTTTTTATGGGCACAGTGACTCGTTGGCCTTGGCTAAACACTTAGGAATTTATGGGTTGAAATACCTATGAATGTCAGCCAGATCTGTGTGCAGATCTGGGGAGCTTGTATCACTGGCATTACATACTGTCTGCAATAATATTCAGTGCCTGATCTGGTTCAGTGGTTGGGAAAATGATCAGTCCACTCCTCTGGATTAGATTAGCAACTTCTAGCTTGATCAATGGGATTTGACAGACTCTATATGATAGACTGTGGCCATTTGAGTGGACAACCTATAGACTTAAGAGCACCCCAAATGGCATGGGTTAAGTTGGATATTCCTACCTTGTTGAGGTTAGTAATAGCATCTCAGCAAGGGTCACTACAGAGACAATCTAAATCTGAGTTACATTACTGCATTAACACTAGCTAAGCCTACTTACTTCCCATCATTTGTATATTTTATTTTGGCACACACCATCATCATCTTCTTCTTAACCCTTTCTTTAGGATAGGGCTGCACTTTTTTTCTCTTTTATTAGGGTTAATTTAGTGTAGTCGTGACACGCACATCACTTTTTTAGGATTGTCAGATCTGTAGCCAGATCTGGAGGCCTACTATTATAGCCCATTTTGGGTTCTAGATCAATTTCTCTGTGGAATAAACTCTTACTTATCAAAACTTGCTAGAATAGGCCCTGTATCTTGTAGGTCTAGGATGTTTTAGGATTACTGTTTTCACCATATCTTTATCCTCTGTTCACTTTTATGTTAATTTTCTTCCAACACCACATAATAAATTCGCACATCCGAAATGAGACAACAAGTTTTTGGTGTCGCTGTCGGGGATATTAATCTTTAGTAGACCTGAGTTATACTATAATTTAGACTTTCCAAATTCTTTATAGGTGTGCCTAATCTAGAATAAAGTACTACTGATATTTTTTAGAATTTTGCAGAAATGGACAGCAGAAGAAGGGAAAGCTAGAGTTGTAGCTCGAGTGTAGCTAGCTCTGTTTGCACTTCCTTTCCCTAAATCTCAGTCCATTTATGTTTAATTCCCTATTATTTGTTTAGTGTATATCTATGTAGTTGTTAATTTTTGTTGAATTTTTTTGTTTGTGTGTGCTTGTGAGCATTCTCTGTACTTACTGTGGGTGTGAGTATATGCATGGTAGAAGGTCCTTAAATCCTGAGTTAGAACCTTCAAATCTAGAGGTTGAAAGGATCCTTAGACCTAGACACACCACACAGGGCCTTGTTGTTGAAATTGAACCAACTATCATGGCTGAGAGGTAGAGAACATTAAAGGAGTATAATGCACCTGGGGAGTACACCTCTCCCTTCTGCATTCAATTCCCCTCTGTGGAGGGGAATTATGAAATTAAATCCTCCACCATTAATATGGTGCCTACATTTTATGGGCTTAGTAAAGAAGATCCCTACAAGCATATCGACCAATTTTTAGCACTTTACACTACTTTCAATATTGCTGGCTTGGGACCTGACGCCACTAAACTCAGGTTTTTTCCTTTCTCACTAAAGCACAAAGCTATCACATGGCTATCAAAGCTCCCAGCCAATAGCATACAGTCATAGAGTGACCTTCAAACCAAATTCCTGGCCAAATTCTTTCCCATGAATAAAACCAGCCAGATAAGGACAAGTATTCTGTCATTTACTCAGTCCCCAACTGAGGATTTTTATGAAACTTGGGAAAGATTCCATGAGATATTAAAACAATGCCCCCGCCACCAAATCCCAATGTGACAATTAGTGTAAGTATTTTACCAAGGAATTAATTCTAAGAGCAGGGATATGGTGGATGCTTCCTGTGGTGGTAGCTACCTCCACAAGACAGCTGAGAAATCTTGAGAGTTGTTTGACATAATAGGAGAAAATTTTATACAGCAGGAGTCTCTGTCACACAATGATAGCCAGATCCCAACTAAGATGGTGAAAGAGGCCACCCCTAGAGGTGGAATATATGAAGTAAAGGTGCAAGGTGATTTGGCAAATTAATGAATGTGATGCAACCCCGGATGGTTGCATAGGTGGAGGAAGCATGTCTGATCTGCCAATCTCCTACACATTCTATTCATGATTGTCCATCTGCCAATCAGTTTCCTGATTTTGTTATGGAGCATGCCAATGCTGGTCAAACTTTTGGGCAGCAAAACTTGTTAAGATATTTTAAGTGCTTGCTACTGAATCTATTGAAGACAGTGATAGGATGGGGTAAATGAAAAATGAGTGAAAGGTAGAGTGATGAATACGGAGCAGCAGGCCTAAAATATGCACAGTCCTGCAAGATATAGGGCCTGTTGTAGCAAGTTTTGATAAGTAAGAGTTTGTCCCACAGGGAAGTTGATCTCAAGCTCCAAGGGAGCTATCCTTAGTAGGCTCTCCAGATCTGGCTACAGATATGAACATCCTAAGTGGAAGGGGATTTAAAGTCACTATAATCTTAATCCTAAGGCAACTGACTGTTCAGATTACAAAAAGGGTTAAGAAGAGTGGTGGAGTGAGAATAAATGAAAACGGGTCAGAAGTATGTTATGAGATACAGATCTAATGGGGTCTTGTAACTCAGTCTCAGATCTGTTGCTATAGAAATCCTGTCTAATGGCTACATTATCACCAAAGAGGAGAATGAATCTAACTCACTCCTGTGCCATGATCCAATCCCTTAAGGCTATAACCTATCCACTCAAATGGTCACAGACTATCCAATAGGGGACCCACAATCCAGAGGTGAGTCAGAACAAGTTTACCATTGTAGGCACTACTTCATCCAAGCTACAAGCTCAAGAATCCATAGGAACCTCATCCTCTAAAGTTCTGTGTGTAGGGCTAGGCCTACAAAGTGCACAAGCCTAGACACACAGGACCAGCAAGAGTTTGAGTACTAGCCCTTAACCATGGCTGTTCACTGCTTTAGAAAGACTGCAGTGATCCAGTCACAAGGCTACAATCTCTACAGCCAACTCAAATCTGTAATCTGATGGCGGATCTATTCAACTATAGGGGAGTCTGTCACTGCACAATCTCCCACAAGGCTACAAGCGCAAGTGCAGAGAAGAAGAATCTGTCTTAGTTCCATGAATTGGCCTCACCCTAGGGCTATAATCTGTCCACTTGAATGGTCACAGACTATCCACAGAGGCTATCCTCCTCACAAAGGTCTAAGACAGAACAAGAACATTGCTGCCACCACCATGTTCACAAGGCTACAAGCACAAGTTCCCATGGAGATTCAGATTTAGTGGGTCCTGTGGTGGGGGAAGGCCTGCAAAGTGCCTAACCTGGACACACAGGTCACTTAGATCTAAATAGTACCTTATAAGCAATCCGCCATTGCTTACAAAATAACTTAGCAATGGAGGATCTCAAGGCAGCAGCCTTGTATAGCACAACTCACAACAAAAACAACATCCCATACGTGTAACAAATCCTATTATAAAAACTCCATTAAAATTTATACTGGATAATCATACAAAAGGCATAGCCAGCAAATGCTGGACTATGGAGAGAAAGAAAAAGGAAAAATAAGAAAACTCCTAAACCCTAACCTTATCCTACTGTAATTCTACAGTTGGTTTTTGGAGAAGAAGCACAGAAGTTAAGTCCCAAAGAGAGTCGATCCTCAAACCTAAGCTAGGCTTAGGCTTATATAGCAGTCGGCTTCCCCTCCAATGAAGGTTAGAAAAACCCTAATTTCTTAATGTAATTGTGGCCCATTCTTGTCCCTTCGATGCCTCGGGGCATGTGCACAGAGATTGAAGCATTAGAGTGCATGCCCTAATTACTGAAGATTCCCCAATTTCCCTTACAGAAGTGGGGAGAAGTTTAGAATTCGATCCTCGCTAGGTAGAAACGATTTCAGATATTTCCGCATGGTAGAATTGGCGTCGCAGGGTTGAATTGACTTAAAATTCATGCAGTCACGGGATTGGCATTTTAGTCATCGCGGAATACAAATGGCTATTGCGAGATTTCTCTTTCAACTTTGAATGGCATGGGGATTGCTCGTGCGGTTCGTCCCTTAGTGAATCTCGCGAGATATCCTCGCAAAGAAGCAGTGTTCATGAGTTTCTGGGTCGCGCGAGCATTTCTCTGAAGGTCTGTATCTCGCGGCCACTGCGCGACAGCTGTGCGCAGGAATTCCTGAAGCTCTCTCTCCTGAGTGAGTCGCGTGAAGCTTAACAGTTCTTCTTTTGAGCTGCGTGAGACATGTGAATGCTTTAGACTGAGCCTCGCGAGGACCTCGCGAAGCCTGCTTTTCAATTCTTTCTGGCACCAAACTACGCGAGAACGACACGCAAACTGCGCGACCAGTTGTTGTGCTTCCTCTAGGGGCTCGCAATAACTGTGCCAAGGCATTATCTCTGGTTCAATTGAACCCTGGGACATTTGCGCGAGGCATTCTTCTTGATGTATTTCTGCTTGGATGTGCCTATGCTTCAGCCAACTCTTTGTCTGGGTTCATCCTTCGTTCTGTTGAGGCAGTTCTAGGGCAACAGTGAGCTTCTTAGCATGATTAGGGATTTATTGGCAGCTACTGCTTATTACCTACAGAACATGCTTAAAACACTTTTATTAAATGATTAAGGGTCTAATAGAGATTAAGTTAAGGGGTGGAAAGTGGTACTTTTCAAGTCTTAACACACCCCCAAACCTAATCTTTGCTAGTCCCTTAGCAAAGCTGTAATTAAATGCCACTTTCGTAGGGATCACGGATACATTTAGCATATGTACCAAGCCTTTTAAACCCCTAGGTGATCCCTAGTGGAGGAGTGAAGTCTCCTGAGGGTTTTCAGTGAAGACACCCACAAACTTCACCATTAAAATCAGTTAAGTGTAGTGCAAATAATGACAACACAGATTCAAATGTTTAAAGTTTCATTCCACACCCATTTAACACTTAGAGGAAACTGCAGCAATGTTTGCAGGCCATTTAGAACTTAAAAGTTAACATGTGTTTGCTTGACCACCATTTACTTAACATTAGAATTTCAATGTATGAAAATCAGTACCCAGCTTGCCTTTGATTCAAGATCCAGGTTGGATACCACCCTAAAGAGGTAAAAATTCAGACCCAATTCTCACTAGGGCTATCTCTCAACATTAATAACCTGAGGGTGTTCATAATCTGAACAGCTCAAGAGCAGTTGCAGACCCCAAATGGGTTTGCAAGCATGAGCATAGGCCAAGCTTCTAATTTCTAACAACTTCAACGATTTTCACCATAGATTGGGCAATTCTTCATCTTCACATGACAACTCATTTGTCTTTGGATCCACAAGGTCTTTTAGAATGGGTTGTAATGTGGCTTATGGCTGAGGGGTGTAAAGAATAAAAGGGGTAAAAAGGGAATCCAAATTGAGAAATCAGCAAGGTAAGGAGTGGTTCATGACTTCACAACCTTCATTCTAGTAAAAACTTCATCTTCCTCTTCTATTTCAGAGATAAAGTGGCCAACTTCTCCTCTTCTTTTCAATTTGCAGATGATGATGTTCTCTAGACTTCTCTTTCTTTTTCCCTTTTTATTTGTTTTATTCATTCTTTTGATGAAATGCCACACAACTGCCATTGATACACAGCTGTTCACAAGTTGCTTTTCTTCACCTTCCACAGAATATTGGACCATTCTCAGTATCTTTACCTCCTTCTCCTTTACCTTCTGAATTCTCAGAGTGAGGGTAAGGTTGACTCAGGTAATGAGGTTAAGGTGCAAGTTTTCTGGTGTTTGTGAAAGAAAAAATATGATTTTAAGGCTCAACTAGTGTATGCAAAAGGGCAGATTTTAAAAGGTTGGATTTTTATGCTCAAACTGTCCAAATGAGGGCCTTGGATCATTTCCTTAGTCTCATGAGTGCTGTCAATTAGTTTTGATTTGGAGTTGCACAACTTCTAGTGAAAAAGTCTTGATTCACTCAGTCCTTAGAGCAGAAATAATGCCAAAAACACTCTTTAAAAGAAAATGATGGGCCCAAATCTCACTAGGTATGGTCTTCAATTTTAACTTATGAGGTGTATTTTCATTTGTTTCTCTCCTCTTAGGCTCGCTGAGTACTTAACTCAAAAAAATTTCTAATATTAGCTTCATGGTGGTGTCAAGATCAACTTTTATCTATTTCCAAAAGTCTGCCAAAATATTTAAATTTTTACATGTTTCCTCATTGTATCAAGTTAAGTGAAAATTAACTTTATTCATCCCAGTTAAACCCCCATTACTGCACTAAAATTAACTATTCTATTAGCAGACTGCCACACCCCAAACCATTCGGAGCAGTGTCCTCACTAGTTCAGAGGGGATAAAAAGCAGTAGAATCCAAGCAATCAGACAAAAATAAAGACAAAAGAAGATAGAGAAACAGAAAATGAAAACTACATCGTATGGAACTAAAAGAAACTGTCATTAAAATAAAAAGAAAATATGACAAAAAGATGGAAAAGGAAAAGACAGAATGGGGGGGAAATCATTGTGTAGCCGGGGGAGGTTCTGAGGAAGATGGAGGGGAACATGCAGGTGGGGCCATTTTTCTCTTCTTCTTTTCTCTCTTCTCTCTTTTCCTCTTATGCTTTTCCTCATTGGCAAGGATCCGCTGAACCTCGTCATACTCATCCTAGAGAAATTGCAAGGGGTCCAACTCCTTTGGCGGTGGGGGATCTTCCCAGATGGGGTAAAATTTGATTGGGAAACCGAAGGGGTTATCATCCACCATTTGTGTGAGGAGGTATGGACTTCTAGGGTTAGAATAGGAGGGATGTGATGAAAAAGGACTGATGGCCTATTTAAAAGAGGGGGGCAAGGGAACATGAATCGGCGGAATTGACATTGTGCCCCTTTTCAAACTTGGCAATAAATGAGCGTTGTGTGGGGAAAGAAGAAATACACAACTGGCTCTTGGAAAAGAGAAAGAGCATTAACTGAATGTCTAAAGATAGGCATGGTATTTAAAGGGGTCAGTGTATTGCGCAGAGATCCTCATGAGGTAGCCTGATATGGATCATCAATTCGAAAAGGAAGCCATTGAAATCCCCGAAGCAGGTATTTGCACATATTTATTCAACCACCATCGACATCTATCCTCCACATATATTACTACTGCAAAGAAACATAGCCTCCCTCAACTCATCACCCATGAATGGAAAAAAGAACAAAATGAAAAAGTAGCAAACAAACAGAAAGAAGCACACAGAACAGAGCAATAGAAAAAAACTAGAAATTCTATTAAAGTGGAATAAAAATAGTTACAAACGTAATTACAAGAAGAAAAACCTAATATACAATCTAGAAACTAGGATCTAATCTGAACCCGAATATGTGTAGAAATCCCAGCCCATCTTTTTAGCATGTGCCCTAAGGGCATCTCTGTCCTGTTTCTTCTTTTCTTCCCTTTCCTTTTTCTTTTCAGCTGTTGTTTTCTTTGCAGTTGGAGCTTTAGGTGCCCTCATCGTTACTTTTGGTGGCTTGGGAGCTTTTGGTTCATTGGGTTCTTGAGGGGATTTTCCTTTGCGCTTAGTAGGGGGGGTGGCAAGGGATTTTCCTTTCCCTTTGCCTTTAGCTTCTACCTCTGTAGTGGAGACCACTGGGGATTTCTCTTTTCCTTTAGTTTCGACTTCCTCAGTGGGGACCACTGGAGACTTCCCTTTCCTGGACTCGTTTGGTGGATCTGCCTCTTTAGACTGGGCAATTTTTAAAGGGACAACTTTAGGAGCAGACCTCTTGGCAGTGACTTTCCTCCACTGAGGATAAGTTTGCTTCTGTGGTGGTTCAGCAGAGGCCGTGGTAGGGGTAGGTTGCTCTATAGTTGGAGGCTGCTCCATAGGAGGTGAAGCAGGAGCTTTTCCTTTGTCTTACTGGGGCTTAGGTTTTGCCTCCTCAGATTGGGCAGGTGGAGCTGGAGTAGTAGTTGTTTCAGGCTCAGGCATGTGAACAGAGAGATGGGGCCTCTGCGAGAGGTTCATTTTAGCAATGAATGCGGATTCCAATGAGGCGATATGGATTTGATGTTTGAGGATGTCAATCTCATGGATCTCCTTTTAGATTTTTTGGATCTCCTGTGCATTATTAAGTCATTTTTCAAGCATTCTTGCTCGGGCATTCGCTGTAGCAGTACTGGATTTCTCATACTCCTAATTTATCTGATGATAAGTAGCTGTAGCCTTGGCCTTTTGGTAGGCGTCCAAAACATTTGTCCACC
Organism: Chloranthus sessilifolius; assembly: GCA_021018995.1. Lineage (NCBI taxonomy): Eukaryota > Viridiplantae > Streptophyta > Magnoliopsida > Chloranthales > Chloranthaceae > Chloranthus > Chloranthus sessilifolius. Next base: position 94,751,266 of record CM037585.1, read on the forward strand.
CCAATGAGATGCCCAGAAGCTGCTGTCGGTGTTCCTCTGTCATTTTATCAATCTGCTCCAGGAGGGGGGTCTCAATTGATTGGCGAAGCTTGGCCATGCCCCTCAGGACATCCTTCCTCAGGTAAGCATTATCCCTCATGTGATGGAGGATGGTGAGGTAGGGAGGGCTGTAAAAATAATGTTTTGGAGATATGGGCAGATAGGAGGTGGAAGGAGGAAAGTGTGCTTAGTCCTGGGGGGGAGAAGGGGGGATGATAGTAGGGACGTCAAGTTGTGGGGAATGGGGTGCAGTTGCAGGTCCGTTTTGTAGATTTGGTAGAGAAGGTGGGAGGGGTAGGATAAGAGGGGGATGGAGGGTATAGGGGAAAAGAAAAGGTGTAGGCTCAATAGGAGTTAGGGGTGATGGGGGATGGAAAATGGGAATTGTGAAAGGGATTAAAGGAAATGGGAGGGTAAGAGTTAATGGTGATGGTGGGGGGAGGTAATGAGTCAAGAGGGAAGTCTGTTTGTGTCTGCATCGATTAGGGGGGACCGGTGGAGGGATGAGTGGGTTAGCTAAGGTGTGTAGGGTGGATTGGATGGAGGTTAGTTCAATTTTCATCTGATCCTGTTTTTAGGTATTGGTAGATAGCTGGGCATGAATGTCTTGGATAAGGGAAAGGATAAGGTGGTAGTGTGTCAGGGATAGGAGGTTGGGTATGTGAAGAAGAGGGTACGGGTTGAAAAGGTGAGGAAGGGGCATGATGGAAAGTGGAGGGAGGGGAAGAGGGGGGTTCTAGGGAGTGATGTTGGGAGGTAGTTGGGGAGTCTGGGAGAGGGGTGTAGTAGGTTGGTATTGTTTCAAGGAAGGTAGATATAAAGGCTTGGAAGCCTATGAATGTGTTAAGGGTTAAGTCAATGTCCTGTGAGGGGGTTTAGTAGATTTGGGTGGGGTGGTGGTTTCTGCAAGGTGGGGTGTGTCAATGGGGATAAAAGGGATTGAGGGTGGTGTCTGGGAGATGGTTGGGATGGTCTCAGTGGTCTTTCATTTTTTGTAGGAGATGAGTGGGGGGCTGGTAGGCTTAGGTGGAGATAAGGGGGGAATTGTGGCTGTGTACTAAGGTAAGGTGGGGGATGGTGAATCCTCCCATGAACCAAGCACAGGTGAAGGGGGAGTGGGCATGGAGAATGGAAATAGAGGGGGGCGAGAGATGGATGCCAGAGGGGTGGTGGATGCAGGGGTAACAAGTGCTGCTGCAGCTATGGAAGTGGTAAGCTCTGGGGGCAGCTCCTTTGTAGTAGGGGTAGACCTGATCCGGCTGCCTCTTCTGCTTGCTTGGGCAGGCCCTGAGCCTCAGCTTTCTTTTTTTTCTGGTCCACCATCAAGCTCCTGCTGATTCCCCATTGCCTTCTATCAAAGGTAGTAGGGGAAAGGGTGGTGGTCTGCTCAGTCCTTCCTATCTTGTAGCCCCCCTTGATCAGTAGCAAGGTAATGATTCTTGCATAGGGTAGAGTGTGAGGCTTCTTGTTTGACCCTAACTTCTCCACTACATCTTTCATAGCCTCAAAAATTAGCCAGGCTGCACGGAAGCCATGGCCCATGTGGTAGGAGTAGGCAGCATCCGCAATGGGGATTCTCCTTTCTTGCTGATGTCCTGAGCAATATATGTTCTTCCGCAGGACTTGGTTAATGAACAACAGTTTAGGTTCTAGTTCCCTTCTTCTGATTGAGTCCCCGGTGGCTTTTAATCCTTTAGTTAGGGCCCGTGCAATTGTATCAATCGATGCACTCAGAGGGGGGCCATATCCACAGCTAGGATTGAATGCTGCTGGGATGCCCGACACTTCAGCAATCATCTTGGGGCCTACTAACATATCAAAGTCGTCAATCAGCACCAGCAAGCACCCTTGTCCATCGTTGTCCTTCTTGACCTTGATGTGCTGATAAAATAGCTGCACTAGCCTGGGGTAGGCTTCTACTGGAATTCCTCTCATCAATGGCATCAGGCACGCTTTGCTTATAAACTGTACTGCAGAGGCAGAGAGAGGTTCTTTCTCAAAAAAGGGTACATCAAAGGCTGTTTCAGGCTCCAATGGAATTGATTCCATGAGCTCAGAAGGAGTAGAGAACTTTGTGGTTGGTACAGCCACCTCCTCAACCACTTCCTTTCCTTTTTTGGGGGACTTTGAAGTCTTGGCCTTTTTAAGGGTGGTCTCTGCAGGGTGCAGGGTCCTTGTCCTTCCCTTTTCTCTTCTGTGCAGATTTTGGAGCCATGTCTCACTCTGTCCTATAGTATGAGAAACGGAGGTTGAAATCTAGGGTTTGGTTTGATTTGATGCACAGGGCAGCTCAAGATCTCTGAGCAAAGGGCAATGGATGGGGGTGATGTTAGGAACAACTCTATAGAATTGTGATGTGAATGATGAGCTGTAGGTGTGATGCTGGAGGGGAGAGGAGAGAGCTCCAGAAGCTAGGGTTTCGCAGAGGGAAGAAGGATGAAAATAATGAAAAAGGGACAAAGCGTGGGGTTGAAATACTTATCGTGAAGCTCGGCGCGCTTTGGAACATCTGGCCGTGGGTTTGGAAATGAACCTAGCGAAGGTGTTGATTAAAACTTGATTGCGCGACAATCTCTCACGTTGTCCTTGGAGCACGCGACTGAGTGAGATTAATTCATGTGAATCGCGCGAGCAGCTCCTAGGTTTCTTTTGGATTGTGTGAAAAGCTCTGAGGTTCATTTTTGAATCTCACGATAGACTTAGAATCTCGCGACAGTAAATGAAGTATTTCTATTGAATTGCGCGAGAGTCTCCCAGTTTACCTTGTGAACCTTGCGACAGCCTGATATTCTCGCGATAACTACTGAATAGCTCGATGTGGACCGCGCGAGAGGTTGTCAGGTACACATGAATCTCGCGATAGGCATTGAATGTTTCTATGCAAACTGTGTGACATGCTCCCAGGCTTCCTTTTTAACCTCGCGATAGCTTTTGAATCTCGCGATAGTCTCCCAGACTTTCATTTTGAACCCAGCGACAGTAAGGTATAAAATAGAGAGCATGTGCTCTCTGTTCTGCCTCTTTGCCTGTTTGCCTGTGGTTGGATCATGGGCATGACTCTCTCCTATGGCTATCTCTAGACACATGTAAACTCAATCATCCAATTAAAAACAACCTCCCACATTAGGCATGCAACAGAAGCTATCAATTGAAAAATAGTAAGAAAGAAACCATGCATCAAAAGTTTAAAACAGATTGGTCCAGATTCAGATAAGACCACAAACAAATCCTAAAGAATAGAATCAAAAGAAAGCAAGATAAATCAACCAAAAAGAGCATACATATGATACAATAATGACACACCTATGGATCAATTTGAAGAAGGATCTTCTTGAAGGTGAATGGTGTCCATGGGTTCAACAGGCTTTTCAAAACAAGGCTTAAGCCTCTGACCATTCACTTTCATGGTTCTCTCAGACTTGGGATCCTTGATTTCCACAGCACCAGATGGGGAAACATGCATGACAATGTAACAACCTTCCCATCTAGATTTCAATTTGTCCAGAAAAAACATAAGTTTGGAGTTAAACAACCAAACCTTATCACTAACAATGAAACTCTTTCTCAACAGCCCTTTGTCAAAGAAAGTTTTGAACCTTTCCTTATAGATCTTGGCATTGGCCTATGCATCCATCCTTAGTTCTTCCAATTCGGACAGCTGCAGCGACCTGTGAAGACCAGCAGAAGTTAGATCTAGATTTAAATGTTTGATGGCCCAATAGGCCTTGTGTTCTAACTCTACTGGGAGATGACAGGCCTTGACATAGACCAGTCTGAATGGGGACATACAAATGGGGGTCTTATAGGCAGTCCTATAAGCCCACAGTGCATCATTGAGCTTATCAGCCCAATCCTTCCTATCAGTGCTCACGATCTTCTCATGGATATCCTTGATCTCCCTATTTGAAATTTCAACTTGCTCACTGGTTTGTGGGTGGTAGGGAGTAGCAATCCTATGGGTGACAGAATATTTCTTGAGCAAGCTCTCGAAATTTCTATTATAGAAATGGCTCCCCCAATCACTAATAATGGCTCTAGGGCTACTAAATCTGGAGAAGATATTCTGCTTTATGAACTTGAGGACAACCTGATTATCATTAGGTCTTATGGCAATGGCTTCTACCCATTTAGGAACATAGTCGACTGCCACTAAGATGAAATGAAAATCATTTGAAGGAGGGAAGGGGCCCATAAAGTCAATACCCCACACATCAAACAATTCTACAACAAGGATGGGCTGTAAAGGCAGTGAATTTCTTTTAGACAGCCCTCCTAGTTTCTAACATCTTTCACAGGTCTTGCAGTGTGTATTTGCATCTCTGAAAAGAGAAGGCCAATAGAACCCACACTGCAACACTTTGTCAGCTATTTTTCTCCCACTAAAGTGACCCCCACAGGCATTTTCATGGCACATGGCCAGAATACTGGGGACATCACTTTTGGGGACACATTTCTGAATGATTTGGTCTGCACAATACCTGTACAAGCAAGGTTCTTCCCAGAAGAAGAATTTGACCTGTGAGAAAAATAGGTCTTTGTCCATTTTTGTCCAATGGGCAGGAATCTTGCCTATAACTAGATAGTTGACAATATGTGCATACCAGGGAACTAAAGACTGGATGGCAAACAACTGCTCATCCGGAAAGACATCATTTGTAGCAAGGTCATCAACACTTTTTTCCCACATAATTCTGGACAAGTGGTCAGCCATCACATTTTCTACACCCTTCTTGTCTTTGATTTCGATGTCAAACTACTACAACAGGAGTATCCATCTAATCAATCTGGGCTTTGCATCCTTCTTGGACAGTAGGTACTTTAATGCTTAGTGGTCAGTGAAGATGGCAGTTTTAGACCCAAGTAGGTAAGGTCTAAACTTGTCCATAGCAAAAACCACTACCAGAAGCTCTTTCTCAGTGGTTGTGTAGTTCAGCTGAGCTTCAATAAGTGATTTACTGAGATATGCCATGACCACAGGCAGCTTATCCTTTCTCTACCCCAAGACAGCACCTATTGCCAAGTTAGATGCATCACACATCAACTCAAAGGGGAAGGTATAGTCAGGTGTTTGGAGTACAGGAGCAGAGGTTAGGTAGATTTTTAACTTTTCAAAAGCCTCAAGACATTCAGTAGAAAAATCAAAGGGCACATCCTGGCAGAGCAGGTGGCACAATGGTTTAGCAATCTTGCTAAAGTCTTTGATAAACCTCCTGTAGAATCCAGCATGCCCAAGGAAGGATCTGATTTGCTTGGTTGTTCTTGGAAGGGGAAAATTTGCAATGAGGTCAACTTTGGCCTTGTCTACCTCAATTCCATCTTTAGAGACCACATGGCCAAACACAATTCCTTGTGTTACCATGAAGTGGCTCTGCTCCCAACTGAAAACCAAATTGGTCTCTTCACATCTTTGTAAGACTTGATGGAGATGTTTTAGACATTGGTCAAAGCTATCCCCATAAATCGAGAAATCATCCATGAAAATTTCTAAAAACTTATCAATCATATCAGAAAAGATGGCATACATACACCTCTGAAAGGTGGCTGGGGCATTACACAGTCCAAAAGGCATCCTTCTGTAAGCAAAGGTGCCGAAAGGACAAGTAAAAGTAGTTTTCTCTTGATCAAGGGGGTGCACAGGGATCTGGTTGTACCCTGAGTACCCATAAAGAAAATAGTAAAAGGCTTTCTCAGCCAACTTATCCAAAATTTAATCAATAAAAGGGAGAGGGAAGTGGTCTTTTCTGGTCTTGGAGTTGAGTTTTCGATAATCGATGCAAACTCTCCAGCTAGTGGTCTCCCTGGCTGGTCTCAACTCTCCAGAGTCGATTGTGATCACTGTTATGCCAGATTTCTTGGGTACCACTTGGATTGGTGCCACCCATTCAGAATCAGAGAAGGGGTAAATTACCCCAGCATCCAGCAACTTAATGATTTCTTTCAGAACCACTTCTTGCATGTGAGGATTCAATTTCCTCTGTATTTCCCTAGAGGGTGTTGAGCCCTCCTCGAAATGAATCCTATGCATACAGATTGATGTATCAATCCCTCCAGACCAGCAATGGTCCAGCCAATTACTTTCTTGTGCTTCCTCAGAACTGTTAGCAATTCCTCCTCTTGCTCACTGGTTAGAGAAGAGGAGATAATTACAGGAAGTTTCTCTTCTTTCTCGAGGAAAGCATATTTCAATGTCTTTGGCAGCTTCTTGAGCTCCAGATCAGGGGCTTGTTGGATGGATGACAGGATTGGTGTATTGTTGGTTGGAGGAAGGGGCAACAATGTAGGTTTCCAATTGGAATGCTGCACTAAGCCCACAGAAGACCTCACTAGGGGTATGTCTTCTGGCATTAAAGCTAGGCTTCCTTCCTCCACCATGTTCCAAACTTGATTAAATCGTCGGTGACAATGTTGTTCCCCTCCGGTGAGTGGGTTCTTCTTCAACAATTTCTTCTAGTACATCTCTTTCAAAGCATTCCTCATTGTCCGATTGAGGGTACTTTGCCTATTGTACATTAAGCTCAACTTTCATATGTCCAAAGTGACCTCCATGATCCAGACACGCATTGAATGCATGCAATGGCGATGGCCAAAAATAGTGCCTTGGAATGTATCGGGGATGTACTCTTGTTACAACCCATGTCCAAAACAAGGAAGTCTGTAGGGTAGAAGAACTTGTCTACCCCCACTAGGACATCCTCAACCACTCCCATGGGTTTCCTCTCAGACCTATCAGCCATCAAAAGAACAATGGGGGTGGGCTTCAGCTCCCCCAAACCTAACTGCTGATATACACAAGATGGCAGCAGGTTAACACTGGTTCCAAGGTCCAAAAGGGCCCTTCCAATCGTGTGGTCACCAATAATACAGGGAATAGTGGGTATCCCTGGGTCTTGCAACTTCTCAAGTATTGTCATGGTTGTCTGAGAATTAAGCTATGTCGATTCAAAGACCTTTTTGGACAAATGGCCTCTGGCCTTCCTTTTACAGTACAAAGGTCTTTCGAGAAATTTTGCATAAATTTGGGACACATCGGATTGCATCAAGTAGGTAAATTTATCTTGACACCTTAAAGGTCTCCATCATTTCCTCGATCATGCACGACCCTTATCAAAAGGCGAGGCCACTCAAAACTTGAGGAAATGGCGGTGATCTTCTTTGGTTCCTCGGTTTGCAAGCCTATGACTAAACTTTAGTTTTTTTTCTTTTTTTAAATTTTTATCTCCTGCTAAGGCTCATCTACAACCTCTTTATTTTTTCCTTGTTGAAGGGCAGCAGGCAGTTCTTGACTCTGTGCTCTAACAGAGTCCTTATCATTTTCACTTGACATTTCCTTGGGAATGACCTCTCCTTGTTCTTTTCCCACCTGGTTGTCTACCAGCTTGCCAGACCTTAAGGCTGTGATGGCATTGGCCCCCTCAAAATTTGAGGAGCCTTCTCCGATGGAATACTGGCCCTTTGGGTTGGCTACTGGTTGGCTTGGCAACCTGCCCTCCTCTCTTTTAGTTAGAGCATTAACTATTTGGCCAAGCTGCTCTTCTATTTTCTTAATGCTTTGACTGTGAGAAGTCACAGTCTGATTTAAGGGTCCAAGGCTTTGCAATTGGGCCAAAACCTGGTCCTCGAAAGAAGCACTTCGGGGCTGAGGTGGGGGAACTACTAATTGATTTTGCTGTTGGCGTTGCTATTGCTGCTGGAAATTTGACCTTTGGGCATAACCCTGATTAAACTGCTACTGTGGCCTTTGAGGTAAGGCCAACATCTGTTGTGGCCGAACATAATTGTCTTACCTCCACCTCAAATTTGGGTGGTCTCTCCATTGGTAACCAGCATTCTGGTGCTGGTATCCATATGGTTGTTTATTGTAGCGACCAGATTGTTATTGTCCAAAAGATTGGGCAGCAGCAGCCTGTTCCATTACAAACTCAGGGTATTGTCCTGCAGATGGGCACTCTTCCACTGTGTGCTGTGGAAATTGGCATATCAGGCATGCCTCCATCACTTGTGCAGCCATTCTGGGCTGCACCGCAGTCAAAAGTTTATCAAATCTTTCAGTAAGATTGGCCATCTGCATTCTCAGGTCATCATTTCCTCTAACTTCATACATCTTTCCTTTAGAAGTTTCAGCCACTCCCAGCTTAGGACAAGGCACTTGAACAGTTCTAGATGAGGACATCTTCTGGAAAGCATTTTCACTTATGACCTTGAACAAGTCCCATGCCTCATCAGCTGTTTTATGCATGTATGTTCCACCAGAAGAGGCATCTACCATGTCTCTGCTCTTCTCATCTATCCCATTGTAGAAGCTTTGGACAAGCTGCCAGTCAGGGATCTTGTGGTGGGGACATTGTTTGAGCATCTCCTTAAATCTGTCTCAGGCTTGATTAAAATCTTCAGTTGGGGACTGGGCAAAAGCAAGTATGCCTTTCCTCAACTGGGTGGTTTTGGTCTCTGGAAAAAATTTAGACAAAAATCTTGTCTGGAGGTCTTTCCAGGAAGTGATGCTGTTATTTGGGAGAGTAGATAACCAGGTCATGGCCCTGTCCTTTAGGGAGAAAGGAAAAAGCCTTAACCTAGTGGCTTCTAGTCCCAAACCAGCAATGGAGAATGTCGTGCACAAGGCCAAGAACTGGTCAATGTGCTTGTAAGGGTCTTCCTTGCTAAGCCCATGGAAAGAGGGAAGCATTTGGATGATGGAAGTTTTGATTTTGTAGTTTCCTTGAACATCTGGAAATTGAATGTTGAAAGGAGAATTCTAATCATCTGGAGCATACAATTCCTTCAATGTTGTAGGTTGTTCTTCACCCATGACTGCTATCTCAATTTCAATAGGGGGCTCAACTGTGGTGTGTCTGTGCCTTCTCGGTCTTCTACCCATTTCAATCTCAGGGTTAGCAGGCTCTAACGTAGGACTGAGAGATCTCTTTCCTAACATGCACACACACCAACAGCAGGAAAAACTATTCGCAAACACATTGCACTAAAAAAAAAATTACAACTATCCTAATCAACTGCTTATGGAATCTTCAAAGGAGAAATAAACTGAGGTTTTGAAGGTTAGAGAAGTGCAAACAGAGGTAGCTAGACTCTCAATGCAATTCCAGTCTCCTTCTCTACTATGGTCCAGATCTGCAAAAAAAATTCTAAATATAAATCAGCAGTATCAATTATTCACAAGTATAGCTACCAAAGAATAAAGAATTAAAAATCTAGAGTCTACTAAAAGATCAAATTCCCCGACAACGGTGCCAAAAACTTGTTAAGATATTTTAAGTGCTTGCTACTGAATTTATTGAAGACAATGATAGGAATGGGGTAAATGAAAAATGAGTGAAAGGTAGAGTGATGAATACGGAGCAGCAAGCCTAAAATATGCACAGTCCTACAAGATACAGGGCCTGTTGTAGCAAGTTTTGATAAGTAAGAGTTTGTCCCACAGAGAAGTTGATCTCAAGCTCCAAGGGAGCTATCCTTAGTAGGCTCTCCAGATCTGGCTATAAATCTGGCAATCCTAAGTGGAAGGGGATTTAAAGTCACTATAATCCTAATTCTAAGGCAACTGACTGTTTAGATTACAAAAATGGTTAAGAAGAGTGGTGGAGTGAGAAAATAAATGAAAAAGGGTGAGAAGTATGCTATTAGATACAGATCTGATGGGGTCTTGTAACTCAGACTCAGATCTGTAGCTATAGAAATCCTGTCCAATGGATACATTATCACCAAAGAGGAGAAAGAATCTAACTCACTCCTGTGCCATGATCCAATCCCTTAAGGCTATAACCTGTTCACTCAAATGGTCACAGACTATCCAATAGGGGAACCACACTCCAGAGGTGAGTCAGAACAAGTTTACCATTTTAGGCACTACTTCATCCAGGCTACAAGCTCAAGAATCCATAGGAACCTCATCCTCTAAAGTTCTGTGTGTGGGGTTAGGCCTACAAAGTGCACAAGCCTGGACACACAGGACCAGCAAGAGTTTGAGTACTAGCCTTTAAGCATGATTGTTCACTATTTTAGAAAGACTGCAGTGATCCAGTCACAAGCTTATAATCTCTACAGCCAACTCAGATCTGTAATCTGATGGCGGATCTATTCAACTATAGGGGAGTCTGTCACTGCACAATCTCTCACAAGGCTACAAGCACAAGTGCAGAGAAGAAGAATTTGTCTTAGTTCCATGAATTGGCCTCACCCTAGGGCTATAATCTATTCACTTGAATGGTCACATACTATCCACAGAGGCTATCCTCCTCACAACGGTCTAAGACAGAACAAGAACATTGCTGCCGCCACCATGTTCACAAGGCTACAAGCACAAGTTCCCATGGAGATTCAGATTTAGTGGGTCCTGTGGTGGGGAAAGGCCTGCAAAGTGCCTAACCTGGACACACAGGTCACTTAGATCTAAATAGTACCTTAGAAGCATTCCTCCATTGCTTACAAAACTACTTAACAATGGAGGATCTTAAGGTAGCAGCCTTGTACAGCACAACTCATAACAAAAACAACATCCCATACATGTAACATATCCTATTACAAAAACTCCATTAAAATTTATACCAGATAATCATACAAAAGGCATAGCCAGCAAATGCTGGACTATGGAGAGAAATAAAAAGGAAAAATAAGAAAACTCCTAAACCCTAGCCTTAACCTACTGTAATTCTATAGTTGGTTTTTAGAGAAGAAGCACAAAAGTTATGTCCCAAAGAGAGTCGATCCTCAAACCTAAGCTAGGCTTTGGCTTATATAGCAATCGACTTCCCCTCCAATTAGGGTTAGGAAAACCCTAATTTTTCAATGTAATTGCAGCCCATTCTTATCCCTTGGATGCCTCGAGGCGTGTGCACAAAGATTAAAGCATTAGAGTGCGTGCCCTAATTGCTGGAGATTCACAGATTACCCTTGCAGAAGTGGGGAGAAGTTTAGAATTTGATCCTCGCTGGGTAGAAACGATTTCAGATCTTTCTACGTGGTGGAATTGGCGTCGCGGGGTTGAATTGACTTGAAATTCATGAAGTCACGGGATTGGCATTTTAGTCATCACGAAATACAAATGGCTATCGCGAGATTGCTCTTTCAACTTTGAATGGCGCGGGGATTGCTCGTGCGGTTCGTCCCTTAGTGAATCTCGCGAGAGATCCTCGCGAAGAAGCAGTGTTCATGAGTTTCTGGGTCACGCGAGCATTTCTCCAAAGGTCTGTATCTTGAGGCCACTGCGCGACAGCGACGCGCAGGAATACCTGAAGCTCTCTCCTGAGTGAGTCGCGCGAAGCTTAACAGTTCTTCTTTTGAGCTATGCGAGACTGCGCGAATGCTTTAGACTGAGCCTTGCGGGGACCTCGGGAAGCCTGCTTTTCAATTCTTTCTGGCACCAAATCGTGCGAGAACGACGCTCAAACTGTGCGACCAGTTGTTGTGCTTCCTCCAGGGGCTCGCGACAACTGCGCGAAGGCATTATCTTTGGTTCAATTGAACCCAGCGACATTTGCACAAGGCATTCTTCTTGATGTATTTCTGCTTGGATGTGCCTATGCTTTAGCCAACTCTCTATATAGGTTCATCCTTTGTTCTGCTGAGGTAGTTTTGGGGCAATAGTGAGCTTCTTGGCTTGTTAGGGGTTTATTGGCAGCTACTGCTTATTACCTACAGAACATGCTTAAAATACTTTTATTAAATGATTAAGGCTCTAACAGAGATTAAGTTAAGGGGTGGAAAGTGGTACTTTTCAGGTCTTAACAGCAGCCTGCTGGGTATTCTTGGAGGAACCACCCAAACCTGAGGTGGAGACAAGATTCATATCCTCAACCCCAATAGAAATAAGCGGTAGCTCCGTACAGACCCCATCACCAGTTTAATCAAGGTTATCCACCAAGGAAAAATTTTCTGTTACCTACCCCACAGTCTAACCAGTTGGTCCTGCCCCCATAATAGTCCAGATCCTCTTCATTTGAAGAGCAGATGCTGGCTTCAATGCAAAATTTGGAGGGCCTAGTACAGACTGTTAATTCTCATGGACAAAGCATTAAGAAGATTGAGGACCAGTTAGGTCAAATTTGCAATGCTTTGAACAGAAGGGAGGAAGGAAAATTGCCTAGTCAGCCCCTGATAAATCCAAAAGGTCAGCATATGATTGGAGATGCATCCTTTACTCAGGATGAAGCTAGTACTCAGTGATCCAAAAATTGGTAATAAGTGTACTATATCTATGAAAATTCTGTTTTGATTTGTGTTCTTTAGAAATCTGTCAGCTGTGTTTTTAGTGTGAAGTTGAGTTGCTTATGTTGCTTTGCCTGTGTTTAAATTTTGTGATTGAATACATGTGCATGTTTGTCATTTGAATTTGCTGTGTGTGTTTGTTGATGAGTGGTCGAGGTGCCCTTATCATAACTTGCATGCACTTGAGCTAAAAATCTATTTTTAGGATTCTGCAATGCTAATGAACTGATGTTGAAAATAGGCATATATTTCTCATGATTGAAATGTAGTACCTGTCTGAGGGTTGGTGCTCATGCATAGTGGTTGGGCCCACAATAGCATGGATGCACCAACCAATGTGCTGCACTGAACTAATAGAGTAAAGGTTGAGAAGAAATGTTGTCTCGCAAAGTTAGAAGGGTGAAATCCTGGAGAGGCAACTTGTTCAATTAATTGGGGGAGTATCTGCCACCACTGCTGGACCTGCTCCAGAAGCTACTGTTGTGAAGAAAGATAAAACATAAGGGATAAAAATTAAGAAGGAACAAGCAGATGATTAGATGATTAATTTTTGTACATGTATTTAGTTAGGAAGTAGTGTGTAATTTTGTAGTTTCTTTCCCTTACTTTGTACATAATCATTTTGCATCTCAATAGAATTTCCTTTTTGTTATGTGTTGCTTAGTTCACTGTCTTTCGGTATTTTTGGTTGTTTATGTATTGTTTGTTTTGTGTTGTGTGTTTTTCTTTCCTGCTGTTTCTTTTCTTGTAATATCTCTGTCTTGAGCCTGCTACACATCCACATCTACCTTTGAATTAGTGAGGACACTGCTCCTCATAGGTCAGGCTGCTAATGAAATAGTTAACCTAAGTGCAGTAGAATCAAGTGAGTAAGATAGAAATGGAGCCATGTTTACTTAAGAATCATAAAAAAATGAAAAATTTAAAAATTTTGCAGACATTTAGGCATTACAAGCTTTTAAATTTTAGCATTTCCATGATGTGAACACCAGGAAAACTCACTTGTATCAGTACTTAGTGAATCATTAAAGAGAGAAAAAGGTAAGGACATGCCTAAGAGTTTAACGGAAGACCATAACTAGTGAGATTTGGGCCTACAAAATTTTTTCCTTCCTTTGAGGAGTGACAGAGGTAATTCTTTCAGCCCTAAGGACTGGCTGAGTTAATGCCCTCACCAAAAGTTAGGCACCTCCAAGTTGAAACAACTGACATCACTCATGGCACCTAGGAAAGGATCAAGGCCTTCCCTTGGACAGTTTGAGCTTAAACGGAGCAAACCCTAATCAACTGCCCTTGTGCACACACCTTTTGAGCCTTAATTTCCAATTTTCTTCAAAATACACCTGAGTACTTGTACCTGAACCTATGGACCTAATTCAAACCTACCCTCACTCTAAGAATTCAGAAGCTAAAGGAGGAGCTGAAGATGGACAAGATAGGGACAACATTGGGTGAATGGAGAAGAGATACCTAAAGCTTAACAGTGTAGCAGCTGAGGAAAGAGGTGGCAAGTCAGAAAAACAAAAATAAAAACAAAAAGAAAAAATGCATCCAAAAGAAAGAAAAATAATAATAAAGAGGAGTCAAGAGGAAAAGTTCATTGGAAAAATTGAAAATAGGAGGAGAAGCTGGCCACTTCAAGTCTTAAGAATTTTAAAAGAAAATGAAAGGTGTTGAACTAAGAAGGTGAAACCATGAATCACCTCCTTCACCTACTGATTTATCAATTTTTAATCCCTTTTCAACCTTCCATTCTTTATAACCTATCCCATAAGCCACGTTACAACCCAGTCAAAAGATCCTGTGATCTAAAGTTGAATAAGTTTTCATGCAGAGATAAAGAGTTGTCCAATCTTTGGTGAGGATTAGCCAATGATGTCAGAACATAGATGCCTTGCCTATGCTCATGCTTACAGATCCATTTGGGGCCTGTAACTGCTCTTGAGCTTATGAGAAAATTGAAACCCTCAAAGTTCCTTGTTAGAGTCTGCCCTGGTGAGCATTGGGTCTGATCTTCAATGTACTGGGCATGGCCTATAACCTAATTTTTGAATTAATGATGAGCTCAGTACTGACCGACATGCGATGTTTTCCATTATTGTGAGCTAATTGGAAATGATGTGCATCTATGTAAAGGTTGTGATGATTAAATGTCTATGCATATCATATATTCAAATTCCTCACATTTTTTCTATTGAATAAAAGGTGAACTAATGTTCTATTTCTTAACAGCTGACTTGATAATTTTACACTTTTGCTAACTATTTTATTGAGAAGTATATGGGTATCTTCACTGAAAACCCTCAGGAGACTTCGCTCCTCCACTAGGGATCACTTAGGGGTTTAAAAGGCTTGATGCATAAGCTAAATGCATCTATGTTTTCTACAAAAGTGGCATCTAAATTCTTAGAATAAATTGTTTTAATTTCTCCTTTGCTCAGGGACTAGCAAAGATTAGGTTTGGGGGTGTGTTATTCACTGAAAAGTATCACTTTTCACCTCTTAACGTAGCCTTTCCTAGACCTTGAAGCTCACTAATAATCATTTGCTAAGTTTGTTTTATAGTTAGCAATAAACTGTACACCTTAATACAAAATCCCTACTTTTTGGTCCAAAAAAGGGAAAGAAAACATACAAAGATGACAGCTAAGCCAAAGCCTAATGGAACACCATGGTGACTCATTTGCTGGTCATCATTGACCAAAAGTCTAGCAGATGAAAGAAGTTAGTTGAGAATGGAGGAAGCAACAACAACAACAAGTGCAAGGCAACAGAGGATCAAAAGAATCATCTCGCAGAGTTGAGGAGCTCCCTCGCGGAGCTAAGGATGCAGTGGAAACTGCCCTCGTGCAAATGGGATGCGGAGTCAAGAGGAGAGTAGTAAAGACATTGCGATGATCTCTCATCTTAAAACCCTCAGAATTTGTGCTCGGAAACTCTCACGGAGATCGAGCCTTCAAACAACTGCACGCAGAACATAGCGAGTCCATATGCATAAAGAACAATTTTTCACCTCGTGGAATTCTTGTGAAGCCCTGGAATAGCGAGACACCCAAAGTTTTCCTCGCACAGCTCTCGCGCACTCTGGAGCCTAACCAGTTACTACGCGAGCACAGGAGCCTACCTGCACGAGTATCCTGCGAGAGAGAACTTCTGAAGCTCTACTGCACGAGTAATCCAGGCGGTTCCAAATCACCTCCGGGACCGCATTGAAGTTGTTGGTGTCGATGCTCAGACTGCTGCTACTTTTTTATTAGAAATTAGTGGAGAAAATAAATCAAGAGTGGAGATGTGGAGATGGGTTATTACAGCAAGTCTAAAACACACACAGTCCTGCAAGATACAAGGTCCATTGTAGCAAGTTTTGATAAGTAAGAGTTTGTCCCACAGAGAAATTGATCAAGAACTTAAAATGGGCTATAATAGTAGGCCTCCAGATCTGGCTACAGATCTGACAATCCTAAAGAAAGGGAGTTGGGTGTCACGACTACACTAAATTAATCCTAAAAATAGAGAAATATAATGTAGCCCTATCCTACAGAAATGGTTAAAAGGAAGATGGTGATGGTGTGTACCAGAACAAAATACAAAAGTTGTGAGAAGTAGGTTAAGCTAGAATTACAGCAGTGATGTAAATCAGATTTAGTCTGTCTTTACAGTATTCCTTGTTGAGACGCTATTAAAAGCCTCAACAAGGTAAAAATATTTGGTTTAACCCATGCCATTTGGGGCACTCTTAGGGCTATACTCTGTCCACTTTAATGGTCACAGGGTATCTGATAGAGTCTGTCAAATCCCATTGGTTAAAACAGACATTGCCAATCTAACCTAGAGGAGTGGACTGATCATTCCCCCAGCCACTGGGCTAGATCAAGCCATGAATACTATTGCAGCACTATGTAATGCCAGGGCTACAAGCTCCCCAGATCTGCACACAGACCTGACTAACATCCATAGGTATTCTAACCCATAAGATCCTAAGTGCTTTGCTAAGACCAACTGCTCACTAGTGCCCACAAAAAGGACCATGGAACAGGTTGAATAAAGCTTTAGATTTAGCTGGTCATTGCTACAAATGGAATGCGATGACTCAGCCTCAAGCTATAATTACTACAAAGAGACTAGATCTAACATCTGATGTCAGCTAGGTAAAACAGAGGGGAGCTAGTTCCTGTACAAACCTCCTCACAAGGCTCTAGAAGCTCATGTGCAGGGGAGAAGAATCCTTCTCAAACATGTGAATGGACACAACCTTAGGGTTATACTCTGTCCACTTGAATGGTCATAGGGTATCCCATTGGTCTGTCCATACAACAGAGGCCTGAGAAAGAATATGAAAAATGCTGCAACCACCATGGTCCACAGGCTTTCGAGCTCCCTGGATCTCATTAGAGATCCAACATTGGTTTCCATGGAGCTATAAAACCAAGGGAAATCAGATGATAAATAATAGATCTACTAGAAACTGAATGGGCTAGTCCCAAATACATGGATCCTATAGACATCTAAAGAAAACATAAGATCTTCAGATTCAATTAGGCATTAAAACGGCAATTCATTGATGAATACAAAACTTATAATGAACTGTCTCCTGGCTGCAGCCTGTACACAACTCCTCATCCACAATCTCAATGTATACCAAAAACCTATTACAAACTAAAATAAAACTAAACCTTGCTGCTTATAGGGGGGTTAGCCAGCAAGTGCTGGGCTAAGAGAGAAGAAAAATAAGAAAAAGAGATGATCAAATCCTAACCCTAGCCTGCTGGAGTTCTCAGCCGACAGAGGATGAAGGAAAGATCAAAATAATAGACTTTAAGTATAGCTTATATACTCTGTTCATAAGGCTTTGACTCTTAAGAGATTAACCCTAATTTTTCCAGTAGACGTGGCACTATTTCAACCCTTGGATGCCTGGAGATATGCACCTTGAAATCCACACCTCGAGAAGTGTGCCCTAGCCTTGGGAAATTCCTAAAAAGTCCTACAGTTAAAATTGAGAAGTGGAGAACCCGAGCTTCGCGGGGTTGACATCTGCATTAGTTCATCCCCATAGTTGCAGAGCCATCGCGGAGTAGCATTTAGCTGGTGAGAAGTGCTTACTCGCACAGTCAATCTTCAATTCATCGCGCAGTTCCTTTGCGCTGTATTACTTTCACAGAGATGAATTGTGATTAT
The DNA here is from genome assembly GCA_021018995.1 of Chloranthus sessilifolius. Taxonomy (NCBI): domain Eukaryota; kingdom Viridiplantae; phylum Streptophyta; class Magnoliopsida; order Chloranthales; family Chloranthaceae; genus Chloranthus; species Chloranthus sessilifolius. The sequence goes on from CM037585.1 coordinate 94,768,699, forward strand.
TATCAGGAATGGTAAGTCGCACAATTCATTATGGGGAATGAATTTGCATAGTAAACATTGGTCTATTTTTAGCAATTGGATTTAAGGCAATGTCGTGTTTCGCACAGTTTCCCACAGGTGTTCACGGAGTAGAATTCTCGTGCAGAACACATGTATATTAATGAGAGGGAAAATTGCACAGAAGTACATACCTCTGTGAGTACAGAATCAGAACTGTGTATGTCTCGCGAAGTTACTTCATGGAGTAGATGCTGGGACCGAGCGCGCAAAGTAGTTTCTCATTTCTTACGCAGCCTAACTAGTGATCTCCGCAAAGAGGAACGCATTTGGAGTTTCAGAGGTCGCATGCCATAGAATATGTTGAATGTTGCTTTTCGTGTCTTCATGACTCTACGAGAAAGCTTTGAAATGGCTCGTGATTAAGAAAATGAGGCCATTTAACCCCGTGAGAGACCAACACTCAACCTCTTTGCACCATTTGTGCTCAGGCCTGTGCATGCATAATGTCGTGCACCCATTCAGTAGCCATCAGCATCAACCCTTTACATGTATCCTTTTTTCAAATGATAATAACCTCCCTAATACTAGCACATGCATAGCAAAAAATTCCAAATGATAAAGCACCTTGCTGAAAATAGATTCTAAATAGTTACAGTGCTAGTACTTCATTCACACAGCAGTAACAATCATACATCTCCCATGTTAATGACAGGAATGAACGAAGAATCAAAATAGAATAAACAAAGCATATGAAAACAAACAAATTTCCCTAATGAAAAACAGTAAATGATAGGTTCCTAATCAAGTAAAAATATACAACAATTTTTTAAAAACAGATATGGCACATATAATACAAAGTTGTGGATCACTGAGCAGTGGGAGTTTCATATAGGTGAATGGTCTGAGGAAGCTCCACTGGTTATTCTACCCAAATCTTAAGCCTCTGACCATTTACTTTCATGATCTGCCCTGACTTTGGATCCAAGATCTCCACAGCACCAGATGGGGAGGCTTTGATGACAGTGTAAGGTCCATCCCATCTAGATTTCAGCTTCCCTGGAAAGAATTTAAGTCTGGAGTTAAAAAGCCAAACCTTGGTGCCAACAATGAAGTCCTTCCTTAACAACTTCTTATCAAAGAATGCTTTTGATCTCTCCTTGTACATTCTGGCATTTGCATAAGCTTCTAGCCTCATTTCATCAAGTTCTGCCATTTGCAACTTCTTGTGAGAACCAACAGAAGTTAGATCTCAATTCACTGCTTTAATAGCCCAATAAAGTCTGTGTTCTAACTCCACAGGTAGGTGGTAGGCCTTGCCATACACCAGCCTAAATGGGGACATGCCAATAGGGGTCTTATAGGCAGTCCTATAAGCCCACAAAGCATCATTCAACTTTGGTGCCCAATCCTTCCTATCAGTCCTCACAATTTTCTCTAGAAAATACTTAATCTCCCTATTGGAAATTTCAACTTGCCCACTGGTCTATAGGTGGTAGGGAGTTGCAATTCTATGTGTAATAGAATACCTTTTGAGCAGGTTCTTAAAAGGTTTGTTACAGAAGTGGCTCCCCCCATCCCTGATAATAGCTCTAGGGATACCAAATCGTGAGAAGATATTATCCTTCAAGAATTTAAGGACAACTGTGTGGTCATTGGTTTTTTTGGCAATGGCTTCTACCCATTTGGACACATAGTCCACTACCACAAGTATGAAATTCAATCCCATAGAGGAAGGAAAGGGGCCCATAAAATCAATGCCCCAGATGTCAAAAAGTTCTACAACTAGGATGGGCTGCAATGGCATGGAGTCTCTCTTAGAAATGCCTCCCATCGTTTGACATCTCTCTCAAGCCTTGCAATGCAAGTTTGCATCTCTGAACAAAATAGGGCAATACAAACCACATTGGAGCACTTTTACTATAGTCTTTTTACCACTGAAATGACCTCCACTGGCTTACTCATGGCACATTGAAAGAATGTCGTGAAAGTCATTTTTCAGGTACACGTCTTCTAATGACCTAGTCTGCACAATGTTTGTAAAGGTATGGATCCTCCCACAAAAATTTTCTAACCTGAGAGAAGAATAGGTCTTTTTCCACTTTAGACTAGTGTGGAGGGATCCTACCAGCAGTAAGAAAATTGATAATATGTGCAAACCAGGGCACACTAGACTGCACATCAAAAAGTTGCTCATCGGGGAACAACTCATTAACAGGTGTTATTGCACATTCTTCCAAGATAATCCTAGAGTGGTGGTTAACCACCACATTCTCAACTCCCTTCTTGTCTTTGATCTCAAGATTAAACTCTTGTAAGAGGAGAATCCATCTAATCAACCTAGGCTTTGCATCCTTCTTATCCAATAGGTATTTCAGCGTTGAGTGATCTGTAAAAACTACAATCTTAGACCCCAACAAGTAGGGTCTAAACTTATCCACAACAAATACTACTGCAAGTAGCTCCTTCTCAGTTGTAGTGTAGTTCAGCTGAGCTTCAGCTAGTGTTCTGCTAGCATAATAGATCACTACAGGCAACTTATCTTTCCTCTGTCCTAAGACAGCACCTATGGCTAAGTCTGATGCATCACACATTAGCTCAAAGGGGAGCGAGTAATCTGGGGCCTGGATTACAGGGGCAGTCGTGAGGCACTTTTTCAAAGCCTCAAAGGCCTCAAGGCATTTAGCAAAAAATAAAAAATGGCACATCCTGGCAAAGCAGGTGGTACAATGGTTTTGCAATCTTCCTAAAGTCCTTGATGAACCTCCGGTAAAATCTAGCATGTCTGAGAAATCTAATTTTCTTGGCAGTCATGGGTAGGGGTAGATGTGAAATCTAATCTACATTAGCCTTGTCCATCTCAATTTCTTTGTGAGAGACCACATGGCCTAAAACAATACCTTGGGTCACCATGAAGTGACTCTTTTCCCAGCTTAGGACCAAGTGGCTCTCCTCACATTTATGCAAAACTTTTTCAAGGTGGACCTGACATTGGCTAAAGCTGTCCCCAAACAGAAAGAAATCATCCATGAAAATTTCTAGGAATTTATCAATCCTATCATGAAAAAATTGCATACATGCACCTCTGAAAAGTGGCTGGGGCATTGCACAGTCCAAAAGGCATCCTTCTGTATGCAAAGGTGCCAAAGGGACATGTGAAAGGAGTTTTCTCCTGGTCTTGTGGATCCAACGGGATTTGGTTATACCTTGAGTATCCATCAAGAAAATAATAGTATGCCTTCCCAACCAACTTGTCTTGGATTTGGTCAATAAAAGGGATAGGGAAGTGATCCTTTCTAGTTTTGGAGTTGAGTTTCCTTTAATCAACGCACACTACCCAGCCAGTGGTCTCTTTGGTTGGAATCAACTCCCCAGAATCAGAAGTAGCAACTGTGATGCCTAACTTTTTAGGTGCCACCTGGATATGTGACACCCATTCGGAATATGAAATGGGGTAAATCACTCCTGCATCTAACAGTTTTACTATTTCCTTAAGAACTACCTCCTGCATGTGAGGGTTTAGCTTCCTCTGCATCTCCCTTGAGGGTTTTGCACCCTCATCCAAGTGAATCCTGTGTATGCACACTGAGGCATCAATGCCTCCTAGGTCAGCTATTGTCCACCCAATTGCTTTCTTGTGCTTCTTAAGGGCATTTAGTAATTCCTCCTCCTGCTCACTAGTTAGAGAGGAGGAGATAATCATGGGAAGCTTGTTATCTTTCCCCAAGAAGGCATATTTTAATGTGGCTGAGAGCTGCTTCAGCTCTAGCTCAGGGGGACATTCAATTGAAGGCAACAGAGGTGCCTTGGTGGCTTAGGAAGGCGACAATATGTCTTTGCACTAGGCCCTGAAGACTTCGGTGTTTGTCTTGTCTTACATCATGGGAATTTGGGCCTCCCTCTTAAACAGACTCCAAACACTTTCCAAGCTTTCAGTCCGATTATCCCAATCCAACAGATTGGATAATTCTTCTTCTACCAGGCCATCTAGTACATCTACTACACAGCAATCCTCAATGTCAATCTGAGGCACTGTAGTAGCATGGTATACATTTAAATGGGCCTTCATGTTCCCAAAGGTAACCTCCATTACCCCTGACCTGTGTTGTATGCAAGCATTTACAGTAGCCAAGAATGGTCTGCCAAGGATAACAGGAATTGGGGTTTTGCTTTTGCAAGGGTCCATGTCTAAAACAAGAAAATCAGCTAGATAATAAATTTTGTCCACCCCAACTAATACATCCTCTACCACACCCATAGGTATCTTCTTAGACCTGTCAGCCAGTTGGAGCACAACTGATGTAGATTTAAGCTCCCCCAAGCCTAGCTCCTTATATACTGAATAAGGAAGTAAGTTCAAACTGGCCCCTAAGTCCAAGAGGGCTTTTCCAATGGTGTGGTTTCTGATTGTGCAGGGGATAGTAGGTACCCTTGGGTATTGTAATTTTTCAGGTGTGGCGATGGACAGAACTGACTCAACATGCTCAACAGTAAAAACTCTTTTAGACAATTGCATCCTTGCTTTCCTCTTTTGAGTACAGAGGTCCTTTAAAAACTTAGGCAGGGACCTACTTTATGGCATCAACTAGGGCCAAGTTGATTCGAACCTGCTTGAAAGTCTCCAGCATTTTCTCCATCTGAGCATTCCCTTTATCAAGAGGGGATGGGCCAGCTAGAGCCTGAGGAAATAGTAGTTGTGGCATTGCTGGTGCCACTGCTACATGCCTTCTGCCATCATGGCCATATTTTTTCCTTTTTCTTTTATTTTCATTTATTTCTTTATGTTAGGGCTCAGCATCAGCCCTATTATTTTGCCCTAGATGATCCACAACAGGGGACACAAGCCTCGGATCTTTAACACTAACAATCCTTTTATTTTCAGTTTCATTTTTTGTGACCTCTTCCTATTCACTGCCCACTAAATTGTTAATCACCCTGCCACTCCTAAGGGTAGTTATGGCATCAGCATCCTCATTGGTAAAGGGTATTTCTCTAATCAAGAGCTACCCTTTTGAATTGGCTAGGGGCTGACTAGACAATTTTCCTTCCTCTCTCATGTTCAGAGCATTACAAATCTGTCCTAGTTGGTCCTCAATCTTCTTGATGCTCCGTCCATGAGAATTGACATTTGCACCAAGCTCCCCAAATTCTGCATTGAAGCCAGCATCTGCTCTTCAAATGAAGAGGATCTATGTTATTGTGGGGGCAAGGCCAACTGGTTAGACTGTGGGGCAGATAATAAAAAATTTTGCCTTGGTGGGTAACCTTGATTAAACTGGTTCTGGGGTTTGTAAGGAGCTACCATTTGCTCCTGCTGAGGTTGACGATAAGAATCTTATCTCGACCTCAGATTTGGGTTGTTCCTCCAAGAATACCTAGCAGGTTGCTCCCTAAAAGTTTGAGCAGCATTGGCATGCTCCATAACAAAATCAGGAAATTGGTTGGCAGATGGACAATCATGAATAGAATGTGTGGGAGATTGGCATATCCGACATGTCTCCTCCACCTGTGCAACCATCTGGGGCTACATCACATTCATCAATTTGTCAAACTTCAAGCTCAGGTTGTCCACCTTTCTCTCCAGATCACCTTGCACCTTTACTTCATATATTCCACCTTTAGGGGTGGCCTCTTTCACCATCTTAGCTGAAATCTGACTGTCATTGTGTGACAGAGATTCTTGCTGCATGGAATTTTCTCCTATTATGTCAAACAGCTCCCATGCTTCCTCAACTCTCTTGTGGAGGTAACTACCACCACAGGAAGCATCCACCATATCCCTTCTCTTGGCATTAATTCCTTCATAAAACACTTGGACAAGATGCGACATTGGGATTTGGTGGTGGGGGCATTGTTTTAACATCTCCTGAAATCTTTCCCAAGCTTCAAAAAAATTCTCAGTTGAGGACTAAGTGAACCAAAAAATATTTATCCTCATCTGGCTTGTTTTGTTCATGGGAAATAACTTAGCCAGGAATTTGGTTTGAAGGTCACTCCATGACTATATGCTGTTGGCTGGGAGCTTTGATAGCCATGTACTGGCTTTTTCCTTTAGTGAGAAAGGAAAAAGCCTCAATTTAGTGGCCTCAAGCCCCAAGCCAGCAATGTTGAAGGTAGTGCAAAGTGCTAAAAATTGGTCGATATGCTTGTAGGGATCTTCTTTACTCAGCCCATAAAATGAAGGCAGCATACTGATGGTGGAGGATTTAATTTCGTAGTTCCCCTCAACAGAGAGAAACTGAATGCAGAAGGGGGATGTGTACTCCCCAGGTGCATTATATTATTTTAATATCCTCTACATCTCAGCCATGATAACTGGTTCAGTTTCAATAGCAGAGCCCTGTGGTGTGTGTTTAGGTCTAAGGATCCTTTCAACCTCTGACTTTGGAAGTTCTAGCTCAGAGTTTAAAGACCTTCTACCATGCATATACTCACACCCACAGTAAGTACAAAAAATTCTCACAAGCACACACAGAATATTTCAAACAAAAATAGCAGGTACTCAGATTTATACTAAACAAACACAGGGAAGTAAGCATAAATAGACTGAGATTTAGGGGGAAGGAAGTGCAAACAGAGCTAGCTACAATCCAACTGCAACTTCTCCCTTCTTCCTTCTTCCTTCTTCTGTTGTCCATTTCTGTAAAATTCCATAAAGAATCAGTAGTACTTTTATTCTAGATTAGTCACAGCTATAAAGAATTGGTTAGTCCAAATTATAATACAACTTAGGTCTACTAAAAAGATCAATATTCCCCAGCAACAGCGCCAAAAACTTGTTGGTTTCGATGCTTAGACTGTTGCTGCTTTTTTATTAGAAATTAGTGGAGAAAATAAATCAAGAGTGGAGATGGGTCATTACAGAAAGTCTAAAATACACACAGTCTTGCAAGATACAGGGTCCATTGTAGAAGGTTTTGATAAGTAAGAGTTTGTCCCATAGAGAAATTGATCAAGAACCCAAAATGGGCTCTAATAGTAGGCCTCTAGATCAGGATACAAATCTGACAATCCTAAAGAAAGGGAGTTGGGTGTCACGTCTACATTAAATTAATCCTAAAAACAGAGAAATATAATGTAGCCCTATCCTAAAGAAATGGTTAAAAAGAAGATGGTGATGGTGTGTACCAGAATAAAATACAAAAGTTATGAGAAGTAAGCAGGTTAAGCTAGAATTACAGCAGTAATGTAACTCAGATTTAGTCTGTCTCTGCAGTGTTCCTTACTGAGACGCTATTAAAAGCCTCAACAAGGTAAAAATATTCAATTTAACCCAGGCCATTTGGGGTGCTCTTAGGGCTATACTCTGTCCACTTTAATGGTCACAAGGTATCCGATAGAGTCTGTCAAATCCCATTGGTTAAAACAGACATTGCCAGTCTAACCAAGAGGAGTGGACTGATCATTCCCCAAGCCACTAGGCTAAATCAAGCCATGAATACTATTGCAACACTATGTAATGCCAGTACTATAAGCTCCCTAGATCTACGCACAGACCTAGCTGACATCCATAGGTATTCCAACCCACAAGATTCTAAGTGCTTTGCTAAGGCCAACTACTCACTAGTACCCACAAAAAGGACCATGCAATAGGTTGAATAAGGCTTTAGATTTAACTTGTCATTGCTACAAACGACCTGCAATGACTCAGTCTCAAGCTACAATTACTGCAAAGAGATCAGATCTAACATCTGATGTCGGCTAGGTAAAACAGAGGGGAGCCAGTTCCTGTACAAACCCCCTCACAAGGCTCTAGAAGCTCATGTGCAGGAGAGAAGAATCCTTCTCAAACATGTGAATGGACACAACCTTAGGGCTATACTCTATCCACTTGAATGGTCACAGGATATCCCATTGGTCTGTCCATACCACAGAGGCCTGAGAAAGAACATGAAAACTGCTGCAACCACCATGGTCCACAGGCCTCCGAGCTCTCTGGATCTCACTACAAATCTAGCATTACTTTCCATGGGGCTATAAAACTAAGGAAAATCAAATGGTAAATAATAGATCTACTAGAAACTGAATGGGCTAGTCCCAAATACATGGATCCTATAGACATCTAAAGAAACCATAAGATCTTTAAATTTAATTAGGCATTAAAACGACAATCCATTGATGAACATAAAACTTACAATGAACTATCTCCAGGCTGCAGCTTGTACACAACTGCTCATTCACAATCCCAATGTATGCCAAAAACCTATTACAAACTAAAATAAAACTAAACCTAGCTGCTTACAGGGGGGTTATCCAACAAGTGCTAGGCTAAGTGAGAAGAAAAATAAGAAAAAGAGATGATCAAACCCTAACCCTAGCCTACTGGAGTTCTCAGCTGACAGAGGATGAAGGAAAGATCAAAATAATAAGCTCTAAGTATAGCTTATATACTCTGTCCATAAGGCTTTGGCTCCAAAGAGATTAACCCTAATTTTTCCAGCAGACATGGCACTGTTTCAACCCTTAGATGCCTGGAGATATGTGCCTCAAAATTTATGCCTCAGAAAGTGTGCCCTAGCCTTCAAAAATTCCCAAAAAGTCCTTCAATTAAAACTGAGAAGTGGAGAGCCTGAGCTTCGCTGGGTTGGCATCTGCATTAGTTCATTCGCGCAGTTGCAGAGCCATCGCGGAGTAGCCTTTAGCTGGTGAGAAGTGCTTACTCATGCAGTCATTCTTCAATTCATCGTATAGTTCCTTTGCGTTGTATTGCTTTCGCAAAGATGATCTGAAGCACTAGACTCTTCACGCAAAAAAAGCTTCAGAAGCTCTCTCTCTCTCGCTGATTGCTCGCGCAGTAAGGCGCCTGCACTCACGTAGTAACTAATTAGGCTTAGGGTGCGCGAGTGCTGTGTGAGAGAAATTTTGGGCGTCTCTCTCTTCTTTGGCTACACGAGAACTCCGCGAGGTGACAGATTGTTCTTTGTGCATATGAACTCGCCATGTTCTGTGCACAGCTGCTTTGGGCTTGATCTTCGCGAGGACAAATTCTGAGAGTTTTAAATCTTGAGATCTTTGCGATGTCTTTTCTGTTCTCCTCTTGACTGTGTGGCTAATCTGCGTGAGGGCAACTTTCACTACATCATTAGCTTCGCAAGGGGGATCCTCAACTCAGCGAGATGATTCTTTTGTCACTCTGATGCATTGCATTTGCTGCTGTTGCAGCTTCCTCCATTCTCAGCTAACTTCTTTCATTTGCTAAGCTTTCGGTCAATGATGACCAACAATTGAATCACCATGGTGAGCACTACCAGGGTGTTCCATTAGACTTTGGCTTGACTGTCATCTTTACATGTATTCTCTCTCTTCTTTGGACCAATAAGCATGGATTTTATATTAAGCTGCACATATTATTGCTAACTATAAAATAAACTTAAAACATGATTATTAGTGAGCTTCAAGGTCCATCAAAGGCTAGGCTAAGAGGTGAAAAGTGGTACTTTTCAGTGAATAACAGCAGTACAAAAAAACTGCGTGATCAACTGAGGATCTTCTGCGCGAGTGAACAAACATCCTAAGCCAAACGCTCCTCCGCGAAGGCAAAGCAACTGTGTGAGTGAATTAATGTAGATGCTAACCCCGTGAAGCTTGGGTTCTCCACTTCTCAACCCTAACTCAAGGGCCTTTTTGGGAATTTCCCAAGGCTAGGGCACACTTCTCGAGGCATGAATTTTGAGGCACACATGTCAAAGCATTCAAGGGTTGTAACAGTACCATGTCTGCTGGAAAAATTAGGGTTACTCTCTTTTGAGCCAAGGCCTTATGGACAGAGTATATAAGCTATACTTAGAGCTTAGTAATTTTAGCTTTCCTTCATCCTCTGTCGGCTGAGAATTCCAGCAGGCTAGGGTTAGGGTTTGATCATATTTTTTTTCCTTATTTTTCTTCTCTCTTGGCCTAGCATTGGCTGGCTAATCCTTCTGTAAGCAGCTAGGTTTAGTATTATTTCAGTTTTGTAATAGGCCTTGTATATATTGGGATCTTTGGGATGAGCTGTGACAACCTGACGTTTCCCTTAATAGTATATTGGAACCGTCGCATCGTCGGATCACCAAATATGATCTTTTCATATAAGGGGCCATTATTTATACAAAGTGCTGCAAATGTCGAAGCACTGTACTTACTCTGACAGGCAATAATATGGCAAAATAAACTGACTTTTACTCATCTAAGCAGGAACTAGCAAACACTATATACAAGGATAACTGATCTGATGTATAGCTTTCCACCAATGACGGCCACCCGTCATCTAAACAATGGATAGAAACCTATACATCCTATAACAAAATATCTCAAAATATCATATGCAATTTATACAAATTTATCCAACACCTCTATTTCTACCTCTCTCTCTCAAGCCACAAACCTATTTCGGGAAGAAATCTTCTACAAAATCATCCTCTTCGTCTTCTTTGTCGTCATCCCCTTCCTCCTCTTCTGGCACGTAAGTAGGGTCAGCTGCGTGCTCGGGATCTGGATCTGCAACTAAGATATTTAAGTCGTAGAATGAGCTATCATCAAAGCTTAGCAGGGACATTTACATTGCTAATTATATATTTGATTTACCAATTCACTTCTAGAGGCATATAATAAAGTTGAAGCATTGTTTATCAAACATATAATATAAACAAGTCATTATTATGCGATGACATGATCATGCTGACATGCTGAAAAAATACCACACTAACTCATGCTGTAATAGGTACAAGGAATCAAGCTGAAACAAGCTACATGTACAGAACCAAAAGAAACAAGCTCCCGAGTTAGCGGGATCACTTGTATAATGATAAAACAAGCTCTCGAGTTAGCGGGATCGCCTGGCTCAAAACTGAATTAAAATTTTGTACCGGACATCAAGGATGGCAGAAATAATGAGACATGATTGCGCATGGTATGATATGATGGTATGCACATAACACATACTTATCTATTTATTAGTTAAACAAGCATTTTATCTCAGCTAGTTATTTGTAACCAAGCATTTTATCTCGACTGGCATAAGTCACCACAAGCCATCCTATTTTAAGTTTAAAACTGCCTTGATATGTATTTAGAACCGATATAATGATATAATTTCACCAAATATGTTATGGTTTCATGTCTATATGTCTACATTGGGCAAATTCTCATGTATTCCTGATCACTAAAATGACTAGGCATCTTTATAAATTTCTACTAACCAGATCTTTCTAGTGTCGGATTAGCAGTTCATCCGAGAGTGTACTACATCTTCTTTATGGAATTCTTTTATATATAGTCATATAATAGCATTAGTATTAATGTGCACTCTATAGGCAAATAAGGAAAACCAAATATACATTAACCATGTAAATTCCCTATGTTTACTTCTATGTACGTCTATGGATAGCTACTTAGCTGTGTACTTAAGCATCCAACAATACCATCATTGTTATCACTTTAACATGTGCACCAAGTTGCACCCTTATCTATATATATATACACATTTTTAGTATATACCATGACATGGAATAATGGGTCACTTGAGACCCAAAACATGTTTTTTTATAACATAAATGGGTCAGAGTGTTAATGGACAGATCTAAAATTACATCATAGTAGCACCCCAAAACACAGCAGCCAGAAATCTGCTTGCCTCGGCAAGCCACAAGAGTTGCCACGGCAAGCAGTCCAATTGAGGTTCTTGCTGCGGCAACCTGGTGAGGTTACTGCGGCAAGCCTTGCTTGCCATGGTGCATCTCTTCTTCTGTGCCTTTGGTTTTATTTGGTCTATAGGCCTTTGATCAACTACCTCCATATGCTATTTTCTTTCTTATGTTGCATGAAATAGCATTGTTATTTACTAATTTACGTATACAAAGTCGGAGTTTATTTAATAAGAAAAAAAAACCAACAACTTGACTCCGAAATTATCATACATGATCAGGTCTTTGTGCTGAGACAACTGGTGCAATTGGCCTAAAATCCATTAACATGTAGTGAAAAGAGACTATCAGTTGTGGTTAATTTATTTTGATTGCATACCTTTTTTTGGGTGGACAGGAGGTTATGATGATGCTGAAGTTGTATCAGGATCGCATTCGCCGAACTCAGATACACATCAGGGATACATTGAGCTCATTGAAACCAAGGGTTGTCTCTGACATACTTCGATTGATTGGCAGGTCACTTTGTGCTCTATGGATCTAACGTTTGAAATTCAAAGGTAGGCAGAAGGTGGTTCTTTTTTGTGCTTTTTACTGTGCTTTCCTTACTTGACTGTGATTTGCATGGCTGTGGTTTTTATGGAGTTGGTTTGCAGAGGAATGGAAACAGGAGGACGAAGAAGGCTCTCTTGCACTTTTATAATGCCTCAGCTGCACTTTACGTGCATGGGTTTGTATGATGACTCATGACATTGTGTAGGAAAGAGTAGAGGCAAGGAGCTTATAAGCTCATTAGATTTTCATTCCATACCAGGCTAACACTTGGTGATTGAATGTATGGCTATAACAGGCAAACAAGGCTTTCTTGGTATATAAGTCTTATACACTGTTTTCATATATATGCCATTTGGGTTGGGTTTGCATGTAATGTCCACATGGGCTGTCCTTGTATAGGCATGTAAGCCAAACTAAGGCTTTGGGAAAGTATCAAGCTATTAGACCAACGAGATAGCTGGGGTCTAACTTCATGTGTGGGGCAGGTATACTTCTTCAGCTAATTGCTTCCTAATATTTGATGAATACAATGTCAAGTATATCCCTTCTATACTTGTTATCTATATGTCATTATATTTAGTATCCTATTTGTGTCTCTGATTTCACGCCCTACATGATTTTTCTAATATTAACGGGACCTCAAAATCATCAGGTTTGACCACACACTACCAATATCCTTTCGGTCCAGAGGTAGGTATATACCTGTTTGGACCCGACTCTATACCAAGTAATATACCAAGCTCCCAACTATCACATTCTCCCCTACTTAAGGGATTTTCGCCCTCAAAAATAAGCCTAGACGATGATGTGAATCAGGTCATGGAGGTTAGATGTAAGAAGTAAAATCAAGGGTATATCCAATTAATATACAATGGTCCTGATGCCTTAATAGCAAATATCCCAATGCTAGGTTATACTCTATGTGGTAGGCAACAACAACCCATATATACGAAAACCAGAATTAATAAAAATAAATATATATATAAACGCGGATATATAAACCACAAACATATACTATATACATGTATGAGATACATAAGACTTAAACATGCAATATCATTCTCGCTCAGTTAGATTTGGTATGAGATAGTACGTCAATTTAATCAGGTCTCGAATTGAAACGACTTAAACAAAACTGCTAACATGTGAGTTTATGACACACTAGGCTGTGGACTCGGTTGCTGCTGACCAGCTGATGATGGACCAGCATCCTGTTGCTGAAATTCTTACTGAAATTCTGGCACGAGTAATGTTGTATTGCGGGTGTATTGCGAGACATAGTTTCGCGCCCGTCCAATATAAGGACTTGCAGCTATCTGAAAAGTATGCTCCATCATGATATTTGTGGCCTCCTCGATATTTCTACTCACTGATGGAGAATGTAGTGAATGCGATATAAATTATCGAACTGTTGAAGAGTCTGCTCATGGTTTTCACGCATGAGCCGTGCAAGATCTGAAATGGTGTTGGCCTCATTGGAAGGGAGAACTAGATCAGCTTAGGGTTGAGAGGGGATGTCTTGTGTTGGGGCTGAGGGTGTAGCCTATGATGGTGGTGGGGGAGGAGCACCTATCTGTTGTGCTTGGTGGTTTCGCACCGCTTGGTGTGATCTTTGATACACATTTTTCTATATAGGCGGGCTAAAGACTCGCATATTATCGGTGCGGACTTCTTCACCCTGAGGTATTTGGTAAGGAACTTGATTTACACTATTGTGGTGACCTTCTAAGAGGCGGGTGATCAATCGGGGGTATGCGCATGTTGGCATGGGACTAGAAACGTTACTTTGTAAATAAATATTGGCATATTGTATGCCTTCCCATACCAATTTTGGGGCATTCACCCATCTATTCTCATGAACGGCGAACAAAGCCTATAAGAGAGCATCAAAGCACTCACTTTCATGTTGCATTGGGTATAGATTACATCAGAAAATACAATCAAGAAACCACATCTTCTGTGGTGACTGGCTACGGCGGACTGAAAGGCCTTGGGTAGAGGAGGCCTGTCCATCAGTCATTTTTGTGATGATGTGATGGAATTTCACATCCTTTAGTCGTGGCATTTGCAGTCTAAGACTAACATAAAAATTTAAACTACAATCCATAGCTTGGGCTATGTCTTGTAAGTTAAAATAGAATTTGCGATTATCAATTTCTGTTTCAAGCTAGCCAACTACGGTTGAAACTTTTAGATTTTGATAAAAAAAATGGACAAGACGTGGATAAAAATTTGTATGAAAGGGCTTGTATAAAGCGTCTTGACACGCTTGTTCCATGTACCGAATGGACCATACAGTCCGATCATTCCGTGTAAGTAGTGTATCATCAATAATCCATTCGGGTTCCATGGCTTTTACGTCCCACCATGGGACGGGCTATTCATGATCCATAGGTGGATCGATTTGCTCATGGGAGGTAGAAGGGCTTTTGCCCTTTGCTTGGGCTAAAGCTTTTGGGGGTTTTGATACTACTGTCTTCCTAGGAGGCATGATGCTAAAAATATGAAGAACTACTTGCAAGAAGTAAATTAGAGCATAAATGAGAGGATTTTACCTCCCAAAGACACCAAAAATGAAAGAAATAGCTGGAATAGCTGATGATGGACTCAACCAATGTGACATCTCTAACATGCAAAAGTTATTTAGCACGAATCCGGGTCGATTTTTTATTTCAAATAGTAGTTGGAGAGCACTAGGGAGTGAAAGCATACGAAACCCCACCAAAACAGAGCACTAGAATGAAGTGTGGGGGCTTGCGGACCCACTAAATCTCAAATTGGTTGCCGCCGCAACCCACATAGCTTGTGGCGGCAAGCTTCTTGCCAAGGCCAGCTTTTTCTTACCATAGCCAGGTGGACAGATGCAGATTGGCCTAAATTTTTAGGCCAAATGGGATTAGGTGCAAAGGCAATTGGTATCTGTGTGTACCTAACAGACAGTGGTCTGTATAAAAATATTTGTTGATCTTCTTGAAGTGTGTCTATATGTTAAAATATTTTATTTTTATGAAAATGATACCTGTACCTCATCGTATTACTCAGAAAGTTACTGTGTTAGCCCTCTATGGGCCTAGTATCTTTAACTGGGAGTTGAGGAGGTGTACTTGGATGTGTCACTCCTACTGGGTATTTGTTAAAATATTGGATGTAAGTTTTGAGCTTAATCTTTCCTCCAAATAATTTTATTTTAATAAAATAGAGAAGTCTAAGTGTATAAAGGTACATAAAACACAGTTGGTTTACTATATTTTATGTGGCCTCTTGTCTTCTGGTGCATAAAACACAGTTCACATTAATAGCGTAGGGAAGGTTTAAATTGAATTTGGATCTAAATTATCGTGAGCTATTTTCAATTAACCAGTGCCCTTTATGTCATTCATGAGTCTATCATTTAGCATGTAAAAATATATCATTTATATCCACAATAATGTATATTCATGAGAATTATTATATATATTCATTTAAACAAGCATATTTATATCATAAGCATACAATAATTTACGTACCTTATGTAAATAAATGAGGGTACTAAGCAAGAATATCGGTTTCGCGTTCCAAGGTAGCCTCATGAGACCCATGATTCTTCCATTGGATCAAGACGAGTGGGATTCGCTTCGTTCACAAGATTTGATCTCTGCGGTCCAAAATTTGACCTGGTTCTTCGATCATCGTTAAATCTTCTTGAATATCTAACGGTTGATAATCCAACACATTGGTTGGGTCGCTAACGTACTTTCGCAGCATAGACACGTGGAATACGTCATGTATGCAAGATAAATGTGAAGGTAATGCAAGCAGATAGGCAACCTCCCCTTCTCTGCCCAAAACTGAGAATGGTCCAGCATAACGAGGACTCAACTTGCCTCGTTTCCCAAATCGCATCACGCCTTTTGTCGGAGAGATTTTGATAAAGACGTGATCGCCAATCTGTATACCATACATCAGAACAATAATATATTGAAGTGAATTCACAAATTTAAAAGACTTATCAGTGTAGGGTATTACCAAAAAATCATAACTCATTCTTTTGAGATCAGCGTAACTTTTTTGCCGACTCTGAGCACTCTTCAATCGTTCCCGAATAACGTGAACAACTGCATTGGTGCTTTCTATCAAGTCAGGGCCCAAAATCAAACGCTCTCCAGCTTCTTCCCAATTAATTGGAGATTTACATTTGCGTCCATACAATGCCTCGAATGGTGTCATGCAGATTCTTGATTGGAAACTATTATTGTATGCGAATTCAATCAAGGGTAAGTGTTTATCCCATGATACTTGAAAATCCATTATACAGGCCCGTAACATATCCTCGATCACCTGATTCACCCTCTCCGTCTGCCCGTCGGTTTGTGGATGAAACACAATACTAAGTCTAACTTGGACCCCATACCTTCTTGAAAACTCTGCCAAAATCACGAAGTATATAAAGGATCGCGATCTGGCACAATGCTCACGGGTATCCCACGTAATCGTACAATCTCCCTCAGATAAATTTTAGCCAATTTCCACGCTGTATATCGTGTACTATAGGGTAAGAAATGTGCCGACTTGGTGAGATGATCAACAATCACCCAAATCGCATTGTAACCCTTCTGAGTACAGGGCAAACCGAGAATGAAATCTATGGAAATATTTTCCCATTTCCACTCTGGAATGGGCAGTGGCTGTAACAGATCACCAGGGTGCTTGTGTTCGACCTTTACTTGTTGACAGGTCAAACACTTTGTAACATATTCCGCTACATCGCGTTTTAAGCCATTCCACTAAAACATCTTTTTTAGATCCTGGTACATCTTTGTGCTGCCAGGATCAATAACATAAGCTGACTTGTGAGCCTCATCAAGGATTTCCTGATGCAAGGCACTTTCCTCTGGTATGCATATTCAACCTCGAAACAATAAGGACCCATTGTCCTTGATTGAGAAATCTGGCTGTAGCCCACTTTGTACTCCCTGTCTGATGGAAATAAGCTCTGCATCCTGCATCTGGAGATCTCTGATCCTATCGAAAAGTGGATCTCAGATCATTACTGTAGCAAGTAAACCTCCAATTGACGTTGCTCGAAGAGTGTCACTCGATGATACAATGTCATTGAGCAATTTCCATCTTTGTAGCCATGTCACAAGATGGGATAACTGAGCTGAGGATTTACGACTGAGCGCATCAGCTACTACATTGGGTTTGCCGGGATAGTATTGAATAGAACAGTCATAGTCTTTCAAAAACTTCATCCACCTTCTCTGCCTGAAATTTAACTCTTTCTGGGTAAAGAGATATTTGAGACTCTTGTGATCAGTATAAATCTCAAAAGTTTCACCATATAGGTAGTGTCTCCAGATTTTTAACGCGAAGATGACCGCAGCTAGTTCCAGATCATGAGTGGGATAGTTCTTCTCGTGGTCTTTCAACTGACGGGAACCATATGCAATTACACGTTCCCATTGATTTAAGACACACCCTAACCCACTATATGAAGCATCGCTGAAGACAACAAATCCACCACTGCCTGATGGCAATGCTAAAATGGGTGCCGAAGTGAGTCTCCTTTTTAACTCTTGGAAACCCTATTTGCATGCCTCAGTCCACTCAAATTTAACATTCTTTTGAGTGAGCTGCGTGAGTGGTCCAGCAAGTCGTGAAAACCCCTCAACAAAATGTCGGTAATAGCCTACGAGACCTAAAAAGCTTCAGATCTCAGTTACTATTTGTGGCTGCTTCCATTGCACTACAGCCTCGATCTTTGCAGGATCAACGGTAATACCTGCTTCCGAGATAATGACCCAGAAAGCTTACTTGATTCAACAAGAAGTCACATTTATTGAACTTAGCATATAATTGCGAATTTCTCAATGTTTGCAATGCCAGACATAGATGATCTT
Source organism: Chloranthus sessilifolius (assembly GCA_021018995.1). NCBI lineage: Eukaryota > Viridiplantae > Streptophyta > Magnoliopsida > Chloranthales > Chloranthaceae > Chloranthus > Chloranthus sessilifolius. The sequence continues at coordinate 94,786,751 of CM037585.1, forward strand.
CATGCTCTACCTTTGTCTTTGAGTAGATGAGTATATCGTCAATGAATACCATGATACACTGATCGAGATATGATTTAAAGGCTCTATTTATTAAGTCCATAAATGTGGCAAGTGCATTGGTCAACCTGAAGGGTATGACTAGAAACTCGTAGTGGCCGTAGCGCATTCGAAAAGTTGTCTTCAAAATATCTTTAGCTTTTACCCTCATTTGGTGATACCCAGATCGTAAATCAATCTTTGAAAAGAACCGCATCCTTGTAGTTGATCAAAGAGATCGTCGATTTTGGGGTGCGGATAACGATTTTTGATTGTCAGCTTATTGAGTTGACGGTACTCAATGCAAAGATGCATTGAACCGTCTTTCTTCTTTACGAACAACATCGGTGTGCCCCACAGAGACACACTCGGTCTGATAAAGCCTTTATCAAGAAGCTCTTGCAACTACTCCTTATGCTTTTTCAACTCTGCCGATGCCATTTTATACGATGCTTTTGATATTGGCTTGGTACTCGGAGCTAACTCAATAGCGAATTCCACTTCCCTATCAGGCGATAATCCTGGAAACTCATCAGAGAAAACATCAGGGAATTCACAGGCAATTGGTACCTCTAAAAGTAAAATTTTCTTTGCTTCCTGATCTTTACTTTAAATAAAAGCAATATACCCTTGAGTACCATCATCAAGTAATCGCCGTGCTCAAATCGTGGATATCAAAGAAAGATTAGTTGACGGTACTTCGTAAAATTTAGTTGATGTCTTCTTTTGGGGCGGAAAGAGACAATCTTCTTTCTATAGTCAATGTTCGCATGGTGGTTGAACAACCAATCCATGCCAAGGATTACGACGTATCCTTGCATCGGAAGTAAGATCAAGTCGGCTACCGCTTCATAGTGCCAGTAGTCTTTGATCAAGACGAGAATCGAGCGATACACCATATCAGTTGTGAGAGACTGTCCAGTTGGAAGTGTTACATCTAAAATAAAATAAAGAGGTTCTGGAATGCCTCCTAATTTTCTCAACTTTTCAGTAAACTGAGGTGCGACAAACAAATGTGTAGATCCAGGATCTATCAAAACTCTTGCGTCATAACATAAATAAGCATCTTTTGGATATAATTGCAAGATACCTAAGGCATACAAACTAATGTTAGCTAGATTACTTCTAAGTACCCAAATATTAAAGTAATAATATGTCAATATAATAAATATAAACGTAGCTCTCATAGTTCACTAAATGTACCTTCTTTATCAAAAAAGATAATTAAGGAAAATGTTAACGTAGAAAATAATGGACAAACATACCTTGAATGATATCATTGCTAGTTCATGCATCCTGTGCAGTGACAACATAAGCTCGACCTTGTATCGTAGTCCGCGCAGATCGTAGAATTGGTCCAGCCTTTGCTGCTATTCTGACCATTTCCGGGCACTCTTTGATTTGGTGTCCCATTTTCCCCTAATGAAAGCATGCCCCCAAATGCTTTTTGGCATTCATCTGTCATATGTGCCTTCTCACATTTCCCACAGATCTTTGTTGAAGTAATCGATGAAGCCGTATAGGATCCCGTGTGAGAAACTATCTGCCGTGCTTGCGAAAAATCTGATGTACTTCTGGCCGTTGTTGGAAAAGACTGATTCTGAACACGTGGGATCCTTGGTGGTAATGGGAATGTCGATGAACTGTAAGGCCGTGCATAGGCCCCTGCAGTTGGTTGAAATGTGGTCTATCCTTACAATCGCGGTCGCTTATTGATTTGACCTTCACTATAGGACTGAGATGGACCTTTTCTAGCTTTCTATTTTTCTTCTCTCCTTTTGAACATTGTATCAACATCTGTTTCTACTATCAGGGCCAATTTCATCACATTGGCATAAGTCGTTGCTTGAAATAATGAAATTCATTCCTTGATCAGGGGTTTTAAACCCCGCTCAAACTTTTGTGTCTTCATTAACTTTGTGTCTACAAGTAAGGGTGCAAAGCGAGAGAGATAAGTGAACTCTGCTTCATACTCTCTAACTGTCATCTGACCATGTACTAAGGTCACAAACTGCACCTCCATTTTGTATCTCTCAGGTGCCGGGAAATATTTTTCATTGAATGCCTCTGTGAACTCTGCCCAGGTCCAAGGTACCTCAGCATTCTCGTTCATTCTACAGACTGCCACCATGGCTATGCCTCACTTTCTAATTTATATGCCGCCCAACTCACTTTTTCTTCCTCGGTGCAAGTAACTCTTTGCAGCACCTTTTAGATTTGTGTCAACCACTTCTCGACCTCCATTGGGTCATGCTGACCATGGAAACTCGGCGATCAAAGTCGAACAAACTCTGTAAAACCCTCGAGGTGTCGAACAACAAGCATGGCCATGGTGTTGACCAGAGTCTCCATCAACTGCGGATTGGGTTCTGCATTTTGCTCAACTCCAGGAGCATTTCCCATCTGAGGAGTATCTACAACTGGCGGAGTCTGCATTGGCGGCGTATGCACAGTAACATTCTCCCTCACCGTTCGGCTTTCTGCTATATGCACATTCTCACCGCTTCTCAAGGCGGTGTCATGCTCATAGCCTGCTACTGGAATCGCATTCGACCCAGTGTGATGGGGCAATGGTGGTCTACCCCTACCTCTACCATGACGTGGAGGCATCTCAACCTATTATGATCAGGCAATGACTTGATCAGATAACATGAACTCATTCTAACTCCTACTACTAAACAATTATAAGACATTTTGCCATATGTATACACTAGAGTTAAGTCTCCAATTGACTTAACGTCGGGCCTTTGATACCACCTGTGACAACCCGACGTTTCCCTTAATAGTATATTGAAACTATCACATCGTCGGATCACCTAATATGATCCTTTCATATAAGGGGCCATTATTTGTACAAAGTGTTGCAAATGTGGAAGCACTGTACTGACTCTAACAAGCAATAATATAGCAAAATAAACTGACTTTTACTCATCTAAGCAGGAACTAGCAAACACTATATATAAGGATAACTGATCTAATGTATAGCTTTCCACCGATGACTGCCACCCGTCATCTAAACAATGGAAAGAAACCTATACATCCTATAACAAAATATCTCGAAATATCATATGTAATTTATACAAATTTATCCAACACCTCTATTTCTACCTCTCTCTCTCTCAAGCCACAAACATATTTTGGGAAGAAGTCTTTCGCAAAATCGTCCTCTTCATCTTTTTCGTCGCCGTCCCCTTCCTCCTCGTCTGGCACGTAAGTAGGGTTAGTTGCGTGCATAGAATTTGGATCTGCAACTAAGACATTTAAGTCGTAGAATGATCTATCATCAAAGCTCAGCAGGGACATTTACATTGCTTATTATATATTAGATTGGCCAATTCACTTCTTAAGGCATATAATAAAGTTGAAGCATTGTTTATCAAACATATAATATAAACAAGTCATTATTATGCGATGACATGATCATGCTGACATGCTGAAAAAATACCACACTAACTCATGCTGTAACAGGTACAAGGAATCAAGCTGAAACAAGCTACATGTATAGAACCAAAAGAAACAAGCTCCTGAGTTAGCGGGATCACTTGTCAAGCTCTCGAGTTAGCGGGATCACTTGAACCAATGACAAAACAAGCTCCCGAGTTAGCGGGATCACTTGTATAAAGATAAAGTAAGCTCCCGAGTTAGCAGGATCGCTTGGCTCAAAATTGAATTAAAATTTTGTACCGGAGATCAAGGATGGCAGAAATAATGAGACATGATTGCGCATGGTATGATATGATGGTATGCACATAACACATACTTATATATTTATTTGTTAAACAAGCATTTTATCTCAGCTAGTTATTTGTAACCAAGCATTTTATCTCGACTGGCATAAGTCATCATAAGCCATCCTATTTTAAGTTCAAAACTGCCTTGCTATGTATTTACAACTGATATAATGATATAATTTCACCAAATATGTTATGGTTTCATGTCTATATGTCTACAATGGACAAATTCTCATGTATTCCTGATCACTAAAATGACTAGGCATCTTTATAAATTTCTACTAAGCAGTTCTTTCTAGTGTCAGATTATCATTTCATCCGAGAGTGTACTACATCTTCTTTATAGCATTCTTTTATATATAGTCATATATGAGCATTAGTATTAATGTGCACTCTATAGGCAAATAAGGAAAACAAAATATACATTAACCAAGTAAATTCCCTACCTTTACTTCTGTGTACATCTACGGATAGCTGTTTAGCTATGTACTTAAGCATCCAACAATAGCATCATTGTTGTCACTTTAGCATGTGCACCAAGTTGCACCCTCATCTATATATATACACATTTTTAGTATATACCATGACATGGAATAATGGGTTACTTGAGACCCAAAACATGTTTTTTTATAACGTAACTGGGTTAGAGTGTTAATGCACAAATCTAAAATTACATCATAGTAGGACCCCAAAACACAGCAGCCAAAATTCTGCTTGCCTCGGCAAACCACAAAGGCTGTCGCGGCAAGCAGTCCAACTGAGGTTCTTGTCGCGGCAACCTTTTGAGGTTGCCGCGACAAGCCTTGCTTGCCGTGGTGCATCTCTTCCTCTGTGCCTTTGGTTTTATTTGGTCTATAGGCCTTTGATCAACTACCTCCATATGCTATTTTGTTTCTTATGTTGCACAAAATAGCGTTGTTATTTACTAATTTACGTATGACAAAGTCAAAGTTTATTTAATAAGAAAAAAAAACCAACAACTTGACTCCGAAATTATCATACATGATCAGGTCTTTGTGATGAGACAACTGGTGTAATTGGTGTAAAAGCCATTAACATGTAGTGAAAAGAGACTCTCAGCTGTGGTTAATTTATTTTGATTGCATACCTTTTTTTTGGGTGGACACGAGGTAATGATGATGCTGAAGTGGTATCGGGAACGTGTTCGCCGAACTCAGATACACTTCAGGGATACACTGAGCTCATTAAAACCAAGGGTTTTCTTTGACATCCTTCGATTGAGTGGCAGGTCACTTTGTGCTCTATGGATCTAACATTTGAAATTCAAAGGTAGACAGAAGGTGGTTTCTTTTCTTTGCTTTTTACTGTGCTTTCCTTACTTGACTGTGATTTGCATGCCTGTGGTTTTTATCGAGTTAGTTTGCAGAGGAGTGGAAACAGGAGGACGAAGAAGGCTCTCTTGCACTTTCATAATGTCTCAGCTGCACTTTACGTGCATGGGTTTGTATGATGACTCATGACATCGTGTAGGCAAGAGCGGAGGCAAGGAGATTATAAGCTCATTAGATTTTCATTCCATACCAGGCTAGCACTTGGTGATTGAATGTATTCCTATAACAGACAAACAAGGCTTTCTTGGTATCTAAGTCTTATACACTATTTTTGTGTAAATGCCATTTGGGCTGGGTTTGCATGTAATGACCACATGGGCTATCCTTGTATAGGCATGTAAGCCAAACTAAGGCTTTGGGTAAGTATCAAGATATTAGACCAACGAGATAGTTGGGGTCTAACTTCATGTGTGGGGCAGGTATACTTCTTCAGCTAATTGCTTCCGAATATTTGATGAATACAATGTCAAGTATATCCCTTCTATACTTGTTATCTATATGTCTTTATTTTTAGTATGCTATTTGTGTCTCTGATTTCACGCCCTACATGATTTTGCTAATATTAACGGGACCACCAAATCATCAGGTTTGACCACACACTACCAGAATATTTTCGGTCCTGAGGTAGGTATATGCCTGTTTGGACCTGTCTCTATACCAAGTTGTATACCAAGCTCACAACTGTTACATGTGCAGTTGTGTACAGGCTGCAACCTTGAGACAGTTCATTGTAAGTTTTTCTTTTATCAATGGATTATTGTTTTAATGACTAGTTGAATCTATAGATCTTGTGGTTTCCATAGATGTCTTTAGGAACCATGCTTTGGGACTAGCCCATTCAGTTTCTAATAGATCTATTATTTACCATCTGATTTCCCTTGGTTCAATAGCCCCATGGTTAGCAAGCCGGATCTGTAGCCAGATCTGGAGAGCTCGTAGCCTTGGGACTCCATGGTGGTAGCAACAGTTTACATGTTCTTTCTCAGATCTCTGTGGTATGGATAGACCTATCGGATACCCTATGACCATTTGAGTTGACAGAGTATAACCCTAGGGTGGAGTCCACCCACATGTCTGAGAAGGATTCTTCTCCCTTGCACATGAGCTTCTAGAGCCTTGTGAGGAGGTTTGTGCAGGAACTTGCTCCCCTCTATTTCACTTGATCGATATCAGATGTTAGATCTGATTTCTCTGTTGTAATTACAGCTTGAGGCTGAGTCATTGCAGGCCTTTGTAGCAATGACCAGCTGAATTTAAATCTTTATTCAACCTATTGCTGGTACTTTTTGTGGGCACAATGATTCGTTGGCCTTGGCAAAGCACGTAGGACTTTATGGGTTGTAATACCTATGGATGTCAGCCAGATCTATGCACAGATCTAGGGAGCTTGCACCACTGAAATTACATAGTGTCTGTAGTAATATTCATGGCCTGATCAGGTCCAGTGGTTGGGGAAATGATTAGTCCACTCCTCTGGAGTAGATTAGCAACTTCTGGCTTGATCAATGGGATTTGACAGACTCTATAGGATAGGCTGTGGCCATTTGAGTGGATAGCCTATAGCCTTAAGAGCACCCCAAATGGCATGGGTTAAGTTGGATATTCCTACCTTGTTGAGGTTAGTAATAGCATCTCAGCAAGGATCACTACAGAGACAGTCTAAATCTGCGTTACATTACTGCATTAACACTAGCTTAGCTTGCTTACTTTCTATCATTTGTATATTTTATTTTGGCACACACCATCACCATCTTCTTCTTAACTCTTTCTTTAGGATAGGGCTACACTTTATTTCTCTTTTGTTAGGGTTAATTTAGTGTAGTCGTGATGCCCAACTCCCTTTCTTTAGGATTGTCAGATCTGCAGCCTAATCTGGAGGCCTACTATTATAGCCCATTTGGGTTCTAGATCAATTTCTCTGTGGGACAAACTCTTACTTATCAAAACTTGCTATAATATACCCTATATCTTGCAGGTCTAGGATGTTTTAGGATTGCTATTTTCACCATATCTTTATCCTCAGTTTCACTTGATGTTAATTTTCTTATAACAGCACATAATAAATCAGTACATCCGAAATGAAACAACAATAACTCATTGCAGATGCTACAGATGTCATACTACCAGCTCCCCATTTGTGGCCGACATCCGCAGGAGTATCCAATCTAGGGAAATCAAATATGAAAAAGTGAATTATAGATTAGAATCATCTTTAAAAACCACAATTATATCGCAAGCTTACAATACTATGGTGCCCAGATATGCAATCTGTGTAATATACAATCTCTTACAAGCCTCTGAATCTCTCAATTTACAGCTGAAGACCTCACCCTAACTATTGAAAAGAGTTTAGCCACTCATGATTGGCTAAGGAGAGAATGGGAGAAGAAGGAAGGAGGGAGAATTTGGAGGGAAAAATGGATCTCGCGCTAAGCTCTGGTTCTCTCAATTTCTGGGTAGTAGTTGTGTATTTTCTTCAAGGTTTTATACTCTCCTCCTTTGTCCTCAGATCCGTTTTAGCCATTTAGAGCGCAAGGGAATAATTTTGTTATGCTGGGCTACTGAGGTGGCCGATTTCTCTTCTAGAAACTCTTCTCTCATTGGTTCTCAACTGGCAGGAATATGTGATGCAGTTAGGGTTTCCCATCGTGCGCAGTTGAGTACCAAAATTACCCCCAAGGGTTGCTGACATGCTTTGGAATTCGTGCATAGAACTCTGGCATTGGCAGTTGCTGAATAAAGAACACTGAGAAGTTGCCAGATCGAGTGTCGAGAGGTTCAGAGATCCTCTCAACAGGTTCTAAATGTGCACTATGTTCATGTCGACAGGTTGCATTGGCTGTCAACAACCTTGTAAACTTCTCGACAGGATTGGAGTAGCTCTCAATAGGTCTGGCCACATCTTGACAAGTTAATGAAGATCCTGTCGACAGCTTCGGAGAACATCTCAAGATGTTGATTTGAACTTGTTGATAGGATTGATGGCTTATCGACAGGATGGCAATCTCATTTCACTATTCTTTTCAGTTCTTCATTCATCTTGTCGACATGTTATAATCAACATGTCGACTTGTTATACATTCTCCAGTGAAGTGCTCGACAAGTTGGCTCAATCCTCGCGAGACTGAACGCTGCTTCAGGTAAGTCGTTGACAGGTTATCTTGTACTGCTCGACAGGTTCAGTTGAACCTTGTGATAAGTATCTGGAACCTCCCAATTTCATATGTACCTTGAAGTATCCTCTCAACAGGTTCTGCATCTGTACTTCCAACCTCTCGGTAGGTACTGGAACCTCTCAAGATCTTCATCTTTTCAACTCAGTACCTCTCGACAGCTTGTTATACACATGTTCAACCTCTCGACTTCTTTGTTTTCAATCATCAGAACCTCTCGATAGCTTGACTTAACCTCTCGATAGGTTCTGTCTTGTTTCCGCAGCTGACACACATCTTGGGTGTGCTGTTCTTCCTTTGTTCAATACTAAGCAACCCCTTAGTAGGTTCAATCTTTCTTCCTTGCAGCTGGACTTGGTCTCAGGCCTTTCCAATTGGGTAGCACAGTGCTTCTTGGGCTCTTTCAAGTGGAAGTCTGTATGAAGCTTGCAATTTATTGCTTAACTATAAAATATACTCAAAACACATTATTAGTCATCTCAAGGGTCCAACAAAGGTCAGGTTATGAGGTGAAAAATGATATTTTTCACTGCTTAACACACTCTCAAACCTAAGCTTTGCTAGTCCTTGATCAAAGGAGAAAGTAAAAACAATTATTTAAAATAAAAATGCCACTTTTGTAGGGAACGAAAATGCATTTAGCATATGCATCAAGCCTTTTAAACCCCTAGGTGATCTCTAGTGGAGGAGTGAAGTCTCCTGAGGGTTTACAGTGAAGTTACCCACAAACTTCTCCAATGATTCAGTTAATACCAGTGCATCATGTTAAACAAAATTTAAGCAATATAAAATTCATTCCACACCTTGTCCAATCAATTTTAGAGGATTCTCAGTAAAAACATGACAGTTTAAAACTAAAATTCTGTTGTAATTCCTTCACAGTCAATCAGCTCATGTTAAGGTATTTGTATCAAAATTAATGCAAAGCTTACCCTCAAATTGAGAATCATGTTTTGGATAGTACCCCCATCAACCCTAATTTCAGACCCAAAGCTCACTAGGGATATCACTCTCAATAGAAATAGAAGGGTGTATCAATTCACAAAGCTCAAGAGCAGTTACAGCCCTGAAATAGAATTGCAAGCATGAGCATAGGCATTATTCCAATTCCTGAAGTTTTCTAACTCTTTTCACCATAGATTAAACTAATTCTCATCTCCTCATGACAGCTCAATCAATTTTAGATCAGTAAGGACTTTTTATTGGGTTGTAATGTGGCTTATTGGTGAAGTTTATAATGAATAAAAGGGTGAAAAGAGATTCAAAATTGAGAAATCAATAAGGTAAGGAGGTGGCATGCACACCTTCTTCATTTTAGCATAAATCTTCATCTTCTTTGAATTTTTAGAGCCAAAGTGGCCAGCTTTTTTTCTTTTCTTTCAAAATCCAATGAAGTGACTTCTCTCTTATTTTTGTTTTGCTTTTCCATTTTTCTTTTCTTTTCTTTTTTTTTTGTATGCTTTTTGTATTTTTCTGCATTTTTCTTTTTATGGGCAGGAATGCCACTATTGTACTTCTGATACACAATTGCCTTTCAATGTGTTTTCTTCTTCTTCCACCAAATGTTGGACCAGCTCCACCTTCAACTTCTTCTCCTTTACCTTTTGAAATCTCAGAGTGAGGGTCAGGCTGAATTAGGTCACTGAGGTTTGGGTTCAAGTACTCTAATTTTTATCAAAGAAAGCTTAGATTTTTAAGGCTCAAATGGTGTGTATCAAGGGCAGTTCAAAGGATAGGGAATTTTTTTGAGCTCAAACTGTCCAAGGGATGGCCTTACTTCATATCCTCCATGTCATGAGAGGTGTCAAACTGTTTCAACTTGGATTTGCCTAACTTGTAGTGAGCAGAGGTAGATTCAATCAGTCCTTAGAGCAGAAAAAATTGCCAAGACACTCTTCAAAGATTTTTATGCCCAAGTCTCACTTGGTGTGGTGGAAATCAATTCAAAACAAAGTAATATAAAAGAATGGAATCAGCACAACCAAAGTAATCCTAGACATGTAAGATTAAGGGTCTATTGTAGCAAGTTTTGATAAGTAAGAGTTTATCCCACAGGGAGTATTGATCTGAACCACAAGGGCATACAATAATCTCCAGATCTGGCTATAAATCTGGCAGTCCTAAAGGAAGGGTGTTTAGGTGTCACTTAGCTATATTAAAAATATAAATGTAGAAATAAAACTACAGCTAAAGAGAGGGGTGAAGAAGGATGATGACATGTGTGATAAAATAAAGATAAAATATGGAGAAGTAAACAGCTAGGGAGAAATCAATAATGTAACTCAAATTTAGTCTGTCTCTGCAGTGCTCCTTGCTGAGACGCTATTAATTGCCTCAACAAGGTAAAAGCTCCTAGTTTAACCCATGCCATTTGGGGCGCTCTTAGGGCTATACTCTGTCCCCTATAATGGTCACAGGATATCTGATAGAGTCTGTCAAATCCCATTAGTTAAACCAGAAATTCGCTAGTCTAATCCAGAAGAGTGGACTGATAATTTCCACAGCCACTAGACCAGCTCTAGCCATGAATACTATTGCAGCACTATGTAATGCCAGTGCTACAAGCTCCCCAGATCTGTGCACAGACTTGGCTGACATTCATAGGTATTCCAACCCATAAGATCCTAAGTGCTTTGCTAAGGCTTACTGCTCACTAGTGCCCGTAAAAAGGATCATACAATCGGTTGAATAAGGCCTTCAACTCAACTGGTCATTGCTAAAAATAGCCTGTAATGACTCAGCCTCAAGCTGTAATTACTACAGGCGATCAGATCTAACATCTGATATCGATTAGGTAGAACAGAGGGGAGCCAGTTACTGTACAAACGTCCTCACAAGGCTCTTGAAGCTCTTGTGCAGGGGAGAAGGATCCTTCTCAAACATGTGAATGGAAACAACCTTAGGGCTATACTCTGTCCTCTCGAATGGTCACAGGGTATCCCATTGGTCTGTCCATCCCACAGAGGCCTGAGAAAAAACATGAAAACTGCTACAACCACCATGGTTTGTAGGCCTCCGAGCTCCCTGGATCTCACTACAGATCCAGTAATGCTTTCCATGTGTCGATCAAACCAAGGGAAATAAGATGGTAAACAATAGACCTACTAGAAACTGAATGGGCTAGTCCCAAATACATGGATCCTATAGATATCTAAAGAAACCATAAGATGTATAGATTTGATTAAGCATTAAGTACATTGATAACATCAAAACTTACAATGAAATGTCTCCTGGCTGCAGCCCATACCCAACTACTCATCCAAAATCCCAATATTTACAAAACCTATTACAAAATCAAAATAAAACTAGTTATTACATAGAACTTAGCCCAGCATTGCTGGTGTGCTAAAGAATAAGAAAATGGAAAAAGAAAAAGGAAAAGAAAACTAAACCCTAAATGAGCACCAGAAACCCTGGCTCCGATCTTAGGCTATTCCTAGATTTAAAACCCTAAGTGAACACAGGCTATCTCTAGTTAGTTTACAAATGTAGATAACAGCCCTTTATATAAGCAACCCTCAAAACCCTAATATACATTAGCCAGTCAGATTTGAGAAGGTTTGGGGTTGATTTCGTGGCCCATCTGTGGCCCTTAGATTTTTTGGGAAGTGTGGGACGTTGGAATACGTGCCCTAGAAGGTGTGAAATATCCAAAATATCCTTGGGTGCTGAAATAGACTGCTGGGATTCCTGCCTCGCGAAGATGACAGCTTCAGGTATGCATCTCGCTTAAATCTCGCTGAGTTCTCGCTTAGTTGAAGCTTCAGAAGTTTGATCTCGCTGAGCTGAAATGCTTCAGAAGTTAAATCTCACTAAGTTCTCGCTGAATTGAAGCTTCAGAAATTAGATCTCGCTGAGTTGCAATACTTCAGAAGTTAAATCTCGCTAAGTTCTCGCTGAGTTGAAGCTTCAGAAATTAAATCTCATTGAGTTGCAATATAGCAGGAGCTTAAATCTCGCTGAGTTGAAATACAGCATATTTCAGCAACTTAAATCTCGCTGGGCTGAAATACAACATTTTTCAGCACTGCACCTGCTTGACAGAATTTCTAAACTGCAAAACAGCTCAAATGCCTATATTTTTCAGCTCTACACCACACGCCTTCGAGTTCGCAGCCCGTGGAGGTTTAGTTGATGTACTCGAGAGGTGCACCATAGCTGCTCGAGTCGCGCTGTGATTATTCGACAAAATGCTTTTTATATCTGTTGCACCAATGTCTTTGAATCTCTGAGTTTTCAGCTCATGTTCTTCAATGCAGCTTCTTTGTTGATTGAATGTAGGCTGTAGTGCAGCTGCTATCATGTGTCTAAAATATATATAAAAACCCAATTGGATGGTGTAGCAGCACATAAAGTTCATTTTGAAAGTGCTCAAGTGTTGTTCGCTTCAATTATAGGTTGCTGCCATGGCAGCAATGCTGCTCCAGCTATGTTGCTTTAAATCCTCATCATTGTAGCTTTGGACTTCAATTAGTGAAGCAGCAAAAGTGTGCACAACATTGGTGTGTGGCTTTACTGGATAGTGCCACAGCTTTGTAGTTAAAGAGGATGAAGGCTTTGGCATGGGAAGCCCGCTAGGATCCACATTGCACAGCTCCAAAAACAGCTCGCGAGGGTCAAAATATATGGAGCTTCAGAACTGCTCGCAAGGCTGGGCACTCAAAGGACTTCAACCAGCTCACGTGACTCCAAGGTGGAGCTAAGAGTGCAGGCTCGCGAGGATAGAAAATATGGGGCTTTAGAATTTCCAGCTCGCGAGGATCCATTACATGCACTCCAGCTCACTAGGATAAAGACTCCCACAACTTTTAGGATGCTCGCAGGGCTCTCTTGGGTCGCGCAGATCAAATTGCTGCACTACATCTTCAATTTCCAGCAGCTTGCGAAGATTATTTTTAGCAACACTCCTCGCTACTTGGGTTTCACCTCATACCCTCAATAGGCCTTCTAGGGCCCCGAAGCATGACAAAATTGTCCCAATGGTGTGAACCACCATGGTGCATTCTCAGTAAATTCTTCAGCTCCACAACCTAGCGTAAAAATCCTCCTTCTTGGCTTGAAATAGCATGGATTGCATCCTTAAGCTCTTATTTCTTGTTATCACAAAACTCACTAAAAACACATTATTTTATGCGCTCAAAGGTCCATTAAAGGCTAGGTTAAGGGGTGAAAGTGTTACTTTTCAGAGCTTAAAACACCCCCAAACCTAATCTTTGCTAGTCCTTGAGCAAAGCACAAATTAAAAACAACTATTAAAAATAGAAAATGCCACTTTCGTAGGGAGCACAGATGCATTTAGCATATGCACCAAGCCTTTTAAACCCCTAGGTGATCCCTAGTGGAGGAGTGAAGTCTCCTGAGGGTTTTCAGTGAAGACACCCACAAACTTCACCAATAAAACAATTAAAAATAGTGTAGTCAATGATAAAACGAATTTAAATAAATAAAGCTTTATTTCACACCCATTCTTTAAAATTCAGAGGAAATTGCAGCAGTAATGCAGGCCATTTAAAACTCAAAATTAGCATGTGTTTGCATCACCACCAATAATTTTACATCAGAAATTCAATGTGCAAAAATCAGTACCAAGCTTGCCTTAAATTCAAAAATCAGGTTGGATACAACCCCAATGACGTTAAAATTCAGACCCAATTCTCACCAGGGCTATCTCTCAACATTGACAATCTGAGGGTGTTCACATTCAAAGTAGCTTAAGAGCAGTTACAGACTCCAAATGGGCCTACAAGCATGAGCATAGGCAAAGCTTCTAATTTTTGACATCCTCATGACTTTTTACCATAGATTGGACAACTCCTCATCTCCACATGACAACTCATTTTACTTTGGATCTACAAGGTCTTTTTGAATGGGTTGTAATGTGACTTATGAGTGAGGGATATAGAGAATAAAGGGGTAAAAAGGGAATCAAAATTAAGAAATCAGCAAGGTAAGGAGTGATTCATGACTTCACAACCTTCATTTCAGCAAAACTTTATCTTACTTGATATATTCCAGAATCAAAGTGGCCAGTTTCTCCTCTTCTTTTCAATTTTTAGATGATGTTCTTCTCTAGACTTCTCTTTTTTTTTCTCTTTTTATTTTTATTCAATATTTTTATGATTTTTATGATGAACTACCACACAAATACCACTGATACACTACTGTTCATAAGTTGTTTTTCTTCACCTTCCACCAAATGTTGGACCACTCTCACTATCTTTAACTCCTTCTCCTTTACCTTCTGAATTCTCAGAGTGAGGGTATAGTTGAATCAGGTCAAGAGGTTAAGATGCAAGTACTCTGGTATTTGTCAAAGAAAAGTAGGATTTTTAAGGCTCAACAAGTGTATGCGAAAGGGCAGTTTTAAAAGGTTGGATTTTCAGGCTCAAATTGTCCAAATGAAGGCCTTGGATCATTTCCTTAGTGTCATGAGTGCGGTCAATCAATTTTGATTTGGAGGTGCCTAACTTCTAGTGAAAAGGTCTTGACTCAATGTTGCTAATTCTGTGTGCATGATTTATTTGTATTTTGAAAACAGATTTACAAATGATAAATTATACTGAATAATGAAAATTAAAAAGAATAAGAAATATCAGCACAGAGAGAAATTAATTAACCTGCAAGATCAGGGCCAATTGTAGCAAGTTTTAAATGTAAGTGAGTATAGGATCGTCCACAGGGAATTGATTTAAAATGAATGGTAAACCTCCAGATCTGGCCTCTAATCCTATCTACAGAGCGAATAAGATGAGAGGTTGAATTTGTCACATTAACTAAATTATCTAAAAGTAAAATTTAAACTAAGTGATCCAGATCCGAGTTGGGGGAATTGGATGTAAACTTAATAAGAATGGAGAAATAATAGTTGACTTAAGCTTAATAACTGATTACAGAATGAGAACTAGTGTAGCACAGTCGAGAAAGCATCCAAATCTTCATCTGGCTACCAGCTCAGATGTAAGAGAAAATAATCCAACTCAAGGATTAGGATTGAGTTGAACTTATGGCTATGATCTGTCCACTGTCATGGACACAGATCATCCAATAGTGTTCAATCCGAATTCTTGATTCAGAACATGAGCACCACTACAAATGCTGTAAGAAATTAGGTTACAAACGCAAATTCTTACAGGGATAATGAATTAAGGGAAATTGTTTTAAAAACAGTAAATCTAAAGGAGTCTAATGAGTAAGGAGATCACAAGGAACCCTCAACATGAATTCGATTAAGAACGTACTGTTGAAAGCAACCTTTTCAAATCCACCATTACAATTATAGAGCACAACTTAAACAACTCTCAGATTTGTAGTCTTAAATACAATTCTCACTTGAATTACATAAGTATCTCACAGCTCTCAGTT
Organism: Chloranthus sessilifolius; assembly: GCA_021018995.1. Lineage (NCBI taxonomy): Eukaryota > Viridiplantae > Streptophyta > Magnoliopsida > Chloranthales > Chloranthaceae > Chloranthus > Chloranthus sessilifolius. The sequence continues at coordinate 94,802,405 of CM037585.1, forward strand.
ACAAACAAAAGCTAGGCTATTACAGAGGTTTCAGACAGCTATCTGAATTGGAAATGGGGTAGCAGAAATGAAACTCAAACTCTGGATACCCAAATTGGGTAAATAGTTCGTCTATTTATAATTTTCCCCAAGTCCATTTCAGATGTCCATTAACCAATCAGAATTGGTTAGATCCATATCAGCCAATAGGAGTCGAGCACAAGGATCCAGATCTGTTATGGCCAATCAGAATTGCTTGATCTAGTTCAGCCAATCAGGTGACAGAAGCATCAATTCTGTTATGTAATTCAAAAATCTGTTTGAGATTTTAGAAGTTCTCGCCAAGTAATTTCATCTTTGGGTGTTCACATGGAGTGGAATATGCCTCTGGTTCGTGCTTCGAATCTTCCAGAATGCCCCTGAGTTTTTAAATGCATTGGGGCACGTGCAGAGATTACTGAATTGCCCTTGCAGATACTAGGAATCTTTAAAATACCATTTCACATAGTTTGGGGACCTTTTCGAGAGGTACTGTAACTTCTGAAGCTCTATTCGCACAGTTCTAGTGCAGTTCACAAAGCGTTTCCTTCTTTTCGAATAGATCTTCAGCAGGTTTGGTTCTTTTTGAATAGATCAGGTGCTCTTCGAGAACCAAACCTGAAGCTTTTAGTTCTTTTCGCAAAGTTTAGGTTCTTTTCGAATAGTTCAGGTATCCTATCGAAAAGCATTATGTAATGCATTCTTCTTTTCGAGTAGCTCTAAACCTCTTTCTAGGTTGAAACCATGCCTTTGTCCTCTTTAGTTTAGGCATTTGGACAGCCAGTGGGGCTGTCCCTTCTCTTTCTTCCTCTAGATCAAAATGGATCATCATCTTTTTGGCACTTTTAAGCTGCTTTCAGGGTTAAGCCTGCCTTTATTGTTAGCTGTAAAACAAACACTTAAAACACTTATTTAGTTCTCTCAAAGGTCTATCAAGACCCAGGTTAAGGGGTGAAAAATGGTATTTTCCAGTTCTCAACACACCCGCAAACCTAAGCTTTGCTAGTCCCTGAGCAAAGACAAAATTTAAAAGCAGAATGAAAAGCCATTTTTGTAGGGAGCACAGTTGCATTTAGCATATGCAACAAGCCTTTTAAACCCCTAGGTGATCCCTAGTGGAGGAGTGAAGTCGCTTGAGGGTTTTCAGTGAAGGTACCCACAAACTTCTCCAATAAATTAGTTAATATCAATGCAGTTCTGTTAAAACAGATTTTCATCCAATCAGATTATTCACACCTGCATCAATCAGGCTGTAAGAGGAATCTCAAGAAACCATCAGTTCAAAACTAAAATTTTACTGTAATTCCTTTTACCATTCACTCAGTTTGTGTCAAAAAGTTTTTACAAGAAAAATAAATGAACAGCTTGCCTTCTATTTGAGAATCCAGCTTTGTTGTTATCCCAAATAAGTCGATTTCAAACCCAACTCTCACCAGGGTTTTCACTCAACATGCAAGTAGGAGGGTTATACTATTTCACACAGCTCAAGAGCTATTACAGCCCTCAAATAGGACTGTAAGCAGGAGCATAGGCATTGCTTTTCAGTTCTGAATTTACTGCTCTTTTTTTCACCATAGATTACACAAATCCTTATTTCCATGTGACAGCTCAATCCATCATTGATCAGTAAGGACTTTAACTTGGGTTGTAATGTGGCTTATGGGTGAAATTTATCAAGAATAAACGGGTTGGAATGGATTTCACAATCTAGAAGTCAGTCAAGGTAAGGAAGTGACAGACACATCTTTTTTTTTTTTTTAATTCATCACAATTTCATTTTCTCCTTTGAATTTTCAGAGCCAAAGTGGCCATCTTTTTCTCTTTCTTTTTCAAACTTCAAATGAAATGACTTTTCTTCCCTCTTTTTTTTTTTTCAAAGCAACATTAACTGAAATGCCACATTTCTTCTGCTTATACATCATTGCCTTCAATTTATTTTTCTTTTTACCAAACTGATACCCAACTCTCCTTTCTTCAGCTTCCTTTCCTTTACCTTCTAAATTCTCAGAGTGAGGGTTAGGCTAAATGAGGTTGATGAGGTTGGTTGATGAGGTTTCAAAGAAATCTTAGATTTATAAAGCTCAAATAGTGTATATCAAGGGCAGTTTCAAAAGGTGACGCTTTTTAAAGTTCAAACTGTCCAAAAGGAGGCCTTACATCATGTCTTTAATATCATGATTGCTGTCAAGTTATTTCAATTTGGATATGTGTAACTTCTAGTGATAGTAAGGTGTTCAAACAAATTCCCTAGAGTAGAAAAATTGCCAATTCATACCTCCAAAGAATTCATTTTAGGTCCAAATCTCACTGGATGTGGTTTTCTATCAAATTTTTGAGGTATATCATTGCTGTTTTCTCTATTTTTAGGTTTACTGAAACATCACTTCTCTTTTGGAAATTTTCTAACATTCACTTTATGACAGTATTAGAATTACATTAGAAATTAATTAATTTTTTTTTTTTTTAAATTTTAACTTCCTCATTTTTCAAAAACAAACAGGTGTGAAATCACTTCAATTTCAAAAAATTCTGCTGATCATAGGCTGTATTGATGTTAACTCAACTATTGGCAATTCTGCCACACCCCCAAACCTATGAGGATCAGTGTCCTCACTGGTCCAAAAGTGAATAACCAAAAAGAAAAGAACAAAAAATAAAAAGCATATTGACAGAGAAGAAAGAAAAGAAATGCACAGTAATTGCAAATTAACAAAAGTCAGCAGTAAACATTAATTACACAGTACAGAACCAACAAAACAAACATGTACAAGGTATTCTAATAACTAGGGTCAAAATTTATATCATAAGTTGGTTCAATGGGGTCAGAACTGGAGTCACTGTTGGAGTCAAAACTTGATTTAGCTTTCTCTTGGCTTGAAGTTAGTGTACTCCTCACGTTTGATCTTTTTGGTGAGGCCAATATATTTTGCAAGTCTATCAGTCCTCAATTTTTCCTGTGCTAGACTCTCTTGTAACATGGTAACTTTGTGCGGCTCACTCCTAACCATATGAAATGTTTGGCTCAACAGGTCTCGCATCTTATTTCTCTCAAATTCCATAAACAGCTCCAGCTTTCTAATCTGGTCTTCATAAGGGGTCCTAATGTAAGCTTGAAGATCTGCTAACCCCTTGAGGACATCGCGAAAGATGTAAGGGTTCTCTTCCATAGCCCTTTTGAGAGTGGCAAAACGTGGGATGGGAATGGAGTGGTAGGGGACCATATGTATCCCAGCAGTGGGGTTGGGAGAAGAGGAATCCAAAACTACTACCTCAAGTTCTGTTTGGGTGGCTTGATCAGAGACATTAAGGATGGGTGGATCTAAAACTATTACCTCCGGTTCTGTTTGGGTAGCTTGGTCAGAAACAAAAGGTATTGTGGCTAAGGTAGTTAGTTGGGATGTGGAGGCCAAGGTTTGGAGAATGGAATTTGTCACAGACTGGTTGTCTGTGTTGATCTGTAGTTTGGCTTGGATGGATTGGAGAAAGATGAAGATTTGGCTAATTGTGTCAGGTGTGGGTGTGGTATGCAAAGTAGGGGCTGGTAAAATTGATGTAGATGGTTGAGGGGCAATGGGTGAAATGGTTGTAAAGGGGGAAGTAGCCAAATGGGTGAAATGAGGAGGGTCAGGTATGGGAACAGATTCAAGCCCAATATTCTCCAAGATAGATCCCATCAAAGATGAATAGGCCTCTGTTGTGAATATCTCAGGTGCAGGGGTATGGGTGATTTCAGGTGTATGAGTTGAATGAGCAGGTGAACCTGAGAAGCTATGGAGGAGGGGAGTGCTAGGAGAGTGTTCAACAAAATCTGTGGCAATATCTTGGACATTGTTAGGTGAAATTGGTGGTGTAAGTATGGCTGGAGTGGTTGGTGTAGAGGAGAGTCTGCAATTGGGATTGTGGTGGTGATGAGTGATGGGACTGCTGGAATGGGTGAAGGAATAGGAGCTGTGCTAGGTGAAGTGGGTAAGATGATGATCTCCTCATCAATGGGTATAGCTAAAGAGCTGGGAACCTCCTCAATGGTAGTATGTTTAATGTCAGCTGCAGTTGCAATAGGTGCAGCAAAAGAGCTGGTCACCTCTGGTTCCGGTCTAGTAGGTTCACTGGCAATTGCAGGAGAAATGGGTGCAGCTAAAGAGCTGGTCACCTCAGGTGTAGGTATATCAGGTTCTTGAGCAGGCTCAGCTTCCTCCCTCATTCTATTCAACATGGTTTGGCTTGTAGTCCAAGCCCTCTTCCAAAAAGCATGAGGGAATACAATTTCAAATGGCCCTTGCTCATCAATGTCAAATTTGGCCCTAAGTAGGGCTGTGATCAGCCTTCCAAATGGTAGTCCAGCTATTTTCTGTTCCTTCTTCAGCTTAGCACTAATGTCAGCCATGGCTTCAAAAATCGACATAGGGGCATTGAAGAGTTGCCCTTTTGAAAAATGAAAGAGGGCCTCCAAAATGGGTGTCCTTCTTTCCTGACTGTGCCCAGTGACATAAAAACAACCTCTCAAAATGGAATCCATCAGCAAAAATTGAGGTGCTAAGTCTCTCCTCATGATGGATTGTCCAGTTCCAACTATGCCTTGGGTTAGATGTGCAGCCATTTCTCTAAAAGAAGTTGTCTCTGGTGCAGCCAAAGGACCAGCCGTATCATGTTGAAATGGTATTCCCAAGGCATTTCCAATGTCTTCATAAGTGATAGTTAAATCACAATCATCAATGAAAATTACAAGAGTTGGGACATCAGCATCCTTCTCAGTCACTTTCACCATGTTTTGGTACCATAATCTCACCATTCTTGGATAGATTTTCTCTAGAAGAGGGGTTAGGATATTGCTCAGTGAAGCATCCCTGATGTAATTCAAAGATAGCTTGCATTTAGGTTTGTTTAAGAAAAAAGTTTCATCAACAATAAGCTCTAGGATCAATTTCTGAGCTTCGATGAAAGGGTTTAGCAGTACCAAATGCATTGGGAGAGGAAGAAGTTTAGGCTCAGGACTAGGGTCAGCTGCTAGGATGGGTTCCTCATGTCTAACCTTCTTCCCTTTCTCAATCTTATCAGCTTTATCCATCGACAGTTTCCTCTTGGCTGAGGTTTTAGCTTTTCCTTTTGTGGAGGGTTTGCTAATTTTCTTAGCACAAGATCTAGGGAACATTTTATCCAGTGATTTTTCAGTTTTCCCCATTCTAAAACTTTGTTGAATCTCACACAATGTATGCTGACACAGAAATCAACTTTGTAAAACACAAACAGAGGATATGCAAAGAAAAATACCGAAATCTAGGGTTTTGCTTGAAATCTTTGATCGCTTGATTAACTTCACCAGGATCAGAAGCAATGGGTCCTTCTCTTCAAGCTTACTCAGAGGAACAAAAATGAAGGAAATTTGATCTAAGCTCCAAAAGTACGCAGGGATAGAAGGAAAATGGGTTTTCTGTGAAACAGGACACTCTGGGAATGCTTTCGAATATGAAACCCTTAATTCAAAAGGGTTTAAATATGCTTAAATCAATTTTCGCAATGCATCTTTGAAGTTTTCAAAAAGTTCAAAAAAAACCTTTTCGAAAAGGAAAATGGCATCAGTACCTTTCGAAATATAAAAAACTCTAGAAACAACTATTCGAAAAGTAAAAAGCTCCAGAAACAACGATTCGAAACGTTTATCATTCTTTTCGAGCAGTTGGTTACAGGTCCAGATCCTTTTCAAAAAGAATATTATTCTTTTCGAAATGAATATTTTCTTTGCGAATTGATTTTTCACATACTGTAAACTTCTCGAATTGAGTGTAAAACATGACTAAAATAGAGAGAACTAAAACTATGCAAAAATTACAAAACAAACACAATTAAAATACATATGATACAGTTGTTTATCATCAAATTCGTGGAGGCTCTTGATGATAGATTGTCAGCACAGGCTCCAGGGTATTTTCAATGCATGGTTTGAGCCTCTGACCATTTACTTTCAAGGTTCCCCCATCACTTGGGTCCATAATTTCAACAGCCCCAGAAGGAGATGCTTGAATGACAGTATATGGCCCTACCCATCTGGATCTCAGCTTTCCAGGAAAAAACTTAAGTTTTGAGTTGAATAGCCATACCTTAGAGCCAGCTATGAACTCTTTTCTCAGCAGATTTTTGTCATAGAAAGCCTTGACTTTTTCTTTGTAAGATCTTGCATTGGTGTATGCATCCATTCTCACCTCCTCCAACTCAGCAAGCTGTAGTTTCCTGTGATTACCAGCAGTAGTAAGATCCATGTTCAAAGTTTTAATAGCCCAAAAGGCCTTATATTCTAACTCCACTGGTAAATGGCATGCTTTGCCATAGACCAATCTGAATGGGGACATGCCAATTGGGGTTTTATAGGCTGTCCTATATGCCCACAATGCATCATTCAACTTAAAGGACCAATCCTTTCTGTTCTTCTTCACAGTCTTTTCCAGTATATGTTTGATTTCTCTATTGGAAATCTCCACTTGTCCACTGGTCTGTGGATGATATGGAGTAGCTACTCTATGAGCCACAGAGTACTTTTTCAATAGAGCTTCAAAATGCTTATTACAAGAATGGCTCCCCCCATCACTGATAATGGCTTTGGGGGAACCAAACTTGGAAAAAATGTTATCCTTTAAAAATTTCAGGACAACTCTGTGGTCATTGGTTTTAGTGGCTGTGGCTTCAACCCATTTGGATACATAATCCACAGCTACTAAGATGAAATTAAGACCATTTGAAGGAGGAAAGGGTCCCATGAAATCTATCCCCTAAATATCAAACAATTCAACTACCAAAATGGGCTGTAAAGGCATTGAATTTCTCTTGGAAATGCTGCCCAATCTCTGGCAATTCTGACAAGACTTACAGTGCTGCAGTGCATCTTTGAAGAGTGTGGGCCAATAAAATCTACACTGCAAAACCTTTGCAGCAATTTTATTTCCACTAAAATGACCTCCACAGGCCTGTTCATGACACATGGAAAGTATGCTATGAAAGTCTTCTTCAGGGACACATCTTCTAATTATTTGGTTTGCACAAATCTTGAACAGATAAGGATCCTCCCAAATAAAATGTTTAACCTATGAGAAGAAAAGATCTTTATCCATTTTATTCCAATGTTGAGGGGTCCTTCCAGTAGCCAAAAAGTTGATTATATTTGCAAACCAAGGGGTGTGTACATTGATAGCAAAAAGTTGCTCATCAGGGAAAGATTCATTGATAGGCAACCTATCAATCTCAGTAGTTAGAATTCTAGACAGGTGATCCGCCACCACATTTTCCACACCCTTTTTATCTTTAATCTGTAAATCAAACTCCTGTAATAGGAGGATCTACCTGATTAATCTTTGTTTGGTATCCTTCTTGGACAAAAGGTATTTCAGGGCTGAGTGGTCAGTGAACACCAAAATTTGTGAACCCAAAACATATGACCTAAATTTCTCCAAAGCAAAAACAACTGCCAGCAGCTCTTTTTCAGTTGTTGTGTAATTGAGTTGTGCATCAATCATTGATTTACTGGCATAAGCTATGACATGAGGCAGCTTATCCTTTCTCTACCCAAGAACAGCTCCCAAAGCATAATCTGATGCATCACACATCAGCTCAAAAGGCAGTGAATAATCTAGAGACTGTAATATTGGAGCTGAAATCAAATAATTTTTTAAGAATTCAAATGCCTTAAGGCATTCATCATTGAAAACAAAAGGGACATCTTGGCACAATAAATGACAAAGAGGCTTGGATATTTTACTAAAGTCCTTAATGAACCTCCTGTAAAATCCGGCATGCCCAGAAAACTTCTGATTTGCTTAACAGTTTTAGGAGGAGGCAAATGTGCAATTAAATCAATTTTTGCTCTGTCCACCTCAATGCCCTTGTGGGAGACAACATGGCCAAGGACAATGCCTTGGGTGACCATGAAATGGCTCTTCTCCCAGCTCAAAACTAAATTAGTTTCCTCACATCTCTGTAACACAAGCTGAGATGATGTAAACACTAGGCAAAACTGTCTCCATATATTGAAAAGTCATCCATAAAAATCTCCATAAATTGGTCAATCATATCAGAGAAAATGGAGTACATATATCTTTGAAAGGTAGCAAGAGTATTACAAAGACCAAAAGGCATCCTCCTATAGGCAAAAGTGCCAAAGGGGCAAGTGAATGTGGTCTTTTCCTGATCTTGTGGATACACAGAAATCTGGTTGTAACCAGAGTAACCATCAAGAAAACAGTAATAAGCTTTTCCTGCCAACTTATCTAAAATCTGATCAATGAATGGATGAGGGAAGTGGTCCTTTCTGGTCATTGTGTTTAGCTTTCTGTAATCAATACAGACCCTCCAACCAGTTGTTTGTCTGGTTGAAATGAGCTCACCAGAATCTAAGGTTACAACAGTGATCCCAGATTTCTTAGGTACCATCTGTGTAGGTGCCACCCAAGCTGAATCTGAGATGGGGTAAATGACCCCAGCATCCAACAACTTAACAACCTCCTTCATGACCACTTCTTGCATATGAGGGTTCAACCTCCTTTGCATTTCTCTAGAAGGCTTTACATCTTCTTCCAAGTGAATTTTATGCATGCAAACAGCTGGATTGATTCCTCCCAAATTAGCAATAGTCCAGCCAATTGCCCTCTTATGTTGTTTCAATACACTCAATAGCTCTTTCTCCTGCTCCTCAGTGAGGAAGGAAGAAATAATCACAGGCAAAGTTTTATGGTCTCCTAAAAACACATATTTCAAATTTTCTGGCAACTGTTTCAGCTCTACATCAGTGGGCTGAGAAAAGAAGGTAACAATGGTACCTTGGTTGTTTGTGGAAGGGGAAGAATAGCAGGTTTCCATGAAGAAGACCTTGCTGATTGATCATGAGTTCCTTGCACAACATTAACCTCCTCAGATTTTGAGGCACAAGCTGTTTCTTCCACAACATTTCTCCAAGCGTCTTTAAAATCTGTGGTTAAATCTTTACACTGCAAAAACTGTGGTAAAGTTTCTTCTACCAGTTCATCCAACAGATCAACAAGAAAGCATTCCTCAGAACTGAATTGAGGCTGTGTAACTGCATTGTAGACATTTAACTTTACCTTCATATTTCCAAAAGACACTTCCATAATACCAGACCTGCATTGGATGCAAGCATTGGCTGTAGCCAGGAATGTTCTCCCCAAAATGACAGGGATGGAAGTTCTGCTTTTTGTAGGTTCCATGTCTAATACCAAAAAATCAGCAGGGTAGAAAAACTTATCTACGCCTACCAATACATCCTCAATCATCCCAACTGGCTTTCTTTCAGATCTGTTTGCTAGTTGTAACACCACATGAGTGAGTTTTAACTCTCCCAAACCTAGTTTCTCATATACAGAATATGGAAGCAGGTTGACACTAGCACCCAAATCTAATAAAGCCTTTTCAATGGTATGTTCCCCAATAATGCAAGGGATTGTGGGGATTCCAGGATTTTGAAGTTTAGGAGGTGTGGTAATGGACAAAACCTAATTAACTCTTTCCACAGCAAAGACCTTCTTGGATAACTGGATCCTAGATTGTCTTTTGTGTGTGCAAACGTCCTTCAAAAATTTTGAATATGTTGGGACTTGCTTGATTGCATCAAGCAAAGGAAGATTTATCTTGACTTGCTTGAAAGTCTCCATCATTTCATCTATTTTTGTATTTCCTTTATCAAAAGGAGATGCAGATTTCATGGCATCGGGAAATGGTAAATGAGGAACTAGTCCTTCATTTACAGCTTTAGAATCATCACCAGAATTTTTTTGATTTTTTGTTTTTTCATTTTTTTGATTTTTCTGAGGTACATCAGTACCCCTAATGCTATCATCATGCTGCTCCCGCTGCATATCTCTAGCATTTTCCTTAATTTTTTCTTCTTCCTTTTCAGTACCTACATTGTTATTTACAATTCTTCCACTTCTCAAGGTAGTGATAGCTTTTACTTCTTCATGTGAAACAGAAGCCTCTCCAACCATGAACTGTCCTTTAGGATTGTTCAAGGGTTGGCTGGGTAACCTGCCTTCCTCTCTTTTGGCCAAAGTATTTGAAAGTTGACCCAATGTTTCTTCAATCTTCTTTATACTCTGACTGTGAAAGTTTACAGTCTGAGTTAAAGACCCTAAATTCTGGAGTGAAGTTAGAACTTGGTCTTCAAAAGAAGGGGATCTGGAAGGGGTTTGAACTGGAGCAGATTGCTGCACAGGTTGTGCCATCTGTTGTGGAATAGGCTGCTGAAAATTTGGCTTGGTATAAAAATTCTACTGGTAAGGCTGAGCAGTTTTGAAGGGTATTTGGTTCTTTGGTTACTGCTGTTGTTGTAATTGATAATTGCCCTGGCTCCACCTTAAAATGGGGTGCCCTGTCCATGCATATTCATTTGATTGCATCTGTCCAAACGATTGGGCAACATGAGCTTGCTCCACCACTAGATCTGGGAACTGTGGTGCAGCAGGACATTGATCATGGGAATGAGTAGGGGACTGGCATATCAGACATGCCTCCTCCACTCTTGCAACCATTGGATTTTTAAGTGAGTCCATCAATCTATCAAACTTTGTGGTTAGATTATCCATTTTCCATTCCAACTCATTCACCTCATAGATCTTTCCTTTGGTGGTCTACTGATTGTTCAACCTAGCAGGATTCTCAACGTCTCTTTACAAAGATTCCTGTTGAGTCGAATTTTCACCAATAACTTCAAATAGGTCCCAGACCTCCTCAACTATTTTTTGCAAATAGGTGCCTCCACATGAAGCATCTACCATATTCTTGCCCTTTTGATCAATTCCCTGATAGAAGCTTTGAACAAGCTGCCACCGGGGGATTTGATGATGAGGACATTGCCTTAAAAGTTCTTTAAACCTTTCCCATGCTTCATGAAAAGTTTCAGTTGAGTGTTGTGAGAAGGAAATAATATTTTGTCTCAACTGGCTGGTCTTAGACATAGGGAAGTATTTGGCTAAAAATTGACATTGCAAATCATTCCAAGAAGTAATACTATTTGGTGGCAACATGGACAGCCATGCTCTAGCTTTGTCCTTTAATGAAAAAGGAAAGAGCCTAAGCTTGGCTGCCTCTGGACCCAGTCCAACTATGTTGAATGTTGTACAAAGAGACAAGAATTCATCCACATGCTTGTATGGATCTTCCTTACTCAAACCATGGAACGAAGGAAGCATCTGGATAGTTGATGATTTGATCTCATAATTTCCTTCAACAGTAGGAAATTGAATACAAAATGGGGAATTATATGGACCAGGTGCAAAGTAATCCCTCAAAAGTCTAGGTTGCTCACCCATAGTAGCAGTCTCAGCAAAATTCTGTGATGTTTGTCGGGTTCTTAATAGCCTTTCAACTTCTAAATTCAGAGGGACAATCTCAGGATTGAGAGTCCTCCTATCAAACATACAACACAGGAAATAGAAAAAATAAATTATGCAAAGCAAACCTTCAAAACTGAGTAGATTCCAAGCTCCAATGTAACTGCACAGATTTAAACAACAGAACAGTTAGCACTGATGTAAAAATAAAATAAAAAAAAACTTAGGTCTACCAATTTTGAAATAAATTCCCTGGCAACGGCGCCAAAAACTTGTTGCTGATTCTATGTGTGCATGATTTATTTGTATTTTGAAAACAGATTTGCAAATGATAAATTATACTAAATATGGAAAATTAAAAAGAATAAGAAATATCAGCACAGAGAGAAATTAATTAACCTGCAAGATCAGGGCCAATTGTAGCAAGTTTTAAATGTAAGTGAGTAAAAGATCATCCACAGGGAATTGATTTAAAATGAATGGTAAACCTCCAGATCTGAGCTACTAGATCTGGCCTCTGATCCTATCTACAAAGCGAATAAGATGAGAGGTTGAATTTATCACATTAACTAAATTATCTAAAAGTAGAATTTAAACTAAGTGATCCAGATCCGAGTTGGGGGAATTGAATGTAAACTTAATAAGAATGGAGAAATAATAGTTGACTTAAGCTTAATAACTGATTACATAATGAGAACTAGTGTAGCACAGTCGAGAAAGTATCCAAATCTTCATCTGGCTACCAGCTCAGATGTAAGAGAAAATAATCCAACTCAAGGATTAGGATTGAGTTGAACTTATGGCTATGATCTGTCCACTGGCATGGACATAGATCATCCAATAGTGTTTAATCCGAATTCTTGATTCAGAACATGAGCACCACTACAAATGCTATAAGAAATTAGGTTACAAATGCAAAGTCTTACAGGGATAATGAATTAAGGGAAATTGCTTTAAAAACAGTAAATCTAAAGGAGTCTAATGAGTAAGGAGATCACAAGGAACCCACAACATGAATCCGATTGAGAACGTACTGTTGTAAGCAACCTTTTCAAATCCACCATCACGATTACAGAGCATAGCTTAAACAGCTCTCGGATTTGTAGTCTTGAATACAATTCTCACTTGAATTACATAAGTATCTCACAGCTCTCAGTTCCAAACAAAAGCTAGGATATTACAGAGGTTTCAGACAGCTATCTGAATTGGAAATGGGGCAGCAGAAATGAAACTCAAACACTGGATACCCAAATTGGGCAAATAGTTCGTCTATTTATAGTTTTCCCCAAGTCCATTTCAGATGTGCATTAACTAATCAGAATTGGTTAGATCCATATCAGCCAATAGGAGTCGAGCACAAGGATCCGGATTCAGTTATCGCCAATCGAATTGCTTGATCCGTTCACCAACCAGCATGAAGCATCAATTCTGTTATGTAATTCAAAAATCTGTTTGAGCTTTTAGAAGTTCTCGCCAAGTAATTTCATCTTTGGGTGTTCACATGGAGTGGAATATGCCTCTAGTTCGTGCTTCGAATCTTCCAGAATGCCCCTGGGTTTTTAAATGCATTGGGGCACGTGCATAGATTACTGAATTGCCCTTACAGATGCTCAGAATCTTCAGAATACCATTACGCATAGTTTGGGGACCTTTTCGAGAGGTACTGTAACTTCTGAAGCTCTATTCGCACAGTTCTGGTGCAGTTCGCAAAGAGTTTCCTTCTTTTCGAATAGATCTTCAGCAAGTTTGATTCTTTTCGAATAGATCAGGTGCTCTTCGAGAACCAAACCTGGAGCTTTTAGTTCTTTTCGCCGAGTTCAGGTTCTTTTCGAATAGTTCAGGTATCCTATCGAAAAGCATTCTGTAATGCATTCTTCTTTTCGAGTAGCTCTAAACCTCTTTCTAGGTTGAAACCAGGCCTTTGTCCTCTTTAGTTTAGGCATTTGGACAGCCAGTGGGGCTATCCCTTCTCTTTCTTCCTCTAGATCAAAATGGATCATCATCTTTTTGGCACTTTTAAGCTGCTTTCAGGGTTAAGCCTGCCTTTATTGTTAGCTGTAAAACAAACACTTAAAATACTTATTTAGTTCTCTCAAAGGTCTATCAAGACCCAGGTTAAGGGGTGGAAAATGGTATTTTCCAGTTCTCAACACTCAATCAGTCCTTAGAGCATAAATAATGCCAAAAATACTCTTCAAAAGAAAATGATGGGCCCAAATCTCACTAAGTATGGTCCTCAAATTAATCCATGGGGTGTATTTCCACCTTTTTCTCTCCTCTTAGTTTCACTAAGTACTAACTGAAAAAATTTCTGTTGTTAGCTTCATGGTGGTGCAAAGATTTTAAAATTTTCAGTTTCAAAATGTCTGCAAAATTTTATAATTTTCCACAAATTTCCTCCTAACAAATTAGGTGGGAATTGACTTTATTCATCCCAATTAAAACAACACTGCTGCTCTAAAGTTAACTGCTCTATTTGCAGGACTACCCTGCCACACCCCCAAACCTAAGGTAAACAGTGTCCTCATTGTTTCATGCAAAATATAGAGGGGCAGGGTAGCAAGGTGTAGGATAGACACACACTAAACTATAGCAGAAGATAAAGAGAAAAATGAACTAAAACAATACAGAAAAGTAAACTATGAAGGAGAAAAAGAGAAGAGACAGAACATGACTACTAAAAAAATAAAATAGCTACACAAACTCCTAAAAACAACTATATGTTGCAGAAGTGACAATAAAAAAATAAAAAAAATAGCATGTATATAAAAACATAAACTAAACAAAACAATTAAAACCCTAAACACAAAATTTTAGAACATGATCTGAGTATGAATCAAAATTGATGACACAGAATTTAGAAAATTAAAAGCACACATTGTAAAGCAGGATTCATACAAAAATAGATCACACTACACTATGTAGACAAAATTTTCAAACACTAAAAAGAACTATGTTACATATGGTACACAGTGTTGGAGCAACAATCAGTGGAAGGACTTGAAAGTAAATGATTTTAGAGGTCTCAACTGAATTTCCAATATAGATTTATAACCTCTGATCATTAACCCTCATGACTCTTCCTACATTAAGACTCATGATCTCAACAATCAAGATGGGGGAATATAAATGACCGAAAATTAAGACAACCCATCTGGATCTCAGCTATACCGGAAAGAACTATAATTCAGAAAGTAAAAAGCCATACCTTTGCAAATGCAGAGGCATCAAACCTCAGTCCTCCAGCCCAAAAATTTCAGTTGCTTGAGAGATATAGGGTGTAACTCCAGCTCCACATTCGGTAGAGAGGTAATCACAGGCAGCAAAGGTGCTTAAAATGGCTGAGGGAAGTTGTCCAAGTGAAGTGGTGCACACACCCCACTGAGAAGCCCAAAATGAGTACTTTTCAGCACATAGGTGGGGGCCTCTTTAGTCCATACTTCAAAAATTTTAGCAAATACCTCAGCCCAAGTCCAACAGGTTGGGCAAGGTCTCATCCACCATCTCACCAATGACTGCAACTGTTTAATAAATTTCATTTCCTTCATCATATCCTTCCCCTTATAAGAAGGAGAAGGACCTTTAAAATTTTTAGAAAATGACAGATAAGGTACTACTGGTCCTCATCTGCTGACACATCATTTTTTTTTTTAGTATTTTTTTAATTTTTTTAGTATTTATTTTATTTTATTTATTTATTTATTTATTATTTTATTTTTTATTACAGCTGTACTTATTCAAACATTACAAAGACACAAAATTCTAAAACAGAAAATGAAAAAAAAATTTGAAAATCACACAAAAACTAATACCGACATTTATTCAAACACTACATCTACAAAGAATATAGCTCAGCAAAAACACAGATTACTATACAAGATCAAAACTCCTTGGCAACGGCGCCAAAAACTTGTTACATTATTTTACTTGGTATGAAAGTGTTCTGATGTTATTGTGTGGTGGAAATCAATTGAAAACAAAGTAATATAAAATAATGGATTCAGCACAACCAAAGTAATCCTAGACCTGCAAGATTCAGGGTCTATTGTAGCAAGTTTTGATAAGTAAGAGTTTGTCCCACAGGGAGTATTGATCTAAACCACAAAGGCATATAGTAATCTCCAAATCTGGCAGTCCTAAAGGAATGGTGTTTAGGTGTCACTAAGCTATATTAAAAACATAAATGCAGAAATAAAACTACAGCTAAAGAGAGGGGTGAAGAAGGATGAGGACATGTGTGATAAAATAAAGATAAAATATGGAGAAGTAAACAACTAGGGAGAAATTAGTAATGTAACTCAAATTTAGTCTGTCTCTGCAGTGCTCCTTGTTGAGTTGCTATTAATAGCCTCAACAAGGTACAAGCTCTCAGTCTAACCCATGCCATTTGGGGTGCACTTAGGGCTACACTCTGTCTACTATAATGGTCATAGGGTATCCGATAGAGTTTGTCAAATCCCATTAGTTAAATCAGAAATTCGCTAGTCTAATCTAGAAGAGTGGACTGATCATTTCCACAGCCACTAGACCAGCTCTAGTCATGAATACTATTACAGCACTATGTAATGCCAGTGCTACAGGCTCCCCAGATCTGCGCACAAACCTGGCTGACATCCATAGGTATTCCAACCTATAAGATCCTAAGGGCTTTGCTAAGGCTTACTGCTCACTAGTGCCCGCAAAAAGGACCATGCAACAAGTTGAATAAGGCCTTTAGCTCAGCCTTTCATTGCTACAAACAGCCTGTAATGACTCAGCCTTAAGCTGCAATTACTACAAGAGATCAGATCTAACATGTGATATCGATTAGGTAGAACAGAGGGGAGCCAGCTACTGTATAAATCTCCTCACAAGGCTTTAGAAGCTCATGTGCAGGGGAGAAGAATCCTTCTCAAACATGTGGATGGACACAACCTTAGGGCTATAATCTGTCCACTCGAATGGTCACAGGGTTTGCTGAGAAAGAACATGAAAACTGCTGCAACACCATGGTTTGCTGGCCTTCAAGCTCCCTGGATCTCACTACAGATCTAGCATTGCTCCAATGTGTCTATCAAACCAAGGGAAATCATATGGTAAACAAAAGACCTACTAGAAACTAAATGGGCTAGTCCCAAATACATGGATCCTATAGACATCTAAAGAAACAATAAGATCTATAGATTTGATTAAGCATTAAAATAGCAGTTCATTGATAACAGTAAAACTTACAATGAATTGTCTCCTGGCTGCAGCCCATACACAACTGCTCATCCAAGATCCTAATGTATATAAAAATCTATTACAAAACTGAAACAAAACTAAACCTAGTTGCTTACAGGGGGATTAGCTAGCAAGTGCTGAGCTAAGAGAGAAGAAAAAAATAGGAAAACAGAGGTGATCAAATCCAAACCCTAGCCTGCTAAAGCTCTCAGCCAGTAGAGGAGGAAGGAAAGATGAAAATAATAAACTCTAAGTACAGCTTATATACTCTTTGAAATTGGCCTTGGCTCTTAAGAGGTTAACCCTAATTTCTTTAGTAGAAGTGGCACTGTTACAACCCTTGAATGCCTCGAGACATGTGCCTTGAAATCCCTGCCTCGAGAAGTGTGCCATAGCCTTGGGAAATTCCTAAAAGGTCCTTGAATAAAACTGAGAAGTGGAGAGCTCGTGCTTTGCGGGGCTGGGAGTTGCTTTTAGCTCATTCGCACAGTTGCTTTGCCTTCACGGAGTTGGCTTTGGCTGATGGGAAGGGCTCATTCGCACAGTAGAACTTTTAGTGAATCGCGTAGTTGCTTCACATTGCAGTGTTGTCACGGAGATAATCTAGAGCACCAGGATTTCTTGCACAGTAGAGTTTCAAAAGCTTTTTCTCGCTAAGTACTCGCGCAGGTGAGCTGCTGCGCTCGCGTAGTAACTTGTAAGGTTCCAGGGTGTACGAGATCTGTGCGAGAGGAATTCTGGGTGTCTCTCTCATCCAGGGCCACGCGAGAAATCCGCGAGGTGACTTTTGGTTCTTTGTGCATATGAGCTTGCAGTGTTCTGTGCGCAGCTGCTTTGGGGCTCGATCTTTGTGAGAGCTTCGCGAGGACAGATTATGAGAGTTTTAAGCCACAAGATCTTCGTGATGGCTTTATAACTCGCCTCATGATTGCGCGCCTTATCTCAGCGAGGGCCTCTTCCACTGTATCTTTAGCTTCGCGAGGAAGCTCCTCAACTCTGCGAAGTCCATCTTTTACTGCTCTAGTGCATTGCACTTGTTGCTGTCACAGTCTCCTCCCTTCTTAGTTAATCTTCATTCATCTACTAGATTGGTCAATGATGATCAGCAACAGTGAGTCACCATGGTGAGCACTACCAAGGTGTTCCATCAGGCTTTGGCTCAGCTGTCTTCTTTGCTTGTATTCTCCCTCTCTTTTGAGCCAAAAAACAAGGATTTTGTATTATGCTGCACATTTTATTACCAACTGCAAAACATACTGAGCACATGTTTATTAGTGGCTCCAAGGTCCATCAAAGGCTAGGTTAAGAGGTGAAAAGTGATACTTTTTAGTGAATAACACACCCCCAAACCTAATCTTTGGTAGTCCCTGAGCAAAGGGAAAATTAAAATAACTATTCTAAGAAATAGAAAAGCCACTTTCATAGGGAGCACAAATACATTTAGCATATGTACCAAGCCTTTTAAACCCCTAGGTGATCCCTAGTGGAGGAGTGAAGTCTCCTGAGAGTTTTCAGTGAAGATACCCACAAACTTCTCAATGAAATAGTTAACAAAGGTGCAATATTATCAAGTCAGCTATCAAGAAACAGAGCATTAGTTCACCATTGATTCAAATAAAAATGTGAGGAATTTGGATATGAAAAGCACAGACATTTAATAATGACAAACTCTACCTGAGTGCACAACATTTCGAATTAGCTCACAACAAGGGGGCCAACACATGTATGTCAGCACTAAGCTCATCATTAATTCAAAAATGAGGCTGTAGGCTATGCCCAATACATTCAACATCAGACCCACTGCTCACCAGGGCATACTCTCACAAGGGACCTTGAGAGTTTCATTTTCAATTTCGAGCAGCTCGCGAAGATTATTTTTGGCAACACACCTCACTACTTGGGTTTCACCTCATACTCTCAACAAGCCTTCTAGGGCCCCGAAGCATGACAAAATTGTCCCAATGGTGTGAACCACCATGGTGCATTCTCAATAAATTCTTCAGCTCCACAACCTAGCATAAAAATCCTCCTTCTTGGCTTGAAATAGCATGGATTGCATTATTAAGCTCTTATTTCCTATTATCACAAAACTCAGTAAAAAGAAATTATTTTATATGCTCAAAGGTCCATCAAAGACTAGGTTAAGGGGTGAAAAGTGGTATTTTTCAGAGCTTAATAGGTATATCCCCACAATTTCCTCTCTTCTTAAGTTCACTAAGCACTCCTTTTATAAAAAATTTCTGACATTTGCTTCATGAATGTGTTAGAACTATAGCATAAAAAAAAGTTTTTAATTTTCTCTATTTAAAAAAAAATCAGGTGAGAAAATTTTTTATTTCCTCAATTTTTGTTGAAACCTTGTTGCACTACCATGAACCACTCATTGGCAAGCTACCACACCCCAAAACCTATGAGGAGCAGTGTCCTCACTGCTTGGAAGATAGGGAAATGTGCAGCAAGAGCAAGAACAAAAGTATATAAAGTAAAAAAAACATTAAACAAAAATGCGAACAATTGCAACGCACCAACAATTAACCAAACAACTATAAAGACAAAAAGTAAACTATACAAAACATCACAAAGAGAGATTGCATTGAAGCACATAAAGTTGTACAATGGAACAATGGCATAAAAGGGGTGACAAAAGTAAAGATCCTAACTAAATACAGGAAAGAGTATAAATCTAAGAAAAATCTAGATACACATTAACAAAATATCCTTTCAAAAACAAAATTCTTGGTCCTCCTGGCTCTGGGATATCCTCAAGCCGCTGCCTCTGGAAGAGGAGCTGCAAGCCAGGGGGGAGAACATGGATTTAAGGTGAAGGTTGCTGAGCAGGTGCTGGATGGAGTGAATAGGATGGGGGAGAAGATGCAGGTGGGTCTATCTTCTGTTTCTTCTTCTTTCTCTTATTCTTTTTCTTTTCCTCCTTGGCCATAATCCTTTGCACTTCCTCATACTCGTCCCACAGGAATTGTAATGGGTCAGGCTCTTTTGGTGGTGGCGGATCTTCCCAAACTGGTTCAAATTTGATTGACAACTCAATGGGTTTGTCATCCACCATAGTTGTGGGAGGGGTGAATTGATGAATGAATGCAATGGAGGGGAAAGGGCCTAATATTTAAAATGTGTGGGTACTGGAATATGAATCGTCATAATAAATTTTCTCATCTTTCCAAGCTTAACTACTAAAATGATATGTTGGTTTCAATAAGTATGGAACATCGGGCAATTTAATATTGGGAATGGTATCGCGAAGTGCATGGTGGTCTATTTTTAGCAATCAGAGTTAAGGCAAGGAGATGGGAGCTATTAAAGCTCAAATAAACGATTGGGAGCAAGGAGGAAAAACGAGCTTCTACAGGATTGGGGACAAGGTGTCGACAGGTTGAGACAACCTGTCAAGGAGTTAAAAACTGCTGAACCTCTCGAGAGGTCCATGCAATCCTATCGACGGGTTGAGGATTTTAAATGAATACATTTCAAGAGGTTCATATAACCTCTTGACAGGTACTATGGGGCTCATCCGTCAATCCTCTTGATAGGTTCCTTCTTCCAGAAAATCACTCTCAATAGGTACTCTGAACTTGTCGAGAGATCAATCAAAGCCTGCAGAACCTATCAAAATCTGTATGGATCCTATCGATAATCAACTTTACCGCTTTAGAACCTGTCAAAAATTAATTCACACCTCTCGACAGGTGCTAGATCTTGTCGAAATGTAAATCGGGAACTCTCAGAACTTGTCGAGATATTCATAGAACCTATCGACAGATTATATTTCAGTTCAAATAGGCTTGTAACCAGTTCCTATTTTACTCCCTAATAGATTTGACACTCCCACTCTATTCACTTCACAACTTTTACTCATTTGCCTACTTGAGGTGTTCACACACATGAAAAATTTATATACAATGCCACACAGAACTGTAACAAAAATAGAAAAAATCAAGAAAAATAAATAACCAAAGACATAAGTAACTATACGTAATATACATTTGTTGAAATTCAGCCATGTCATGGCAGTTCATGACAACGGATGATCAGTACAGGATCCTCCACATTTTCAAAAACATTCCCAACATTGTCACAAAGAACATTATAGTGCAGTAGCTTTGACAAAGCCTCTTTCACAAGCTCATCACAAACATCAATTAAAAAATAATCCTCATTATTCAAGTGAGGCTGATTTGCTATCTTGTAAACATTCAATTTAACCTTCATGTTGCCAAAAGATACCTCCATTTCTCCTGATCTACATTGAATACAAGTATTAGCAGTGGCCAAGAAGGGTTTGCCCAAAATTATAGGAAAAGAGGTGGTGCACTTGCTTGGCTCCATGTCCAGAACCAGAAAACCTGCTGGATAGAAAAATTTGTCAACTTCAACTAACACATCCTCTATCATTCCCACTGGCTTCCTTTCAGATCTGTCTATTAGTTGTAGCACCACATGTGTGGGCTTCAATTCTCTCAGGCCTAACTTCTCATAAACAGAATATGGAAGTAGGTTTACACTAGCTCTCAGATCCAATAAGGCCTTCTCAATAGTATGATCCCCAATGATGCAGGGGATTGTGGGAACTCTAGGGTCTTGAAGCTTGGTTGGAGTTGCAATAGACAACACTTGGTTCATTTTCTCAGCACAAAATACCTTCTTGGATAAGTGTATCCTAGACTGTCTTTTGTGGGTGGATAATTCTTTCAAAATTTTTGCATAGGCTTGAACTTGCTTGATGGCATCAAGTAAAGGCAAGTTGATCTTTACTTGTTTGAAAGTTTCTATCATCTCCTCAACCTTAGCATTCCCCTTGTCAAAAGGAGAAGCTGCTTTCAATGCATTAGGAAATGGCAAATGAGGAACTGTCCTCCCATTTGCATTCGTAGCAAGTTCATAAGATTTTTCTTTATTTTTGTTTTCAATTTTCTATTGGGGCACATCTCCCCCATTATTTTTGATATGCTGCTCCTGTTGCATATTTTTATTGGTTGTTTCTTCCTTTTCTGCACTTTTCTCATCAGGCTCATTACCAACTTGGTTATTCACCAGCTTCCCACTCCTCAAGGTGGTGACAGATTTGACTTCTTCATGGGAAGGAGTCTCACCAACCATGCATTACCCCTTTGGATTGTTCATGGGCTAACTGGGTAGTCGCCCCTCTTCTCTCCTAGCCAAAGTATTAGATAGCTGACCAAGGTGGCCTCTACCTTCTTGATGCTTTGACTGTGGGAGTTAACAATTTGAGCTAAAGGGCCTAAATTCTACAGTGAAGTCAGAACTTGCTCTTCAAATGTGAGGGACCTAGAGGGTGTTGGGGCTGGTGCACTTTGAAGCACAGGCTGCACTATTGGCTGAGCCATAGGCTGTTGGTATTGGAGCCTTGGAAAGTAATTCTGCTGGTATGGTTGGGCATTCCTATAGGGCATGAACTGTATTGGCTACTGCTGGTTTTGAAAATTATCTTGTCTCCACCTCAAGTTGGGGTGGTTTCTCCAATGATAGGCATCAGTAGGCTATTGTCCATGGGACTGAGAAGCATTCACATGTTCCATAAAAAAATATGGGAATTGGGCTACTGAGGGACATTCCTCAAGGGAGTGAGTGGGAGACTGGCATATGATACATCCTCCTCCACTTTGGCAATCATTGGCGACTGCATTTCTCCCATGAGCTTATCAAAATTTTTGGTCAGGCTGTCCACTTTCCTCTCCAAATCATTATGTCCACTCACCTCATACATTTTTCCTCTGGTAGTATTTTCTCTCACCAATCTAGGGGTCTCAACATCTCTTTCCCAGGTCTCTCTTTGCATGGAGTTTTCACTGATGATATCAAATAAATCTCAAGCCTCATCTATAGTCTTGTGGAGGTATGTACCACCACAAGAAGCATCAACCATATCCCTGCTTTTAGGATCAATTCCTTGATAAAAACTTTGGAGAAGTTGCCATTTAGGAAATTGGTGATAGGGGCATTACTTCAAGAGTTCTTTAAATCTCTCCTAGCCTTGGTGAAAATCTTCCGTTGGGGCTTGAGCAAATGAGATAATGTTCTTCCTCAACTGACTTGTTTTGGATATGGGAAAAAACTAGGCCAAAAACTGACATTAAAGGTCATTCTAGGACTGAATACTGTTGGGTGGGAGCATTGACAACCATGTTCTGGCTCTATCCTTTAGTGAAAAAGGAAAGAGTCTTAACTTGGTTGCTTCCTCCCCCAAACCTATAATATTGAAGGTAGTATACAGTCCTAAGAATTTATCAATATGCTTATATGGATCTTCTTTGCTCAGGCCATGGTATGAGGGTAACATCTGTATGATAAGACTTGATCTCATAGTTCCCTTGAATAATAGGGAATTGAATGCAGAAGGAGGAATTGTAAACCCTTGGTGCATTGAATTCCTTTAGTGTGCTAGGTTGTTCACCCATTTTAGAATTATCAGCCACAAAAGTGTGTACAGGATGCTTAGGTCTGAGAAGTCTTTCGACTTTAAGATTCACAGGAGCAATCTCTGGATTAAGAGATATCCTCCCAAGCATACACACAAAAGAAACCAAATTCAAAGCAAAAAATCACAGCCCAAAATTCAATCAAATCAATCACAAAGTACACAACTAATGCTGCAGATCTATAAAGCTACAGATCTAGAAATGTAAATAGAGTTAAGAGATGCAAACTTAAGCAATGCTTGTTCTTCTAAGTGATACAGAGCTCCTCTTAGCTCCACAGATCCAAATCTGAAACAGAGTGAAACTACAACAAAAACTAAAGCAATAATTAATCAAACACTTAACAATCAATGAAAAATCTAAATCTAAAAATGAGAAAACTTAGATCTACCACTTTTAAAAACACAAATCCCCGGCAGCGGTGCAAAAAACTTGTTGTATACTGCCACCGTAGCAATTATTATATGATTAAAACAACAGATTAACTGCATAAATTATAGCAATATTGAATCAAGGCAAGCAACCAGTCCTGCAAGAATCAGGGCTGTTATAGAAAGTTTTAAAAGGTAAGTAAGGGTAGGTCCATAGGGAAATGTGATTTAACTATGGTAAATCTCCATATCTAGAGTAGATCTAGCACTCTATCCTAATTTAAACTAAACTAAAGTAGGAAAGAGGAGAGGTTTTGGGTTTTTGTCATGTTTACTATAAACTACAAAAGTTAAATACAAGTGATCCAGATTTAATCAAACACAGAGATAAGGGGAGATATAGAAGAGATGAAAAAAATCAAAAGGTGGAGAACAACAGCTAGGGGTATTGGTCTCTCACTGAAAATCAAAGGAATCAAAGACAATGTAGAGAACTAATTTGCAATAATCCTTTTTTCTAGCTCCAAGCTTCCCAGGTTCCCTCGAATCTACTAATGGATCGAAGCAATCCTGAGGTTAGGATCTGCCCTTCTACTGGATATAGTCCTAAGTTTATGATCTGCCCTTCTGCTGGATATAGTTCATCCCTGAGATTACTCTAACCTATAGATCTACCCAGGTTCTCCTGACAGAGGTGACGTATAAGAATCTAATCTCTACCAATGGATCAAAGCAATCCTGAGGTTAGGTTCTGCCCTTCAGCTGGATACAGTCCTAAGTTTATGATTTGCCCTTCTACTAGATACAGTTCATCCCCGAGATTACCCCAATCTATTGATCATGATTGGAATAAGTAAAACTATTGCAGATGCTACAGATGCCAGGCTATCAGCTCTCCATTTCTGGCTGGCATCCGCAGGAGTATCTAATCCAGGGAAATCAAATATGAAAAAGTGAAATATAGATTAGAATCATTTTTAAAAACCATAATTATATTACAAGCTTACAACACTATTGTGCCCAGATCTATAATCTGTGCAATATACAGTCTCTTACAAGCCTCTGAATCTCTCAATTTATAACTCAAGACCTCACCCAAACTATTGAGAAGAGTTTAGCCACTCATGATTGGCTAAAGAGAGAATGAGAGAAGAAGGAAGAAGGAGGGAGAATTTTGAAGGAAAAATGGATCTCGTGCTAAGCACTGATTCTCTCAATTTCTGGATAGTAGTTTCATATTTTCTTCAAGCTTTTATACTCTCCTCCTCTGTCCTCAGATCCATTTTAGCTAATCAGAGTGCAAGGGAATAATTATGTTATGCTGGGCTGCTGATCTGGTCGATTTCTCTTCTTGAAGCTCTTCTCTCATTGGTTCTCAACTGGCGAGAAATATGTGATGCAGTTAGGGTTTCCCATCGTGCATAGTTGAGTACCAAAAATATTCCCAAGGGTTGCTGACGTGCTTTGGAATTTGTGCACAGAACACTGACATTGGCAGTTGCTGAAGAAAGAGCGTGGACAAGTTGCTAGATCAAGTGTCGAGAGGTTCAGAGATCCTCTAGATAGGTTTTGAATTTTCACTATGTTCATGTCGATAGGCTGCATTGGCTATCGACAGCTTTGTATATTTCTTGACAGGATTGGAGTAGCTCTCGATAGGTCTGGCCACATCTCGACAGGTTAATGAAGATCCTGTCAACAGCTTGGGAGAACATCCTGAGATGTTGATTTGAACTTGTTGATAGGATTGATGGCTCGTCGACAGGATGAGAAGCTCATTTCACCGTTCTATTATGTTCTTCATTCATCCTGTCGACAGGTTATAATCAACTTGTCAACTTGTTATACATTCTCCGGTGAAGTGCTTGACAAGTTGACTCAATCCTCGCGAGACTGAGCGTTGCTTCAGGTAAGTCATCGACAGGTTATCTTGTACTGCTTGACAGGTTTAGTTGAACCTCGCGATAAGTATCTGAAACCTCCCGACTTCATCTGTACCTTGAAGTATCTTCTCGACAGGTTCTGCATTTGTACATCCATCCTCTCGGTAGGTGCTGGAACCTCTTGAGATCTTTATCTTTTCAACTCAGTACCTCTTGACAGCTTGTTATACACATGTTCAACGTCTCGACTACTTGGTTTTCAATCATCAAAACCTCTCGATAGCTGGACTTAACCTCTTAATAGGTTCTGTCTTGTACTTCCGCAGCTAGCACACATCTTGGGTGTGATGTTTTTCCTTTGTTCAATACTCAGCAACCCCTTAGTAGGTTCAATCATTCTTCCTTGCAGTTGGACTTGGTCTCAGGCCTTTCCAATTGGGTAACAGAGTTCTTCTTAGGCACTTTTAAGTTGAAGTCTGTATGAAATTTGGAATTTATTGCTTAACTACAAATATACTCAAAACACATTAGTAGTCATCTCAAGGGTCCAACAAAGGTCAAGTTAGGAGGTGAAAAATGGTATTTTTCACTACTTAACACTTATTATTAAAGTCAAGCCTAAAATGGCTTATATGCCTATACAGTGAAAAGCTAATATGGGCACAGCATGGGATTCCATCCCTTAAACACTTATAATCCTAATCATGCTTCTTGCCTACACGACTGCATGAGTCTCCATGTAGTCCATGCATGCAAACTGGAAACAACCCACTACAAGAACTCGACATAGCCTTCTTCTTCTTCTTCCTGCTTCAAGCCTTGAAGAAATTGAGTCTCCATTAGCTACCGAAACTGCACAACCATTAGAGCACAAAGCCAAGTAAAACCAGAAAATAATACCCTTCTTCTCGCTCAAGCCCATGTCCCATTTCAACCCTTTCAAACCCTGGGATTCATAACCATGGATCACAAGGTGACCCGCGATTCCGTCGAGAGGATTGCGAAGGCAAACACTTGGTCTCGGAGAGTTCATTGCGGCCCTAGTTCTTACGAGCTCGGTAAACTCGACACCGACACCTGTTCGGCATCATCATAACTACGAGTCCACCAAAAGGTATGCCATAAATAAACCACGAAATAGACTAGGCTCATTTTAATATTTCAGTTAAATTAACTATGGATTGTTGATGACAATTCCATATGATCGAATCGACAGCTCAAGGATATAGTCTTGTGTGAAGGTTTCGGAGTTAAAATCTCTAATAATTACACTCCAAAACTTTCATAACAGATTTAATAAATAAAATACATTCTCTGTGCAAAGTATAAAAGAAACCATAATGTGTATAGAGTGTAAAAGGCCCAGCAGACCAAGAGAACCAAAGAGAAAAAGAGGAGCAAGGGGGCACCACAGCAAGCTTATGCATCAGGCTTGCCGCGACAACCTCACAAGGTTGCCGCGGCAAGGTGCACAGCTAGCAAGCTTGCCGAGGCAAGTCTGTGTTTTGGGCTTGTGTGTCTGTTTTGAGGTGTATTTGCCGATGTCTATATGTGTGTTGACCCATTAGGCCTAGTTACTCATATAGGTATCCATGTGAGGTCTATAATGACCCAATCTATATGCTAAAACATGATCATGCATCATAGGTGCTTGGTGCATAAAGAGCTCGTAACGATGAGTTTAGCTTGGATGCATGGGTGCACATGTAACAAGTGACACGTACGCTTGATTTGAGGTAGGGAGATGACTTTGCTAGTTTATGTTTTGTTTTCTCATTCACATCTGGTTAGCAAGTTCGTATATGTATGAATATGCCCATGTTAGTTTTGATGTATGATGTATGAATCCATACACTTATGATCGTTTCAGTTCGATGTATGGTTAGATATGAACATGCTAGTTTCAGTTTAATGTATAGATATGCATGATGATAATGAGACCAATTGGACATAGAGTTATGCTATGAATTTAGGTTCGATATATGATTATGCTAGGACCATGCTAGTTCATCTCGACATATGATTATGCTATGAATAAGACAGTTCAGTTTCATGTATAAGTAATGTATAATGCTGATAAGAGATTTAGTACAGATAAATGCTTTTACATGACTATGCTCATGTCGGTTTTGATGAATAGACATGTATGATAAAGATACAATCAGTTTCGACGTATGGCTATGAAGGATTATGCTAATTTAGTTTAGATGTGTGGTTATAAATGCTGATGATAGATCAATTTAGATGAATAGTTATAAATAATGCTGCTAAGTTCAGTTTCGATATACACTTATATGCTATCTGTTCATGATGCTCTCGCATTCCAGATATCATGCATTGTTCATGTCCTGTTATCCTTGATGTCATCTACACGTTTTTCCTTAGTTTTTAGCCAAGTGATCCTGCTAACTCGATAGCTTGACTATGTAATTCTCAAACACAAGTGATCCCGCTAACTCAGGAGCTTGATGTCTTGGTCCAAGTGATCCTGCTAACTCAGGAGCTTGATTTTCTTGGTCCAAGTGATCCCGCTAACTCGGGAGCTTGATTTTCTCGGTCCAAGTGATCCCACTAACTCGGGAGCTTGATTTTCTTGTTTCTTGTATATGTATGTTTTTACATCTGATAGCTTGTTTAAGCTAAACCTATTTCTGCATGATTTCTTGTATTTATTCTACCATGATTCCTTGACAGCATGATTCCTTGTACTTGTTTCAGCATGAATCTGTTAGCATGATAAATTATTTGCATGATTTATTGCTTGTTTATGCTATATGTTTCTAGAATAGATACAAGTTAAGATATAATGTGCTTAGATTGTAATTTATGCATCAAGAAGTAATATAACATATAAGTTAGCACTGTAAATTTCCCTGCTGAGCTTTGATGACAGCTCAACCTACGACTTCATGTCTTAGCTGCAAATATTGACCTTGAGCACCAGGGTGATCCAACGTATCAGCCAGAGGAGGAAGAATTCGCTGAGGAATTCTTTCCTAAGTAGGTCAGAGAGAGAATGCCTGAGAGAGAGAGAGATTTATTTTAAAACTTTTATAAATAGCAGTTATGTTTTTTTTTGAGATATTCGGTACTACATGTATAGTTTTTCTTTCCATTGTTTAGATGACGGGTGGCTGTCATCGGTGGAAAGCTATACATTGCATCAGTTAGTCTTTATTTTATAGTCCTTTGATAGTTTACTGCTTTTAATAGATGAATGAATTTCTATTTTTACCATATTATTTCATGTCAGAGTTATTAAATTTCTTCTGCAAATGCAACCTTTCCTGAATATACGATAAGGGGAAAAGTCAGGCTGTCACAGGTGGTATCAAAGCCCGACGTTAAGTCTTTTGGAGACTTAACTCTGACGTAAACATATGGCAAAGCTTCTGATGTTTGTTTGGTTGTAGGTCTAGATTAAGTCAGGTTGAGTTTATCAGATCAAGTTGTTGCTTAATAATACTAGGTTGCGATGCCTCCACGACGAGGGAGAGGAAGGGGTAGACCATCGTTACCCCATCACACTGGGTCGAATGCTCTTCCAGTGGTGGGCTATGAGCATGATACTATCTCTGGAAGTGGAGAAAATGTGCATATGTCGGAAAGCCGAACTACAATGGAAAATGTTGCTGAACATACTCCTCCTATAGCAGATGCTCATCAGATGGGGCCTACTCCCAGAGTCGAGCAGAATGTGGGATAAAATCCATAGCTAATGGAGACCATGATCCACACTATGGCCCTGTTAGTAGAGAGATGACCCCCAGAGGGCTTTGCAGAGTTTGTTCGCCTTCAACTGTCGAGTTTCTATGGTCAGCATGACCCAATGGAGGCTGAAAAATGGCTAACACAGATCGAGAAGGTTCTTCTATGAGTTAGATGAATTGAAGTCGAGGAAGTCTATTGGGGAGCATAAAAACTAGAGGGCGAAGTAGAGCCCTAGTGGTCATCTGTAGAACGGACAAGAGTACTCAGAGTACCTTGGACATGGGAAGATTTTACCAAAGCCTTCAATGAGAAATATTTTCTGGTACCTTAGAGATACCAGATGGAGGTCCAATTTGCGACCTTAGTACAGGGTCAGATGACGGTCAGAGAGTATGAGGCAGAATTCACTTGCCTTTCTCGGTTTGGGCCATTGCTAGTAGCCACTGAGCTCATGAAGACACAAAAGTTTGAGCGGGGTTTGAAGCCCCTGATCGAGGAAAGAATTTTGTTATTCCAAGCAATGACATACTCACACTTGATGAGTTGGCCCTTATAGCAGAGACCGATGTCGAGAATATGTTAAAAGGGAGAGAGGAACAAAATAAAGGCAGAAAAGCTCAGGCTCAGGCTTTTAATTCCAATCAAGCAAGTAAGAGACTGCGATACCTCATG
Organism: Chloranthus sessilifolius; assembly: GCA_021018995.1. Classification (NCBI taxonomy): domain Eukaryota; kingdom Viridiplantae; phylum Streptophyta; class Magnoliopsida; order Chloranthales; family Chloranthaceae; genus Chloranthus; species Chloranthus sessilifolius. The sequence goes on from CM037585.1 coordinate 94,832,041, forward strand.
CAACCAGCATTCCAACCTGCTGCAGTAGCCTACACACGACCTTACAATTCTACAAATTTACCACCATCAACACCTCAGGTTCCATGTGTTTTTAACCAGCCTGCCCAGTCTGTATCTCGTGTTTCATGAGCACGACCGATAATTTCCCACACGAGATCTTATATAATTTCGTCGGAAGCTTCAACTGATATATGTGGAAAGTGTGGGAAGGCACACATGACAGACGAATGTCGTAAAGCGTCTGGTGTGTGCTTTTATTATGGAAAGATGGGACATCAGATTAAGGATTGCCCAAAGATGGTGGGAACGACTTCAACGACAGGACCAACTTTATGATCTGCACGGCCTATGGTACAAGGCCGAGCTTATGCTGTGTTGGCACAAGGCACCCAAACCAGCAATGATAGTATTCAAGGTATGTTTAATAATTATTATTTTATCATAAGTTTATTAATGGCCTTTTAGATGAAGAAGGTACATCAGTTAATGGTCTTTTATTTCCACTAGTCTTAGAATCTTATAGTTTAGATTTGATAATTTATAATTTCCATTAGTTCTAGCTACCTATATAATACATGTGCAATATGTACGTTACTACTGTATCCGGAGGGTGCTTATTTGTGTTATGACACACAAGTTTTGATAGATCCTAGATCTACACACTCGTTTGTCACACTGCAGTTTGCTGAAAAATTTGGAAGTTGGGAGCCACTCTAGAACCTCTCAACTTTATTTTAGAAGTATCAATCCTGACCAGAAAATCTATCACTACTGACATGGTGTGTCGATCCATTGTTGTTCTGGTCAAAGATTATTGGGAATACAAAGCAGTAGCCGATTTGATATTGCTTGATATGCAAGGATTCGACGTAATCGTTGGCATGGATTGGTTGTTCAATATCATGCAAATGTCCACTGTCGAAAGAAAATCGTCACCTTCCGTCCCCAAGGGAGGAAATCAGCCAAATGTTTTGATGTACAGCCAATTATACTTCCTTTCATTTCAGCGATCCAAGCACGAAGATTACTCGATGATGGTGCACGAGGGTATATCACTTTTATTCAAAGTCAAGAGTAGGAGGACAAGAAAATCACACTTTTCGATGTACCAATTGCCTATGAATTCCCTAATGTTTTCCCTGATGAGTTGCCAGGATTACCGCCTGACAGGGAAGTGGAGTTCGCTATTGATTTAGCCTCGGGCACCAAGCCAGTATCAAAGGCACTGTATCAAATAGCACCAGCGGAGTTGAAAGAACTCAAGGAGTAGTTGCAAGAACTTCTTGACAAAGGCTTTATCAAACCGAATGTGTCCCTGTGGGGAGCACCGGTATTATTCGTGGAAAAGGACGGTTCGATACGCCTCTACATTGACTACTGTCAATTAAATAAGCTGACGATCAAGAATCATTACTCGGTCCCCAGAATCGATGATCTCTTCGATCAATTACAAGGAGCATGGCATTTTTTAAAGATTGATTTACGATCAGGATATCACCAGATGAAGGTGAAAGCTGAAGATATTTTGAAGACAGCTTTTCGGACACGTTATGGTCACTACGAGTTTCTCATCATGTCCTTCAGGTTGACCAATGTGCGTGCATCATTTATGGACTTGATGAATCGAGTCTTCAAGCCTTATTTAGATCAGTGTATCATAGTTTTCATCAATGATATTCTTATCTACTCAAAGACGAGAGTAGAACACGAAGATCATCTACGTCTTGATTTGCAGACATTGAGAGATTCTCAGTTGTAGGCGAAGTTCAGTAAATGTGACTTCTGGTTGAATCCAGTCAGTTTTTTGGGCCATATCATCTCTGAAGCCGGTATTACCGTAGGTCCTGCAAAGATAGAGGTTGTAGTGCAATGGAAGCAGCCACAAACTATAACCGAAATTCGAAGCTTTCTAGATCTCACAGGGTATTATTGATATTTTGTAGAGGGATTTTCAAAGCTTGCAGGACCACTCATGCAGCTCACTCGTAAGAATGTCAAATTTGAGTGGACTAAAGGGTGTGAGTAGAGTTTCCAGGAGTTGAAAAGGAGACTCCCCGTCGCCCCCATACTAGAACTACTATCAAGCAGTGGTGGGTTTGTTGTATTTAGTGATGCCTCGTATAGTGGGTTAGGTTGTGTATTGAATAAAAGGGAATGTGTAATTGCGTATGGTTCCTGACAGTTGAAAGATCATGAGAAGAACTACCCCACTCATGACCTGGAACTAGCAGTGATCATTTTTGCATTGAAGATCTGGAGGCACTACCTTTATGGTGAAACCTTTGAGATTTTCATTGATCATAAAACTCGCAAGTATCTCTTTACCCAGAAAGAGTTAAATTTGAGGCAGAGAAGATGGATGGAGTTCTTGAAGGACTATGACTGTTCTATTCAGTACCATCCCGACAAAGCCAATATAGTGGCTGATTGTTAAGCAGTGAAAAATACCATTTTTCACCTCCTAACCTGCCTTTGTTGGACCCTTGAGCTGACCAATAAGGTGTTTTAAGTATGTTTTGAAGATAAACAATAAAATGCAGCCTTAGTGCAGATATCCACCTAAAAAGGCCAAAGAAGCAATCTGCTCCTCATCATGTGTTCACAATAGCCCAAAGGGTTGTCAGTTAAGCAATTAGACCTTTATAAATTCATGAGAGGGCCATGAGCTCAACAAGGCATGCTTGAGACCAAGCACAGTTGTAAAGAAGGAAGATTGAACCCACTAAGACGTTGCTGAGTGCTAACAAATGGAAGACAGTGCACCAAAGATAGGTGCAAATTGAGGAAACTCAAGGTAGAAACTGTCGAGAAGTTCTGAAGCTCAAATGCTGATTTGCCGAGATGATCCATTAAGCTATCACAAGGTTCCAATTGTCTGTCGATAGGTTGTGCTTGTAGTAGAAAAATCTTGTCGACACCTTACCTGAAGTCACGAGGTTCAATCAAACCTATCGAGCAGATCGAGAGAAGCTTTTGACAGGATCTTCCAGAACCTGTCGAGATGATCCCCAACCTGTCGAACACTTTACCAAGTAGATCGGTTGATTATAACCTATCGACAGGATGAATGAAGGACTAAACAAAAGGTATCGAGAGCTACTTCAATCCTGTCGAGATATGCCAATCCAATCGACTAGTGCACTTCAACATAGCGAGAGGTTTTCCAACCTATCAAAATACAAAGCAAGCAGATAAAGAACCGGTCGAGAAGTTCCCTAAACCTCTCGACATTCATTTTGGAAGCTTCTCTTGACCCTTCTTCAGCAGCTACAACTTTCAGATTTTGCGGACACGATCCAAGGCACAACAGCGACCCTGAGGGGTATTTTTGGTATTCAACTGAGCACGAGCGGGAACTCTAACAACCTCACATGTACTTGTCAGTTGTGAACCAATAGGAGAAAATCTTCTAGAAGAGGGATCAACCACATCAGCATAACTGTATTATTCTTTTGAGTTCTGATTGGCTGAAACAGATCTGAGAAAAAGGTATAAGTAGAGGAGCAATCACATTGAAAAATCATCCAGAAATTGGGAGAGCCAGAACCAAGTTTGAATTCATTTTCCCTCTAATTTTTCCCTCTCTTTTCCCTCTTCTTCTTCCTCTCTTTTAGCCAATTATGGTTGGCTAAACTTTTCCAGTATCTAGGGTGAGGTTACGAGCTGTAATTAAGAGTTTCAGAGGCTTTGTAAGAGATTAGATGCTGAACAGATTGTAGATCTGAGCACAATATTGTAAGTAGTGACATTGCAATGGAATTGCGGGATTTAGAGTTAATTCTGAGCTATATTTCATTTATTCATATTTGATTTCCCTAGTTTGGATACTCTTGTGGGCTAGCTAAAAATGGAGAGCTTGTAGCCTGGCATTCACAGCATCTACAATGGTTAACCTGTTCTAATCAAGACCATTGGCTTGGACAATCTCTAGGATGTTTTGTGACCATTCAAGTGGATAGGTCATAGCCTTAGGATTGTTTTGATTCTTTAGTTAAGATTAGATCCTTATACCATGCATCTGCTGGGGTTGAACATGGAGAGCTTATAGCCAGATGAAGGATTGTTGCAGATCTAATCTAAGCATTGCATTTGATACATTTAATTTTTAGTGAAAGACCAAATCCCTAGCTGCTGCTCTCCATCCTTTGATTTTTAATTCATTTTCCTTCACTTCTGTGTTTTCTTAAAATCTGGATCAACTGCATTTAATTTCTGTAGTTTGTAGTGACGAAAAACCCCAAAACCTCTCCTCTTTCTTGTTTTAGTGTAGCTTAAATTAGGACAGAGTGCCAGATCTATTATAGATCTGGAGATTCACCATAGTTTATTCACATTTCCCTATGGATATACCCTTACTTACCTATCAAAACTTGCTACAACTGCCCTGTATCTTGCAGGTCTAGGAGATTGTAGTTGTGCTGAATCCACCCTCTGCTTTAATCTGATTTTATTACACATTAAATCAGCACACTCGATCCCACCAACAAGATTTTGGCGCCGCTGTCGGGAAAATTGTGATCTAAACTTGGTAGATCTAAGTTCTTTCTAATTTTTAGATTTATAATTTTGGTTGCCTATCAAGTGCTTGACTAATTGCTCCTGTAGTATTTTATAGCATAATTTTCTTTTCAGATCTAGATCTGTGGTGCTCCGAGGAGCATTGTGCTAGAGGTTGTGCTAAAAGTCTGTATCCCTCTACTCCTTTTGTTTTTTCCAGATCTGTGATTTGTAGCATTATTAGCAGTTTATGCTTGTTGTTGTTTGTTGTGTTTGTTGTGAGCTGTACTTTATGTACTTTGTGCATTGAGGTTTGAGTGGTGTATGTTTGGAAGAAGAACTCTCAACCCCCAGATTGTGTCATTTAATCTAGAGGTTGAAAGGATTCTTAGATCCACACAAACCCCACCTACATCTGCTACAACTTATTTTATTGTTGGACCCTTGAGCTGACTAATAAGGTGTTTTAAGTATGTTTTGAAGATAAACAATAAAATACAGCCTTAGTGCAGATATCCACCTAAAAAAGCCAATGAAGCAATCTGCTCCTCATCATGTGTTCACAATAGCCCAAAGGGTTGTCAGTCAAGCAATTAGACCTTTATAAATTCATGAGAAGGCCATGAGCTCAACAAGGCATGCTTGAGACCAAGCACAGTTGTAAAGAAGGAAGATTGAACCCACTAAGACGTTGTTGAGTGCTAACAAATGGAAGACAGTGCACCAAAGATAGGTGCAAATTGAGGAAACTCAAGGTAGAAACTGTCAAGAAGTTCTGAAGCTCAAATGCTGATTTGCCGAGATGATCCATTAAGCTATCACAAGATTCCAATTGTCTGTCGATAGGTTGTGCTTGTAGTAAAAAAATCTTGTCGACACCTTACCTGAAGTCACGAGGTTCAATCAAACCTATCGAGCAGATCGAGAGAAGCTTTTGACAGGATCTTCCAGAACCTGTCGAGATGATCCCCAACCTGTCGAACACTTTACCAAGTAGATCGGTTGATTATAACCTATCGACAGGATGAATGAAGGACTAAACAAAAGGTATCGAGAGCTACTTCAATCCTGTCGAGATATGCCAATCCAATCGACTAGTGCATTTCAACATAGCGAGAGGTTTTCCAACCTATCAAAATACAAAGCAAGCAGATAAAGAACCGGTCGAGAAGTTCCCTAAAACTCTCGACATTCCTTTTGGAAGCTTCTCTTGACCCTTCTTCAGCAGCTACAACTTTCAGATTTCGCGGACACGATCCAAGGCACGACAGCGACCCTGAGGGGTATTTTTGGTATTCAACTGAGCACGAGCGGGAACTCTAACAACCTCACATGTACTTGTCAGTTGTGAACCAATAGGAGAAAATCTTCTAGAAGAGGGATCAACCACATCAGCATAACTGTATTATTCTTTTGAGTTTTGATTGGCTGAACCAGATCTGAGAAAAAGGTATAAGTAGAGGAGCAATCACATTGAAAAATCATCCAGAAATTGGGAGAGCCAGAACCAAGTTTGAATTCATTTTCCCTCTAATTTTTCCCTCTCTTTTCCCTCTTCTTCTTCCTCTCTTTTAGCCAATTATGGTTGGCTAAACTTCTCCAGTATCTAGGGTGAGGTTATGAGCTGTAATTAAGAGTTTCAGAGGCTTTGTAAGAGATTAGATGCTGAACAGATTGTAGATCTGAGCACAATATTGTAAGTAGTGACATTGCAATGGAATTGCAGGATTTAGAGTTAATTCTGAGCTATATTTCATTTGTTCGTATTTGATTTCCCTAGTTTGGATACTCTTGTGGGCTAGCTAAAAATGGAGAGCTTGTAGCCTGGCATTCACAGCATCTACAATGGTTAACCTGTTCTAATCAAGACCATTGGCTTGAGACAATCTCTAGGATGTTTTGTGACCATTCAAGTGGACAGGTCATAGCCTTAGGATTGCTTTGATTCTTTAGTTAAGATCAGATCCTTATACCATGCATCTGCTGGGGTTGAACATGGAGAGCTTGTAGCCAGATGAAGGATTGCTGCAGATTGATCTAAGCATTGCGTTTGATACATTTAATTTTTAGTGAATGACCAAATCCCTAGCTGCTGCTCTCCATCCTTTGATTTTTAATCCATTTTCCTTCACTTCTGTGTTTTCTTAAAATCTGGATCAACTGCATTTAATTTCTGTAGTTTGTAGTGATGAAAAACCCCAAAACCTCTCCTCTTTCCTGTTTTAGTGTAGCTTAAATTAGGACAGAGTGCCAGATCTATTATAGATCTGGAGATTCACCATAGTTTATTCACATTTCCCTATGGATATACCCTTACTTACCTATCAAAACTTGCTACAATTGCCCTGTATCTTACAGGTTTAGGAGATTGTAGTGGTGGTGAATCCACCCTCTGTTTTAATCTGATTTTATTACACAATAAATCAGCACACTTGATCCCACCAACAAGATTTTGGCGCCGCTGTCGGGAAAATTGTGATCTAAACTTGGTAGATCTAAGTTCTTTCTAATTTTTAGATTTATAATTTTGGTTGCCTATCAAGTGCTTGACTAATTGCTCCTGTAGTATTTTATAGCATAATTTCCTTTTCAGATCTAGATCTGTGGTGCTCCGAGGAGCATTGTGCTAGAGGTTGTGCTAAAGGTCTGTATCCCTCTACTCCTTTTGTTTTTTCCAGATTTGTGATTTGTAGCATTATTAGCAGTTTATGCTTGTTGTTGTTTGTTGTGTTTGTTGTGAGCTGTACTTTATGTACTTTGTGCATTGAGGTTTGAGTGGTGTATGTTTGGAAGAAGAACTCTCAACCTCCAGATTGTGCCATTTAATCTAGAGGTTGAAAGGATTCTTAGACCCACACAAACCCCACCTACATCTGCTACAACTGAATCTGTTGAAATGGGTGAGCAACCAAGGTTGTTGTTGTTGAAGGATTACTATACACCTAGTGCATATAATTCTCCTTTTTGCATACAGTTTCCTACTATGGAAACTAATTATGAAATTAAGTCTTCAACCATTCAAATATTGCCTTCTTTCCATGGTTTGAGTAAAGAGGACCCATACAAGCATGTTGATAAATTTCTTGCCTTGTGTACCACCTCTAACATTACAGGTCTAGGGCTAGAAGCCACCAAGCTTAGGCTATTTCCTTTTTCATTAAAGGATAAAGCCAGGGCCTGGATATCCCTGCCTCCCCCTAATATTATCAACTCTTGGGATAGCATGCATAGCCAATTCCTAGCTAAATTTTTCCCCATGTCTAGAACCAGTCAGTTGAGGAAGAGTATCCTCTCATTTTCTCAACTCCCAACTGATGGGTTCCATGACGCATGGGAGAGATTCAAGGAGCTGTTGAGGCAGTGCCCCCACCATAAAATTCCTGAATGCCAACTTATCTAAAGTTTCTATCAAGGAATTGACTCCAAGAGTAGAAATATGGTGGACGCTTCTTGTGGAGGCACATACCTTTATAAAATAGCTAAGGAAACATGGGAATTGTTTGATGTTATTAGTGAAAACTCATTACGACAGGAGTCTCTTGCTGGGGATATGGACACTCCAGGAGGAATTTTGAAGGAAAATACAACAAGAGGTAAAATGTATGAGATTAGTGGGTATAATGATTTGGAAAGAAAGATAGTCAGCTTAACGTAAAAGTTAGAGAAAATAATGGAAGAAAGGCACTCTCCAATGGTTGCTAATGTAGGAGAGGCATGTCCCATCTATCAATCTCCCGCTCATCCCATTCAGGATTGCCCCTTTGCTGAGCAATTTCCAGAACTGGTAATGGAACATGTGAATGCTGCCCAGTCCTTTGGTTAGCAGTCAACTGCTGGTTATTCTTGGAGAAACCACCCTAACCTAAGGTGGAACCAAGACAATGTTCAAAATCAAAACCAGCAATGGCAGTTCCAACATCAATTCTATCAGCAACCACAACAAATGCCTTTTAAACCTGTTCCCTAGACCTATCAATAGAATTTTTTTCCAAGGACCCAATACCAGCAACCTATGGCTCAACCTATGGTTCAGCCTGTCTAACAAAATGCACCCACTCCAGCTTCTAGAACACCCTATTTTGAAGAACAAGTTCTGGCTTCATTACAGAACTTAGGCCCTTCAACCCAAATAGTTCACTCTCACAGCCAAAGCATTAAAAAGATAGAAGACCATCTTGATCAACTATCTAATGCATTGACAAAGAGAGAAGAGGGGAGGCTGCCTAGTTAGTCCATGGATAATCCAAAGAGACAATATGTGGTAGGTGAAGTTTCTTCTTCCCATGAAGAAGCCAAATCTGTCACTACCATGAGAAGTGGGAGATTGGTTGACAATCAAGTAGGTATTGAGCCTGTGGAAGTTGCGGAAATGGAGAAAAAGGAAACCCAAACAGATATCCAGCAGGAGCTACATAGTTTGTATAAGGGGGATGTTAATGCTCCCCAACAACAAATTGAAATTTTTTTTTTTTTTTAAATTAATGACTTGGCTAAGGCTGCTAATGGGATGCCAGTTCCCCATTTGCCATTTCCCAATTCTTTGACAGCATCTTCTCCTTTTGACAAGGGGAATGCTAAAGTGGAGTAAATGATGGAAACTTCTAAACAAGTAAAGATCAATCTGCCTTTACTTTATGCAATAAAGCAAGTACCAGCCTATGCCAAAATTTTGAAAGATCTCTGCACCCATAAAAGGCATACGAGGATACATTTATCCATGAAGGTCTTTTCAGCTGAAAAAGTAAATCAAATATTGACCATTACAACCCCAACTAAGCTACAAGATCCTGGAGTTCCCACCATCCCTTGCATCATAGGGCATCACACCATTGAAAAAGCTCTATTAGATCTGGGAGCTAGTGTCAATTTGCTTCCACACTCAGTTTATGAGAAGTTGGGCATAGGAGAGTTGAAGCCCACACATGTGCTCTTGCAACTAGCTGATAGATCTAAGAGGAAACCTGTGGGAATCATAGAGGATGTGCTAGTTGGAGTTGATAAATTCTTTTACCCAGCTGATTTTCTGGTGCTAGATATGGAACCAAGCAAGTGTGCCACTTCCATCTCTGTGATTTTGGGTAGGCCATTTTTGGCCACTACAAATGCATGCATACAATGTAGATCAGGGGTCATGGAAGTAACTTTTGGTAATATGAAAGTCAGATTGAATGTGTACAATGCAGCTCATCAGCCCCATTTAGATAGTGTGGATTGTTTTTCCATTGAGCTGCTAGATGAGTTTGTGGAAAAAACTTTGCCCCAACTGCTGCATAGTGATGATTTGCTTGATGTTTTTAATGAAGTATGGAATGAAACTGTGGAAGAAGAAGCCTCCACATCTGAGCTTGAGTAAGTGCAAACTTTAAATTCTATAGTGGGGCCAGCAAAGCATCACCCAGGGAAACCAGTTTTGTTATCTCTTCCACCACCTTCAAAGGCACCCTTATTGCCTTCACTCATCAGTCCCCTAGATGTGGAGTTAAAGCAGCTCCCAAAATCCTTAAAGTATGACTTCCTAGGAGCCAATTAGAAACTATTAGTTATAATCTCCTCTTCCCTCACCCTGGAGCAAGAAGAACTTGTTTGTCTGCTAAGAAGGCATAAAATGTGGTTGCCGACCACTTGTCTAGGATCCTAGCAGAGGAGTTTGATCAGTTGCCCATCAATGATTCTTTCCCAGATGAGCAGCTCTTTGTTGTGGAGATGAGGGTGCCCTGGTTTTCCAATATAGTAAACTATCTAGCAGTAGGAAGAATACCCCCACATTGGAATAAGGATGATGGGAATCTATTTTCCTCATAGATCCGATATTACATGTGGGAGGATCCTTACCTTTTTAAGTATTGTACAGACCAGGTGGTAAGAAGATGTGTGCCTGAAACTGAATTTGAAAACATTCTGACCATGTGCCATGAAAAGGCTTGCGGAGGCCATTTCAACGACAACAAAACTGCTACAAAGGTGCTTCAAAGTGGCTTCTATTGGCCCACTCTTTTCAAGGATGCCTTTCAGCATTGCAAAGCCTGTTCTAGATGCCAGCAAATGGGGAGTATTTCCACACAAAACTCCATGCCTCTACAGCCCATTCTTGTGGTTGAGCTTTTTGATATTTGAGGGGTAGATTTTATGGGCCCTTTCCCTCCTTCCCATGGTTATAATTACATTATTGTGACTGTGGACTATGTGTCCAAATGGGTTGAGGTCATAGCCACAAGAACTAATGATCACAAGGTTGTCCTCAACTTTTTGAAGGACAGCCTTTTCTCCAGGTTTGGCACCCCTAGAGCCATCATCAGTGATGGGGGGAGACATTTTTGTAACAAACAGTTTGACAACGTCCTTAGAAAGAACTTTGTGACACACAGAGTTGCCACTCCATACCACCCACAAACCAGTGGGCAGGTTGAGATTTCTAATAGAGAGATCAAACATATTTTGGAGAAAATAGTGAGAGTGGATCAGAAGGATTGGTTTCTGAAGCTACTTGATGCTCTATGGGTTTATAGAACTGCCTATAAGATCCCCATTGGGATGTCTCCTTTTAGGCTAGTATATGGCAAGGCATGCCATTTACCAGTGGAGCTTGACCACAGGGCATATTGGGCTATTTAAACATTGAATACTGACTTAACTTTTGCTGGCATTTAGAGGAAACTCCAGCTGTTTGAGCTGGAAGAGCTGAGGTTGGAAGCTTATTCCAATGCAAGAATCTACAAGGAGAAAACCAAGGCCTTCTTTGACAAGCAGTTGTTGAGAAAAGAATTCATTGTTGGCAGCAAGGTATGGCTTTTCAACTCTTAACTAAAATTTTTCTCAGGAAAATTAAGATCCAGATGGGAAGGACCCTACATAGTTGAGCATGTATCCCCATTTGGAGCAGTTGAAATCAAGGATCCTAACGATTACAGGATCATGAAAGTAAATGGTCAGAGGCTCAAGCCTATTGTTGAATATATGGAGCCTATGATGACCACTTCCCTTCAAGAACCTTCATTACTTGGCTGATTCTCAACAATGTATAGTATGTATCATAGTTGCTATTTTGGTGTTGTTATTACTATTTAATAGTCTTTAAGGTTTAATATGTGCATGTACATATCTTGTGTCCTCCATAGGCTGACTTGAGGCAGGGACTATTTTGATTTGACTTGGGATTTGCCACATGGATGTGTAGTATGGTAGTGGGGATGGATATAAGCCTATTTGAACTGAATTATAACCTGTCGAGAGGACTGAAATACATTTCTACAGGTTCTGAAAGCTCTAAATGTGCGTATCGACAGGTTCTATTGGTGTACAATTGTTTGTTGATAGGATCACTGAACCTGTCGATAGATTCTAAGGGTCTTTGGTCGTAATTCTTGATAGGTTCACAGTACTTGTCGAGAAGATTTATGAACCTCTTAGGAAGATTTTTGCTGGAACATAGAACTTGTCGAGGGGATGAATGGTGAATTCAAGGAACCTAGCAAAGGATTGGTGAACTTCACAAAATGAAGCAGTTGGCAACCTAGACCCATCGACAGGATTGTGTGAACCTCTCAAGAGGTTCAGCAGTGTTTCACTCCTCAACAGGTTGTATCAACCTGTTGACACCTTGCCTCTCCTTTTCCTCCGTGTCTGAGCATTAATTCCTCTTATCTCCCTACCTTAACTCCCATTGCTATAAATAATCCACCATGCACTCCGCGGTACTAGTCCCCATATTATTGCACGACTTTCCATACTTTTCGCAACCGACTTACCACTTACCACCAATACTATTTTAGCAATTATGACTTGGGAAGATGAGAAAATTTTAATACGACGATGCGCATCCCACCTCCCACACATTTTAAATACCAGTTTGGTTCGCCTCCTTCGCAGTTGTTCTCGTTTGACCTCCTCAGTTCAGCCCTATCCACAACCATGGCGGACGACAAACCCATTGAGCTGCCAATAAAATTTGACCCAATCTGGGAGGATCTGCCACCACCAAAGGAACCAGACCCTTGACAGTTCTTGTGGGATGAATATGAGGAAGTCCGAAGGATTTTGGCCATGGAGGAAAAAAAAAGAATACAAGAAAGAAAAAGAAAAGGAAGATAGAACCATCTGCACCTTCTTCCCCATCCTCCTCCCTCCCCCCACCACCTACTCAGCACCCTTCCCCCTAAGCCCTATCATCTCCACTCCTGGCTTGAAGTTCCTCTTCCAGCGGCAGCAGGTTGAGGATATCCCTGAGCCAGGGGCGCAGGGATATTTTGTTCGAGGCCGAGGAGGTTGCTGTCAGAGTCATGTCTAAGTTAGAATGTGTCTAGATTTTCTTATATACTTTCTTTTGTACTTAATTAGGACCTGGTTGTGGGTTTAAATGAAATTTCTCTTCATTCTATTTAGATTACTTGATATGTATGTACTGTGTTTGTTTTCTTTCTTTTGTGTATCTCTGTTTTTACCCTGTTGCACACCCACATTTATCTTTGAAACAGTGAGGACACTACTCCTCATAGGTTTGGGGGTGTGGCAAGGTATGCTAATGGATTTTAAATAGTAGTGCAGCATGGTTCAATAGAAATTGAAAAAATAAAGTAAATTCCCACCTGATTTTTTTTTAAAAAGGAAAATAAAAACTTTTTAAATTGGAATATGCTGTAGTTCTAACACTATAATGAAGCAAATGTTAGGAATTTTTATTCAAAAATTAGCACTTAGTGAACTTGAAAGGAGAGAAGATATGTGAGGATACTCCCCAGAAAATTTGATGGAAGGCCATACCCAGTGAGATTTGGGCCCGAGAATTTTTTTTGCTTAAACAGTGTCTTAGCAAATTTTTCTGCTCTAAGGACTGATTGGATCTAGCTTTGATCACTAGAAGTTAGGAAAATCCAAGTTGAAATAGCTTGGCAGCATTCTTGAAACTGAGGACATGAAGTAAGGCCATTCCTTTGACAGTTTGAGCTTAAAATATCCCTACCCCTTGAACTGCCCTTGATAACATTATTTGAGCCTTGAAAATCGCAGTTTCTTTTTTATAAAAACCAGAAAATTTGAACCCAAAAACCCCTTGACCTGTTTTAGTTCACCCTCATTCTGAGAAATCAGAAAAAGAAAGGAGAAGTGAGGGTAGGGGAGCAGGGTTCAATGATTGGCTGAAAAAGAAGAAAAAGGCACATTTGGTGGTATTGTGGCAATTCTGCCCATAAAAAAATATAAATAAAAAGAGAGAAAAGCAAAACAAAAGAGTAGGGAAGAGAAGTCATTTCATTGAAAGATTGAAAACAGGATTAGAAACTAATCACTTCGAATATGAAAATTCAAGAAGTAAATGGAACTTTGTTGAAATGAAGGTGTATGCATCACCTCCTTACCATACTGATTTCTCAATTTAGAATCCTATTCCATCCTTTTATTCCTTGAAAACTTCACCCATAAGCCACATTACAACCCAATAAAAAGTCCTTACTGATCTGAAATGAATTGAGTTGTCATGTGGAGACAAGGATTTGTCTGATCTATGGTGAAAAGAGTTAGAAAATTTTAGAAACTAGAGCAATGCCTATGCTCATGCATATAGTCCTATTTGAGGGCTGTAAGTCATCTTGAGCTGTGTGAACTGATGCACCCTTCTATTTTCATTATGAGTGACAACCCTGGTGAGCTTTGGGTCTGAAATTAAGTTTGTTGGGGGTTGTATCATAACAAAAATTCTCAAATTAATAGTTAGCTATTCATTAAATCTCAGATAAAATGCCTTGACATGAGCTGATTGATTATGAAGGAATTGCAGAAAAATTTCAGTTTTAAAATTACTGTGTTTTTTAAGAGAACCTTTTATACTCGGAGGAACAAGGTGTGGAATGAATTTTATTTTGCTTGATTTATGTTCTCAACATGCTGCATTAACATTAACTGAGCCATTGGAGAAGTTTGTGGGTAACTTCACTGAAAACCCTCAGGAGACTTCACTCCTCCACTAGGGATTTAAAAGGCTTGATGCAAGTGCTAAATGCATCTGTGTTCCCTATAAAAGTGGCATTTTCCATTTTCAATAATTGTTTTTACTTTCTCCTTTTCTCAGGGACTAGCAAAGATTAGGTTTGGGGGAGTGTTAAGCAATGAAAAATACCATTTTTCACCTCCTAACCTGATCTTTGTTAAACCCTTGAGCTGACTGATAAGGTGTTTTAAGTATGTTTTGTAGATAAGTAATAAAATACAGCCTTAGTACAGATATCCACCTAAAAAGGCCAATGAAGCAATCTACTCCTCATCATGTGTTCACAACAGCACAAAGTCCTGTCAGTCAAGCAATCAGAGCTTTATAAATTCATGAGAAGGCCATGGACTCAACAAGGCATGCTTGAGACCAAGCACAGTTGCAAAGAAGGCAAATTGAATCCACCAAGAGGTTGTTGGGTGCTAACAGATGGAAGATAGCACACCAAACATAGGTGCCAACTGAGGAAACTGAAGGTAGAAACTGTCGAGAAGTTCTAAAACTCAAATGATGATCTGTCGAGAGGATCCATTAAGATATCGTAAGGTTCCAATTACCTTTCAATAGGTTGTGCTTGCAGTAAAATAATCCTGTCGACACCTTACCTGAAGTCGCGAGGTTCAATCAAACCTATTGACCAGATCGAGAGAAGCTTTCGACAGGATCTTTCAGAACCTGTCGAGATGATCCCCAACCTGTCGAACACTTCACCAAGTCGACAGGTTGATTATAACCTATCAACATGATGAATGAAGAACTAAACAAAAGGTATCGAGAGCTACTTCAATCCTATCGAGATATGCCAATCCTATCGACTAGTGCACTTCAACTCAGCCAGAGGTTTTCCAAACCTATCAAAATACAAAGCAAGCAGACAATAAACCTGTCGACAAGTTCCCTAAACCTCTCGACATTTGTTTTAGAAGCTTCTCATGACCCTTCTTCAGTAGCTACAACTTTCGAATTTCATGCACATGATCCAAGGAACGATAGCGACCCCTGAGGGGTATTTTTTATATTCAACTGAGCATGAGCGAGAACTCTAACTACCTCACATGTACTTGTCAGTTTTAAACAAATAGGAGAAAAGCTTCTAGAAGAGGGATTAGCCATATCAACATAACTGTATTATTATTTTGAGTTCTGATTGGCTGAAACAGATATGAGAATAAGGTATAAGTAGAGGAGCAATCACATTAAGAAATCATCCAGAAATTGGGAGAGCCAGAGCCAAGTTAGAATTCATTTTCCCTCTAATTTGTCCCTCTTTTTCCCCTTTTCTTCTTCCTCCCTTTTAGGCAATTATGGCTGGCTAAACTTCTCTAGTAGCTAGGGTGAGGTTATGAGCTGTAATTAAAAATTTTAGAGGCTTTGTAAGGGATTAGATGCTGCATAGATTGTAGATCTGAGCACAATATTGTAAGTAGTGACATTGCAATGGAATTGGGAGATTTAGAGTCAATTCTGAGCTATATTTCATTTATTCGTATTTGATTTCCCTAGTTTGGATACTCTTGTGGGCCAGCCAAAAATGGAGAGCTTGTAGTCTGGCATTCAGAGCATTTACAATGGTTAATCTGTTCTAATCAAGCCAATTGGCTTGAGACAATCTCTAGGATGATCTGTGACCATTCAAGTGGACAGGTCATAGCCTTAGGATTGTTTTGATTCTCTGGTTAAGATCAGATCCTTATACCATGCATCTACCGGGGTTGAACCTGGGGAGCTTATAGCCAAATGAAGGATTATTGCAGATCTGATCTAAGCATTGCCTTTGATTCATTTAATTTTTAGTGAAAGACCAAATCCCTAGTCGCTGCTCTCCATCCTTTGATTTTTAATCCATTTTCCTTCACTTTTGTATTTTCTTAAAATCTGGATCAATTACATTTAATTTATGTAGTTTGTAGTGACGAAAAACTCTAAAACCACAAAAAACCCCAAAACCTCTCCTCTTTCCTATTTTAGTGTAGCTTAAATTAGGATAGAGTGCCAGATCTATTGTAGATCTGGAGATTCACCATAGTTCATTCAAATTTCCCTATAGATATATCCTTACTTACCTATCAAAACTTACTACAACAGCCCTGTATCTTGCAAGTCTAAGAGATTGTAGTTGTGTTGAATCCACCCTCTGTTTTAATCTGGTTTTATTACACAATAAATTAGCACACTCGATCCCTCCAACCCTGATGAACTAAGTCGAAAGTCATCTGCTCAGCTATTCCATCTTGTGACATGGCTGCAAAGATGGAAATTGCTCAATGACATAGTGTCATCCAGTGCCACTCTTAGAGCAACATAAAATGGAGGTTTGCTTGTGATAGTGATGATCCCATCCACACTCTTTGATAGGATAAGACAACTCCAGATGCATGATGCAGAGCTTATCGCCATCAAACAGGGAGTACTAAGTGGAATCCAGCCAGACTTTTCTATTAAGGATGATGGGTCCTTATTATTTTGAGGCCAAGTATGCATACCGAATGATAGTACCTTGTGTAACGAAATTCTCGAAGAGGGTCACAAGTCAGCTTATGTCATTTATCCTGGTAGCACAAAAATGTATAAGGATTTGAAGAAGACATTTTGGTGGAATGGATTGAAGCAAGAAGTGGTAATGCATGTTGCAAAATGTTTGATTTGTTAGCAAGTGAAGGTTGAACACAAGCATCCTGTTGGTTTGTTACAGCCACTGTCCATCCTAGAGTGGAAATGGGAGAACATTTCCATGGATTTCATCCTTGGCTTACCCCGTACACAGAAGGGTTATAATGCGATTTGGGTGATTGTTGGTCGTCTCACCAAATCAACACATTTCTTACCCTATAGTATGCGATATACAACATCGAAATTGGCCGAAGTCTATCTGAAAGAGATAGTCTGACTACATGGGATACCCATGAGTATCATGTCAGATCGTGATCCTTTATATACCTCCTAATTCTGATAGAGTTTTCAAGAAGGAATGGGTTCCAAGTTAGAATTCAGTTATGCATTTCATCCTCAGATCGATAGATAGACGGAAAGGGTGAATCAGGTGATAGAAATCATGTAACGGGCATGTATGCTAGATTTCCAACGATCATGGGATAAGCACTTACCCCTGATCGAATTCAAAGCCAATAACAGCTTCCAATCGAGCATCGGCATGGCACCATTCGAGGCACTGTATGGACGCCAATGTAAATCTCCGATCAACTGGGAAAAAGCTGGCGAATGTCTCATTTTGGGCCCTAACTTGATAGAAAGTACGAATGCAGTTGTTCATGTTATTTGTGAGAGACTGAAGAGTGCTCAAAGTCGATAGAAGAGTTATGCTGATCTCAAACAAACCTGTGTTCATTTTCAGGTTACTAAACACACCTATAAGTATACTTGTTATGTGAATTGAATTACGTGTATTATATTTCTAACATCTACCGTACAGATTAGTGATCATGTCTTTATCAAAATATCCTTGACAAAGGGCGTGATGCAATTTGGGAAATGAGGCAAGTTAAGTCCTCGCTACGTTAGACCATTCCCAGTTTTGGGCAGAGTTGGTGAGGTAGCATACCGAGTCACGTTACCTCTACATTTAGCTAGCGTAGATGTATTCCATGTGTCTATGTTGAGGAAGTATGTTAGCGATTCGACACACATGTTGGATTATCAGCCACTTGATATTCAGGAGGATTTGACTGTGACTGAAGAACCAGTTCAGATATTGGACCGCAGAGACCAAATCTCGAGAACGAAGCGTATTCCACTCGCATTGGTCTAATGGAAGAATCATGGTTCTCATGAGGTTACTTGGGAACGCGAAGCTGATATTCGCGCTCAATATCCCCACTTATTTACCTAAGGTAAGCCACATATTGCATCCGTTAGAATAAATGACTATATATGATATAAAAAATTTCGTATGCATTGCCATTATATGTGTATGAATTAGGTTTTAAAAGTCGATAATTAGAAGGAACATGATTTTCCTACACCATATATGAACTGGTAATATATATATGACATTGTTTAACTTAAAGCAGTCAAACTATATCCAAACTTATGCTTAAACATTAACTAATGAGTTAGTTAAACCAATTGGTTATATATTTTGTAGAAAATAAATATTTGGACCCTTTCTACTGCTAAAAATTACTGTATCATAATTTTACATAAACTATAGGGGTCTTTGACACATAGGAGTGTCAAAGATTTGACCTAAAACCAATCAGCATGCATTGATTGGATCAGACCAAGGCCTGATGGCCTTACCGCGGAAAGGTATAGGCTGGCCACAGCAAGAAACTTGCCACGGCAAGCATATTAGGTTGCCGCGACAACCACAACAGAATCTAAGTGGGGCCAAAACCCCCAAAATCTAATTTTGTTTGTTCTAGTCTGTGGTGGGTCTCTGCGTGTTCCCTCCCAAGCCTTATACACACTCTATTTCAGTACAAAACTCCCCGATCTCACGCCAAATTTGTTGCATGTTGGAGAATCAAGCTTGGCATAGCTCCTTCATCTCAATTTCTGCATTTTATTCCAAATTTGGTTCATCTTTGAGGTAAAACCCTCATTTTATTCTCTTGCTAATTCCTTTCTACTTTAGTAAACACCATGCCTCCAAAGATGACCATGGCTTCTAAAATGATGCCCGTACGCCCAAAGGCGACGACAAAGGCAAAGGGCAAAGTCCCATCCACGTCCCAAGAACATGCTCATCCACCCATGGATCGTGAACAACCCTTTCCATGGTGGAATGCGAAAGCCATGGAACTCGATTGGTTGATTGACGAATCCTTGCTTATGCTGAACAACCTGACCGCATGGTCGTTACGGTACCTTGAACAAGCACGTTTAGATGCCCTATTCCAGCCTGTACATACGCACTTCTATCAACGGCTTGTCCGTTTATTTTACCAAAATTTAAAGTTTGTTTAGTTCTTCGGCCTATTAGATATCGAAATTGATGGCCGCAAGTTTCATTTTAAACTGCAAGACATAGTCAAGGCTATGGATTGTAGTGAGACCTATGATGAAAGCCTAGGTCTACGAGCCCCTCACCTTAAGGATGTGAAATTTAATCACATCACCACCAAAATGACCGGAGGACAAACCGCTCAAGGTCTCTTTGTTGGTCGTATCCAATTACCACGAAACATGTGGTTTCTAGATGTTGTGTTTAGATGTAATTTGTACCCCATGCAGCACGAGCGCGAGCGACGCGATGCTTTGTTGCAAGCATTATTTTCTGTTCATGAGAATCGTTGGGTTAATGCCCCAAAATTTGTTTGGGAGGGCATTTAATATGCCAGCATCCATCTCCTTAGTAATGTTGCCACTCCCATGCCCGCATGCCTGCCCTTATCCGCGTCTGATTTCCTGACTTCTTGAGGGTCATCAAGACTCTCATAATAGGGAATCGTATCAAAAACCCCCTCAGTGAAGCCCCAATTCCCTCTATAGTAGCATTGTTCTACCTCTGATATGTGTTTACCTTATTATTCATCAGTAACTAGTAGTGTCAATATAATCATCCTATCACATGTAACAATAGGACTGATTTCCTGATCTCACTTTCCAGCCTTTGTTTATTTTTGAGGACGAAAATCCCTTAAGGAGGGGAGGGTGTAACAACTGCCATATTTTAAACGCACAATCTTGGGTATGGACGCGGGTCAGGTTAGGCGTGTGTCGAACACGGGACACAATGGCCTAGTTCATTAGTAAAACTAAACTAGGTACCACATACACTCAATTAGTGTGTAGTAACTATATACTTGAGTTTTATATTATTACACATATATATAAAACTAGCGTATTGGAGTTACACTAAATCTCAACTATATAATGAGTTTTGGTGCAACAGATTTATACCTGAGCCATGCACCACCCATACACCTACTAAAGTGTAGCAGGAATTACACTTGAATTTAGTACCCAGCCATATATTTTCATTAGTGTATTAGCTTTACACTAAAGCCCAATCTTATAAGGCTTATACATATAAACCATGTATTAACTTATTATTAAAGCCAAGCCTAAAATGGCTTATATGCCATTACACTGAAAAGCTAATAAGGGCACAACATGGGATTCCATCCCTTAAACACTTATAATCCTAATCTCTTTAATCCTAATCTCTCTTTTGCCTACACAACTAATGAGTCTGAATGGTCTACTCATCGGTCCATGCACGGTGGAAACAACCCACTACAAGAAGGCTAAAATCTTCTTCTTGACCTTCCCGAAGAAATAAAATCGAGTCTCCATTAGCTGCCAAAACTGCACAACCATTAGAGCACAAAGCCAAGTAAAACCAGAAAATAATACCCTTCTTCTAGCTCAAACCAATGTCCCATTTCAACCCTTTCAAACCTTGGGATTCAGAACCGTAGATCACAAGGTGACCTGAGATTCGATTGAGAGGATTGCGAAGGCGAACGCTTGGTCTTGGAGAGTTCATTGCGGCCCTAGTTCTTACGAGCTTGGCAAACTCGACACTTACACCCGTTCAGCATCATCGTAACTACAAGTCCACAAAAAGGTATGCCGTAAACAAACCACGTAATAGACTAGGTTCATTTTGATAATTCATTTAAATTAACTTTGGGTTGTTGGTGCCGATTCCATACGATCGGATCGACAGCTCAAGGATATAGTCTTGTGTGAAGGTTTCAAAGTTAAAATCTCCAATAATTACACTGTAGTACTTTCATATCGGATTTAATAAATAAAATAGGTTCTCCATGCAAAGATGAAGGAAACCATAACGTGTATAGAGTGTAAAAGGCCCAGCAGACCAAGAGAACCAAAGAGAAAAAGAGGAGCAAGGGGGCACCATGGTAAGCTTATGCATCAGGCTTGCCACGGCAACCTCACAAGGTTGTCGCAGCAAGGTGCACAGCTGGCAAGCTTGCCGCGACAACCTTGCTGCTTACCGAGGCAAGCCTGTGTTTTTGGCTTGTGTGCCTGTTTTGAGGTGTATTTTGCCTATGTCTGTATGTGTGTTGACCCATTAGGTCGAGTTACTCATATATGTATCCATGTGAGGTCTATAATGACACAATCTATATGCTAAAATGTGATCATGCATCATAGGTGCTTGGTGCATAAAGAGCTCGTAACAATGAGTTTAGCTTGGATGCATGCGTGCACATGTAACATGTAACACGTATGCTTGATTTAAGGTAGGGAGATGACATTTCTAGTATGCTTGATTTAAGGTAGGGAGATGACTTTGCTAGTTTATATTTTATTTTCTCATTCACATCTGGTTAGCAAGTTAGTATATGTATGAATATGCCCATGTTAGTTTTGATGTATGATGTATGAATCCATATACTTATGATCGTTTGAGTTCAACGTACGGTTAGATATGAACATGCTAGTTTCAGTTTAATGTATAGATATGCATGATGATAATAAGATCAGTTCGACATAGAGTTATGCTATGAATTTCGGTTCGATATACGGTTATGCTAGGACCATGCTAGTTCAGCTCGACATATGATTATGCTATGAATATGATAGTTCAGTTTCATGTATAAGTAATGTATAATGCTGATAAGAGATTCAGTACAGATGAATGCTTTTGCATGACTATGCTCTTGTTGGTTTTGATGAATCGACATGTATGATAAAGATACAATCAGTTTCAATGTATGGCTATGAAGGATTTTGCTAATTCAGTTTAGATGCGTGATTATAAATGTTGATGCTAGATCAGTTTAGATGAATGGCTATGAATAATGACGCTAAGTTCAGTTTCGATATATGCTTATATGCTATATGTTCATGATGCTCTCGCATACCTGATACCATGCATTGTTCATGTCCTGTTATCCTTGATGTCATGTACACATTTTTGCTTAGTTTTAAGTTAAGTGATCTCGCTAACTCGGGAGCTTGACTGTATAATTCTTAAACACAAGTGATTCCGCTAACTCGGGAGCTTGACAAGTGATCCCGCTAACTCGGGAGCTTGACAAGTGATCCCGCTAACTCGGGAGCTTGATTTTCTCGGTCCAAGTGATCTCGCTAACTCGAAAGCTTGACAAGTGATCCCACTAACTCAGGAGCTTGATTTTCTTATTTCTTGTATATGTATGTTTTTAGGTCTGATAGTTTGTTTAAGCTAAACTTGTTTCAGCATGACTTCTTGTATTTGTTCCAGCATGATTCCTTGACAGCATGATTCCTTGTACTTGTTCCAACATGAATTTGTCAGCATGATAAATTAATCGCATGATTTATTACTTGTTTATGTTATATGTTTCCAGAATAGATACAAGATAAGATATAATGTTCTTAGATTGTAATTTATGTATCAAGAAGTAATCAAACATATAAGTTAGCACTGTAAATTTTCCTACTGAGCTTTGATGACAGCTCATCCTACTACTTCATGTCTTAGCTGCAGATATTGACCCTGAGCACGAGGGTGATCCGACGTATCAACCAGAGGAGTAGGAAGAAGAGGAAGAAGAGGACGAGGAGGAAGAATTCACTGAGGAATTCTTTTTTAAGTAGGTCAGAGAGAGAATTCTTGAGAGAGAGAGATTTGTTTTAAAACAATAGCAGCTATGTTTTTTTTTTAGATATTCGGTACTACATGAATAGGTTTTCTTTCCATTGTTTAGATGACAGGTGGCCATCATTGGTAGAAAGCTATACATTACATCAGTTAGTCTTTGTTTATAATCCTTTGATAGTTTACTGCTTTTAATAGATGAATGAATATTAATTTTTGCCATATTATTTCATGTCAGAGTTATTAAATTGCTTCCGTAAATGCAATACTTTGTACACGACACGATGCACTTGTATGACAGGATCATGTTAGGTGATTCAATAACGCGACCTTCCCCGGATATACGATAAGGGGAAAAGTTGAGCTGTCACATATGTAATGAGAAAAATAAAACTTAATACATATCTAAATTTTTGGTCATTTTTGTGAATTATTTTTATGATATTGCAGCTATTTTTTAGTTTAGATGATCTTATGTGCTATATGGTTATTATTTTGTTAGGATATGTTATTCTCCAACAATTTTCTGCATATGTATCCAAACACAGGATTTGGTTAATCCTGTTATTTCCCCGCTAACAATGTGGTTATCCAAACAACAAAAAATAAAGAGAAACAAAAGAATCCCATGATTTCCTATAACTTAGGTTTCCATGGGAAAATATAGGAATATTATTTTACTTTCCTACATTTCCCGTATTTTTATCCAAACAGGCCTAAAAGTAGCACCCACACAAAGTTGAAGACCTATCTTTATGCTATTAGAGCTGTAAAAAATACTTGACTGCAATCAGAACTTGCAATCTTGTAAACTCTCGCTTTGAATAGTAACTAGACCTTCTAATGTCAAGAACTATATTCAAAGAAAATTTCAAGGAAAACAATGAGAAATCTAGAAAAGAAAATGGATCTATTCCTAGCATGAAAAACCATGAGCCATGAATACCCAGTCATGAACCATGAACTACGTAACATGAAGAAAGCCATCAAACCTGAGTACTGCTGATCAGTCACATAATTTACCAATTTATCACCCTTAACTTAGTGATGCTAGACCATAGTTTGTTACTAATAAGTTGTTGATGTACAGATATTAAGGAAAAATAGCAAAATAGAGTCAAAGTGTAAATATTTGTCAAAATGAACTCATTATGCAGTAAGAATGACAATAGAACCAAAAGACAAATCATCACCTATTGGAAAGAGTGAAGAATTGTAATTTATGATTTTTCAGAGAATTATCTAAATTGTCATAAGAGTGCGCAGTATGAAGATAAAGAATCGTCATTTACGATTTTTCAGCGAAACGACAAAATGAAGAATTGTTAACTGTGATTCTTTCTCTGAGCCTTACTAAAGATTGAAAATCATTATTAACGATTTTACAATTGAAGCTCATCTCAGTGCTGTTGATCACGTGCATATTATACCGCCATGATCCAGAATTAGAAGAATATTTGAATTAGAAGTCTGGCAAATCACGGATCCGAGGAGATTGATGAAGAAGATTTTAAAAGGACTCTGTTGCTAAAAATTAAAGAATTTTCTAGAAGCATACCAACTGAAGGAAGCAAGGAAGGAATTATAAAATTAGAAGTAGAGTTATATTAGGATAGTTTTATTTCTTCTCTTAGAATTAGAAGTTTTGTAAACCGACCCCTTATGATCTATATATAAGAGGGCTCTGTATAGAAATAAGCATCGAGAGGAATTACTCAGCATCAATTGACAACTGAGATCTGTTTGTTCTTCCGATCAAAGTAGTTAGGATTTACAAAGTAACATCATCCACAGTCTCTAAGGTCTCGCCTGACAACCAAGGTTGAGGAAGCTGAAGGATCGACCCCATGGATGGTTCTACTTTTGCTTTCAAGTTTAGATTTTATTTTCTTTTATTTATTGCTTTGTAAACATCTTTAAGTTTTGATTTGAATTGATGAGTCAGGTTAGAATTTGCAGATTAGTGTAACGGTACTATTTAATTTCATAAATATCCAATAGTAGAAGATTGTGATTGACGACCATAATCTGAAGTTTGAGGATTAGGATTTACTTTTTTGTACTTTAGATTAAAAACAATTCTTTATTCATATTTCTCCAATAGTTTAGGAATCTTAAAGATAAATATAAATTTTCATAAAACTAGATTGATAGTAATATATCTATCTTCATGGGAACGATCCTATACTAGCTCTACAATTTCTATTGTGCGCTTGCAATAGGTTAAGACTTAATTAGATAAACGTAATAAGCCGATCAAGTTTTTGGCACCGTTGTCGGGATAGTTATATATTATCTATTAATTTAGGAAAGCAAGTATTTATCTTTCTCTTTTTATATTTTTTTATCTTTTTATTTTTATTAATCACTTCTTAAAGCTTTTGCAGGTTTATTCGGAGTCGACGAATTAAGGTTCAAATTTCTGCTGGCCATAGACATTAGAGTCTCAGATTTGTTTTCTCTCCCTGCTCTTCTAAAATAATATATATATATATATATATATATAAATGAAAAATAATTATATTATAGTCTATTAGTTTACTAATTTCAAAAGATGCAAGGCCATGATGATTTATTTTGGCCAAACTTTAATATGACCTACCCTTTAATGGAAGTCCCTACCGTACCTATGTGCCCAACTCCGCTGGATGCAGAGCAGGCTTTTGCCTCTCAGTGGTGCAACATGGAAGATTCCTATAATTCTCAGTGGGACAATTCCTATGGCTTCCCACGGGTAATTCAACAAGAAATACCTTACTCATACCCACAACATTCTTCGAACTTTCAGCAGTCACAAGCACCATATCAATCTTATATGCAACAGCCATATTCTCAAAATAATATTGATAGTATCACTATGTTGCATATCCTCTAGGACTTGCAACAACATGCATACCATTGTTTTAAGGAGTTAGCCCAGTTGTCTCAAATCTCCCAAGATTTAAATTCTAGCACTCAGTCTATCATGAATCTAGATACCCAAGTGAAGCAATTAGTTTCACTATGTGAAGAAAAAGAGAGTAATCAAACAATCTTACAGACACCAACTCTCGTAATTCACGCTGTTCAAACCCTAAGAAGTGGCCGGACTGATGATAATGGAGTAAAGATGCCTACACTAGTAGATATCTCTACAACCAGAGGCAAGGAGAATAAAGCCAAAGATGAGACCCACCCACAAGAAAAATTAAAAAAATTAGAAAATGAAAAACATAAAAACAAGAAGAAAAGGAAGCACCAACCTCTGTAACTGAAGTACCTTATGTACCAAAGTTACCTTTCCCTAATGCCTTTGGTGCACCTTCACATTTTGATAAAAACCAGTAAAAATTAGAAGAAATTACTGAGATCTTTAAAGAAGTAAAGATCAATTTGCCCCTCCTAGAGGCCATAAAGCAAGTTTCAGCCTATGCACGATTCTTGAAAGAAATGTGTATGCAAAAATGAAAACGGCGGAATAACATCTCACAAAAAGTTTTCTTAACCGAGCAAGTAAGCTCAGTCTTACAGGCTAGGACTCTGCCTAAGCTTAAGGATCCTAGGGTGTCTACGATTCCATGTTTATTTGGGAATCACGTAATAAACAAAGCACTCTTGGATCTAGGGGCTAGTGTGAATTTGCTATCATTCTCAGTATATGAAAAGCTAGGACTTAGAGAAATGAGACCTACGTCGATAACTCTTTAGTTAGCCGACAGATCAGAGAGGAGGCCAGTAGTAATCATTGAAGATGTAATGGTTGGGGTTGATAAATTTGTCTTCCTCATTGATTTCTTGGTATTGGATATGGAACCTAGTTCAAAATCTCTAACACAAATTCCTGTCATATTCGGTAGACCATTTTTGGCCACTGGCAATGCTTGCATTACTTGTAAAACTGTGGTGATGGAAGCTTCTTTTGGGGATATGTGCATTCAGCTCATTGTCTTTTCAGCCACCAACCAGATGGCTTCAATTGATGACGAGGAATGCTTCAGTGTTGATGAAATTAAAGAATTGGTAGAAGAAGCATTACCCCTAATCCTATCCAAAGATATGCTCCCAGTTGAGTCACGGTACCTAGACTTGGAAGAAATTGAAGCCCAATAGTAAGAGACGACTTATCTGTTGAATTCCTCTCATTGCAATACTCAATCACGAAGTTGGAAGCCATGGATAGAGCCCCTACCTGATATTTCAAGTGAACCGCTACTGCCATCTATTGAAAAATCACCAACTTTGGACTTGGAATTACTTCTTGACACCCTCAAGTATGCTTTTCTTAGGCCTAATAAAACACTCCCAGTATTCATCTCATCTACTCTTAACGAGGAACGAGAGAGTAAATTATTAGCCATACTCGTAAAATACAAATGTGCAATAGGGTGGACGGTTGCAGACCTAAAAGGACATGATCCCTCGATCTGCATGCATCGTATTCATTTGGAAGATAATGCCAAGATCTCACGAGAGAGTCAACGACGGTTGAATCCAAATATGAGAGATGTTGTTCAAAAGGAAATTGTGAAACTCCTTGACGCAGGTATCATCTACCCAATTTTCGATAGTGAGTGGGTTAGACCCATTCAAGTAGTCCTAAAGAATCTGGGATTACAGTCAAAGAAAATGCAGTCGGTGAGTTGCTATCCTTACATGAAACTACAGGTTGGCACGTATGTATCGACTATAGAAAACTTAACTCTATGACCCAAAAAGATCATTTTCCATTGCCCTTCATTGACCAAATTTTGAAAAAACTAGCGGGTCAAGAATATTTTTGCTTTCTGGATGGATATTCTGGTTATAATCAAGTCCTGGTGTACCCAGAAGATCAAGAAAAGACTACTTTCACGTGTACCTTTGGAACATTTGCATATCGTTGCATGCCCTTTTGGTTATGCAATGCACCAACAACATTTCAAGGATGCATGATGGCCATCTTTTCTGATATGATAGATAAATTTTTGGAAGTATTCATGGATGATTTTTCTGTATTCGGCCGAACCTTTGACTCCTGTCTTGATCACTTAGCCCTTGTCTTAGAGCGATGGGAAGAGACTAATTTAGTGCTAAGTTGGGAGAAGAGCCATTTCATGGTTCAGGAAGGCATAGTTTTGGGGCACATTGTATCCAGAAGAGGAATAGAAGTTGACAGGGCTAAAATTGGTATAATAGCAAATCTACCACCACCTACTTCGGTATGAAAAATTCGTTCCTTTCTTGGCCATGCTGGTTTCTATTGCCATTTTATTAAAGATTTTTCAAAAATCTCACAACCTCTGTGCCACTTGTTAGCTAAAGATGTACCTTTTGATTTTAACGATTCTTGTCTTGGCGCATTTAATAAGCTTAAAGCACTTCTCTCTTTTGCAACAATCATTCAATCACCTGATTATTCCTTACCTTTTGAAGTAATGTGCGATGCTTCTGATTATGCAATAGGTGTTGTATTGGGACAATGGAAAAATAAGATCCCTCACGTGATTTATTACATGAGCTACACCTTAATTGAAGATCAGGTTAATTGTACTACTACTGAAAAGGAGTTTCTTACTGTTGTCTTTGCCCTGGATAAACTCCAACCATACCTATTGGGATCAAAGATCATCATCTTCTTGGACCATTCAACACTAAAGTATTTATTAGCTAAAAAAGACGCCAAACCAAGATTAATAATATGGATTCTTCTTTTGCAGGGTTTAATTTTACAATCAAGGATAAGAAGGGAGTTGAAAATATGGTGGCTGATCATCTCTCCAACATTGAAATGCTTGAAACCAACAACACAGAATCTCTACACGATACCTTCCCCAACGAGCAACATTTTACCATACAAACCACAGTACCATGGTATGCGAACATTGTCAATTATTTGGCCACAGGTAAGATCCCTCTAAATTGGTCCAAGCAAGATAAGTATATTTTCTTTTCAAATGTCAAATACTATATTTGGGAGAACCCTTATTTATTTAAGATATACCCTGACCAAATAATTAGGAAATGTATCTCAAATGGTGAAACCCACGATATTCTAAAATTTTGTCATACTTACTCTTGTGGGGGCCACTTCAAAGATAAGAAAACTGCTGCCAAGGTACTCCAATGCGAATTTTATTGGCCATCATTATTTAAGGATGCCCATCACTGTTGCCAAGCCTGTGAATGCTGTCAAAAGTCAGGAGCTATGTCCCGAAGAAATATGATGCCCCTACAATCGATCTTGGTTGCAAAACCTTTCGACATATGGGGCATAGATTTCATGGACCCATTTCCACCTTCATTCAGATTCATATATATACTTGTAGCTATAGATTATGTTTCAAAAAGGGTCGAGGCGGCAGCCATGAGGACAAATGATCATAAGGTGGTAATCTAATTTATTAGAGAAAATATATTCGCTCGGTTTGGAACACCACATGCTATTATAAGCAATGGAGGAAGCCATTTCTGTAATCGGTATTTCGGAAGCTTGCTTAAGAAATACAGTGTCATGCAGAAAATTGCAACCCCATATTATAAGAAAACTAGTGGCCAAGTTGAGGTTTCTAACAAAGAAATAAAGAAGATATAAAAAAGAACTGTTCGCCCTGATAGAAAAGACTGGTCCATAAGATTAAATGATGGTTTGTGGGCATACAGGACGACTTACAAGACTCCCATTGGTATGTCACCCTTCTGCCTGGTGTATGGTAAAGCATGTCACTTACCTGTGGAACTAGAGCATAGAACCCTTTGGGTTATCAAAGCACTAAATTTTGAATTAATTACCTAAGGAGAGCAACGTAAACTCGAACTCAATGAGCTCGAGGAAATTAGAAACGATGCATATCAAAATGCTCGAATTTATAAGGCCAAAACAAAAGCATTCCATAATAAACACATTTTGCGAAAAAGTTTTGAGCCAGGTGTTATTCACTGAAAAGTACCACTTTTCACCTCTTAACTTAGCCTTTGCTGGACCTTGAAGCAGACTAATAACTATTTGTTAAGTGTGTTTTGTAGTTAGCAATAAAATGTGCAGCTTAATATAAACTCCATGCTTTTTGGCCCAAAAGAGAGAAAATACATTCAAAGATGACAACTAAGACAAAGCCTAATGGAACACCTTGGTAGTGCTCACCATGGTGACTCATTGTTGCTAATCACCATTGACCAAAGTCTAGCAAATTAATGAAGTTAGTTGAGAAGGGAGGAGACTGTGATAGCAACAAGTGCAATGCACCAGAGCAATAAAAGATAAACCTCGGAGAGTTGAGGAGCTTCCTCGTGAAGCTAAAGATGCAGTAAAAGAGGCCCTCACGTAGATACGCTGCGCAGTCAGAAGGACAGCTGAAATGACCTCGCGAAGATCTCGCAAGTTAAAGTCTCCAGAATCTATGGTCGCGAAGCTCTCGCAGAGATCAAGCCTCAAAGCAGCCGCGCGAAGAACACATCGAGTCCATATGTACACTGAACAAAATGTCACCACGCGGAGTACTCGCATAACCTTGGAAGAGAGAGACGCCCTGAATTATCTTCCCGTAGATCTCACACACTCTGAAGCCTTACCATTGACTATGCGAGTGTAGGAGCATAATTGCATGAGTACTTAGCGAGAGGGAGCTTCTTAAGCTCAACTAAGCGAGAAATCCTAGTGCTCTAGATCATCTCCGCGATAGCAAGGCAGCGCAAAGGAACTACACGATGAACTAAAGAGTGACTGCGCGAGTAAGCACTTCTCACCAGTTAAAGGCAACTCCGCGATGGCTCTGCAACTGTGCGAATAAACTAATGCAGATGCCAGCCCTGTGAAGCTTGGGCTCTTCACTTCTCAGTTTTAAGTGAAGGACTTTTTAAGAATTTCCCAAGGCTAGGGCACACTTCTCGAGGTACTAATTTTGAGGCACATATCTCTAGGCATCCAAGGGTCGAAACAGTGCCACGTCTGCTAGAAAAATTAAGGTTAAATTCTTTAGAGCCAAGGCCATTTTGATAGGGTATATAAGCTGTACTTAGAGTTTATTATTTTCATCTTTCCTTCATCCTCTGTCGATGGAGAACTCTAGCAGGCTAGGGTTAGGGTTTGATCATCTCTTTTTCTTATTTTTCTTCTCTCTTAGCCCAGCAGTTGCTGGCTAACCCCCCTGTAGGCAGCTAGGTTTAGTTTTATTTTCAGTTTGTAATATGTTTTTGGTATACATTCGAATTTTTAGATGAGCAGTTGTGTACATGCTGCAGCCTGGAGACAATTCATTGTAAGTTTTGTGTTCATCAATGGATTGTTGTTTTAATGCCTAATTGAATCTAAAGATCTTATGGTTTCTTTAGATGTCTATAGGATCCATGTATTTGGGACTAGCCCATTCAGTTTTTAGTAGGTCTATTGTTTACCATCTGATTTCCCTTTATTTGATAGTGCCATGGAAAGCAATACTGGATCTGTAGCGAGATCCAGGGAGCTCGGAGGCCTGTGGATCATGGTGGTTGCAGTAGTTTCCATGTTCTTTCTCAGGCCTTTGCGGGATGGGCAGACTAATGGGATACCATGTGACCATTCAAGTGGACAGAGTATAGCCCTAAGGTTGTGTCCATTCACATGTTTGAGAAGGATTTTTATCCCTTGCACATGAGCTTCTAGAGCCTTGTGAGGAGGTTTGCACAGGAACTGGCTCTCCTCTGTTTTACCTAGCCGACATCAGATGTTTGATCTAATCTCTTTGTAGTAATTATAGCTTGAGGCTAAGTCATTGCAGGCCATTTCTAGCAATGACCAGCTGAATCTAAAGCCTTATTCAACCTATTGCATGGTCCTTTTTGTGGGCACTAGTGAGTAGTTGGCCTTAGCAAAGCACTTAGGATCTTATGGGTTGGAATACCTATGGATGTCAGCCAGGCCTATGCGCAGATCTGAGGAGCTTGTAGCACTAGCATTACATAGTGCTGTAATAGCATTCATGGCTGGATCTGGCCCAATGGCTGGGGGAATGATCAGCCCACTCCCCTGGGTTAGATTGGCAATGTCTGTTTTAACCAATGGGATTTGACAGACTCTATCGGATACCCTGTGACCATTAGAGTGGACAGAGTATAGCCCTAAGAGCGTCCCAAATGGCATGGGTTAAACCAAATACTTTTACCTTGTTTAGGCTTTTAATAGCGTCTCAGCAAGGAATACTACGGAGACAAACTAAACTGAGTTACATCACTGCTTTAACTCTAGCTTGACCTGCTTACTTCTCATAATTTTTATATTTTATTTTGGCACACACTACCACCATCTTCCTCTTAACCCTTTCTTTAGGATAGGGCTATATTTTATTTCTCTATTTTTAGGATTAATTTAGTGTAGTCGTGACACCGAACTCCCTTTCTTTAGGAATGTCAGATTTGTAGCCAGATCTGGAGGTCTACTATTATAGCCCATTTTGGGTTCTTGATCAATTTCTCTGTGGGACAAACTCTTATCAAAATTTGTTACAATGGACCCTGTATCTTGCAGGACTATGTGTGTTCTAGACTTGCTGTAATGACCCATATCCACATCTCAACTCTGGATTTATTCTCTACACTGCTGTTAATAAAATAGTAGCAGTCTGAAATCCAACCAACACCAAGTCAACAAGTTTGGCTGTATAATTCAAGGTTAAAGTTCTTCCTAGGTAAATTATGAAGTCGTTGGGATGGCCCTTACACAATTATAGAATCATTCCCTCACGGGGCTGTCACTATCAGAGATCCCAAGGACAATCGTACTTTTAAGGTTAATGGATAGAGACTTAAACTGATGATATCATTAGAAGAAAATGAGACAGTGACCACACTGGCACTAACGGATCCTGAATATTATTGACCACTCCAAGGAACTGTCAAGCTACCAACTCATCCGTAGCAATTCTATAAACTTTTTCAATGTCCAATATTAGGCGTAGGAGTATTTTAGTATGTGTAATGAAAAATCATAGTGGTAACTATCATATAATTGTATTGATTATGATTATTAAGATAACACATTAATTAATCGTGTATTTTGCTATTATATGGGCACGTCCTCCGATAACAAAGGCATCGGTTCGATATACGCTTCGCAGACACGTCCCTCAGCATTAATCTGAATACCAACTAGTGATATTCTTCAAAGCCAGAACTTCCATTTATGGTGACTGTTCAAACCCCGGATCATTTATAAATAAGGACGTACACCTTCAACATTGTCATTCCAGTCCTTTTGCATCCTTCTTCCATTACCTACACCCTTACCATGGCGAATCCACCAAGTTGGCCTGAAATTACAGAGGCCTTCACCTGCCTCATTCAACGTCATGAGGAGATTACCGCAATCCTAGAAGAAAAAGGGCGGATGATCAATGAAATCGTCGCTCACTTCTCCTCTCTCCCTATCCTAGACCAGACTCATGAAATGCCACCTTCATCCCGTAATTCATCTTTGCCTCGTACTCACCCATCACCACCACCTCCTCCTCAATCTCCTTAAAACATTATTTTCCCTTTTCAATTGGATGCCCCCACCCTCAGAAGGTGTCCTAATTTTTTTAGTAACACAAAGGTAGTCAGAAGCCGAGGTCAAATTTCAACAAAGAACCTTTCTCTTGGACATTGTTGCGAGTGTCATAGTGTGTCTAGATTTTTCCTAGGATTGTTTTCTTTAATGTAATTAGTACTTAGTTTTAATTCTAATTCATTGTAAATATTCAGTAATATATGGAATTTTCTTTTTACTAATTTTTCCTTTTACTAACTGTTGTCAGGCTACCTTGCACTTCAAAAAGGGGTTAAAATCATAAAATTAAAGGTCTATGAACTACACACCAAGGTAAGCCTACACAAAGTCTGCAAGTAAACAGGGCTGTTGTAGCAAGTTTTAAAGAGTAAGTAAGGGTATGTCCACAGGAAAATGTATGCTAAAACTTATTAAATCTTCAGATCTACGACCGATCTAGCACTCTATCTTATACTACTCTAAATGAAAAGTAGCAAAAGGAAGAGGAGAGGTTTTAAAGGGTTGTCACTTTAAGCTAAACTACAAAAACAAAATAGAACTAATTGCAAAGATAAATTGGGATTAACCAAAAAGTTCAGATCTAGAGAATGAAGGGAAATGTGGTGAAAATAAAACAGTAAAATGGAGAAGAGCAGCTCGGGATCTGGTCTCACTGCTATTTGGGTGATTTGACAACATTATAAGGGTTCAATATGCAGCAATCCCCCATCTGGCTACAAGCACAGCTGCAGGGTAGAAGAATCTGATTTCATCTAGAGAATTAGATTGCTCTTAAGGCTATGATCTATCCACTTAAATGGTCACAGACCATCCAATAGAGTTCCTCCATTCTAAGGCCTCCCTCAGAATAGGATAACCACTACAAATACTGTGAATGCCAGGCCACAGGCACAAGCACCCACAGGAGTATCAGATCTAGGAAGATCAAATGGCCTTCAAGAGATCTACCTGTTAAGTAGATGGGCTAGTCCCATCTACACAAATCTGATCGAGAATCAAATGAACGAAGTTGATCTATAGATCTAACTAAGTAATAAAATCAACAATTAATTGAATAAAACAATAAGTACAATGAAGTGCTCTCAAATTTATAGTATGCTCAACAATTGACCCACAATAATGCTCTCAAGTTCCCCCAAGTTACAGATCAACCTCACCCTTGCTGCTCGAAAGAATTTAGCTACTCATGATTGGCTAAAGAGAGAATGGAAGAAGAAAGAAGAATGAATTTGAGCTCTGGCTTTCTCCCTTATTTTCATCTATGGAATCCCTCCAGGAAGAACTCCCCATTTCTAGATTGTTCTTCTCTTTTTATACCTTCCTCCTCTGACTCAGATCCATTTAAGCCAATCATACCTCAAGAGAATAATTATGTTATTCTGGGCTGGTGATGTAGCTGATTTCTCTTCTAGAAGCTCTTCTCCCATTGGTCCGCAAGTAGCAAATGCACGTGAGGCCGTTAGGGTTTCCAATCGTGTGCAGTTGAATACTAAAAATACCCCCAGGGGTCACTGACATGCTTTAGGATGTGTGTGCAAGCTTATGAAATTGGCAACTGTTGAAGGCCATGATGAGAAGTTGCCAAATCGAGTGTCGAGAGGTTCAGGGAACCTCTCCACAAGTTTTGAGTGTACTTGCTCTTTATTTCTACAGGATCTCCGTGGCTTTCGATAGGATTGGATAGCTCTCGATAGGATCTGGAAGCATCACGAGATGTTGATGTGCACTTGTCGATAAGATTGATGACTCGTCGACAGGATCAGAAGCTCGTTGCATCATTCTGTCCAATTCCCCATTCATCCTCTCGACAACATTAGCACTGAGCTCTCGATAGGTTGGCTCAATCCTCGTGAGAATGAGTTTGGCTTCCAATGAGCTATCGACAAGTTGACTTACGCTATCAGCAGGTTTAGTTGAACCTTGTGACAAGTATCTGGAACCTCTCAACACCTTCCTGTTTCCATCTCTATTCCTCTCGATAGGTTGGCTTACAGAACCTGTCGACAAGTGTTTATCAAACCTCGCGACTGCTTCGCTCCTATGTATCACAACCTCTCGACAGCTACTACCACCCTCTCAAACACTTTAGTATTTCTCCTTAGAACCTCTTGACTTATCCTCATGCTTCCACAATTGGCGCATCTCTCACTTGTGTTGTTCTTCATTTGTTCAACATCCAGCAACCTCTTGGTGGGTTCAATCTTCATTCTCTATAATTGTACTTAGCCTCAAGCCTTCCCAGTTAAGCGTAAAACAAGCTCATGAACTTTTGAGGCTCTTGTGGATTGCTTGATTGGTTGACCTTTGATCTGTAAGGTCACATGTCGAGTAGCAAATTGCTTCTTGGGCCGTTTTATGTGGATATCTGCATTAAGCTTGCAATTTGTTGCTTATCTACAAAATGCACTTTAAAATACATTATTAGTTAGCTCAAAGGTCTATCAAAGGTCAGGTTAGGAGGTGAAAATGGTATTTTTCACTACTTAATACACCCTCAAACCTAAGCTTTGCTAGTTCTTGAGCAAAGGAGAAAGTAAAAACAATGATTGGAAATAAAAATTGCCACTTTTGTAGGGAACACAAATTCATTTAGCATATGCATCAAGCCTTTTAAACCCCTAGGTGATCCCTAGTGGAGGAGTGAAGTCTCCTGAGGGTATACAGTGAAGTTACCCACAAACTTCTCCAATGATTTAGTTAATATTAGTGCATCATGTTAAAACAAAGCTCAAGTAGTATAAAATTCATTCCACACCTTGTCCATTTAGTATTAGAGGATTCTCAGCAAAAACATGATAGTTTAAAACTAAAATTCTACTATAATTCTTGCATAGTCAATCAGCTCATGTCAAGGCATTTTGTATGAAAATTAATGCAAAGCCTACCCTCAAATTGAGAATCCTATTTTGAGAATGCCCCCATCAATCCTAATTTCAAACCCAAAAACTCATCAGGGCTGTTACTCTCAATAATGATAGAAGGGGGTATCAATTCACACAGCTCAAGAGCAGTTACACCCCTCAAATAGGACTGCAAGCATGAGCATAAGCATTGCTCCAATTTATGAAATTTTCTAACTCTTTTCACCATAGATTAAACAGATTCTCATCTCCACATGACAGCTCAATCAATTTTTAGATCAGTAAGGACATTTTATTGGGTTGTAATGTGGCTTATGGGTGAAGTTTATAAAGATAAGAAAGGTGGAATAGGATTCAAGAGTGAGAAATCAGTAAAGTAAGGAAATGATTTGCAACTCATCCTTCCTCCTTTCAGCACAAGCTTCATTTTCTTTGAATTTCCAAATGAAGTGACTTCTCTTTCTCATTCTTTTATTTCGCTTTTCTTTTTTTTTTCTTTTTTTTTGTACTTTTTCTCCATTTTCCTCTTTTTTTATAGGTTGGAATGCCACCACTGTACTTCTGATACTCAACTGCCTTTTGATGTGTTTTCTTCTTTTTCAACCAACTGTCAAACCCTGCTCCTTTAACCTCACTTCTCCTTCCATTTCCTGATTTCTCAGATTGAGGGTGAATTGAAACAGGTCAAGAGGTTTCGGGTTCAAATTTTCTGGTTTTCATGAAAGAAAAACAAGGAATTTCAAGGCTTAAAACGTGTGTATCAAGGGCAGTTTAAAGGTGGGAAGTTTTAAGCTCAAACTATCCAAGGGATGGCCTTACTTCATGTCTTCAATGTCATGAGTGCTGTCAAGCTATTTCAACTTAGATTTGCCTAACTTCTAGTGAGCAGAGGTAGATTCAATCAGTCCTTAGAGTAGAAAAAATTGCCAAGCACTCTTCAAGAAAAACTTTTCAGGCCCAAATCTCACTGGGTATGGTCTTTCATTAAATTTCTGGGGTATATCCTCACGATTTTCTCGCTTCTCAAGTTCACTAAGCACTGATTTTATGAAAAATCCCTGACATTTGCTTCATAAAAGTGTTAGAGCTATTGCATGTTTCACTTTTTTAAAAAAGTTTGTAATTTCCTCTATATAGGGTGTATATTTTATTTTTGATTTCTGTTAAAACCTTGCTGCACTACCATTAACTATCCATTGGAAAACCTTACCACACCCCAAAACCTATGAGGAGCAGTGTTCTCATTGCTTGAAAGGTAAAGAGATGTGCAACATGGGAAAAAGCATAGACAAAAACATAAATACACAAACAAGATGGGAACAAGTAGTTATCAAAACTAAGGAGAAGAAAACAAACGATAAAACAGAAAGAAAGCAAGAACATGATAGTAGAAAGACAAAAAAGAAATTCTATTGATAATACAAACATATGGAGAAAAATAGAAAAGCAACCTAAGCAACTGTAGAAAGCCTATAAAACTACGTAAAAATCCTAAAAACAAACTAAAACTACTCAGAGTCAGAGTCAGAAGAGAAGATGTCAGCAAATCCTTGTTGAGCAGCATAAGCTCTTAACTCAGCTCTCCTCTCAGCCTTGGTCTGCTTTGTAGTAGCTACCTCCTTAGATTGGGTAGCTGTCTCCTCTTTAATATGTAGGGCAGGCTTAGCTGCATGGGCAAGCTGGCCAGCAGTCAAGTGAGCAAGTTTTCTTTTAAGGATTTCAATCTTCTTATCAGACAGTGCATCTTGAGTGTCATACAATTCCTAGGCTGCCTTGTTGCGAGCTTTGGAGGCTGTCAGCCTCTCCTCTAATCTATCAGCTATTGATTTCTCAGAAGCTGAAATGAGTTGTTTAGCTTCGTAATGGAGTAAAATGCCTTGCTAGCCCTTGGATATCTTCGACATTTCCCAGTTGTAATCCCCAATCATTTGCTCAATCTTTGCTTCATAAGGCATCTCAATCAATCTGTGAAGGGCAGCCATTCCTTGCACAACATCCCATTTGAGGTAAGGATTCTGTTGCATGACATGGAGGAGGGTGGAGTAGGGAGGGGGATGGGGAAAAGAGGAGGCAGGGAGTATGGACTGGGGAGACTGAAGTCCCGAAATTGAGTAGGTTGAGGTTGGGGTTGGGATAAGGTCCTCCACATCTGTGGCAGAATCAGAGGCAGCTACCTCAGGTGGGAGATTAGGTTGGGAATGCCAGAGGATGATTGGCAGAGGTAGGGAATGATGGGAGGTAGGATAGGGTCAGGCTGGGGTTTTGGTTCAGGTTCAGTTTGAGTAGAGTTATTGGTGTAGGTAGGATGAGTGATGGCTGGCTGTTGGGGAGGTTGGGTTAAAAGTGTCAAGGTGGAGTGGATGGTTTGGAGGCTAGTTGGCAAGGAGGATTGACTTTGGAGTTTGGAGTTCATAGCTTGGAGTGTAGCCTCAATTGATGATTTGGTTTGGGTGTGGGCCATCACTTGAGATTGGAGGGAAAGTAGGAGGTTTAGGATATGGGGTAAAGGGTCTGGTGTGATAGGGGTTGTCTGTTGGTTTGGTGGAATTGGTTGGAATGGGGGAGTGTGGGTATGGGAAAAAGGTGGGGTGGATGAGTGGGTAGGTTGTAGAGAGGTGGGATATGGAGATTCTGGTAGTGGGGTGTACTCATGCCCAATATTGTCCACAATGGACTTTATCAAAGATGAATAACCCTCACTAGTGATCTATTCTTGAGTATGTGGAGGGGAGATAGAAAAAGTGGGATCAAAGTCAAAGGGAATGGATGGTGGTGAAGAAGTGGGTGGGC
Organism: Chloranthus sessilifolius; assembly: GCA_021018995.1. Lineage (NCBI taxonomy): Eukaryota > Viridiplantae > Streptophyta > Magnoliopsida > Chloranthales > Chloranthaceae > Chloranthus > Chloranthus sessilifolius. Next base: position 94,871,163 of record CM037585.1, read on the forward strand.
CAACTGGTGAAGCTAGTGCAGGGCTCAAAGGTGGAGTGGCAAACATGGATGGGTTGGCTACTATGGTGAGTGAGGGTAAGGTTGGGATTGGGTCAATGGTAAAAGGGGCAAATAGAGGTGTGGACGTGGTGATGGTGGAAAGGCATGCTGGTATCGTGAGTGAGGGTAAGGTAGGGATTGGGATGGAGGGCAAAGGAAATGAGGTGGGTGGTAGAGAGGCTGATGGGATGGAAAAACTAGGGATATCAGTTTGAATGGAGGGAAAGACTGTAGGTGATGAGGGAATCAAAGGAGCAGCTGCAGCGCTGACCACTTGAGGTGCCTCCCTTTCAGGACTCTCAGCAAATTTACTCTTGCTCTTCCCAATCAAAGTCCTACTAGCCGACCAAGCCCTCTTGTCAAACACTTTGGGCTTTATCATTTCCACTTGTTCATCCTCTTTAAAAACAAAGTTGCCTCTCTTGAGCAAGGCAGTGATGAGCCTGCTGTAGGGGAGCCCTGGTAGGGCTTGGGCCTTGCTACACTTGTCATTCACATCCACCATTGCTTCAAACACTAGCCAAGTAGTATTTAAAAATTGGCCCTTGGAGAAGAAATATAGGGCATCCAGTACTGGTGTTCCCTCTCCTGCTGATGTCCACTGACATAGATATTCTTCCTCAAATTGCGTCAATGAAACACATGTTGGGCTGAAGATCTCTCCTCATTATTGACTCCCTGGTCCCCACAATGCCTTGAGTGAGGTGCCTAGCCATTGCTTTGAAAGGCTTAGTCTCAGGCTTAGGCAATCCATAGGATGGATCAAAAATAGAAGGGACTCCCAATGTTATCACAATATCTCTGTAATCCACCACCAACTCCATATGATCAATCAAAATTACAAGGCAAGGCTCAATTGAATTTAGCTTGGTTTGTTTCCTGAGATTCTGATACCACAACTTAACCAGCCTTGGGTAAGATTTTACATTCAGTGGACTCAATATGGGTGTCAGGCCTGCCTTCACCAAATAATTCAAAGTACCCTGACACTCCTCTACCTTAGAGAAATAGGGGGTGTTAACAATAGTCTCTAGGATCAAATCTAATGCATAAACAAATTCATTAGGTGTGGATCTGAGCAAAGGGACTTCAGGCTCTAATACAGGGTTAGGCTCAGCTTCTGAAATTTCAGGCACAAGGTTAGGTTGTGTCTTAAGGGTCTCCTCCACAATGTCCACACTAATTTGGGCCTTCTTAGATTTCTTGGCCTTGTTTGTTTTGATAGTTTTCTTAGCTTCATTCATGACAAGCTTCCTTTTTGCAGGTGGGGTTTCCTTAGGCTTTGTGGTTTGCCTAGTAGACTTCCTAGTGGCTTTGGTGGCAGATTTAGAAGGCACTTTGAAATGATTAGCCAAGGTGTCCTCTTGACTAGTCATTACTCAATCAATATAATATCAATCACCACTAATTCAATAGCAATCACCACAAAGACCTCTTGAATGCTCAAATGACCCAGATAAATAAAAAATTGAAATGCCAAGCTTGGAAATCACAAAGAGAAGTTGAAGAACTTACCAATAGAAGACTAGGGTTTCTCAGGGCACACTATGCACAACGCTAAATCAACTCAGACTAGGTGTAAAATATAGCCCTGAAGAAATTAAAGTAATTAGAGTAGTGGCAACGTGATTAGAGTAGCAACTAGTGAGGTAGAGAGAGAAAAAGAAAAATGAAAAAATTGTCAGAGAAGCCTTAAAACTTAGAGAGAAGTTGTCGAATGGCAAAAGTAGAGTTGTAGTTAGGTTTAAAGAACTGGGGAATGAGCTTTGACATGATTGGGGCAAGGTGTCGACAGGTTGATGCGTCCTGTCGAAAAGTGCAAAGTGACAGATCCTCGTGAGAGGTCCACACAATCCTGTCAACTAGTTCTAGAAGACAGAAGCAATCTTTCCGAGAGGTTCATTCCATTTTGTCGACAGGTTCCAAGGTTGTAAAGAGGATCATTTTGAGAAGTTCACAGAACCACTCGATAGGTACTTTAAATCCAACATATAAATCTCTCGATAGTTATTCTGAACATGTCGAAACCTTTGCAAATCCTCTTGACAATCACCGTTACAGCTTCAGAACCTATCGAGACCTTAATTCACACGTCCCGACAACTTCTAATCTTGTCGAAATGTAAATTGGGAACTCTCAGAACCTGTTGACATGTTCATAGAACCTATCGACAGGTTATATTTCAGTTTAAACAGGCTTGTAATCAGTTCCCAGTTCACTCCCTAATAGATTTGACACTCAAACTCTGTTCTCTTCACAACTTTGACTTATTTTCCTACCTGAGGTATTCACACACATGGAAAATATATGTACAATGCCACATAGAACTTAAACAAAAAACATAAAAATCAGCAAAAACAAATAACGAAAACACATAAGTTATTATACATAGTATACATTTGTTGAAACTTAGTCATGTCATGGAGGTTCATGATAGCGAATGGTCAGTGCAGGCTCCACCACATTTTCAAAGACATTACCAAAATCGTCACAAAAATCATTACACTGCAGTAGCTTAGGTAAAGTGTCTTCCACAAGCTCATCCAATACGTCAATTGAAAAACAGTGCTCATTATTCGAACGAGGTGGATGGGCTGCATCATACACATTCAACTTGACTTTCATATTGCCAAAGGTTACCTCCATTTCCCCTGATCTATATTGTATACATGCATTTACAATGGCCAAAAATGGCCTGCCCAAGATCATGGGGATGGAGGTAGCACACATGCTTGGCTCCATATCTAGCACAAAAAAATCAGCTGGGTAAAAAAATTTATCAACTCCAACTAGCACATCCTCTATAATCCCCACTTGTTTCCTCTCAGACCTGTCAGCTAGTTGCAAGACCACATGTGTGGGCTTCAACTCTCCTAGTCCCAGCTTCTCATAAACTGAGTATGGAAGAAAATTCACACTAGCACCCAGGTCTAGTAAAGCTTTTTCAATGGTGTGATCCCCAATGATGCAGGGGATAGTGGGAACTCTAGGGTCTTATAGCTTAGTTAGGGTTGCAATGGTAAGCATTTTGTTCACTTTTTCAGCTGAAAAGACCTTCTTGGATAAATGTATCCTTGACTGCATTTTATGAGTGCAAAGATCCTTTAAAAATTTGGCATAGACTAGCACTTGCTTTATTGCATCAAGTAAGGCAAGTTGATCTTCACTTGTTTAAAAGTCTCCATCATTTCCTCTACTTTAGCATTCCCCTTATCAAAAGGAGAAGGTGCTTGAAGTGCCCTTGGAAATGGCAAGTGAGGGATTGCTTCTTCATTTGCTGCCTTAGCCAATTCATCACTTTTCTTTTTTTTTTCATTTTTTTGTTGGGGAGCATCAACATCTCCCTTATTCAAGCTATGTTGTTCCTGCTGTATATCTTTTTGGGTTGTTTCTTTTTCTTTTTCTTTTTCTGCATTCTTCACAGGCTCAATATGAACTTGACTGTCAAACCTCCTCCCACATCTCAAGGTAGTGACAGATTTAGCTTCTTCATGTGAAGAAGAAACTTCACCTACCACATAGTTCCTCTTTGGATTATCCATGGGCTGACTAGGCAGCCTCCCTCTTCTCTCTTTGTCAAGGCATTACGTAGCTGACCAAGGTGGTCTTCTATCTTTTTAATGCATTGGCTGTGAGAGTGGACTATTTGGGATAAAGAGCCCATGTTCTGCAATGAGGCCAAAACTTTCTCTTCAAAAGAGGGTGATCTAGAAGCTGGAGCTTGTGCAGTTTGTTGCACAGGCTGAGCCACAGGCTGAGCCATGGACTGCTGGTATTGAGGCTTTAGGATAAAATTCTCCTGATAGGTCTGGGGAGCAGGTTTATAAGGCATTGGCTGCTATGGATAGAACTACTGTTGGAACTGCTGCTGCTAGTTTTGAACATTATCTTGCCTCCATCTAAGATTAGGGTGGTTTCTCCAAGAGTAACCAGCATTTGGCTGCTAGCCAAATGTCTGAGTAGCCTACACATGCTCCATCACTAGTCTTGAAAATTAAGCAGTAGAGGGACAATCCTGAATAGGATGAGTGGGAGATTGGTAGATGAGGCATGCCTCTTCCACATTAGCAGCCATTGGAGACTACACTGTTCCAATCATTTTCTCCAACCTCTGGGTCAAGCTGGCTACCTTTCTTTCCAACTCATTATACCCACCAATCTCATACATTCTACCTCTTGTTTTGTTTTCCTTCAACATTCCTATTGGAATCTCAATGTACCTAGTGAGAGACTCCTGCTGTAAGGAGTTTTCACTAATAACATCAAACAATTCCTAGGCTCTCTCAGTTGTTTTATGAAGGTATGTGCCTCCACAAGAAACATCCACCATATTTCTACTTTTGGAGTCAATTCCTTGATAGAAACTTTGTACAAGTTGCCATTCAAGAATTTGATGGTGGGGACAATGCCTTAACAGCTCTCTGAATCTCTCTCATGCTTCATGGAACCCTTCAGTTGGGAGATGAGAAAAGGAGATGATATTTTTCCTCAACTGACTGGTTCTAGACATGGGAAAAAATTTAGCTAGGAATTAACATTTCAGGTCATTCCAAGAGTTGATACTATTAGGGGAAAGTGAGGACAACCGGGCCCTGGCTTTGTCCTTTAATGAAAAAAGAAATAGCCTAAGCTTGGTTTCTTCTGGCCCCAATCCTGAAATGTTGAAGGTGGTACATAATGCAAGGAATTCATCAACATGTTTGTATGGATCCTCTTTACTCAAACCATGGAAGGAAGGTAACATCTGGATGGTTGAAGATTTAATTTCATAATTTCCCTCTATAGCAGGGAATTGAATGCAAAATGGAGAGTTGTATGCACCAGGTGCATAGTAATCTCTCAACAGCCTTGGTTGCTCACCCATTTCAACAGATTCAAGTGCAGCAGATGTAGGTGGGGTTTGTTTAGGCCTAAGAATTCTCTCAACCTCTGGATTGAATGGCACAAATTGAGGGTTGAGGTTTCTTCTTCCAAACATACACCACTCGCAATCCCAATGCACACTTACACAAAGTACAACTCAACTTTAGTCAGGAATTGCAATACATGTAAAAGCAACTATTAGATCTAATAATTCACAGCTCTAGAAATGTAAAAGAATAAGGAAATGTAAACTTGGCCTAGCTTGCTTCTCCTTCCAGCAAAATTGCTCCTCCAAGCACAACTCCCAAATCTGTAAAAATTTAGAAAACTACAAAAAATAAACTACAGAAGCAATTGATCAAACACTAAATAGACAATTAGAAATATAAAATATAAAATGATCAAAACTTAGATCTACCAATTTTAGGCACACAGATCCCCGACAACAGTGCCAAAAACTTGTTGTTAGGCTACCTTGCGCTTCAAAAAGGGGTTAAAATAAAAAAAATAAAGGTCTATGGACTACACACCAAGGTAAGCCTACACAAAGCCTGCAAGTAAATAAGGCTATTGTAGCAAGTTTTAAAGAGTAAGGGTATGTCCATAGGAAAATATGTGCTAAAATTCAGTAAATCTCTAGATCTACGATAGATCTGGCACTCTATCTTATACTACTCTAAACGAAAAATAGCAAAAGGAAGAGGAGAGGTCTTAAAGGGTTGTCACTTTAAGCTAAATTACAAAAGTAAAATAGAACTAATTACAGAGATAAATTGGGATTAACCAAAGAGTTCAGATCTAGAGAATGAAGGGAAATGTGGTGAAAATAAAATAGTAAACTGGAGAAGAGCAGCTCGGGATCTAGTTTCACTGCTACTTGGGTGATTTGACAGCATTATAAGGGTTCAATGTGCACCATTCCCCCATCTGGCTACAAGCACAGCTGTAGGGTAGAAGAATTTGATTTCATCCAGAGAATTAGATTGCTCTTAAGGCTATGATCTGTCCACTTAAATGGTCACAGACCATCCAATAGAGTCCCTCCATTCTAAGGCCTCCCTCAGAACAGGATAACCACTATAAATGCTGTGAACGCCAGGCCACAAGCATAAGGACCCACAGGATTATCAGATCTAGGAAGATCAAATAGCCTTCAAGAGATCTACAAGTTAAGTGGGTGGGTTGGTCCCATCAACACAAATCCGATCGAGAATAAAATGAAACAAGATGATCTATAGATCTAACTAAGCAATAAAATCAATAATTCATTGAATAAAACAAGAAGTACAATGAAGTGCTCTCAGATTTGTAGTCTGTGCAACAATTGACCCACAATAATGCTCTCAAGTTCTCCCAAGTTACAGATCAACCTCACCCTTATTGCTCAAAAGAGTTTAGCCACTCATGATTGGCTAAAGAGAGAATGGAAGAAGAAAGAAGAATGAATCTGAGCTCTACTTTTCTCCCTTATTTTCGCCTATGGAATCCCTCCGGAAAGAACTCCCCATTTCTGGATTGTTCTTCTCTTTTTATACCTTCCTCCTCTGTCTTAGATCTATTTCAGTCAATTAGAGCTCAAGAGAATAATTTTGGGCTACTGATGTGGCCAATTTCTCTTCTAGAAGCTCTTCTCCAATTGGTCCGCAAGTAGCAAATGCACGTGAGACCGTTAGGGTTTTCAATCGTGCACAATTAAATACCAAAAATACCCTCAGGGGTTGCTTACAAGCTTTGGGATTCTGTGCAAGCTTCTGAAATTGGCGTCTGCTGAAGGACATGATGAGAAGTTGCCAAATCGAGTGTTGAGAGGTTCAGGGAACCTCTCGACAAGTTCTGAGTGTACTTGCTCTTCATTTCGACAGGATCTCTGTGGCTTTCGATAGGATTTGATAGCTCTCGATAGGATTTTGAAGCATCTCGAGATGTTGATATGCACTTGTCGAAAGGATTGATGACTCGTCGAGAGGATCGGAAGATCGTTGCATCATTCTATCCAATCCCCCATTCATCCTCTCGACACCTTATGGAAATGTGTGTTAAAATTTAGTAAATCTCCAGATCTATGACAGATCTAGTACTCTATTTTATAATACTCTAAAGGAAAAATAGCAAAAGGAAGAGGAGAGGTTTTAAAGGGTTGTCACTTTAAGCTAAACTACAAAAACAAAATAGAACTAATTGTAGAGATAAATTGGGAATAACCAAAGAGTTCAGATCTAGAGAATGAAGAGAAATGTGGTGAAAATAAAATAGAAAAATGGAGAAGTGCAGCTCAGGATCTGGTCCCACTGCTACTTGGGTGATTTGACAACAATATAAGGGTTCAATGTGCGACAATCCCCCATCTAGCTATAAGCACAGCTGCAGGATAGAAGAATCTAATTTCATCCAGAGAATTAGATTACTCTTAAGGCTATGATCTGTCCACTTAAATGGTCACAGACCATCAAATAGAGTCCCTCCATTCTAAGGCCTCCCTCATAAGAGGATAACCACTACAAATGTTGTGAATGCCAAGCCACAGGCACAAGCACCCATAGGATTATCAGATCTAGGAAGATCAAATAACCTTCAAGAGATCTACCAGTTAAGTGGGTGGGCTAGTCCCATCTACACAAATTTGATCGAGTATCAAATGAAATAAGATGATCTATAGATCTAACTAAGCAATAAAATCAACAATACATTGAATAAAACAAGAAGTACAATGAAGTGCTCTCAGATTTATAGTATGTGCAATAATTGACCCACAACAATGCTCTAGAGTTCCCTCAAGTTACAGATCAACCTCACCCTTACTGCTCAAAAGAGTTTAGCCACTCATGATTGGCTAAAGAGAGAATGGAAGAAGAAAGAAGAATGAATTTGAGCTCTAATTTTCTCCCTTCTTTTTGTCTATGGAATCCCTCTGGAAAGAACTCCCTATTTCTGGATTGTTCTTCTCTTTTTATACCTTCCTCCTCTGTCTCAGATCCATTTTAGCCTATCAGAGCTCAAGAGAATAATTCTGTTATTTTGGGCTGCTGATGTGATCAATTTCTCTTCTAGAAGCTCTTCTCCCATTGGTCTGCAAGTAGCAAATGTACATGAGGTCACTGACATGCTTTGGGATGTGTGTGCAAACTTCTGAAATTGGAATCTATTGAAGGACATGATTAGAAGTTGCCAAATCGAGTGTCGAGAGGTTCAGGGAACCTCTCGACAGGTTCTGAGTTTACTTGCTCTTCATTTCTACAAGATCTCCATGGCTTTTGATAGGATTGGATAGCTCTCGATAGGATCTAGAAGCATCTCGAGATGTTGATGTGTACTTGTCGATAGGATTAATGCCTCGTTGACAGGATCGGAAGCTCGTTGCATCGTTCTGTCTAATTCCCCATTCATCCTCTCGATAGCTTATAATCATCTTATCGACAAGTTATACAACTTAGCACTGAGCTCTCGACAGGTTTGCTCAATCCTCGTGAGAATTAGTTTGGCTTCCGGCGAGCTGTCGACAAGTTGACTTATGCTATCAACAGGTTCAGTTGAACATCGTGACAAGTATTTGGAACCTCTCGACACCTTCCTATTTCCATCTTTATTCCTCTCGATAGGTTTGCTTACGGAACCTATCGACAAGTGTTTTTAGAACCTCGCGACTGCTTCGCTCCTGTGTACTACAACCTCTCGACAGCTACTGCCATCCTCTCGAACACTTTAGTATTTGTCCTCAGAACCGCTCAATAGCTTCTGGATCTTCTCGAAATCTTAGTTCTTTGGGCATCAAATCCTCTTGACAGCTCAGGCCAACCTCTCCACTGGTTTATCCTTATGCTTCCATAGTTGGCACATCTCTCACTTGTGTTGTTCTTCATTTGTTCAACATCCAGTAACCTCTTGGTGGGTTCAATCTTCATTCTCTGCAATTGCACTTAACCTCAAGCCTTCCCAGTTAAGCTTAAAACAAGCTCATGAACTTTTAAGGCTTTTGTGGATTACTTGATTGGGTCGCCTTTGAACTGTAAGGTCACATGTCGAGCAGCAAATTGCTTCTTGGGCCATTTTAAGTGGATATCTACATTAAGCTTGCAATTTGTTGCTTATCTACAAAATACACTTTAAAATACATTATTAGTCAGCTCAAAGGTCTATCAAAGGTAAGGTTAGGAAGTGAAAACTGGTATTTTTTACTACTTAACACTAACCATACTAACATTTTTGCTATTGATACTCTGAGAATAGCCGTGAATATTTTTCTCTCAAGTTTCGGGAAGAGTATATATCTGGTAACAGATTTTTTTCGGTAATTAATTAGCCTATCAATAATTTTTAGGAAATAATTTTAGTGTCCCCTATTTTTTGTGCCAATGAGGGCATTGTCTGAATTATGTTTGGGGGGATACACAATCACTGTGTATAGAAGTAGTTGTTTTTATTCAGTTTTAGTTTTCTTTCAAAAAAATGTATATATATATATTTTTTTTCAGTACATAGGAATTACGATAAAAGAAATTATAAATCCTGAAACCTTACGATTCATTACAGTAGAAGTCTAATAATTAGAATTTAGAATAGTTATAATTCATGAGTAGCTCATAGAAAACTTTATTGGAATGGATGTTTGAAATAATAGATTGATCTAAACTACAATTATTTAGACTATAGTTTCAAACTTATAATCCAGTGAGATTTACGATAAAAGAAATTATAAATCATGAAACCTTACGATTCATTACAGTAGAAGTCTAATAATTATAATTTAGAGCAGTTATAATTCATGAGTAGCTCATAGAACACTTTATTAGAATAGATGTTTGAAATAATAGATTGATCTAAACTACAAATATTTAAACTATAGTTTCAAAATTATAAACTAGTGAGATTTTGAGCTATATTTCCTCTTTTATTTTTAAGAGAGACTGTTTCTATCATATCAAAATCTTCTTTGAACTTCTACATTGATATGAAATCTCAAATTGTTGAATTTAGAATTGAATTATTCTATGAGTATGATGAACTGATTTTTTTTTGTAGAACTATCTAATAGAAATATCAAAGCAATAAGACATTTATGCTAGTAAATCGTAAAAATGATCAAAGGCCATCTTTTGATAAATCAAAACCAAAATAGCTAAAATCCTAGAAATTCTTATCCTTTGAACACCCATATTAGAAGGTTAAACTAAATTTCTTTGTACCATGATTTTATAAACCCTTAACCATATGTGCTACCTAAAGCTTTCAATCTTTAACCCGTACAATTTTCTAAGAGTTTAGAATGTAAAGAAAAAGGGAAGAAGAGGGAGTGAAAGGAGTATAAGGAAAAAAACATACGGGGAATGCAGAGAGAAAGAAAAAAGATAAGAGAGAACATGGGAAAGAAGAGGAAAATCGTAAAAAGATGATTTAGAAAAAGCGTTCAAAAAAAAAAAAAAAAAAAATTCGTAAAATTCGATTTTGCAAAAATGCTAAAGAACTGGGATCTACATAGAAAATATATGGGAAGAAGTTATCCAGTTGGATGCTTACTGAAGTAGAAATAAGAAAAAAATAGGAAAAAGATGAGCTAAATTCTCAGAAAAAAACTTTGAATCCTTTTCTACCTTTCCTTGATACCTTCTGAAACCCAAAGCCCCATTACAAGCCGAAGAAAAACCTTTCTGATTTACGATTTGGAACAACATATGCTAAGTAGAGATATAGATAATAGATACTATGGATTGTACAGGAAATCATAAGAATAGAATACGATTATCCTTTTCTATGAGATTCATTTATTTTTGTAATTATCTTTGACTGAATTTTTCTGAAAAATATACTAAGAGAACCCAAAAATTTTGATATGTTTTTGAGAGTATGCCAATAGTGAGTTTTTGAATGAAAATATTTTTTAAATCTGCAGTTTAGAAAAATTTATGAAGAATAAACGGTTCACTAATGCATATACACTTTGTGCTTACTATGAACTGAAATTGTTGGAGTTCTAATCAAAGATAATTGTCATAAGGGAAAGAAAGGTAAAGGATTGGTAATTTAGAAAAATCGTAACAAATTATGTATTGACCAATTTAGGTAATTTAGTTAATTTAGTTTAGATTTTTAAATTTTGTTTATTTTTAATAAAATATATATTTTAAAAAAAATCTAAAAATATTTGAAGTTTGTTGGTAACTTTTTCTTAAAACCTTCAGGAGACTACAACTCCTCCACTGGGGATCACCTAGGGGTTTAAAGGCTTGTTGCATCTACTAAATGCAATCGTGCTCCCTACGAAAATGGTAATTTAATTTTAGAATAATAATTTTTCCTTATTTGTTAGGGACTAGCAAAACATAAGTTTGGGGGTGAGATCAATCACATAATTTAACAATTTATCACCCTTAACTTAGTGATGCTAGACCATAGTTTGTTACTAATAAGTTGTTGATATGCAGATATTAAGGAAAAATAGCAAAATAGAGTCAAAGTGTTAATATTCATAAAACTGAACTCATTATGTAGTAAGAATGACAATAGAACCAAAAGACGAATCATCACTTACTGGAAAGAGTGAATCATCGTATTTTACGATTTTTCAAAGAATCATCTGAACTGTCATAAGAGTGAGTAGTATGAACATAAAGAATAATTATTTACGATTTTCCAGCAAAACGATAAAATGAAGAATAGTTAGTTGCGATTCTTTCTCTGAGCCCTACTGAAGATAGAAAATCGTTATTAATGATTTTACAATTGAAGCTCAGCTTAGTGCTGCTGATCACATGCATATTATACCACCATGATCCAGAATTAGAAGAATATTTGAATTAGAAGTCTGGTAAATCACGGATTTGAGCAGTTTGATGAAGAAGATTTTAAAAGAACTCTGTTGTTGCAGATTAAAGAATATTCTAGAAGCATACCAACTGAAGGAACCAAGGAATTATAAAATTAGAAGTAGAGTTATATTAGGATAGTTTTATTTCTTTTCTTAGAATTGGAAGTTTTGTAAACCGACCCCTTATGATCTATAAATAAGAGGGCTCGGTATAGGAATAAGCATCGAGAAGAATTACGCAGCATTAATTGACAACTTACATCAGTTTGTTCTTCCGATCAAAGTAGTTTGGATTTATAATGTAACATCATCCACAATCTCTAAGGTCTTGCCTGAGATTGTGGATGAGGAAGCTGAAGGATCGACCCCATGGATGGTTCTACTTTTGCTTTCTAGTTTAGATTTTATTTTCTTTTATGTATTGCTTTATAAACATCTTCAAATTTTGATTTGAATTGACAACTCAGGTTGGAATTTACAGATTAGTGTAACTGTACTGTTTAATTTCGTAAATATCCAATAGCAGAAGATTGTGATTGACAACCATAATCTGAAGTTCGAGGATTAGGATATACTTTTATGCACTTTAGATTAAAAATAATTCTTTATTCATATTTTTCTAGTAGTTTAGGATTCTTAAAGATACATATAAGTTTTCAGAAAACTAGATTAATAGTAATATATCTATCTTCGTGTGAACGATCCTATACTAGATCTATAATTTCCATTGTGTGTTTGCAATAGGTTAAGACTTAATTAGATATAGATAATAAGTCAATCAACTGCTACAAGAAAGAGCAGCAATACTGATCAAATTGTTTAGACAAACCAAGTGAAACCATACAATAGAATCAATGCATTTGAAATGCCCAAGAGTTTAGCGACAAGAACCTGCAACTAGAGCCAAAAGTTTGGCTCTATTGAAATAAGGGAAAATTTTGGAATCGACCACCATAGTTTCACCATTTCCAGCAGTGGACTCATATTTTCACCTTTTCTGCAATAGACCAGCTTTAAGCCGAGCTAAGATCGAATGCCCTAAATACCCCTCCTATGGCCTTTGTAAGTGCTTCTCAAGGTGGTCCCGCCTTTCTATCCACTTCCTTTATGTTGTTTAAGTTATTTCGGAGAGAGGGCTTAGGGAGATGTGCCAGATATTAAAGGGGAAGACGATGAAATCAACACAAGGAACAAAACAACTGCTGTCAACTTCAGAAAATGTATTTTTTATTTTCTACAGTTAGGGTTTAGTGTTGAGCTCTTAATAGGAGATCGTATGGATTTTTTTTGTTTGGCTTTGAAGTCTTCTAGTTCGGTATGTAGCCTACTCCATTTGAAGTTACGCTCCTTTATGAAAACCAAAATCTCCAGTCTGGGCAGCCTACATTATCGGAGCGTCATCGCTCCATTATTTGAGTGACATCACCGCTCTGTTGAAGCAATATCGCTTTACTAGAGAAGCATCATCGCATCTTCAGTGTAGCATCAACGCTTTCATATAAAAGCGGTATCGCTTCTCTAAAGGAGCGGCAGCGCTCCCATAGTGAACCGTCAACGCTCCATTATTCAATCGTCAATGCTCCCTTAGAGAAGCGTTGGTGCTCCCCTAGCGAAGCATCCGTGCTCCCTTATGGAAGTTGTCAGTACTCCCTTAGTGATGCATCAATGCTCTCTTAGTGAAGCATTGTTGTTTGTCTAATGTAACATTATTGCCTTTTATCACTAATTATATATATAGGGCGTTGGCCCTGACTCCTGAGCATACATTGTATCTCGTGCAAGTTGTTATGGACTTTATAGGGCATGAACCATGCGAGACTCTCAATTTAAATGAAGACTTGATATAGTGATGCCAAGAAATGGACAACACATCCAAGGGGATATGTGATGAGCAACAATTTCCACCACGAAGTTGTTATAGTTTGGCTCTAACTTGGTTGGCTCTCTCGAGCAGGCTTGGTTGTCGCTCGAGTGAGGTGAGCACTCAGCAAAGGCGAACTCCATATTTGGCCAGTTTCTCTTGGGTTAGTAGTAGGATTCGTGTCTTCTATATAAGGGAAAGCTCTTGGACAAATTATGAGAGACCTTAAGCTTTGGTAAACCTATTATGGGTTTTGTGGAGAGCTTTGGTGAGGCTTCAATGTTCTTGTATTCTTGTGTAATCATCAATACAATGAATCATCATTGCCCATGGACATAGGCATATTGCTGAACCATGTAAATATTGTCTCTTATGTGATTGTGTTTGATTTCCTCTATTTTGCATTCTTATTTGATCGTTCATCATGAGATCGTTGGTTAATTTGAGAGCTTCCTTGCAACAGATGCTTCACTGCTTGATTGTCTCAGGATTTACCTCCAACCCCTCCGTCAATGAGTCGTTGTCACCAACAAGGGGTAAGTGGAGGTTCTCAACAACACCTCCTTCAACGAGTCGTTCTCACCAACAACCAGAAATTCATGAAAACTTACAAGGGGATGTTGAAGAGAATGAACAGTTTAGTTGTCTCAGGATTTACCTCCAACTCCTCCGTCAATGAGTTGTTGTCATCAGCAAGGGGTAAGTGGAGGTTATGAACAACACCCTCCTTCAACAAGTCATTCTCACCAACAACCAGAAATCCTTGACAACTTAGAAGTGGATGTTGAAGAGAATGAAAGCGATCTCGTGCCCACATGGAGAGAGGATTCAAAAACATTTGTTAGGGGACTCAACGATCCTCTCGTAGACGATCCGTACAACGCTGTCATGTGACTCAACTGATGAAGGCGTAGAGACCGATTACCAAAAGTGAGAATTTAAAGTTGGAGATATATTTAAAGATACATGAAGGTTACAAAGGGCATTGAAGGAGTATGTAACGGATAAAAACAAACAGATTAAGCCTTTAAAAATTGTAAAAAATCGAGTCATGATTGGGTGCTATGAAGAAGGTTGTTCTTGGCACTGTGCAACCGTGGGATTTGTGACGATCCCGTCGCAATGATGCGCTCTCTAATGAAATTTATAGTCACCACCCGGAGCTATTGGTGTCCCGGGAAACCTAGATCATTTTTATAAGCACCGAAGTACCATAAATATGAGTCTGAATCCGATCTATGCCAAACGCTCTTGGGTAGGGACTTCGATTATCGATTGGGAAGGTGTTAGACACCCAATCAACCCGCCTAGTGTGGTCTCTATATATGACCAAAATAAAAATAATATAAAAGAGAAAAAAAAGGCTTCCTCTTGCCCAAAGGGTCCTCAAATCCTATTTGTGTCTCATTGTTCCTACCAAAAATTTAGTGGCATAACGGCACAAATGGGAGAATAGAGGGATAACCGAAAAGGTAGAGGAATAGAGGGGAGAGCAGGAGCTCTCGAGCCCTTGTTGCACCGCTGTGGAGCCTTGTGTTGGCTTGCTTCGGAGAGATTTTGAAGGCTTGTATGGTATGGAATGAGGTTCTAACTCCTAGGGCTTGAAACCTAAGAGGTAGAGAGGGAAGGCTAGGGGGTAACACACACGTAACCTAGAGCTTTTGGATGAAATGCTAAGGTCTAAAGGAAGTTTTGAAGTTCTTGAATTTGTATGGGAATGGTGCACTAGAGGAGAGAGAGAGAAGGGATTCCTTAATCTCTTAATTGCAAGCCTTTGTATTTATAGGAAAAAGACAGGTTAGGAAGGTGTTTAGAAGCTAATTTGGATTAGCAATTGGGTAATGGGAAATCTAAGGTTTCCTAGAGTTTTTGGAGCCTTAAAAAATATAAAGAGTTGCTCTAATGGTGGATGATAGGGTGGGGCTTTAAACCACTTCAGAGGTTGCACATAGATAGTAAATGGGTGCAACATAACTAGCAAAACATACCTCAAAGGTCAATATGGTCAACAAGTCAAACCCCAATTACAAATTTAAGGCAAAGAACTAGGGTTACTATTCATACGCCTGGCGCAACTATTAGTTGCGCCAAGCATATGTACAGTAAAATAGTGCTTGAACAGTGGTCTGGAAGTTGGCTGCTCGCGAGGGGACCCACCTTAATGCTGGCGCAACTATTAGTTGGGCCAAATCCCTAGGGGCTTAGCTGATTTTACCATTTTACCCTTACTCTTCGGGATGCGATATCTTTTCACACAGCTCCGATTGGGTTTTTGGCCCATTAGAAAGCTGAGGACTTCTAATTTTCTATGATATGAGATTTGATTATAGTAAAAGGTCATAGTATGTCAGGAAAAATGGTCATTTCTCAAGGTAATCGGTCGCCATGTGCTTTGCGACATTACTGGGCATAACGAAGTGGAAAATGAATTGTGAAAGCCTAATAGTTGGGACAAATGATCGCTTCTTAAGATGATTTGAAGGAGTTTGATGTTTAAGATTTATTTTGAATACAACAGCTTCGTAAGTAAGGAGGGTGATCGACCCACATTCAGAGATAGGCACAAAATAAGTACACAAGGCTCCATAGTTTGTGTCCAATCATATGAGGCATTGGTTGCCTTATCTGACTGGTCACGGGTGCCCCTGCTTGGAGCAGGGTTCATGGTCTTTGGGCGAACTCATTGATCTCAAAATTTATTTAGCACGACTATCCAAGCGGAGCGAACAGATGTCGCAAGGATTTTTGGGAGTATGTACTGCTTTTCCAATGTGCCCCAGATCATCGTGACCTAGAGCATCCAGCCTTAAATAATACAGAACAGATCCGACCAAAATCAGGTGCCCCTAAAAGGGGTATCTAATCCTAGTCTCTGTCGACAATGATCTTACAAATCATTTACCTATGCATAAACATGCACCCATTTGGGGCGATAAGCAATAAAGGCGATGGAAGTCTTGACCCAGATCCCGTTTGGGTATAATTTACGAGAATAAACGATCATCCTATGGATACCCAGGCACAAGGCGTACACTTTACAGGGATACCGTACTATTATAGGTTTCAAGCCTGTGAAAATAAGGGAAATGAACCCTTCTTCATGCATGTTTATATATAGTTTGATTAACATGTCGTTTCATTTTTAACAGCTTAGTTTCAACCAACGATTGACCTTTTTCATAAAGGAGTTATCCGGACCTCAAACCCTGTAGGGCGCACGCCCGGAGAACATAGACCAAGGGTCCACACCTGCAAAATAGCTCATGATGAATCTGATGTTAGACACTTACGTTTATATGAATCCAAAGATAGAGCGTTTAGCTCAAAGATTAGCAGTGGAGTCGAATCGATCGAAACATTTGACCGTTTGATCGGGATTGACACCGTTGCTCCTATTCTGAAGTAGGATCTAAAAATCAAAGGCGCACCTTAGATTTAGGAGATGATTTAGCACAACTGCATTACCGATAAACTATTGACATTTTACCGCATTGGAGCATGCATGTGCGTCAAATCATATGAGGCATAGAATGCCTCATTTGACTAGTTGCGGGTGTCCCTGCTTGAAGCAAGGTTCGAGGTCTTTGTCGCAACGCTTTTTGGGATTACGTGCTATTTTTCCAAAACCCACATTTTATTTGCTATTTATTGTGAGAATTTTTTACTTTTTATGTTTATCATTTTATGGGATTTTTTCAGATTTATATTTTTATGTGATTTTAGATTTTAAGTTATCGTTTTTATGTGAATTTTTTATATTTTGAGTTATCATTTCATGGGATTCTATCACTTTATTACTTCTATTATTTTATGCGAATTATTTTTAAGATTTTCTTTATCTTCTTTTTTTTTGTGGATTTTTAGATTTTTAAGTTATCATTTTATGTGATCATTTTATGAGATTTTTTGCTTTTTTAGAACTATTATTTTATGTGAATTATTCTATCATTTTATGTGAATTATTCTATCATTTTATGTGAATTATTTTTAGCTTTTTATGTGGAATTTTTTTCATCATTTTTTAGACATTTTCATGTTTTTCTATGTAGGATCAGGATGCCTATTGATCTCGATCCATTTTATTCTAGCACGACTTCTCGGGCGAGTCGAATGAGGATCGACACTCCGTTTCGGAGTACGTGCATCTACCGGGAGTAGCCAAAATGATGAGAGGGGGTACCGGGTTATGTAGGTGACCCGTACCAGGCCCAAAACCCTACCCATGAGTGGCTGGCGCAACTATATAGTTGCACCAAACTAAAAGAAGGCTCAAAATAGCCTGGCGCAACTATTAGTTGCGCCAAGCCTGGCTGGGTTTCGAATTTAAGTAGCCCGAGCCATCGTGTGTTTTCAAAATTCCTCTCTTCCTCCTCTCTAAACTGAAAAATAGAGCCTCCCTAGGGTTCTTTTACATCGCCTCTAAACGTGCCTCATTGCCGGCATTCGCTCGCACCGATTGATCGTTCGTATCGCGCTAGATCAACAACCCTATTTCCTTCAAAAGGTAACCATTTAAAACCCTTTTTTTTATTTTTCTTGCTTTTTCTTGCAAATATAATTATAATCTTGCATTCTTAGATGAATAATGGTTTGCTTTGTTGTGAATATGTTTATTGATGATGTGTTGATGATTTTTTGTGAATAATGCCTTCTTTTGGTTATTTTATGGGTTTTATTGGTGCCTAATATATATATATATATATATATATATATATATATATATTTGGTTTTTGTTTTTGTTTTTTCTTTTTACTTGTACATATAGAAAAAAGCAAGGAGTTTTGGTATTTTTCATGATTTTTTGGACATTAATTAGGAAAAGGGGATTTTTGGTTTTCTCTTTTTTGAAAATTAATTAAGGAAAATGGTTTTTTTTTATTTCTATACATATTTTTTTGAAAATTAACTAAGGGAAATGATTTTTGGTTTCTCTTAAATTTAATTAAGGAAATGGATTTAATTGTTTGAAAACTAACTAAGGCATTGATTTATTATTATCATCTATTTTTTTGTGTTGCCTTTTTTGATTTTATGAACATGATAAAAAAGGGTTCCCCCCTTTTTTGTTTTTTTTTGTTGGAGGTTTTTTTTTTACTTTTGTTTCTCTAAACATAAAAGAGGGGCCTTCTTTTTTTGGTTTTGATTTTCGAAGCATAAAAAACACTTTTGGTTTTTGTTTGTTTTTCACTTTGGCTTTTCTATAAAAGAAAGACTCTTTTTTTGGTTTTGATTTTCGAAGCATAAAAAACATTTTTTGTTTTTGTTTGTTTTTAACTTTGGCTTCTCTATGAAAGAAAGACTCTTTTTTTCATTTTGATTTTCGAAGCATAAAGAAATGATGATTTTGTTTTTTTTTTTGCTTTTAACCTGCTTTATTTTTAAACATAAAAGAAGGACTCTTTTTTCGGTTTTGATTTTCGAAGCATAAAGAAATGACAATTTTTTTTTTTGTTTCTAATTTGCTTTATTTTTAAACATAGAAAAGGAAAATTTGTTTAATTTTTATTTACTTTTGAAGATAAAAAGGAAGGGATTTTTTTGCATTTTCAATCTAAAAGGGATTTTTTTTTTGTTTATGTATGTGTGTATCTTTATTTATGAAAATAAATAGAAAAAAGGGTGAGCATACTTACCTTCCCTTGGCGTGTAGCATAAAAACGATTCTTTATCACTGCTCTGCTTTGATGTGATTGCTTGCTTTTACCCCAGAATGTCTGGCGACGAAGAGTACGTGCCTGAGTCTATGGTCCCTGCGAGGAGCAATTTTTGGTGATAGAGTGCAAGGGTGAGGCTGCCTGAGTTGGCCTCCTTCATCAACAATACATTCATATCTCCAATTTCGGCATAGCGGGCAAGGTAAAAGATAAGTTCAGTTCTTCCTTTTGTGCACCTTTGCTTTATTTCCATGATCTGATGCATTTCTCTCTCTTGATGCATAACCTGCCTCCTATCGTGTTCTGCGGGGGCTGGTTGGACTTTCACGATTTCTACTGCTACGTTCCCCCTGTGGTAAGGTATTTGCTAGGGCAGGTGGGTTTTGGGGAGTTCTTATCCTGCCCCCCCCCCCATGAGGGCCGATGTCGCGTACTTGAAGGAACTGATAGAGCGGTTCCGTCCGGAGACTATGACCTTCCACATGCCCTATGCCAAGATGACATTGACGCCCATAGATTGGGCGATGATTACTGACATCAAGGTGGGGGGCATACCAATAGCCAGCCTTATGGTGCCAAGCAGAGAGGACATTGTTAGATTGATAGGGGATTATTCCCCTCGTGGGCAAATGCATGGTATCGAGGTCAAGATGACCTAGTTATCTAGGCTCTTTGGGGCTGATGAGTAAAGTTGGTAGATTTGAGCCATCCAGATAAGGAGCTTTACATTACGCCCAAGCGGGTGATCATCTTGGCCTGTATCACGATTATGATTTTGTTAGGCAAGACCCTCTTTATGAATGCGAGTGGTGGGCGAGTCAGCTTGGCATTGCTGAGCGTTATGGATAACTGGCTCAACATCCATAGGTATGACTGGTGCGGGGCCGGATACGCATGGTTGATATATGGCATAGCCCGAGTATCTATTGGGGAGGCCAATTCCATTGTTGGTTTTTGGGCTGCATTGGAGGTAATCCCTAACTCTTTTGCTTTTATTAGTCTTACTTGGATGATCTTTGTATGCTGCTGACTAGTTCTTTGTGCACTGCTCCTCTTAGGTATTGGGGTACCATCACTTTCAGCTTGGGCACCCTCTTCTCCACTCATAGGTATACACCTACCCTCTCCTCAACGATTGGAACCAATCTCAGCACCGCAACGTGGGCATGAAGCACCTAGAGATGGGCTTGAGATCCCAACTCGATCTGATGGTCCCTGAGCAAGTAAGGCCTTTTCAACTCTATTTATTCCAATTCAGAATTCTCCCTTATTATTATGTTGCATGCATTGACTGATTGACCACCTCTTGACTTTGACAGATCCTTTACGACCCGTACCTCACCTCCATTTTCTAGGACCGGGCAGCCGTAGGTCCATCGCGCCTATTCAACAACTGCCGTGTGGTCTTCTTCTACGGGGCGTGAGCCAGGGCTTACTATCTAGGGGAGCGAGTAGTGCACTAGTATTAGGGCTACGCTGCCATACCTATGGACCTTCCTGCAAATGTTTTGGATCCTGTTGGTAGCATTGAGGAGCTCACTGTAACCTTCCTGCATAAAGGGATCCCCATTAATGCCCTTCTCGTGCTCGAGGACTATTAGCTATGGTACGAGTCCCTACCGTATCAGTTCATCCTGCCGTGCTTTATCCCTAGAACCAACTTTCTTGCTTTTGGTGGCCCGTGCTCCCAAGTAATTCTCTTTTCTCTTTTAGATTAGCCCCCCTTTTTGGGTTTCAATTCACCCTTTGTTCCTACTGAGCGGATCTCTATTTTGTTCAGAATTTATGTAGGGAGACGACTCAAATGAGGAAGGTGGGGTGGTGGCGGGTACCGCTGATAGTTTAGGGATAGGTCCCTCAGGTGCTGGCCCTTCTGGTGCGGGTCCCTCAGGTGAGGGTTCTTTAGGTGTTGGTCCCTTAGGTGAGGGTTCTTCAGGTGCTGGTCCATCAGGTACTTCTCATGTGGGTGTCCTTGGTGGTGCTCTGCCTGTGGTCTATGGGACCTTCCGACGCCTTGACGACGACTTTCTCTCGGACCTATGTGCCGACGTGGATAAGTAAGCACGCATCTCTGCTGAAGCGGCCCTGGTCCCTCCTCTTGAGGTGGCTCAGGGGGTAAGCCTACTCACAATCATTCTTCCCTTGTCTTGGCTCCTTTGAATAAATGCATGTATTTGTTATCATTCCCTACAGCTGACATCCTTTCCCTCTTAATGTAGAACTTGGACTCGGCTATGGAACATGCGGTGTATTACCGTAACCTCGCAGAGCTCTGGGACATGGAGGCAGTGACTATCTTGCTATTTAGTCTTTCTCTCGATTTTACTATCCTTTATTCCTCAATTGATCCTGATCTCTGATTTTGATTATGACTTGCAGCATGCACGCATCAAGGAGTCGCGCTCTTTGCTCAGCCGGCTTTCGCAGGTGTGGTCACAGGTGGGAGATATTCAGACTTTCCAAAGTTCCTCGCGTTGGCGGAAGAAGTCGAAGGGTACCAACAAGGATTAGGCCTTAGCTTCTGCATTTTTAATAATTCAAACATTTTAGGATAATTTTATTAGGATTTTGATAAGTTTGTAATAGATATTTGTGGCACTTTTCGGATGATTTTCTGTTTAGGTATGTTTAGTGCTTTTCTTTGATTGCATTTTGTCACTCCCTTGCATATATCCGACTGTTTGCAGGATGGTTTTGATGATCGCCCAAAAAAGTGGCCCTTGAGTTTGCATGCCTTGGTGCAGGTTTCTCCTACACAAAAAGTTAAACTATTTCAATGTTAGGTGCCCTTTTAAATTTTGTGTTTGAATGTCTTCATAGCATAAAGTAGGTGAATCAGGCTAGTGGACTAAGGGGGTCGGTCAGCAAGGACCCACAAAAATTCCCAAAGAAGTCCAAAAAGGCATAAAAAGGGGGGGGGCAGGTTTGTACTAGCGCAACTATTAGTTGCACCAGGCTTAGCCTGGGGAAATTTACACTGGCGCAACTATTAGTTGCGCCAGTTTGAGCCTGGGGCGCTGTGGGGCCTTTATATGCCCAAGTTAGTCCAAATTCTCCATCTTTTCTTTTTAACTTATCCTTTTCAGCTGATTTTTTTTTTGCTTTCCCAAGGGTGGGTCCATTGGGATACATTGAATTTTATATCTTTGAAAGATCTTTGTACATCTATGGACCAGCTTTCCAATCCTCCCTTACATGGAGGGCTTGGAACCAATTTACTCATTTCATTGGGCTTGGAGCCTAATTTACTCATTTCTTTGGGCTTGGGGCCCAATTTTCTAAAAAGTTGGCTTTGAAGCTTGAATGAGAGCAAGCTTGTTGAACTAAACCAGCTTGGATTATCACGCATTCCCTTCTTCCTTGAGCTTCCTCCACGGTGGGACCTACTTCATGCAACAACCTTGTTTTGGGATACAAATGCTCATGTGTTCCGTTTTGGGAAGCGA
Source organism: Chloranthus sessilifolius (assembly GCA_021018995.1). Lineage (NCBI taxonomy): Eukaryota > Viridiplantae > Streptophyta > Magnoliopsida > Chloranthales > Chloranthaceae > Chloranthus > Chloranthus sessilifolius. The sequence continues at coordinate 94,893,825 of CM037585.1, forward strand.
GAGCTAACTCCCACTCCTGAGGAGTTATCCAATTTGTCCAACTTGAAGCTCCACTGGGGCCTCACAAGAGTCACGCCAAAGTCGGGTTACTCTAAATTCATTTTCCTTACCCTCGCTTTGAAGAAATTTGAGTATGAGACCACAAGGTGTTCGATCAAATTCCTCAAAAAACTTTTCGTTGACGAAAGTCTTCGAAAATTGCCGGTTAGGAATATCTTCAACGCGAAAGCCTTTGCTCTTAGTCTCATTTCAAAAGTCCTTTTCTTCACTGGAGGAGAGAGCTTCTCTCTGGTTCTTTGTGACGTTTTGACCGAGTTGGTAGAGGGTCGATTAGTGATGCACCTGGTCCTTACTGAATTATACCAATTCCTCGATGCATTTGCTCTGAGTAATGTGGAGAGCCTCAGGGGATGTCCTTTACTACTTCAGGTCTAGTTAGGTGAGCATCTCGCTATCTTAGGACCCGTGCCACACTTTTATATCGCTCGAGGTGAGGCAGCTCAATGCTTTTTGTGTAGGTGTCACTTGCTTCCGCAGGGCAATTTGTCCGCTTTGAAGCTTTGGCTGACCAATGCAGAGCTGATATGGAGACTTCCTTGGCTGGATCGGACCTTCCCAGTAGTTCATTCCAGGGACCATGAGAGCATCACCGTCCTAGGATTGACTGGCAACACTTTTTACTTTCCATTCTGGGTGTTGGGTCAGTTCGGCTACTCTTAGCGAGTGCCTTGCAAGGCAAAACCCCCTCTATGGGACTTGATCTTTTCTAAGGGGTCCTCTGGGGACTTGGATCAGATTACTACTCCTTGGGAGATGCGTCAATCGATGCTGATGTGTGACATGGAGTAGGGAGATTCAGTTCAGTCTTCCCCTGAGTAATAGGCTTGGAAATTGGCTGAGCAACCTACTGCTGATCATCTGGATCAAACAGAGAGCATTGACATGGGAGGCCCCTGGCCGAAAAAGGAGACTATGCTTCAAGCTTCTATAGAGTCATTGACCGACGAGAAGAGGGTCCTGCAAGAGCTTTTGGCACAAGAAAAAGTTAGAGTTGGGGTAGCACAGACCAGAGCTGGCATAGCTGAGAGCAAGGTCCTTCGTCTGGAAGGATCCTTGAATGTTGCTCATGGGGCTACGTATGCTTCTCGGAAGAGGTACAAGAGCTTGCATGGCTGTTGGTTGACTGAGCAAAATGTCCGAGAGGAGGGTTTTCTCGCTGAGATTAGTGCCTTGAAGCGCGAGCTGGGCCATTGATTCCTTCCTGCACATACATCTTTTTGCATAGATCAGATACACAGAAAAGGGGCGTAAGAAACCCCTTTACAAATACACACTTTTTGGTATACATATTTTCTTTATGTTTTTCTTTTTTCTTGCTTTTGTAAAAAAAAAAAAAAAAGCTAGACATCACACCAACTATTTTTTGGGATGTGGTGCAAGCGGTGCAGTTGTAAATGGAAAAGGAAAATCTATTATATTTACAAAGACTTCTCCTTTTTGTTGTTCTTTTTTATTAATGGGTCCCTTTTCGGAATGTGCAGAGCCTGGGCATGGAACTAGAAAAGGGAAATTACAGGGTGAGATCTCAGGTCCCCTTTTGAGCATGGTTGAACCCCTCTTTAAATGGTCGGGTCTAGGTGAGTTTCTGTAGCTTTACCAAGACTGGAATGTCAATCCCTTTAGACTTAGTCAAACCTTTCTCCTTACCTTGAGACATACGTTTGACAAAACAGTTTCACTAATACATTTCTGGTCGAGGCCCGATTTGAACCAACATGAGCGGCCCAGTCAAAAAAAGGGGATCAAGGAGAGTAACCAAGAGGGCTCCTCCAACATCAATCTTATCAATCAATTCAAACCTTTCTTTTTCAACTTCTCTTTTTAATTCTTCAATCCTTTTACTCATAACAGCAAAGGTTGGTTCGTCGTGCCCGTTTTATCCCTCTTTTTACACATGGCGCCCTTTCGGGTTTTCACCACGTTCATGGGTTTAGCTCTCTTTCACCAAGCGCCCTTTCGAGTTTTCACCTGGTCCGTACAAACTCGCTATTTTTGCCCGTAATGTCCTTTCAAGTTTTCACCACGTCCATCTTGCTTTGAGATTGTATTTTCATTATATTTTTTCTTTTTATTTCTTTTTTTGAGAGCCACGACATAGACGTCGATTTCGTCATAGCCGGCTGGATGGGGTTCTGGTGTCATCTCACAACTTGGCTTGTGTTGACTTAACAGATACTATGACCACTTATGTACCTACGAAGAGGGATTTCTTCAGGGTGAAGCTTGGCCATGGGTTAGGTTAGGATTTGAAGGTATGCTGGGCTAAAAAAGGTTTCCTTGATACGACTTCAATTTTTTTTTTTCACAACACACTTCTTCCTTGGGGGATTTTACTGTACATGCCTCATAATTCTTCTATATATTTTTCTTTTTTCTTTGTTTTATTTCAGGCAATCTCTTTTTGAGGTTTGGATTTTCCAATTTTTTTAGAATTTTATTTTTCTTCCCCTTTTTGGTATATGTACACACTTCTTTTTTTTTCGAGGAAGGGGTTTATTGAAAGAAAGGCCTAGGCTCAAAATAGGGTAGCAAAGGATATCATTATTTTTAGGGATGCTTTTTGGCTATTGTGCTTGGAATGATGGCCTCTTTTGGGTGGTTCTTAAGCAGTCACGTATCTGTTTTATCTTTACTTACCTTGTCGTGATAGACTAAGAGTAGAACCGTCGGACGTATCCAGCGTTGATGGGCTCAGGAAGATGATCTCCGTCCAAGGTGGCAAGGCGGATGGTGAATCTCAGTAGGACTTCTCGGATGACATAAGGTCCCTCCCAGTCCAGCTTGAATTTCCCTTTCGGATCGGCATGGAGGGATGAGAAGATCTTCTTCAGCACAGTCCTCCTACCCTTAGATCTCGATCGCGGACACATTTATTATAAGCGTGTGCGATTCGCCCCTGGTAACTTGAGTATGACACAAGGCTAGGAGTCTTTTCTCGTCTAATAGATTCAATTGTTCGAAGCGAGATCTCTCTCTCTCTGCTTCAGGTAAGCCTGATTCTATGAGGATTCAAAGTGAGGGTAGTTCAACCTCAACCTGTAGGACGGCCTTGGTTCCATACACAAGGGAGAATGGTGTTACCCTTGTAGCGGTATGGATAGATGTTTTGTAGGCCCACAAAGTAAATGGCAGCATTTCGCTCCAATCTTGGTAAGTGATGACTATTTTCTCGAGGATGTAGACGACTGTCTTGTTCGTAGCGTCCACGGCTCCATTAGTTTGAGGCCGATAAGGCGATGAGCGATGATGCTTGTTAAGTGGTGAAAAATGCCACTTTTCACCCTTTAACCTAATCATTGACAGACCTGTGAGCACACTAATAAGCCTCTATTGAGTGCCTTTGTTGGTAGCAGTGAAAGCTGATAATAATGCAGAAAACCAGTTAAGAGTGCCCACAAAGAAGCCATCTCTCAGCACTATGTAGACCCAGCAATAGCACACCAGAGGGCAGCACATCACTAAGCCCTTGGAATGCGTGGCTGCAGTAGAACAAAGGAAAGGGAGTGAAGACAGGTCTTAAAATAACCTATCGAAAGGGCATCTAGAAGATTTCGGTAGGAGCAGAAGGATAAAAGGGAAGAATTCATGCAATTCGAGAAGGGCTCGATAAGATCAGAAGGCATAAAGAGGAAGACGTGCTGAAGTGAGGGATTCGACAGGATCCCTGAACCTATCGAGCAGATGAATGAAAGAGAAAGCTCATCCTATCGAAAGCTCACCTGAGGAGAAAAAGAGAACCTGTCGAAGGCTTCCTGAACCTATCGAAATGAAGACGCTGGAATTGAACCTATCGAAGGATACTTAAGCCTTTCGATATGAATGAGAGCCAACCTATCGGGATGACGGCATGCAGAGCTGAACCTGTCAAAAAGGACCTCTGGACCTATCGAACTACTCAACCAACCTATCGAATACTCCAGATAATGGGCTGAAGACCCTGAAGCTTCAAAGAGAAAATTTATCCTATCGGTACCTATCGAAGAGACCAGGGAACCTATCGAAAGAGGCTACAAGCTTACTTTTAACCTGTTAGAAGCTTCTCCAACCTGTCAAAATCGTGTGATGAACTCCTCAGAAACTATGTTATGCACACGCTGAGATTTGGTAACCTGCTACACGTAAATCGAGGCACTTTGGTGATCGGCGTGAGGTTCTAGAAGATGCCCTAGAAAGCCCTAACCGACCCACGTGCTTTAACAGAACTCTAAAAAACTCTGACGACCTTCTAGAAGGGATTTTTGGTGAGAAAAATAGAGGAGAAAACTATATATAGAGATCCCCAATTGCCATTGGGGGGATTGAATTTCTGAACAATTTCCTAGAGATCAGAGCTTACAGCGAGATTCTATTTTCCTTCCTTTAGCCCAACCATGGTTGGCTCATTCCCTAGGAGCAGCAAGGAGTGAGTTAGATCTATGATTGGGTAAGGTTAAGAGTGTTGATGGGGTTAATTACTGCACAAACTATAGATCTGAGAGCATTCCATTATAAGAGTGACCTTGTTTGCAATATAAATGTTGTTTTTAATGTTTTAATTAGATCTAAAGCTCTTTTGTTCCTTTTGGTGCTTGATCGGATTTGTGTAGAGGAGTTGCTTGATCAGCTCACCCACATAACTGGTAGACCTCTTACATATCATCTGAATTCCCTGGATCTGATATCCCTATAATTTCCTGCGTCTGTGACCTGGAAATTGTAGCATCTGTAGTGGTTTTAATTGTTCTAATTGAGGCTTTGGCCTTGAAGGAGATCTCCAGGGTGGTCTATGACCATTAAAGTGGACAGATCATAACCTTAAGGTAAATCTAAGCTCATGCCTCAATTGGATTCATCTGCTGCAATCCATGGATTCGATAAAGTCTATAGGATGGTCTGTGACCATTAAAGTGGACTGATCGTAGCCTTAAGACCAAGTGCATCCTATGATTTGGAGTGGAATTTATACCCTGCAGCTGTGCTTGTGGCCAGCTGAGGGACTTGTGTGCTTTTGAACCCCTGTAATATGCTTAGATCAACTTGATTGTTGTGAAAACAATCTCCAAGTTGTTCTTCTCCATTTTCTGAGTTTTTAAACCCTCCATCTGCAAGATCTGAGACTCTAGATTTGATCTAAGACAATCTGCATTTTAATTGTAGTTTAGATTAAGTGAAACTCCGATCTAATCTCTCCCCTGTCTTTTAGCTAGATCAACATTAGTTAAGGTGCCAGATCTCTTACAAATCTGGAGATTTACCCAATTCCAAACTACCTCTCTGTGGACTTCCCCTTACTTATTATTAAACCTTGCTACAAGGGACCCTGTATCTTCTAGTCCTAGGATTTCCCAGCTGTGTTGGACCCATCTCTATTTTCTCTTGATGTTCACACCATAAATCAGCACACTGGAATTCCCCAACAAGTTTTTGGCACCGCTGCCAGGGAGGTGTTTGTGAATTTGGTAGATCTAGTTTTGTTTTATAAATTTGTAACTTTGTGTTTGATTTTACTAACTGCATTTGTAAGTTTTTTTATTTTTCAATATTTTTTGTGTGCATTCCATCATATCTGAGTACAGAGTGAGAGGAGAGCCGTGCTGAAGGCTGCTCTATAGTTTGCATCCCGTTTTCCCCTATTTATTTTTCCAATCTGCTGATTTTTTTTTAGATTAATTAGTCAGTTGTGCGGCTTCTCTCTGTTGTGTGAGGATTTATTCTCCATTCAGTTTGTAAGTGTTGTATGTTTGGTAGGAGAACTCTGCAACCTCATATTATTCCACTTAATCCAGAGGTTGAAAGACTTCTCAGATCCAGACCAACTACATCCACAGCTGTTGAAATTGAATCTGTTGAAATGGGTGAGCAGCAGCAGCCGCGAACTCTCAAGGAATTCAATGCACCAAGGATCTACAATTCCCCTTCTGCATTCAGTTCCCTGCTGCTCAAGGAAACTATGAAATCAAATCTTCCATCATTCAGATGTTACCCTCATTTCATGGCCTGACCAAGGAGGACCCTTATAAGCATATAGACGAATTCTTAGGACTGTGCACTACCTTCAACATCATAGGTTTGGGGGAGGAGGCCACTAGGATGAGGCTCTTTCCTTTTTCATTAGAGGACAGAGCCAGGATCTGGTTGTCCATGCTTCCACCTAATAGTATTCAGTCCTGAAGTGATCTCCAATGTCAGTTTCTGGCCAAATTCTTTCCTATGTCAAAGACCAGCCAGTTGAGGAAGGGTATCATCTCTTTTACCCAAGATCCAACTGAAGACTTTCATCAATCCTGGGCAAGATTTAAGGAACTCAAGAAATGCCCCCACCACCAAATCCCTGAATGACAATTAGTTCAAAGCTTTTATCAGAGAATTGATGCTAAAAGCAGAGATATGATAGATGCCTCCTGTGGTGGCACCTATCTCCATAAAACTACTGAGGAGGCATGGGAGCGCTATGACATTATTAGTGAAAACTCTATGCAAAGGGAAACCTTAGCAAGAGATCTAGAGCCTCCTAAATTGATGAAAGAGAACACCTCAAGAGGAAAGATATATGAAGTGAGTGTACCAAGTGATTTGGAAAGGAAAGTGGACAGCCTGGCAGTGAAATTTGACAAGTTAATGGGATCAATGCAGTCACCAATGGCTGCTAGAGTGGAGGAGGCATGTGCCATATGCCAGTCCCCTGCTCACTCCCTGGATGAGTGCCCATCAGCTGCCCAATTTCCTAATTTTGTAACAGAGCATGTGGCTGCAACTTAGTCTTATGGACAGCAGCCTGCTACTTGGTATCAATGGAGAAGCCACCCCAATCTAAGGTGGAGACAAGATGCATAACCCAGCCAACAGCAACAGAAGTCCCAGCAGCCCATGCCTTACTGAAATGCTCAGCCCTATCAAGAAGGTTATGCCCCAAGGCCTCAGTATTAGCAACCTATGGCCCAACATGTAGCTCCTCCTGTGTAGCAAGCTGCACCCCCTTCAGCTGTGAGAGCAGCATCTTTTGAGGAACAAGTTCTATCTTCATTATAGAGCTTGAACACCTTGACCCAAAATGTACACTCTCACAACCAGAGCATAAAAAAGATTGAGGATCAACTATGTCAGCTGTCTGATGCTCTGACTAGGAGAGAGGGAGGAAGGTTGCCTAGCCAACCACAAGGCAATCCACAAAGGTAGTTTGTAGTGGGTGAAGTTTCCTCCACTTATGAGGAAGCCAAATCTGTTACAACTTTGAGAAGTGGTAGGCTAGTGGACAATCAAGTGGGCTGTGAGCCTCTGAAAAACTTGGAGGAAGAGAATGGAGTGATTTCTCCTAAAACACAACAAAGGCCACCAGTGATGGAACTGCAGGAGCAACCACTTGTCAATAAAGAGGATCCTAAAGAAAAAGAAAAAATCAAAAAGAAAGAAGTCCCATTGGCTAAGGCTGTAAGTGAGGGAGCACCCCTACATTTTCCATTTCCTAAGGCATTACAAGGACCTTCCCCTTTTGACACAGGGCAAGGTAAAATTAAGGAAATGATGGAGACTTTCAAGCAAGTAAAGATCAATCTGCCTTTACTTGATGCCATTAAACAAGTCCCAGCCTATGCCAAGTTCTTAAAAGAACTATGCACCCATAAAAGATAATCCAGGATACACATATCCAAGAAAGTCTTTTCAGCAGAAAAAGTGAAACAAATTTTGTCGATTGCAACCCCAACCAAATTCCAAGACCATGGAACCCCCACAATCCCCTGCATCATCGGGGATCACACCATTGACAAGGCCTTATTAGATCTGGGAGCCAATGTAAATTTTCTTCCATATTCAATATATGAGAAGTTGGGCCTAGGAAAGTTAAAGCCCACACAAGAGGTCTTATAGCTGACTGACAGATCTGAAAGGAAACCTGTGGGAATAATTGAGGATGTTTTGGTTAAAGTTGACAAATTCTTCTATCCTGCTGACTTTTTTGTATTGGACATGGAACCAAGCAATTGTGCTTCTTCCATACCTGTGATTCTAGGCAGACCCTTCTTGGCCACTGCAAATGCTTACAGACAATGCAAGTACGGAATCATGAAAGTTTTATTTGGAAACATGAAGGTCAAGCTGAGTGTGTATAATACTGGCCATCAACCCTCTCCTGAAGAGACTTTCTTTTTAATCACTGTCAAATAGAAAGTGATGCATGATAATCCACTTTGGCTGGTGCAGGAAAATACTTGGTTCATAGATGGAGAATTGCATCCAGGGACTGGACACTGGCTGAAGAAGAGATTTATTGAACGTGACAAGTTTGATGAGCCTGAGGAAACCATGGACCTTCCAGACCCTCCAGATTAACCACTGTTGTCAGTATGTATCATATGTACCATACTCTGTTTTTGTTTATAGGTTTTTACTTAGTTGTCATTTGATCCCTTTTCTTTGCAATAATAATAAAAAAAAAAAAGAAAACAACAAAACTGCCATGCTCAATACTAGACCGTCATTCTCAGGTGTCCTGAGGTAATGGGAGCTGTTCAAAAGTGAATCTAACCATGGGGTACCACATCAACTGAGCCTGCTGAGAACTGAGACTGCGAATGCCCAGAAATGCAACTTTATTTGATTTGTAGAAGTCTTTGACAGGTCAAGTTCACTTTTCGATAGGTCACATGGTAATTTTGTCAGGATGTTTAATGGTTTCGATAGGTACTGAACCTCTCGATAGGTAAAACTAACTTTTCGATAGGAAAAATGGAGATTTCGATAGGTTCTAGACACCAATCAGGAACCTATAGAAATGAAGATTGAGCTGCCGTTTAAACTGATCGAAAGGATGGTTCCACCTATTAAGATCCTATTGAAACATTCCCTGTCAAAGTCTTTTCTGCTATGTTTTCAACAGGACGTACAAACCTATCGGAATCATCCAGTTCATCGTATCGACATCATTTTTCACACCCGTATCGATAAGGTAGTTTTGTCCTGTGCACTTCCTAAATACCTAACCCTCCCTCTGTGCTTCAGCATTTATGGCGCATGCCTCCTTAACTTAATCTCTCCTCCTAATTTTAGTCCATCATGCAGCCCACGCTCCAACGCCCATGCACCTTAAATATTGGCTTCATCCAAGTCCTTACACATCCATCCCCCCCTAAGTGGCCCAGCTCTTCCAGCCCACTCTCATGGCAGACGATAAACCTCAAGATTTGCCCACCAAGTTCTTCCTAGTTTGGCCACCACCACCGATCGAGCCTGATCCTCTTCAATTTCTCTAGGATGAATATGACGAGGTACAGAGAATCCTCGCCAAGGAGAAAAAGAAAAATCTAAAGAGGGAGATGAAGAGGCAGAAGACCGACTCACCGGCTGCTCCCCCCCCCCCGTCATCCTCATCCTCATCCTCATCCACCACCCCACCGCCAGCCCCCTGAACCCATTTTTTTTTCCTCTTCTCCCCCCCTGGCTTGCAGTTCCTCTTCCACCTGACGCAAGCTGAGGATATCCCTGAGCCAAGGGGGATGTTTTTTTTTTCCAAAGGAGATTTTGTCCACATATCTGTCTTCAGTTATTTGTAATAAAATGTTTTGTTCATTTCATTTGTTGGTTCTCTATTTATTTCTTATTCTGTTTATTTTCTCTGGATGTCTGCACCACTAAACCCATTCTGCTAAGAACAGTGGGGACACCGTTTAGTTTAGGTTTGGGGGTGTGGCATGGATGCTAATAAATTAGTTAATTGTAGTGCAGTCAAGTTAAAAAGGAATAATCGAAAAGAGAATGAATTCACCTCATATTTGTTGTTAAGGAAACTTTAAAAACCATTTGCAACTGAAGTAAGCTAAAGTTTTAACATTTTTCATAAAGAAAATGTCAAGAATTTTGGAAGAAAGTTTTTGATGTGTAATAAACCAACAACGAGAAGAGACTGTGAAGATACCCCCCAGAAAAATTGGATGGAAGGCCATACCCAGTGAGAATTGGGCCTGAAAGATTTTTTTGAAGAGTGTCAAGGCAATTATTTCTCCTTTAAGGACTGACTGGACCTAATCTTGATCACTAGAAGTTAGGCAAATCTGAGTTGAAACAACTTGATAGCACTCAGGACATTGAAGATGTGAAGTAAGGCCATCCTTTGGACAGTTTCAGCCTAAAATTCCCCACCTTTGAACTGCCATTGATACACACCTTTTTGAGCCATAAAAAAAAATCTCAGTTTTCTTTGATAGAAACAAGAAAGTTTGAACCCAAAACCCCTTTGGCCCATTTCAGTCTACCCCCAATTTGAGAAATCAAGAAATGAATGGAGAAATGAGGTTAGAGGAGCAAGGTGGCAAATTTGGTCAAAAGAAAGGAAAACACAGTTTGTGATGTTGTGGCATTCCAACCCACACACATATAAAAAAAAAATAAAAAAAAATAAAAAAGAAGCAAAGGAAAAGAATGAGGAAGAGAAGTCACTCCACTTAAAAATCTACAAGAAGACAAGGAGTTGATCACTTCAAGTCTGAAAATTTCAAAAAGACAGTGAAGAGGTTCTGAATTGAAGAAGGTGAAGTCATGAATCACCTCCTTGCCTTTACTGATTTCTCAATTTTAAACTCTGTTATCCCTTTTTGTTCCTTCACAAACCTCATCCCTAAGCCACATTACAACCCAATAAAAAGACCTTACGGATCTGAAAGTGGATTGAGCTGTCATGTGGAGATGAGAATTTGCTTAATCTATGGTGTAAAGAGCTGAAAAAGTCAGAAATTCAAGCAATGCCTATGCTCCAGCTTGCAGTCCTATTTGAGGGCTGTAACTGCTCTTGAGCTGAGAGATATGATTTACCCCTCTTCTCCGTACTAATGTGTGAACAGCCCTGGTGAGACTTGGGTCTGAAATCTAGTTGATGGGGGAAGTATCTGAGCAGGATCCTCAAATTGATGGTGAGTTATGCATAAAATTTCAAGAGAAATGCCTTGACACAAACTGAGTGATGATGGAGAGATTTAAGCAAACTTTCATATTTTCAAATGGATGTTTTTCTGTTGAATTTCCTTTAATGAATGGGCATGATGTGAATTTATTTGATTTGCTTAAACTCTGCTTTAATAGGTTGCACTATTATTAACTAAGTGTATTAGAGAAGTTTGTGGGTACCTTCACTGAAAACCCTCAGGAGACTTCACTCCTCCACTAGGGATCACCTAGGGGTTTAAAAGGCTTGATGAATAGGCTAAATGCATCCGTGCTCCCTACGAAAGTGGCATTTTTAATTCATTTTAATTGTCCTTTGCTCAGGGACTAGCAAAGCTTAGGTTTGGGGGTGTGTTAAATGGTGAAAATGCCACTTTTCACCCTTTAACCTGATCATTGACAGACCTGTAAGCACACTAATAAGCCTCTGTTGAGTGCCTATTGTAGGTAGCAGTGAAAGCTGATAATAATGCAGAAAACCACTTAAGAGTGCCCACAAAGAAGCCATCTCTCAGCACTATGTAGACCCAGCAATAGCACACCAGAGGGCAGCACATCACTGAGTCCTTGGAATGCGTGGCTACAGCAGAACAAAGGAAAGGGAGTGAAGACAGGTCTTAAAACAACCTATCGAAAGGGCATCTGGAAGATTTTGATAGGACCTGAAGGATAAAAGAGAAGAATTCATGCAGTTGGAGAAGGGCTCGATAGGATCAGAAGGAAAAAAGAGGAAGACATGTCTTTGAAGTGGATTGACGGGATCCTCGAACCTATCGGCATGAATGAAAGAGAAAGCTCATCCTATCGAAAGCTCACTTGAGAAGAAAAAGAGAACCTGTCGAAGGCTTTCTGAACCTATCGAAGTGAAGATGCTGGAATTGAACCTATCGAAGGATACTTAAGCCTTTCGACAGGAATGAGAGCCAACCTATCGGGATGACGGCATGCAGAGAGGACTTCTGGACCTATCGAACTACTTAGCCAACCTATCGAATACTCCAGATAATGGGCTGAAAACCCTGAAGCTTTAAAGAGAAAATTCATCCTATCGGTACCTATCGAAGAGACCATGGAACCTATCGAAAGGGGCTACAAGCTTACTTTTAACCTGTCAGAAGCTTCTCTAACCTGTCTAAATCATGTGCTGAAGTCCTCAGAAACTATGCTATGCACACGTTGAGATTTGCTAGCCTATTGCACACAAATTGAGGCACTTTGATGACCGGTGCGAGGTTCTAGAAGATGCCCTAGAAAGCCCTAACCGACCCCACGTGCTTTAACAGAACCCTAACAAACTCTGACGACCTTCTAGAAGAAATTTTTGGCTGAAAAAATAGAGGAGAAAGCTATATATAGAGATCCCCAATTGCCATTGGGGGGATCAAATTTTTGAACAATTTCCTGGAGATCAGAGCTTGTAGCGAGATTCTATTTTCCTTCCTTTAGCCCAACCATTGTTGGCTAATTCCCTAGGAGCAGCAAGGAGTGAGTTAGATCTGTGATTGGGTAAGCTTAAGAGTGTTGCTGGGGTTAATTGCTGCACAGACTACAAATCTGAGAGCATTTCATTGTAAGAGTGACCTTGTTTGCAATGTAAATATTGTTTTCAATGTTTTAATTAGATCTAAACCTCTTTTGATTCCTTTTGGTGCTCGATCGGATTGGTGTAGAGGAGTTGCTTGATCAACTCACCCACATAACTGGTAGACCTCTTACATATCATCTGAATTCCCTGGATCTGATATCCCTATAATTTCCTACGTCTGTAACCTAGAAATTGCAGCATCTGTAGTGGTTTTAATTGTTCTAATTGAGGCTTTGGCCTTGTAGGAGATCTCCAGGATGGTCTATGACCATTAAAGTGGACAGATCATAACCTTAAGGTAAATCTAAGCTCATGCCTCAATTGGATTCATCTGCTGCAATCCATGGATTCGATAAAGTCTATAGGATGGTCTGTGACCATTAAAGTGGACAGATCATAGCCTTAAGACCAGGTACATCCTATAATTTAGAGTGGAATTTATACCCTGCAGTTGTGCTTGTGGCCAGCTGAGGGACTTGTGTGCTTTTGAACCCCTGTAATATGATTAGCACAACTTGATTGTAGTGAAAACAATCTCCAAGTTGTTCTTCTCCATTTTCTGAGTTTTTAAACCCTCCATCTGCAAGATCTGAGGCTCCAGATTCGATCTAAGACAATCTGCATTTTAATTGTAGTTTAGATTAAGTGAAACTTCGATCTATTCTCTCCCCTGTCTTTTAGCTAGATCAACATTAGTTAGGGTGCCAGATCTCTTACAGATTTGGAGATTTACCCAATTCCAAACCACCTCTTTGTGGACTTCCCCTTACTTACTTTTAAAACTTACTACAAAGGACCCTGTATCTTGCAGGCCTACAATTTCCCTGCTGTACTGAACCCATCTCTATTTGCTCTTGATGTTCACACCATAAATCAGCACACTGGAATTCCCCAACTGTGCTTGATTTTGTATTGCTCGTAGAAGGTCCTGATGCGTTTGTTCGCAAAGTTTATGCCGTTGTCCGTGATGATGTCCTTGAGTACTCCAAATCGGCACATGATATTACTCTTGAGAAACTTCTCGACGTGACTGGCCGTGATGTTGGCATATGATGCTGCTTCTCCCACTTGGTAAAGTATTCAATGGCGACGAGGATGAACCGATGTCTATTTGATGCTTTTGGATTAATCATTCCGACAAAGTCAAGGCCCCAGGTAGCAAATGGCCAAGGAGTGGTCATGCAATGAAGATCGATGGCATGAGCATGTATCAGACTGGAGTGTTCCTGACACTTGTAGCATTTCTAAACATGTTTGTAGCAATCTAACTCCGTAGTAGTCCAACAGTATCCCTACCGTAGAATTTTCTTGGCGAGCATGTGACCACTGACGTGGGCTCCGCATACTCCCTCGTGGATCTCCTTTATGATATTGGTCGCTTCACTTTCACTAAGGCACCTGAGCAAAATGTTGTTATACGATCGCTTGTAAAGGCATTCCCACAAATGACATAACCTGCCGCTAGACGTTGAATGGTTCGTCGGTTCGTCTTGGACGTGCCCTCAGGGAAGGTTAGTGTCTCAAGGAAACTCTTGATATCTGAGAACCAAGGTGGCTCATCACCAGGCTTTGTAAGTTCCTTAATCTAGAGGCAAAATGCCTGCTCATTACTTTGCTCGATCATGAATGGAATCATCTCAGCACCATACGAGATTTCTATCATTGACGATAAAGTGGCTAGTGCGTCGGCAGAGCAATTCCTTATCCGGGGGGCATATGAGAATGTCACGTCTTCGAAACAATCTATTAGATCCTGGAGGTGCTCATGGTAAGGGATTAGTTTCTCATCTTTCATCTTCCAGTCACCATTCATCTGACATATGATTAACTGTGAATCACCAAACACTCGGAGGTGAGTTATATTCAGATCCAGAGCCACCTGCAAACCACGGGCGCAAGCTTCGTACTTGGCCATGTTGTTAGTGCAAGGGAAGCAGCTTGATAGAGACAGGTACATGTGATCCTCTTGGTGAAATTAGAATGGCGCCAACTCCTTCACCTTCGGTATTTGCTGCCTCATCAAAGTGCATTACGCAAGATTCTTTGGCTTCTTCTGTATCCTCTTCCATCATGAACAGGATGTCCTCATTGGGGAACTCAGTTCTCAAAGGTTCATAATCTGGCAAAGGATTGTCTGCAAGATGATCGGCGAGTGCCTGCCCCTTGATCGACTTCTGAGTGACGTACGTGATGTCAAACTCAGATAATAAGAGCTGCCATCGTGCGGTTCATCCAGTAAGAGCTGACTTCTTGAAAAGGTACTTCGACGGGTCCATTCGGGCCAAAAGTAGAATGGCTTGAGATAGCAAGTAATGGCGGATCCTCTAAGTAGCCCATACAAGAGCTAGGCATGCTTTCTCTAATTGAGAATAGTGCGTCTCATAATTAGTAAACTTCTTGCTCATATAGTAGATGGTCTGCTCTCTTCTTCGCATCTCGTCATGTTGCCCTAAGACACATCCCATTGAAACTTTCATCGATGAGAGATACATCAAGAGTAGTCTCCCTGGCTCGAGTGCTACCAACACAGGTGGATTAAGTAGGTAGCTTTTGATTTTATCGAACGCTGCTTGGCAATCTTCGTTCCATTCGACGGGTGAGTTCTTCCAAAGTAGCTTGAAGATCAGCGTGCAGATTGGAGTTAGCTGTGCAATGAACCGACTGATATATTATATTTTGCCCAATAACCCTCTAACTTCTTTTTCAGTAGATGGTGGAAACATTTTTGTGATAGCTTTGACTTTGACTAAGATGATCTCGATCCCTCTCTTACTGACGATGACTCCTAACAATTTTTTGGACATAGCACCAAATGCGCACTTCTGTGGATTCAGATGTAACCTGTACTTTGTCAACCACTCAAACAGCTTCTGAAGGTTTACTAGATGATCGCTTCACTTCGGTGACTTGGCTATCATATCATCGACATACACTTCAATTTCTCGGTGCATTATGTCGTGAAACAGTGCAGTCATAGCTCTCTGGTATGTTGCACTATCATTCTTTAGCCCAAACGGCATAACTCTGTTAAAGAAAAGGTTCCCCACGGGGTGATAAATGTTATCTTCTCTCGATCTGCTTCTACCATCTTAATCTGATTGTATCCAGAGAATCCGTCCATAAAGAGAGCATCTCATGCTTAGTAGTGTTATCGACCAAGATGTCTATGTGTGACAATGGGAAATCGTCCTTCGGGCTCACTTTATTCAAATTGCAAAAACTGATAGGCATGTCAACCTTTCCATCCTTCTTCGGTATAAGCACAATATTGGCTAGCCACTGCGAGCACTTAAATACCATGAGAAACCCTGCGTCATACTGCTTGATGACCTCGTCTTTGACTTTCAACATCCACTCGGGTCAGAGACGTCACAGGTTCTGCTTAATCGACTTCATATATGGGTAGAGAGGCAACTCATACTCGACCAAATCGGTGTCCAGATAAGGCTTGTCCTCGTACGACCACGTAAAAATGTCTTCGTATGATCGAAGGAAATCGATCATGCTTTTTCTTTCTTCGAGAGATAGCGACGTTCTGATTTTGGTAATTCAGGGAATCCTCTCAGTCCCTAGATTAACGTCCTCAGTTTCTTTGACAATGGGGGTAGGGCCATTCTTAAATTTGGCAATCCGGTCAAGGAGCTCATTGGAGAGCTCCTCCAGACTCGTAACACCTACCTCTTCTTGTATTTCTACAGGAAAGGGGTCGATTTCACGTGGGACGGGTATTTCAATTAATACATCTTTTTATGGGATTTTATTTGGAATTTTAAATGATAATGTTTTTGGATTTGGTACTTTTTCAATGTTTTTGGGATTTTGTTTTCTTCGGAGACGGACCGTTGGCAGTGCGCGTTCGCATATATACAAGGTATTGCCTGCCAAGGGCTTATCTCACTTTTTATTGGTTATTTTTTTTGGAAAATGGGTGTCAAATGTTAGGCCACTCCCCGCTTTCAGGGTTTGGGACAAAGATGCCCAGTTGCGTACTTGAGGGGCCGCTCTTTTACCTGTTTGGATGGAGGGAGCTGATTTGTACAGCTCTTCAGAGTCAGCCTCCATCATGTTGATCCCCATCTCGTCTGAGATGATATCCTCAAATGTTAGCATAATTTTGTAGTGATTCACCACAGGGGGAGTATGTTCAGGCACGTACTTTCGCTCTTCAAAGAGGGATAACGCGGCCAAGTCTATCTCCAGGTTGAAAAGGGTGATGTGGGGATTGGTGGGGTGAACCGGTGTTGTGGGCATATGTGGGGTTAAACGGGTTACCCCATTCCAGTCAATCTTCATAAACCCAACACTCACAAATGAATTTCTGATATGAGGCTTGGGACGGGGCTGCTCCTCTTCGTGGATCCCTCTAGCTTTTGTAGCTACCATAGAGCGAGCTTTTCTTTAGCCTCTCGCACCTCTTCTTCTGTGGGCTTGTAACCTAGCGCAAATCTGACTTTTTAGCCCCCCTTAGCTATGACGGGCTCCTACCTACGTTGCAATCTAGGCCCAAGTCCCCTTCCTTTTTTATAGCCCCACTTTTGGAGCATGGCCACTGCTGCTACCATTCCACCTCCGGTTCTTAGAATGATGCCCTCAATGGGATCCAGGAGAATCGTCGACACCTCGTATTCAAAACTGTAGAGGTCAATGCCCCCAGTGGTGTGCGGCACATCCAACACTTTGGATTTTTTGATGTTGTTGGTGGCTTTTTCTTTCTCACTATGCCCCACACCAATAATTGTGATGATCTTATGCCCAAATGTAAATTTAAGCTTTTAGTGCAGTGTGAGGGGATCACTCCAACTTCGTGCAGCCACGGGTGCCCCAACAGCAAATTGAAGGAGGATTTGATATCCATCACTTGAAACAATATGGAGAACGTCATTGGCCCAATCAATAGCTCAAGGTCAACTTCTCCCATTATCTCTCTTTGTGTGTTATTGAAGCCTTTAATACTAGTTCTTGTGGGTCTCAGCATGCAAGGATCTACCCCGATCATGGTGGCGGTTCTCTGTGGACATATGTTTAACGCAGACCCATTATCAATTAAAATCGAAGGGATTATTATATTTGTGGACTCAACAATTATATTTAAGGACTTTGAGTGACTACCTCCTTCCTTTGGTAAATCGACATCCGAAAATAGAATGGCATTTGGAGCCATCACTTGACCAATTATCTGCCCGACTTCATCTGGGATAACTTGAAATGATATATCCACATTCTTTAATGCCCCCATTAATGCATGAAAATGGAGTGGGGGTGTCATCAACAGATCCCATACAGTAATATGGGCATGCATTCTTCTCAGCTGAGTCTCCAGTATATGTTCTCGACTCATTTTCTTAAAAGGATTAACATCACTATCTTTCTTTCCCTCTAGTTAGGCTTGCGCTACTACTGGTGGTTTCGACTGCTTTGAAATCTTCATAGATCAGGTCATAAAGTACACTGCCCCTTCTCTATTGCTGCCAATGTTGATATCTATTTGTTCATAACTTAGCAAGACCTGATGAGGATAGTAGGTTGGTCTCAAAATCTGAAATGGTATAGCCACCGGTATCGGATGCTCTCATACTGCGGGCTCTGGTGGTGTGGGTAACACTTGATTTACTTTGGTGACAGCTGGTTAGGTGGAAAAATTGGGTCAGATGGGAGTGGTGAAGCTTGAGGGTAGTGGCACTAGGGGAAAAGGGGAAAGAGTAGGCCATTGGTAGTTGATAGGTGTTGGCGGGGGATTGGGGGAATGATGGGCTTCTGGGTAATTGATGGGGATGATGGTGTATGGTTGATATGCATTTATATGCACATAATTGATGGGTGTGGGTGATGGAAAATAAGCCCTAAGATCTAAGGGTTCAATTCCTGGTGTCTGGTTGGAAAAATAATCTGACAAATTCAGGGGCTCAATCATCCCAATATTTGTTTCTTTATAATTTCTTGACAATGGTGCCACATAGCTCTCTCGATCACTAATGTAATCTGATGGATCAAATTCAAATTCCTCCTCACATTCCTCTACCATTCCGATGGTGGGTCTGGGACCTGCTCCTCAGGTAGGATGTAGGGGTAATGACACCTAATGAATATTCGCGTGTTGGTTTACTTGGGAAGGTGCAGGTAGAATGATTTTCTTAGCATCAATTAAACCCTAGATTGCATGCTTTAATGGGAAGTAACGATCAATCTAGTGACTCGGACCCTGATGAAAATTATAGTGAGTATTAAGGTCATAATTCTTTGGGATCGGGTGAGGAGGTTGTGGTTGACGAACAGTAACTAATCCATTTTCTATTAGTAAAAGTAAAAGTACACTTAGTGATTACCCTAGGGGTGTAAACACTCGATTATAGCAAGCTCTCCTCTACTCCGGCATCATCTACATTCCTTGTCCATTCCCTACTCTCTGCATCTGCTCAGTTTTGACTGGTGCTGGCTGGGCCACTTGAAAATTGAACGGGGTTATATTATTATTAGGCCTGACATTGGCAATGTTTTGGACATCGGCCCCTGTTCTCTTCTCGTTCCTCTTCTCTAAAAATCGTCTAACCCCACTGGCTCCACTTGGTACATTCTTATTCAGGCGACCTTCCCTTATAGCATCTTCACAACGATTGGTGTTCCTTACCAGATCAGCAAAGCTGGACTATTACTGGTACACTAAAAAGTCTGAGGTCACTAGAAGAGTATTTTTGGAAATCATCTCTATTTGTTCATCATCAGGTATCCTGTTTCTAACCTATGCTACCAATGCTCTCCAATGCCCTAAATATTCGTTGAAGGTCTCATTCGGGTTCTACTTCAAACAGGCTAAGTCTGACTTATGCGGTTCAATGTCTATGTTGTAGACATATTATTCCTGGAACAAATGCGTCAAGTCCTACGTTTTCATCATGGATGGTTCCAAAGATGTGAACCATCTCAAGGCCGGATCAGTTAAACTCTTCTGAAAGACCTTTATCAGTAGCCTTTCGTCCCCTCTATATTAGCACATGTCCCCATAGTAGGACTTGAGGTGTGCAATTGGATTGTCAGTATTGTTGTACTTGCCAAAAGTCGGCATTTTAAATTTTGGAGGCAAGGGGACCTCAGCGAACAAACTCAAATTTGTGAAGTCTGTGGCGTGGATTTCAACACCACCCATTTTCAACAACTGCTAATGGCCAAGACAAAAATAAAGTAAAAGAAAATAAAATGGCTTCCTCTTGCCCAAATGGGCCTTAAATCCTATTTGTGCCCCTCCATTCCTACCAAAAATTCGGCGGCGTAACGACACAAATGGGAGGATGGGAAGAGCCAAAGAAGAGATAAGAGAAGAAAGGGAAAAGTCGGAGCCCTCGGGCCCTTGTAGCATCATAAGAGAGCCTTGTGTTGGCTTACTTTCATTGGATTGCAACTCCCTACCACCCCCAGACTAGTGGGCAGGTTGAAATCTCAAATAGGGAGATTAAGCACATCCTAGAGAAGACTGGGCAGATAGGAAGGGCTGGGCCATGAAGCTTAATGATGCACTGTGAGCTTATAGGACTACCTATAAGACCCCAATTGACATGTCCCCTTTCAGACTAGTGTATGGCAAGGCATGCCATTTGCCAGTAGAGTTAGAACACAAAGCCTGTTGGGCTATTAAATCATTGAATGTTGATCTAACTTCTGCTGGCATGCACAGGAGGCTCCAGCTGTCAGAGCTGGAAGAACTGAGATTGGAAGCCTACTCCAATGCCAGAATCTACAAAGAGAAAGCCAAGTTTTTTTATGATAAGCATTTGCTAAGGAGTTCATAACTGGCAGTAAGGTATGGTTGTTCAATTCTAAATTAAAATTTTTCCCAGGCAAGTTGAGATCCAGATGGGAGGGACCTTACATGGTAGAGCATGTATCCCCATCTGGAGCTGTTGAAATCAAGGATCTAAAAGATTGTAGGATCAAAGGCTCAAGCTCTTTGTTGAAAATTAATGATCAAAGGCTCATGCTCTTTGTTGAATATGTAATAGAGCCTATGGTTACCATTCACCTTTAAGAGCCTCCAAAATGTGACTGATTTTCAACAATATATACTATGTATCATAATTGTGGTTTGGTGTATGCTGTTGTTTTAAAATCTGTCTGACAGTGTATATATTTGTTGCCATTTTACTTAGTGTTGCATTTTAAAAAAAAATCATGAGTCTATAGGAAGTAGGTTAGAAGCATAAGGCATCAACTCCAAGGCAGGAGAAATGAATGGGAGCAAAGCAGAATTGGCAAATTCGTGAGTGTGGAGACAAGAGAACTGTTGAGAAATAGGTTGAGAATGTAAAATAGACTTGTTGAGAGGTTTGAATTGATGTTCGACAGGTTCTGAAGGTTCCTAATGTGCATTTCGGCCAAATCTGGGACCTGTCAATAGGTTTCAGTTGATTCTCGATAGCTTCTGAAGGTGTAATTATGATATTTGACAAGATCTATGAACCTATCGAGATGTTGAACAAGGAAGTCAACAGGTTCTGAAGGTTTTTGGGTGTGTTTTCGACAGGTTCAGAGGAACTATCGAGAGGTTTGGAGACCTCTCAAAGCCTTAACATAAAAGATTTTCATCCTGTAAAGAGGTTCCATGAACCCCTTGAATTGATTTTTTCTGAAGCCTTGAACCTATCGAGAGGTTTGAGAGAGCCTCTCGAGACCTTCACCCTGCCATCCAAGCTTATTTTAACTCTTGGACAGGTTGTACCAACCTGTTGAAACCCTTTCTCCAATCTTGTCGAAACACGAGTTAGGTGATTTTAAACCTATCGACAACTCACTCCAACCATTCAATAGCTTCTGCTCTGAGCTCTATTTCCTCTCTGCCGCTTGCCCAGTTCTTTTCTTTGTCCTCCCTTTCACTGGTTCCTACTCCAATCACTCGACCATTGTTCCAATTGCTTCATCAAAGGCAACATTTTGCACCTAGTTTGAGCTGGTTTGGTGCCGTGCACATCAAGATCTGAGAAATCCTAGGTTTCTGTGGGTAAGCTCTTCTTTAACTCCACTCTGTGATTTTTAAGCTTTGTACTTCCATTTTCAAGTCGTGTGGTAATTTGATTGGGCATAAGGAGACTACTGTGCATTGTCAAGAGTTTATTGTGTGGATTTTTTATGATTAATGGCTGACCAAGAGGATACCCTTGCTAACCTTTTCAAAGCCCCTTCCAAATCTACCCAAAAGTCCACTAGGAAATCCAGTAGGCTATCCACACAGCCCAAGGAAAATCCACCTGCTAAGAGAAAGCTTATCATGGTTAAGCTAAGAAAGCTAAGAAAGCAAAAATCAGTGAAGGAGTTGTTGAGGATATCTCTAAACCTAACCCTATGCCTGAGTCTAACCTTGTGCCCGAACCTATCCCTGAGGCATAATCTAACCCAAAGGCTGAACCTGAAGTCCCTGTGAGCCTATCTACTCCAAATGAGTTTGTGGATGCCTAAGGCCTGATTCCAGAGATAACTTTTGACCTCTCCTATTTTTCTAAGGGGAGTGTAAGGACACTCTGGATTATTTGGTGAAGGCTGGCCTGACACCCATGTTGACCCCATTGCAAGAAAAATCTTACCCTAGGCTGGTCAAAGTTGTGGTATCAAAATATTAGGAAGAAGATGAAGCCAGGGTCAACTGAGCCTACACTTATAGTGTTGATTGATAATTGGGAGTTGGTGGTAGATTATAGTGCATTGAGGGTCCCATCAGTTTTTTATATAGCCTATGGTCTAGTAGCACCTGAAAATGTATCCTTTAGAGCAATGGCCAGACATTTGACCCAAGGCATTGTGGGGTCTGGGGAGTCACTAATGAGAAGAGATCTAGACTCCAGCCTGCAGTTCATTGATTCAATCTTGAGAAAAAATATTTATGTCAGTGGACACCAGCAGGAGAGGAGAACCCCCATAGTGGATGCCCTATACTTTTTCTCCAAGGACCAGTTTCTGAATGCCTCTCAGCTGGTATTTGAGGCAATGGTAGATGTGCATGAAAAAATCAGAAGAGTACAAGCCTTGCCAGGTTACCCTACAGCAGACTCATCACTGCTCTATTGAGAAGAGGAAAATTTGTATTTTAAAAAGATGAGCCTGTGGAAAAAGTGACTCCAAAGGTGTTTGGGAAGAGGGCCTAGTCTGTTAGTAGGACCCTAATTGAAAAAAGTAAGAAGAAATCAGTGGAGAGCCCTGAAAGAGAAGCACCTCAGGTAGCCACATAAGTTGTTGCACCTGCTATAGCTACAGCCCCATCAGCCAGCTCAGTAGCTACAGTTGAGACCTCTACTTCAGCCAAATCTAAACCTCTACCCACCTCTGTTGGTCCTAGCTCAGTACCTCCACCTGTGACATGTGCACCCACAATCACCTCTGCCATTTATGTGCCCTTGCTTATTGGTAGCTCTACTTTAGCCAGCATCCCCATTCCATCACCCTCCATACCCTCCATTGCAGTCTCCTTACCTCCTAGCACCTCAGCCATCCTTTCCACCATCACCACATCCACACCTTTGTCAGCTCCTACCACAGACCCCACCCTTACCTTACCTTCATTACCCATCACATCCACCTACATGAGAAGGTCAGCTACAACCCCTCAGCCAGCCCATCCATCCCAGCTGTTGAACCTTTGAGCCCTACACCATCTACATCAGCTGACCCCAGTCATTTCTTTTCCACCATCCATACCCCTTGATATTGACCCTACCTTCTCCTTATCACCTGCCCATACCCAAGAGCTGGACCACCTAACCACTTAGGGGTACTCCTCCCTGATTGACCCTATTATGGAGGACATTGGGCATGAATACTCCCCTTTACCTGATTCTCCACAGCCTTCTCACTTCCAGCATACCACATTGCCTTTCCAGTCCATTTTACCCATTCCACCTACTACCCATGCCCAAATCATACCAGAGGCCTCTTCCCAGATTCTTTCCCTTCTCACCACCATCCTTGCCCAGCTCCAAACTAACACAACTAGCCAAGCTGCTATGGCCACTTGCCTTCAAGCCATTCAGTCCACCCTCCTCCCATCCACCTCAACCAGCCAGCCTCTTCCAATCCCGTCTCCTACACCTACCCATGTACATACTCCACCTCCATCCCCCATAGTATTAGTTTCCCCTACTGAGATGGATGAACTACTCCCTACTCCATTGTAACCCCTCCCACCAGAGACTCCTCCACTTAAACTGACATTGAGGAAGCAACTCTACCTTCTCTACCTTTTACCTATCCTTCCTCCCCACCTGAGTCTATTGCTGCGGAGGAGGAGCAGCCATTGACCCTCATTGTACCACCACAACCACTTCCTGAGCTGCCCATCGCCCCCTCCTCCATGGATGACCCTCACCATTGGGCCATTGTCCCATATGGCACCAACATCTTGTCTCCTCTGCCATCCCTCACCAATGATATCGAGACCAACCCTTATGTCATGGAGGATGTAAAGTTTCTAGTGGATGCAGTCATGGTTTTACAGCAGCAAGCACATCAGGAGGAAATTGACCCTATCTTAGCCCACAAGAAAGAGGAATGGAAGTTATGGAAGATGGTCCTCAACTCCCTCGACCTGTACAAGACCTATAGGACCAAATCTGACATGCTTGCCAGACTGGTAGAGACCCTCTCCCTATACTCTGCCCTAGGTCCCTCAGGATCCAAAGCACTTTCCATCAAGGAGCCCACCATGTCCCAAGGTAGTACAAGACCTCAGAAGCCAGCTACAAAAAGAACTAAAGAAGGTGCTGCCAACACTAAGAAGCTGAAGAAGAAAGAGAATCTCAAGGTGGAGTATGACAAGCATGCTACACAGAAAGGATGGGAGCCAATGACCATATCAAGCTCTGACTCAAATTCTGATTAGGTATAGAATTTCCTTTTTTGGAGTGTGTAGAGTCTGTAGTTCTGTGTCTTAGGTAGTCTATTTGTATATTATTTTACTTCTGCTTTCATTTCTCTGTACTCTTTGTGTATGCAGTCATTATAATGAAATGCTCTTTTTCTTTGCATATTGTACTTATCTTTGTTCTTCATGTGTGTTATTTCATGTTACTTTTCCCTGCTATTTCCTTTTGTTTTACTTCCAAAGCAGTGCATAGGTTTGGGCGTATGGTAGGGTGTGCCAATGGAATAGTTAATGTTAGTGCAGCTATGTTTGACAAAATTTGTGAAAATAAAGTAAATTCCCACCTGATTTTTGAAAAGGAGGAAATTTAAAACTTTTTAAAACTGAATATTGTTGTAGCTCTAACATTGTCATGAAACAAATGTCAAGAAATTTTCAAAAAGTGATGCTTAGTGAACTTGAAAATAGAGAAAACTGTGAGGATATACCCCAATAAATCTAATGAAAGACCATACCCAGTGAGATTTGGGTCTGAATAAAATTTCTTTGAGGAGTGTTGTGGCAAACTTTTATGCTCCAGGGCCTGATTGAATCTACCTCTGCTCACTAGAAGTAAGGCAAATCCAAGTTGAAACAGCTTGACAGCATCCATGACATTGAGGACATGATGTAAGGCCATCCCTTGGACAATTTGAGCTTAAAATCCTTACCCTGTGAACTGCCCTTGATACACACCATTTAGGCCTTGAAAATCCAAGTTTTTCTTTGATAAAAACCAGAAAATTTAAACCCAAAACACAATGACCTGATGTAACCTGACCCTTTCCTGAGATCTCAGAAGGTGAAGGAGTTGAAGAAGGTTAGAGGAGTAAGGTTTCATATTTGGTAGAAGGAAAAGAAAGTACATTTGAGGGTAAGTGTGATGTATAGCTGTGGCACTCCAACTCATAAAAAAAAAAATTTAATAAATAAAATAAAATAAAGAAAAAAAAGGGGGATGTGTAAGAAAAATACAAAAGAAAAGCATACAAAAACAAGAAAACAAGAAAAGTAAAACAAAAACAAGAGAGAAGTCACTTCATTGGATACATTTAAATGAGGATTGGAAATTGATCACTTCAAATCTAAAAATTTAAAGAAGATGAAGATTGTGCTGAAATAAAGGTGTACATGTCACCTCCTTACCTTACTAATTTCTCAAATTTGAATCCTTTTATTCCCTGTTATTCTTTATAATCCTGACCCATAAGCCACATTACAACCTAATAAAAAGACCTTATTGGTCTGAAATGGATTGAGCTGTCAAGTGGGGATGAGGATTTGTTTAATCTATGGTGAAAAGAGTTAGAGGATTTCAGAAATTAGAGCATTGCCTATGCTCATGCTTACAGTCCTATTTGAGGGTTGTAAATGCTCTTGAGCTGTATGAAATGATGCACCCTTCTACTTTTATTTTGAGTGACAGTCCTGTTGAGAACTGGAAAATACCATTTTTCACCCCTCAACCTGAGTCTTGATAGACCTTTGAGAGAACTAAATAACTGTTCTAAGTGCTTGTGTTTCAGCTAACAATAAAGACAGGCTTAACCATAAAAGCAGCTTAAAAGTGCCAAAAAGATGATAATCCATGTCGATCCAAAGGAAGAAAGAGAAGGGACAACCTCACTAGTTGTTAAAAGGTCTGAACTGAAGAGGCAAAGACCTGGTCTCAACCCAGAAATGTATGGAGCAATTTGAATAGAAAAATGCACTACAGAGTACTTTTCGCAAAGAACCTGAACTGTTCGAAAAGAACCTGAACTCTGCGAAAAGAACTAAAAACTCCAGGCTTAGCTTTCGAAGAGCACCTGAACTCTTCGAAGAGATGATTGACCTTTTCGAAAAGAAGAGAACTCCATTCGAACATAACCAAAACGTTGCGAAAAGAGCTTCAGGAGTTACAACACCTTGCAAAAAGTCCCCTAAACTATGCGAAAAGGTATTCTGGAGATTCCCAGCTTTTGCAAGGGCAATTCAGTAATCTTTTTCACGTGTCCCAATGCATTTAAAAACCTAGGGACATTCCAGAAGATTCAAAGCATGAAGCGAAGGCATACTCCGCCCCATGTGAGCACCCAGAGATGAAATAACTTGGCGGGAACTTCTAAAAACTCTAACAAACTTTCAAAATGCATAACAGAATTGATGCTTTTGTCGCCTAATTGGCTGAACCAGATCGAGCAATTCTGATTGGCCAGAACAGATCTGGATCCTTGCGCTCAACTACCATTGGTCGATACAGATCTGAGCACTTCTGATTGGTTGATACACATCTGAGCTGGACTTAGGGAAAACTATAAATAGAAGAACCATTTGCCCAATTTGGGCATCCAGATTTTGAGTTTCATTCCTATTCCCCCATTTCCAAATCAGATAGTTTGTCTGAAATCCCTGTAATAGCCTCACTTTCACTTGCAATTGAGAGTTGTGAGATACTTCTGTAATTCAAAAGAGAGTTGTATTCAAGACTACAAATCTGAGAGTTGTTTAAGCTGTGCTCTGTAATTGTAATGGTGAATTTGAAAAGGTTGCTGTAAACCGTACATTCTCAATTGGACTCATGTTAAGGGTTCCCTCTGATCTCCTTATTGCATTAGACTCCTTTAGATTTACTGTTTTTCATGCAATTTCCTTTGATTCATTAATCCTGTGAGAATTAGTGTTTGTAACCTAATCTCTCACGGCATTTGTAGTGACGCTTCCTATTCTAAATTAAGGCTTTGGATTTAAGACTATTGGATGGTCTGTGGCCATTGAAATGGACAGACCATAGCCATAAGCCTAAACCTAATCCTTGAGTTAGATTTATTTCTCTTACATCTGTGCTTGTAGTCAGACGAAGATTGGATCATCTCTCAGTTGATTTGCAGTCATTCTCATTGTATTTCAAGGACCAAATCAAAGTTAGATATTATTTCTCCATTTTTTATAAGTTTACATCAAAATTCCCCAACTCAGATCTGGATCATTTAGTTTAACTTTTACTTTTATCATTTAGTTAATGTGACAAATTCAACCTCCCATCTTATGTGCTTTCTAGATAGGATAAGAGGCCAGATCTGGTAGCTCAGATTTGGAGGTTTATCTTGCATTTTAAACAAATTCTCTGTGGACGATCTTTTACTCACTTACATTTAAAACTTGGTACAATTCACCCTGATCTTGCAGGCTAATTTACTTCTCTCTGTGCTGATATTTCTTTACTCTTTTTAATGTTCTAGATTCATTATAACTTAGCAGTTGCAAACCTGTTTTCAAAACACAAATAAATCAAGCACACTTAGAATCAAACAACAAGTTTTTGGCGCCGTTGCCGGGGAATTTGTTCTAAAATAGGTAGACCTAAGTTTTCACTTTTATTTTTATATCAGTACTAACTATTCTATTGTTTATACCTGTGCAGTTATTCATATCCAATTTTTGAAGAAGGGAAACTACTTAAAAAGGAATTCTGAAGGTTTGCTGTGAATAATCAGATTTTTTGTTCTGAGTTGTATGTTTGGTAGGAGGACTCTCAGCCCTGAGATTGTCCCACTGAATTTAGAAGTTGAAAGGCTACTACGAACCAAACAAACAACACAGAATTCTGCTACTATGGGTGAAAAACCTCGACTTTTGAGGGATTACTTTGCACCCGGTGCTTATAATTCTCCTTTTTGCATTTAATTTCCTACTGTTGAAGGAAATTATGAGATCAAATCATCAACCATCCAAATGCTTCCTTCCTTCCATGGGTTGAGTAAGGAAGATCCATACAAACATGTGGATGAATTCTTGGCTCTTTGCACCACATTCAACATAGCTGGACTTGGTCCAGAAGCAACCAAGCTTAGGCTCTTTCCTTTTTCATTAAAGGACAAAGCTAGAGCATGGTTATCTATGTTAGCACCAAATAGTATCACTTCTTGGAATGATTTGCAGTGTCAATTTTTAGCCAAATACTTCCCAATGTCTAAAACAAGCCAATTGAGACAAAGTATCATTTCTTTCTCACAAAACTCAACTGAAACTTTCCATGAAGCATGGGAAAGATTTAAGGAACTTTTAAGGCAATGTCCTCATCATCAAATTCCCAGATGGCAGCTGGTTCAAAGCTTCTATCAAGGAATTGATCAAAAAGGCAAAAATATGGTGGATGCCTCCTGTGGAGGCACTTACTTGCAAAAAATAGTTGAGGAGGTTTGGGACTTATTTGAAGTAATTGGTGAAAACTCAACTCAACAGGAATCTCTATGAAGAGATATTGAAAATCCTGCTAGGTTGAACAATCAGCAAACCACCAAAGGAAAGATTTATGAGGTGAATGAGTTGGAAAGAAAGACGGACAATTTAACCACAAAGTTTGATAGATTGATGGACTCACTTAAAAATCTAATGGTTGCAAGAGTAGAGGAGGCATATCTGATATGCCAGTCCCCTACTCATTCAATTGGCTAATGTCCTGCTACACCACAGTTCCCAGATTTAGTGGTGGAATAAGCTCATGTTGCTTAATCATTTGGACAGATGCAGTCAAATGAATATCCATGGAGAGGGCACCCCAATTTGAGGTGGAGCCAAGGGAATTATCAATCACAACAGCTGCAACAACCAAAGAACCAAATGCCTTTCAAAACTGCACAGCCTTATCAGCAAAATTTTTATGCCAAGCCAAATTTTCAGCAGCCCATTCCACAACAACACATGCGACAATCCCCCAGTTCAAATCCCTTCCAGGTCCCCTTCTTTTGAAGATCAAGTCCTAAATTCACTCCAGAGTTTAGGATCTTTAACTCAGATTGTGAATTTTCACAGCCAGAGCATAAAGAAGATTGAAGAAACATTGGGACAGCTTTCAAATACTTTGGCCAAAAGAGAGGAAGGAAAGTTACTCAGCCAACCTTTGAACAATCTCAAAGGACAGTTCATGGTTGGAGAAGCTTCTATTTCACATGAAGAAGTAAAAACTGTCACAACTTTGAGAAGTGGAAGAATTATAAATAACAAAGTGGGTACTGAAGAAGAAAAAAATAAGGAAAATGATAAAGATATGCAGCAAGAGCAGCATAATGATAGCAGTGGGGGTGCTGATGTACCTCAGAAAAATCAAACAAATGAAAAACAAAAAATTCAAAAAAATTTTGAAAATGCTTCCAAAGTTGTAGATGAAGGACTAGTTCCTCATTTGCCATTTCCTCATGCAATGAAATCTGTATCCCCTTTTGATAAAGGGAACACAAAAATAGATGAAATGATGGAGACTTTCAAGCAAGTCAAGATAAATCTACCTTTGCTTGAGGCAATCAAACAAATTTCAGCATATGCAAAATTTTTGAAAGATGTTTGCACTCACAAAAGACAGTCTAGGATACAGTTATCCAAGAAGGTCTTTGCTGTCGAAAGAGTTAATCAGGTGTTGTCCATTGCCACACCTCCTAAACTTCAAGATCCTGGAATCCCCACAATCCCTTACATTATTGGGGAACATACCATTGAAAAGGCTTTATTAGATCTGGGTGCTAGTGTCAACCTACTTCCTTATTCTGTATATGAGAAACTAGGTTTGGGAGAATTAAAACCCACTCATGTGGTGTTACAACTAGCAGACAGATCTAAAAGGAAGCTAGTTGGGATGATTGAAGATGTATTGGTGGGAGTAGATAAATTTTTCTATCCTGCTGATTTTCTAGTTTTGGACATGGAACCTACCAAAAGCAAAACTTCCATACCTGTAATTTTGGGAAGACCATTCCTGGCTACAGCAAATGCTTGCATTCAATGCAGGTCTGGTATTATGGAAGTCTCTTTTGGAAACATGAAGGTAAAATTAAATGTTTATAATGCAGTCACACAGCCTCAATTCAGCTCTAAGGAATGTTTTCATGTTGATCTATTGGATGAACTGGTAGAAGGGACTTTACAACAATTTCTGCAGTGTGAAGATTTCACCACAGATGCTAAAGATGCTTGAGGAAATTCTGAGGAAGAAACAGTTTGTATCTCAAAGTCTGAGAAAGTAAATGTTGTGCAAGGAACTCATAATCAATCAGCAAGTTTCTCTTCTTGGAAACCTGCTACTCTTCCCCTTCCACAAATAGCTAAGGTACCTTTGTTACCTTCTTTTCGCCCACGATTTAGAAAGAGCTATGTGTTTTAGGAGATCATAAATCATTGCTGCAATTATTTCTTCCTCCCTCACAAAGGAGCAGGAGGAAGAGTCATGTTGATTGTTTTGAAAGAACATAGAAGGGCAATTATGGACTATTTGCTGATTTGGGAGGAATCACCAAATTGCTTGCATGCACAAAATCTATTTGGAAGAAAATGCAAAGCCTTCTAGGGAAATGCAAAGGAGGCTGAACCCTAATATGCAAGAAGTGGTCATGAAAGAGGTTGTTAAGTTGTTGGATGCAGGGGTCATTTACCCCATTTCAGATTCATCTTGGGTGGCACCTACACAAGTGGTACCTAAGAAATCTGGGATCACTGTTGTAACCTCAGATTCTGGTGAGCTTACGTCAACCAGACAAACAACTGGGTGGAGGGTCTGTATTGATTACAGAAAATTAAATTCAATGACCAGAAAAGACCATTTCCCTCTCTCATTCATTGATCAGATGTTAGATAAGCTAGCAAGAAAAGCTTATTACTGTTTTCTTGATGGTTACTCTGGTTACAACCAGATTCCTGTGTACCCACAAGATCAGGAAAAGACCACATTCACTTGCCCTTTTGGCACTTTTGCCTATAGGAGAATGCCTTTTGGTCTTTGTAGTGTCCCTGCTACCTTTCAAAGATGCATGTATTCCATTTTCTCTGATATGATTGACCAATTTATGGAGATTTTTATGGATGATTTTTCAATCTACGGAGACAGTTTTTCCCAGTGTTTACATCATCTCAAATTGGTGTTATAGAGATGTGAAGAAACCAATCTAGTTTTGAGCTGAGAAAAGAGCCATTTCATGGTCACCCAAGGCATTGTCCTTGGCCATGTTGTTTCCCACAAGGGCATTGAGGTGGACAGAGCAAAAATTGATTCAATTGCACATTTACCACCTCCCAAAACTGTTAAACAAATCAAGTTTTTACGGGACATGCTGGATTTTACAGAAGGTTCATTAAGGACTTCAGTAAAATAACCAAGCCTCTTTGTCATTTCTTGTGCCAAGATGTCCCTTTTGTTTTCAATAATGAATGCATGAAGGCATTTGAATTCTTAAAAAATTATTTGATTTCAGCTCCAATATTGCAGTC
This sequence comes from Chloranthus sessilifolius, assembly GCA_021018995.1. Taxonomy (NCBI): domain Eukaryota; kingdom Viridiplantae; phylum Streptophyta; class Magnoliopsida; order Chloranthales; family Chloranthaceae; genus Chloranthus; species Chloranthus sessilifolius. The sequence goes on from CM037585.1 coordinate 94,925,492, forward strand.
TCCAGATTATTCACTACCTTTTGAACTGATGTGTGATGCATCAGATTATGCTTTGGGAGCTGTCCTTGGACAGAGAAAGGAAAAGCTGCCTCATGTCATAACTTATGCCAGTAGATCAATGATTGATGCACAGCTCAATTACACAACAACTGAGAAGGAGCTGCTGGCAATTGTTTTTGCTTTAGAGAAATTCAGGTCATATATCTTGGGTTCACAAATAGTGGTGTTCACTGACCACTCTGCCTTGAAATACCTTCTGTCTAAGAAGGACACCAAACCAAGATTAATCAGGTGGATTCTCCTATTACAGGAATTTGATTTACTGATCAAAGATAAAAAAGGTGTGGAGAATGTGGTGGTTGATCACCTATCTAGAGATTTAACTGCTGAGATTGATAGGCTGCCTATCAATGAATCTTTCCCTGATGAGCAACTTTTTGCTATTAGTGTACACACTCCTTGGTTTGCAAACATAGTCAACTTTTTGGCTACTGGAAGAATTCCTCAACATTGGAATAAAATGGATAAAGATCTTTTCTTCTCAAAGGTTAAACATTTCATCTGGGAAGATCCTTATCTGTTTAAGAGTTGTGCA